>CM055853.1:20035818-21480818 GCA_029490765.1 Euthynnus affinis | reverse complement strand
AAAGTCTACAAAACAGATTCAAATATGAAATGTAGATATGTGGCATGAACCGCAGAGCTTCTCCTCTCTTTAATCTGTCATTTTTTTGCTTTCCAGAGTTGTGGAACGATGGCTTGCACTCACGGAAAAACAAGAAAAAAGACCCATTCTGCCCCGTCAAGAAGAAGAAGCCCGTTGTTGTTTCAGATATCCTTTTCCATTTCTCCCATCCTCGTCTTATTCTTCCCGTCATTCATCTGCATTTCGCTGCAGCACTTCAATGACATTCTGTTCAAACAGATGTTTCCTGCAGCGTCACTGAGCAGTTTTCTTTAACCTCTCCATCACGGCCTTATATTGTTTACATGCTGCAAGATCTGGATATTCTTGAAGACTGGACCGCAATAAGAAAGGTATTACACTGAGAACAGGAAAACAAAAAAAAAAACAGGTTGACTGTGGATGTAGATGTTAAGTTGTGATTTGACCTTTCGAGTTGTGTTTTCTTCCTCCCCCCTCTCCCCCCCACCACAGGCTATGGCATCTCTGGGGCCGCACAGGGTGAAGGTTGACGGTAAGAGTTTCTCTTCGTCCTTGGTTACAGTCAATATCTGGCTGAGTGCAGCGATCGACCCGCAGTCACTCTCAGTTAAAAGTGCTCAATACTTTCAGCTAAAAAGTGCTCAAGTTCATAGTTGAATAGGACACAATTTGTCCTCACCCCACCTAAAATCGCTCTGTTTTTGCTTTTTCACCTCTTCCTCTCACTGTGCATTGACTCTCAATCTGTCTCTCTCCTTCTCCTACTTTATTTTTTTTCTTAAAAAACTCTATGCTGTATTGCTTTTTTTTCCTCCATTACCTCACCTTGCTGTTCCTTTCTCACTTTCTGGTCTCCCCATCTCTTCTTCACTTCCCCTTTTTTTCCCTTCTCTCTCTGTCCCTCTAGTCCCTGCAGCCAAGCCTGACAGACATCACCATGTGGCGCGCTCAGAGGATGGTCGGCTTTTCTATGACAACCAGTGGTACTGCAGGGGACAGGCCATCTGTATCAACAGGAAGGACGAGTACCCGACTAGGTGTGTGCGTGGGAGTGATGGCTTTGAATTGCAGTTTAGGTTTGGTTATAGAATTAGCAAGTTTCAATATTAAACAACGCACATGCTCATCTGTAAATGTGTGTTTCTGACACATTGTGTGAGTCTGTGTGACTTAGAGGGAGTGGTCACATGCTGGGTTATTATTATATTAGTTTTTGTAATGACAATAGTGATTTAAACAAAGGGAGATGATGTGAGTATGAGGTTGAATGATTGTGATTTCTTTGTGCGTCCTGCCCTGTGTGTTTTTCAGGACAGGATGTGCAATGAATAAAGAGGTATGCATTCACTACCACCGAGGGGCAAAAGAAACACAACAGGTGGCTGCTATGAATGAGTAGAGCTGCGGAACCGGTATCTGCGTAACATACCAGACAGCCAGTAGTCTGTGGATATTAAAATGAAGCCAGGAATTTCCAGACACATAATATTCTTTGCACGCACACACAGACAGGTGATAAGTTAAAAGGGAAACCTGAATAAATGAGTGGAGAACAACAAATGCAGATGCTTGAACACCTGCAGGGATATTAATACTTCTGCCCGCGGCACCAGTCTTTAAAGCTGTCAGTGAAATGAATGACTCAAAAAATTGCAGTTTCACCAACTGTTTCTGCATCAACAGTGCACCCATCTTTATGCTCTTTTCTGGATATCGAGCACTCGTGTTATTAATTCATAACATGTAAGTGTTTGATCAGCAGGCTTTGTCATCATTAAATGTCAGAAATGTAATTGATGATTTAGTTTAGGGCACTTACATCACAACAGACTTCACAAAAGTGCTCCGTAATGAAGGATAAAAGATTATAAACACAGGAAAATAAAATGACACAGCCAATGTAAATAAAAAAAGTACAGTAAAACTGATTTATTCATTTTTTTAAAATTTCCACCTCGACCTTATCACCCTTGGATCACTCTAGGAAAAAGAAAAATGTTGTTTGTGCCATACTTTATTTGTCCCTCAAGGGGCAATTTTAGGGAAGCACAAGTCATGTACACACATAAAGACAATCTAAAAATACAAATATGATAATGTTAGAAAGTATTCAAATACACAAGGATTAATGGCACCGGCCAACAATATGCATGTGTGTCAAAAGCATCCGGCCATTGAAGGTACGTCAGACTGACTACATTGCACAAAAACCTGAAATTATATCATGGTTGTCTGTGGACAAATAATATTTTCTTATTTCTTTTTTCCAATGTTTCATGAAATCTGTGTGCTTGTTGTTACACAGCCCCTTGGAAAATATCGCCTCATGTTTCTATTTTCTGTTGCCTTTGGCAGTCAGTAAGAAAAAAAACAAACAACAAATTGCCTGAATTCTTTCTGAATCTGCACAGACAGCTCGTTTCCATTCTAGCTCTGTTTCCAAGACCCCCCCCCCCTCCATGTTAGAGCACAATGGCAAATTCTGACTGATGCATATTTGCCACTTGGAGGGAGTAACCTTGGACTACAATGACATCACTCTGTATTGATTGTCAGGATTGTGGTTTGGTGCTCCACTAACGTTCTTGTCTTTTTTTTGTGTTGTGCAGTGCCATCATCACCACCATCAACAACGATGAGGTGTGGTTCAAACGACTGGATGGCACCAAGTCAAAGCTGTACATCTCCCAGCTGCAGAAAGGCAAATACACGATCAAACACTCATAGAAACACACAGACGCACACGTACACAAAACCATCATCTTTGCCATGTTTCCCTGTCTCTTTTCCATGTTGTATCTTTATACATGCTTGCCATAAGTATACACACACACACATACACACACAAACCTCAGTTCACTATCTCTGTGTATGAGTAACAAACAAAAAAAAAAAAAGAAACTGTACAGAAACAAATATCAGCTGACCCTTCTCATTTAAGGAGACGATCTTCTCTGTAAATATGTATGTATGTTGATATTACCGACAAGGTCACAAAGTGTCATTTTCTCTGGAACGGAGATCAATGCAAAGTGCTGCTAAAAACGAAGGGAGATAAAAACCGGAGCAGTAGCGAACTGTGAACCATGGAGCTCAGTCGCGTGCCTTTCTGAGACGAGACGATGCCTCGGCTGGGAAAAAAAAAACAAATAAAAAAAAAAATCAAGTCTGGAACTATCAATGCAGCGAAGCCTTACTCTGGACTGGAAGTGGGTCAAAGCGGGTCAATGAATGAGTGAGTGAGAAACCCCGATCCAGGTGAAGATGTTGTCAGCGGTGTGTTTGATTTGCCTCCCCAGACTTACCAGTTAGACTTGAATTTCATGCTCCACAGAGCCTAATAAATCTGTATTAGGATCCCCAGGGACACCAGTTTGAGAGAATGGTTTAGAAAAAAAAAAAATTGCAGAAGTGTCAATATGAAGATTGAGGGTGAAAGCAATGATTAATCAATTTTGAGTTAATGATTATATTGTGAACGTAATTAGATTAAAAAAAAAAAAAAAAAAACTTTTCTTCAAAACCCTCCCCCGGGTTTTGTTGAAACCCACACGGGGGAGCCGCTGTATTAAAATGATCTCTTGATGTGTTGTTGATGTTTTAGCGTAATTTTCACAGCACTACATTTTTTTTAAGTTTAAACCCAGGCCACCGTCCCGTGCACTGAGCAAAGCATAAAAGATGCAAAAAGAAGCCTACTGTATTTTAAACATACAGTAATGGGAGGTGTCCTGTACATAGAGACAACTGCGTGTTTTGTGTTTACGTCACTGTGATTCTTCCCCTCTGTTTCCCGTCATGTTGCCATGTGTCTGATAGTGCCTAGAACTCAACGTTTAAGGCAGGATCTAGGCTTAGATGGGTCAGCTCACCTCCACAGGTTTGGACTGCATTTTCTTCTGTGGTGGCGGGATCATGACAGCCTTAAATTTGTAATTCATAGTGCCATTTTTCACTTTTTTTTGTCTTTGTCGAGCCTATTTTGCGTCCCCCCTCATCTTAATTCATTCTCCTCAATTGTCATTTTCTTTTTCTCTACCTTTGTCTTCTTCCTTGCTGTAAGTAAACATGTTCCTCAACATTAATGTACAAAGAGAAAGCAAGGTTAAGGGATTTTCTTGTGTGTACAATCCGTCCAAGTGAACCTTTTTTTTTTTTGTGTAAGTGTATATTATGTTTAGATCTTGCTTTGCATTGTATTTACGGTGCTTTACATTTTTCCACCATTGCATACATATTTCAAAGTATTACCTGCCAACAGTATTGTAAAAAAAAAAAAAAAAAAAAAGAGGTGCTTGCAACATTATATCATAAACAGAAATGTGACAAAGTGTCTAATGTGGCATCCACCTAGCAGAACTTCTGATAATTTGTTGCAAGTCTTTTGTTTTTTTCCATTTCTACTTTGTTTTTATCTTTTTATGTATCATGGGTCCTCTTCCACATGAGAGGTAAAAAGAGAAAACTTGTGACATTGTGCCAATGCATGTACAGCTAATTAAAGATTTTTGTTTGTATCATTTGAAGAGAGTCTAACCTGTACAGAAACAATTCTTTATGTTCTGAATGCAATAGAGAAAAGAGAGTCTTTACATGAGTGGAATTGTGTTTCTACTGTACTTTTCTGCTTTCTGACTGCATTTTTTAGCAAAAAGGGATATTATGTGGGCATTTAAATGACCAAAGTATCAACCTGCCCTGCACAGCTTGAGTCAACTTAATATCTTTTTTTAAGACTTAAGAGCTTTGGATAAAAAAAAATCTCAGCTTTGCATAGAACTTAAATATCCTTTTGGATTTGCCCTGGCATGCATAAAAAAATCCAGATACAATCTTATATAATGCTCCAGTGTAAAAAGGGAGAAAGTCCCTGACAGTGCTCAACCCAAAGTCACCCCGGAGATTCGCTGAACCCTGCTGTGACAAAAAAAGTGGCTTATTTGGGAGAAAAATGCTGAGCCAGTCCTATTTGATAATGGCTCTTTGGTCTGCTGTGCTGTTCAACCTTTCAGTCGCTTATTTCTGCCAGAGGGCCACTCACTAGATTAACACCACACACTGGTATTGATTCAGGATCTACGCTGATGTACCATTTTCTTGCACCCCCCCCCTCCACCCTCCATCCCCACCCCTCACTGTCCATCTGCCTGCCCTCAGGCCTGTACAGACACACTTCATGCAGAGCAGAACTACTGCAACCTTTGATTGATCTATTGGAAATATTGATCAGATTTGGAAGTGTAGCCAGAAATTCAAATGAATCAGTTCAAAGGCTAATCGGTTTAAGTTCCTGGTGGTTCTAAATGAATGTACTGTACTTCTGTAATTTACCACATGGTCACATAAGGTCAGCACCATGAGGTTTATGAAAAGGAATGTATTTCATGGCAACGCTGTTTTCAAACCACCAATGCCTCCTCTCCATCTTTGTGTTGCACCACCACGTTTCTGGCCAGAAGGTGTCAGTAATGCTCCACAGTTGAGAGGCAGCTACCTCTGCGCTAGATGGGAGGAGGGAAGTGGTCTGTGAATCTGGGGCACCCTGCTGATGAAGCCTTCCAGCTGATGAGAGAGAGAGAGAGAGAGAAAAAGAGAGAGAGAGAGAGAGGAGGGATGAAGGCACAGTTTGATCACAGCTCGCTGGCCACGTCTGCTACTGCAACAGAGAGAGGGAGAGAGAGAAAGAGGAAAATCCCCATCACCGCGTCAAAGGCAGCAGCAGCAGCGGCAAGCAACAGGGATGTCTGTCTCCCTACACGCCATGCAGCATCTCTCTAGAGCATTCCTTGGATCTGCTTATTCCTCACACATTCATGTGAATGTGCACATGCACGCATGCGCTCTTGTCCGTGGTCAGAAAAGAAAATGCTATACCCTCCCTGACATGCACCTACACACTCATAACAGCGAAGAGAAAGGGTTTCCTTGTTAGATGTCTTTCTAATATTATCTTGTGGCGTTGTTGGTTGAACCTGGACGCTTGGGTCTGGAGGGTTCTAGGAAGCTACTTCTGTGATGAGTCAGGTCCTGACGGATGAGAGGCAGCCCATCAGCTTCATCTATACGTAATGAGTAACCAGAACTGGAGGGTCATTGGGACATGTTTACTGCAACACTGGGGCTAATTAGACCGTGAAAGTGTCACACTGTGCTAAATTACTTCTATCTCTGTCCCTCTGTGTGATGTACTGTATGTGCGTGTGCGTTGTTATGTGTTTTCCAGAGAGGGAGACTGTGTATGTGGATCTCTTTGTGCATGCATGCATGTGCTATGCGCCAGGCCTGTGCGTGGGTGTGTACCTTTGATGCTGATTGTGTAAGAGAATGTTAAATGCATATATCCATAAGTTAACATCAAAGGGACGAGGCAAGTCGCTCATAATCAGGATAGAGAGAAGTGGATTCAAATGGACAGTGTCTGCAACCTGTGCTCTAGATGAGGTTGGTATCACCTCCCTGTGTCAGTGGCAGTGCCCTAGAATTCGCCATTAGCATTCAAGGTACAGCCATTTCTTCATCTTATATTGTCTAGACTCTTCTTGCATCCAGTTGCCTCTCTAAAGACCGGCTTAATTTGCCTTTAACACTGAAAACAAATGGGTCTTACTTTAAATGCAGCCTACTGTGCAAGTAGCACTTTATATTTTATGTAACATTTATTTTATAACCTGAAGCAATGTAGTAATCCAGATTCTAATTTTAAAAGATAAATATCCTCTGGATACGATTCCATGGTGGTTTCAAGAGGGACAAGGCAGAGGGAAGACGACTTGTTACTAATTTCTTTCACATTCATGTTGCTCTTCACAAGAAATGTGTCTATTTTCCACACAGTTCTTCCATTTGTCAAGTAAATATAGGTGATTCATGTTTTGCAAAACTGAAAGCATAAACAGAAACTTTTCTCCCACAAGGTCTGTTGGAAGAAAAATTTCAAGTTGAAGTTGAACAACAATACAGTCACTTAATAGCACATCCTACAAGACGACATTTATAACGTTCTGGGAAATAGGCCCATTAGTGAACTTAAGATGTTATTCATGATTGAGAGGTGTCAGGAGAAAAACAACAAAATCCTACGCTCTGTTACTAAAAGGTCATTCGTATAAGGCAGTTCTTGTTAGAGTAAACATATGCTGTTTGTTACCACATCCAAAATATGCAAAATAAAGATTCATTATCTGTCTGAGACCCAAAGGATAATTTTGTGCTACTCCTAAGCATGTTTCTGCCTGCATAGTGTGGTTGACTACCAGCTCTTTTCAGTGAGGCCCAATGGCTGTTTTACTATTTCCAGTGTCCTCACATGAACAAAATTTGTAGAAAGGAGCCATGCGTTCTCCTAGTTTTGTTTGTTCCCCTGTGAGTTTGTCTGAGTCCATGATAATTATGGCCCTCCACTCCAGCCTCCTAACCTTCATACAAGTGAACATGTTCTGTCATGTCATCTGTCCACTCAACTATGCATTGCCATTGTGTCTGGGCATCTATGACCTACCTCTGATCTCTTACATGTCTTGGTACCTTTTGCTGGGATGACCAAAATCCGGAGGATGGAACAACATCTAACAATATATGACAATTGCTGTTTTGATGATTCTCAAACAGCAGGCAAGATCTTTAATCTGAGAAATTGCGTCTTCTGTCCTGTATCACGCTTGACATGACTGACATTGATGTTGAATTAAGTTGTTTCTACCTTATACCCAAAATACTGTTGGAGTATCTTAGGTCTGACTGGTCATGACTCCCTGCAGCAGTGGAATACAGAGGTACAATGGGTTCTCAAGCTCTGTCTTGTTCAGATTTTTCAATGACCTACAGGCCATCAGATTGTTGGGGCAGCTCAAAGAATCCAGCATAGCAGAGTAACGACAGCCTGAACTGTTGTGCCTCAAGGCAGAAAAGCACATTCCCTGCCACCACAGGGTCATCCACCCTTAGGAGTAGGTGTTTTACTCAAAACCCCCGCTTTACCCTTCTCCTCTCCTTCATATGATTCTTCAGCTGTAGGAGAGTGAGACAGGACCAACTGCCTGTCAACCTGTCTGACCAAACTAGAGCCTTATGATATGCTGAGGTGTCTCAGCTAAAATTCCCAGTAGTTTTGAGTGTTGTCTCTGGCAAATTGCATGACTGGCACAATGCTTAACTTGTGGCAACCTCTCAAGACTTGGATCTTGAGAAAGACAGGATTGACCCTAGCAGTGATGGAGAAAAATCCCAGAATGCAGTCCACCATTTTTGTGTACAAGGTACAATGGCTGGACTTTCAGAAGTCGTGTAAGGAGAGGGAAGTGACCCAGAGAGTTACCCAATCTGTTCTGTTCCTTAAATGTGACAGACAGGAAAGATCCTTTCTGTCACATTCTGCTATCAAGACGTATGCATTAGATATCTTTTCTTGTCATGTGGGGTTAGACTGAGAGGTTTATATTTAACTACCCTCTCCTGAAACTGACTGAGGCAGCCACATCCTGTGGTACCCTTTTCTACCCCAAAATAGAAATTTACAGTTTTGAGGTGCCTCAAAAGCTGTTATCCATCTCGACAGCATTGCTGCCTGCCCTGACAACAGGTAAGAGGGTAAATAACTTGTTTGCCATTTTGGGTAACCCACACTGTATGCTAGTTGGGTGGACCTGAGCAGCCCTACCTTGAGAAAGCACCTTCACTCTTAGCCAACAAATATTAAGTTTGCTTAGGTACAAGATGGCTTGCTTTTAGTGCTTTTTATACTCAACCTTATGGGCTACAAATAAATAAAACGCCCTGTGTGAGATTTGGCATGATATACGCTTTGCAGCACTTTTTCTGCTTTGTGGACAGTGTTGGTAAACCCCCTAAGGCTCACCCACTGGCTGTGCAAGGACATCTTGCAAGCCTATGTATCCGCATAGAGGGACTGCCTTGGCTATTTGTGTACACACCACATGGAGTGCAATGGCATCGACAGCCTTGCTCAGTGGAACATCACAGTAGAGGCCCTGCATGAGTTTTTACCTGTTGTTGGATGTTGATACTGATTTAAATGACCTGCGATTGACATGATGCTCTTGCCATTTAGCAGACTTTATTAGGGTCTTAGTCCAGACTTCCTGTTGCCAAGTCTCCAGCTCCTCCTACAGCAGAGACAGGTGTGGTATAGCATGTAATTCACACTGCTCACCTTATTGCACTCAAAAGGCCAAAGTAGCGTGGCAACTGGTGACTTGTCTACATGCAAATTTTCAATGTGCAGATCCATAAAGACAAGTGGTCAAACTTGTTAGAGCCCTGGTCGAGGGCCAGTGTCCATACAACTTGGGTTGTAATGTGTATCCATCATTTGTACTGTGCTGTTTTAATTAGGAATAAGTGCAATAAGCTAATAAGTAATCAAATGTGTGATGATGAAAAATAACAGAAGTAACAAATTGCAAAGTGTTCCCACAACCTGTTTGGCCGTAGATATTCATGATACTTGAACATATGCTTGTAAATGGCCCCTGTTATGACAGTAGAACTCTTAAACCCAGACCTTTGCCTTTAATAGCTCAAAAGGCAAACTTATTTTGATCGTTATGACCTTAAACTCCCTTGATACTCTACCCCTGTTCTATAACAGAGCTGTGATAATTGATTTCTGGAGTTATAACTCTTTTTGACTTGATAGCTTGAAACTGAAGAGCTCCAACAGGCTGCCGGGCCTGTATGTGTCAGGTTTATTTAGCTGCCCAGACGAGGTGGCAGTATCACCTTCCACCTCCACACCCACTGTCCTCAGACACCATACAGTATCTCCTCATTATGTCAGATCTGATATGCAAAGTAGCCCCGGGAACCACTGTAGCATGGCAGTGGCAGACAGGGGCAATGTTTTTGTGTGTGTGTGTGTGTATAAGAAAGGATGTGTGTTGATGTCCTTCTCTGTCTTTATCCGTGTGTCTAGATGGGCTCCCCGGCCAGAGGCAGCACTGTTGCTATGATTTTACATGGAGAGGGTATCAAATTCACCATCATGTCCCCAAACAAGAAAAACGCACACCTTATCCGCCTCTCACAAGCTTAGCCTCATGTGCTTAGTGCAGGCTGAATATGGAAATATAGTCAAATGGCCAACTGGCAACAGCGACAGGATAAGAGACTACAGAGACTTTGGTAGTCAGGGCGATTCTCCTACATCAGAATTTAGATACAGGTCTCCGTTCTCACCGGATGTAGGTTGTATTTGTTTACTGTACAAAACCGTGTGCATAAGTGTGTGTGTGTGTGTAAACACAGGCACATATATACACGCGTTTCATTTGGATGTACAGTACAGTTAAATGTGTGCCAGCCTTGTTTACTGCATGTGTGTATGTGCATATCAGGGTGTGTATGTTTGTGCTGGACGCAGAATCAGTGGAGTGAGAAACAGAAAGCTCACCCAGCCATTTGGCTGCAATCCTAATTGGCTGTGTGCTGTTGACAGGATGCTGACAGAGCACATCGCACAGACAGGTACTCTGTTTCTCTCTGTTTCATCTTCTGGGTTTGTGAAAATATTTCCTCAGAGGAATTCCCTGCTCTACTCATTTCTAGGCGTAAAAAAAAAAAACAACCTTAAGTGGCGCCCTTTGACAAGTTACAAAGCTTGTTGTTTTTCCAGTGTTTGGGTACAGAAAAAAGGGAAGAGAGAGGCTGGAGATGGGCCAGCCTTAATGAGACTGTTCTCTTCTGCTTGCTGCAGGCCTGGGTGGTATGCTGTTCGGTGACCTGCTTGGCCTTTGAGTGTGTGTGTGTGTGTGTGTGTGTAGCTTTTTGATTATTATTAACTTAATTTTCTTGTTTTATTGTTCATTATGTATGTTTATTTATTAGTTTGATTCATTTCCTGCTTCTTCAATCTGTTCCTTGTAATGCTGTAATGTGAACTTCCTTATGGGGATCAATGAAGTCTACTCTTATAAATTTAGACCAACATTGTGGGTAGAGATAATCAAGAGCGCTGTAAGAGACACACATACATATACACTCACACAGGGCTTTTGATGGACAGCAATGGCCACTGGGATGCGAGTAAAAGAGGGGGAAGGGATGCGAGCAACATTTTAAACGAACCATGTCTAAAGAAGGCAAAGATTGCTGCCCCAGGGTGCTTTTATCCAACACTTTAATCTGATGGGTCACAATGATATCACTTAATGCACTTCTTTCTCTCTCTGCCTCTCATTCACAAATACACTTACTGAATATGAGATCCCTCCAGGTGTCTTTTTTGTCTGTTAGACTTTATGTGAAGTTATGTCATACACTGTATGCCTTCCAGGGATGGAGATGCACTGTATCCAGTCAGCCATGTTCACAAAGAATAACACAGAATCATCTTGTCCGTCAGTCTAGACTCAAGCATAAAGGAGATACTGTGCTTTAACCATTGGGGTTCCTGTGTTGTGGAGCACCTGCTGTAGATTAAATAAATCAGTGTCATCTTCTTTATTGTACCCAGGTATCTTTTTCTACTCTCCTACCTCTTACTTTGGGTACAGCCAACTTATGATGGCAAGTGGTCCACCATTCTGGTCCAGACTGAAATATTGGATTTCCATGAAATTTTAAAAACAGACATTCATTGTTTCGATCCCCAGACTTTTCCTCTAGAACCACCGTGAGGTAGACATTTGTGGTTTTGAGTGAGATGTCACGAAAGCTATCAGATTGGTTGCCATTAAATCTGGTACAGACATTCACGTTTCCCTTGTGATGAATTGTGGTAACTTTGGTGATCCCTTAACTTTTCGTTTAGCATAATTATTTTGTAATTTGTAATAATTAATTTCTCGAATACTTCAGTTTATGACCAAACATCTGCTAAATTAATTCCTATCACATCATTCCTATCACTGTCAGCTGTAAATTACCCTAGTGATAATTAGCAATTGTTAGCATGCTAACACACTAAGCTAAGATGGTTGTTAGCATTGTCCTTGAGCATGTTATCATGCTGATATTACTGTTTAGCTCAAGGCACTCAGAGCTTAAGTGCAGCCTCATAGAGCTGCTAGCAAGGCTGTAGAGTCTGTTTTGTTTACTCTCTGCTATTTCCTCTGCATACAGTAAACAAAGTAGTGCTCAAGTGAATAGTTGGTTAATTGATTAGCCATCTGTGGCCATTTCTAAACTCAAATGTTGCCACTTTGTATCACTGTTAATTCAACTGTATCTATGAAGGTGATATGCAAATTTAAGGCCTCCCCTTAGGGTATGCTGATTTGTCATTTTTGGCCTTTTATTTACTACATATTCAAATGAAAGAAGTTATGGATTAATTAATAATGAAAATACTTTATGCTTTCTTGTGATTGTCATCATGTCAGATCAGAGCTCATTCTTAATAGCTTACGTCTTTCAAGGAATCTTCTGGACAAAATGGGCGACTGATATTCGAGGCTCATGGGAAGCTCTGCATTGAGATGAGCTGAAGCGTCCTTAATTCCCTTAAACTGGAGAGAGAGTTGAAGAGGTGAAACCGCTGTTGGGCTGAGTGCAGAGAGGAAAACAGACGGCAATCTTAGACCCATCAGGGGATGATTCCACATTTTAAAATGCTGTCTCGGTCTCATCTCTTGCCGTTGTGCCCTCCCTGCGTCTTTAATGTTACATCACTTTCTCCTTACTGTAGGTTTTCTCTCTCGCACGCTTTGTTTTTTTCTTTCTAAAAAATAGTTACCGATGTGTTTCCGCTTCAAATTCGCCAAACTGAAAATATGGCTTAGACTTGAGAGACACTGAGGAGACGAGATCACCCAAGTTCAATATGCTTAAAGCGCTGAGAGTTCACCTCATGTTACTATAGATAGGTTTAGCATTTTGAAATATTCAGGTGGTGTTCCAATTTTAATAAAGCTCTACCGCCGGAACTTTTAATACCAACTGAGCAAATGGCATATGACGTGGGTGATCCTTTGCTTTTTTCTCTGTCTTTAAAGATGTGTGTGCTGTCACAGGAACATGTAGCAACCAGCAATGTGGCATCTGCCCATGATATTACAATGTATGCTGTATGTATATCACATGAAACAAAATGTTAACTGATGTATTGTACGTGTGTTTGAATGCATGTGCATCGTTTTTGTGAGTCAGCAGTGTCTCATATTCCTCCTAATCCATGTTAGTAAATGCTCATTACAGTGGATTTCTTTCCTGAATCAAACAGCTATCGGCCCATTTGACAAATTTCATGTGTTGTCTACAGAGTCGCAGCTAAGAAGTGCTCTGCTCTAAGTGCTCTTAGAATCATACCACCCACGTCAGAATCCACCATTTTCCATTGAAGTTGTCCTCAGTTGGCTTCAACCTGACCTTAGACACTACAAGTAACCAGTCTTTTTCTATATAACAATGCTTCTAAACTTTATTTATCCATATATATGAGCATCACTTTTAAGATGAGGTGTCCCCCTCAGTTAAAATTGTTGTCTGGAGCAAGTATTTTGTAACATAGTGTACTGTAGTTACTGCTACCAAGCTTGGGAGCTCTGATGCCCTTTCTCTTGGGCCTTTCTGTTTGTGAAGTCTTATCTTTTGGATATACTCATTTCTCTATTTGCTCAGTAATCATGTAAGGTGCTATCAGTTTTGATTATTTTCTCACGCAATCATTTGGTCCATAAAAGGTCAGAAAATAGTGAAAAATGCGCAGTATCCTGGAGGCCAAAAATGACATCAGATGGCTTGTTTTGTCTGACTAATGCTCCAAAATCCAAAGATGTTCAATTTTCTATTGTATAGGACAAAGAAAAGCAGCAAGTCCTCACAAATAAGACCTGGAACTAGCTAATTTTTGGTACTTCAACTATCATGGTAGTTAGCGATTATTTTTAACCATGCTAGCAGCATGGCATGGCCCTGTGGATGTTGGTCAATCAGCTCACCACTTTGGTCCAGACTAAACTATTCCAACAACTATTATATGGATTGCCACATAGCTTTGTACAGACATTCATGATCCAGAGAGAATGATTCCCTCTCACTTTGCCTCTGGCACCACCATAACATAGACAGTGTGATTTTTTTTTTGTGTGTGAAATTTTTCAAAAACTGTTGGATAGATTGCCATGAATGTCACCCCCAAGATGAGCTGCAGTAATTTTGGTGATCCATTAACATTTCATCTCTTGCCATCATATGGTCAAATTTGTAACTTGTAACTTTGTGTATAAAGTCCACACATCCTGTCTGTCAAAAGATTTCTCCCGGCAGGACCAGCAGATGTAACAGCTTGCATCCTTTTTTTATATTAGTCAGTAATAGGAAGTGCAATTTGATTTACTTCCCTGTCTGATTAATATGTTCAATGTGTCCTCTGATGCTATTACCAAGACTTTTTAGAAAAAAGCGATTGTGTAAATGAAACCTACACAGTGCATCATTGATTTCTAAAACTGAGTTGCACTCGTGCCGGTGTCACCCATATTTCACTTATCATGCCACGTGAAATGCACAGCTGTGAGCTGAGCAACGCTGCCAGGGGATCAGAGAGTACAGCAATAACACGAGGGTACTTGTCAATGTCTGGGCCCGTAGGCTTAGCCTCGTCACAACTCTCCAAAGCTGACATCAGATTGGCTGTCATCTCCATTTATTATCAAGAGTCTGCCTCTGTACTGTCAAAAGCTACAGTAGCAACACGCTGCAGAGTTTAAAAGCAGGTGTTGAACACGTGGTCAGAGCCATCCAAGGACATGATGGGGAAGCACTGACTCATGAACACAGAGAGAGAACACAGTGTGAAATTGCCAAAGTGCTGCAATGCCTTTCCAAATCAATTTATTAGGTTATGCAGGGGTCAACATCATTACAATTCTAGCATGGTTGATGGGTCAGTTGATAGGATAATAATGTGAGAGAAAAGCAGTCGCCCAGATATGGATTCATCACAAATAACACAAACTCTCTGACTCTGCTGAGCATTCGCACAAGTCATATGCTGGACAGATGCTGAATTACAACATACTCAGTTTGCCAGAGTTGTTGAGCAAAGGACCCCATGAAGGGAAATTGAAGATGTTTAACCACAGTATTCATTGGCCAGACCGTGTAAACCTGAAAGCATGTAAGGAGAGGGGGGGGGTTCCGAGTTCGTGCATGTGTTTCGACATTTGGATGTGCGTGGGCAGACGGGATGTCAGAGGAAGACAGAGAAATAGAGAGAGAGAGAGAGTTCCACCACGCATGCATACTGTACAGCACGAGTGTACTTGTGTGTTTTCGCACAATGGGGATTTCTCAGCGCTGATCTCAGCGAATTCTGTTGCGTCTCCAGCAGAGTTGGCAACATGAATATTCATGATGTCCTCTTGTCTTTGGTAAAAGCCTTGTGTTGTTCACCAGGGGAGGGAATGGGAAGGGGGGGGGGTTTGTGTGCACTGCTGAGGTGAATTAATGTTTCATTGCAAGTTCACCTTTTGGTGTCTGGGAGAGCCGCGGGGAGGTCATGTCACTCAAGACTGCGCTGGAGCTTTTTTGCATACATGTCTGCACTTCTGTTTCTGTCTGTCAAAATCGGTTAGAGACACAGAGGAGACGTGGACACTGGTAATTGTGAGATCTACATATCGTGAGTCCTATCTCCGCTTTACATCTAAAAATGTGCACACAGCCCAACAAAGCTTGAACAACACTCGCCATGTGAATGTGTTGAAAACCAGCCCTCCAGCTCTCTATTTATGAATAAGTAAATAGAATTTCCTGTCCAGCAGTGACTCCATTTGCTTCAGCCCTGCCCACCGCTTCTGGCTGTTTTTTTTTTTTCTCCTCACATGGTCCTCTCTAATATACACACACATCCACACACACACACACACACCTATCGCCCCTTTGGCTTAACAGGCCTACTTTCACCTCCGGCTGCAACAGCGCCGGTATGCCTGCATCTTCTATTCTTATGTAACCCTCGGAAGCAGGGCAAGCAGTGGAGCAGGCTCGCTCTGTCTTTATGTGCTGGCTTCATTGAGCCTCAGTGATGCCCAGGGGTGCGTGTTAAGCCCCGCAGACTGCGCACTGGAACATACATAAAGAAAGAGCGCCCTCAGAGCAAAGCGCAGGCCCTTCTACCTGACCCATCCATCCATCCACATACATGTTTAAAGCGGAAATGAATAGGCTGATGCGTCTCTTTATAAGGAAACGTTCTGTTCCCTTTATCTGTCAGCGAACTAATGCAGGGGGCTGCAGAGGGCTGGGGAAAAAAAAGAGGGCTTTTATTGTGAAATGGATGCATCCTTTAATGGGTTCAAGATTGAGAGAGCGAGAGACTTCACGAGAAGGAAGATGCAGAGAAAAGCGAGAGGAGGCACTAATGGAATCCACCATCATCCAATCGTTTTCAAGTCCAAATCATTCCAATAGGCTTTTTATAGTGACAAATTTGCTCCGCTTCTGAGGTGATTATAACCGTACACAGTCTGATGTAACTACGCCTTATTATGTCATAATAATAATAATAATAATATGAGTGAGCACTTCCAAAAATGTTGAGTGCAGGATTTTCCAGTGGGGTTACCAAGAGTACACCTGCCCTCATTAATGTTTCATCAGGCTAACAGGAGCATCAGCACTGATGAAACGCATACATCTGTATAACAGGCAATAAGGTCCTGGGTTCAAAACTTAACCGGGACCTTCCCGTGTGGAGCTCGCTTGCATTGAGTTGAGAGTGAGTGTTGATGATCTACTTTGATTACATTTGCTGATAAATAACTAATAAATAAATAAATAAAAGAATAATCTTCTGCTTGTCATCTCTTATGTACTTTGTCCCAGGTGTAATATTTTAATGACTATACACCATGTTACTCACACATTATGTAATGGCTAATTACTCACTTTCACTGTTACTTATTGTTGAGATACACAACCGACTCTAAACCTACAGTGCATGGCTAAAAGTATGACCTATATTTTTCAACCTATGTGTGATAGTTGAAAAAGTAAATACAAAATAATTTACTAAAAGTACACAACATATGTGTGCAATAGTATACATATAATTACTTTTGCATGCATTATTAGGTTAGACACTTTGTTAGAAACACTGTTAGTATACTGTCATATATTTCAACAGCAACACAAACAGCCTCACTAATGACCAGTAAAAGAGCAACTCAAATTCATTAGCCACAAATAGCATTAGCTGAAGCTACATTTTCACACAGCAGCACTTTATAGTTTGAGTCACAGAAATGAACAATGAAATGAGAGATTCTAGCTTCTCGTTTCGAACAATTAAAGTTGAGCTTGATATTTTACCTGTTCCATTATAGCTTAACACTTGCAGCCATATAGAAATCAGACATTCACCATCACCACTGTCTTCTTCTTGGTCCTCCTTTTATAGATACACTGTCTAATGAAAAACAGAAAAAAACAGAACACATCAGGATTCAGGGGGAAAAGTAAAACATGGCTATTACAGTTTCTTACTACAGACTAAAGCTGTGTTTCAGCTGCAGGAACTTTCAGGACTAAGAACCTTTCGAGCGACTCAGTTCCTCTACCTGCGTTTCCACTTGAAGGACCAGGGTCTAAATTAAGTTCCAGGTAGATTGTTTTGCCCCCAAAATAGTCTCTGCTTGGGAGGGGGTAGTACTTTCCAAAAATACAGGAACTTTAGGGTCGAGTGAGCCAGAGACTGAATGAAGAGAGGGAGTGGGAAAAAAGATTGTTTCATGGCGGTTATGTTCTAAGGCAGAAATAAATATCCACTAAACACTCAGCAGATGAGTTAAGGTGGAAACAGGCGCTCTTAGTTTCAGTTTCCTTTTCCTCCTGTGCATTTCTCCCTTTTCATTCACTCATTATGTCCAACTCATGCAGCAGTAAATACAAAGAACAACAGGACAAATTTGTGTTGTTTTCTTTCTCATTTTAAATGCTACATTTCAACCACCAATATCATTTATGGGTCTAATTTGCATGATCTACCCGTTTCCTCAGATGCAGTGGAAACTCAAACAGGACTGCACAACAGGGACTTTAAGATCCAAGATTAGTTCCTCTGGTTCCCAAGTACCTGGAACTTTTGGTTGAAACAGAAATGAAGTTGACATACAAAGTTGACTAAAGACAAAGTTGACTACAGTTTGTAAAAATTGTGCCAAATAATTTCCATATTTTTTCAGCTCTAGAATACAATTGTTTGAGCTTTTTCAATATTCCTGCCAATATACCTGAGTTTTGCTAGGAACAGGAATACAGATGAGTCCTTCATTCTTATATCCTTAGAAATAAATCTTTTTTTTCCTATTTAACATACGAAACTCTCAAATGTTGCACAAGAACTTCTCCTACATAAAATGTTCTACAACTTGCTTTTTTTTTGTTTAAAACCAGGAACTCATCAAAGAGTAACTAATTAAAATTGTTAATCTCATTAGACATTACCTGCCAGCTTTGTATACACTTTTCAATACTCAATGCCATCAACAAATTTCAGTTGGCACCATAAAGTATTGAAGTTTGATACACAATCCCCACTGCTGTCATTTACTGAAAGGTCTCATTATCTCTGTTCTGTATCAGTGACCCTGGTCCTGCCGGATACCTCTCACTGGCCCGGGCACTGTGTCTACTGGCCTTTATTTGCCCCTTTCACTTGTTGCCCCTCTCCCGAGGCTAAGCGTTAGTTTCCAAAATGTTGGCCCGTCACTGCTCCAGTCCTGAACTGAGCTCTAACCACAGTCCGGTGAGTTCACCTGCCCTCACCAGGCTACAGGCCCCTTCTATTATTCAGCAGCCGTCTCAGATGACCTCTCATAAACACTCTGTTATCATTTAGGATCCAATGTCACATTAGCGGCCCATTCAGCGTCCTCAAATATTGTTTTTGTGACTTCAGTGGCCCGCTGCCCTCACCCGACCTATTGATCCTTGGCTGTCTGTCATTCGCCAGCCGGCACCACTAAGCTGCTGTGATTGGCCCACGTCTAAGAGGTTGGCTACAGGTGCTCCGGTGGAAACTGAAGATGACTCGCCCGGCGGTGGCAAGTTTCAGCAGGCTACTGCCGTCATCTCAGGTTTTCATCTTGAAAGTCCCTGCATGTCTCCGTGGTAACCGTGGATGAAGTGCATTTGTTTCATTCAGCCTCTCCCCGCACCCTTCCTCACATATGCCAGGCACTCAGCTCAGTGGCATATAGTAAACAGTTGTGCTGTGTGGGGAAGGATCGAGGTGGATGTGAGAGAGGAGTGAGATGTGTACTTACAATGCAACTAACCCAGAGGAATGTAGAATAAAAGGATATTTTTAGTTCAACAAGCTGTGCCTCTGTGTGTTTAGCCTTTGACCCTCCATTAGCACTGGACTGGCTTCATTGGGTCAGACCTTTATCCGCTCAGATTGGGCTCACGACATTCTAAATGCAGCAGCTCCATTACCGTCCAGTTTGCCTCGAGCACTTTGATAAAGCATGCTTTGATGCTTTTGTATTGCCTGTTGTGTGTACGTGTATGTGAAGAAAAGTCAAAGAATAACATGTTGTTGTTGCCGTCAGTTTAAAAAAAAAATAGAAAAAAAAACAAGAATAATCTTACCTTACAAAAAATCCCTGTAATTTTAATTATGTCTTTGCCATTTCTGAACTCCTCCTGTACTGTTGCTTATCCTCTGTCTTAGCTGTACTGATTAGGCTTCAAGGATCATTCTAATCATTTTGTCTTAGTAATAACAGGATGCTGTGACATCTTTAAAAATCATACAGCAAAGTTCCCAGCAATTAATGCTGATTTAAAGAAATTCCCAGTTTGCCAAACTAATTTGGAAGAAAAAGCAAAGGGAAACAGCAAAAATTATGGCGTAATTATATCATTATGGACATTTTAGGTGCTCTCACTTTCAGTTTTACCATGTGTGGTTTTGAAAATCTGGCGAAACTGTTGGAAATGTCACTCCTCCCAGATTACAACACTCTAGTGACGAGAGAGTTATCATGACCAAGAGAAATGAAGGCCAAAACTATGTAAATAAGACTCAAGTTGCAATAGACTGGAATTGTCCCTTAAGGTTTCAATATTTAATGAAGTTGCAGATGTAAAGAGCTTACTGGATAACCTAGAACCAGCTGTTTAACGCATTAGCTTACTGACTTTTAAATGCTTTTCTGCGCCGAACGTTGTTCTCACTATCCAACAAATGATGATGTATTGTACAGCGTAATGAGCAAAGAAAGGTCTCATATTCACACATAAATAGCCTACAATATTTACACATACGCTACAATATTCTCTACCATTTTGATGTTCGGTGGCGCGGCCTTTATTTGTCTCAATGTCAGCTAGGACTGAGCCTTTATTAGATGCTCTGCCACAGTGTTTTCAAAAAACATGCCAGAGAGGCTGCTAATTAAGGGCCAGGCTGCTGTTTGTATTTAACAAACGAGTCCTCCTCATTAGTTTGCTAGGCAGTAATTAGAGAGGAAGTGGAGAGAGAGTGAGGACGGGGATGAAGAAGTGACTGACTCTGCTCAGCACAAGGCTGTATATCAGTGAGGGTTTAATGATGACTGTTGCTGAATATAAAATCTAAAGTATGGAGTTATCTATGGTGCAAAATTGACCTGAAAATTGACTCTTTGATCAAAAATGTGTCAATTAAGTGAGTCAATTATTTTTAGTCTTTGAAAATAATAGACACACATTAAATAATAACAAAAATATATATAAGTTACACAGAAATACATAAAAATTCATTTAAAAATATAAGACATTTTGTAAGAGAAAGATTTAAGAGTAAACTGAAAGACCTGAATTGATTAAAAAACTCTAATGGAGACTGTTTGGTTTCCTTTTGTCCAAACAGTAGAAGAGACAGCAGCGCTTTACCCAAGAATTCAGTTGTTTGCTCAAACCACAGAACATGATGTATTTTAAAAATGGAAGAAAAAAACAGGCATTTCACTTTAGAAACTAATTAATAAAAAGATAATTTAGCAAAGCAAACAGCAAGTTGTACTTTGAAACGACTACATACGCGGAAATTTAGCTTTAGAGCGAAAGTGTGTTTATGTAACCATAGAGATACATTTTCTCTCATGTTAGTGTTTTACTCATGCTTTATACGTTTTCAAAGGAGTGGTTCAGGGTGGTAAAAAAAACACTCATTAATCACTCTCTGTCCTACTACTGGCGCTTGCGTAATATGACGCAAACCACCAACAGTTTTACAAATCCTCTCCAGACATGTATTGAGAAAGATTGCTTGGATTGGTGTGTGTCTGATATCTTTTTTTTTCACAAAAAAGTATAATTACCACTTTAAAATCCCTGAAATGACATCCACTCCCCATTCATTAAAAAATTCCTGCATCTGTGGATATGCAAAGATATTTAATGACAGCGCAAAGCAGTGGAGCAGCTTCTCTGACTCCTGGTTATGGTGTAAAGAGTTTTGTGGACTCCCAGTGCAACTAGGCCAAGAAGGTACAGCTCGACCGAACTTCTGAACGTTATCAACGACTCGTCTACCTCACTTTCAACAAAGCTTAGAGCAGCGCTAAGCAGACTGCAGCTCCTGAAAACACAATGCCCTGTGGCAGCGGACTGGTGTAGTAGACTACAACGGCTCAAAAGCGAGAGGAAGTGGTATGCATGGAAACAGAAGAGGGGTTAGCGGGCTGGTCTGTTAGCCGAGCTAAAAGCTAACGCGACCAGGCCAGCTATTCCATCGCTCTTTCTAGTTAACATTCTCTAACTGGAAACCAAAATGGAGATGAGGAACTGTTGTGTTTTCCTCCTGACGGAAACTTGGCTAAACAGCAATATGCTACCTTGGAATCAGCTGTCGGGGAAAACCCGAGGAGGTAGTCTCAACATATAATTATCTTTGATTATAAACGATTAGTTCCTTAGATTTATGACTTGGGAAATCCTGCCTGACTGAGTCCATGTTTTTGACACCGTCCTAGGTACACTGCAGTTTCGAAGCAGAAATGTTCAGCCATGGCGTGGACTGCTTATTCCACTCCTGGTGTGTCTTGTAGCATATGAAAAACACCACATGTACATGTTAACAAAGCTTAAAACTTGATTTTTATCAGAAGGGATCTTTAATGCTGCCTTGCGTGACTGCTTCAACCCCGTTGAACTTCCATTTACGTTAACTGCATCTGTTTCCATTCGCTTGAACGATGTAAGAATGAGCCAAGGTCTGACAGGCCTCCCTAGCTCACTGTGACTCACATACTGTACATTTCTCAAAAATCTCAACCATCACTTTAAATCCTCAGCAAAGGCTTATGAAAGGCGGATGATGGCATAACTATTTATATCAAGGTAATTCTCTGCTCTGAATCAGCTCCTGCTCATCTGCAGCAGGGGTACGTTTATGTGGGGGGGTGAGGAGATCAGGAAATCATCTTCTTTTGGCTGGGAAAACCATCCTCTCGCTGTTTCCAGTGGACAGGCGGCCTCAGCTGGCCAATGAGAGTGGACTTCCAGCCGCCCACCTGGTGACTAGGCCTCTGTGTGGGTGGACACAGCGGAGAGGACACTGCTGCTTTCCAGCCTTGTCTCTGTGGTTGCATGTATACACACATACTGTATGTATAAGGCTTTATGATATGCAAAGCAAATAGACAGACATTTCAGTGTTGATTCATAGTCAAATTTTCCTCCAGCGTCTTTGTTCCTATTCAGATTAATTGGTTCTTTGGCTGTATAATCATAGAATGAGAGATTTTAGAAACAGTAAAAGCTTCTATAATCCATGTTTTATATTAGCAGTGGGTCATTTGACAATATTTTTTGTCTTATAGTTATGAACCCACCTCCTTTACTTAGGGAAAAGTTCCAATACAACAATGTAAAAATACTCCATTAGAAAAAGTCCTGCATGTAAAATTACATAAGTATTAGCAACCAAAGGTAGTTAAAGTATTACAGTAAAATTAGTGGTTTGGTCCCTCTGACTGATGAATTATTATATATGACATCATTAGATTATTAATACTGAAGCATCAGTGTTGGAGCAGCATGTTACTGTTGTAGCTGCTGGAGGTGGAGCTAATTTGAACTACTTTATATACAATTAGCTTTATTTTTTAAATGATTAATGGGAGAAGAAAGAAGAAAAAATAAAGTTCTGTTTTCAGTTTTTGGACTTTTTCTCTAATCTGTGATTTTGTTGATGAAATGTTTGATCATTTGGACATTTATTGAAATGAAAGCATGTGAGAAGTTTAGAGGGAAAAGTCACTATTTGGAGCTGTTAACAACTCATAGACATGTGAAATGTGACCCTGACTACACACTGCTTTTTATAAGACGTCAAAAGCCATAAAGGTTGGAAACCACTGGTTTCATGTTTAACAATGTGCTGTGTTTTGATTTACTAGATGGTTGTTGTATTAGATGTACTACTACTAATGTAAACCTTTATGATTTTGAAACTCAAGCACTGATCACTGTACATGTTCATATGAGGTCTAGGCCATATTCTAACCTGCGATTAGTCACTTCCTATTTCTTCTTTAGGTTTCACATGTGACGCATGTTGATGCAGGGCGATGCTATTGTGTAGAAAAGCCTCGGTGTGATGTGGAGGACAAGGCTTTGTCACTTGCTGACAGCCTACCCTCTGTCAATCAACACAGTCCTGGATTAGTCCGCTCTGACTGTTGGCTGACCGACCCATCCTGGGAACGAATGCTCTGCCCTTCCTACACTGTCGCCTGTCAGCACCTTTCACATACAGTATAATACGAATGCCGAGCCTCTCCATTCCCATCACATTTCTCCCCACTGTCTCATCCAACTACCCCTTGACAGCAGTTTTTTTTTTATTTTCACTCCCCACAGCACAAAAAGTGGCCCACGGCTCGTCACAGCAGGACAGAAAAAGTCTGAGTCGGCTAGTTGACTCAGCTTTCTTGGCATTCAAATACACTGTCAATGCAGGAAGACCTGACAGAAAAGGGGGGAGGCGAGGGGGGGAGGAAGACAGAGAGGTGGTTGGAGCTGAGGAGTTATACAAACATGGCGAACAAATAAAGGGTCTAAGCATAAACCAGCCTGTCACAACACGTTGTCTGGATAATTGAATTGGTCCTGGCAGCCCTGAGAGAGCACAGACCATTTTAAGTTTAGCTTTATTGAATTATTAAATCAGAAAAGGAGGACGTTAACATTTAAAGGAACATTCTCCAGACTTGTTCGCTGTGGGAGGAGGGGGCGAGGATGGCGTTGTGACTGACTGTACGCAGTCTAACAAGAGTTGAAGCAAGATTGCTTTTGAAAATTGCATTACTCCGAACTGCGTCAGCATTAGATTGCCATGTCTACATTACCTAAAACCCAAGCCTATTGGTAGTAATGACTTCTTTTGTGTCAAGGTACATTTGAGCCGTTTGTATTTTGTTCAGACGGGGCGTATATTGGTAATGAATAATTGAACAGTTGGGGCACGTGTGTGTAGATTGTTATGGATGTGCGTGCATGAGTCTACAAATGTGTGTGTGTGTGCTTACAGGAGGGAGGGGTAGAAGTTAGATTTGGTGCTGTGTCAAACGAATCTCCCGTCTGGGGCGAGAGAGGACAAGCTCTGGCCGTTCTCGCTTTCATCCGCGGCTACTGTTGCACATTTCCATTGCGTACTAATTCATAATATACGTCCATCAAGGTCAGCGGTGCATTTCAAACACCATCACTCATGCCCACAGGGGGGGCTTGGAGAACCAGCCTTTCCCTTGGACGTCCTTGCCCTGTCTCATCTGCAATGCCTCTGCCGGCACCACTGCATTATGTTGCATTTGCATCGTATTGCCTCTGCATTGCATCTGCAAGACTGGCCCCCTTTTTTTCTCCCCCACCGCCCCCCCCCCCCCCCCCCCCCCCCCCCCCCACTCCCCCACCCACCCCCTTCTCTTGCCCTTTTATATCTCCTTCTCTCCCCCCCACCCCCTCCGTCATCCCTCTCTCCAGTATCAGGTTGGTGCCAATCTGCAGGGCTTGGCAGTGAGCTGTTGTGCAGACGGGGCAGGACAGGGTAGGACACGGCTCAGCAGCAGCAGCAGCAGCAGTGTTTGGATTGAAGGTAGCGGTGTGCAGCACCCGGGTATTGGCAGGGGAATATGCAATGGGCCCAGGAAAGATTACGTTGCGGTAAAAAAAAAAAAAAAAAAAAAAAAGAGGGTGGGGGGGGGAAATACATCAGAGGGAGGAAATCCCTAGCAGGAGGATCCCAGCTCAGCGCTTTCTTTCTCTCTCCTCCTCCTCCTTCCATCTCTCTGCCTCGTTTTTTCCCCCTCCCTTCCTCCCCCTTTTCTTCATGCCCACTTCTTTTTCACTCTGCATCTCTTTCTTGTCTCTTTGGATTGGTCCCCCCCCCCCCCATCCCCTTCCAGTCCGGCAGAGGGGGGTTCATGCCCATTGGAAGAGCTGCTGATGCTGACGCAATCCACTGCCATTAAGTCAACCCCCCACCCCCTCCCCAACTCCCTACCCTCCATGGCCCATGTGTATATGAAGAGTGTGTGTGATACATGTGAGTGGGTGTATTTGCTTTTCTTTTTTTTTTTGCATGTGTATGCATTTGTTCTGCATTTTCAAAGCATTGTGTGTGCATCACAAGGCGAAGGATATCAGGAGCACAAGCAGGGGAAATATAAAGAACTCTATACTCTCTATGTGCACTCTATTTAGAGCAGTATGCACAGCTTTACTGGCCCGCTCACTGTCATGTTCACAATGTCTCTCGTCCCTGCCAGTACAATATATACATTTCAAAGGGGGATGGGGGGCGGTTTACATGGCAGAATGTGAACTCTAATGCTAAAGACTACACTCCCTACAGTGTTGATAATAGTGGCTCTTACGTAGATAAGCCTCATGGAGCAAGTGGGCCCCATGGAGCAAACAGGTCCATGGGTGCTGGTGCCTTCACCCCAGTGGCTGAGTGTTGATGTACGAGGTCTCTCAGCCTCTGGTCACAACCGGGCCGACTGAAGCTGAACAGGGAGCAGGTTGTTCTGCCAGGCCGTTATTAAAGGGCTGTTTGCATTGCCTGCTGTTTTTTTCATTAGCAGGAATCTTATATCATTGCCTCTGAATATTGCATGAGGTTCAGGGAGGCTTGGTTGTCGTGACACCGCCGTAATATTTCACAACAATCAAAGATGGATGAGCCTATTCTTCTTGGTAAATAGAGGGAGGCCTGGCACCGATGAGGAAAAGCCCAAAGACGGTGACGGTGACACCGACACGCCATAAAGGAGGTCCGGAGGAAGAGGAAGAAGAAGAAGAAGAAGAAAAAAAAAAACCTCCAGAAGAGTGATTGGAGTCCATAAAAATGAAAACGCACTGTAAGACAAATGGAGCAGGCAGAGACGAGAGAGCAAAGTAAATGAGGGGGAAAGAGAGAAGGAGAGGACAAGAGAGGGAGACAGAGCGAGAAATCAAGACAGAGGCAATGACAGAGTGAAGGGGATAAAAAAGCGAGAGATGGGGCTATTAGAGGTTGAGAGAAAGAGTTAGTGATAGACCCACGCTGCTCCCAGTAATTGAAAAGGCACCGGGACTGATTTAGAGGGGGGAGCTTAGCCGGGTTTTGTTGGGAGCGGTTGGGATGGTGCTGGGTGGTGGTTGGTGGGGGAGTGGCAGGTGGGGGGGGGGGGGTGACGAGCCGCTGCATTGCAGAGTACAAGGAGCAAGAACAGCCAAACCCCCTGCGGTGCTTTGCTCCACCACCTCTGTAGTCGTCATTAGCGCAACACGGTGAAAACGACCCTCCAAGGCCCGTAATAAGCAGTGAGGCTGCAAAAACATTATGGCTAAATCCATACAACCTAATTACTGTAGGTGTCTCTGCTTTTTTGGCATGAATAATACAGTGAAATAAGGAATAGGAACGGATGGCTTTAAAGGAAAAAGATAAAATACAGTAATGAAATGGAGAAGAAAAAAAAAGTTCTTCTGTTCTCCCCCAGGTGAGGTCCATGCAGTCAACAAACACGAAATACAGAGAAATGTTAAAGGAGAATGGATGAGTGTGCTCAAGTGAGTGTGTGTGTGTGCATGCACAGCGTGAATGCGAAAGTGTAAAGATCAAGCCGTTATAAAAGGTCATCTCTGCCGTTCTTTATTACAGCACTTGTGACACCGACTTAACTTTAACTTTTTGAAGAATTTGTCCCTTCCTTTAAACTGTTGCCACCTTTATAGCCTCCAGAAATGAAAATATGCTTATTAAGTTCAATCTAACAACATCCAAAACGCATTATGCTGGTGCTAATGGACTTCTTCTAATGTGTGTGTGTGTGTGCGTGCGTGCGTGCGTGTGCTTGGTAGAAAGTGCCAGAAGCTTCCCCATATTAGATGTTGTGCCTGGCTCAGCTCACCTCATCCACTTCCTTAACTTGCTAATACAGCTCGGACACCACACCAACAAACAGAGCTCCATGTCACTACACACACATGTCTTGTCTGCACCTGCTAACACACACACATACACACACACACATACACAGGATACACACCCTTCCATAGACATACACTCCTGCCGTATGTCATGGGCCCTGTCTCATAAGTGTGCCTGTTCTTTCCAAGGGCCGCTGATACATGATATCTCTGCCCGGTCAATCCTTCTCGCATTACTGCCTCTGCAGTGAGCTGCTTCATTTACACGTGAAATATTGATGTTCTTAATTTAACCCCGAGGGTGCTCAGGTGTCCCTTCCTCCCCTGAGAGGAGGAGAGGCCTTTTCCAGGGAACCTGCAAGCCTAAACGCTGAAGCCATGCCCTTTCTGTCTTGGGATTGGTTGGCAGGGTGTTTAGTTTAGCCTCATTGGTTGGATGGCACATTCAGTGGTGTCTCATCCCAGTGTTTTTGTCTTCTGTTTTGCGACCCACCTGCTCTCTGTGTGTGCATGTGCTTGTGTTTGTAGGGTTGATAGGAACCTATACTGCATGCCAGTCAGATCATGTGTTATGTGAATGTGATAGCCTAATGCTGAATTTCAATAGCTCAGACAACATCCTTATTAGGAAGAAAAATTATATTCCTGTACTCACTATGGCAAATTGTTCCAAAATTCAAGCCCAATTGATTTCTGTTCCACAGAAGAGTAGCTAACGCCAAAGTATTATATATTAAATTGTCGCCAGTGACCGCCGCATCACCTTTCAGCAAATCAGGGCTTATGCTAACAAATTTTAACCAGCTAGCTCTGGTTAGCGAGAGCAACAATAATGGAAAAATATTTCTGAATCAACCAACTAGCTGCCGCTGTTAATAAATGCAGTACAAAGACACAGTAAAGCTCTGCTTTTTTTAGTTTAACAAGGCTTCTTACAGTACCAGTCAAAAGTTTGGACACACTGACTTCTTAATACTCAAAGGTGACAACCTCATGAGGTAGTTAGTAATGAGTAGTTAAGATATTGCCAATAGTGTGCAAAGCTGTCATCAAAACAAACAGTGGCTACTTTTAGAAATCTAAAATATGAAATATGAAAGATATTTTGGTCTGTTTAACACTTGTTTACTACATAATTACATGTTATTTCATAGTTATGGTTTTGGTCAACAGAAGCAGCTAATTCAGAGTTACTTCGGCAGTGTTGTGATTCTAAAAATGTTTGCCAACTAGCTAGCTGGCTAATGGTGAGCCCGCTAGGAGAAGTTGGGAGAAAGTGTGATTGGCTGAAAACTGAGGGGGCGGGCACTGGTGACAACTCCAGTGAAATAAAAGTGTTACTGAGGAAAAGGCCATTATGAAACAGACTGTTGAAAAATGAATGAGTATAATTAAAATGAACTCCTGCAAAACTGTTATTATGAAAGTAAGAATGATGAAATAACATTTCATAGTAATGGGTTGAGTTCCAATAACTTATTAAGTTATTTCACAGTTTATTGGTTCCTTAATAGATGTCACTTTATTTATTCATATAATCATTTATTTTCCCACATTTTTCATTTATGGTCAATATAAATGTTTGAGATTTTAACACCTGACCAACTGAGGTAACACAGTACAGCAGCGCTTCAGTCCCAGCTGTCAATCAACTTCACAGCAGTTCCTATTGGCCCAGTGGGTGCTGCAGGGAGGGGCCAAGAGGAAAGGCTGAGTGCATTAGTTTGCCTGGTTTTCTTCAAAATAAAAACACTGTGGCTTTATTTGGGGATAATAGACATTATGTACTCCCCCATTTACTGGCAGTATTTGGGCAGGGTTTCTCATCCTGTTTCTTGTTGCCCACCCTTTCCTTTGCTAAACCTCAGTTTATCTGATTAATGCCAGCAAGGCTCATTCCACAGAAGCTAAACAACATCTAATTTAAAACAGATCGACTGAGATAATGAGTGTATGAGGAATGCAGGAAGTGTTCTGTGCATTTCCTTTGACAAAAGGCAAAACCCTCCCCCATCGCGGGAGTCATAAGGTGTGTATGCCTATGTATAGGGTATGATTAAGGAAGTATTTGCTTCTTAGTTGATCTTGCCCTTTGTATGTGTAGGTGAGCTGCCTCAGCCTATCATTGTTCCTTTCCAAACAAGGTCAAATTACAGTCCAAATATAGTAAAACAGTAATGCAGCTCTTACTGGACTTTTTAAGACATTTAGGTAGTATGGTGTTGGGAGGCATGGTGGAGACCTTCCTCTGCCTGTCCTCTCTTTCTCTCCTTGCGTGTGTGCACACAGCAGTGGTGTTGTGGCCTGGTTTGCCTTACTAGGACAAGCCAACATGAAGTCATCAGCAGGAGGGTTTATTCAAACTCCCACTTGCCTTTTCAAAAACCCCCAACATCCCAGTTACAGCATGTTCCTGTTGCCTAGCAACCGGCTGGGTCTTGAGAGAGAAGAGAGGCGTCATAGATGTGTATGTATATCCACGGCTGAGCGCGAGAGCAAACACTCTGTGCTGCCTCTCCCTCCCCTGTGAGCAGCTCACTCTCTCCACAACCTCACTGCCATGTAATGGAGCACAGTATTACACACTGCGAGCCCTGCTTCAGCTGAACATCACCAAATGACACTGCACATGAGAGAACGATGCTTATAATCATTTATTATTAACACATTTATCTAGTTGGTAAACAACATACAGACTTGTAATGCTGTCTTTATATTTCATTTTCACAATCAAGCATTTCAATTAAGAAAAATGACATAAGACATGATAAAGTTCATGGTCTTTTATTTGAAAAAAAAAATAAAGACTAGCATGTACAACTTGGAATGAATGTAAACTGAACTCAGATGAACAGTTGCGAAGACTGGTGCACTGACAGTCCTAACAGCATGTGCTGTGAACACAGTACACCCCTCACTATGCTCTTGTCTGAGTCGAGAAACAGAAGAAGAAAAAGAAAAGTGAAGGCCAGTGATTCTCTCTTGCAAGAAAAGAGGACAGACACTCCATCTCAGCGAAAAAAAAAGAAAAAGAAAAAAAAAAAAAAAGAAAGCTCACCGTAAGACTCTTAAAGTCCCCCCTCCTTTAAAGGGGCAGGACGCACAACTACTAAGATGGCCGTCCAAATAACATAACAAAAAACAAAAGAACATGCCAAACATTTGAAAATGTTTTTTTTTTTTTGTACATTGTTTTTTTTTCTCTTTTTATCTAGCATACAATTAAGTCCCATTCCACTTTACGCTTGAGTTAGAACCTGGTATTTTCTCTCATCTTAACAGTACAGGGTTCCTCTCCAAATACAAAAAAACTGTACCAAACCAACAAGAGGACAGCTTATAGTGGAATCAGCACGCTCTGGTAGCCCGGAGGAGGGATGGGGGGGCGGAGGGTTAGTGCTCCGGTCTCAAGCTGCATGCATGAAGAACAGAAAACAGAGAGAGAAAGAAGAGATGGCCAGCCCAGACATTTACCACTGGCAAATGGAGCTGGAAGGAGTTCGCCAAATGCTTTTGCTTTAGTCTGAAGGTAGTAGTTACAGGGTTTGTTGTTATTATTTTTACTTGTTAAGTACTGATGCTAAACTGATCTCCGGGGGGAGGGGACAGGATCACTAACCATCATTTTCATGCAGATATTTTTGTATATTTTTATATTTTTCCTGTGTGGACAGAAGGATATTTTATTTCAACATTCAATTATTTTCTATACAGAAACAGTATGAATAAATGAACATTTTCTTTCCAAGAGGTAAGTAAAACATTTGGATTTTTTTTTTCTTTTTTTTTCTTCTAAGAGGGGACAGGACAGGGCGGGCAAGCTTCACTTTGCGGTCATCATCTGTACAAACTCTGCAGAGAGAGAGAGAGAGGAGAAAAGACAATAGGACATCAGGTTCAGGGCAGACACTTTGGTAGAGGCTGTTGCCAGTAAGGGCAGTCACCTGCTAAATTGTTAAATGCTTTATTAATTTTTTAATCAACTTGAGCAGGTTCAGAACACACATCCTAATTAGTGTCCCCTTTCCAAATGGCTTCCATATTCATCTCATTAAACCCATTTGATTAAAAAGCTCTTGCGTTGTGCTTACAGTTGTGGAGCAACGTGATGGTAATATGCATACTCACATACACACACACACACACACAAAATAAAAATAAATAAATGAACCAAGGCTTTCATTGTCTGTGGAGTACATATTCTGTACGTGGCACAATGGGAGTGTAGAAGTAGGGCACTTTTCAGCCAAGACTTATGGACTGTTCATAATATATCAACAGCCTTCTAGAAAATGAGCGCAGTCTCTCGTGTAATGTGCCAAGGGAGCGACAGTAGGGAGGGAGGAGGGGGGAGAGAAGGAGAGAGGAAGCAAGAAAGAGAGTGAAAAGGCTCCTGGCACACTGATGATGATTCAGAAGGATGGCTCTCTCCTATCTCTGTTTCAGCAGTCTCCATCTATAGCCCCTATCTAATAACTAATATTAAGTGTGGCTGGCTTGTCTTGCTGTTGCCCTCAGAGAAATACACAGCTTGGAAAATTAAGTGCTCTGGCCCGCCTGTTTAATAAGAGCTTACACCATGGCCTAGAAACTAAAGTTATTTGTGCACCATGACGTTTTCGGTGTGTGCGCCCTTTACTTTTAAGGATCACAAAGCGGGGTTTTATTTTATGTTGTTTTACCTTCGTAGTTGACCTGTCCGTCTCCGTCGATGTCTGCTTCTCTGATCATCTCGTCCACCTCCTCGTCTGTTAGCTTCTCTCCCAGGTTCGTCATGACGTGACGGAGCTCTGCAGCGCTGATGTAGCCATTTCCATCCTGGAAACATGCCGCACGGGATTAAGAGTGTGAAACAGAAAAATCCCACCGGTTGACAAGTGGTAGGGCAGGAAATTCCCACCAGGTTGATTAATGAGCTAACGAGGTGAAAGGTGTTAGTGAGCAGGATGCTGGAAACTGCTAACTTTTTACTCCATAAGGTAAACTTTTTTACACCTGGACTGACCTGGCAAGATACTAAAAACTTATTCTACATTCTATAAGCATAGATGTTGTATCATTTACTGAATAAGGTCTTAAAACATGAACCTTATTTACCTTGTCAAATACCCGGAAAGCCTCGCGGATCTCCTCCTCGCTGTCTGTGTCCTTCATTTTTCTGGCCATCATGGTCAGGAACTCCGGGAAGTCGATGGTTCCATTACCTGGAATGGGTGATCAATGAGGCACATTTAATCAGCAAAAATTTCAATTACTTAAAAGCAAACTCAGATAAGTAGAGATAATATAACCAAGCATTTAGCTGATGAAAAGCACCCGGCCGAAATATTCATGTAGCACTCAGCTCAGTTTTTTTCCCCCCTTTTGTATGACACAAGCATTTACATTATCTTATGGGCTATTATTTCGCTCCAGAGGCAGTCCTGGCAGTGATGGTGGAACTTGAGACATGAGTAATCGTAGTGAAGGGAGCAGCCCTCGAATCATTTTAGTGTACACGTTCCTCCCTGTGATAAACAGCTACTGCAGGCTGAGAGGCTGTGATGTACTGTATGTGTGCGAGTGACTGTCTGTGTGTGTGTGTTTCCCTTTCTTCCTCAGGGAAGCCCCGGGAAGAGGTTGCATATGTTATACACAGCGCAGCAGGACTGCAGGGGGGAACCCATGGCCAGTCATCCATAATGTAGACGTATACTGAGCAGCTTGGCCTTCTGGGAGCCTGTGTAAATCAGAGGCTTGTCTCTCCTGTCAGAAACCCTGGCTGGAGAGGAAGGGAGATGGACAAGAGGGATGGGGCGGGGGGGAGGGGCTTCACATCTACTTTTATCCATCCTCTTTTTGTCCCTTTTTTTTTTTACCTTTGACTATCCGGCTCTGTGTTTCCATGTGTTGATGTGTTATCCAAAAACAAGACTATATGGGTAGAGGAGTCGTACTAATGGCAGCTGCTGTGCTGGTGGCGCATGTATGCGTGCAGCGGGATCAATATCCATGTTGCGGTTGTCAAGACAGGATTACCAGGGGATCAGACCCTCTTGACAGTGGAAGGATCTATGAGGAGCTCAGCGGCTCACAGACTGCAACCACAGGAGGGAAGATGGGAGGGTTGGTGGTGGTTTGCTTTGCTTTTATGTAGACCCGGAGATGTGAGGACTAAGCGTGGGGGTGTGTAGTAATTAAAAACTGACAAAAAGGAAAAAAAAAAAAAGCAAAAATTTGTGATGGGATATAAGTGAAGGTCAGGGACACTGAGGGCATAGAACCCGGGAGGATTAGCCCCGGGGTGGGACAGAAGGGCGGGGGGATTGTACACAGATTAACCAATGACAGAGCACGCCTTGGAGAGAGAGAACAAGAGAATAGAGAGTTGGGAATGGATGGATGTGTGTGTGTGTGGAACGAAAAGGGATGCAGTAATGTGATGGGGCAGATGGTGATCTCATGGCCCGGGGTTACAATCTAAGGACCTGTTATCTAACACACAGAGACAGCCAGCAGCACCGAGGGAACACATGCTGCCACTGGGGGGTTGGGAGGGAGGCTGGGGGGGGGGCCGGGGAGGAGGAGGATTGTCCCAGTCTTGGAGAAGGGCAGGACTGCAACTGGAAAGCTATCATGGGGGGTGGGGGGGCGGCAAACGATGACAAGAGAAGCACAGCAGCCCTCGAGTTATATCTGCTCAACTGCACCTCAGGCCAGCTGCTGCTGCTGCTGCTGCTGCTGCTGCTGCGGTGGAGGAAGGAGGTGGGGATGGAAGCAAGGAGGGATGAAGAAAGGGAGGAAAGCAGGTGGAAAGAGAGAGAAAATAGTGGGAGGGAAAGAGAGAGAAAAAAAGGGAGGGAGGGAGTGAGTGGGTGGTAGAGAGGGAGATAGAGATGAGGGAGATGTGAAGAGGAGAGAATATAAGGAGTGAACCGAGTGGGAGATGGTGCGATTACACATAAGAGGTGCTGACGCAAACTATAGAAGGCTGAGGCATCTCGGCGCACTTGTGTGTGTGGTCATCGTTTTTCCTGCATCATAAAGCCCCCTTGCATCCCTCACATAAGAAAGAAGGGTGGGATTGTGTAATGATGAGTTCTGTGTTTGGACGAAAGGTGATATTTTTGTCATACTGATCTGAATGAGTTTTTTTTTTTTCCTTGCAAGATGATGCGTTTTATGCCAGAAAATGTCAAACACTGGTAGCTTCTGTATCGTTTCAAGCAGGTGTAGTTAGCTTGTATCTGTGTGTTGGTGAGATAAACAGCAGCAATTTCATTTGACACTGTAAATCCACACTGCTCATAAATTGCAGCTTGGCTTTTTTTTTTTTTTTTTTAACAATCAAATAGCCGAGACTATTTCTTTTAACAGCTTTTCCGTCAAGCTTAAGCCTTCCATCCTCTCTCCATTCATTGTAATTCATTGCCACAGCCCCCTTGTTTGGTAAATAAAGCTGATTTTCAATGGGCCAGCTGACATCCCATGGCTGCCGATGTGGGTACTGGATGTGCAAAGCGCAGAGAGGCCTTATGTAACCACTTTTATTTTCCATTACTAGCTTCATTGCTGTCTGACCTAGATTGCATCAGCCAAGGGAGGCAGAGGCAGAACAAGGGGATGTTAGTGATGGTGTGTGTGTGTGTGTGTGTGTATATATGCTTGCTCTTGGGTGTAACTGAGGGGGTAGGGGGAGGGCGCTGAGGATGGTGGGAGGACGTTTCAATAAAGGGACAGCCAAACTGCGGTGCAATTGATTTCTCCTGATCAATGCGGTCCCATTTACGAAATCCTATAAGCTGACAGAGCACCACTGGGGTAAAGGCCCCACTGACAGCTAACATCCTCGACTCCACTGCCCAAGGACAGTCGGCTTGTGAGCTACTCTCCAAACTCTTGGACTCTCTCTCACTCTCTCTCTCTCCCTCTGCCTTATTGTCACGGTGTCTTTGAGAGACGCCGCAGTGGAGGACATAAACTTAGTGAACAGAAAAATCTGTCTGAATTACGGCACTAACGCTGACAAGTGTTTTGACACTTGGCCTGCTCTACTCACCGGCACTGAAAGCACCTCCATATCTCTGACACTGTCGAACTATGATGGAGCTGAACACACAGTGACTAAACTGCTGACACAGAGAGGAGCATGTCATCTGAAAATAAAGCTGGCTTGGACAGTTGGCTTGGACAGTTGGTTGACAGTTGGTAGAAAAAGGGAGGGAGGTGGGCAACAACACCACTGATGTGTTTTCGAGATTAGGGGTGGTAATCTTCGGGAATCTGACAATTTGATTCGGATTCTTTGGTGTCCGATTCGAGTCGACTCTTAATTGAATGAAAAGAAAAGCAGGCTTAATTTTCAGTCTGTTGCTCCAGTATACTGTGTGCCAAACCACCCACTGGTGTCCTTATTCCACTGAAATGCAATGTGAAACATCACTGGCAGATAAGATAAATGTCCCGCAGTAATTATTTAGACGTTAAATCAAAACATGCTTGCAACCGCTGCCTTTTGTGAAGATGAATTACAAGATAACTGTGTGAGCTGTAGAGTGTCCGGGTGCTGCGCTGCCCTCGCAGTTGAGTTTCGCCCCTTTTTCGTTCCGTCAACATCACGCTACTAACTAACATTTAGAAAATTGATTTTTGAGATGTGAACAGATACAGAATGGTCCATGTCTGCATCGTGATCCAACCTAAGAATCAATTCCCTCCCCCTACGATCCGATTCGAGATGGGGCAGTTACGGATGCTGTATCTAATCCCTTATGCATTTGTAACAGAGGTTTTATCCCTGAAGTCATGCAACAAAATGTTAACTGAAAATTACAGTTCAGTTCCCATAAATCTCATAAGACCTTGTACTGAACTAAAATTAGAAACTGAAAAGGAAAAAAAAAAGGGGGTGACAAGAGGGTACTTTTTAATATTCTGATTTAGGAGTGACAGTTGCGGGTCATTTTGGTGATTAAAAATGAGCGTGTGAATAGGAAAGGATCACAACATCATCTTATTACCTCAAATATTAAAACCCTTCCTCATAGACTAGTCACAGACTAGCAAGGAGGAAATGTGATTGAAAATAACAACTGAACCCTCTGCCTCGCAGATTTTTAATTCATTTCCTCGTCCTGAAAACTGACGTGGGTACTCCCTTCATGTCTACTCATACTTGGTTGCCTTTACTCCACTCGTCTGTTAATGATTTGACATAAATTGTGGTTAATATTTCTATAAGCACTTTAATCTGAGGCCTCATCTACAGATTTAACATGTTAGATGAAGTATACAGTGTAAAACATCCATTCATATTAACAGTTCAAGCAATGTGTTTGGAGGAAAAAGATACTTCCAATTCTACACCCTGCCAAACCTAAAACCGGTCAAACTCTGTTTCCTTATATGACATCTGATAAGAGAACGTGTTTATTACTGACATGCAGTTTGGACAAACCTTCACATTCACTTGAATGAGAAAGAATGTCGTAACTTTTGACTGGTACTGTATCAGGAATGAGTGACTGACAGTGGTACATGGTTTATGAATATACTGACCGTCAGCGTCCACCTCATTGATCATGTCCTGCAGTTCGGCCTCTGTGGGGTTCTGTCCCAGCGACCTCATGACGGTGCCAAGCTCTTTGGTGGTGATGGTACCGTCACCATCCTTGTCGAATAAGGAGAAAGCCTCCTTGAACTCTGCGGGTGGGAGGTGGAGGTAAGAGCGCAGGTTAAATTACTGTTGCTATGCGGTTACTGAAATGGGTTATGTTAGGACGCTGCAGTCAGGGTCGAGAAGGTTAATCGATTCTTGTTAGCGGCATGGTTACAGGGGCCGTGTTAACAAAGTTCACGCTTGTCTGTAAATTGGGCCACATGAGCATGAACCGAACTGAAGTTATAAATGTGCTGAGCTCTGAAACCACACAGGATTCTTTTCTCATAGGAGAAACGAAGCAGAATTTTGGAGGTTGGGAAAAAAAAAAGCTGACGGATTTGACTAAGAATTTCAATGTGAGCTTGCTTTTAGACTACAGGCCATAAATACCTATCCAGGGAATGTGAAGTGGAGGCAATAGTGAGCATTAGCCTTAGAGCCTTAGCACAAGCTAATTAGCCACAGAGGGGGTTTGACTGAGAAGAAACTGTGCAGCCTCCAGTTTCAGTACAAAGCCCACATCATTTATTTATCAAGAATATGAAAGCGCCTTAGTGATTGAAACTACTCGTGACTTGCCTGTAAAACCGTCTATATTCACTGTGGCTTCATGGGTTTCAGGACTGACTCATGACATGCTGTAAATACTTCTTTGCCTTATTTCCTGTTCATTTAGAAAAAGCTAATGATCTACCAAGGGAGGGCGGATGCCAAAATCCTTCAATGTTCTGTTTCATCTCATGTTTTCCATCAATGGCAGAGGAACTTTATTGAATAACACAGAAGCAAGGATGTAATGAAAAGACAGGCCTTTGTGTGGGGGATGTAAAGGAGAAAAAGGCTCTGTTCCTACCTGCAATCTGCTCCTCTGTTAGTTGGTCAGCCTGTGGTTGGAAAACAAACAAAAAAAAAGAAAAGAAGGCAGAGGGTTACAAACAAACAACTTACTCAACAGGCAATTATTCCAAATCCCAAACTGTTTCGTCATCACATTCCACATCATCCCTGCCCACCAACCACCACCACACATCTTAACACTGGGAGCAGTGTTCAGGGGGCTGTTGGCTGGTCGTTAGAGGCCTCTGCCAGAGTCCACTCATACCTGTAGGACTGCCAAGAATTACCAATGACAATACCCCCAAATGAACCACTCGCCCCATTAGTTAGCACCCAATGCCTGCGGGTTGGAACGTCAATCAGTTGTTTCAATATTTGTACCTTTACATTTGTAGTGTAAACAGCATTTTCTTCTCTAGGCATAATTATACCATGCTCAATCGATACAATTGATATTGATGCTGGAAAACCAGTCATCAGATGTGGCTCACACTGATCGCACTAACTCACTAAGACGTTTCTGAAAGGTTGTTTGAGAGACTCCTAGAAAGTGACTTAACCACAAGCTAACTCTCGAAAGCTCTACAAAAGGAACTGCATGAAATTTAACCTCCAGCTGATGAGTGGCTCCACGGGATTGACTCACACCATGTTACAAAAGTAGGCTAGAGCCTGGTTGTCCCACAAGAGGGACTGCTAGGCAACAAGGTACCGTAATAAAACGGGTGAGGTGCTGTCTCCAGACCAGGAGAAGAAAATGTTTAGGCGGGGTTGTTTCAGGACATATCAGCATGGGAGTGTTTTCCATGGTCCTACCAACAAGAAGAAAAAAAAAAAAAAGGGCCTGCTGGGTTGGCACAGCTTGATTCCCCCTCCCAGCCTGTTTCCCCCCACTAGCTCTTTAATGGTTGATAGTGACTCACACATGATTTTAAATGGCTTGGAAGCCGGCATCCGACTGCCAGGCCTTTTAACATAGGATGAATCAAGCTTCTTTGTGAAGGAGCCACTGATTTCAAACACTCTCAGCAGTTTAAGTGTGAAAACAAGAGCTTTGTGGTGCAAATAACTCATACAGGTACCCTCCCATCACTACTTTAGTGAAAAAAAAAAAGAGTTTATTTTTATTGTTACCAGACCACACTGACATCATTGTGCTTGGCAGAAAAGAAGGAACACACACAGACAAACACGAGCAGTCACAGATGTGCACATACGCTTGCACACAAACACACATGCATGCGTTTTGTCTCTCTCACACACACACACACACACACACACACACACACACACACACACACACACACACTCTCTTAATGGCATTCTTCCTCAACACCAATACTTTCCATCCCCATGTTTCCTGTGAATTAGTCAGAGTAGCCAGTTCTGCCTCAAAGCAAATTCCTACAGCCCCATCGGTGTGTTTATGTGTTTGTGCAAGCAATCTAGCTATTGGATACAGTCAAGCACACATCCAATAACAAAGTCCTATGGCTGTGGAAACCTGAGCCTCGTTAAATCCATGTTTGAAGGTGAGGCAATTTCATTTTATAAATCGAGCCAGTGAATAACTAGATTCAGTTAGAGGGGAGGGGGGGTTATGATTTAGCACATCGCCGCATGACAAACTGCAAGCTGACCTTTAACTCTGGCTTTTTCGAAAAACAAAAAAAGAAAAGGCTTCTACTCATGACTTTGAGCAGCAGCCATGAGATGGATCGATATGGCCAGCGAGGGCTCATGGGTAACCTCAGCGGCCGCTCATATGATTAGCTGACATGATTCAATAACCTGCCTCGCACACAACAGCGCATGCTTTTCTTCTCCCTTCCTGCCTCCTTTCCATCTGCGAGAGTGGGAAAATGTCAAGAGACAAAAACAGCCCTGCCGATGCTAACGCGCCGCCCGGCTTGACCGTTACTCTTTGTCTCATCTGAGCTTTTTTTTTTTCTTTTTTCGGACGCTGTCTCTCTGTCGTAGCTTGTGTTTTGTTTTTTTCTTCCTTGTGTTAATTTCTCACTCTTTCCTTGTTGATGAGTCCTACTTTTCCCTTAGTCACCCTCTTTGTCATGGTGTGTATCTCCTGCTGTATCTTTTATGTCCCCTGCTGTCTCTCTAAGTGGACTGGGTGTGGGGTTTGGTGACTCAGTGCTATGGATCCTCCCCTGGCTTAGGCCCGAGCTGTTGGAGCCTCACAGTGCTGCTGCACCACCAGGCCCACTACCGGCCCATCCCTTCCTTTTCTCATTTTTTCCCTCCTCCTTTTCCCTGGCACTTGGACCTCAGCCAATACCAACTCCTCCTCCAGACCTTTCCCCTCCGCTTATCTCGTTTTTCCTCTCTGTATATGTGACATACTGTTCAGAGGAAACTCCCTGTGATTCACGGTCCACGGTGTCTTATGGACAGGGTTGTTTGCTGCCAGGCTGTCCTCCTGTCCTCTGTGTGTGTGTGTGTGTGTGTTTGGGAACAGGGGGGTGTTCTGCTGGCAGTAGTTCGCGCTGGCATGAGTGGGTCAACCACTCCCGCTGTTGCCCGGGCAGCTGGCCCCAGCAATGCGTTCCAAACAGGACTGTGGGAGGCAGGTGGCAGTTCACTGGGCCAGCGAGGAATATCTACTGCTATCACTTGATGTCATATCACCCTTGTACAAACATACTGCATCCTTGCCTGTTCGCGCCGGGTTTAATTTGATAGGGGATGCCAAATGGTGTAAACAGAACGCCAACGATTATCTTCTTCTTTAGTAACGCTTTATCAACATTCAACGCTCTATCAGAGATGCTGATCTGTCACTGTGATGTTCAGTAACAATTCCTGAAGTAGCTTCTCTATATTCACCGAGTGAAAGGTGCAAAACCAGCTGTCACTCTTGACAGATGGGTGTGACACACACACGCGCACACACACACACACACACAGACAGACACACTTCCATTCACCATGACACAGGCACAAACACAAAGAGTCAGTGTGACCGTCACACACTCCCTTTCTATAGGCGCCCTGAGCTCAACAAAGTGCTGAACGCCTCTCCTCTTTGAGACTGGACAAAAGACAGTGAAGCCTTGGGGCCGGGCCGTGTCTGGAGGGGAGGAGGGAGACAGGATGGGTGTAAACAACCCACCAGCCCTCCCCTACACCCTGCAGACATCGCCGGTCCACCATATGGCCTTGGTGGCGGTAGGTGGCTAGGTACTCCTCCGACACCCACAGAGAGCACTTTGTCGCTCCTAGACACCGGGAAACATGGGACATGGCTAGGTGTTGCCGCCAAGCATATAAATTATTCATTGCGGTGGATCAGATGTCCCCCAAGTTACTAAACATGCATCAGCAAACAAGAGCGTAACAGGAATAGGATAGGGCCTCAGCACGGTCCGACTACTTATTCGATACTTCCACCTCAATGGGGGAGGCTGTTTCCACTTCATTGGGTGTATTGATGCAGACAAGGGGGCTTACGCTTGTGTATTAAACTTTTTAGAGATGCTGATACGCAGGCTAACTCCACAACAATTCCACTGTACACTCCAATTACTGCGCTGCGTTGCAACATGAACCTGCATCGCTGCTCGATACCATATATGGGATATTTGATCACAGCAGAGGGGGGGAAAGAGGTCCGTGTCTTCTTGACTCCCTCGGGCCATTAATGATCTATCAAGCTTGATAATCAATGGATTAGCTTGATGGCCTCTTTTCCACATCCATATCATTTCCACTTGGTAACTTCTCCTTTATGTGGCGTAACCAGTGGAAAGGGGCTCTGTTTCGTTAGCTGGTTGCAGATGTCAACATCTGGTGATATTGGATAGACCGGTGTGGTAATTTGCATGTTAATATATTTTGCAAGTCACCCAGGCCTATTGACAGCTTATGGTTTATTCGAATTTTAGTTATTACATAATCATATGTGGACATTCCCAAAATATAGAAGCTGAAGAGCAGCATGGCGGTCTTGTAATATTCATATTTCACACACTGGTTTTTAGGAGAGAAAAAAAAAACTAGCCTAAACTTCAACAGCTGTTGATGTTTTCTGGTAGCCAGTGTCAGAAAGAGCTTCTTGGACAACTCACACAGGTACCACATTTGCATAACATCGAAAATTTGCAAAGAGGCAACCAAATCAGCCGACATAACACAAATAGACAACATAGCCAAAGATAAACCCTCAGAGAGCCCGCAGTGAAGGCGGAACCGCGTCTGATATCGTTTTTTTTTTTTTTTTTTTTTTTTTTTTTAGTTCTTACAGGCCAAGCTATACAATGTAGCTATAACCTAGTAATTACAGGATATGGTGAGTTTCCGTTGCGGAACACTGACGAGACATTGTCATTCCTCCCCCCCCACCCTCTCTCTCTCTCTCACTCACTCACTCTCTCTCTCTCCACCCCCCCATCATGGCACGGAACGGCACAGCTCGATGGTGCAACCTAGAAAAAGGGAAACCAAACGCTGCCTGCTCGTTTTCTTCGTGACGAGGGGTGGGGGGTTTTGGGGTGGGGGGTGGGGGGGACAGAGAGAGAGAGAGAGAGAGCACCGTGTCCAAACCGTGTGGACGGCGAATAAAACACGACTATCTCTCAAACATATGTCTCAAAAACGTGTCAGAAATATGTCAGCACAGGGGCTCTCCTATGTTTCTAATAACGCTCGGCAGGCTTCCCAACACGCCTGCGCTACTAAGGCGGATTGTAAACTGTACTCTAATGCACTTATGTGCTGCAGAATTATGCTGTAATAACCCAGAATAGCTTGCTAGTTATGCCAGTAAATCTATCTAGTCCATGAATTAATTCGGTCTGCACCATGCAGCTGTGAACCAGCTACTTGACCCGATATAGCCCAATAACCAATAATGCTGTATGAATTGCGCAGTTATGGGGAAATACGGACCTAATTTGAAGGTGAACATCTTCTCACACATAAATCCGCTAAGACAACAAAGAGCATTCATAATAAGAGCTTCACATTACTCATTGAACGCATAAAAAATGCGCTTTGCGGGCGTTTTCCGTCTCCTCTCCGCATACGAACAAGCTCAAAAGAAGGAATCAATGACTGAATAGCAAATACAGGAGCGGGAAAAAAAGCATTCAGCAACACCAAGTTTTCACTTGTAATACACAGTCCTTTTTCCTCCCTATAATTAAAACCCATTTCCCCGAGTACACAGAATGAATGGCAATACGTACCATGTCGGACGGGTTGTGTGCTTGTTGGTCTGTGGAGGCAGACTAGGAGTGTGGTCGTTCCTTAGATGGAGTTCCACTGGCGGGTTAGGAGTGTGTATATTGGCCGTGGCCAGAATGAGGATTGCCTGTGTATCCCTCCGCCACACTAGCACTGATCACTCACTTCCTTATTTCAATTCAGGGCTGTTGCAGCAACGCAAGGCCTCCAGCAGGAGACATGCCAATCAACACCGGCTGCAGTGCACTCAGAGCATCCTTACAGTCATATTAAAACTATACGACTTGGGACGCAATGGGCATTTAACTTAACTAATAATTGATAAGGCCATCCTTGAAGATTGATTGTCCATCTCTATGATGATGTAGATAGAATATGGCCATCACAAAACATCCCATTACCACTGGACATATTAAAGATCTTACAGGTACACATGGGACTCTCATGGAAGGTAAAAACAATTACTAAACTCTAAAGAAGCCAGTGAGGACAAGATCCTTTACGGAAAGCATGAATGTTTCTAAAATATGTTATTATGTTTGGTCACATAGATGTTTTCTCTCTAAGTTTCCATATTTCTTGACTCCTGTATCTCTGTTTTATGTAGCTACTACTGTTTATGCTGCGGATTGCAGTAACTTTCAGATAGTTTGTTTCAGAAGTCTTTTGAAAAGTTTACAGCCAGGTTAGTCAAAGCTGCAATAAAGCAGCAAATTAAACATAAGTCATGTTTTACTATCACCGCTGTACTTCTGCTCTTCATTAAGATAGCCCAGGTGTAGATGGAAAGGGTACACTAACTTGTTCGTCTGGTTTTTATTAACTGTCACTTGTTTAGTAAGACCGGGAAAGACTTGTCTCATCTGGGGATTTCCACCCATTTTCCACCGCCTGATAATCATCACTAGTCATCATAATATTTGGACCATCCCTATATTAGGGCAAGAGAAAAAAACAAAACAAACATGATTGATGTGTGTGCAAGAAAGAATGACTGTAATCACAGTTAAATCAGAGACCAAAAAAAAAAGGCCTATTGTTCCAACTTATGTGACATTTACCAGATGAATCCCCTGATGACTTACTTCTGACATGTTTTACTATCAGTTTCCAGTAATTTAAGAGCCTTATGTATCAATTTTGAAAACTATAATCACACTGTTGGGGGGGAAAAAATGCAGACTGCGCCTTTAAGTTAGAGCAGATAATTGTGAGACCTCACAACTTCACTTAATATATATAATCACGAGCTTCAAATGGAAATATCCAACCCCTAGTAGAGCATGTAAAATATCATATAAAGCTGCCATCTATCCACCTGAATTTGCATTATTCCTGCCAAGAGAGTTGGATTCCCCGCACACGGAGCACTAGTTTGCATCCGCGGAAGGATACCTAGTGTAGGACGCAGCCTAGTTGGCACTGGAGAATTTGCTGTGCCGGTGTGTGATGTCGTTTCTGATTGGTCGCTGCAGACCTGCAATATTATACTCCATGTGTCGGCAGCTTCGATTGGCTACACGGGACCTGCATTGCACCAGGCAGTGGCACTTGATGGAAATATAATAAATATAAATACAGGAAACTTAAAAACCAACGCACCGTTCAGGGCCGCGTTTCCAGCGTTTTATTAATATGTGTAAATATTCAGATTTGTTTGGTGGAGACGGAGGGAAAATGCGACAGGTTTTCATTGGTGCGGGGTAAATGTTTGATAGGCTCAATATAGGAAGTGCGCAGAATTACTATTGGCTACTACAAAGTGTGGTAGGCCTACGTGAAATTAACAATGAAGCATGGCAGGGTTGTTGCCTACTTATTGTGGCGGAACACAAACCGGGGTGTGTTGCATTTAACGTAATAATAACACACTTTGTTTCAAGTCTTTTACTCGTTCCAACGTGTGTCTTCCTCCTAAATAAAACTGCACACACTTCGGCAGGTACAATGACAACGCAGAATTTGACAAAGCAGACGGTGTGGCAGTGCTGTCACAATAGTGTGCACACACACATTCAAAGTCCTCCAGCCTGTTTTGAGAGTGTCAAGTGTACCTGACAAAAGCACCACCCAGCGGACAGAGTGAACAAATCATGAGCAGTTGTTTACAGCAGCCATGCAGGCGGCGAGGAAAGAAGAGAAACCATTCACAGAAAGCACAGGCCCTTCAGAAAACGTCTTATAGGAAGGGAAGGGGCCATTCACAGAGGCACAAGTCTTTAATTCACTGAAATGAGCCGGTAACTGCAGCAGAATGGGTTGTATTTCTATTTTTGATTCAACAAACGAAAAGACATTTATTAAAGTTCACTCTACCGCTCAAAAGCGTGTTTTTCTTCTTGTTGGATGTTTGAGCTTCAGTGTGCAGAATGATGTTCGTGCAGAGTTTGACACTAGAAGAGCTGTTTTCACATTTATATGCTGAAAGTGGATTTTAAAGAGCAGGCCTACGAGCATGATTTGTGACATCACAATTTCTTTAGAAACCAGTCTTCGTCCAATATTCAAAATATGCAAGTGTGAAACTTGAAGCCTGCAGTGCACATACACTGAGAATGAACTTTACAGTGAAGTAGGAGATATCTTGTGTCCAGTAGTTAAACTTCTGAAATGAAAGATATTTGCATATTCATAGTTTCTGGAATTTTTAATGAGGGAGAATGACTAGAAGTAATTTTAAGGGTTTTAACAAGATAATTGAACTTTTTTTTCTTTGTGGAAAAACCATATCAGACACATTATTGTTCAGATTCTTTCATATACATCTTAAACATGTCTGGAAGGGATCTTTAACTTCTGAACAAACTGATAAAATATGTGACAGTGTGTCTTACATGCACATCCAAGGCTGTTGAAGGTGTGTTTGTATTATTGTTCTTAACACTGAAACTAGACTGTAGATAATGAGGTTGCGCTCCCAGAACTAACGCTTTAAGGAGACGTGTTCTTGACAGGGTGGCCATTCAGTGGAATAATTTACCATCATGTATCAGAAAATCCCATAATAAGATTACTTTAAAACACAACTGCAGAGATTCCCAATAAGTCTTAGATATATTTCAGGTAATTTAGACTGATGAGTGATTTATATGTTTTATGATGTAAAGAATTAAATGGGGGGGGGGATGTAATGTACACTATTAAGTTTGTAGACTGGAATATGTACTGTATGCTGCAGCACTACAGACTAGTACTGTACCTTGTTTCATTTAATTACCTCTTGTTTTTTGTATGTATGTGTTGCCGCGGTAACAGCTATGAGGATCCCAATAAATAACCATTAATTGCTGAAACAAAAGAAACTTAATTTTTCTTGTTATCCATATTTATATGAACATTTTAGCTAAATGTAGCAAATCCCTGCAGTTGAGTCGGAGACCAGGCTGTTTGTAGTCCTCATCAGGTCAAGAAACTCTAACTTCAGCTGAGCTGTTTCATTTGTTAATCCACTGGAACTAATCGGGACTTCTTCCTGAATTTATTCAGTGTTTTTGCCCAGTTTAACAGGAAATAACTGTTACATAAGCATATATATATATATATATATATATATATATATATATATATATATCTTACTGCTTTGCGACTCTCTGTGTCTTTCTCACACATCTTTTTACAGCAGCAACACAGACATTCACAATAAAATACTCACACAGTAAATTTTCCCAGTTTAACCAGTGGGGTTTTGGACATGGCGACAACTTGGTCTCACCCTTTTCTCACCTTAAACCTCTTGCTGCCCTCTGAACAGGACGGATATAAGAAGGGTCTGAGGTACTGAGGATTTAGTAAGTTTTGAGCTTGAATGTATCAGTAAATAAAATGTGCAAATGATTTTATATTTGCAGGATTTATGTCATTTTTCCTTTAAAAGTTGATCATTTTTTTAACCATATTTGCACCAATTACGAACAAAAAAAACTTTTGCATTTTTTATGGAAAGTTTATCTTAAAGCTTAGCATGACTGTAATCATTGAAACAATGTGTGATGTGATCCCTTTATGTGTTTTGGTATTTATAATCTTTCATTTGCTATTAAGCAGAGAACTAGTAAGTAGAGCACAATCTGTACACACCGTGAATGAACAATAATGTGGATGTGACATTTCAGAGAATGCCAACACCATGGTCAGCCCTGCCTGCCGTATTATCCCCCCCTCCCTCAGTATCTGTGCGCTCTCAGGGGCGGTTTAGAAATACCCAACCCAGAGTTGCCTCGAGCTGACAGGGCAAATGCCTCATTAGAGCGCACACACCCCTCTGCTTGTAGCCCCCCCTCAGTCTCTCCAGCCTGACAAGCCACACTTGATTTAAATGTGTTTTTTTTCCTTCCATTTGCTGAATGTGCTACGATATACGAGCTGTGAGGCAAGTTTATTTGTACAGCACATTTCATACACAGAGGCAATTCAAAGTGCTTTGCATAAAATAGATAAAAATGAAAAAGCGTAGAAAGATCAAAAGGTTAAAAAAGGTATATAAAAAAAGAATGAAACTTACAGTGCATTTTAGAGTCAGACTGCAATTATGAGCAGCAATTAAAGGCAAAGGTTCACATAAAAGTCTACAGCCTGTTTTTACAAGTAGCTAGAGTTGAAACAGATAAGCTCTTCAGGAAGTTTGTTCCAGTTATGTGTAGCACAATAGCTGAATGCAGCTTCACCATGTTTTGTTTTAATCGTACAGGAACAGCTAGCATCCTGATCCCTGATGACCTAAGAAGCCTATTGGGTACACAGGATGGAAACAAGTCAGATAGGTGATTTATTTTGAATTCAGCTCTATGGTACACTAGTAGCCAATGCAGAGACGTGAGAACTAGTGTAACATGTTCAGCTTTCTTAGTTTTTCTTAGAAGTCTAGCAGCAGCAGCATTGTGAATGAGCTGTAGCTGCCTAACTGCAGTTGAAATGCGTGACTGATTTAATAAGGAGAGTGTGTTTCCGAGGAGGGGGCTGCAGCAGCAGCAGCAGTAATAGCAACAGCAGCGGCAGCAGCAGCGGAGTTCTGAGATGGCCCTGTAAAGTGGTTCGATGCTTGCTGCATGGGGCCACTTTCTGCTGAGCACTGAGTTACACATGGCTCCACATCAAGTGGAATTAAATCAGCGCTACTGTTCTCCGCATGTCAGACTGCAGCGAGGGCAGCTTAGCTGGATTTACTTAACCGTGCTGTAATAACTCAAAGCCCGATTTGAAAGCAAGACAGCAAAATCAAATCACAGACGGCGCTGGTACCCCCAGCTGCAGATATATTATGATGTGTAGAAAGCAGAACACGCACCAAAAACTCACTTTGACTTCACTCTTTTGCTTAGCAACAGTCCCTTTTAAAACATTTAAGAGTGAAACATTAGTGCATTGACATTATTCTGCTCCTGGAGGCAACGTCCGAGTAAAATGCTATAGTCAGGGTGTTTCAGCTCATTCTGTAGCCACAAGATTTAATTATGTGCATCTGTACTGTCATCAAGTGTGTGTGGGAGTCATATAGAATATTCCAGTAATTAGTGAAGAATGTTTCTTTTAAAAGGAGAGTTCAGGCACTTCCTTCAGGCCTTTATCTTGTCTTGAAATAACACATATATTATCCACAGATTGAGAAAGACTATAAGGGAAGGGGGGGTAAAAAACATAAATTTGCATATTGTTACGATTGATTCCATTTGTGACACAGAGGGCAACAACACAGAGACTGAACTAATTGAATAATTCATGTGATTAATTATGTGAAGATATTACAGCTTGGAGATGAACTCAATATACAGTAATCTAATAAGGAGCAGACGTCAACAGATGCTGCCGCTGTACAAACAAGATTTGAGAAGGTGCTGGGAGCCAAAATGCTCCAGTAAATAAAGATGACTCGTACACAATAAGCATTTTCTTTACAGATAATTTTTTTTTGTCATTTTATTTATTGTTTTAAACATATAACAGTACATAAGAGAGTGAAATAAGCCAGACATGACATGCACAAAAAATATCAAAACTCTCTCTGGGGAGACAGACAACTCAGCTGCTGCCTCCTCTCTTTCACACGGCGATGGGTAAGATAGATAAAGAGGTGGGGTGAGTGAGTGAAACATAAAAGTTTGAAAGTTAGAGGTAAAGCCCCTCCGGTGTGCCCTCCTGTTTCTTGTACAGGACGTTTTCCTTGGACTTCTTGAAGTCTTCGTTGGTGACTTTCATACGGCGCTCCCGCAGAGCCATGAGGCCTGCTTCTGTGCAGATGGCCTGAAGGACAGAGAGAGAGCGAGAGAAGAGAGAGAGAGAGAGAGGAGGAGAAGAGCTTTTAATAAATGTGTCTGTGAAAGGCGAAAAAAAAGAGGAAGATGATGATTGTGCTAGCTCATTCAGACACCGTGAGAACATGAAACAGTTTGTGTGTTTAGCTTTCCTGCCGAACAAGGTAAACTAGTAACTCTTGAATAAAAAGCTTCATCGAGGGAAACCAATGAAATCGATTAACTAAAGCAGGAACGACAGAAACACAACAACGCTGTATTGACAATAATTTAAACTAATACTACACCCGAAATCTTTTGAGTTTTAACGGTTGAAAGGCGGCTGTAAGTGGATTTTATTCTACTTTTTTTACAAACATAATTCAAGAAGATGACCACAGGATGAACTTAACAGCCACCTTTCTCAAATAATAATAAAAAAAAAACTTTGAAAAGTGAAAATGCTGCTCAATATCAGAAGAGGAATGTATAAATGACAAGATTAAGCACCGCTGATAAGGTAATATTATAATAAACCTACCCAAAAGTAATTTAACCATCATTCAACATGCTAGAAACCTGCTCAAAGTGTCATTCTGTGATGTCCCACATGGGGGCAGCAGAGTCGAGTCAGTGAGAGGTAAAGATCTGAATGTGAACTCGCATCTTTCTGAATGGAGGATTTAATACAGTTAAATAAGTGTTGACACTAAGAATAATTTAGAAACCCCACTTTGCCTTTTAAACCCTACAAAACAGCTTCGTCTTGTTTTCTCCATCCTGCTGAGCCACGGTGTGAGTTGGTTCACTGCCAAAGACCTTTTGAACTCACGTGATCAATAAATGGCCACAGCTGCAGAACGGCGGCCCGGAGCAAATGAAGAAAACAGACAAGAGTGCATCTGCAGTGCCAGGATGCACTTCGATCAGACGCGACCCGTGTCGTGCTGCTTAATCCACTCTTATATTAAGATGGTCAGCTCCTACACATCCTACTAGCTCAGTCTGGCAGTGCAGCTGTGAATAGACGGTCTCTTTCTTTACCTTAATGTCTGCTCCCGATAGGTCGTCCTTGGCCAGGATGAGGTCATCGAGGGTGACATCATCTGCTACTGTCATGCGGCTGGTGTGGATCTGGAAAATCCTCCTCTTGGTCTTCTCGTCCGGCAGGGGAAACTCGATCTTACGGTCGATTCTCCCTGAAGAGGAGGAGGAGGAGGAGGAGGGACAATAATGACATCACAAACTGCTGCTAAAAACATTCTTACACTTTTGCTAATTTATATATTTTGACATTTTATTCAGTAGACTGCTGCCTATAACACTCACTCAAAACCTGATTCATTAACACAGCAGTGCATCACATCATCAGATTATATTTGAGTAATTGATTAAACACTAATTATTTAAGAAAGGTAGCTCCTCTAGCCGCATGTGTACCCTAAACTTTTACAAAACACTCTGATAACTATTCACAGGGAGAATAAAGCTTTTTAATAGCAGATCTGATCCACTATCAGCTAATTAAGCTGTTAAGTGCAATCATATTTGACGCACAAGCTGTGAAGGTCTAAATGAATATAGACTAACTGATTAATTAACTCTTAAAATTACAAAGAGAGGAAGCAAAGAGAGAAAAAAATTTCCCAAAACATTAGTCAGCAGTCACAGATTCAGGCCTAATCAGACTCCCACTGACCAGGTCTGATGAGGGCTGGATCTAGGGTTTCTATCCGATTAGTGGCCATGATAACTTTCACGTCGCCCCGCGAATCGAAGCCGTCCAGCTGGTTAAGCAGCTCCAGCATGGTCCTCTGGATCTCCCTCTCGCCACCGGAGTTAGAGTCATACCTATAAAAAAAAACACAGACAGGAAACGTACACTTGTGTTAAGTGTCTGCGGGACCCACTACATCACTTCACATTCTCAGACTCTGAGGACTTCCACCTCGTCCATCAAGCAGTCTCGTTAACCGCTAACTGATTTGTTGTCTGTGTGAGGTAAAAGGAAAAAAAAAAAAAAAAAAAAAAAAGCCCCAGCCGCATCTACAAGCTCATTCATTATTTAAAAAGGCAGTCAATATCCAGTCTAAGACATTTACGAGCCCCTTCATTTAAGTCAGCTAACAGCCTACCTAACAACTGTTCTGTCTTTTCACATTTTGTTCCCTGCAGCGATGAAAACACCGACAAATAGAGCTTTGATTTTTTTTCTTAAATTTAACACGGCCTGTTGCCTCTGGTCCTAACTCTCATCTGGCTTGTAACAAGCATCCTAAATATCCTGAACAGAAACACACTTTCAGTTAGATGATGAAGAAAAACCCCGCAGCGGTAAATCAAACTCTTAACGTGCCGTTAGATATTAAAAGAAAAAACTGTTATCACGCTTACTAATCTAACACCTTGTCGTCTACTTTTGGCTTCTCAACTCCACAGGTGCCTCATTATCGACGTCTCTCACATGTTGTCGGTGTGAAATAGTTTCCAAACAGACGTCCGTGTACCTCTTAGTGCCGATAGCGTCGATCTCATCGATGAAGACGATGGAAGGGGCGTGTTCCTCTGCCACCCTGAACAGCTCTCGGACCAGTTTGGGCCCGTCTCCCAGGTACTTCTGGATCAGCTCTGAGCCCACCACTCGCAGGAAGGTAGCTGATGTCTGATTGGCTACGGCCTTGGCGAGCAGTGTCTTACCTGGTGCGTGTATAAGAAGAAGAGGAGAGTTCAGCAAATACACCTGAACATTTCAAAAGTACAAACAATAACTATATTACTGAAGTGTCATTAGAGTTTCCTGTGATTGTTTTTATTCTAGCCGTCTGATAAACCAGGTGAATGTTATTAAATATTGATTGTTTTTTTTTGAGATACTTAAGTTAATCTTAGACTAAAATGTCACTTCCTGTGACTTTTGAAAGACATGTAGCCATTTAGGGTCTGTAGTCACATTTTATTTTATTTCTTTATTTATTGTACTTTAATTTGCAACTTAACTTGCATTTGTTGACTCAGAATATTGTAAAACAATTCTATATCCATTTTGAAGAGACACAATTAATGTGATGATATGAGGCAGTAATAGATGCTGATAATATGGTAATAGAAAAGAGGACTGCGTGTTTTTTTTAGTAGCATTTATTGTTTGTTATCAGTGTTTTATATCTATCGTATATGTCTCTATTTGTGCAGTTGACAAATACACTAAAGGATTATCTTTCTTTTATTATTTCAGAAACTATCACTAGAAGGAGGTCAACGGTTCAAAACTAATGTGACTACCTAAATAGTGCGCCATTTGCAGCACTGAAGCAGCCATTGTTCCAAGATAATAATGGCTCTTGTAGAGTGATTACAGGAACACGCATTATGTCTGAAAGGTTAGAGAGGGGGGAAAAAAAACACTCTCCATACAAAAGTACAAATTCTGTATGATGAATAAATGATGTGTAATTTTTAAAAAAAAATGAAGGAACGTGATTGGACCAGATGGATGAATAAAGGCAGATACTATATAAAAGGAGACTCACCATTAACACTCACACTATTCACACTTTTTCCTCTCCATTCACACGGACTCCTTCAAAAGTCTGCCTCTTACTGTCACAATAAACGTGACATGTTGTCGTCGACCTCTGTCACGTGCTTCTTTGAGAATGTGTATTACCGTTACAATCCATTAAGATTAAACCTTTCTAACTCTTCCTTTCAAACACGTTCCCCTTTCATTTCGAGAATTTTTTTTAGTTTTTTTAAGGTTTTAGTAACACATTAGTGTTTGTTTAGTTTAAAAAAAAAAAAAGAAAAAAAAAAAAGCTTTGTTTCGGAAATTTGTTAAATCACTATTTTGAATGCTGTGCACTGGTTGACTGCCTCCCTAATTATACTTCATTAATCAGCAAAACTGCCCACGCTAAATTAAGCTTTTTATTTTATTTTTTTTTTTACAATAGCTGAAGCTGTTTTGGTGTTTTCAATCATTCAATATTTATAAAAAAAAAAAAGTCTCTGGTGGCCAAATGCATTTTTCCAATGATGTCAAACTGGGATGACAACACTTTTATCTCTGGATTTCATTCGAGAAAGAATTCATCCTAATTTGGCTGAAGAGGAAAATCGCTGGTTAGTCTATAAATATCCGCTAATCAGCATCTCATACACGTATCACTGCATTGAGTCAATGAATAATTTAACATAAACGCTCATTCACCAATGATTGGATATAAATGGAGGATCATTGTCTGATGATTGGTTGTTTAAAGTGGATATTAAGGATTGATTGCTTATATTTGTTCAGCTTAAATGCATCAAACTTATCACAGCTGCAAACTTCTAATCGTCTTGTTTTCTTTTCTCTGCAACACAGAGTTACACTAGAATAATAAAGAGTACCTTCAACAGGAGTTTTTAGTGTCTGAGAGTAACTGATAATATGTTTAATGAAAGCGCTCACCTGTGCCAGGAGGTCCGTACAGGATGACTCCTTTGGGGGGCTTTATGCCCATCTCCTCATAATACTCTGGATGTGTGAGAGGCAGCTCCACTGACTCCTATTTTAAAAAAACAACAAACAACCACACAGTCAGCCTCAGCATCTAAGGAAAAGATGTCAGACTGATATCATGCAACCAACATGAGCATCTCATCATTCAATTTGCTGGTTAGTAACCAAATGTAGTTGCGAGTGATGTAAACGAGTCACAGTGGAAGTGACTTGTTTAGAAATGAAAGCCGTGTATTTGATGTTTGAGCATTTCAAAATAAACTGAGCACACAGATTAAGAAACTTTGAGAGAGAAAAAAAAATTGTGTTTTCATACTTTTTTTTATCTGCTGAAAAAATGCAATTATAAACAGACATGAATTCAAGCTGCAGCAGTCACTGTTTTCTATGAGGGACAAAACTACCATCTTACTTTTAACAGCAACCTTTCAGGATCTCATGCTACAAAGACTGTAGGTGACAAATGACTTAAATGGTTAATTTTTATCATGAAAACTAAAAATAACTGCGGGTTACTCTTCATAAATCCATAGATTTGCTTGTCTCTCGATTTCATATCATAAATAAAGACACTGGGCTTTGGTGACTTGTGGGAGTTGTGTGCAGTCACTCTGTGCTCTGTCTATTTTTGACTATGAGATGCTTTTACTGTTTGTTTCATTTTGTTGTGGAGCTTTATTTTTAAGTTTCTGTGCATCCACTAGAGGTTGGTCATTCATGTGTGTAGCTCTGATTTGATACAGATCCGACCCTCTGTAGAGTAAATAAAGGTTGTGTTCAGCGTAATGTTGCCATGTTGTTTTCCCACAACCTGTAAAAAGCTTGTTGTGTGTGTGTGATATACCTTGATCTCCTGGATCTGATTGTCCAGTCCTCCGATGTCGGCGTAGGTTTCTTGTGGGGCCTTCTCCACCTTCATCACTGTCACCAAGGGATCAGTGTCATCCATCAACACCCCGATCACAGCATGAACCTGCAGATATATACAAATACAGTTAGTGATAGACAACTACAGAGACACTCTGCAACAACTAGGAGAAGTTTTCAAAACTTATGCAAAAGGCATAGTTAAGACACACGGTCAAGAAGTTACATAAGACAAATTATTTCTGTTTTTGAATCAGTCTCGGGGTACCTTGTGGTTGAGCAGGACAGAGCAGCCTGGCTCCAGCAGATCCTTATCCACAAAGGATAGGATACTGACGTAATGCTCTGATCCCACAGAGGTGGAGACGATGGCATGGTTGTCATCAATTATTTCCTCCAGAGTGCCCACAGACATGGGGGTCCCTCGCAGGTCGTCCACCTTTGACCTCTCCTCCTGTAAGGAAAAGTCAAGAATTGCATTATACTACCTATACTTTACCCAAATTAGCAGCATAAATATCAAGCCGGACAAAGTTTCTGTAACAAAGTCTGAACCTCTTGTTTCTCTTCCAGGGGTTTCATCTGCTCCTGGTTCCTGATGAACTCCTCCTCCATCAGTAGATAGTCCTTGATCCGCTCCTGCTTCAACAGCTTCAAACGGCATTGAGTGTGAGGGGTGACTGAAAGACAGACACAGAGCAGCATGTGACCAGACTGATAGCAGAAATGAAAAGGATCAAAAAGTTCAGACAAAAAATGAACAGATTGAAATTCAACAAAGTTTCAGAGACAAGACATTTAAGAACTGAACAGACAGCGACATGAATCAGAGATAGGTTTACCCAAAGGTAGTTTGCTGGCAGCATCTGGTCCCTTGGTCTTCTTCTTTTTCTTGCCCACTCTGGTGGGAATTGGAGGCTCATACTTCTTCTTCTTATCCTTCAAAATAGCACAAAGTACAATGACAAAATGTCAAACTGGAAACACAAACTCTTCTAAAAACTTTTCAATTACTTTGTTGTTTAATGTTGCCTTGATGCAAACAGCTAAATAAAGCAGATTAACTTTTTTTAATCTTTACATAAAGTTGTCAATGAGGCCTGAAGTAGACCAGTGGTTGGTCAGGTAGTGGGAAGAAAGGAGCTGAAGTAAAATATAATATCACAGAATGCTACACAAAATTAATATAGAGGTAATTGTTGGAAATTTTAACACAATTAATGTCATATTTTTCACGTAAAACCAACCTAGGCTACCGAAAAGATCAGCTTTTGATAACCAAAACAAGCACATTCAGAGATGAGCTAAAAGCTGTGTCATGCTCACCTTGTCATCCTTCTTGCCTCCTCCTGGACCGTGGCCTCCGCTCTGACTTTGACCCTACAAAACATATTACACATATGTTAAACACACATGTTCATAAAACTGACAAAACAGTAACATTAGCGTCTGGTAACAACGTTATACCGGTAACGTAACTTAAATGCATCGCAGCCGTTAGAGATTTCACAAATAACTCTCGCCGGTGGCAGCTGCTTCAAAATAGCCCACGTAGTCCACTGGATAGGTTGTATTGACAAAAGTCATGCATTTACTAACAGAAACACCGAAAATACCGCCCTCTTTAACATAACATCGTTATATGAATGACTTCGCTGATACCGAGCTAAAAGCTAACGTAGCTTGCATTCTGCTAGCAGGCTTTAACCTACTTTTGATTATATTATTACCGCACAAATGACACATACCGGCGTTTCAAACTACACGGCAACATAAATATAAACGTTTTAAGCACTGTGTTTGGCGTTTTATTAGTGAAAAATGTGTTTTAGTAAAATAAATATAGTAGCCGCAGAGAAAACTGCTTGCTCACTTACCATTGTTACTTGACGCTCTGTAGTGACGTCACGGGGGTACGGCAACACCGTAGGACAAACATCTCAGGGAAACAACTGTGGAGTAAATTGTCACGATCTGTTGCTGATCAATCATTACACTCACTTTTTATTACTTTGGGAAAATGTGTTGTTTGGATATGAATATGCCTTGAATATGACAGAAATGTCGCAGTTCTGTCTGATTAATTTGCTTACTATTTTGACAAAATTTCATATGAACAAATCCAAATTCTTACATAAAAAGCAAACTTTTCAGAGAGGACTGTTCATATCAAACAATTAATTTCTTCAGAATCTGAATGTACAAACAAAAGTATTAAAAGTATAACCACTGTAAGCTCTACAAGATATTTATTTAACTTTTTTCTTTTATTGATTTTCATTATTTTCATTACAACCTTTAGTCTCCCTGGTGTGTTTGTGATTGTAGGTTCAAACTTGTCTCAATAAAGCTAGCCTATTTGTTTAAAAGAAAGACAGAAAGAAATTAAGAAAGAAAGAATGAAAAAGAAAAAACAAATAAAAAAGAAAAAACATCACCTGTCGCTTGAATAGTTTATAGAAAGACTTCATATGAATTAGTGCAGTGAATTAGAGAACTGTGTGACAATTTCTGCCACCGGCACATCAGCAATGTATTTTCATATGAAGTCAGTTCATTATATCTGCACGCAGTACCATTCTGAGATCCCCAAGGTTGTTCTCTAATCATATCAGAAAAGAGAATGCAAATATCACACTTGGAGAAGAAATGGCACATATGAAAGTGTTCCTTGTGCCACATTCTCCCAGGTTTCATTGCATTACCTAATGTAGAACAGTTCAGGCTGAAATCTGGGACGCTCACTCGGAGGCTGAAAGGTCTAAATCACCTTAATTCATATAATAAAAACTCAGGTCAGTAACACTCAAGGCCAAAGTGTATAAAATTTGGTCATTTCAGTAACTACAATGTTTTCACTATTGCAGGTAGTATAGCAGTATTATATAATGTATTATCTATTATTATTAGTAATGATATAATTTGCCACCTGCCTAAGAATAAGTTAAAATTAAACATTACAAGACTAAACAATTGAATAACTATTGGTATTGTACAGTTAATGTACTTATATGTGTATTTCACCAATTTAACAACATATATGACTGCCTCACATTAGTAAAATCACACTGTCCCAAACCACATTTTCTAAAGTGGGATGATGAAAAACTGCCTGAAATTAAAAAAAAGAAAAAAAAGACATATTTTCACTATATTATAACATATTTTGAAGCATGGAAGCATAATTTGATTAATTTGACAGTTGTCCTAATTATCAGCATTTGGGAGAAAAAGAAATAGATGCATTTGAGCTGAGGTTTCCCTTATTACACTAATTCACCCTGTTTGTAGCCACACTAAAAAACATGTTATTTATACAATACTGTACCACCAAGGTTTAATTTGTAACTTCAAAGCATCCAATCAGTATTTTTATGAATATTCACACATTTTTATCATCACTAACAAAAGCTGTTTGTCAAATTGACAGCAGATTCAACTTGTGTTTGATTTCTAGGTTTGCAGCAAGAGAAGAGAACATGATTAAATTATTCCTGCACACCATGACCATGTGCCATGGTGTTTTTACTGGGGATGATATCTGTCTGTTGCAGCCCGAAATTCAAAGAAAACTAAATTGGTTTAAATATATCAAATGTAACATCTTTATGCTCTATCACAGCTCAGATTAAACTGGAAGGCAATGGACTAAAAATATAATTTGATGACATCATACCTTCAAGTGGGATCTGTGTGTGTAGATACGAACTTCACTGTGCATTTCATTAGATCAGCACACTGTACATGTTTTAATACAAGCTTTTCATTAAACTTTATTAAACACATTTTAATGTACATCACATGTCATGCTGTGTCATGATTAATTGCACATTATTGCCCATTATGGCTGATTATTCATCACGTGGGCCAACATTCAAGCAGGTAAAGAAGCAAACTGTGAGCTGTGTTTTCAGCAAGACAAAAAGTGAATATATTGTATGTCATAAAGATAACAAAAGAACCAGGGTGGGTAATTCCACCAAGAAAACGTCGACACACTATTGAAACACCCACTTTTAAAAGGACAAGGTATACTTTGATGATCCTCAGCACTGTAAAAGGTCTTGACCTGGGTGTTCAACAGTAAACCAAATGGAATAAAGCTGTAGAAATAATATTCTCTTCCTTCAATGTGGTTTATGTACAAATGCATTCTTCACTCTGCATATGTTTGACTAGCACTGCGTCCCACTTGGATTTCACAGCCTTGATTTTCACAGAGACTATTTGAGTGGCTTGCTCGCTACTCGCCCTCCCCCTACTCACACTCATACAATACACATGATAAATCAATAATTATGCACACAACATTGTCAACATGTTCCACCAATTCTAATTAAGTCATTAAGGTAATTAACTAATTGTGCATGGCTGGCATTGTTTGTGCAGCTAATCCCTCTGGTCAGACATGTCTGTATATGTGCAAAAGAATTGCTTAACACCCACTGGACTTAACTGGCCTTTTATCAAGGTGGCTAATGTGAGCCTTCAAAGTAAGATATTGCATATATCACACATTAGACAAGATGTGTAATATATAAAACACAGCATTCCCCCCAAAATATCATAATCAGGAAAATACACACTGTCATCACACACTTTCATTTGTTCTCAAAATTGCTCTGAGTGAAGTCACACATGTATCATGTCTATCCTCAGGAACACAGGATTTTTACACCTTTTGTGAACATAATGATAAAATACCCACCTATTAGGTTTATTTCCACTGAACCATGAATGGTGGGATAACACCAAGGCCAGATCTGCAGCAGCGTGACAGTGTTTCAAATTGAATCCAACACAGTGGATACGACAGCAGTGTCAATAACTCTCGGGGAGTTGTCATGACTCAGAAAAGAGCTTTAACAAAGAGTCTTTGTATGTATGCATGCGTTCAGAGTCTCCCCTGTTGCACACACGCTTGTACATGCATGGAGACACACAGACAAGAACACACAGGCATTTGTTCAAAGCTATTATTATCTGTGTAGGCACAGCCTCTCTGACATATTCTCTAATTCTCTTTTAGACTATCTTTTTTGTATGTGTGAATGTATATATATATATATATATATATATATATATACACACATATATATATATATATATATATATATATGTGTGTGTGTGTGTGTGTGTGTGTGTGCACGCGCATGCAAAGTATGCACTTGTGTTAACTTTGGCAATGGAAATCAATTGAGGTTTTTAGCAGTTTGTATCATATTATTCTGGCAAGGTTAGGATTGTCTCCATAGCAAAGAGTGGAGGCTGCTTGATACAAGTTATTTTTGTCAATTTTATTATTTTGTATAAGACATTGGATTTCTTTATTTAGGGATTTGTTTGTGTCTGTGTTATTTTCTCTCTCTCTATTGTTAAAGTTGAGATGAAATGAAAAATGCCTTTTTAACCGTAGATCACATCCCCAGTCATATTGTGCACATCAGTGTATGCCAAAAAAAATCAGTTTCTTTGTATACTTATCATAAAATCCAATGTTTTCTTCCTGTAAAACAAAATATGACATTTGCTTACATAGGCTTGCCCCAACCAATAATGTCATGACATCCACCCATCAATCAATCTTCAACATTTAGCAGCAAAGAGCTAAGATTTATTATGACATGTCCACTTTTCAATGTTCAAATCAAAACCCTCCTAATGTTATGTCCCGCCTGTGCTGTTTCACTCAAAAATATGTTGTGTGTATGGAAGTTAGATACTCTTGAAATGCTGTTTTATCTGGACTTCAATGATATATTGATTAGAGCAAAATGTTCATATGTACATTAAGACAAGGGTGCACTTTGTGTTTGAACTGTAACTTGGAAGAGTTGAACAATTAAATACAATCTAATGATTGTTTGAATGATGAATTAAAGCTGCTGCAATTGACCGTTCACCAAGTCCCAAACACCTAGTGGCCGTTTCTACATCTGTCAAGATTTCCACTCTCATACAGCACATATATAGTTTACAGTGACAATAATAGCAGATACCTCTCAAAATCCATGGTAATTTATGTAACAATGGCTCATTGATTTCAGACAGAGGTAGACAAAAACAGGCTTCGCATTTCTAGCTAGCAGCTGTCAATTTTTCTGGCTGAAATGATAACTATTCCTGGCATATTTGGAAGATATAACTAGGTAGCTGATTACGCTAATGTTCACTCCATGGTTGGTTGAAAATGCTGTCTCCTGCTGACTTCATGTTTCAAAATGAGAATCTTGTAAAATGAGTTTTAAATATGCATGTGTACATGATGCTAAAAGCCGGGGGCAAAAGCTTAATACATGGCTGGAGTTGCTCAAGTATAAATTTCCCCAAATCCAATAAAGAACAGGCTAGGTCCCTAATGTTACCCTACCTACCTACAGGGCCAACTGAAGTGGGGAATACTTCACAATGGATGCAATAGTTGGAACCCATCGTCTATTGTCTGAAGACAATTTAGCCTCTGGGGGCAGCAGCCATTGTTTAAGGGCTTGAGGACAGCCGATATCCAGGCCAAGACTTCCTCTTCCTTGCTTTGGTCATTGTTTAGAGTCTCATTAGCAACGTAAGATGCAAGAATGGAGTTGGAGTTGAGAACCGAGGTCTATGACCAGATTTTATACTCAGTTAACAGTTTAAAACCAAACTAACATATTTTGTAGATGTTTTAGGTCCAGACAACATTTCAGCCAATGTGTTCCACTTATTTTGCTCCCCACACCAATGGTTTACCTGCAAAGCATGTTTCTGTTTAAATCACCTGAACGGAAATGAAAACCATAACACTTGTTCCAAAATATTGTCTCTTGCCTACAGATTCATTCATGCAGATACAGGTATCTGTTTATAGAGATTAGTGGATGTAGTCATGAACAGGGCTTTTATTTAACATAACCTATAACGCCACAAACTAATGAAACTTAATAATGTGCTCATTGGCTTTGGATATAATGCTCTGTTACTACTGTAAATAGTAAGACAGTTAGCCAGACATGCTAATAAAAGCATCTTACATTAAAGCACACAAACACAATCAACATCTTTCACTTTTCCTTATGTGTTTTTGGTTTTGGAAAGGCTAGAAAAAAGACTCTACCTTCTGAACTTACAACCTACAACCTCATGCACACAGCTTCAGCAGGTAGAGAAATCAATAGCTTGCTGTGCCTAGTTATGGTTGCTAAGCTTCGAGTGGATGATCACTGCTCGGGGTTAAGGGTTTTGCAAATAGTCACCTACATTTTGTTGATTTATTTTATACAGATCCATTCTTTATTCTCAGCATATGTTTTGTTAATGCACGGCGTCATCAGGATCTCACCTCCTTCTTCTCAGTTTGTGCTGTGAACTGAAAATGATATTTGCAACATTCAGATGACTCACAGATTTATTACCACTATAGAAAGCATTGGAAATGATACTCACAAATCTTGATCCTATACAAAAATATCATAGCACATTCTTTTTTCGCTGGTTAACTAGGCTGTCATTGTATCAAAATAACACTGGGGGAGGTCGACTTTCTGCTCCCAGACATACAAAAGCTCAGCTGGTGACGTCAAAGTTGGAGCCTGTGGAGGATTCTTACTCTGTAATTTTAACGCCCTCTCAGATGCATTTACACAGCCAATGAAGAGGCCCTACACCATCTTCCTACATCAAGAATAATGTAGTGCCCACAAGTCATTCTCCTTATTGGCTGCTTGCAGGTTTCACCAAACTCCACAGGAATGTTATTGAAAGTCTCATCTTTCTGTCTCTGCTTTTTGTTTGCTGCACTTTGCTGCGAGTCAAGAATACAGTAAAAAAAAAAAAAATGAAAACAACACTATTGTGCTAAAATCAAATAAAGAGCTCCGACGTGTTTCATTGCATTTCTATCAATATCAAACCACCTACAGAGCTGGACAACATCAGAGTGTGAAAATGTCCTCGTGTCTGCATCTGTGCCACACCGGGCTGCTGCTCAGATAATGTGCAGCAAACCCAAAAGTAAACAGCAGTCTCATATAATAGGTTTCATCTCAGACTCAGAACACTACGCACTCGGCTCCAGATAGGTCTGTTTGGTTTCTAATTCTGTTTGTATGTCTGTTTTGGGAGGTGAGGTTATCTTCTATTTGTTGTGATAATGAGTGAAAGCAGTGCCAAAGATAGAGGCAATTTAACCAGATATAATATGGCTGTAAAACATTAGTGAGAATGTGAGAATCATTGATAATCTAATTACAAAATTATGTGGTCTGTGTTGAAGGTAAACTCAGTTATCCATGAATTCTTGTTTTATTCTCTACATGACAGCCTGTTTTATGTAATGACTACCGTTACACACAAAACCAAGAAACATATATTTTATTAAAGCTATTTTTCTCTCATTGATGTCCTTTACAGTGACAGATACATTGAGGATGTGAGTAGGGATGTAGTGAGTTTTGTGAAGTACCGTGGATGAGTGGAATTTGCGGTTCGCTGTGAAGTAGCATGTAGTGAATTGGGTCTTTAAAGCTTAGATATAAGAGCTGTAGGCAGGCTTTTTTATCACCATGGAAACTGAATTCTTCACAGGAGAAAATTCCTGCATACTGGTCCAGATGTGAGACTCCAGCAAACTATCATGCATCATTGATGTAGTCATGTTTGTGATGGGAAAGTGTGCTACAATGGTTTTGATTCCCGACTGTAGCCGCTGTGGGTCAGCCTGCTTGTCGATGGAAAAGATATATTGTGTGGTCATAAATTCAGTCTTATACACCACCCATATCTTGTCTTTTTTTTTTCCCCAGGAGGGCAGTCCTCAGTGCCGATTTGTCCTCCCTAGTCTCATCCTTGTAGCCTTTTGCATCCTTTCAAAAAGGTTCCACGCTGTTTCCCCTATCTGTCCACGCTAGTCTCTGCCAGCCGGTTGTTCATTATGCCAAGGGCGCCCACCCCTCCTGAGAAACCATTCTGACGCGAGCTGGAGCTGGACTGGCGCGGGTGTCCGATGGCCATCTCCGATAGCTGCTTCTGCATAATAGCCAAGTTCACCTGTAGGAGAGCAGAGATAAAGAAAAGGACAGATGAGGAACTATTCGCTGTCTGTGTTTGGAGGTGGTACGTGCAAACTGTGAAGCTGCGAGAAACAGGAATTAATACAATGTGCTGTTGGCAGGCACATCTGATTTCATAAGTAGACACAGTTATTTTCTTATTGGGTTTCTCGTATTCACCATTCAAAAGCATGTAGTCTTTGAAACGACTTCTGCAATGTGTGAAAAGAGTTTAGACAATGAACAGCCCTGACGTCATTAGGAATTAATGTATCTATATAATGTATTTAAGTTACCGTGTGTTTTATCCAAATCAGGTGGTGCATAATAGTGTGAGAGAGTGCTACTTAATTCACCTAGATTAATTTGTGTGTAAGGAAGGACAAATGTATCTGAAGAGCTGTGAAGTTAATAAGAATTTGAATATGGGATAATTCTAATGCACTTTAACTTTGTAGAGATGTATTGACAAAGTAATTTCATTGAATATAAAAAAGACTTATTGTGTCCAAATTATCCGAGTAATCTGTGTCTATATTAATATCATCACCACATGTTTGTTTCACATCTTCTCCACAGCATCTTACCATTTATTTAGCATTTTAATTTTCTCAGTGCAAACATTCAGGCTGTTTGTCAAGTGTGAAAATTCAGATTTTGTCTCAGTGTAGAATAATCATGGGGTGAGTGAACACGGTTTTGACATTCAGCAGCATGCGCTGCTCATCCCTCTTGACTGAAAGGTGGGGTTGCAGTTATGTAAATATATGGACCCCTCTGAGTATCTGGAAGGGCTGTTGAAGGCTGTGATGCCACAGGCATCGATGTAGCCCACAACAGCAGCAGCAAAAAACAACCTGCTATGTATATGTATACATATATGTATATAGACAGGAGACAGGAGACAAAACATCAATCACACTATCTAATATTTGGGTCACATTTTCTGATGAATTGTGTTTTATAAAGGATTATAAGCATGAATTAATTGCTTTATAAATGCTTAATAAATAATTTATGGATGTTTATAGAGCATTTATAAGCCATTACAAATAATGTTTTATAATAATGTTCTAATAATATCTCAAAGGATAAGACTGCAATTGTAAATATTAGTAAGTCATTATTAAATGGTCCACTAGTCTGGTCCAGTCTACTGGAGGGGTCCTCCTGATGAACTAAAGAAAAAGCAAGTTTAATGCTGGAGAGGGATTTTGCACAACCTAATTCAGATTAATGGTTTATAAATGATCTATAACTGATTTATTAATAAAGTAATTAATTAATGCTAATAAAACCTTAAAAAACCTGGGTTAAACTATCATTGATTGATTGATTGATACTTTATTAATCCCTGAAGGGAAATTCAAATTCAAATTCAATAATCACCCCATTCTTACATTATTCTACACTGGGTCATTGATTGGTTTAGCATATTTTCATATTATTTAGACAATAACCAAGTAGATTTAATATGAAATATTAGGTATATTTGATATTAGGAAGAATGCACAGGCTATGATATTTTATATGCTACATGTATGTTAAGGTTCATAGAAGGATTCAGCGTTGACAATCGTGCTGCAGTAGAGTATTCAGAATTTAATACAGCTGATGATGAGTGAGATGACTAAGAGCAGCGCAGATATAGAGTTAATGACTGCAGTTAGAAAAGCGAGAGTATTAACTAATTCTTCTTTCTGCCACTCGTTAAATAAATTCACTTTTGGAAATAACTGACTGTCTTGCTTGCAATAACACACGTGATTACATTTGACAGGTGGAAAGTCACACAAGCTGTTGTCTCTGGCCCTGAAGCTCTCACCTTGTTGGCTGCCAGGAAGTCTCTCATCGAGATCATCTCCCCAGACATCCTGCGCCCAGTGTCAGTCTCACTCTCGTTGATGGCATCTGTCTCGATGGAAGGGTCTCTGCGGGCGCGCAGGTGGCCCGGAGCCACGACGTTCCGGCGGGGGTGCCGGTGAGGGTGGTGACCCCTCCTGGGGAAACAGCAGCGGCAGGGCGCCTCCAGCCTCCTCAGCAACCAGTTGAGGACCTGCTTGATGACGATGGAGATGACGTTGAAGAGGGAGTAGATACAGCAGACGCCAGTCAGGATGAAGAAGAAGTTGCCCAGCCTGTACACGGCCGTGGCGTAGCCCTCGTAGACGACCCGCTGGCTGCTCACCATATCTCCAAAGCCGATGGTGCTGAAGGCCACGAAGCAGAAGTAGAGCGAGTCCAGGTAGCCCCAGCCCTCAGCTGCTGAGTACATGAGCGAGGCGCAGCAGGACACCAAGATGGCCGCCGCTCCTAGAATGAGCATGACACAGTAGACTGAAGGCTTCCAGCCAGCAAGATCCTGTCCTTTCCCACCTCCACCTCCGCCATTTCCACCTGCTCTACTCCCCTCAGAGACTCGTCGGCCATTTTGCGGAAGCACGGCCTTGTTATGGTGACGCTCGTGACAGGACTTGAGAACGACGGCGATGACGGTGATGACACGCTCCAGAAAGAGGTTGAAGAAAAGAATAGTGGCAGCGCAGCCAAGCAGGCCGTAGAACATCAGGAAGACTTTCCCTCCGATGGTGGCAGGGGTGGTCATCCCAAACCCTTTAGATACACAGAACATCAAGGAATAAATAGAAATCTGTGCAGTTTTACTTGTTACTGTGAAAATGTTAAATGAGGTGAATACTAGGGGGAGAATCGGCGAAACAGGAAAGTGGCTCTGAGCAGCAGCCACTTGTTGAATAATGGAATAGAATAAAAGGATTCTTTTATATCAAAGCCTTACCTTCACTTGGAAAATATTAAGTCATTTTTCCTTTCACACACACATTTACAAATGAAACATAGTGGCCTAAATAAATGAAAGGACCACTTTTGTGGGGGATTAGTGCAGTCATTGCCTCCAGCTGCTTGGACTTACCTTTTAAACCAAATTGACATCTTCTCTGTCATCATCAAAGATGGCTAATTACTGATCTCTTCTTCTAAGTGAAAATTACACTCAGACTACACAACTGCTTCACTCTACTAGGTTGCCATTGGTGACGCGCTCTCCCTCTCTGTCTCTCTCTGTCTCTCTCACTTACTCTGTCATTCACACATGCATTAAAAGCTGAGGTATTTTCAGTCATCTCAATTTGATCATTTTCTCAGATTTTGGGGGTGGGGGGGTTGAGTCCATTTAACTGCTTCGTGCCCGGAGGGAAAGTGAGTCGCAATTTGTCTCTAGTGAACCGACAGAGAAACAACATGGGAGCCAAAGTGAGAGGTCTCTTTCTCTCTCGACTGCACCCATCCCACTGATGTCTCCTTTTCATCCCTCATATAACGCCAAAAGCTCAATGAAGCGCCGCCTGTCTGTCTGCTCTCATTTTCTCGCTTCCTTAGTTCATTACATTGTTGAAAGTCTGAATATTTACTGTAATTTATTACCGATTACGCCGTTACATACCCCATGTTTTGTGACAAATTGCTTGTTGACAGGTAAAGCAGCTTACAACACCAGAGCCCTTTTCACTATTGTGCCGCTGAGCTACACACAAACAAAGATAAGTTTTACTGTATCTTCTGTCATAAAAAAAAAAAAACGTACTCTGCAGCTTGACTAATTGCCAGTGTGCTGGAGGCAGACCTCTCGTGGAGGATTTGATTGCCTCCACATTGAAAATGGTTCTCAAGGTGCTAATTGAGCAGGAGTTTTCTTCCAAACACAATGATAAAGCCAAATGGGCTGGATTTTATGGATGTGTTTTTCTCTCCTCCTTGTTTCGAAAGCTCACTTGATGTTGATGAGTCATTTGACCTGTTTAATAAAACATACAGTAAATTAAAGGAAGGAGGATAAACTAGTGTGCTGCTGTGTCAGTATGACATCTGAGTCAGGATGTCTGTGTGGCACAGTGAGCGGTTAGTGTTGATATGGGTTGTGCCAGGTGGTCCTGACCTTTTCTTCATAATTGCAAACTGAATCAAGATTTGCCAGCTAGAACAGCAAGAAAAATATTTGAAGCAGTACTTTGTCATTTTGGGATATACACATATTTGCGTTCTTCCTGAGAGTTAGATAAAAAGATCGAGAACACTCTCAGTGGTCTTGATCTTCTCATTTAAAAGCCAATATTTCCCAAAATGTCAAACTATTGCTTTAAATGTGACATTCAACCACAGTGTTATATATTTTAATTAGCTTATTTAGGGTTTTTTTTTGTCATTTTGAGATTCAAAAACTGGATTCTCTGAATCAGTGGAGCTCTAAACGTGGGTGCATATGCTCCGAATATGTATACACTTCAGATAGTCAAAAGATGCAACACAAGATGTTGCACTCTTCCAGCTGTGATGCACACAGTGCTCTCCTTGAGAATGCAAAAAATCAGAAGGCGACGCTGATGATGTGTTTGTTGGGTTTTCCCTTCAGCTACTATGCTTCAGCTATTGATTCCGAAACTGAGGGATGAAAGAATTAGATAAAAAGAAGAGAAAAAAAAGCAGACTGACGAGGATAAAAATGGATTTCTTAGACCTGACATGAATTAAGTATTAGAAAATCTCTCTAATTGACTTGAAATAACTGAATTCTGAATAACAAGCAGTATATCACACCATATGGTATTTCTGTAGAGGGTTATAATGACTCATTACATCAGCAGGTACATTCCATACTTATAATCACTGACTGCACCTTGTAGTGATACAACCAATGAGTGTGGAGCCAAATGTCAACACATTATCAATATGACGAACTCTAATGCCTCTTCTCTCAGAGGGATACTTCACAAAGATGTGACAGAGTTTGTGAGGCTGAAAATCAGGATGTTGCCTTTATTGCAGGAGGGATGAGTTCATGCACAGGAGGAGTCAGGGTTGTTAGTAAAGAAAATAGAATAAAAATTGAATCTTGAAGATTATTAGGCCACCTCCAGCGAGAAAAGTCTGTCAAAAAAAAACATTGATTATGTCAGTATAAAAGTGCTCAGTTGGAAAATTCATTCGTTATAGCCCTCATCATCCATCATCATCACTCTCATTTAAATAGTCTAAAGCAGTCAGCCAATCACAAGGCCTGTCAAACTGTCAACCGTCACAAATCAGTTCATTGCAATCAAAATGCAAGATGTTGAAATGGCACTGAGAAGAACCAGGTGATAAAAAATTTAAAAAAAAATAGAGAAGTACAGTATCAACAGCAAAATATCAGTAGATATTTTGTCACTATGTATAACTGTGTTACACTGGCCACTATGATGCCTCCGCTTCTTTACTCTGTTTAACATACGGACACTGATGCCTTTGGTGCACTCAGACAGTCTGCCTTTAGCATCCTGGGCACAGCTAGTGCTGACACTGACAACAGATTGTCAGGGACAAATGTTACTCTGATGCCACATTGAATTGCCTTTTTTTTCTCTCTCAGATTCTAAGTACTACATCAAGGCTAAGAAATGTAGCACAGCTGATGTCAGATAAGTTAAAATGTACCTAGTGTGTGAATCATTTAAGAGTAAATAAACATATATAAACATAGAAGAGAGAGAGAGAGAGAGAAAACAGGCCTCCCATGGAAATTCTACTCATGAACAGACCTTTCTCACAGTAGCATTTTGACTTGTCAAACACAAGTGTAACTAATTATGTTAAACATGGCTTCATTTCTTTCAGCGCGTGCCAATTGTCCCGTTAATGTTATTTGTTGTGCATGTGCTTTTTCTGCTATGAAAGGTCAAAATATTTCATGTGACAAAAGTCTCAAACACTATTCTGCTGGTAATTTACAGGTTTCAACACACACACTCACACACACACACGGGGAGAGAGAGAGAGAGAGAGAGAGAGAGAGAGAGAGAGAGAGAGAGAGAGAGAGAGAGAGATTTTGTCATTTTGGCTCATGAGGAGGGAGTAACTCTTGGTCTTGGTATGGTAAAAAATTAAATGGGGGAAAGAAAAAGATGCTACAATCACATACAAATGCATAAAACACACAAAATAAGGCATTACATTTTCAATTTAATATATATTTTTTATAGAAATGTGTGATAGATCTAACTAAGAAATTCCATTTCACATGTTTTTAAATGCCTGTTTCTGTGTCTCACCAATGGTCGAAACCACAGTTCCCACGAAGTAAAACGCGCCGGTGAAGTCCCATCGTGGTCTGATGGTGTCCACACGAATGCCCGCTACGTTCGCCTCCTCGTAGTTCCTGAGGAAGTTATTCAGGTCTTTCTTACTCAGGTTATACTTCTGACTGAAATGCTCGAACCTCTGCGTCCAGCGCTCCTTCGCCTCTCGCTCCTTTGGCTGCTCCAGCGCTGAGAAGACGGCGGCCCCACAAAGGAGATAGATGATGATGAACAATGCCAGCAGCAGGAACCTCGCGTTATCCTCGTTTATTGGACCGGAGCCGCAGCAGCAACCGTTCCTACATGCCATTATGTTGCTGTTGTCACCTTGGTGCAGCTGCAGTGGGGGACCTGTGGCATGTTGGTCTCGAATAAAAGGGACAGTCCTCGGAAGAAACGATGACAAAATGTTAGTTGACGCCAGAAAAAAAAAGTCCTGTGCAATATAATGTAATAATCAGGCAGGTAATAATCGAGTCAACCAAGCTTTTGGATTTGGCATTTTGCTCATGAGCGTCTATGTGCGGTCCAAATCCAAATCCTTCAGCCAAAGCGTCCTCTAACCACTTCTCAGTTCATCTCCACCAGATGTACTCTCAGGTCTAGGTTGCCAGATGGTGTTCAGAGAGGAAGACGACATCCGCGTATCAACCTGTGGATGCGGAGAGTCGTGCAGTTGTGCTCCCTGGTTCTGCCTCTCCAAAGAAGTCCCCACCCCAGAGCGCGCGTTTTACGCACCGAGGATTGGCCACCAAAATACGGATGAACTTAAAGTCTCTGTCCATTCATCACCGCCTGCAAACTCTACCTTTCCAGATATACTTCATTTCTTTTGTAATCTCCCGATTTCAGCTTGTAAAAGGAATCATAACACGTCTGATCATGAGTCCGAACTAACCTGATAATGTCTGACCTGACCCCAACTTTGGAGGTTTGATTCTGACAATATAGAGCGCGTTTGCATAGTGAGATCAATATCATTTGACCTTTTTCGAGTTCTGATGAGGGATTCATGCTCCTGTCCATGCTTACCCGGGGACGATGTGAGCAAATGTCACAACGGAATGACGCTTCGAAATAAATTATTCAGGATCACAGGGACAACAAAAAGCTATTTCTGTAAAACTGGGAATTTAACAAAATGATGACGAGTCCAGGGCCGTTTCAGAACCACGGACAGAGCTGCAGCCTTTTGATGTCAGGTTTAATAACTTGATTTAATGTAAACTTTTAATATATTTAACATTACTATGACTGCTAATTAGTATGTAGTATATAGGATGATCTAACATTCTGTTAGAAGTACTTTAAGTAGCCAGATATTAGTGTTGAATGTTACATAATACGTACATAAATGTATTCAAATTAGTTGCAATCCACGTGATGCGTGAAGACTTTTGAGCTTCTGGTAAAGCAGTAACCTGAAGTAAAATAAATTAATTCATTGGAAATATGGTAGCCTGTGCAAACACAATCTCTATTAAACTTAAGATTCGAAATTTCCTTACAAAAATGTTAAGTACTGAAAGAGGAAGTAGTTATGAGGATAATATAATAATGAATGATTTGATTACTTAATTGCTCTGTGACTTGAAAATAATTGTATTCCTACCTCAGTTTCATTAAGCTTTGATTAGCTCATGATGCAATACTTCCTGAGGACAGGATGATCAGTAGTAGAAGAAGAATTTCCAGCCTGTCTGGAATTATTGTTACACAACATAACAACCATCTGCCCTTTGAATAGCAAGCAGCTCATAAGCTGGGACAGTTCAAGTGATTGTGGCTGGTTGTGAGCTACAATAAGACGAGAGTGCTGGGAAATCCTTGAACCTCCTGTCCTCCTGTGAACAACAGTATATTTGAACAGATAGTTTAAGCTGTGGAAGCAATCTAATCTTTCTTGGACATGTAGAAAGGATGCTTTGTAAATAAGATTTTGCTTCAAAGGGGAGTCTCCTTCAAAAAATGGAAATATGATCAAGAAGTCAATTGACGAGAATTCACTTAATCATGTCCGTTAACATGGTGCTTTCTGATATTTGCAAATATTTCATGTTCACAAATATTGATTTGCCAGTCTTTGCTCATATAAGACACTTTTACAATTAGTGTGGGATGAGGAAGTAAAGGAAAATATGAGGTCATTTATTATAGGATGAGCACACATAGGAGAAATTATGATTGACATTAGACAAAAATGTGAACAGGGAGGTTTTTTTTCTGTAAGGTTGGTATACATGGTAAACTAGCAACACTACGTGTAAATATGAGAAGTAAGAGGAGTTATTATAGTCATTATAGAGGTGTAAGCAATTGATAAATACAGGAAATATCAGACTAAATAACACACCAGTGAAAGTAAACAATCTACTTGAATGTTTGCTGTGTCCGTGAATCACACCTTGATTACAGCCAGACTGATTTTATAGACTGGGACGAATCCATACCACACTGCAAAGTATTGATATTTCACTGACAATTATTTGGAGATTAGTGTTGATTGGAGTGTTGTTTTTCCTCTCATGGAAGCTGATGCGAGTCTGGAGTGGCTGTTAAAAGCTATCAACAAGTGATAAATAAACTCTTACGTGTGCAGGACATTGAGTCAAAATGGGCACAGAGCTGATTTTTACACTCAGAGATAAAACAACACTGATGATATTGTTGTATGTTTGTGTTTTTTTTTTTTTACTGTTTGTAACACAGTGACGTAGGATTTAATATTGGTCAGCATGTTACAGTCAATACTATACTACACTATACTGTAATGTCCTGTACTGTATAAACTGTACTATACTATACTGTACTGTATTGTACTGTACTGTGCTATACCGTATGAACTGTACTGTACTTTACTATCCTATACTATCCTTCCCATACTATCCTATACAATACTCTGCTCTACTATACTGTACTGTACTGTATTAACTATACTATACTGCACTGCACTGCACTATACTATACTATACTGTACTATACTATGCTATGCTATTATACTTTATGTCCCACAATACTGAAGCACATGCAGATAATTATTTCATTAATGTCCTCCCCGCGGACTGGAGTATTGAATACAGTCTGTTACCTCTAAAGATTTGTGTTTCACATTCCTCAGTGTGGGAGCTGTAAGCTGCACCTCTCCGCATGTGTTTCTCTGTACTAAAGCAGCCTGGTTTTTTGGAAGTTGTTTCAACTCCCAAAGCGATGGACAGCCTAGGTGATTGCTTCCGGCCAGTCTCTCTTGTTGTCAATTATAGTGAAAGTTTGTTGCTGCTCTTCCTGGAGTGTTAGAAAAGCTAGAAAATATATCTACTGACAATACACAGTCAAGCTTGGATGAAAATCAGCAGTGTGGTCATTACTTGTGTGTTTTTTTTTCTTCAAAATGTATCTGTGTGCATAAACAATCTTATTCTCATAGAATTTAATAAAAATACTCCCAGTTCATCTGCTTTATACTGGAGGTAGACTTTGTTGCCAAGGGTTATTAATAGCTAGCTGTATGCTGCAAATAAATATTAGATTAATTTACCATTATGTGCTCATTTCATGAAGCACAGGAGACTATTGGGGCCGTAGTGGTTTTATTAATAATATAAGTCATACTAGACAGACGGGTATTGAGTCAGCCCCCATTTCATTTGTAAAGCTTCCCTCTAATTCTGTGTTCCCTGCAGACAGGGGTCAGTTCATATCATTTCAAGCGGTAAATGTTTTATTAGGAGTCCATGACCTGTTTCCATACAAATGTGCTGACTGAGACCTGAGCGCCACCCATCTTCAGTGATTGTAGTTTGATAAACTGGCATAAAATGTAGATTTATAAACACTGCGATAACTAGTAGGACATCAGAGTACATACAGTATGCATTCATGCTTGTGCATATATGCTCTTGATTACAGGTCATTAACTGTGACCGAGTTTGGGCATTCACAAGCATGCATGTGGGTGTGCGCACATGTCATTTGCTTATTTGTGCACACACAAAGACACAACCACAAATGCATAAACCGTGCCTATATGCGACTTTGATGTTGTTGCCTAATGTAGCCTTCTTTTTCTTTGCAGCTCTAGCTATAAGTGGCCTCATTGTGTCCATCTTTTTCACTTGCTGTGGAAAATAGTCCCTGGCGGTTGAAAAGAATATACTGTGCAACTTTCTAGTTCACTATCATTTTGACCAATCTTCTACACAAAACTTCAGGATTAAGAGGGACATCATTTGAATGTGCATTTCATTTAGCTGTAGGGGTCGTAATTATCTCTTGTGACATAACTCATTGCCTACTTTGTGGGAAGTACACTACTTAGATAAAAAGACTGATATCACTCTCACATCTGGTCAAAAAGCTTAGCTTAGCATTAAGACTAGAAAACAAGGGGTTCCAGGGGCTCCAGGAAGTAACTGTGACGGGCAAAAAACCTGCGATTTTTAAGCATTTGTTTTTTGAATGGAATAAACAAATACAATATAAAGTGTTTCCAGTCTTTATGCTAAGCTAAGCTAACTGGCTGCTGGGTTTAGCTTCATGTTTAATGTACACGTGAGACTTGTATTGAGTTTCTCATCTAACTAACTAACTAACTAACAAGCAAGACAGCAAACAAGCATATTTCTGGAAGAAAAAAAAACAATTTCTTTATAGTTCAACTGAATTTCCATTTTTCTATTTTCAATACTGATTTTTAAAAAACACATTTAAAATCAAGCTTTACATAGCGCAATAGCTTAAAATAGCTTAAAAAAAACAAGTCCAATCTAAGTTTTTAAAAATTACTTTCAAGTCATGTTTGAAATAGAATCACTTTAAAATCAGCTTTGCAAGTAGATCAAACAAAATAAAAGCTCTGCAATGTCCTGTAAGCTAGTGGAAAGCTGGCTAATACTTTGATAATAACTAGCAAAGTGTTCTTTTAAATCTATTTTGAATTAAACTAGAAGCCTAAAGAAATATAGAATCCCCTCTCTTAATTCTGGTTTTAGTCACACATGCTGTCAGGATATGAAGCACACAAGATGATTACAACACATAATATTCTGAAAACTATATGTACTGTATCTCAGATCATTTTTTTCTTTAGGAGAAACAGTCTTTTGAGTGTTTTATAATATTCTATGATTATTGTGCTAAATTCTACCAAGAACAAAATCTGTGGTAAGTACTTGGTGGGATATATTAATTTATATACTATGCTGAGGCACATAATCACTTTATGTAATTTACTGTTGTTTTTTCTGGTCCTGTTTCCATGGAAATACATTTGGAATATTTAAATAAGGTAGATTCATGAGCTCAGTGTTAAGACAAATTGAAAGCACAGCAGCAGATCTGCTGTAACCTAAATCAACTTTGCCTTTTTTATTCATAATGCACGTGTATAAGGTCTTACACTGCATGATCTCAGGCTTAATTGATGTGATGGCTATTGCGGCTTCACTATTGGCGACGATGACTCCACCACTACCATGTAGTCAAGGTCACAGCCATTTGTCATCAGCCTCTACATCTGTAAGTGGGCACTTCACCTCATTTTGCCCTGCTTTATAAGCAGCATCATTAGGCTAGTGGTCTAATGATTTGCTCCCATGAACACGCTTTTACGCAATCATATTAAATATAGCAGAGTTCCAAAATGGAGTCCCAAATTCAAGGTCTTGGGTCGTGAAAGCTTCTGGTCCACAACGCTGAAGTGTCCTTAAGCAAGATGCTGAATCTGAACAAGTGCAGTTGCTTTAGGGTAGAGCTCTGTAGCTGACCTTAACCTTTGACTTCCCTGTGGAGTGGAGCAAGAAAAAAAGAGAATTTCTTGTTGGAGGCACTATTAAAAATATAGTTTATAAATCTGGCCTTGCCTCATTGTGGATTATGGCTCTTATATAAACATACCACAATATAAACCCTCAATGGAATCTGATACAGAAAAAACTTTATTGCCCATCACAAGCAAATGGAAATTGGCAATAGAAATTGTCCTGTGATGATGTTCAGCAGGAAATATTTGTCATGTCCATCATATTATTTTTGCCTCTTGGCACGCTAACATTTACAAGACTAAATACAGGAGAGGTTGGGAGGAGAGTCATTAGCTCTGTAGGAATTTACTCATAAACCAATTTTACCTCTTGGTGGTGCTCATGGGAGTCACCAAAGTCAGAAATAGATTATATTATTTTATAGTTAAGAGCAGCATGACTCTACAGGAAGTGCCAAAGTACAAATTTGTGAGACTAATTAGCCTCTCATTGCTTGTTTATCATTTTAATGGCAGTTAAAATGAATGACTTTTTGAATACGTTTGTTCTGACAAGAAGGTTTTATAACAGCGTCCTGATGGGAGGAGTTGGACTGAGTAATGAAGGAGTGTGAAGGTCCCTAGGTGATGAAGGTTGTTGTACATCTAACTGACTTTGTATACAGATCTGACAATCAGGACTGGATGGTACTAGTTATTTAACTTGTATAGTTGATGATCTGAGAAAGTTTTGAGAGACAAACTAGATCCAGGATATGATGTTGAAAGCGAAGACCAACTCAGAGTGATTTGTAGACAGCTGTTAAAATGTCTTCCCTGATGTTGAAAACGTTTCCCCAGCAAAATAAAACAAGGAAGCTTGGTGCTCAATTATCTCCAGGCTCCCACCTGAACAATTAGATTCCATTCATCCAATCAGTGCTTTAACTATATCCATCTTTTTCTTTGTTCTGAATGATCTACTTCTATCATTGCTGTTTCAAGGCTGATTATGACTGTTCGACATGTTATACACACAGTGCTTCTATAGACGGGCTGGATATTCAGTGCTGTTGCTACTGCTGTATCTCTGCTTTTGCATCATTTTATAAGTCTGTGTTTCGTCAGTTCGTACGTGTTATTGCTTTTCTTTTAACTGGACAACAACAAATTAAAAATCTTATTCCATTTCAACTAAATCACAAGATTCAATTGAGCCTTGGTGAATACATTCATAGCGCACATCTCTCTCTCTCTCTCTCTATCTCTCTTGCTCTTGCTCTCTCTCTCTCTCTCTGATAAAGAGACATCCATCCGTTGAGCATGGGGTAACCATAGTAACTAGAAACTAGGTTATAAAGTTCTGTATATAAACAACAGTAAAGCGCACAAGAGCGTACAGTGCACTGTGGTAGACAGTCAATATTCTATCAGCAAGACGTTCTAGAAAGAAATGCTGAATATAGAGTACAAAATGTGTGTGCGTGTGTGTGTGTGTGTGTGTGTGTGTGTGTGTGTGTGTGTGTGTGTCTGAGGGTTCTTTTGTCTTTCCCAGACGGTCTATTTCATATCTGAGTCAGTGTTTTATGACATCCTAAAAGACCTCACACGGTGTGTTTGCCCTCTGTGGCGATGTCATGGTGAGTCGCACTGGTTGCCATGGCTATTTCCAGTGGCCAACCCTTTGATGTATCATCTCAGCTTTTCCCGCCCGTGTTGTGCCACACTGCCCACGTTGGTCTACCAATCACATCTGGAGTCTGACACTGGTCCTGTAATGTCTCATCCAGTCATGGCACCCCACAGGAAATCAAGGCATTAATATGGAACCCATGCAAGCTTTTCGACAATTATTCAAATGATGTCTGGTCAAGCAAATTGGGAGATGCAGCCGCCTGGGAGAATGTCTTCATGGCGAGTTATCTGTCAAAGGAAAAATAACACAGAATTAAATTAGTCAAGCCACCACTGACAAAAGCAAGTGCAATCATTATCATACATAGACGACATTGTCAGCGTCTAGTTTTTGTTTGTGTGATGTGTACAGAAAGGTGGACCTTGTGTCGCTTTGGTTCCACGTTAGACTGATGGATTGTGGGTGGAACAGGCTGTCAAAGAGTACCATGGGGGATGGGAGGCAGAGAGAGTGGTCCATAACATAATGTGCAATGTAGATGAATGGATTGGATGATAACCATAAGAGGAAGGGGGCTAACAGGGTTTCAAAGTAAGAAAATTGCAGCACTTTTGGAGACAGAAATATTAGCATCAGTTGTGCCATTGGCAGTCTAACATTTGACACCACATCTCAGTAATAAATACCATCACCATGGTTTCAGGGTAGAGCTCATGCACAGTAGGAGGTGATGAAAAGTTGTTCAGAGAAAATGTTGAAGACTGATGCTGTTTTTTGAAGGATTTAGTGGTAGCAGATGGTTCTTTGTTTTACACTGAGTGATGTGAAAGGTAGTGCAACATGGACACTTTATTAGAGCAGCCACCTGTGCGTGTATGTGTGTGTGTGTGTGTGTGTGTGTGTGTGTGTTTTGTGTATCACAGATCAGTGATACATCAGTAATGTTGGTATCACTTAAGAGACCACAATGCACCCATAGTCATAAAGTGAAACAAACAAACCGGAGTCCAAAACCAAACAAAATGCTCAGAGGATCTGGCTTACCACCCGTAACATGAGACACTCGCAGCTGTGGTTCATGTGGTTCAGAGCTGATTGCCGTGATTGCATGTGTTTAACAGATTTATGCATGCAAAAGGAATCAATACACCAGATGCTGTGCAAAAGATGTATTTTTCTGTGTAACTGACCCCCTCCGTGGTGTGAGAAAAGTTCCTTCATCAATTTTAAATGTCGGTTATCCTTAAAGGAATAGTTGGACATTTTGGGAAATGTGCTTATTTGCTTTTTTGCTTAGAGTTAGAAGAGAAGATCGATACCACTCTCATGTTTGTCAGTTAAATATGAAGCTATAGCCAGGAGACAGTAGGTTTATCTTATCTTAGCATACAGACTGGAAGCAGGGGGAAATGGCCAGCACTCTGTTAAATGGTCATACAACTTGTCAGTTTTACACTTAAGTTTTTGTACAGATTAAACAAGCAAGATAAATGTTAATTAGTGAGTGCCAGGCTAGCTGTTTCCCCCTGCGTTAAGTATTTATGCTAAGCTAACTGTCTCTTGGCTTTAGCCTCATATTTACAGGTCAACAGACATGAGAGTGGTATTGATCTTCTCAGCTAACCCTCAGCTAGAAAGCAAATACATATATTTCCCAAATTAATTAACTTTTGGCTACTTTGTATATACTTTATAGCAAAATCTTGGTGTTGAATATTTCTTAATTACTTCTATTCATCGTATCACAGTGCAGTGTGTAGAATTTAGTGGCAGAAATGGAATATAATAATCATAAGTATGCTTTAATTAGTACATAATCACCTGAAATTGAGAATTATTGTGTTTTCATTACCTTAGAATGAGCCCTTTATATCTACATAGGGAACGGGTCGTCTTCCACAAAGCATTGCCAGGGGAGGAGTATTCAATTTGTTGCAAAACTTCACTGCTAGATGCCAATACATTCTACACTCTGGTCCTTTAAGTGATGCCTATCTTGTAACCTTTGCAGTGTTTTAAAATTGAAACATTTGATAGTACGATATACATTACAGAATGCAAGTTTGAGAGAGTAATATCAGTACTTACTGCAGAAATCCAAAGCTGCACATAAAGTATGATATTGTCATGAGAACCATTTTTGAAAAGAGAAACCAAACCTTTCTTATTTTCTCTCTATTATCAAAGTGCAGCACTTAAAAATGTTTTTTTTCCCCACACTGATGCAGTAGTGTGTGAGAGTAATGCTTGTGCAGCAATCTGGTGAAGGTCAACAACGAGCCTCGAAGAGACCTCCGACAGATTGGATGAGGCAAAACGAAGAGGGATAGTCCCCAAAGATCCTCTTTGATGTTGTACACAAATAAGCTTATTGTTAGAACCGAAGCCTGGAGGGACGACTGCTAAACAAGTGTTGTTATTATGAACATGTAGGAATATTAGGTGGGTTATAATCACAATTAAGTGAAAAATATGCCATCTGTAAATACACACAGAGTGAAAGCATTTATGCAAACACACAAACATCTGTCAGACCTTTAATAGTTGATGCATATATGGCATGTCAGAATGCTCTGAAGTGAAACTTGAAGACTATCAAACATATGTTTGTGGAATAATTTTAACAGCAAACACAGCGTGTCATCAAAAACTAAACTGAAAGTTATAGCGGTTTTTTTTTGTTTGTTTGTTTGTTTTGAACATCTGTGCATTTTCTATGAGATTTAAAAATTAAAAACCTCTTGACCAATGTATTATCCAAACAGCAGTGCTCACAGCAGCTTGGCTTTGCCTCAAACAGCTTTTTTTCCTGAATGAGAAAAAACTAATTAAGCACTGAGAAATCAATTACAGTGCCGAGCTGTATTATTAACTTAACTAACCAACCAAGCATCATCATCATCATCGCATCCAGCTGGAATGAAAGCAACTCATGTCCCCTCCCAGCCTCAGTGATTGTGCTGTCACTGCAACAGCTGTAAATTAACACTTCTCCCTTCCTCATCTAGCTTCTCAGCAGTTAGCCAAAAGCATTGCGCTGTAATAAACCTTCTTAGGGACACAGGGATTCAAAACTATTGGATTGATATTGCAAAAAGGGAAAAGAGCTCACAAACTGTACCAATGACAATGTGGATGTCCAACCTTGCTCCTGTGTTCTCTCTTTACAGCCATATTTTTACTGCTTGTGCAATGGTAATGAAGAAACCTAAAGATTTTTAGAGAAGTCTGTCTAGTGTCTAGTGTCCGCTAGAAGGTATGCTATTGTAGTTTGCTGCTTCATTTTAGCTGTCTTTAACACTTCAGTGACATCACCAATTTGGAAAAAAAGGGGCTTATTTGCTTTCTTACTTCAGATCAATACAATTGCTGTGTTTGTATGCAAATATGAACTTAGAGCCAGCAGGCAGTTAGCCTAGCTTAGCATAAAGACTGGAAGCAGAGCCAAACAGCTAGCTTAGCTAACACGTTAACATGCTCTTGTTTGTTAACCTGTACACAGACCGGAGCTAGGAAAACAGCTGAGAAAATTGCACCTGGTCAAGATATTTTTGCAGCACATCACTTCTAGTTAAATCACATCTTAAACAAACAAGATATAATATGCTAATCAGATTTTATTTTACTTTGGAGAGAGTCGGGCCAGCTGTTTCCACATGCTTCCAGTCTTTATGCTCAGCTAAGCTAACCGTCTCCTGGCTCTAGCTTTATATTTAGTCTGCAAACATGAGTGTGGTATTTATCTTCTCATCTAAATCTCTGCAAGAAAGCAAATAAGCGCATGGCTTTAAAAGAACTGGGCAAAGATTATGTTTTTGTACTATTTCCATTAATCTTTTTAGCTTTGACAGGATATGCATTGCATATTTTCTTTTTCACCAGTGATTCTTCACTATTTCATAAAGATTTATTTGATTTCTAAGATTACATGTACAGTATGTAGACTTTAGGTTCATCTAGGTAAATCCATTTACAAAATGCATGTATATGAATTATCAATGTGAAAAAAGTGATTACAATTACACAATTAATCAGTGAAGTTCAACAAACCTTATCACAAGGTCACTTTTATTTAACTCAAGTCAACAATACTCAACCATGTAACATGTGGCTTCATGCCTTGAATGTTAAGTATTAACAATAACATCACAAATAAAAAGTCATTTCATAGCAATACAGAATTTCCGAATAATCAGCGCTTCAGGCACATGTTGCTTTGATCACCATAGCAACACACAGGGAGTGGTTACAACTAAGCATGATATGATAGCATATTGATATGTTTATTGATTTACAGAGATACGCTAATTGGTTAATCATGGGTAAGCCTCACTTAAATAATGGATAGAACAATGGCCTTTCTGTGGAATTGATGAGGTTGGGAGAAGAAGAAGAAGAAGAAGAAGAAGAAGAAGAAGTGAACACAACACTGACATTTCACTCTCACTTCATGTTCACCAGCTTGTTTGTCTGTCTGTTGTTTTTTTGTATGGTAGATTTATCAAAGGGTTGTTTTTTTGTTGTTGTTGCTGAAAACAGCTGCCAAATGTGTCTAGAATTATGCTAACGAGACTGGTGAGAGTGACCCAAAATAATTGCAGTGCGGGCAAAACCAAAACAATGAGCCGAAAGAGGGGAACTGCAGTGTAGGTTGGTAATTTTCTGCGGGTTTGTTATTATGAATGATCTTTTCACATTCCACATGGTCATTTAATACGTTGTTACATGGATTAAATCATATCATCATTATTATTACATTATCAAAATATAAACATAAATTGTCCTGTGGCACAATGGTAGATGACTTTATTAATGTAATGTGGTAGTATAGTATGATAAGAGCCTATATTTTAGTAGTGATACCAGTAGGAACTGAGCCTTTCACCCTGCTGCTGTTGGTGGTTCCTGGCTCTCTTCTTTCAAAAAGACAGGACTACTTATTTCAAATGCATCAGTCTAGCCAAAACACAAAAAGAATCCCCTGATGAAATGACTGACTCACTACCCGGATTCTGAACTCCTCAATGCAGCATGAATATGTATAAAGAACAATTGTACATTCTGCACCAGCACATAATAACAAAATGGGTTCAAAGTCATCAGCTTATGTGGTGTGAGAGAAAGTCCAAGTCTAATTGGGCTCACACAGTGTCTGACTGCCAATGGGGGCTGCAAGAAGATTAAAAAGCAAAGCAGAGTGAGGAGTATGGGAGCTAGAGGCTCTTTATCTTCCCTTACCTTGCTCTACTGTCTCCATCCACCCCTTCACTTGTCCAGCCATCCGCCCACACAACTTCGAGGAGTCATGGTTCCCTGGCAACCTGTGGCGGGAGGTGTGGCGGTGATGTAGGGGCCAAAGGTGGGGAGGGGAGAAGGTGGAGATACATCTGTGTTAAGAGGGAGAAAGGGGAGGGAGAGGAGCCTTGTCAAGGCCTCTGAAGATGAATTCAAGCCCTGATTGGGCTTTTTAAGAGTGCTATGGTAACCCTCCTGTGATATTTCAGTCAGGGTGTTTTAAGGTAGGGCTACAGGTCAAGAGAAAAGTGTTCAGAAACATGGAAGAATGATGAATCTGCTCTCACATGTAAGGAATAACAATAGTTTAGTGATAAGAGAAAGAAAGAGGATTCTTGCCTATGTATGGCGCTCCCGCTGTCTTCAATCTGCCTGACAGATACATAAATTGGCACTTTGGCAATCAACATCAGCTGTCTTGTCACCCAGACTGTTCAGGCCTCAGAAGGGGTTACAGAGAGGTACAGAACTGAAAGAGTGGAAATACAGCAAAGAGCTGAAAAGAAATGAAACAGATGAAACATGAACAGAAACTAGATTGAAGAAGATAACAAGTGGTTATGATGAGAACAAGCTTACGGGCATAAATGACTCTTGTGCCAGAGAAATGAGTCTGCTCTGTCTTGCCGCTGAAGGACCAAAAATTGCTCATATTACTGATAGAAATGTGTGTGTGATTGCACTGTTTAAGGCGGTTCACGTTTTAGCCACAAGTGCTATTTTGATCTTCTTATCCGTCAAAGCCTTTATTCCTGAAGGAGCCCAGATGTAGGCCCAGCACATTTGGCAAAAGTGTTACTGTGTCATCGCTATTTTTAGGTATCCACCTCGACTGCCTGCCTAATTAACATCTTCTGACATTGTGAGAGAAACCAAAGTTTGTGATTGGCTTATGGAGTCTGGAGTGTTTTAACACAGCTTTTGAGCTTCTGAAGTAATGGGCAGTGGGGACTGATTGTATCCTGATTCAACATCTTTGCTCCTGTGTGTGTGTGTGTGTGTGTGTGTGTACATGTGTGGGTGTATGAGAGTGTGTGTGTGTGTGAGAGAGTGTTGATTAAAGTGAATCTGCTGTAGATATTGAAAATAATTTTTTAAAAAAAGCACTACTACATTTACTATTAAGTTGCTAAGTGCTCAACAGTAGAGAAGTGGCTGCATTCAAGATTTCCTGTGTCTGATTGTGTAGCTGTATGTGAGTCAGTGTGTGAAACCAAAAAGAGAGACTAAAAAAAGATGTCAGACATCTGACTGACGGCAAAAGGATATATCACAAGGTCAGAGTAAATGATGTAGGGATGAAAGTGAAATAATAATTTTTGAGTGGGTTTGAGTGTAGAAAGAGGGATCACCTCTTGTTGAAATGGGTGAATGGCTGCACTCAGGAAATAGAAAAGGCTATCCAATATACTGAGATCAGAAACTGGGTTGTACGGTAATGAAATACATAATTTATAGAATAAAGGATTGTATAGTATTTCCAGTGCTAAAGCCCATTACCAACTAAATGCAGCGTGTAATACGTCAAAATAATAGTGCCTTGATTGCCAGCCTTTGTTATACATAATGGAGAAAAACACTGTTTGATAGAGTCATAGATTTGGCTTTGAACCCATTATAGACCATTACAATTGGTACTGGCATTGGTATTGATGCTTCTTTTAGGAGTTAAGCATACATCAAATGGGACAGTGGGAGAACTTGGAGGACTGCCATTTTAATGAGTGTGAATATCCTGAGGATTGCTTTGTGTCTCTCTCTCTCTTTTTTTTTTTTTGATTTGAGAAAAAAGGCTCTGGGCAGTTTCCAACAACTGGGGGCTGAGTCTTGTGTAAAAAAAAAAAAATAACAGCATGCCCTGAAAATGATGTTGGTACACTAGAGAACAGCATGCTTCCCCAAACTCAAAGAAAGAGTCCAGCATTTTGGGAAATGCACTTATTCTCTTTCTCTCCAAGTGTTAGATGAGAAGATTTATACCACTATCATGAGAGTGGTATCTTCTCATCAACACTTGAAAAGAAAGCAAATAAGCGTATTTCCCAAAATGTTGAACAGGGGAAAAAGTCAAGAAGTGTGAAAAGTGACCTAAAATTCTTTGTCAAAAGTAATCAATAAGTTCTCACTAAGTTGGAGTTATTTAAGACACTCATCGTACGTATCTTAACAAGGAAGTACAACCCTTAGCAATGGACTCTGAGGGTGACTAAACAAAGTGATGAAGTCAAAGCCTTGTACGCAGACGAAACATTTAGATATGACTAATCTGTCTGCTCTTTTTCTATCTTCCAGTCTCATTTTTATAGCACCTTTCAAACACGAAGGCAATTCAAAGTGTTTTACATAATGCGTCAGAAACATTAAACAGGAAATGCAGGATTATACAACACTATTTCAGAAGGATATGAGCCATTTTAAGAGATAATAAAAAAAATGGAGAGACACAATTAAATACATGCAGCACAAGAAGCTTTGATGTCATTGGTAACTTACAATGAGAATATGCTCATTAGGTTCAACAAAGACAGTTATCTTACCAGGTACATACAAGCTAGGAGTGTGCATGCACATCCAAACTGAAGATTGCAAGTGTTGGGCTGAAAGTGAGCAAATGTCAAAATAACCATATAAACAGCTCGCACACTGCAGAGCTCCAATGTCCACTCATAATTTGTTGCCCTGAGGTGACATTTCGAGCACTACTACTCTTCACTGGACAGATGTTGCCGGGTACAACATAGATTTGTATGACCATTCATTGTTTCATTGTTAATGGAGAATGATTCTCAGCATCCAGCAGGTACTAGCCATTGGTTAAGACCGGGGAGATTGGGTCAAGTTTGCACCAATCAAAGAGTCAGAGCTGAGCAGAGCAGCGTGATATCAGCCTCTCATCCTTGCTGAGGACCTGTAGACATCGTGTGATCTTAAGGGGCCCTCTATAGAGGCTCTGGGGAAATTACACATACAATGTGATCGAGGAGAAAAGGAAGGAAAGGGAGTCAGCATGGTTGTGGAGAGGTTCCTTGAGAATCACACTAATCAGGCAACAATAAATGAATCTACAGTGTGAAGAGTAAGGGTCTGTCTGTCTGTGTGTCTATTTTCCAAATCTTATCATATACATTTTAGACAAGGCAGGTTTGATTTGGGCCAAAATGCTGTATCCTACACATATATTCCAGCATTTATCATAATTTAACCATAATATAATTTAAAATCTCTGAAAGGCTTTTTTTTTTTGCCAAACTCTGACACATTAAAACCCTTGCTAGCTCCACACATACCTAATGATGGTTGTACAATTAAAGGTCAAAATTATAAAGTCAAATGTGTGAACCTTAGATACCACTGTTCCCATTCTGATGAAACCTGACAGGATTATCCATTTTGTCAAAGTTTCAAACTTTAAAAGACCATAACTGCTTTTTAAATGTTCCAACTGGGATGAAACCTGGAAGGCTGATGTTAGTTAGTGGTCCACAGGGTGTCCGTGTCATTTACAGGGAAGTTTTTTGTTCAACAAGGATGTCTCACTCTATCAACAGCCTATTTGAAGTCCTTGAACTGAAGGAACAATGTAGATAACCTCTCCTGCTATGTAGCTGCTAAGACTGTGTAAGTCAGGTAATTAGTTGGTTTCTGTGACAAAGACAATTGATGATGTTGTAGTGCAGCTAAGCAGTACACACACTCTCAGCGATCACCAGCTACTTTGTCCTTACTGTGGCAGGGCTACTGAGTGGAATCTCATCTGTGCTACTAATAATTCCTTATCTCTTTCCGACAGCAGTTTTTAGAGAAAAAGCTCTAAAAACCTGCTGTACACTACCTATCTAGCACCAAAAAACAGACCACCAAACAGAGACTGAATATAAATATGGAACAAGAGCCAGGTATTTCCCTTAGCAGTTGCTGGGGACTAAAACAGAGCTAAACTGAAAGTGAATTTTGGACTTGCATTCACCCAGTGGCCAGAGGCTCAAATGCTGCTCTATGTCTGCCAGATGTGTAAATAGGCAACTGTTTGCCAACACATTTGCTCTATCTGCCTAACAGGAGATAATATGTCAATGCTCTGTTTACAACTTGTTTCTGCAGCCCCGAAGTGGCCAAAAAAAATCTGTTAATGCAAGTTTAAAAAACAATTTGAATATAGTAGCACCTCAAGGCTACATGCTTATGTTGCATTACTTGGAGTTTTACCATTTGACCTGTTGGAAAACTGTAATTATTCAAATGGGGTTTAAAATGGGTGCTGTCCCTTCATAATTATTCACAAGTGCATTACTTGACCCAACGAAATGTGATATTAATTCATTATTATTCAAATATTGGGATATCATTTTAGGTACCAGAGGACTGCATGTGTTAATCTCCAGTCCCTGCGGGAGAATCAACATCTAGCACCCACTGCTTCAAGAGCTGCCAAGCAGTGTGAGACAGTGAGCACTTTGCCCAGGAACATTGCTCCTATGGAGCTGCACAGTGGCAGCATTGACAGTGTGTATGTTACTGTTGCCATCTAGTGGTCAAAATTACACAGTACACCATTATTAATGGACTTATTAAGTATCTCTTATTTCACTCTTAATACTTTTCTTATTTTTGCCCATAGTGGGTTTTATAGTGTGTATTTGTTCCAATATAAGTTGAAATAACTAGATGTTGCACGAGTGTATCAGCAATTCTGAATGGTAAGTTAATATATTATAGGAAACAAGTCCAGTTTTTTTTTTTTAACTTTTGCATTGCAGGGGTTGAAAACATTTTTGTCAAATTCTAACCAGGCCAGGATATCCAGAGTAATCACATCATGCCTTTTGTGATTTTGTTATTTTCATACTGTTATGATACCAGATGTGTCTGTTAAACATGGTCAAAAGTCCAAAACTTAAGGTGAACATATTTAAAAATGATCCCTGCAAGTCAAAAGCACAGGTTTCAAATAAGTAAGTCTTTTAAATGTATACCAGTAGAGCCCTAAAATATAAATTTATACTTGGCAATGTGCATGATACGTCCCCTTTAAGCGGTCTTGGGGTAAATAGTAGACTCAAGCTTAATTAGATTAGATTGCCTGAAAAAGACATTAGTGAGCTGCCATGTTTTTTGGATAATGGAAAGTAGGTCATTAAAAATGACATTTTTAGTGTTTTTATCTTTTCTGTTGCAAAACAATCAGTTAATTGGGGAAAAAAATTAAATACAAAAAGTTCTCAAAAATAATTCTGAAATAACAAAAAGTATTTCTGAAGTCATTTCTGAAATATGAAGTTTCAAAACTATGTGATAATACTACAGGATGCTGGAACTTCTTACATCTTTTCACTCTTGTATGTTGAAGAACCATGTGTGCAGGTCCCACTCTAACCCCATGCTGGGTGATCCAGGATCATAATTGCACTAAAGAATAACTTTATGCTAAATTTTAAGCTATTTGAGCAGAATCATCTAAGTTTAAACACCAGCCCAAGGAAAAGGCATCAAGGATCATGCGCTGGGTTCACTAACACTCAATCACAAACATACAACCCACCCTCATGCCCTTGCCTGTCAGGTGTAATGACTCTCTTCTTCTCCATTGTGGCTCCTTGCTAGACTCTTGACCTATGGCTGGAGGAGTCCCAGCCACTTTGCTGTGACAGTCCAAACGGATTGACTCGAGTGAACGACCTTGTCCATCCCCTCTGGACATCTGTACGCTCACTCAGTGCAGACAATCAATCTAGCTTTTAAGTGCATCATGTGCCCTCAGTCACCATGAGAGGGTGCTGAGATACTCTTGAATCTCCAACTGTTGTTTGCTCTTCCTCTGCTCTTGCTCTTCTATGCTTCGCTATTTCCCTGAGCTTGTCTTTCTTTCTTTCTTTTTTTTTGTTCTCTTCCTCCCAGTCCCCTTCTCATGCATCCAACTTTCTCAGCATCTGAGTGTGTGTGTGCTTTTGCATGCTTGCCTGTGTGTAACTGTTGACTGTGTGTACTGTATGTGTGTGTGTGTGTGTGTGTAAGTGTGTGCGCACGTGCCTGTTCCGCTCTCTGTTGTGGAACAAATTACACGGCGGCTGGGGAGCCAAATGACTAATCAGTGGTACACAGATTAAAATCCAATTGCTGCAATTTGAAGCCACACAGGAGTAGTATGGGAAATTAACTACTACAGTGTCTGCACTGCTGTCTACACTAGGCATACCTGTTAGGTGTTGATCTTTTAATCAGTGTGACCCATAGAAACTGAGATCAAGCATCTCAAAAATGTATATTTTACTTCCAAATTTGGGGGGGAAAAGTAACTGAATATTAACAGCAGGTGAGGATTTCTAACATAAAACAAAGCCAACAGATGTTACTTCAATAGATTAACATTCAAATTAAACACATGGTTTATCAGTAGTTCCAAGTGCAATACTTAATGCATCTTAGTGTAAAGAGTTAAATTTTTGAGTTGTAATCTGTGCATGAAATGGAATGAAAATGGTGAGCAAAGTTATGAAGAACCGCAGTCGGGGTTTAATTTGTTCATATTCACCGGGAAGGACGTTAAGAAGATGAACTGTTGTGTTTATGATGGGGCTAGGAGGATGGGATTCTGTCTGCAGCCGCTCATTCGCCATCACTGTATCATCCCCTGCCCACAATAACCACTTATCAACCACAGGCTAAAGTGGCCATTGCCAGGGCTTACCATCTCCGACTTAGAAATGGATTGAAAGCGCCGCTTGTTTATTTTAAACTACAGCCCGGCAGACAATTCATTTCTCCTCGCATTGAGACACACAAAAACATGTTCTTAGGGAGAATGAATGACGTGAATAATGAGCAAGCCCTGGCCGAGCCCGCTCAGCCCTGTAGGTGAAACCAGGCAATTGACTCCCGTTCTTATTATATTATCTTCTTCTTTTTTTTTTTCTTGGATATACAGAAGTGCAATATGCGCTCGAGCAGGGCTGAGACACAACATGAACGCTTGCTTGGAATAATCTCAATGGCAAAAAATAATCTCATTTTCTCTGGGAGTGTAAAAATCCTGTTTGCATGGCTGTGGCGTGTGTCTTTGTGCCTGAGTGTCTTATGGCAGGCAGGAGACGTGCGTGCAGGCTGTCGCCGAAACCATAACAATCGTGCTGGAACATTTCATTGGGAATGCAATGAAACATGCCACATTTACCTTTTTCACAGATGTGACATATTTTAGTTTGGGATCATGCACGTAAAGGGAATGTTTGTTATCTAGATATCTAAACGAAATGTTCTAAACTGCACTTTTAAAAAAAACAACAGCTATGGATTGAAAAACACAGCTGCTCTTGAAGCAATGTCCTGCTTATCATCATTCAGTTGCAGAACTGAACACACCTGGGAGCTGCTACAGATCCTGTTGACATCGAGCAACTTCACTGGAGCAGTTCCTAGCACAGATGCCTTGTTCAAGGGTGCCTGTGTGGTATTTACATAGGAAGGAGGGAATGTATTCAACAGTGATCTACTTCAAGAAGCACACTTCTCCAAAGTTTGGGCCTCTGTGTGCAACTGAAGGAGTTTTCTATAATTGATCTAGGACTGTTGCACTATGTTTGGCGGTCCAAATAAGTAATTTCATTCACCCATTGGCTTATCACGTTTAGTTAGTTGAGAAGATTAATGCCACTCTCATTGTTTGTTAAATGAAACTAAAGCCAGCAGCCATTTAGCTTAGTTTAGTATAAAGACTGGAAACAGGGGGGAAAAGCTTGCTTGGCTCTGTCCAAAGGTAACAAAATGTGTCAAGAAAACTTCTACTCCTAATCTAGGATCATCATACCACAAATCAGAGTCTATCTCCCAATTTGGACATTTTAGTGAAAAAAATGTGTTACTGGAATAATGTTGAAAATGTCACCAGATGGAGGGCAATCTATTTTGCAACTTTTATAGTGGAAAGAACAATGTCAGGCAAGTGTAGAGTAACAAGAACAAGATGTACTCCAATCACAGTGTTTCCTTCTAGTGGAGAGTCAGATGAGGAGATTAATATCACTCTCACATCTGTCCATTAAAGGGCCAGTGCGTAAGATTTAGGGGGATCTATTGGCAGAAATGAAATGTAATATTCATCAGTATGTTTTCATTAGTGTATAATCGCCTTAAACTAAGAATCATTGTGTTTTCGTTAGCTTAGAATGAGCCCTTTATATCTACATAGGGAGCAAGTTCTCTTCCATGGAGCCCTCCACGTTGTACCGCCATGTTTATACAGTAGCCTAGAATGGACGAACCAGACACTGGTTCTAGTTTTGCATTTTTTGTGAGTTTTACGGCCACTGTAGGTTCTCCTACATGCCTCAAAGTTAGAGTGAGGGCGAGGGGTATTCAGTTGGTTGGAGTCTGGAAACTCACTGCTAGATGCCACTAAATAGACACAAGTGCTTTAAATGCTAACAGTTGGTTAACTAAACTAAAAGAAAAGACTGTAAACAGATGGAAACAAATAGCCTGGCTCGGTCTAAATGGTTTGTTTAACCTTATATCTCTTTTGTTATACATGGTAAACTGAGTTGTAGTTTTAGGAGACATTAATGGAGTTTACTATTTCTTGGCCAGGAGCAGTAACTTCAGGAGTCTTCACGAAGTTACCAGAAGAGATGTAACTTATTTATAAGTGAGCTTTATAAGTGCTGGTCAGTGGATTTTGTCACCTTCAGACAGAGCCAGGCTATTTGTTTCCCTTTATTTACATTCTTTTATCTAAGCTAAGCTAACCAGCTGCTAGCTTAGTATTTAACAGATATGGAGTGATCTTCTCATCTAACTTTCCACTAGAGAGAAACACCTCGATACACCTAACATCAAATTTTCAACACTGAGAGACTGAAATGTCTGAATTAGGGGGAGATGGCCATCCAGGATCTCTGATATGTATAATCCTGGATCAGGATTAGATGTTTTCATGTCCAATTTTCTGGCCAAACCACCTACATCACATGTGCATGAAATAATGATTTCAGAATGGTGTGATTATAAGCTTTTATTTAGTCATATAGCCATAAGGCATGCCACTGTCAATAAATCATTAAATCACTGTAGCTTCAGGCTTGGTCAAAGGACCATCCAAAAGCCATTACTCCAGATGGTGCATTAGGATGGATATCATTATGATGATATCATCCCCCACAGGTCCTTTCTTTACTCTGTCATTTTCATCCTGTCATATTTTATGGCTAACCATCTCGTCGCCATTTTGCCATGTGGTCTTGAACTTCAACACACCAGCAGGTATTGTCCTTACACGACAACAGAGGACACGGTGTCGAGGAAAAGTGTATATTTTCTTGCTCTAGATTAAAACACTTTGAGCAGGTTGTTCTTTATAAACTCCTTTTCAGCGTATTAAAGAAAGCTCTTTACAATCCGTAACCACAAAAGAAGAGGACTCCTCAGGCTGAAACAATTTCCTCCTCTGCTCTTCTCTTCTCTTTTGACTATATTTCTAAATTTACCCATCCATTAGCGGGAGACACAGAAGAAGACAGAGTTGCTTGAGCTTTTAACAAGGCTACTTCTTCTCTTTAGTGTCATGCTCTACTGGGCTTCAAAACATGCAGCCCTCTTTTGTGTCTTTATTATGACTGGTGCTGAAAGAGAGATGAGTTTGAGGTTGTTGAGCTTTTATATGCGTGTGTGCTGGTGAGAGAAGAGAGTGGCGGACAGGGTGGTGGGGGGGGGGGCTGGCGTCAATAAAATTTTAGGGAAGCCACAGGACCAACAGTATGTGGTATTTGTCGTGGGAGGGAAGTAGTAGTAGTAGGTGTGTGTGCTTGTGTAGTTATGTGCCAGTTATCTACCACAGATAATTGATGCGGACAAGCTCGACTGAAATCTCTGTGACAGCGAGAGGCACATCGCACGCTTGCCGTTGATGGATGCCCATGTCAATCTTTCTGACCACCCCAACCTCCCACCAACCCCCTTTCATTCACACACACACACACTCACTCACACACACACTCACGAGCCATGAGTCCCTTTCAGCGGGGCACAAAAGGAGCAGTCTCCTGGCACGCCATCACCAGCTGAGCTGTAACAGAACAGTGCTCAGAGGGCACGGAGGAGGGAGGACGAGGGAGGAGGATGTGGGTCGAGAACAGGGGAGTAAGAAAAGAGGGAGGAGGTGGAGGATGCAAGAGAGGGATGCAGGGAGGAGGTGGAGAGAGGAGGGCGGGATAATATTGGGAAGGAGGGAGGATTTGAAGGTGATATTAATCAGGTACTAGGCGGGATATGAGGAGGAGAACAGAGGATTGATGGAGAAGCATATAAGTTGGTGAGATGAGGAGGTGAGGCAGGTGGAGGGAGGAGGTGTTTAGCTTGAAGAAGAATATAGGCGGGTATAATGGAAGATGAGGACAAGGAGGAGTGTTTTGTTAACTGCGCTGAGTTTCCCTTGTGATGCTAAGGCTTTGGGAAGCTGCTTAGCATTCTTTCTCTCTCTCACCCTCACTCCAACTTTAGAGCTGGCTCAGCAGAGAACACATAGATGTTAAAGTGGCGTGATTAATTTAGGATGCAGTGAGCTTTTTTGGCCAGCACCCACACACACACACACACACACACACACACACACACACACACTCCCACGCAACCTCACACTTCAGCATCTGAATGGAGGTAGCAGTTGTAGAGAAATGGCCTTTCAAACTGGAATTTATCTTTATGCAATATCCATCAGCTCTAACAGTTGGCTGTCAACATGGCATAAGGAAAACTTCAGTTCAGACTTATCAAGTCAAGCTGCACTTTTGTGTTTTTATCAAAATATAATATAAAAAGTATATCAGTATATATCTCCAGCCGTTAGCTAGCAAGAGGGCTGTAAGCTGTTGCAGAGTGCCATAAGCACTATATCACTATATGCTGTGTGTTTACTGTGTTACTAAATTGAATTATAATGTATCACCTGCTGTTGTCAGTTTTGATAGTCTGGACATTTGCCATCACCACAACTGATACAGCGCTTATAGTTTGTTAGGCGGGAAATTATATGTACAGGCATGCAATCATTTCCCATTCGGGCTCTTTTTACAGTTAGCGTTTTAGCCGAATGCAGGTTAGCTATTCTGTGATTTAACGTCTATTGCAAGCATATCATACCTTTCAATTAAACAGCTGTTCTGTTTTTACTTTCATGTGTTCTCTGTGTCTAGTAGTGTGTTCAGGTAGATGTGTCATTTTTACAGAGGTTTTTGAGCTGTAGGCTGTAGCTGTGCAGCTCAGGTCAGGTCTCTTCCACCACATGGCACACATTCCTGTATCCACTTTTGTATTCTTTTAAAAAAAAAACTTAGTTTTGGGTTCTTTATCTTGTTGATAGTGCATCCTACCACACAGCAGTTTTTAGGCATTTTTCGGTTGTTTGCTAGCACACAGAAGTGACAAGGAGGCACCTTCAGTCAATACAAAGTCAATGGAGAGCAATTAATTGTTTCCCCCTACGGGTTGAGCAGGACTAAATAACACTCTATCTCTATGGCAGAAGAAAGAAATACTACAATATCCATGACCCTCAGTTGATGGTGCTATGGAGAATAGGCCAGTCAGTGGTGCAAAGTTTCAATTGAGTAGTTGGGCCAAAACTCAAAAGTGAACAGATTTAAACTGCAGATTGTATTTGCAATTTTCTTTACATCATAATCTTGAGAAAATCACAGAATTTTAAGCTTGGTAATTGAAGGTTTCTTTCTGAAATTTTTATGTAGGCCTACATGGGCATCTACCTTCAACGTGTTACCCGTGAACCAAATACCTTTCTAGGATTTTTTACTTCCAAAAACCAGAGGCGCCCTAAATAGCTCCTCCCACTTCGCAACTCTATTCTGTCATGCGGGACGAGCACAGCACTAAGTGTGCAGGAGCTGCCAATCCCAGCAGATGTTGAGATGACATGAACCAAATGAAATGCATCAGCTTTCTTGGCTATACAAGACTATGACGTGCTCCACAGAAGTAACGACGGTCTCAAATAGCAGTCAGCTTGAAGCTTAGACACTGTTTCCACATGTCTACAACAATAACAAGGTTTATATCTCCTTACACAAAAAGTGAGGGGAATTCGAATTTCACTTTGCAAGTTTTTGACATCTAAAGCCCTCTCTATGTTCCTCTCTCTCTCTCTCTCTCTCTCTCTCTCTCTCTCTCCATGTCTCTCAGTTTCTTTATTATCTTCTTCCTTATGGTGTTAGTGAAGGCAGATTGGGGCTTAGCTGATTGGGCAAACCCGAGGGGACAGATGAATTAGGCACCACTCAAGACACATACCTGCTTTTCATATATTACTGGCTGCCTGCTTTCCCGTCTGTCGGTCTCCTGCCTGTTGCTATAATGTGCAATCACATGGTTTCTTACCTGTCGCTGCAGCATTATACCTGCAGCTCTCCTGAGTTTCACTGACCGCTTCACAATGGAAAATAAAAACAAACACATGCACTAACACCTCAGCCCACTGGTATTTCCAGCAAGAAACCCGTATTGATGGAGCGGTGCGTGGCTGCGTGCGGTGGCAGCGGCAATGGTGGGCACTGCTATGAGAATTGGACCACTCTCCTGGCGTGGGTAGCATTCGTATTTTCTCTGCCACGAGTGCCCGCGGTGCAGTGCGGGGCTGGCTGGCAGGCTCGGGGAAAAGGACCCATCTGTTGTATGAGATTATTTCAAACCAGGAACAGCACAGGATGTCACCTGTTTGGAGAGACTCAAGGGAGGTGGGATTATGGGGAGAAGGGTGTGTGTGTGTGTGTTTGGAGGGGGGGTATAGAGGTGAATTTCTCAAGACTACATGCGCTCTCTCATCCTATCTAGTCACAGTTGTATTTATGTATGTTTGTTTAATGTGATTCTACATGTTCGCCAGTACATCTGCAAACATATAAATGTGTTTATAGTCAGCATATCTGAAAGAGGAAGAGGATGCAACATCCTTTATTTTATTCTTAATTATATCATCCTCTATATATTGTTGCTTGCAGTTCTTTTATATATTATCTTCAATAATCTGGATCTGTCCTTTTTTTATACAGTACATCCAATTCTTTGCAATTCCCTCCGACAAATTGTGTAAGTCTAATCTAATCTAATATATGCAGGAAATGGGCAGATGCCCCCAAAATGACTACAGGACACCACAAGCAGCTGCCAGCAGTATTTAACTGATGTCAGCTTTAATTTCATCTCCCAGCTTTACATTTGGTCGTGATTGAAGTCTCAAGCAGTGTTGTGCTTTGCCGCTCTACGAACATGGCAGACCTTTCCTCCTGGACCAGTGGCTAAGGCTTGGCAGGTAGCATGTCATCCATTGTACGGATGATGGTTCGATCCCCAGCTCCTCCTGTGCATGTGTCAATGTGTCCTTGATCCAGACACTGAACCCTAACAGCTCTCAATGCTTAGACCAGCACCTTGCATGCCATCAGCGTTTGAATGGATGAATGAGAGGCACATTGTAAAGCAATTTGGATAAAAGCTATACAAACATAGTTCATTTATGAAATTGTCGACGCAGTATTTTATAACAACATAGGATGTGCACCACCAGGGGCGTGAGGCACATACCCCCTCAAATATTGTATATATTTTAGAAATTGTCACAATAAGTGTTTTAATTAGCCTAATTAACATTAACTCTGCTTGGTACACAAAGTGCTCCCTTCTCTGTTTAGGCTACTTTGTTCCTTCCAGCTAGAAAACATTAGCGGTGGAGCTCATAAAGCCACTCAGCTGCGCGGCTGTGGAAGTCGTGTAGAAACGTTGTTAACCGCAGTGTGAGGTATGAGTAACCAGTCCAATTTGACTTGAATGAATTTATAAATTACCTAGAGCTTCAGAGTTTCCCTATTTAAAGTGACTTCAGCATCAGTGGTTTGAACTACAGTAATAACCTACAAGTGAGATTAGTTTTAGCTTGTTGTACTTTGCTATTATCAGCAGCTAAGTTATTGTTTTTGTCAAAACAAATTTGCATTACTGAAATTGTGTCCTACAAAACAGGATGTCCTAAATGTTCAGAATGTTCCTGTTTATTTTCTCTGATTAGCTCACTTTGGATCTGACATGTCTGATCATCTGAGTGTCTGTAATTTATGCCCTGTCAGACTCTGTTGTAGCGATGTCACCATGTTCCCGAATCTCAGCAATTAACCTTTTTTTTAATACGCCTAAACAATTCTCATAACTGAATCTAATGAAATCTTTCAAAACAGGTTAAAATGTTTGAAGAAGATACACCCTCCGCCACGTCACAACCTCTGCTGAAAGAGTCGAACCTTCAGCCAAGGTTAGAGTGATGCACCACCTGCATCCAAATGGCTGTAAAGCAGAATCCCTGCCTGCAGGTGATGAATGAGTGTCATGTCAGGAGGGAAGGAGAACGGGAGGAGGAGGAGGAGGAAGATGAGATTTGGCTCTAGAGATGTTGCCCACAGGATGCTCAAGCACAGACCTCAGGAAGCCCTAACCCCTTCACTCTACCATCTGTGGCTCAGAGGTGTACGTGTATGTGAGAGTGTGGGTATTTGTGTGTGTCTGTGTGCATATGTGTGTGTAGGAATGTGTGCAGTTTGAGCATAATAGAGAGATAATTTTAGTTTTAGTAGGTTGTTGATTAATATTTTAGTTTTCCTGAGTGTGTCTGTGTGTGTGCATCCGTATGTGTAAAACTGCACCTCATGAATATGATTAACTACGTGTGTGTTTTCTATGTGTTTCCCTACCACTATACTTTTGGGCATGTCTGTGTGATTTTATGTCCCTATAGCTCTGCCCGTCACACACATGCACACACACACACACTCTCAGCACCTCTATCACCTCTTGCATCTCCATGGAGCAGAACAGATGGGAGAACAGGAGAGAGGGTTCCCACGTCCGCTCCTCCACCCCGTCCAAACTTAACGCATCGCAGCCCAGCCCGTCTCGACCCTGCCAGCACCACCGTGACTCAGCCAAAACATACACACACATGCACACACAATCACACACACACACGCGTACAAGTACACACACCTCTGTTGGAACCCACAAACTCCAAAAATAATGTGCCAAACTCATATGCACACACACACATCAAGTACTTTGGCTCCACGAGGGTCCAGAGTGACACGAGTGAGCCAAATTATGATGAGGTAATCAAACTGCAGTTAGTGGTGAACTATTTCACATCTATCTCCAAGTCATAAGAACTCTGCTAATAAAACGTTGCTTGTGATCAAAGGCCGAAGACATGGTCAGCATGTGGTGTAGCTAAAGGGCAAGAAAAAATAAGAGAGTGGCAGATGAAGACACAAATAAGGTTATTTGCGGCTTACAACTTTTGCTATTCTGGCCGCAAGTGGCGGTGGTAATGACAGACTAATGGTACATTTGATTTCCCTGGCTTCACTAAGAATATCTTGACTTAGTTTCTTTAAAAACATCATCAGTAAGTGACCAGACTGAGAGTGAGAAGAACGGGACCACAAGCAGGAAACTGCAACCATGTCTCCTGGTGAGGTTTGTTTTCTTCTTGTTTTACATTTTTTATAAGACCATTGCAATCTTTATATGTGACGTAAAACAAGTAGGGAAAAGTCATAAATCCCCTTTTTACACCTGGCATTAACATGCAATCTGTATGTGGATAAGTTAGCCGGATAAGGAAAAACATGTTAATGGTTCACTGGAGATGGTGATTGGATCTCAGCCAGGTGTTAATGCAATCTGTAAAGTTTGGCCACATTCTCATGGGAAAAATCCACAGAACAAGTCAGCTAACTCTGCTTCCTCCTGCTATCTCAAGCTGCCTGTCGAAAAACCAGAGAAAAAATAACCAGAGCCCATACTGCAGCCTCACTCTGGGATATGGGTAAGTACAACTTGCAAGACAAGGGTGACGTAACCAATGGGGGGAGGTTCTCCACTGGCTCCTATTACATTTTTACAGTAAAATTAATGTTTTGTTTAGTTTAGCTAAGCTTCTGAAAGGTAGCCAGTGGATGTCTGCTGCACATTCCTTCGCGGTTCCTTGAGAGTATCCGGAATAGCTTCCCTTGACCTGAGATGTACCAGGTTTGTTATAAAGTTCTCTTGCTCTTCCTACTGAATTTGCATATTGAGATTTGAGCCCATAGATGACTAAATGATGTCAGATCCAGGCTTTGGTATTGTGCATGCTCACTCACTGACATGGCTTACTGAGATGGAAGGGAGCCATCAATAATGTTATCATTTACACCTGCATTTACAGGAGACCTGTGATGCAGAAAAATGGCCCCTGTGAGTGTCATATATTACTTTACATTGTGTTAGAGCATATTGATCCATTTATGTGCAGGCACAATTTTACTGTTAAAGCTGGTCAAGTTCATTCAAGTATTTCATATATTGTTGGGGTAGGTAGTTAAAAGTGTTTTATATTTAAACTCTTACAGTGAAGAAACATAACTCTAGCTGTCACATGTAGGCTAGTGGAGTAAAAAAGTATTCTGAAAAGAAGTGGAGCAGAAGTATAAAGTCACAATCACAGGTGTAAGTGATAATTATTAACAACTGCTCTGCTCCACTTAGGTGTCCCAATAAACTATGCCAATGAGCCAGCATACACAATACTTGGCACATTTGCATATTGGGAATGCAGCCATAATTAATTCCATTAATTACACCTGTGTATATCCTGCTATGACATGTCAAAATGTCTACAGAGAAAAATGTCTATGGAGTTGAACAAGGGTGCATTTTATTGCTATATATGCAACTTTTTGTTTGTAAGAGGACGAAGTGTTATTTCTGCTTTTTAAAGTTACATTGTCTGACTTTAACTGTGGAAAACCACTCTGCAGCTCCAAACTTAAATACAAACTCATAGTGGACAACAGCATGTGAGTAAATCACCAAATCTTATCACATTCCTCCTGCCTGGCTACGAAATAACCACCCGGGCTTCACCCCATTTACCACAAGCATTCAGTTTTACATAAACACCAATGCCACTCTGTCAAGGCCAGATAATTTCCTCACTCTCTCCTGACAGAGAAAGAGATGGCATCAGCATGTCACAAAATCAATGGCAGTTTCATGAGGAAATCATCTCTCTTCCGCTCTTTTCTCCCTTTTCTAAGCCCCCTCTGGCCAGGCAGAGAGAGCGGAGGGGGACGGCTGGCGGATGGACACAGATAGCGTCAGATCGCAGTACAGGGCTAAAGCTGGGTAGTAATCGATATAGAGTCGGCAAAGGGCTGGAGCTAGGGATAAACAGTGGAGATTGCTCTGAGGGGCTAGCATTGATGTGTGATTAAAGTCAGAGAATCCCCGTTGTCCGGAACTTGTGAGTGAGATCTCTGACGCCAGGGTAATTGGTCTCGGGAAAATCAATGGATTTGGCGAGTGAGATAGTCGCATCTGTCGAGGCTCCTGGACGGTACACGTAGGTTCCTCTCTCCTCTCCTCTGCTCTCTGTGTTTCACCAAGGGCGGGGGCTAACCCCCTCGTCCTGGCTCCACACACACAGACACATGGACAGCTACAACTACAGTATTCTTGTTGGTGCACAAAGTATGATGTCACTCATTGCTCTGTGGACTCCCGTTTTGAAGCCTTGAGTTTGGCATTTTGACCGTTGCCATCTTGGTTTTTTGGAGCCAGAAATGATGAGAAGTGACCATATTTGGACGAGAGTGTGGAGCTGGGGAGGAGCTCCTCAGGGTCCGACCATAGCCATGGTAGAGACTTCTCAATTACAAGGTAGCCATCCCCTAAAGTATACCCTACTTTATTGTCTGTTTTACTCTAAATGGGTCCATAATTTACAAATCGAACATCATGCTGCACTGAAGGAGACTTGAAACTAGCGGTTAAGACCATAAACTCATTGGGAATATGTTTACTGAGGTAATAAATCAAGTGAGAAGGGTTATTTTCTCATAGACTTCAATACAAACAGACTTCTTTATGTAGCCAATTGAGTTGCCCCCTGCTGGTGAGGTTTAAGGTAATTCCACATTTTTCAGACCTGGAACTATTTGCTCCCATGCAAATGAGTATGTGCTTTTTCTTACAAAGAGGACATCGGTTGAGTAAGTGGTCCTTCAGTGTGGCCCAGAACACATTGTGAACACACTGCTAAACGCAGCCCAGACCACCAATCAATCTCAATGCGTCCTCATTGCGTCTTGGTGCTTTCACATCTGTACTAGTTGTCCACTTGTGTTCAGATCACCCAAGACACAATTTAATGCCAGGTGTGAACAAGGCCACTGATGTTTTCACCTGAGGCTGAACTTGACATTGGCGCCAGGCTGACTTGACCCAACTCAGTGCAGTTGGCAAAAATATTGCTGAGAAGTGTGACCAGGACTGCAGCTACCACTGAGGACACTGAGGTCATGTCCTCTGTATTTTTTATTTTTATTTTTTTTATGTGGGAGGTTTTAACAACCTTACACTGTACAATTAAAAACTTCCACACAGTGGATGTTTTATATGCTGATCCCATTATTTTTGGATGCAATATATTTTAATTTGACTAAATTTAGTCCAACAAAATAATAAATAAATAAAGGCTTCAGTATTTCTCCACCATAATTTCAATTCCAACAGTTTAGAGAAGGATGTTAAACACCATTTAGACATTCATGTTGGGAAATAAAATTATATATAGAGAGAGAGAGAAAATATAACTAAACAATTAACTACAAAAAACTGAATTACTACTTACTGCCAATTTCTTTTTAAAATGTATTTATTATTTTAATTAATTTTTGTATTCTAATTATGTTATTTTCTTATTTAACTATGTATTTTTAGCTAAGCTAGCAGCTCTAAGGATGGCAACACGTGATTTTGAGAGAAATGTATTGACAACTATTGTTTGTTGTAATAACTTTGGTGATCACTTCACATTTCCTCTTCCACCATCACCAGGTGAACAGTTGTGTTTAGTGCTAACAATTATGTCATTAGCAAATGTTAGCATGCTAACATGCCAAACTAAGATGTGAATAGGCTTAACATGATCATGTAGGCATTGACATTTGAGTATGTAAGCATGCTCAAGTTAGCCGTTTGCTCGAACCCGTTGTGTATGGCCCCAAAGAGCGGCTAAAGTGGCTGTAGACTCTTATCTTGTTATTTATTTATCAGTCAAACTTGGCTTTGCATGAGATTTCTTGGTTTGTGGTCAAATCGACTCAAAAATGAGTCAAGCTTCTGGCATACAGTGGACAATATTGTTTAGCTAATTTAGGGTCGGTTTATGCTCGGTGACCACATGTTGTCCGATGACATCAGAAGTCAAAAGTTTTTGATTCCACTGTCTCGCCAAGAAAACATTCATAGTCTTGCATTTGGTTGTTCACATGAAAAGTGACAATCAAGTGCAGTTGTATCCAATGACAACAATACGAAAAGGATACATATTAGTTTGGTGTAATCCCAAAACCCCAAGAAATATTATCCTTAGATTTCTGTAGTTTATTTATTTCATATTGGTCGTGACCCAGTTCAAATTTTGGAGAAAACCCAGTGCTGCCATACTCTCAGAACCTTTATCAGATGTGTATGAACAGCAATAAAATACTTAGTAAAGTGGATATTTATAATTATTGTGCCTGACTGTAATGGCTGTATTCCTTTGTGGCCTCTTTTAATAAGGAACTGATTTGTCATAGAAAATAAATTGTGACAAGTGGAATCAGGTTGGTAACTTGATTTCTGTAACCCTACCGTCATCTCTTGCTCTGTTCAACATGACAGCTTTCTATAGCACTGGCCTTCATTTTTCAAAAAGGTCATTGATGATGCAGGGACACATCAGCATACATCTGATCCAGTGACAGCTGTGCCTGGGAGCCATCTCTCTCACAGCGCAGACCAATTAGAGAGGGTCTTGTATCAGTCAGAAATCAAATAACATCTCATCAAAACGCCCGTCTGTTTCTGATTCCCCAAGAGAACCAGGGTTCTCCCCAGATCCCATCTCCATCACCCCGCACCACTTTTGGCTTCTGCCAATATATATTTTATTTTTTCAAACAACCACCCACATCTTGGCAGTGCATACATTTAACAGATATGCGCTCACATCCTCACACACACACTTGCTGACACACAAGAGCACACACTGCCCAGGGCAGTGCGGGACAGTGCAGGTAACCAACCCAATTAACACCTTAATGAGGCGGTCCCCAGTCACAGTCTGACTTACTCTACATGCACAGCAGAGCACACAGCTTTCATATTCCTGGATACAGCATGCAGGCATCTTATGGACCAGCTAATGGGCCGCAGCTGGATTCTGCTGCTTAGGTTGTTTTAAAGGAGAGCCATCCCGAGTGTACTATTGATTCTAGCCAGACAGGTAAATTTACAGAGGCATAATCCAAATTGTCAATAGTGAAATACATGTACAAACAGTATTATTGAACCATTTGCATTGACTTCAGAGGCCGTTTTGTCAAGTCATTACACATGCCCTATCTTCCTTCTGAACATAACTAGCTGGTAATTTAGAGAGGCTTTTAAAAATTGTATATGTATTTATTTCTATGAGTTGTCCTTCCTGATAAAAATGTTCTATTTTCTGAAAGTCTGCAAAATGAAGAGTAAAGATAGAGTTTCCCCCTGATTTTTAAAATGTAAATAACAGAGTTAAGAAGTCATCATCATCTATGATGATTACCACTGGACCGCAGGTGTGTTCAGCATAAACAGCCAATTGGCCTTTTTCACAGAAGACATTTTGACATGTCACAGGAGGACAAGCACAGGTGTAAATAATAAATTAATGATAGCAGAATGCCATGTAGCTGCTTGCTCACTGTCACACTGTCATGGCTTACTGGGGCACTTGAATAAAACAGAGCCATCATTAATGTTATAATTAACATCTGTGCTTTTCTTACTTTAACAAGTCAAAATGTGTACTTGCATTACACCTACTATCCCACAGCGCTGTGAGTCAATTTGCTCGCATCCCATTTAATATGATTAGGGCCAAACTTTGTTTTGCATCCACCACCTTCAGTGGGGGTTCAACCACTAAATGAATGTTTCCCACTGTCTTACATTGATTAAATATTTCACAAGGGGTTTTTAAATCACTTAAACCTTGAAGATAGCAAAATACTCACCTTGGAAATGTGTAAAAAAAAAAAAAAAAAAAAAAAGGCCTTCTACTTTTGGAATTTGGGGTCCATATATACATTAAATCAATCACTGCACTCATTAAATAGTATTTTTGTTATATATGCATGAGGTAGGTGACATTAGATCTGATCATTTTCATTCTTGTAACGTTTCATAGAGAGAAACCCGTCAAGGTGTTATTCATTCATGGATCATGTAGGAAGTGTTAAATCCAGCATTTCTTCTTCGTGTATCACACAGTTATGGACAAACGGAATAATTAGCACTCTGAAATACATGAAAAGAAGAAGCGTGTAATGGAGTGAGTTGCAATGTACCCTGAGAATTTTCTCAAATAAGCGAAGATTAAGGAAAGCAGCAGAGCAAAGTCACATACACTGCATGAATCCTTGATTAAATTTGATTTTGTAACAGTTTAGTAAACCTTACAGAGCCCCTGAATACTATTATTAGTTTATTAGTATGAAAGTATCATAGTATCAGTATTTAATAGGATGAAAAAAGCAGAGGAAGAATGTTGGGCTTGGAGTTTTAGATCTTGAAGAAACTTTGAATCTCTTGCTTGTGATCAAAGAGGAAGTCTAACTCACCCTGAGCTTTAATTCAGCCAGTTGTTCTCTCCTCAGAGTTGGAATACAAGTTTGCCTAGAATAATAATAGCACCTTGATGAGGCTCTGTGCCGCACACAGCAGCATTAGTGCAGGCAGTTTGATTCATGGCTCTGACAAAAATCCTCTTGTTTATGATCACACAACATCTGTTGACGGTGAATCACTCCTTGTAATCAGCATTCTGCTGCCATTTGATCATTTTATCAGTCACAACATTGTGTGTCTGAGCGTGTGTGACAGAGAGCCGCACAACACAGTACAGTCCTTGCAGTTCATTTACTTATGCGTTAATAACAAACAGCACATGGTTATGTATGTGTGTGTTTGTGCGTGTGTCTGCGCCGGGATCATTTCCAGCATAGATTCAGCGTCGAATGAATAAAACCATAATCAGCGTGCACACTAGCTGCTGAGGGTGCGTGATGGTGGCAGTTTTCTCTCAACAAAGCAGATAAACATCAATGAGCAAACATCCTCCACTGCTATTAATTAGAATGTACCAACTACCAAAGATGGTGATGTAGCAGCTCGAACAAATAAAGCTGGAGTCTGACCCTGAAAATCGGAACCTGACTGTTATCCATTTGTTTTTGAAGTGAGAGCTTGTGCTGCTGCCACTTCTAATTCCAAACACTAATTCAAAGAGGATTCATAGGCATTTTTTCTAGGTCAAACATCACAACTTTGAAATGCCTTTTTCTTCCCCTCCTCCCTTTGCTGTTAGGTTTTATATATATATATATATATATATATATTTTGGGAGGGGGATGGGGGGGCATTTCTGCTTTACCAAGTTTCACTTCTGCTGAAAATGACAAGAGGAGGCCAAGCTGTAAAGGTTACGAAGTGGAGCAGAACATGACTCAAAAATTCTGCACAAGCTGGCCGTCTTGATCCCAGAGAAATACTTATTACACTCAGAGGCACTGCTTTTTCTGATGTCTTTTTGTTTTTCGTGTCCGTCCACCAAGATGTCTTACCACTAAATCTTCTTTGGTTCCCCATAGAGCCATGAGACAAAAACCAGAATGCCAAGTGAGGCTGTGGGACCAAATATAAGAGACCTTGATCCAGAAGGGCTTAGCCAGAGTGTGTCGAGTCAGAAGAGTGTCGTAGGCCCCCAACTGCTTTCTCTCTCTGAATGATGTCTTTATCCTTCTCTCTCTCTCCTCCGTGAGTAATGTCTTTTCTTGTCTCTGTTCTTGTGTATGTGAATGGTGTGATGTGAGTCTCCCCTGTGTGCATGTGTAGTCTGTCCTCCTGACAGGTTACCATGTTGATGGAGGTCGCGTGGCTCAGGTCCTATTCTGTTCTGGTAGCAGCTTGGCGATCTCTTCATCACATTCTTCATATATATTATCAATCCATTATAGTTTTGTTATCCTATTGATATTTTTTCATGTATTTTTCCCTGTTAAAGGGGTTTTTAGGGAGTTTTTCTTATTCAAATTGAGGGTCTGAGGACAGAGGATTTTGTACTGCTATACAGACTGTAAAGCCCCTGAGGCAAATTTGTGATTTGTGATATTGGGCGATACAAATAAAATTGACTTGACTTGACTTGTGTTATTGTGTGAGTGTGTTTTTTATCATTATTATTATTTTGGTTGGTGTTAAATGATCACCTCTGCGGTGTTTTGCAATGTTCCGCTTCAATCACTTCAGACCAGTGTCACATTTATTTTGACATGACTGGACTGGCAACAGCTGCCGCAACCACAAGCATGGGCTCTAAACAACTATAAATAACAGAATGAGGTTTATGTGTGGAGACACACATATGCAAATTCATCAGATTTGTTCTATACGGCAGTGTGATCAAGGTTAGTTTGGTGCCAATAAACGCTGCTCTCCAAGTCTAATCACTGGCACAAGAAATGTTTAAAGTGGTGCTGAAATAAAAATACATTTCAAAGAAGGAAATCAGTATTTATATCCTTGCTGACTTTACTTGTGTGCTTGTACTTGTTTCAAAAATTTAATTACCAAAAAAAGGAAAAAAAAAGTTTTCGGCAGTGCCAGCAACCCTGTACATTGCTGCTTTCGAAGAGGTGTTAAGTTTTCGTTCTGATTGATGATGTTGGCTCTGGTTATTTGAGTGGTAGAATATCTGTGTGGGTGTTCACTAAATAAAGTTTGTAACATCACTTCAAATCCAATTTGGGGTGCTGATGTTGTTAGCCTTGCTCAGCCCCTATCAGTGATTTGAGTACAAGTGCTGTGAGTTTTGAGAGTCTGGTCATCTGCTATCACCACAAACAAATGAATAAAAGAGAGACAGCTAACACTAGTTAAACTCCGGTCCGTTCTCTGATGTGGGACGAATACAACACTGATGAAATAACATGAACCAAAACTAATATCATTAGGAATCACTGAATCATTAGCCAGCAAAGCTAACTAGCTTCAACTTGACAAGTTGAATACAAACCAGCACAACAGGTCCCTGAATGTTGAATTTTGTAAAGGTACAGACAATATCTAACTAACAGCTACTAATGGTACTAACATAGCCAACTTGATGCAGGATTGTTGAAAAGAAGAAAAAATGTTGTGTATCAATGTTATACAGGGCTGTTTGTAGTGCACCACAGAAGCACGTCTCTGAGTTTGTTTATTTATACAAAAAGTGAGGAGAATTCAAGTTTCCTTTAGACTCTACGGGCATTGGTGAGTTTTAGAGATTTTACATTATTTGTAATGAAGGAGAAAGCTGTCAAGGTGAAGTTCAGTCCAGTCTTCCTAATCCACAGTCATACACAAAACACCCTCCAAAGTGCAACCCAGCAGTTTTCTTTTCCCCTTCCCGACCTTTTAATAAATGAGTCTCACATTCCTAAGCAAATAGCACATTGAACATTGAGAGACACTACTATCTTGCAAGTTAGACAATATCTTAGAAATAAAAACTACAGAACCAGTCCTGAAGGAAAAAAAGAAAATTGTCTTCCACTTCTTTGATTTTTCTGTTTCTGTAGGTACTGATTATTTCTTTGTGTGTTTGGCTACTGATGCTGTGTGCCCAGCTCTGCTATTTATTCTAAACAAACCACTGTTGCTGCTACCAGAAACATAAAATTCATTACTGCTTGCACACCCAAGGGTTTTTCCCGGGAAACAGCGACCCACTTATCAGTGTTTACAACAGCAAATACAAAAGAAAAAAAAAAGAAAATGACTTTTATTTATATTAAAATGTCACATATTATTGTCTGCATTCTTGCTTTCATGCATGGCCAGGCTCGCAGACACTAAATTTACAGTAAAACATGACTGAAACCAAAGCACTACCTTGGGAACTCTGCAGTCGATCAGAATGATCCTCTGAGGTCTATGTTTAGACATGAGAAACCCCTCAGGCTGAGGAGGTTTGTTTTGTTCAACAAGGAATACAGTTAAACTACACCATGATGAAAGTGTGTCACACACACAGCATGGCACCCAAAAGATCATAGAAAAGCAGCATGCTGACAACATTGGCAGCAGTATAGTATTAGAAAACATAGCAATACAACTGTTGACAAATCCTATTAGGGCATTTGCCAGGTATTAAAGTACTGTATATGCTACAACTGATTTATAAACCGACTCCTCTGCAGTTATTTGCTCAACCAGAGTTCATTCCCATGTAACCACCGTAAAGTTTGCTTTGGTACAAGTGCTCAAGTGAAAAACACTTTGTGGTGCATTTTGGACACTTGTATAAACAGAGAAAAACATAGAGACAAACAAAAGGGAATTCACCATGTAAAACTACTCATTGTACAAACCTTTGTATTTCTGTTTTGCATCAATGTTGTTTATTGGATTACTCAGATTGTTCCAGTAGAAGTAAGCTGTAACTACTACTTACTGTAAATTAGGGTATTCACTGGAAAGAAACAGCAACGTCCATAGACACAAATTGCACAATTTAACTTTTGATAAAGTGATAATAAATTAAAGGGCCATTTCACCTTTTTAATTGTCAAATTTCATATGCCAGTTTCCGTGCTTGAAGCACTCCAATCAACTCTTTTGTATTGGGGTGGAAGCAAAACAGTTTTTAACATGTAAACATTGAGGTGCACTGTGATTGAAGCGGAACAGAAATAGAAGGCAAAGAGTTATATATTGTTCAGTTTTTTAAATCCAAGCTGCTGTGGTTGACACACGTCAACCCGCAATCATGCAAGTCGAGATGCCAATGTACACCCACGCACTTGTCGGTGCGGGTTGTTGTGACGCACGTCATATGCTGCCCACTAAGCAAACGTAGTTGTGCTGGGCCTTGTCCCTGCTTACTTGATATTACCAAAGTTGTCTCCAAATTTAGCACTATCCCTTTGGAACTTTTCTATGGCATGTTAACCATACAAAGCTAAATTTATCTAAATTTATCTAATTTATTTGTTTGGGCAAAACACCATACCCATAGTCAAACACAAGCATTTCTAGTCGCAGCATTTGAAAACAAAAGGGCTTACCTTATTGCAGAAACATGTGGTCAAGCAGGGTCCTGCATCAAGAACAGACATATTTGTTTGGCCTGGCAGAGAATAAGAGAATAGAGCAAGATGACCAAGCAGCAGGGGCAGCCTGTGGCACAGGCCACATAGGCGGTTGCCTAGGGCGCCAAATAAAGGAGTTTTGACCAACTACTGTACAGATCTTCCTCAGGTCTTTCTTTGTCTGAGGACGATCAATAGTAGTTGGTCAAAACATTGCAAATATAAAAAGAGAGCTCTGATTCAGGGTGTGGGTACTCCTTGTATCTAGTCCCTTTCTCTTTCCCAATTGACTTGCATGGGTCTTCTTCTGGTTTGATTTTCAGTGATTTACTGGTCAGTAAGTTTTCACCCAACAGCCAACAAACATCATGTGTTACCTCAGGCAATGCCACCAAACATTCATTGAATGGCCTTGAATAACCTTGACCTCCACTTGCCTTTTTTAAGGACTGGGAGGACTTTCTCTGGAGGTACCATTTTAGTGTGAGTTAATTTCTGAAGTTCTAGTACTAGAGGAACTATTGTTGCACTTTTATGGGGCTCCATTTTAAAATCTCGCCAGGGGCACCAACATAGTCACACAGCCTTGACACGCAGATGGTTTCCAAATTAAACTGAAATTGTCTTTCAGTTTGGTTCTATACGCTTTCCTGATTGTATTGTTTGTACTTTAACAGACAGTTTTGGGTTAACAGCTCACATCAAGCTTGGTGTAGCAAAGATACATCAACAACAACACAGGCAAAAAAGCAGAGAGCAGTGAAGCAAAATGTTTTTGGAGGGCAAGAGCCATTCAAAATGACATTCTGTCTGTTCTAAGCTTTACCGATGCTGGATCTCTCAGCCCCAGGCTAGATGCTGCCTCAGAGGAGACAGCTCATCAAGATGAGTGACAGGTGTTGGGGTGTGAACTTGACCAGTTGAGCGGGAGGAGGAGGGCGGAGCTGACGATACACTTCTGCCTCAAGGCAAAAAGTTACATCTCATAAGTAAGTGTTATCATGATCATTTAAGAGGTTTAGGCATTTACTCCGAGAGCCTAGAGGTGAAGTTTGTACAGTACCAAACACCTCATCGCACAGTGGGTAAGGTGGTCAAAGTGCTGTAACTCATATTTTTTTCTTGTTTTTCTTTTAAGTGAGTCATGCATTAAGGTAGAGGATTTCATCCCAAGGGCAGCATGGTACAGAAACAGGTCCAGCTTTGTAATGAGGTAAAAATTACAAAGCTTCTGTGACCCTATTCAGATGCCAAGGGCTTTATGGCTTTATGTCCCTATTTATGACCACTTCCTGGGTGCAACTGAGAGGAGGGGTGGAGAGCGCGGGGTGCCACTGTGGCTCTATCACTCTATTAACAAAGAGAGGACACACAGCAGAGCAGCACATTCATCATCTAGCCAGCAGCCGGCCCTGTGGAAAGGACAATACACATTGCTCTGAGCTCACATTTCCTTGTGGTGCTGCAGATGTGTGTGTGTGTGTAGCTGATGGTGTTAGATCCCTATGTAGTTGAGGTAAGTGATGGCGACGTCCCACAGATCCTCTCCAGACAGCTGGGAAAACTCTAATGAGCCTGTGAACCTGCTGAGAAGTGTGTGTGCACATCTGTGTGTGTGTGTGTGCGGTTGTGTATTTACCTGGATGTGTACACAGTCCTGTGCTTTCAAATCTGCAATTCTTATCCCAGGACTCCATAAAAATAGAACACTTTTAGAGTGATACATCTCTTATGGTTAGAAAAACCAGCTCTTCGTATTCCCTAAATATAAATACAAAATGAAATCCACTCCATCTGAACCACAACATCAACCGTCTCCCTTGGTAACACAAAATCCTGCCTCCTTTCCCGGCAAACCATAAAAACCAGTTGGTGATAAACACTGTTCATGCAGCAGTTTGTTGTTAATACAAACTGTGGTGTGTGTGAATGTGTGTGGCTTTAGTTGTGTGTCATTCATGACAGCCACCCAGCAGGAGGGGAACACACACTCCATCTTGTGACCTTCGTGGGTGCTAACGTCGTTGCCATGGCAGCACGGCTTGATGCTTTCTGACAGGTCTGATTTGCCCTTGACAGAAATACGGCTGCAGGCCTTGCATCTCCCCTTGTCCTTGTCTCATATACAGTATATACAGTGTCACATCAACACACACACACATATACACATTCACACACACTCACACACATCCATATGCCCACACACATGCTTTCATGCAGTTACTGTTAAATTACATTTTAACTATATGCGCTCTTGGCTAGCTTCCCAGCTGCGAGGCCCCCTGCTGGCCTGTTACAGCTCGGGACTAAAGTGAGACGAAGCCGTTTGAAGAACAGAGACTTTACACATTCACACAGAGCGCAACGCACTCCATCTATCCTCCCTCCTTTTCTCTCTTCACTTGACTTCCCCTTGTGACTCTTTATCTTGGGCTGGTTCACAGGCTAAAGGTTCAATAAGGGTTGGATGGAATCACAGGATGGGGGGGTTGTGACTTCACATCCCAGCCACTAGTGTAGTGGGTCATGAGGAGATATTTCACTATGTAATAGATGGTGGTGTAGTGAGATAACCTGATATATCTGATGATGGTGCAAAGCACACACACACGCACACACACACATGCACACACACACACACATGCACCACTTCCACTATCCTCCCTGCTCTTAATCTCTGTCTGGGCCGCATGGGGACCCTGAGTGCACCTTCCTGACGTTGACAAAGCGCTATGGGTGTTTTTGGCAGTCGTCCTCCCCTCATCTCCCCCCTCAGTTACCTGCTCACCACTTCATCAAAACCACGGGCACCAAAATGGCGAGGGATCCATCAACTTCCCACGCTGAGAGATGATGTCATCAACGAGGGACGTCTCTTGGGGGATTGTTGCTGATAGCTGACATGGATCAGAACCAAGTTCAGCAGCCTGCAGTACTGCCGAGGGAAACGGGAAAACACAGCATCAACTAAACCTGGATGTAAAAATATCTGTGCTTATTTTATATTTATTCACAGCAGTACAAGAAAATCTTTGCTGTCAGTGGATGTGAAAGCTACTATTTCTATGCTTGCTCTATCTATGTTAACTGTGATATAGTATATGAATAGCACAAACATGCACAGGCTATACATTGAAATGATAAAAGCTTTTTATTTTGTTTAAAAGTTTACAAGTTTTTAGAGGGTTAAGGTTTTCACATCCCATGGAGGAAAACTAATAGAACCTTCAAAATAAACATTTGTATTCTCACTGAAATAAAACAAAACCAAATACAAAAAAATAAAAAATAAAATAATATTTACTGTGGGCCCCAAGGACAAAACACATAAAGTAGAAGTGGGAAAGCACAAACATGAGAAGACAAGCAATCCAAAAGTATAACCTATATGAAAACACACGAATGAAAGCACAGACACTAAGGGGAATAAAGTCCAAATCTAGAAATGGTACAAATACCAAAACATACATAATTCCAAAAGACAAACAACAGAAATGTGCAACAACAGACACATAATCCTGCTGCATAAACCCCGAAAGTGAAGGAAACCCGATAGAAGTCAGAGACTATGCAAATAACAGACACACAAGAGTATGAAATTTACACTGACACTGTCAAAAGTTTATTAGAAATTTACATTTAGCTATTTTTTAAAAAATAGCAAGCATCTGCACAACTGTGTTGGGTAATTTACTTGAAAAATGTGATTACTCATTACTAATTACTCAGTGAAAAAGGCAGTACATTATTTTACTGATTTCTTGACAGCAGAAGTAATTACTTGCATTACTTGTGAAAATCCTTACTCAACCCAGAGCCTTCCCACAACTCCAAAAAGCTACAATAACTACTTGTTGCATTGTATTTAACACGTAAAAATAGAAAACACAAGGTTAAACAAGCAACTAGTCTTCAGTTTGGATGTACTGACCTTCAATATGTAGCTCTGGCTACCTCTACAGAAGTCCTGTCTTCAGTGAAGCTGCAGGTTTCACACACTCTCTAACTCTGAACGATACCTCCTGAATGTTAGCTTACCAGTGTCTAGCTAGCCAGCTAAGAAGTTTGCACTCACAAGGGTTTTTTCCTAATTTTTTAGCAGACATTAACTGCCTCTGTCCACCTCTAGTGCCTGTGCCAAGCTAACGTACCAGACTACAGTCACTCACCAGTACACAGAGAAGAAATTGATGTCAACCCCACCACCACACTCCTGCTAAAACAGCAAATAAGCCAACCGCCAAAAGGTGACAAAACAGAGAATAACTGGGAATAGTAATGGGAATGTATTTATCAATTTCAAACCATAATCCCTTACACTACTCCTCACATAAAATTTAACATTACTGTAAACCGTTACTCAGTAATGCATTACTGTTCAGTGTTCGATACAAGCTAGCAATAGTTCTAATGAAAAATTACATTAATAGCTAACGTTAGTAATATTAACTCATAACCACTAATAGACTTATTAAGTAGGATGGGCTGCTGGTTTTCCCATTCTGTATTTCCTTTTCAAAATTTTCTTTGAACAATACACCTAATTTTTACTTAACATAATATATACATTTGAATGAGGGTAGTGCGGCTCGCCTGCGGCCATTTAGGCCAGTGCAGTGCAGCCGGAAAAGTTGAGCCGGAGTCATCTTTTGGAAAACCACAACTCGACAGCATGCTGCGGTGGCCAATCACATAGGTCTGTGATTAGACCGGAAGACGAAAGACCTGAAAGACGTTCATTCATCATGTAGCATTGTAGCATTTCAGCATTCTGCTTTGGACCGAAGATGATTGATATTACTTTATTATGAAGATGATGGAGGAGAGACTCATCGCCGCTGTGAGTAATTTCACAAATTTATATGAGTGCTTCTCCTTTTTTCGTCTCTTTCATTGTTTGATGGCGGTTGGCAAACTACTTTCATGCATATTACCACCACCTTCTGGATTGGGAGGATTAACAAGTTTACAATGTAGGCCCACGTAGCCACACGCCCACAAAGCCACACTGACCCGCGGCGATTCGCCGCACCAAAATCATTGAATTTGTGAACAGAGCATGCCATGGTTGCTGAATTAATCCAAAACGTACGAATCCAAAAGTAAAATGATTAAAGCTGCAGATTGTATTATCAGTATTCCACACACCATCTTTAGCTTTTACCTGCGGTTAGTGGCACACATATAACCAGACATTTTCTAATACCATTTTTAATCTTTGTACTGATGAGTCTACTGGGAAAGTCACACCTAAGCCCAAGAAGTACTCTAACTGTGAGTCAGACAATGTTGTCAGTGGAAAAAAATTATGGGATTTTTACTCTCGGAACCATGCAGGTGCACCTGAAATATGCTGTCACACTTAATAAATCTATTGAGTTCGAACTTTACAGGTAGCTTGACGGGAAGTGTTAAAATTAATAGCTGTCTGAAGTGATGCTAACTGGTTCGCTAACATTATTGAACTGTTACTCTCCATGTTAGCCAGTCACAATCCTGCTATCACTGGGCCCAGTTCATGTTGTGCTCTTAATTAGACCTTTTTTGACATTTTGACCTGTCATAGCAGGAGAAGAGCAGGCATTACTAATAAAACCTTAACAATGATGCCATGCATAGCACCAGGGCCCTGCAACTGGCTCAGTTAAATATAGTGCATGATTGTTATCAGTGTTATTGATTACACCTGTGCTTTTCCAGCTATAACAAATTAGTGTTTGCTAGGAAAAAGTTCTATAATAGCAGTTAAATAAATAAATACTGTTACTTGAATTTGTTTGTGCCTTTTTGCTCCATCTTTTTGGTCTTGTATGTGTTTATCTACATTTGTTCTGTGTTGCATTTTTTCTGAGCTTTCTTATAATTGCTCTGTTTTTTTCTAGCACGTCCTTTGCTTGCTTTATATATTTTCAATGTTTCTAAATTTCACCATAGAAAGCATATCTTATATCAATATCAGTTTTACGTTCCTTTACTTTTTAGGGTTAGAATCAGTGCTTCTTGGATGTCAAGCTCAACATGGTTTACTCCATCAGAGTAAATATTCAAAATGAGTTAATCAAATTCCTGCTCTTTGACCAACACGCAACATCCTCGCCAGCTGCCGCGGCATGTTTCAGATAGAATTTCCATCCATTACCATCTTTTTGTGTGTTACAGTCTTTGAAGTGGACCACCTGTAAAACAAGTAACAAACAGTGGTCCTCTGCAGGACTTTGACATGTACATGATCAGTACATGACTATGTACTCTGTGTTATTGTGTAATCTCTCTCCATAGCTGCTGTAAATCCTATTTGAAGCTATGTACAACACGTTAAGGCTCCCTAAGTCCTCTTGCCTGACACTCATCCTGAATTTGCATTTTGCGTTTCTCTTCATTATTCAGGCCGTATCTGGTGTTCCTGTGGTAACTCTCAGCGTTATAGCTGCTAATGATCGCCAAAATCTCTTAACTCATCAGAGCATAGTTATCTAAGCATACATCATCCTTTGCATAAATGCCTTGTGCTCTTTACGGGAGTTTTTTGAGGTGTGTTTGTAGTTAACTGTGTACCTGTATATCATTTTACTTCCCCCTCTTTACAAGAAGAATTTGGAATCCCCTCTCCATTCTTCAGCCCCTTAATTGACATAATTACAGGATTACAGTGTAAAGCCGCAACTCTGTCACTCCCGGGCTGCACCCGGCGAGGTGACAGTGCCGAGGCGGGATCCACACACCGCCTCTCGGTTTGACACCAACATCCAGGAGGACAACAAAGATAAGGACGGCTAGAGGGAAAACCCTCGTTCTGACAAGAGCAAATTAACCTGCTGTGCCCGACAGAGAGCTGCTGCTATCTCCTCTCTTTGCCCCATTCATACCTCCTTCCTCCCTGGTTTTCGCCGTTTCCTCCTCTCCCTGGGGCTTCTCCTTTGGAAAGTTTGCTTTATTTTTTCCTGTCTGTTTTGAATCAATATGACTTGTCCCTCACACTCAGTTAGTTCCATTTACCAAATTAAACTCCTGTAAAGATACATTTAATTTCCCTGCAAGATGACCATTAACTCGTTCACAGTCTGCCTCTCCCTCTTCCTCCGTCCCTATCGTTCATTCTCTCTCTATCCCTCTCTCGTTATTGGCGTAGCAGAGCAATAGCCTCAGGCGATTCACCTGGTGTGGGTCATTACTAATCATATCCTGGAGCTAAATTGACTAAAATGGCATCTTTATCAGGCCTTTGTTGTCCATAATACCTCAGCAGCACCCCAGACATGGATTAAAACCTCACATATCTGAAGTTATCTGCTGCTGCCAAAGTGTGTGTATGTGTCTGTTAGTGTGTGTTTGGTCCTCTTCATCTCGGGGGAGCCCCGGCGAGAGGTTATACAGAGCAGCATGTTGGCAGGGGGGAAACCTATCGCCACTCATACATACATGTATGTGATGAGTGTTTACCTGGGAGGACCGGCAGCCTCCTGTCTAATTAAGAACAGCAGATTGTTTAATAGAAGTGCTTGTTGGTCTGTGTGTTAACATGTCACGTGACCTCCCTTATCGTCCTGTTTTAAAGGCCTTTACTTTGCCCTCCGTGCTGAAGTCTCTAAGCTACAGGTAGACACAATCTCTCAACATGACCTCTACTGTCAATACAGAGAGAGACGTGTTGTTCGTTCGTCTCTCCTTTCCTCTGCCTCTGCAACGTCTGCCCTTGCTTTGTTGTCATTCTCTGTAGCTAAAGCTCTCACTCAGCTCTTGCTAATCACAAAGTTACACATTAGTTGCATGTGTGTGTCTAGCATACAGGCATACAGAGCGCCGTGCACAGACACACATTAATGAGAGATTGATGAAATTCTACAGGTGAGGACCGGACTGTGTAACTAAACAAAGCCTGTTTGTGTGTGTGTACTTTCCTGATGAGACAAAAACACAGAGAGACTTGCGGACAGATCAATTGTGCTGTCAAACCAAATGTACTTTACTGCTTGCTTCCATTGTTGTTGCAGTTACAGTTGATACAGATCAGACCAGGAATAATGACAAGCAGCATTTTACCATTATTTTTACAATATGCGTAACCTCGTATCCCAGGTGTGATTGGTTACTGTCACAGTTCATGTACGGTATTTGAACTTTTCCCTCTTTGTTCCCTTGCCCCCTGTAAACTCATGAAACTCCACGCCAAGCTTCACTGCCTCTCTCAGAATGTGACTTGTAGTTCAGACGGGCCGTCCACTGCGGGATTGTTTTTAAGTGTAAATCAATCTGATACTCCTCACGGTGAGAGGTAATCTGATGTGATAAGAAAGGTTGTTCAGAAATGTTTTATTGATTATTCCTACTTATACAGGATGAGGTTACCACTGAAGAGACAAGTCGTGTCCCAACTCCGTTATCATACTTTTTATAGTAATACACCAATCTGCATGGTATACTGTATTTAACACATGTGTGAATATACTTTTATCAACAGGAAATGACAAGGATGTGAACTAACAGACATCAGTCACATCTGAGTTCATACAGAGTTAATACTTTCCTTTTTTGTTTACAATGATCCCAGAGATGTTTCACTATTATCCACAATTTGTTTATTTGTTATTTTGGCTGTGACACAGCCCCATGTAACTGTTTCGCATTGCATTGTGGGACAGTAGTGTATAATTTAAAGTATATTTGTGGTACAGGATGTTCAGTTGAGGAGACAGCTTCCTCGGGTTTGATTTGACCCGTGAACCAAATAATTACAGTCGAATTAGCCAAATACACTAATTAACTAAGGCCTATAGTTCATCTTAACACACTGTGAAAACCTTAAACTGTACTGCTGGCTCTAATGGCTGCTTTAACTTAAATTATAAAAGGTGAGTAAAGTTCTAAATGCTGCACTTGTCTTAATGGACATTTTTTATTGTTATTGTCATACAGACATGTTTATTTATTTCTTATTGACAAAGTGACCATATGACTGTTTGAGCGCCAAACTTTTTACAATAAGAATTATGGTCAACAAGTCAATGTGAATGACAAAAATATGATGTTTACACACTACCTGAAAACATATAAACCATGACCCCAAAATCGAGACACATACTGGACTGTAGATTTGTACCCCAAGTGTCCATCAATACTATCAAGTGTCCATTAACACCTCATTCATATCAAGTGAATTTATTACATATATTGATATGTTTGACTATGTTTTTGTTAGGTCTTGTCTTTCCATACAATAAAGCTGGTTATTATGAAATTAGGACACTCTACACAGTTGTATTGAGTATATAAACTGTGGATTGGCCATAGTCTGTCTAACTGAGGATAAAACCAGGGTCCTTACTGTTGCCAACACCATATCACTAAAACATGATGTCAATTTTCTTCCCAAAATACCCTGAATTAATCATAAATGAACAGCAGGTTCCCTCGCTTTGTCAGACTGAAGGCGAAACAAACACGGGTATAAAATCTCAAAATATGTCAGAACCACTGACTGTTTGCTCAAGATTTTTTGGGATTGAATATGGATTTCTCACTAAAGATTTTGGGATTAATGTGGATTTCTGTGTATCTCACATCTACATATTGCAGTCTCATCTTCAATCTGTCACAATAAAATAGCCCAGTGTGTGTCCACAATGTCAAAACAACTGCATACACTGTGTTTATTCCTCACTTAAACACTGGAATGAATGATGTACAAGTTCCTAAATTATAAAAACAAATTTATGAGGGGCACATGAAGACACAATTAGTCATATAAAAAAAAAGCTACCAAATTCTTTGATTGTTTGAGAGTGCTGTTGGCTCCGGCATGTAACAAAAAATGTTGGTTTCAGGCCACTGGCGACTTGGCAAAAACAGGTTGTGCATTTATCCATTCCTCTCTTCTTCTTTTTTTTTTTTTTTTCTCAAAGCTGGTTTTGGTCCAGTTCTGGGAACACACTGTGAATGTTCAAAAAACTTCTGAAGGCAACCAAATGCCTCTTCGCGTGAGACACACACAAGACATATACTTAACCGTGCTCAACAAGGGGGTCATAATCCTCTTGACACAACCACTTTAGGAATATAGGAGCAGGCCTACAGCATTTTCAGAGTTTGTCAGGGAGAAATCTGCTTCTCCTAGAAACCTCATTCTGCCTCCTGACACTCCCCTTAACATTCTGTCATTGGGATTCTCTGACTCTATCTCTATTCTTTCTTTCTTTCCTTCCTTCATCGCACTTTTCTCTCTTCATCTCCCTCTCTGACATGAACTCTCGTCATACTGAGTCCCAGATACCACAGCCTACTATTACTGACCTGAGTCAACCATTACAGTCCAACCGTCTGTTTATTTGACCTACATCCATAATTGACTGACAGCTGTGAACCAAAGCTGGAGTTACAGAGATATGCATGCGTGTGTGTGTGTGTTTGTCACGTGTTATTATACATTTATCCTTACATTGGCAGCCAGGAATAGCTCTCATGACCCCGCTGCAGTCACGTGTGGAAGCTGCCATGACAACTTAACATGATACTACATCATTCTGTGTTTCAGTATGTTCCAACATAAGCATCTGAGCTGAGAGGTGTTACAGATGGTCACTATTTTGGGCTGGAACCGTCCAATTTCCCTATTCTTTGTCTGCTTCCGCCTTTGCTTTTGTCTCATTTGATTTGCCACCCTTGTTTCTGGCGTACTTTCAACCCCGTGCTAAATACTCATCATTATTCTTCCATTCTCTATCTCTCTCTGTCCTCTGTCTGTGCGAGTCATCCGAACAGAAGGACAGCGAAAGTTCAAAGTGACAGATCGCACTGGAGGTCAGAGCGTATTGCGTCAAAAAAGACAAATTGTCATCTTTGATGACAAAAATAAAGTCAAACGAAAAGGGTGGTAGAGAGTGAGGGAGAAGCTGAGGCAAAAAAAGAGGCAGGAGGAATGGAAGAATTAAAAGAGATAGAAAGAGAGAGAAAGATAGTTAGTGACAGTCAAAGAAAGTGAACCAGAGAGAGCGGGAGACAGAAACAGGCAGATAGGCATTATCAGGATGCATGCAGGGACTTGTTTTTCGCCTGGACAGAGGCTGGCACTGTTAGTGAGTCCATCCTGCTAGGAGAATGAAAGCATCTGTATCAGCCTACAGGCATCTGGTTGACATTGCAAAAAGCTGCGTGACCACTAGGGACCTGTCTTTCCCGTGTTGGCCTCTTTTTCTGGTTGTTTTCAATGGTAAGAACATGTTTTTGCGCATTCCCAGCAGCATGGGAAAGAACATATTTTTAGTGCTGACTATGCCAGGTGCGGAAAGTTAAAAACATTTCAGCTTTCCCCAAAAACCACACCACTTTGTTTGCAGTGGTCTACACCAGCAGTCATCTGCTCAATATAGCTGCGGAAAAAAAGAGGCTAGAATCTATCATTTTTGGCTAGCAAGATGCTGCATCCAGACTTCCTAAGAGCCTTGGATGCAATTTCTTTTCCTCACTGTATTGAATTAATAAATGAATGATCTAATGATTGTTTGATTTATACAACTTAAATTGCAACCAGTCACGGCAGTTTCTTGTTTCTTCATTTCTTTCCTCAGCTGGCCTGTTCAGCAGAAGAAAACGATGCATGACAAGTTGATGGATGGTGATAATAACAGGTTTGTATAGGGCACTGCTGCATTCAAATGATCTCCAGTAGCCTACATAGCGTGCCATATAAATATATGTCTCAGCTTTGCTTTGTCTGCATAGTTTCACAGTCATATGATTGCGGTTAGTGGGATTCTGGCTGCACAGGTTTAATGCTAAACTATGTTTTGACCAGTTTGACTGGTTGCTTATTATTTCATCTTCTGATTTGCTTTTAGGCACGAAACCGAGTTACATTAAGGACTTTTACATGTATCCAGGAAGTGTTTTGGATCCATCGTTGTTGTGTAGTGTGGAATGTCTTTGTTTTGACATATAAATGCTTTGCCTCTCGGTTGGGATCGGCTATGAAGGAAAAACTATGAGGTGGACAGTGTCATCACTGGGCCCTGCAGGAACTAGAACCGGATCTTACTTTGCATATCATCTAGTTGGGAAAAAAAAAAAAAAAAAACGATTCTGCAGGATGGTTCCACATGATGACAATATCATTACTCATTTTTCCTCCTGCATTAATCATTTGCATTACTTTATGGACATTGACCTTAGACATTTTTTCTGTCCGTATCTGTGTGCATACAGTATCTCTGGACATACTTCTATAGATAGATTTCCCATCTTTAAGTCTAGTAATTGGATACATTTGCTAATTCTGCATGCTATACGTTCCTGCTTTGATCTCTAAATTAACTGCAACATCTGTCGGAGAACAAGAATCTGTAGTGTCCATAAGCATATCCAGAATGTTTCTTTGATCTGTTATATTGTTAGATATAATAATGACCCAATTTCCTTTAGTGATCTTATTGATCACCAAAGGAAATTGGGTTCATCCTAGACATCACCTTTTCTTTGAAGGTTTTTGTAATCTGATCGGTTTGATTTCTTTTCTGATTTGTTACAGTCAGCAAGTTCTTTGCAATCAAATTACTATATTCTTCTCACTCGTGAAGCATTTCTCTCCAACACTGGATCTTGGCTGTACAAGTAAGGAAATCTGTGCATGCAGAGAGTGCTAAAACCTGAGTGTGGTGATGAAGGCCATTGGAAAAGGGATAAGTGATTCAGCAGGCAGATCAATAGAGAAAGATCCATGCCTCCCAGCCGGCTCAATCAGACCCCCTGGGGGGTGAGAGAAACATTAGGAGACGGAAAGATGGACAGAGAGGGGTGTGTGTGTGTGTGTGAGAGAGAGAGAGAGAGAGAGAGAGGGTATGCTTTCACTTAAGAGCTGATTAGACCAGCAGAAAGAGAGAGAGAAAGAGGGAAATGTGGATCTTTTGTCTTGGTGCTTTGGCATTTGATTCTCAGCTGCCATGCCAATAAACCACATTGTGCTGAAATGAATTATAATAAAGTGAACTGAACTGAAAAGAACTGAACTGAGAAATGGAGACGAAATGCATTGGGACGGGGGCTTTTCTATTGATTTGGTTGTGAATTTCATTTTCAGAGCTATTTTGAGACATGAAACACAAATCTGATGTTTGACTCATAGTCTGAGTCAAAGCAATGACACTATGCCCTTGACACAGTGCTTGAACCCAAACGCCCGCTGCACTCAGATCCAATGAAGCCCGCACTTAATGCCCAAATTTCCTCCATAAGATGATTCACTTTCCACAGCGGTTCATCCTCTAACCATTTGATGTGTGATTGATTAAAATAGAAGCCAGTGCACCGCCGGTTAGGAGGACTTATCACATGGCTGCATTGATGTTAACATCTCTGGCTGCCGGTGTGGATTTCAGCATTGACCTCTGCTGAGACGTGTAAGTCAACCCCACAGCACCCCATTGTCCTTGTATGACCGTCACACTAATACCCCCAAGACAGTTCAGTTTAGCTCTGACGAGCGAGTGCAATCCGCAGCCCACCTCCCATCCGCCAGCACTCACTCTGAGATGTTTTCCTTACTTGAATAATGTATCAATTTCTACAGAAAAGGCAATGTTTGCATTTCTCTCCCTCGCTCTCTTCCTCTCTCTTCCTGTCTCTTCCTCTCTCTCTCTCTCTGGATGGTTCTATGGTTCTCCCTTTTCAGTCTGAAAATAGAGTGCAGAAGAAGGCTGTTGCTATGGTGATACATCCACTGGCGTTGCCCGGGACATTTTTAGCCACGCGATGCGCAGGGGGATTTAGCTCGCCTGTAACTTTCTGTAATTTCCATTCTAATTATATCACTCCTGCCTGCGCTGTGTGCCACCGCATGGGGTAAAACAGCAGAGCATGGCCGGGTGAGGATCCTAGTCACTGCTCTCTCCGATGCCCTCATGCCACATTATGCAATGCTATCGTATAATATCACCCCTCAAAAACAGAGGAAAGACAGAGACAGGGAGTGTGAGAGTGAGTTTGTGTGCGTGCGTGCTCATTGCACCGGTATGTGAATGAGAAAGTGAGACGGAGAGAGAAGTGCCAGAGCGAAAAGAGTAATGCTGCTGCTGCTGCTGCTGCACTGTTCATGACAGAATGTTGGGGTTTACCGTGTGATATAAGACAAGATTTTGTTACCACTGAGTGAACAAATCAAATGAGAGACCAGCTGGGATTAGTTGGGAGCTCTGTTGATGCTTACTGGACTTAACACTGAAGACCAGTAGGGGGTCCCAGCTATCACTAATCGCCAAGCCACTAATCAGTTCTGCACATAACACCCAAAATTTTCACATCTACATACAATAACCAGCATTTTCAACCAATGAAAACAGATCTTATGAAATTTTTAAAAAAAAATGGAGAAGAGGGAGCTTTTTGAAAATCCTGATGTGTGTCAAGTAAACGTTTTACAAATGCGGTCGATGTTCTTCCACTTGTCAGCGATATTAAAGGGAGACAGGACTGATTTTGCACATCATGTTCAGTTTACCTGTCATTGGCAGTACCACTGAGCCTATAAAAAGAGCTGAATAGTGTCACTGTTATCCCAGCCTGAGCTTGAAGACAAAAACATTTGAACAAGAAGCCGATGTTACAAATTGGCATCTTGGAGTTTGAAGGTGCATTATGTACAGGATTGTTTAGGATTCCGTGTTTTATATGTCTGGCCCTTTCTAGGGACTAAAATTTGAGCCTGTGCTGCTTTGGTTAAGACCTTTTTTAAAAAACATAGTCTGTAATTTGCAAATCCCCCAACTTTATGGAAGTGCAATACTAAATTCTGGAGTGCTGCTGTAACGAAAGGATGTTTTTGACGTGTTTGAGTCCCTCTGTGATCACTTTTTCGTGTTTCTATATTGCAAGTGGCGTCATTGACATGTCTTTGAGTGTCTGCTGTCACATTACTGCATCAGTAAAGACAAACACATTTGAATTTGGAACCTGATGCATCAGTATCACTCGCTGTATTATTATCTAATAAAGATAATAATAGTACGAGAAAACAGATGGAAAATGCTGTGATTTGACTAATATTTTGATAAGCAGTGTGTGGGACATGGCAAAACAGCATGCATTAGATTGTAAAATACACAAATTATATATCCGCTTAAAATCTTCCAAATCTAAGACACATTTTCATTTTGAATATGTGTAAAATGGCCTGAAGGCATCCTATAATGATATTGCCCGAAGACAATTTCAACCCCTTCACTGTTTTATACTTGTGACATTAACTGACGTGAGAAAGAGAAGCATACTGTGTGAGCAGCTACACACAGTAAACTGACTATTCACAAAGTCAGAGGCAGCAGAACCGAGCTTTACCCCTCTAAGACCACGCAAATTAGCTAACATCATCCCACATATCTGTCAAATGGGCCTATCCATGCAGCTTCACTCCTTACCAATTATGTTGCTAATAGTCCATTTTCCAGTTTCCAACTGCCTTTTAACAAAAATGCTTGTGTGGACGGAAAACTTCTTCAAACCAAGCTTGTACAGAGTGCTAAATTTTCCCTTCTTTCCTATTACTGCCTTTAACATTGTCCCCGAGATAGAAATACAGAGATATTATGTGGCTGACGGCGTGCAAGTTCAACTTCATGGGCCACTACTAAAAATACTTGAAAATACTTCAAGCCACTTACTTTAGTGTAGGTACTTGGGTAGCAGCATCAACCAACTGTGATAAAAAGAGTTTTGTTCCAAGATGAGATACTGTGCTCACCATTTGGAAATAAAATGAGACACTTACTCTGATGAAACAATTTATTGCACCAAATGAAAACATTTAAAAGATGGGGGGGGGGTTTAGAAAACACTTTGAGCAGCTGAGAAAATGTGCAAGATTGCAGAAAGAGGAGTGGGAAAAGCCTTTTCAGCAACTCTTTTACAGCTGAAACACTGATTTGCTTTACTGACTTCTTATCCCCTCCACTTTTGTCTTTCATATCTGTCCAGGTGTCATCATCCCATTAACCACCTCAATGATAAAGACTTGATGGAGCAACGCTGGGAAGTATTCACCAAACTGAGGGATTATTCAAAAAAGTGTTGCCTTTAAATAATTCATGGACATCAAAGGCCTTCCTCATTGAACCTCATGAATAAACCAAAGCCTCGGTCAAGCTTAGTGTTCCACAGCGCAAGTTAACAACATGAAAACCTGGGGAAAATATTTAAAGTTAATGAAATAAAAGAGAAATACAATAGACAGAGGAAGGAGAGTAAAAGGAGCAAAGTAAATAGGACATCACAGCGGTTTTTACTGAAGCCGACAGATCAAGTTGCTGAAACTGTTTCTAAGAGTCCAGAAAAATTGAATGAATCATGTTTAGATGTTTAAATGTAGAAAATCTATTCTGCTGTATAAACAGGGATGTGATGTGATAGGCTGGATTGACAGAGAAATAGATAATAAAAAAAAGAGAAAGCTAAACATAAAAGGCGTCGGCATCATTGAGTCGTCTTTCTAAGATGAAGCGTGTGTAAAGGAATGAAGGGCCTGACTGATGTAGCTATCCCTTGTTGACCACAACATCTTGTATTTCCTAGTGTCATTTTACGCTCCATTAGCGCTGCTGATGTTCATTAAAGATGACTGCCCTTCAGCAGATGTGGCATCACAAACTAATTACAACTTTTAGCAGCCAACACCCATAACCCTCATTAACTGTCATGGTGGCTCGAAAGAGAAAAACAAATCGTATAGCCCGGGATATCAGCTCAGATTATACCGCATGGGTAGATGCTTTGTGTCGAAGTTTAGCGAGAGTCAGAACACCTGCACTCCTCAAGACGGGGTTTTATGTTGAAGTTCAACAAGTGCTCGGAGCAGGAAGCACTTCACTTAAGCAACCGTCTTCAGTCACTTCTACATCTTTCAGACTGACATATCATCCTGGAAATAAAAGGTCCGCTTTTTAATAATTCATCATTAATGGCAGTAAAGGATCCCTGCCATAGCCAGCTGCAAAGATCCATTATCTAATTTCCTGCATTATCTCAATCTCTCTCATGTATACTCATTTACCCACTTGGGATGAAAAACAATTATTGGAAACTAAACTATGTGTGTTGTTCTTCCTGTATATTTTAGCTTCTTCATGATGAGAGAGATGGGGAATGGTGACCAGATGCAAAAGGGGGATATTTCACGCTTGTCACTTTGGCTTATAGGACGTCATTAGGATTCATTCTCTTGAATCCATGAACGTCTGTACAGAATTTTACAAGTAGATCTATTTGTGGACTCATAGTATCTACACAATACACCCATTTTACTATGTGACACACCCACTTGGTTAGGTTTAGACATGAGCGTGGGGTTGGTTAGGGTTATGGCCAGGGGTGTGTGTCTCGTAGCATGCTGTTACGGTGACAACATCAGGGGTGGGTGGCAGGTTGTGTAGTAAAGTGGGTGTGTCATGTAGTAAAGTGGGTGTGTCCCTCTTGAATTTTGTGGCATTTCAGTCAGGAGGAAGATGGCGGACTGGCGGACAGATCTTCTGACCAAAATTACCATCCTATAGAGCCATACAGGTAGTATGGACAAGTCCATAGAGCCTTATCGCTCTGTTGTTTCAAAGCAAATTCTGTTTGTGTCCAAATATCCCTTTTTGTAACCTTTTTTTTTCTTTTCAGATGCACACGTGCTACATCCCTTTTGGCACTAATGATATGCTCTGACCACATTCTACATGCCATCTCTAACAAAGAGGGAGTAACTTTCCTCTGTGGGTCAGCATTGCATGAATCCTGCTCCCTCTGTTTCTCTTGCTCTCTGTTAGCCTTGTGCACATTCACTGTCGTGCATCTGACCCACTTTTTCCAGCCAGTACAAAAGATGGTTAACATGTGTCAGCTTGTGCAAACAAGTTCCCGGTGCCTTTATATACTCTTCTATTCATTGCTAGAATGAATGACCTTTTTAGCGTGCTGGGTTTTGCTTTTGGCAAAGTCTGATTTTGAATTGGCCTATGACAAATTTACAATAGTAATAGAATTAGTTGACCTACTTCTGCGTAGTTACCACTTAATGTAGGTATTGGTATTTTATTTCACTACTTTCAGCTTCGGCAGCAAGCTAATGCAGATTTTATTCTTGGATTTTGTCTATTTGTGGCTCTGGCAAACAGCCTTTCTCTGTGAGTTAACATAAGCAGCGCTAAACTGGACTGGCCAAGTCTTATTATAAAACGAATCCCAGCACAGCAGCTCAGTGATGCCTTTTGCTTGTTTTATCAGCTGAGAAAAATTTTTAGTAGTTTAACATTTGATCTAAATAGCCTACACCATATATAGCAGCCATATATAGCACCATATATATATATATATATATATATATATATATATATATATATATATATATATATATAGGATTTTCAGCACGCACTGGTCATGATCGGCCTCACTTGGCCTCTTGTAGTGTACAAGTGGGTATTGCATATACAAATGTCCTTTGTAAGAGACACTAGCAAATATAGAACACTGCAGTATTTGGATTTAGCACAAGAGTGAAATCAATAGGATTCTGGACCCCTACCCCCTCTCTCTCCCTGTCTTTTTGTGTGTGTCTTTCTCTCACACACACTCTCTCCTCTTTCCCTCTCTCCGTCTTCCTCAATCCCCCCCTCACCCTCCTGATTGGAAGCAAAGCAGGCAGGCAGGCGCAGTTCCATGGGAGGGCCTCTCCACAGCAGATAATAGTCCATTCCACTCATTTTGGCTTCCTTTTATTTGTTCACATCAACATCAAAGCCTGTCCGTTTCCTCCGTTGGGGAGCAGGGCTTTAAGTCTTTGACTGATCTGCCTTGTTCACTCGTAGCGCTGCCCTGGCGATGTCCATCCCTCATCGCATGTGCAGCAAACACACACACATACACACACATATACCAGATCATGGTCACTTTTGGGGACATTAAATAGACTTACATTCATTTCCTGGAGATTTACCCTGACCATAACCACTACTTGCCTCAACCTAACCTTAACCTAACAATAACCTTAACCACTGACCCAAAAATAACCTTTCTCCAAATTGGGGACACAGCTTTTGTGTCCATTTGGACGAGCCATCCCCAATTAACTGGTCTTAAGTTTGAAATTTGTCCCCAAAAGCAGCCTATGATACTCCACACATACACACACACACACACACACACAGAGGCATTCACACATGCATACATACACACACAGTTACACACAGGGGACAAGGAGCTGCACAGACTCACGTAGTACATACACACTCGCTGACACACAATGTGAATGAGCGCTCATTATGGTTGAGGTAGAGCTACACAGAGCAGTAGTTTACATTTTTTTTTAACCACGGTACACCTTGCTTGCAGTTCTTTGAAAAGAAGTAACGTAGGTGTATTCTGTGCAGATTTGCAAGTGAATATTGAACATAAACTTAACAATTTCTAAGAGTTAAGTTTGCTAATTCATTAAATGGATTTCTGTTTGTTTGTTTTTTCAAAGGAAATATTAGCTTAAACTTGAGGTTTTCATATACCTATATATTAGTTGTTTGTGATCAAGATTTATGCTGGCTAAAGAGGGTGCTTTTGTCTTGAAATGTCTCTTTAACTTTGAATTGCATTTGTTGCCTTCACCGTTTGACGGTTTTGTCCATGCAGATATTCTAATATTGTGGGACTGCTATTGTTTTGCCCATCCACAAAGAACCAGAAGAAGAAGACAAATACCTTTTACCGTACATTCTGATTTTGTTTCTTTGGGTCACCTCACACTGTGTTGAGTGCCTGAAATGCATCAGCATTTCTTTGAGCTCTATTTGTAGTGACAAATCTTTCTATTGCTTGCTCTGACAGCTGCAATTTCTGACTGATGTGCACATGGAAAACTCCTGTTACGCCAATATGGCAACTGTGATAAGTTGTCACCAGTCTTAGCTGCAGAATTGTAGAGCCGTGTGGTGGGAGGAGCTTTTTTGGATGCCCCCGATACCAGAAGTAATCATCTTGGATCGGCATGGAACTATCCCCGTTGTACCATCAGGACGAAAGATGAACAACTGCATCTGAAAATATCTGGACCTTTAATAAAATATTAAATGGTATAAGCCCATGAAAGCTACATAAAAACTCCCAAGGTCCATTTTTGCAAAAAAATTAAAATCACAGAATTGAGTAGGATTATTCTATCATGAAACAAACCACCAAGCACCTGACATCCATTGTTTTTTGGGCTAAATCTGGTCTGCCCGTCATGGCATTTTATATAGTCTAAAAAGCCACTTTCACAGTCTTTGTGCCCAATGCCCCCATGGAGCATGCTCACTTCTGCCAGCTGAGATGACTAACTTCCAGTTTAGCCCTACAGCTAACTCAAATGGGGATAAAACAATTCAATCGTGTGACTCTTCTAGACTTTTGAAATGTGATCAGACCCAATGGATCGATAGTGAAACAAGTCATTTTATGGGGGTTGTGACACTTAATGTAGGGGATGATGGCAGGGATCAAGAAAGATAGTGTTGTATGTCCTGACTTAGAAGATGAAGTAATGGAAGGGGCAACTGGAATAGCCAATGAACAACTAGATAAAAATAGATAAGACCTATGCAGTGACTTGGCAGATTGGGCAGTGACCAATAATCAGACACACAAATCACTCAATGGCCTGCTCCAAATTCTTCGCCAGGCAAGATGCAATAGTGAATACATTCTTCTGCGGTGTCGAGATTCCACAGAACATATTCCTACATGTATTAATGTTCATGGTGTATCATTATTCAAATCTAATGGTCTTCAGTTCTGGCCCATGTTGGTGAAGATTGATGGATTTGAGCCTTTCAACATTGGTCTTTTCAGTGGCATGACAAAACCAGAACCACTGGAAGACTATGTTCAATACTTGAAGAGGAAGATATTTGGAGGTTCAAGGAATATGGAATACAGCAAAATGAAGAAGTCATACAGGTGCATATAAAAATCTTTATATGTGATGCTCCGGTAAGGGTTTACCTAAAAGACATCATCTACCACAATGGATACTCTAGCTGTGAAAGGTGTCAAGAGGAAGGTGAATGGTTGAGAAAAGTAGTGTTCAACAGCATGGATACATTCTCAAGAGGGGCAGATGAAAAGTCCAGCCAGAGCAAAACACCAGAACAGGGAGACACGGCTGATCAGAGCAGGCATCTCATGTGTCGTCTCATTTGTCCTTGATTATATGCACCTTTGCCTTGGATTTGTGAGACATATCCTTTATTACCTGTGTCAGATCTCCAACCCTTGCAGGCTCCCTCTTAGACAGAGAGCTGAACTCCTCAATAGACTCGCTGGATTGAGTAATGCAATGCTCAGTGAAGTAGCAAGGAAGTCTAGATCCCTTCATGAGTTGGACATATGGAAAGCCACTGAGTTTTGACGGTTTCTGCTACACTCTGGACTTATGGTGCTCCATGGGATTGTGGACCCACAATTGTACCACCACTTCCTCTGCCTTACAGTTGGAATGTTGATCCTTCTTGCTGCAAAACGTGATAGGAGAAACCAGTTTCTGCCATATGCAGCTGAGCTCCTCAATCATTTTGTGGTCCATAACTACAATGTACAAAGATGTGTAAAACATGTCCATGAAGATGTTGAACATTTTGATTGATTGTTAAATTACATATCGGCTTTCCCCTTTGAGAACCATCTTAAAACCATCAAGAAGCTTGTGATGTCCAGCCAGAACCCTTTGGTGCAAGTGACAAAGAGAGAGAGCACAAAAAACACAAAACAGAAGCAAAGGCCAGGGCAGCCAGTGTCAGTAAAGTGGAGGGACAGCTGCTTTTTGTTCAAGAGTTGTTTTTTAAGTTGTCCTTTTGAATATGTTTCAATGTTTGTTGCAAGAGTTGTTTGGATTGAGGGTAACAAACATTTTGAAGGTGTCATCCCAAAAAACTGGATCCAGGAAGATAAAAATGTTGTGCAGTGGCCAAAGACCCAGGTGCAGTCAGCCTGTTAAAAAAAAGACAGACCCAGTGGAGGACTGGCTCACTTTCCAGCTGTTGAAAATAAAAATGACGTCAGGTATAATGGCTGCCTCAGTAGGTTTGTTTTTATGTTTGGTTTGGGGATCACAGGTTACTTTATATTAGTGTTTAACTTGGTGACCTCTTTTCTACGCTCCATTTCTTGCTTTCAATCGCCCTTGGGTTCATTTCCAGGAAAATTCATCTTCTAGGCGTGGGAAGGTAATCAACATGTTAGAAAACAGTGACTTTCCCACTTTAAAAACCTGGAAAAATCATGGAATTTGACAATAGTCATTTCCAGACCTGGAAAGGCGCTTGAAAATAATCAAATCCAAAAAAGTTTCAGAAAAGTCATGGAAATTGTTTTAATTTGTTGTGACCAAATCTTTTTCTTGTTTGTTTTTTTCTTCAATCATATCACAAAGGGGACACAGGAAGACAGTACATGTACAATACATACACTTATTTCTCCATAAGCAGTGCTGCTTAGTGTGCACATAATCATACAGATGTCATTGCATCAGAAAGAACATGGACCTACATATGCCAGACTATCTTCAGATCAGATTGAAATAGGGGATTGTAAAACAACAATGATAACCATGATTGATTACAACACAATAGCAGCAATCAATATACAGCTCTGTAAGGGAGTGCTCCAACCCTTCTAGTCACCGATCTTGTAATGGAAGAGATCAGAGACATTCCACTTCACCATTTCTATCCTCAGGTGCATGTGCAGGACACTCAACTCAACTTCCAGACATGGTAAGAGTATTGAGCAGGTTTTGGAAATAATATAACTATTCACTATGTGCAACTGTTACTAGAAAATTAAAAGAAATGCTGGCTTCACCTGGCGGTTATGAAGGATGGGTAAGATGTTTCCTTCCCACAATCCTGTGAGTACATCATCTGTTTTGGTGTTTTGTTTTTTCGTATGTGTGTACATAGGAAGCGGAAGTCAATCTGTTAGAAAAAAATGCTGCTTTGTTTTGCTGAAATTATTATGCAATGTTAATCTTTTCCTCTTCCATCTCCACAAACTCCTTAAAAAGGCAATGCACAAGGTTGGTCATGGTTGACCGTTTCAAAGCAGAAGCATTCATAGCCTTTGTAAACTTCTTAGTGCAGTGCTATTGAGGACACGTCCTTCTTCAACTGCAGTCTAGACTTTAGAAGCACCTTTTGTTTACATCCATTCCCTCAAAAACTGAGAATGACAAATTGTTGTTTTTTTTATTTTGGCATAATATCCTTTATTGGCATTGGTTTATGTGCTAAAAGTGGTATTTTGGGAACAGTCTTGCCGCTATGGCAGTGAATGGAGAGATACAAATACAGTATTCTGCATTAGCAGCCCAGGGGAGCAACTAATGAGGATATTTCACCACCATGTGAACTCAGTTCACTATACACACCAGGGACTATACAACCCAAAACTGTGAGATTTTGTCTCACAGTCTTCTAGTTTAGACAGTAATACAAAATTTAAAAACAATCAAAAGGAGTCCAGTTGGTTGTAGTTATCAGTTCCTGTCTTGCAAATGCAGTATTACATTTTAGCTAGAAGTGTGCAGCTAAAATTGCTTTTCCTCTTGATACAAACTGAGTTCCATGTTTGTTTCAGAAACAAATGGATGTATTTTCAATCCCCATTTCCAGTAAGCCTGAAGTAGAAGTATAGAATTTGATTCTAGTAATTTCCAAGTCTGCATAAATAATGGTGATGGTGAATGGACTTATATAATGTCTTTCTAGTCTTCCGTGCACTCAATGTGCTTTAAAATATTCACCCATTCACACACACACATTCATATGCTGATAGCAGAGGCTGCCATGCAAGGTGCCAACCTGTTCATCAGGATCTAATCTAATCCACATTCACACACACACTCACACACCACTGGTGCAGCCATTGGGACCACTTTGGGGATCAGTATCTTGCCCAGGGACACTTCAACATGCGAACTGGAGGAGCTGGGGATCGAACCACTAATCATCTTCCGATTAGTGGACGACCCACTCTACCTTCTGAGCCACACTTGTCCCAAAAAAAGAAAAAAAGAGTATGAAAATATATTTGTGTTTCCAGACTATCGCCCTTATTCTATTTTCTAAAATATAAAATTCAGAATTTGTAAAAATAAAATGATCATGCAAGCAGAGTGTTTTTCATGGCGTTTGCAGCAATAACACAACTTAACAGACACTCTCATGCAGAGCTGCCTCTGTCCTTGTACATCACAGCCTGCAAAACAGCTCTGCCCCTAGTTCCTTATAGCTATACCAAATCCGGACATCCGTGACCAAATTAGTTTTAAGGAAAATGCGGCGATATCTTAGAATTGCATATTTCCATATCATCACAAATAACCAAATATTAAGCTTGTCTGAACTGGGTTGACAATCACAAATATAAAGCCTGGTTGGCTAAGGATTCCAAATGGGAAAAGAAAGCTTGATGCAAACTTTGTGTAAAATTGTTTGACATCTCCAACATGGGGGAAGCAGCAAATATAAGCCATATGCAAGGGCAAAAGCACTGTTGTCTTGTCACAGCATCCTCTGCACCAGAGTGACAAGGTTTTTGGCCCAATCCAGTGTGAGACCAAGACCAACCACAACAAGTAATGAACCCGCCAACATTGTATTTACGTTATAAACATCTCAGATGTCAAATATGGTCTGAAAAATCGATGTAGAAGTCTGGGAATTTGAGTCTTGAAAAGTATGGATTTTTGAAATGGAAAACGTGTAGGAGCCCTGAGTAAGAAATGTCTGTTACATAATATTGTTTAGTGAATACAATAGTACAAATGACTCTTTTCACAGTTAAGTAAGGTTGGATGCAAGTTGGATGCATGGACAGCTCAACAAATATTTTGAACCGGTATGGCCTGTTGAGAATCGAAAATGCACGCCATCAAATCACAAGCAGTCATTCATTTCATCATAAAAGCTGAGATTTCTGGCAGTAAAAGAGATGCCTCACGTCTGCTTCTTGCGCTCTCTGCTCATTTCTCCCGTGGGAGGGTCTAAGACGTAAGGAGAGGAGGTGAGTGGAGGAATCCAGGATGCAAAATAAGCGAATGGGAGAATGGGAAGCATCCTATATGTATCTATCTCTGTCCCTCCCTCTATCTGCACCTCTCCCTCCATTCCCTCCATCTCAATCTCCCTTTCTCCCTGTCTCTATTTCCCTCTCTCCCCATCTTCCTCCTTTCCTCCCTCCCTATATCTACCCCTGTTCCTCCCTCTATCTCCACCTCTCACTTCTTCCATCTATTTCCCTCCCTCTCCATCTATTTCCCTCCCTGCCTCCCTCTTCCTCAGCATCTCCTTCCATCCATCCCTCCCTATCTCTAGCTTCCTTTCTACCCTCCCTCTATCCCCCTCTCTCCCTCCCACTCCCTGTCTCTATCTCCCTCCCTCCTCCCTTTCTCTATCTATACCTCCCTTCCCAACAGGCTGATGACCAACAGCCTCATGTCACAGTTCAACATGAAGAGCCACAGCTCAAAAGGGGCATTTCAACCAACAGTGCCGCACACCATTTTGATTGGTATATACTTTATGCGCATTCCTATGGATGTCAAAATGCAACCATACCATTTAGAATAGGCTGACATTATCAAAACTTGATACATACTTTTAAACAGAATAGAATATAGTAATATACATTTTTTCACACCATGTGTTTGAAAAAAGGTTGATTAAAAATGTTTTTCTTCGTCTACGACACCAAGGTCACAGAACATGATATTTCCCACGCTGTGGCGGACCGCCTTAAACATGCCCCTGGATGGTCCGGCAATGGAGGCTTTACCTGCAACCCAAAATAATCGAGGAACATCTTAGAACCATACAATATTTATACAATTTGACTGTTTTTTATTTTTTGTCTATTTGAAATATATGATAGAATAGTGAGTTCTGAGCAAAGAAGATATTTAATAAACTGTTATAGTTCCCACAGTTTCCGTCTCACTCTGATTATCTATGATGTCTGTAATGTTTCTGACATGTGTGAATATATGTTTTATTGGTACTTTTTGTCAGTTGACTTACTTTGAGAGTGATTGTGAATATGATTTGATGATATAATAATATGATTAATGTAATATATAATCATGAATTCATGGTTGAAATTAGGCTGAATTCAAGTCGTTGAACAAGCCTGAAAAAGACATCTTCTCAACTTTTACTTTGCAACCAAATTTAGACATAGAGGGACGTGTTTTTGTAGAAGTCTTTTCAACGACTTGAAAAAGACGCCTTTACACCTTTCACTTCAACTTCAACCAAATCTCAACGTTGTTGATTCTGGCAAAGTTGTCTTTTCAACATCTTTTTAACGACTTTTTGCTGGGTTGTGAAGTTCCTGGAGACTGTCAGCATAGCAAAATAATTTGACTTAAATTTCAAAGTAAGCTTGATAAGCCTGAATACCAGATAAAAACATGTGCTCCGCTTATCATCGTTGTCCATGTAGTTGGCAAATTCCTCTGAAAGTGCTGTCCAAGGGCTTGATGGTATGAGGGGTCCGTTCTGAAACTGCAACTTAGTGTAACCCCCACCCCCCGCCACACATACATGCACACTTTACATGCTCATATAGATGCAGAAGGCACAATGGCACAAGATCAATTACTGATCACAGGATGGGAGCTCCTCTTCTTGGCTTTCTTTAGAAGTCAACCTCTCTAGTTCTCTCTTAATTGGCCCCTAATCTCTTCTTTTCTGTGTTCTCTTTCTTCCTCTCTCTTACACTGGCTTTATTCTATCTGTCTGTCTGTCTGGATATCTGTCCTTCTCTTTGACTTCCTCTCTCGGCCTCTTTCTCTTTGCCCGCTGTCTGACCACCCCCATTTCTTCCCCTGCATCTCTTGACACTGCTCCTAATTACAAAACACACAGGAGCCATTAGCGTGGACCTCCAGCCGTCGCCTGTCCCTTTATCCATTCATCCCCTCCCCTCTGTCGCTATCTCTCCATCTCTGCCCTCCTTCTTTCTCTGTTCTTGGTCAAAAGTCGCTTTGTGTGGGACCCGTTAGGCGAACAAAGGCAGCGGGCTGCAGCGGTGCTCAGAAAGGTCACAGTGATGTACAGCCTTCGGCGCTGCTGCCAGGGTCAGGCCTGCCTCAATGGGGACACACTTAACGCTCACACAGCCAAAAGCATTATGGCATTTTGAAGAAAATGCATGTTGTCGCAGTTCTGCTTAAAGGAGACTACCACTCAATTTAAATATTCCAATTTTAATCATTGTAAACTTCCACTGATTATCAACAAAACTGACAAGGTGTTTCCAGAGCTTGAAACCAAACAGCCAAAATTTACTATTTAAATTGCCACTTTCACCAGAGATTGAGTGTGTACGATGATATAATTGTATATAATTAGTGTAAATGTTTTATGAATAATGGAAATACTCCATAGACAGAAAAGGTATTCAAAGACAAGTGACAGTAATCTTCTCCACTCTACGTTTATAGGCCACTTATGTTTTGCTGAGTATGTTTTAAAGGAAATGTAGCTGCTGGTTGTTATCTTAACCATTAGGTAACCAGGACACATACTTACACTGCTCATTAGTTAAAGGGAGAAGGTTAGGTGGATGGGTTGGATACACAGTCTGATTTTACCAGGGGTGGTGGTGGGGATTTCCTCCCCTTTGGGTTTATATATCCTTGCCTCTGCTGAATTATTTTTATCAAAAACTTGTTCCCCTCATAGTGATATATGCTGTTTCACCCATAGACCATATAAAATATCTAAAATTATATATATAGGCTATTTTTTTTTTTAAAAAGGACCTTCACTGTCAGCACTCATGCTTGTGTGACAATAGAGATGACACTGCATCTAGGTGATGTGATGACGCAATAAATGGACCAGGGGTTGCCTCCTTCCCTGCTTGGAGATTTGCAGAGATGTGGGCAAAAGAGGGTCACACACCATGGATGACCCCTCTACAGGATAGCAAAGAAAGAAGACAGAAGTCCAACATCAAAGCAGACTGTTTTCTTAGACTGAATCCCTGTGAGCAAAAAGCACTAACTTTCTACTTTCAGTCCGAGCTGACAGATTTCTTTACATGGTCATCTGCTCTACATACAGCGCACCAGTTCACTGCTCTGCTCTGCTAACATTATGGTGTTTTTCCATTGTTTTGGGGGCACTCAAGCCGAGCCATGACTTGAGGCGAGCTGGCACACTGTGAGTGTTTTTCTTTTATACAGCACTCACTGCGATGTGAAATAAGTTGTTTACCTATTCAAGGTGTGCTGGTCGTCTGCAACTCTTCATCAAACATCATCATCACTTTGGCTGTTTCTGCTTGAATTATTCAATCTAACTGAGCCACCAAACGAAGAGCTCCAAATATCTCCATATCTTATTGTGTTGCCCGGTTTTTAGTGGTGCTATCAAAGCTTCACTACTTTGGTGAAGAACACATTTCAATTCCTGGAAATTCTTCACAATAAAAGTCTCCTGTTATTTAGTCATTTAAAAGCTTTTAATATAAAGCAGCAAAACCAGGATATGTTGGGTTTTCATCAGTGGTAACTGATCAACTGTATCAATCAGAACAGAGTAAGGCTCATCACAAGAGGGGCCTTAAAGAGACAGGAGCTAATACTGCCTGTTAAGAGACAAAGGCTGAACTGAGGGGCTGCATAAAGGGCCAGTATACGGTAAATAAGGAGTCTTTTTTTTTAACTGTGAATTATGCAAAGCTACTCTAGTGGAGTCTAAAAATAAAAATATAGAGTTGTTTTGCTATATACAGTTACATCTCCTATGTGTCTGCATGAGGAAAGGACAAGGTGTAAATTTGAGATCACATCGCTGAAAGTGAAAATATTGCACCACTTGATAAAGTGGGCAAGTTCAAGTTCCGTAATTGTTTCATTAGAGTTCATAATTATCTTATAAATGTTTCTGTAACAGCTGGAAGAAATAGCCCAATAGGTTCCATAGTCTATATAGACTTCCGCCCACTGATCTGCGTCCTGTGTCCCATGTGTTGTTTAGGCACCTAAATCCCGTCATCAAAACTTTTCAAAGATTGTGGTTTTGGTTAAATATTGAAAAAGTCGACCTGTTTTGCTGGTGTTTCGAGGCTGCCTCAAGATTAGATTAACCCTGGGTGTAATTTTTAGAGTAAAGTGTTATGAGTTGTTATGATTGTTCAGGAATACAGATAGAGTGGCTTAAGGGATCCTGTACTGTAAATGTCAAAGTCCTTATGATTTGCTCCTTGCTAAATCACCTCCCATTGATGGGTCACACTTTCTAATTTCAAACCAGGTGTTTGAAATTAGAAAGTGTGGTAACTAATTTTCAGTTTTAAAATCTAATATTTACTATAATACAAGCTTCCATAAAACGACACAAATACAGAACAGGGATCTATTACAACGGCTACTACTGTATCTAATTTTGTAAGGCCACTCAATTAAAAATACACTTTAAGACACAAGTTTTTCTCCGACTGACAAGGTTTCTCTGGAAAACCACTGCTGTGTCACAGAGCTTGTGTTTCTATGAAATCGTACAGAGTGTAGGAAGACGAGCTGTTTAAAGTGCCCACATTCATTGTCCTTTCTCTTGTGAATGGCTCTCTGTGTTGCGTGCTCTGTGAGTGATATTTGTGTTAGGCTGTACAGCTTGTATCAGGGCTCTGGAGGACCAAGAAAATTGAATCTCATTAGTGTTCTATTCAGTCTGTGTCTCTGGATGTGTATACAGTACTATCTGAGCTGGGACATTCGCCCCTCTATGGCATGTCTTGTACTCCATGAGCATGCCCATGAGTAGCATGTCAAACCAGTGTGTAGAGAAGGACTGTTTCACCTATCTGGGACTTAAACTGACCAAGAATCCAAAGCATCTTTTTTAGATTTAACTTTACAGAATCGGTAGAAAAACAGAGAAGATCATGTCCTGGAGGATACTGCCCTTATCCGTGATTGGACAGGTAAATGCAATCATGGTGAGCCTACCCATATTTCTATATCTTTTTCAAAACCTGCCCATATACTTAAATTCATCCTTTTTTAAGAAGCTTGATTCTATCATATTGCCTTTTATATGGGGTTACAAATCACACAGGATATCCAAGGCTCACCTACCCAAACCCCTTAAGAATGGTGGTCTTGGTCTGCAGATTTTGAAACACTACAACCGGGCAGCTAACTCCAGGGCTCTTACCTACAGGAAAATACGTGAGGTGCAGACACTGAAAAGAGCCCTTCATGGCTACAGCTAGAAGCCTCTGCTGTTAAAAATTCTTCACTTCCTGCTCCTGTGTTTTCCAGTTCTGCCTTGGTAGACATGTCAATTCAACAGAACTTTACCTTAAAGAATTCTTTGCGAATACTAAATCAGATAAAAGTGGCTCACCAAACTCCCAGTGTTTCCATACACGCTACCATATGCCAAAATCACTCATTCAAGCCTGCCTAGATGAGGTGTCTGGAGAGAGAAGAGTATCAAAACACCATTTATTGAATTAAGTATTGAGTTCAATCTTTCAATCTGCCTTTTCTTGAAAATCTCATGTTCCTTCCAGGCTCCAAGCAGCTAGTATCAAAATTTCTGAATTGCTTTACTACTTCTTCAGATTTTATTAGAGAAGCCTGGGCCAATGTCTTGAATTCAGAGATATCAACAAGAGAGTTCTGGGAAGAAGCAATGTCCCAGATTTATTGTTCATTTAACTCACACTACAGGTTAAACCAGTTCAACGTGATGCATAGATCAAAAGACTCAAAAAACAAAAGTGAACCATATCTTCCCATCATTGTCTCCTGAATGCGACAAGAGTTGCTCTGCTGAAGGATCACTAACACATCTTTCCTGGTTTTACCCAACCACAACCTAATCATCTTTGGATGCTCTGCAGAGACTTTTAAGCTGCCGTATGGCAAGCATATTGCTCTGCACCTAGGAATGGTGGTTGCTAAGAAACTTGTTCTCCTGACCTGGATGTCTACCACTCCACCCAGCTTTGCGCATAGGCTGAAGGAGACGTTGTCTATTATGTAAATGGAAAGACTGTGTCTGCACAAACCCAATACACAGAATAGAGTTGAGAGCATATGGAGACCTTTCTTGGCACAGAGTCATAGAGACTTTGGCCTGCCTGGCTACATGAGTGGGTGTGGTGTTTAAATTGATTCATTGATTTACCTTCCTCCCAAAATGTTACCGTTGTGTAACCATTTTTGAATCTTGTAAACTGTCTGGCAGCCTTTTTGTTTTGTTCTGTTTGTGTTCCACTTGGTGTTGTATTTTGTTTTTATTGCTTTGTACGTCCTTTCCATATATTTTATCATTTTAAAATTGAAAACTGTAAATAAAATATGAAAAGAAAAACAACCAGCTACAGCTATATTGAAGTGGGCTTGGATGCATTACTGCACATTGTGCGCAGCTCTTTGGCACTGATACTGCATGCAGTACACAGAGGCAGCCTTGACCCTGCATGTGTTGTGTTGAGTCTTACATCCGGCGGGCTCCTGTTGCCGTCCATTTGTCAGTCAGGATGCTGCGGCTCCTGGTCATTACAGAAATCACATGTTAGATTTATGCTCCTGCTTGATGTTTCATGGCTTTATAAAAGGAGATGAAAGTGGATCTCAACGGCTGAGAAGGGAGAGAGGGGAGTGTGAGCGATGGAGGGAAGAGTAGGAAAAAGAAAATAAGAGAGAATAAAAAGAGTGGGGGGAATCCAGTAATGTCCTTAGTATGATGCCTTGTCATTAGATTAATGCTTTTCATTAGCCGGTAATGAAAATGGACAATTACTTTCCTCAGCTAAGTAATTCTTGTATAAAAGAGGAAAGAAACACAAGCAAATACGTTTTTAAAAATTGGCATGGGCGATATCGGGGGCAGTTAGAGGCTAAACCGGGATTGACCCCCCCATTGCACACAGCCCCCTTCCCATCCCCACTCCGCTTTACCCGGCTCCAAACGGCAGATGGAAGGCTTCATTACTGCTGCGGTTCTGAGAATGACACACAAACACGCAGATGCAACTCAAAGAAAAATAAAAACCCCTGGCTGCGCCCTGCGCCGTGTTCCCACCATTATAGATACCTGCACATGTACAGTCGATAAAGCTATAAAAGCTGTGACTCATAAATGTACAGCGAATACTCATTTCTCCTCTGCACACACACGCACACACATACGCGCACACACATGTAAACTCTTGCAAGACAGCCATCACGCCATGTCTCTGCAATACCATAAGCTCGTTGGTTTTGTTTATTGTTTGTCTCCAGGCACAGGGAGGCCTTTTTACACACACACACACACACACATGCACGCACATACGCACGCACGCACATACGCAGGCGTTCCAAATTGTTCGATTAAGTGGGTCATCCTCTCCTACAGTCTCTTGAAAGAGGAGCTTTTTTGTGCGTTTTCTAGCCGAGAGGCAATCGCACCCTTCCATGGTTTTGGCTGCACCTTTTAAGAGTATTTATGGAAATGACAGTATAGCACTCTGGAGGGCTGCATGCTGCTCCGTTGCTTAATGTGTGTTTGTGTGTGTGTGTGTGCGTGTGTGTGTGTATCCGTGTGTGTTTGTAAGCAGAACGAGGATTCAAAACCTTACTTGTGTGAATATCAGTCGGTGTCTGTGGATAGTGCGCACCTTCAATGAATGACCTGTATGTTCGTTTACGCTGCTTTGTTATGATGTCTCATTTATTATTTGTTTGTCTGCTTATCCTGGGGTGATGAGGTGAATTGCACTACTGGGTCTGTATCACTTGAAATGGTGTAAGCTGCATCTCCGCTGCACATTTGGCAGGAGCGCGCATGCAGAGGCCAAACTGTCAGTGTAAATGAAAGCCAAATATCTTTCTGTGGATCCACTTCGGTTGTCTGAGAGAAAAAGAGAGAGAGAGAGAGAGAGAGAGAGAAAGAGGGGGGAGCTGAAGTGTCCATCCCTCTCTTTTTCTGTCTGTCTTTCTGTCTGTCTCTTTGGACAGCTCTGTGGCAGTCCAGTCAGATCAGACTGCCTATCATTGAGTATTTGGACTGATTCGTCTCCAAGAGCCACAGCTGCACAGGAAACATTGACGCTGCATGCAATAAACACACTTCAAATGAAAGGAGGGTGCATAAGTCATCAGACAGCATTCTTGGTTGATGATGCATATGATATTTCTCTTGCTTGATCAGTGGCCAAGTCTATATTGCCAAAATATAACCAATACAATACAGAGAGCACCCTTTATGTGCGTGTAGATATCATCTCATAAGATAAACACTGGATAATATGACAATTTTTTTAAAAATGTAAACAAAAAAGAACTAAAATCTCTACTATTACAATTAACCACTGAATAACCAAAAAAAAAGCAAACTGATAATATCACATTATTGCATTACTTCCATTCTATTATTATTTCATAAGATCTGGAAAAGAAGACATGATGTAGTAATCATGTTGCATAATAATCATGTAATCACTTGAATTCTTCCCATCTGTGCAGTCACATCAATAGTCAGTGTTATTAATGCATCATTACTTTATAATTGCATTCAATTATGAAGTTATAATTGCAGGGTAATGTAACAACGCGTTACAATTATTACATTATCCTTGAATGTGTCACAACAGCATGTTTTTTTACTACATTTTAGGTGTCTTGTTTCTTAATTCTGTAATATTATTGGGCAGGCTATAAGCTGCCACTAATTATTATTCCCATATTCTTTATTACCATGATCATAAACGGCTCTATCTCATTGCTCATACTTTCAGCTTGACATTTATTCACACTTCAAACTGGTCAGTTAATGTCACAGACATGCTTATACATTCAATATTATAGTAAATGAATGATATTTTAATGCCAAACTTTTGTAATATTTGAGAGACATATTGAGACATTATTGATTCAGTGTTCAAATCTTGCCCCTTTTGAGCTGTAACAACTTTTTATTTCTAAAAATTCAAAAAACTCACTCAAAGTAATATCATGTAAAAGGGAGACTTGCCACTGTTGCCAAGAGCTTGCTCTGTAAATTATATTGTAAAGAGTATAGTCTAGCCCTGCCCTATGTGAAAAATGCCCTGAGATAACTTCTGTTGTGATTTGGCACTAAATAAAACTGACTTGACTTGTAGCACAACTAATTAGGGATTGATTTAATTGGCTGCTTGAACTCCTGCAGTTTGTTCTCAGTATTTCTACTCAAACGTCATTAATTGCTCATGTTCTCCTCCAACAGGTGTTTTTTAATATATACAAAAATTGCTTTTTAACATATAAATATAAACGGTGAGATCAGAATTGTACCAATTTCAAAATGTGAAAATGTCACAGAAACCTTTTAAGATTTACTGTATTTTCTGTCTCATGAGATGCGGTTCTGTGCAGTGTTTCACTTTTTTCCAGGTTGTTCCTTCATTTCCATTGTAAGTTGTTTTGTGGGGTAAAGGTGTCCTTCAACTCCTCACCTGAAAAACCTTGTGATTTTACATGATTTACAGACATTTTTAAGTACACCTTATTTGGTCATTTTTCTTCTTTGAAGGTATTACATGCGCACACTATTGCTTACAGCTAGCTCAGAGATCTTCTCCAGGAAATGTATTTGAATGTTAAATTATCACAGCTTCATGCACCTTTGTCATTTTGAAAATATCGCCACTAATCCATCACTTGCCACAGTGACAGGACAGATAAATTTCATCTCGGCCAGTTTGTCAAAAGTGGACAACAAAGTGACAAAGATGTATTGGCCCTCCTGACTGCTGCATATTTTAGGTACTTTATGTCCTTGTCTGCTCTGTAGGTGCCAAATAATCTCCCATTAGTCTTACGCGATAAAATTACTTGTATTACGAGATGAGTGGCTCCAATTAAACATCTTGACATGTCATTTCATTCAGCAGCATTATACATTTCCAATTTTAAAATTTTCCCTTTTTTTAAAGCCACTATGTGTAGAATTTTTTTAATTTATGACTTTTGCACCCCCTAGTGGTAGCATAAAAGGCCCATTATGGTTCACAGTAATGCACACCGCTTAAACGTACTGTGTAGTTTTTCATCATTAACTGCACTGTGGAGCTTTGTTTTTACCACTGTCGGGGTTCCAGTTTTGTTGTACTGTATGTATGTTAACAAGGGTAAAGAAAGAAAAGACCACAAGCCAGTGAACATGGATGCTAACAATGTAGGTTGTTTTTTTTAACGATTATAAATATTTTATGAGGAAGCAAATTATTGTCTGTAAGGCCACAAAGAAACACACTATTTGTCTTAGTCAAAAAGTTTTAATGTGACTATAACTTTGTTTACATGAAAATTCCATAGGGTACCTTTAATTTCAACATATCGTTGTTTTGTACATGTAGTTACATATGAAAGGATCTCACTGCATATTTAAGATCTTTTAATGTTGAAATTATTTGAAAAATAGTTGTTTTTGCTGTGTCTTTGTTAGGGAAAGCAACTGTAAAATCCTTGTGGGTGAGTCCATTGTCTGCAGGGAACACATGTAGGTGGTCATAATGTAGGTGGTTTTATCCTATCATATGAAATATATTTACACAATAGTAAGATTTAACACAATGAAATCACCTGCATTTTTACCAAATTACAGTTTTACACAAAAAGATACCTTTGTGGAGTGACACTTTATGTATATCATGGCATATGGGGATGTCAGAGTAAAGTTGTGTGTATATGTGTGTGCATACCTTTGGTGTGTATGTCTGCACTCTAGCAGCAAGGTTGACATGAAGCTGAGAAGGAGTGTGAAGGGCACAGCACCTCAGGAGGAATGACACAACACATGCGCGCACACACACATATACAGTACACACGAGTACACCTCCTCTCCTTTCTTTTCTTCTCTCTCTTCGATGACTCATCCCACCCAGGGACAGCGAGTGAGGCAGAGGGAGAGTGAGGGAGGAGAAAGAGAGGAGAAGGATTGGAGAGTGTGAGAGGCGACACAACAGTGAAGAGGAAAAAGACTCACAGAGAAGACATATGGCATAAAGTAATTTCTTATTGACCTTTTATTACAATGCTATGCTAATCCGACGGAGTGTCTCATTGTGAAAGTTATTCACAGCCGTTTATTCCCAGCAAACATGCACTATCATTCTCAACAGTCCCACATGGAGTCTCGCAGATGATTCGCTCCCCATTGTCTTTTTGTTTTAAAATGCTTTCCCTTTTTTGCACCGCGGCAGCTCGGCAGCGAACAACAGAAACCCTTCTAACCAGCTCAGCAACATGCTGAGCTTTGCTCCAGTCTGCCCCACACTGCTCTGCTGTGCTCATTTGATGCTATCTCTTAGAGAGATCCCAAACTTCCTAGGCGTTCCAGGTCTGTATCACCGTACATCACAGACTATAGACCCAATGCTTAACTCTCTCCAAATCCCAGAGTCTCTAATGTCTTTATCTTATGGTGTGAGGGTATTTGAGGAAGTAGATAGACTCCTGAGGAGCGAGGGATGTTGTCACAAGAGGTGATTATGCTGCATTGAAGGAGGTACACTATTGAGCTGGCTGTATTCCTGAGGATAAGGGTGTATTGCTGAGGATATATCTGTATTGCTGACTGCTGCAAAGCCCACAGATAGTTGAATGGTCAGGTCCCATGTGCCTGTAGAGCTACATACTGTATAGCATATGGCCCTACCGCCTTATTCTATCCTTCCTGGGCTTTTTAAAGGGCAGTCAGTGGTTACAGCTATCATCTGATAATAGAAAGGTTCCATATCAGACTAAGGTTAGACTGAATGAGTCTAAAATAGACCTTGTGTATAAAATCGGATATTAGCACTAGACAGTGTTGCGTCACTAATGTAATGATGCAATGATATTTTATCACAGTAGAGCTTAAAATGAGCTTCAAATAATATCCAATATGGACTTTAATTTAAACCCAACTGCTTCTTCATTGTAAAACCATGAACTAAATGGATTGATGTTAACAAAGATCAATTTCCTAATCAGTGTTTACTGCAGCGTGTTGTTCCATACCTTGCAATTCATGTTGAAAATTACCGTTTTTTAACTTTTATGCTCCCTTCCCTGCTTTTGGTCATTTTTACTGCTCTTTCTTTGCCCTGCAGAAATGGCAGCAGGATTCGAGGCACTGCTAGATTGCCTCAGATAATGCAATGCTCTCAGGCGAAACACAGGTGTGTGTGTGTGTGTGTGTGTGTGTGTGTGTGTGTGTGTGTGTGTGTGTGTGTGTGTGTGTGTGTGTGTGTGTGTGTGTGTGTGTTGGCCTGCCTTGCCACCTCTGAGGGGATCCAAACTGATCCCCCAAAAAAGTCCAACAGCAAGCCTAGACAAGCCCTCTCAGCATGCTGGCAAACAAACCCTCCAGAGCTTTTGCTGTGATTATTGGACCCCAAAACACATCATTCTCAGCATGAAAATGCAAAAAGCTATTTGCACTGATTTCTTAAATTATGTGCAGGAAATGAGTGTTAATTGGTGAAAGTGCCAATGGAGCAACATGGTCAAAAAATCCAAGTTATGTTCTCAGTAACTTGGCACTGCTTATATTATGTTCTTCAGGCTGAGTTACACTAGAAAGTGGCACAATGAAGTTCATCCAGGCTCTCTTGCAAAATAGTTAGAGACTTGGAGACATATGGCAAGTTCTCAGCTTGCTAACACTTGTCAGTCACACATTTTCCCAAGCTTCTATTTCCTCACTAATGTGCCATTTACTCCTCCTGGCATTTTGATCTCAGGTGTGGACATCATTCTATTCAAAAGCGCTATTGAAGAGAGGGGGAAAAAACCTCTCTTCACTAGCTGGCGAACAGTTACCTGTTCTACCTTGCTGTAAGAGATATTTTTCAGTCATGACCTGCCTTACTCTGCTCTGATTGGCTTACCCTGATCCAATCATAGCGTACAAACATTCTTAACATCAAATCCTTTAATGACCACACAAGGAAGGTCTAAAATTTGAGTGAGCCTTTCATTCATAGTCAAGATGTAGTGAAACTGTTGTTTACTTATTATTATTATTATTATCATTATTATAAGTTTGGGAAGTGTAGCATTAGCAAATTAGATAGCTAGCTAAGATAATGTTGGACAGACAATGGTATTGTGAGGTTCAAGCCTTGGTTATGGTGCTATGATAGCTCACTGTGATGGACAGGTAGGGATTTTTTGAAGTCAGGGTCCTATTTGGACAGAAACCATTGCCAGAGCAGTACAGCTACACTGTGTGACAATGAGACATCAATTTCAGGGAAGCCATAAAATTGAAGCTGTCCAATGAGGAAGAGGCGAAGAGATGTCTTGAAGACTTCCAGAGCTTCTCAGGCTTCACATGGCAAATGTCCAAAACTTATCCTATTGCTGGGCGCTACAAGTATTGAGTGAGTATTACCCACTCAACTCTCCACTCACCCTTATAATTACTCAATGTAACTTTCAGTTTAACCTCTAATGAGGATGTCAGGAAAGCAGTTGTGTTTTATGTGAAGGATGAACTTTTAAAGGCATAGGAAAGGTAAGAATGTAAGAGATTGTATTCATGTATTTATGTTTACAACTGCTGCCTTTATAATATAATTTGGTATGCTTGACTAACGTTTGCTTTTACATTTCATGTAGGTGGACTACAGGTGCCAACATAACACCTTTGGGAGCTCAAGCTGGATTATGAACAAGAACACTTCTTGCCCTGCTACTCTGTTCCTGATCTTGAAAAGGCTGCCAGAATTTGGAGAACAGAAGTCGAGGTCAGTAGTAAAAAGAATTTTTTTAAGAAAGGGTCAAGGACAATCTTTGGTAGCAACAGGTTAATACAACTGAGACAACAACAACAACAACAGTATTTACAGTCATGGTCAAATTTATTGGCACCCATGCAGAAATTCTAAGAAATAAGTGGGTAATGCTATTTCAAGCTTTCTATCTTCCCACATTCTCTTTTCATTAGTATCACAGCACCATGTGTTTTCGATCTTATAATCGTTTCTCTCATAATTCTGCAGCCTGTTTTCATTGAACAAAGAGCTCATTCTGCTGTGTTGTGTTACTGTGTGTATCAAAAAGAAAGCAGATAATAATCAGGTATGGCTAATATAGAGGCTACAACACCATCTCCGGATTCTTCCTCCATGTAAACTTACGTAATGAGCTCAACCATCCCATATAACCTTAAACTTTTAATCCATTTCACATTTATGTAGGCATATTTGTATCAGTATTTGTATCAGAATAGTCAGAAACACCCAACAGCTGCCTCACACATAAATTTATTGCTTAATCATAAAAGATAGTGGTTATTTTTTAAAAAGTGTATGTCATCAGTTGTGTCACTGATATGATATCAAACTCAATAATATGGTTTACCAAATGTCTTAGTAGCTTCTGCTTTATTATCTTAGCTGTTATTGTTAGCTTGAGTTACCGTTATTCACTTCAGATCTGGTGATCCTCACATGAAAGAGGGACTCATCTTTTATATTAACATACTCAGTGAGCGCAACCATTGTATTTTATGTGCTGAAGCCTTTGCGAAGAGAGATGTTTCAAGAGAAACCATTGAAAAGCAGAAAAAGCTATTTGAAAGTGGCCACTCTCCTTCATCAGCACTCATCATACTAAAGTACGATTTACAAGAGGAGGAACAGGACAGCTATGTGTACGCTGCTCCAGGTTGTTCGGTCTGTCCAGATTTGCAGTTTTGTCACAGGTTAGTGACTAATCTAATCAATCACAAACATTGTATACTCTTCTATAAACCTCTACTGAATGACATTTCCAGCATTATCTTAAAACAAGTAAGATTAATCAATTCAAATTGTTCAAATCAAACTGTTCAAATAAGCATATGGGAAGCCGCAAGGGAAGAACTGATCTTTAACAAACCCTTGATGATTACAACAAGAAACAACAGGCTGTCTGTGCCAGGATGTGCAAAACCACTGATAATCAGTTGGTGATTGCCATGTGCACTCCAGTGATGCCATGCCAGGCTAAGAGAGAGCAGTGAGATGGTGTCTCTGCAGGGAATTGTGACCGCCACAATCACAGCCTTTTCCTATTCCTCACCCATTCCTCGGCTGGTGGTTTGCCTTTGGGTGTATTTATCACCACGTCTGAAACCCAGACAACCATTTCAGCTGCCACAGAGCCGCTACAGACTGTCTTTACACCTGACAGGTTGGCCACCCAGAGGGACCCCTTGTTGCCATGACTGACGACTGCATTGCACTCAGGCAGGCACTGCATGGAGCATTAACCAAAGCCATACTGGTCCTTTGTGTGTTTCACCTTATTCAGGTCATGTGGAGATGGCTCTGGAACAGCACAGGGCTCATCTCTTGAGGTCCCTCACAGGTCTGGTGTATGCTTCCACGCCATCAGCTCTCATGGAGGGCTACACCAGGCTAATGGAGGACCACATTGCCTCACAACACCCAGGGTTTGTGCAACACCTGAAGGACGTCTTCAACCAACAAGAGTAGTGGGCAATCTGCCTACAGGCTCAGAGGGATCCATACCAACTATTTAGAAAGTGCCATGAGGGTGTTAAGAGAGAAGGTCCTCCACCAACTGAAGGCCTAGAGTGTGACACAATTGGTGGAGTTAATGGTTACAAGGATGGGGGCACACTATATCCACCGCTTACAGATGTTCCCAACAATTGGGTGAGAATGTCTCTTAAGAAGATGTTGACAACAGAAGACATCAGAAGAGACTCCATTGTGCAAGTACACTACTGTGGCATGCAGATGTACAGTTTTTGACAAAAAATGAATAAACTTTATTTCAAACATTTAAAAGAAAAGATATCTTGGTAGAATACAACAAAAATAACCAATAAAACTGACAATTAACATATAAAACAGACCCTCAATAAACACAATTAATGAACATTTCATGTCTGAAAAAGAGTAGGAAGACGAAGCAACATGCTTGTCTAGTCCTACTACTATTCAGAGAGTTGAGGTCAAATGTTAGCTTCCACCAAGGCAAAAATATTTTAAAATCATCATAACACTATCTACAATGTAAATCATGGGTGTCAATGGCCTCAACTGTAATATTTCAAATTTATATGAATATTTAAAAATGTATTTCCGCACATTCTAAAGTGGACTTTGCCTCTTCGTTTTGTAACGCCAATGCTACAGGCAGACAACTGCGCTGTGGCAAGCTCATCAAATGCTGCAGCTTCCTACCATGTTGACATGGCCATCGGCTGCTGCACATACCCAGCAGGGATTATGGGTGGATACTGCAAGCATCAAAGTGCAGTAGCCAGGATGTTTGGACATAATGACAGCTTTCTTCATGGCTTGTCATCAGACACATGGAAGCTGTACTATCAAATTGCCACTAGCAAGTTTCTTTACATTATTGCTTAGTGCCTCCCAGTGTCCTTTCAAGTTCAAGTTTATTTATATGTATGACACAACATGCAGTAGAGAAACTCTTGACTTCCAACTCCTTCAATTGTTCAATATATAAAAAGACAATAGCCTAAATAAAATGTGTGTGTGTGAGTGTGTGTGTGTGTGTGAGAGAGAGAGAGAGAGAGGGTGAGATCAGAAGCAACAAACAGTCGCTCTTTGGTAATATTCAACCACTGTGCATTTTCCCTCTAACAGGAAAGGACATTCCGGACAACTGGTTTCGGGCATTGGTGCTGGAAAAACCATCTCTGTCTGAAAGAGCCGCAAGAGTTTGTGCTGGCGAAATGTGCCGTCGTCCTGGCAAAGGTAAGTCAATGAGTACACAGTCCACATTACATTCATAGTCACACTGTTTCCTACATTTTGGGTGTTAACTGTCACTGTTGTAAGAATTTTGAAGCATTAGTCTCTTGGGAGCTTTGGTGAAATATTAAAGGGTTTGGTGAACAGGCCTCCACTCTATACCAAGATGACTGATACACACACATACTAAAAAAAGCACACAGCTGTAACCCCAAAGGGCTGACTTGTTGAGTGTTTAAAAATCTTTCACTGTAAACACTGATGCTGAAAGCTTGCCCGAGCCAATGGAATCATCACTGATCCAAATGCAACCAAGTCCCTCAGTGGAGACAGATTCTGGTAAAATAAGAATAAGCGACCCCACTCTGAACAAAATATGACTTTGATGTATAAAACATTTCTTAGTTTGGCAGGTAGGGTACATTTATTAATACAAATCTCTGTGAATCATTTTTCCAGGTAAACTGAAAAGGAAAGGCTGAACAGCATGTTCCTGGACATCACCAAGATCACCTCACTCTTTTCATCAGTTCATTGGTGAAGACTTACAATAACATCATGGTGTCAACTCTTTCCTGATTTGGAAAGTGTCTCCAACTCAAAGCCAGAGGCTGCAAAAGTCCAAGGCAAACTTCCGCACAAATTGGAGTGCAGCCAATAGCTGTGTCAAGGAGGAACACTTCTTTGGGTGGAAGAAGGCTCTTGAGCAGTGGACGACCTCCGAAGGCGTGAAGAAAGGTGCATGCCTATGGAAGAACTGGAAGAAAACCAAGTGGTCCTCATTCCATTGCACATTGTGTGGAGGAGAACATGTGCTTTGGTGGGACCCACTAACAAGCCCACACCCTCCCCAGAGGTTGGACACTCACATCCAGTGCACCTCATCCTCAAGAGGCCTGCGGAGTGATGTACTGTACACCAGGGTGATAGACAATCATAAGAGCTTTAATAAAAGACACAATGTCGCCCAAAAACATGGACTGTGTGAAAGGTGGAAATTTGAATCCTGAAATTAAAAAAAAGTTACTTACACTGAATGATTTGTAACTGAATGCTAAAGGAGTTACAGCTTATTTAAATACTAATTTGGCTAAAAGTGACTCATATGGTGAATATATGTTCTGTGTTGCACTTTGAGACTAGAGATGAACTCTCTTTGTTAATATCAATCAATAAATCATTGATTTTTTTAGACAGAATTGCAAAATTGTGAAACCATCCTTTAATTAGCCAGAGTGCAGTCATTGAAGTTATATATACATTTACATTTGGAATACCAATGGCAATGAGGAACTGTGCTTCACGATGCACTTTTGAAATCAAACTTAAAATATGTTTAAAATCTACTCAGACATGAACTCAGAGTTGTGATACATTTTCTCCACTGTCTTCTCCACTCCTTTTTAACTGCAACTTTACTAAGTATTAAGTTTTATATCTGTTTGCAAACTTTTAGTCATGTCAGGAATATGGGTGCAAATTTGCTGTTGAGCGAACGCCCTCAGCACTGTGTAAATATAAAATTACTAATCATCTTAATATACAATAGAATTCGTGTGGAATATAAGCTTTCCATGTAAGTGTGTTGATGTCAAAACCGTTTATTGCAGATCTTTTCAAACATCTTTCATTACTCTTTGCAAACATGCAGATATATGAGTTTCACATATTTGACATTTTTTCTCTTTATAATTTGTTTTGTTTCCTCTGGTTCATTTTTCAATTCAAATGTCACTCTTGCTGTTACAATAAGCTGAATTAAAGTTCACTGCGAATGTTAAAAAACTGTATTGACCCTGTTTTTATCAACGTGTATTTCACTCTTGGTTGATTCTCATGAATCTTTTATCATGTTTTAACAAGATTTGTCCAAAAATCTTTGGCTTTAAACCAGTTGTTTTTGGGTTGGATTTTTTTTTTTGAGGATTTTATCAGAATAACATAAAAAGGTACATCACATTTTAGTATACACAAGCAGTCATGACTTTATTTAAAGTGTAAGCATGGTGTTTGGAAGACACTGGCAGCTGTTGTAGCCCACAACCCATAGTCTGGCCATAATGCACTCATTAAAAATGAATTATGAAAATTAAAAATGTTATCATTTCCTATAGGCAGAGTAGCGGAAGCGTTGTAAACACACAGTGCCATTTCATGCATGCAAGCCAAGCGAATATGAGCGAGTATTTTCCCTTATCAACTTTGAAAAGGCAGTAACCAAAGAAGATAACTAAACCACATATCAATGCATCTTTTTAGTTTAATGTTGCTACAGGAAATTTTAGACCTTTCTCGTGTGGTCAAGAACGTTAGTTGGCTATGATTGGATCAGGGTAAGCCAATCAGAGTAGAGAACAGCGGGTCATGACTTTGCTATCCTGTGGAGAAAAAAAAAAAAAAAACATCGCTTCCTGTAAGTAAGCATGTTAGCCTGGTTGTTACTGGGACAATAAGTTAACACAGTTTAATCCTGAGGCATGTTTGTACCAAAGACTCCTGTCTCATAACTGTCTGCAAACCATTCCTCCTCCGTGGAGCATTTTGTAAACCTGAGATTAAATAAAAGTGGATGATGCAACACAGCAGACTATCTTGCTCTGCTTTCCTTCAAAGGTCAGCATTGTCAAGGCTGCATGGTCAACAACATAAATTTGTTTAACTTGACCTTGACACTAAAGATTAGATTTACCTCCTCCTTCATTGAAATGAACTGATTTCACAGCAAAATTTGCTGGTGTGACCAGGCCCTTGGACTGTGTCTGAATTATAAAAAAAAAATTGAATCCCTTCTTATACTGGTGAGGGAAAAAAGTTCCTCTGTGATTGTAGAATTATAAATTCCTGGCAGGACTAGACAGCCAGCAGCTTGGAGTCAGCATACAGAGAGCTCCAGCCTAGCCAGCTGCTGAGAGCTGCCATCCCCAGAAACAGAGACCTTGGCAGGGGACGGTGTTGAGACACACTGGGTCCCCTCCTCCAGCCTGGAGCCCTGTGAGTTCTGCTCAGTGGAGGAGAGAAGAGAGCCCAGCCCAACAGGAGGCTTTGCTTGTCAGACCCTGAGTGTGTTGAGTGTGTACTTGTCTTGGCGTGCGTAGGTTTGGTGTGTGTCAGTTTGTCTGCACCAGCGCGTGTGTTGTGCTTATGTGTGCGAGCGCATCACCGACTCCAGCTGCAACGAGATTTATAATGTTGCACGCATGTGTGAGTGTGAATGTGGATTCTGTCACCCACTGGGCCTCACACACATTCCAAAATAAACGGCTCCCACCGAGGATTACTATCGATCCGTGTGGAGCACTCAGCTGCATTTGGAAAGAGAGAGAGAGAGAGACAAAACTCAACTTCCTCCCTCTCTCTCTCTCTCTCTCGGCTGGGCCTGTCTTCTGAGGAATGTTATGTGTCTGCCTGTCTGCAAAAAAAAAAAAAAAAAAGTGTAAGGGATGATTTGGAAACACAGTCCACTAAAGTGTTACAATGACAAACCACTGCTAGCTCTCTTTCAGACATGTGAGACAAAGATTGTGTGTGTGTGTGTGTATATGTGTATGTGTGTGTGTGTGTGTGTGTGTGTGAGAGAGAGAGAGAGAGAGAGAGAGAGGGAGTGAATGGTAAAAAGGAGACAGGGAGACTCTTGCACCTCCCTCTCACTTATTTTACCTCTCTGAAGTAAGTGAAAATCTTTTACTTGTCAGACTTGAGGGAGAGACGAGTGAGCAAAAAAAAAACAGACAGTGAAAAGCGGAGAAACACACATGGAGAGACAGAACGGGGGGAAGAAAATAAAGAGGCCGTGTGATTGACAGCCAATACTCCTGCCTGTTTCCTGTCACACACATGATTGCTGACCCACCCCTCTTGCCCGACTGAGGCCTCTGGCTAGACAGGCCAAGATGGCAGCCCCATTTAAAGAATGAAGGATCATGAATGGATGGATGCCTCCCAGGCCGCCTACTGTCTGTGGGCTGTCTGCGTGTGTGTGTGTGTGTATATATGCGTGTGTGTGCGTGCGTATTAAAAGTGCATATTGTATGTTTGCATGCGAGTGGTGCATTCAGCGTTTTTTACCCCATTTCACCCCCGTTACCATAAGCCTTAATCTCCAACTCTTAATCCTACCAGAATGACCACTGCAGTTTATTTGTTTTAGCGTGTAAAGTCCATCTGGATCCTGCTGACATAACGGGAACACAAAAACCTTCATTGTCATTTCAATCTAGTATTATTGTCAGGACATCAGCGCCGCCATAGAGAGCGCTTTCTTGTGTGGCTCACACTTGTTTTACACACAAAAACTTTATACATAATACATACTGAGAACAAGTTAATCTTGTGTTTGACCATTCATAGGAGATTGTTGATCATTGGCAGCATCGCCGTCAAACCATAAAAGTGGACAGTGTAACCTTATGATGCTCATTAAATATCAATTCTTACTTGTTCTTATAGTGTTGACCATCATTTGTATCATCATTTATACCCTTGTGGAGACATGAGGACATCACTACACTACAAGAAAGTGAAAGAAACACAAGATTGAGATGACGTAATGCTTTTATTTTATAAGTGAGCACGCTTAGGATTTCAGTAATAATATCTAACTAACAAATAACATGCCAGAAGTGTCCCGATCTACAAAAAGGTTACCATGGAAATCCCCGTTCGCTCTTTTCAAACTGAAGCTGAGCAGTGTCAGACTCGTGTAAAGCCAGGGTCATCAGTGGGACATGAAATATGTGTAAAATCTACCATCAAACACACTGGATTACTCACAGTGTTTGTGTTAACATTCACCATCCTGATCGTCACACTGATTTCACACTTAATAATGTTGTTTTCACACTTAAAACATAGCTCTTTACTATATGGGTCCCGTCCCTGGCAGAAATTGGAACTTGATTTTCTTGTGTAGATAAAGCCAATTACATTTTTGTTGCCACTTGTTGACCGTAAAGTCATTGCATGTGTGTGCAAGTCGTGTCATCTGGACTTCTTTGTTGCTCTTCCGCCGCCTCTCTGTGTCGTCTCGAGTTCCTCCTCTTGCTCTCCTGTCTTGGTTTTTTGGGGGCTCAGAGATAAGATCTCCCTCAATAGCAAACTTTGGAAGACATCTTAAAGATCCCCACTGTCACTTCAGCTTAATGCAACCCTCTGGGCTGGCAGTACAAACACACACTACGGCACACGTACACACACAACCTCCCACTAATAACAGGGGCAGGGAGAAACAGCCTGGATTCGAGGACTCGTAAACACACTTCATTCTCCCAACAATTCTCTTTGATCTTTATCAAACAAAACTGTTTCCTTGGTGTATTTTATGCTTCCATCTCTCAACTTGAACAAGCACTTTTCCCGCTTTGATTTCCCCACCCATAAATAAAATGAGAGCACATTTGGATTTCCTGACTGTGGGCTTTCAGTAGGCCGATCACTGCCACGTCTGTCAGATCCATTAATTCAGAAGTGTGCGAGCAAGTTCTGGTTAACTGTTTCCCGAGGCAAAATGTTTACATCTCAAAGCAGCGCACTTTGCATTTCTAATCAAATTTGGTGTATTTTTTTTAGCAGTACGCTGGGAAGGGCTTAATTGGATCAGCAGAGCTTTTTTTTTTTTTTTTTTTTTTTTACCCCCAAACACCACTCAGCAAAACTTGTGTCCACAAAGCCTCACAATGCTGCTCTGGCTGTTTAACTAAGAATGAGTTCAACCTTTCCTGTTAAGGGTTCCCACTTCCTGTGTTCACAGAAAAAAAAAAAAAAAAAAAAAAAAAAATCATGTCCTTCAGTTTCTGGATCCCATGGTCCATAATGATCTGATCTCTGTCTCCCATAGGCGGGCCGTTGCTATGGCAACCTGATGACGCTCTGGGGGAGGACGGGAGGGAGAGAGGGAGGGAGGGGTAGGGGAGATGAGGAAGAATGTAGCGGCACCGAAGATTGACTATGTTGAGAAGGATGTCTCACTCGCTACCTTACATTAAGTATGCTCCTTTTTTGACTCACACACACACACACACACACACACACACACACACACAACACACACACACACACACACGATGGGAAGTGGATGGGGAGGTGTGGGGGGGGGGGATAGGGGAGGTTACCTGGCATGGATTTTTACGCACACACACACACACATACACACTATAAAGGAAGTAGATGTAAACAACTATCAGAGACTGGACTTTTGGCTTCTTGCACAGACAACATGAATATATAAATATATGTATTTTATTTATTTATTTATTTTTTTAACGATGTGAACAAATAGGTCATACAGAGCTCAGGCTCGATCATGTGCAGAGGACACGTCCCCTCCATCCTCCATCTATTATGGCTCCTACACCCTTGTTTGGCTCTCTGCCTCTGCCCTGCTGTTGCCATAGCGACCACTCGGGTACAGACTCAAAACAACTTGCTGACAAACCCCCACCCTCCACCCCCCCGACACACACACACACACATACATTTTTTTTTATACCTTTACATGGGTTAAAATGAGCCTTGGGTAGGTTGAGGAGCAGAAATCTGCGCACGTGCACAATTACTTCTCTGTTTCTCAGTTAAAAATAATACATAGCAAGCATGCAAATTTCTGTCTTATAATGCATTTTGGAATTATGTTTATGGTCATATGCTTGCAAATCTACAATTCCCTGCACCCCAAAACACAATAATTGCACTGAAGTCCAAAATATTTCTTCATTAAAAAAAAAAAATGTTATAAACATGGCTTGACATGCTTCCAGGCTAAATTTAAAAATGCACTAATAGCCATGAGGATGAGTGAATAGTCCTGTCAAAGTCATAGACGATCTTTGGCATCACCTTCCGTACACAATAGCATTCTTTCAGTGAAGCCAACTCGCGCTAGGACGCAGCGCAGGCGCCGGGGGAAGTCCTCTGCTGCTGGCGGGGCAAGACAGAGCACAGAAACCAACCAACACACACATTTTGCGTGCGCGCATAACGCACACATACGCACACTCACACCGAGCTCTTCTCCGAGAGAGGAGAGAGCGAGAGAGAGAGAGAGAGAGAGTGAGGGAGAGAGAGTGACTATAGGAACGCAGCGGCTCGTGTGTGTGCGTGTGTGTGTGTGCGTGCGCGTGTGTGCGTGTGTAGGTACGTACGCTCGCCGCTCGCTCGCTCGCTCGGTGGTAAGAAACGACTTGGCGGGGCGGCGGATATGGAGGGGCTCGGGAAAAACGCTGGGAACTGACCGAGCGCCGAGACGAAAAGAGAGAGAGAGAGGGGGAGAGAGAAAGACAGAGATAGAGAGAGAGAGAGGAAGGACGGACGGACGGACGGACGCACGGAAGGAAGGAAGGAAGGAAGGAGGAGGAGAGAGAGAAGTCTGACAGAGGAGAGGAAGAGTGTGAAGAAGGGGCTCGTCTGGAACACAGAAGGATCCTAAGGTGACTTTATGGGGGCTTTCACGGCTGTATGCAGGTCTGGCAGATGTGTGTGTGTGTGTGTGTGTATGTGTGTGTGTGTGTGTGCGGGGTGTTGACATGTGCTGCATGGCTCTGCACTTAAAGGGAAGAGTGGAGGTGTGTGTGTGTGTGTGTGTGTGTTAGGAGGGAGGGGAGGGGAGGGGAGGGGAGAAGGGGGGCATATGTGTGACAGTGTGTGTGTGTGTGTAGCCTGTATATATAAATATACAGTGTGTGTGAGTGAGAGAGAGAGAGAGAGAGAGAGAGAGTTTTTAGGGTTGTTTTTCCACAAGCTAAAAAAAGGGGGCCAAAGTGTGTAAAGCGAGCTGACCACTGTAAACTGGAGTGAAGGGATCAAAAGGAGTGGATACTTTTTTTAGGGAACAGCGTGATCCCATTCCAACACATACACACACACACACACACACACACACACACACACACTTCTCTGGTAGGCTACTCAAGTTGAGCTAGAGAGAGAGAGAGCGAGAAAAAAAGGGGGGGATAACACTCCCTTTAAAGAAGTCCATTTTTACCCTCCTTTCTCTCACTCTCTGTGTCTGAATGTGTGTGTGTGTGTGTGTGTGTGTGTGTGTGTGTGTGTGTGTGTGTGAGTGTGAGCAGAGTTTTCAGTGCAACACTCAATCTTCGGTTGGAGGTTCGCAAAAAGCAGCGGTGAATTAATTTTACTGTTTTTCCCCAAAAGCTTTGTTGACACTGACTATGGCTTGATAAGTAGTAGCAGTTTCTCTTCTGTGTGTGTGTGTGTGTGTGTGTGTATGCGTGTGTGAGAGTGTTCGTTCACGTGCGTATGTGTGTGCCATAGACGGCAAACAGGTTGAGGGGAGGCAGATCTGATCAGACGCACAGCAACAGAGGAGAGAGCGTGGCAAAGGCTGAGCAGCAGCACATTGGATTACACACAGACGACTACACACACACACACACACACACACATATGCACACACACACACACGAGCTCCGCGGCCAGCAGAACAGCTGGGAGAAATGTGTGTGAGAGCGTTTCACTTAATGCATGCGTCTGCCTTTGCACGTGCAGGACTGTTTGCTTTTGTATTATCTTTTGCTACCGTGTGCTTGCGTGTGTGTGCGTGTGTGTGTGTGCGTCCATCCATCTGAGGCTGTGTAAATATGTATGTGCAAGGAGGAAGAATGTTCTGTCGTCTCTTCAGACAGACGGCGTGTGTGTATGTGTGTGTGTGTGTGTGTGTCTACCTCTGTCTTCACCCCCCCCCCCTCATCCCCTCACCCCCATGGTCTGGAGACAGGAGAGGAAGGGTGAGGGGCGGAGGGGTGGTGGGGTAGGTGGGGGGGGGGGAGGTTAGAGGGAAGGGGAAGAAAAAGCGATCAGATGACGGAGAATAAGGCAGATGAGAAGATTAATCCAGTAGCAGAGAGATGAAACCGAGACAGAGAGGACGGGGGATGATGGAGATTTTAGGACGGGAGGAGGAGGAGGAGGAGGAAGGGGGAAGGAGGTGGAGGTAGGGGGAGAGAGAGAGAGAGAGAGAGAAAATGGAAAGAAAGCGGGAGGAGATGGAGTGAAGGAGACGGAGGGCTGACATGCTCTCTCCAGGAGTGCTCGGAGTGCTGCTCATTCATAATTCACCTCCATGGCAAACGTTCATTCACATATTGACCCCCCATGGCTGCGCTCAATGGAGTTCTCGCCCCTCCACCTCTCCTCTGTCTCTCAATGGACACCCCTGTGGCGCGACGTTCAGTTTCGCCCGAGTCCCCGGCCGACGCTTCTTCTTCTTCTTCTCCTTTTTTTTTTCACTTTTGAGACAGTTACTGGGGTTTTTTTTGTCTCTTACGGCTCTTTTGACACCAGCGCTTTTTTTTTTTGCAGTTAGAAGCTCTGACGTGAGATTGAATAGTGTAAATTGAATATTGAATTCAGACTCCAACCTAGACACAGATAATTGGTATGGATGGCTCAGTGGGTTAGTGCTCTCAGTACAACTGTTGTTAGTCTGATTCCCTCAACGCAGCTAAAACAGCCCATAATGGATCTATAATTCATGTGTGAATGAATTGAATAGTCTGTGTGTGTTTGAATAAAAGCATCAGACAGTTTTCTTGGATGCCAGGGGATGATTTATTCAGCGTAAATACTCAAAAATGGCTGTTTTGATATTACTGATTGTAGTATATGTGCCTGGAGCTACACTATATAACCTACTGCTGTGCTCTGGTCAGCTGTGGCCCATGAGCCATATGGCGGTGTGTCTGTACTGGCTGCAGAAGTATAGTACATTTAGTTCTAAAATAAAAAAGCACTAGAGAAAGTGCACCTTATCAGCAAAAAATGATAAAACATTTCCTGATTTCTTCAGCTTTATTGGTTCGATGGACTCGCAGCACGTTCACTCAGAAGGCGCAGTGTTGATGCAAAGCTGATGAGTGAGGTTTAACGCTGTTATTTTCACTCATATTGTTCCACCGTTCGCTGCTGTAAGTTGTGTTTTGTTTTGGTTTTGTTTTTCAATGTAAAAGCTCCATAGAAAGAGTGTCTTCAGTAAAGTACATGATGGCACTGCCACTGCCTTTATCAAGGGTTTGATTCCCGCTGGATCCAAGCACACTAAATATAGTAAAACTAATTAAAGACATTGTTCACACCCATCATAGGGAAAAAAAAATCATAGCAGTCATTAACCAGTCATCTCTGGGTCATTGAAAACTTGACTGAAGATTGTATGATAACACTACACAGAGGATATAACCTTGTAATTCCATCACTTCTTTGTGCTCATCTGTCATAAACAGAGAAACATTCTTGACAGCACCAAACGTATACTTCCTTTTTTTTTTTTTTTTTGGCTTTATTAGATACTGACAGTTGAGATACAGACAGGAAACTTGTAGGAGAGAGAGAGAGATAGAGAGATAGAGAGAGAGGCGAGTCTAGAGGGACCGCAGCAGCAACCTGTAAGGCAAGGGGTCACGTGACAGATGAAGTTGTCAGCGAGTTAGTTTTCAGTAGCCTTGGTTGCTCGGTATCGGAAGAAAGTGAGCAGATAAGAAATGTACAACGCAACCGTCCTTGAAAAGTTAGTTAAACTTCTCAGTCAGCCTGCTGTGGTTCTTTATTCTTTCACCTCTGTGTAGTTTTCAAAAAGCAGAAATTGATCGCTCAGTTGTAGCCAAACTTGTAACAAACCGGCCTCCCTCCGAAATATGACATCACGCTCTTTATAAATAGTCACACAAACATGATTAAGAGTTCATCAGATTTCGGTAAAGTGAAGTTACTTTCCAACTTCTGTATGCCAAGTTTTGTTGTCGCAGAAAAAGTCTTTAACTGTGGATCTGTTGACCATCAAAAGATTTCCACCAACTCGGATGATCTGCTTAGAGAAATATTAAATAACGAAGAGAGCTGCTCAGTGTCACTGCGGCAAAATGACAACAAACGTCATTTTCAAATGATCAATACCGAAATGTATGATTGTAACTTTTAACACAGTTATGGCTCATGAAACAAACTTTGTCCAAACCTTCAGCCAGCGTGGTCTACAAGATATCAGCCTGTGGTGTTGCCTGATATCTGACCGAATTAGGGATATTGTGATATCGTCATAGCGATGTGTCATAGGTGTTTTCTATTCCTGGTTTTAACAGCTGCATTACAGTACAGTGATGTCATTTTCTTCACTTACCAGACTGTTCTAGTTGTTCTGTTATTTGCTTTCACCCACTTAGTCATTATATCTACATTACTGATGATTATTTATTAAAAATGTTATTGTGTAAATATTTCGTGAAAGTAACAACAGTCATCCTTACAGTATTGGTTTTGGGGGTTTTGTTGTCCAAAGTAGGGGCAGTCTTTATGCTAAGCTAAGCTAGCTATCCCCTGGCTGTCCTAGCTTTGTATTTAGTATACAGACACGAGAGTGGTATTTACCTCCTCATCTAACTCTACTATTTCCCAACACCGTTCATAATTCAACTGTGATATTTCTCCAAACAGCTAAACACACAGCTTAAGTGCTTACTCACAACATTTTAAAACTCAACTATAAATTGTATTGATTTTCACAACACTAATGGTGAGCTGTGAGGACATTTCGGGATTAGGCACTATAAAAAAAAAAAGGATGCATATTCAATACTATTGCTTTACTGTTGCTTGTGCCAACAGTGATGGAAGCTTTGCTTCACAGCTTAATCAGTGAAGCACATGTGCAAGACAATAAATTAAATATTTGCTTTTAGTTCCAAAGTGCAGTTATTTTACTATAAAACTGTTGTTTTATAGACTCATTGGAGTTATTTTACTATAAAACTCCTGCATGGGAGAAACTTTCTGGACTTTTTTCAAATTCTTTGGTGCTGTACTCTATTAAGGAAAGTTTAGACAAAGACGGTGATGGAAACAGACGCTCCTTCTGTGTTTAATTTTCATAGTGCTTTAGTCAAGTTTTCACCTACATAGGAATGATGAGTGAATGACTTGAGTTGGCTCGTTTAGTTTCATTTCTCAACATTTCTGTAGGTGAACTTTAGCTTTCGCGTACAGTAGTGGTTCATGTGTTAAAACAACTGGAGAGTTAAAAGCAGGGTTTTAAATTGCAGTGGAAACACAGACCCGGTCTAAGTGGCCAAGATGGCTTAGAAGAATAATGCTCCTCTGTATCCCCCAGGTTATAATTGTCTTCAATAGGCCTCCTGCTGATTTGAAATGGACTCATTGTCCACAGTGCTGGGCACCTCTACTCAATTAGCCTCTCTCCACTTATTCGTGCTGAGCTATTGCTGGTTGCATCCTCGCGCAGTGCCACACAATAGGCATGCACATAAATACACATTGACACATACAGAGCAGCATGCATGAGCACCGAATCTCTCGCGCACACACACACACGCGCGCACGCTGTCACGCATAGAAAAGACGTCAGCGGGTGTAAAAATAGAGCTTATAAATGGGGGAAAAAGTGTTTTATGTTTACAAGGGGTGATGTCATGTTTGGTTTAAATCCATAGCTGACGAATTGGAGGGCAGCTGTGGTGAGTATCAGCCTGCTCAGCTTTGGCTCAGTTATCTGGTGTGAGGTGGGATGGGGGGGTGAAGAGGTGGAGGGGGGGTTAGATTTTTTTTTTTAAAGGAGCAGAGTTCAAGGAGTTGCAGTTTGTGTCTGTGTGTGTGTGTGTGTTTCTGTCTTCATGTTGGTGCGCGTGTTGTTTTCAGCGGTGGAGGCATGCACACAGTGACGCTGCCGTGGTTGCCAAGCAACACAGGAACGTGGGTGGAAGGATTTCCTGTCCTTAGGAAGCTTTGTTTATAAGTGAGGAGGGGAGGAGGGGGTGAGGGTGGGGGGGGTTTGTGAATGTATATGCATGTGTGTGTGTGTGTGTGTGTGTGTGTGTGTGTGTGGATTTCCGTGTGCGTTTCAGCAGTATGCTTGAGTGCTTGTGTGTTTTTGCCTCAAGTCAGAGTGCTACAGAAAAGTCACTTAAGACACACACACACACTCACATTGTGTATACACTGTACACACACACACACACACACACACAGGGGAGGGAAAAAAAAAAAAAAGGCCCTTTCTTGTCTGTTGAGTTTGGATTTGCGTTGCATAACTCCTCGAGCCGGGTCTGTTCGGCACGCTCTGTCTCCTCCTCTTCTAACCAAACACTCTCACCGTGTCACAGCCACCACGCTCACGCCAGGCCGCCTCCCGCTAATGATGTCATCAGCATGCCTCATTTTTATGTCTCCTCTCACACATGAGATTGCAATTATGTGTTCTTGCCCTGCATGCAATCACAAAAAAACAAAACACACTCACACACTCACACACACACACAGCATGTCTGTCCTGCAGGCGTTGGACCCCGTGATTACGTAATTGACATTGAGTGAATGGGATGACGTCAGCTTGGCTCTCTCTTACTCTCCTGTCTTTCTGGCTAGCTACAGTGATGTCATAAGTGGATGCAGCCATACACGGTGTGTGTGTGTGTGTGTGTGTGTGTGTGTGTGTGTGTTGGCATGCATAATCGTGTGTGGAGACAAAAATGACCTCAGGAACCATCTGATTTATATAATGTGTTTACTCCTCCCTCTCTTGTCCCCTCTTCCCTTTCTCTTAAAGTGGAAAGACTCCACAGCTAATAGATACTTTATTGTTCTTTTATGCGATGTTTTTTCTTCAACACAAGGCATTTAAAGATGCTCCTGCAACACACACAAACACATACACACACACACGCACGCTGTTGCTACCTCTTGAGAGCGGCCTCTGTTTGAAATTGATACCCCAGTGTGTCGCTACTGGTAACTCCATCGCCTTGTTGCCCTCCCGTCTGTGACCGTCTGACCTTTTTTAGTCGATTCTCATCCTGAGGAGCGGCAACAATCGCAGGCAGGCAGTGAATGAAAAGGAGACTTGAGATGATGCCGGGTCATCTCCACAGATACTGTACGTGCCAGTTCTTATTTTTAGCTAAAGAAAACACACAGCGTCATGGAGAAAGAGGAGTGATTTGGTGGTCGGCCTTTTTCAGCTCTTGACAAAAAAAATATCTGTTTTTAGCTCGGCGTTTCGAGCTACGGGTTTTTTTTTTTTAAAGCGGAGAAAGAGTGCTCTATTTGTGTCTTGGGTTGAATAGGCCGCCTGTTGTGTTCTCCAAGCGTTGCGGTTGAAGCTCTGAACATCAGCCATCAGCCAGTGTTGGATGGGAGAACTGGGAGCATTTAACAGACCTGGATACACACACACACACATAAACACACACACACACAAAGACGCACAACCACACTTTGTCTTTCCGCCGTCCTCTCCCACTTTTTCTCTCTCTCTCTAACCTCAAACCCCAAACCGAAGGGAAATCACACCACACTGTGACGGAACAGTTTATGAACCGAGTAGATGCACACACACACACACACACACACACACACTAATGCGCACGGTTTAAAAAACACACACTCGCACAAACACAAAATATGCAGATTTTCCTAATAAACTGATTAGCATTAGCTCAGCCATGCTAAGGCCAAACCACAAACAGTCTACTGTACATTCCACTAACCACACAACAGCTTAACACCGAACAGGGTGATTTGATACCACTACACAAACACACACATATATACACACACACACACACACACTAAAACACAAAATCCACTTTAAACCATCAACAGAACAAACACATCATAGATACAGGCCAAATGATGCCCCATGTTCATTTTAACAAGTAACAGTTAGACACACATACACAAATACAGTAATTATATACATACACACACACACACACACATACACACACACACACACACACACACACACACACACACACACATAGATACACCCCTAACCCCCCCAGGAGTCTTAGGGCCTTAGTCAGCGTCTGTGTGTCCATGCGTGGGCCTGTTCCCTGGCAGTGTGAGGGGAAAAAATACCTTCTCATATGATGTAAACACCAAAGTGCTTGTGCATGAGTGCGTGTGTGTGTGTGTGTGTGTGTGTGTGTTCATGCTTGTAAGCTTGTGTGTGCGTGTGCGTGCGTATGTGTGTGTGTGTGACTGGCATTCTCCGAGATAGGATTCGCTCTCTGTGACAGTTTTCCAAATTATTCCACAACACTGTGCAGTTTCTTTTTAAAGATACGTTTCTCTGCCATCTCTGCTTTGTTCCACTGCACACAGTGGAAAGAGACGGCAAAGATGGAGAAGGCTGAGGGGCTGACATGTGACATCACTAACTAAAGTACGAAAGGTAAAAAAAAAAAAAAAAAAAAAAAAAACAGAGGCCACAGCTTTTAACTGGATTTTTTTAAATGTCTCTTTTATTGATTTTATGATGGTTTTTTTTAGAGCACTGAGCACTTTGTTTTGAGCAGTGTAGTACAAATGTAGTTCATTAGTTTTATTGTTTTATAGGAAATATTATTAAGGCTTTGTTATTTGGCTTAATATATCACATAACTCACTTGTTTTAAATGTGTATTTGTGTGCATGCGCATGCGAGAAAATGTTAGACTGACTATTCTGATATTGTTGCAAGTAACTCTGAAGCTGGAATGTAGTTTACACATGGTAGGAAAGTTATTTAAACCTTTTATTATAAACCAGGGAAAAGTATGCTTGAATAGAACATCAATTTTTATTGCTACGCTGTATGATTTTAGCATATTAACAGCTGCAAAAGAGGTAAACTATTTAAAGAAACTGTAGCTGTGCATAATTTATGTGATGTGGTAGTATCTCATGTTTACATTTATTCTAGAGGATACCAAAAGAATTAAAAAGAAAAGAGAGAATCAAAAGATCTCTGCTGAATTTACTGAAGTTAACAGTTTAGTATTGCACTTTCATAAAGTTTCAGAGAGACAGATAAAAAAGAATCGTTAAAAGCATCACAGCAGAGGCTGAGATATCCTATTTTTAGTCTCTAGTATGGCTCAAACTCTAAAACACCGGATCCTACACTTCCCATGATGCAGCTCGATAATGTCTTTTCGTTTGACCCTTCTTGCCTGGCAAACGCCGATTTTCTTCAAACCCCACGCTTCCAGTTTGCGACTCAGCCTTTATATGAAACATTTGTTGTCTCCTAGCTCAAGCCAGGATAACTCTGATGACATCAGGCGTTGTTTTGTTCAGACTTTAGAAAGCTCCCCTCAGAGCCACAGAGGATACAGAGTAATACTCCAAATGACAAGTAAACTGATTTTAATATGCAAAACTGGTGGTGTGCACCTTTTTTTTTTTTTTAAACATACAGCATGCTCACTAGCTGCTGCATTGGAGCAAGTTTTGCATTTCGGTGTTAATTTTCGAATCGTCAGGTCCTGTAATCACATTCAACACAGCTTTTAATTTAGCAAATGATACAAATCTACATCATTTGTGTAACGGGGTCGATCCGTAGCAGTCTGAATTTACCATTTTAGGCTGGTAAGACAGGTGTATTTCACCAAAAAATTTAGCTTCGGGAGAGCCTCGAATTTCCCTCCCAGCTGGCAGTTTATGGCTCACTGTTTATGTTTTGACACACCGTTGTGAGCAGAGGGATGGAGGTAGTGAGGACAGGAGCCTTGTTCCACTGATAACCTATAAAGAATTCAGTACACAGATGATCTGAGCTACAGTACCTGGCGTCTTGGTGAAATACATTTTTGTTAAGTCTCAGTGAATGTCACTTTCCTGTTATTCTGTCTTAACAGTGGCAAGCCTTTTGGGACAATATTGGCAAACACAGAGTGATATGGACAGGAATAATAATAAGTAAGGAACGATGTGAGTCTCGAGGTAAGGAAAAGGAAATGCGACCTAGTGTGGCAGGGGTTCGCTTTTGGTGTTAAATGTTGTTTTCCATCGATGGTTTCACACTTAAAGAGGACTTGCGATAAATTTCCACCTAATTTGTGCACTTAATTCAGTTTGTAAGACGTTTAAACAGAAGCGCAGAACATAAAACACGAGTTTATGTACTCCTCTTTTACCCAACAGTAGCTGTAAACTAACAAGCTAGTATGTCGCTAACTGTACCCTTTGGTTTCACTGAGGAGCGCTAACAATGGTGTAAGATTTATCGTGGGCTATTATGAAGCACCAACGCGCTCAACACGTATCTCGACAGACATTGAGAGCCAGGTGCAAAATAATCATTGACTGTCAACATATTCATCATAACTACATTCAAAATGTGGTTAGGGGGCACATAGGAGATCACACGGGAAACTGTATGTGCGGGGTGTTTGTTGCTAGGCAACTTTGCCACAATACCCCTGTGACCTTCCGACCCTGCCAAGTCTGGTGTTACTGTCCCCGTCTCACACTTGCATGTGTGTGTGTGTGTATGTGTGTGCGCGTGTGTGTGTGTATGTGTGTGTTATCTGAGACTATGGTGAGACTTGCCGCATAGCAACTGAGAACAGCTGTGATTTCACTGTGGTTTGGAGGAGCGCGTGTGTGTGTGTATGTGTGTGTGTGTGCGCGCAGATTTGTTTGTATGCGTTCATGTCCGCGTGAAGCCGCCGTCACTGTTCATCTATGCACAAACCCACAACAACATAATATGGCACACTGTCACTTCCACAGCGTGATAGCGGCATAGAGTCAATCAGCCAAAATCCAACCCCTCTCCCTCCCCCCCTCACACACACACACACACACTCACACACACACACACACACACACACACACTCTTTCACACACAAACACTCAACCCTGTTGTCAAATCGCAGCTGAAAATAGAGAGCGGAGTCATTTCCCTGAAGATCCATTCATGTAAAATACTGTTATTCAAACCTCCCTCCCCCTTATTCAATAGTCTTATTCATCTCTCTTGACTGCAAAACCAAACACGCCTTGTCTTCTGCTTCCCGGCAAGAGCCTTTGTGCCCGCATACATGTGTGTGCGCACACATAGGACGCGAGCGCCTGTGTGTGCATTTTCTCCGTTCTTCTCCATAAGAGGAATGTCCTTGGCCTGTCCGACCTGCATGCTCCCACTGAGCTCTCTGTCAAACACCTGGGGCGGGCTCTCCCGCTTCGCCAGAGCCAATCAGGAGCCCGGCAGGTAATGACATCAGTTAGCGGAGGATCTTCAGGACCAGCCCCTCGAGGTGATGCGTCGGGGAGAGAGTGCTCTCATTGTTATGATGATTAAGTGTTATATGAAGGGCTATCAGAGGAGAGCCCCTTAATGAAAGTGGAGCACGGAGAGCAGAGGCAGCGGCGGAGCTGTGGAGAGAAGTAGAGTAAGACTGGAGCGAGAGAGAGAGAGAGAGAGAGAGAGAGAGTGGGGGGGGAATAAGAGTTTAAGGTGAGAGAGTGATGTAAAAAAAAAAAAAAAGGAAAGGCAGAGAGGGTGAGTGAAGAAGAGGGGGGGGAGAGCACAGGGCTGAATATTCAGCAGCTGTGTCCAGACTTGCTGACTCCGGGTGTTCATGCTCTGAATGTAACCATGAGAGGCAGAGAGCGTGCGCCGGAAACCGCTGTTAAAAGAGCAAAAAGGGGAAGGAGGGGAGAACAAGTGCACGTACGCGCCGAACACGTTGCAAAGGCGTGCGGGTTTCGTCGCGTCCCGCGCGGTTCCTGTGCGCAAGAATGCAATGCAACGCTCGTGTGCATGCAAGTGTGGACACTGGAGTTTCCCTTGCCGTTTGGTGAAAGAGTGGAACGCCCTGCCTCAGGAAAATTCCACCCTCAGCTGCTCCTATGCTGTTGTAAATCAACCAGCTGGGATGTATGTCCGACACGTTGTGTTATTTTGTGAATAAGGGGCGCCTTTTTTTTTTTTCGGTTTGTATCCACCTTCCCTTCTCTCAAACTCTCGTCATCTTAACTTTGTCTTTTCCTACATTTCCCAGAATGCCCCAGCTCCTTCCTTCCCTCTCACCCCATACTCAGAAATGTGCCTTAACTTGTTGACTTTCAGCTGCAGTTTCAGCGAGATTTCTTTTCCAGTCAAGAAAAAGCGTGTCGCACCCCTTAAAGGCATCATGTCTTGTGACTTGCGTTGAATTATGGTCGAGCACAAATATGCTGTCAGTGGAGGAATTTGTAAGTTTGTCTCGTATACGTCGGATTTCTCTCCTGGATGAACGCTGAATGTTGGTGCAAACCGCTGAAAGAAATCCTTCCTAGCTGCTCATTTTCCAGAATTTTAACCCTGCTTGACCTAATTGCTGTTTTTGTTTATAGAATTAAGTATTTTTATCTAAAAAAAACTTGTTCAACTCAGACAGTGAATCATGTAAAGTTTGAGATAAGGTAAGTTCCAACCAGGGGTATCTTGATGAACAGATCTATCTGCTTCTTGTTGACATTAATTTCATGACTGTTTACAGGCACGCCCCCGTTCAGAGACAGATATGGAGAGGGTTAACATGTGGTCTGAGCTAGACTCGCTGCGGAGTTGTTATAAAAGCTGTTTATACAAGAACTGTTGAATTCATGCTTCATACTTTTACTGTAAATTTCTAATGTGTTTTTTTTCTTCTTCTTCTATTTCTCTGGAATCTCAACGATTTTAGATTGTGAAATGTTTCTCCGTTGCTTAAGCTTCTTCATCAGCTGTAGCCAGATTGGACATACTTTAAAATATCAACAGGCTTAAAATTCAAATAGTTTGAACTTTGAGTGCGGTGAAAAAGATGTAGATTCCGGATGATGTGCAACGCTCGAGGATTGCAGAGGTTTACGTTGGCTCTCTTTGTGAGAAAACAATGGCTCAAACCAATTTTACCGATGATTATGTGTAGAGGGAATTAGCAGATGGCAGAGAGGATGCCAGCCCCCCACATCACCCTCCCTCACCCCCTCCTCCTCCCTCCTTCTTCTCCCACACATCACCCCTGGCTAAAGGAATGTAGCGGAAAACGAGGGACTCGAGATAGAAGATCAGAGGCCTTAATATGAACCACATTGTGTGTTGTTCTCCTGTTCCCCGTCTCCTGTGTTCTCCGCATCAGGAGTGAACAGCCTTTGATGAATATCTACAAAGAGATCTGAGACTTATAAAGAGCGGCAATTTAGCCAGGTATGTTATCTTAAGCCTGGTAATTTGGGAATTCAATTCACTCATAGGGGGAGCCAGGGGAGCTCGCCGTGTTTATCAGGCCCACTAGCATCAGGTCACTACATTGAAATAGAGGGGTTGGGGGGGCTATCTAATCAATGATTGACCACATCTTAAGTCTGTGGTTATCACATCTCTCATCCACTTTCCTTTTTGTCCGTGATCCATTCCTTTCTCCAGCATGGATGTATGTGTGTGTGTGTGTGTAAGTGTGTACTGTAACTATGGATCAGGCCCTGTCTTTCCCCTGAGTTACACGTCTAATCACGGCACCATCATCCCTCATCCCTAATTCTGTTGGCAGGGCCTGTCAAACAGCATACGCTGAAAGACGGGGTGACTTTGAAATGCTGCTAATGACCCTAGGATATAACTACCCTCTCTCTTTTACGCCCCCTCACTCTTTCTTTCTTTCTTTCTTTCTTTCTTTCTTTCTTTCTTTCTTTCTTGTCCACTCCTGTCAGTTGCACTGGCGGTCATTCTCTTTCTTGTTCACTCATATCCTTTGTATCAACTCATTAGTAAATACAAGAGAGAGGGGTGTGAGTGGAAACATACCATCTTTATTTTTTTAAATTATTTTGTGAGATGAATGAAACTGAGTGTGGGCAGGCAATGAGAAGCAATGTCATTAATGTGAAGACAAGCTTGTTTCCAATTGTTATTTAACCTTTATTTCAACTGGGCAGCTTCAGAGATTAAAACCCGCTTCCGTCAAGAGAGGCCAGCCAAGATGCAGCATTCAGACAAACATAAAAGTCTCAGAAAAACACACAATGTCAAAAAAAATAGCAAAACAGAATCAAAGTCACATAGGGAAGAGAATACTTTATAAGCTCTCCAATAGGCAACACTTGAGCGTCAAACCAGCAGGCTCGTTGCCAAACCTATTTAAATCTTGACTAAACAAAGGAAAGACAGCTCCTTATTGAGTCTGCCACAAGAGCCATCATTAACCATGTAAACTCACTGAGAGAGCTTTCAGTTTTAAATCATTTTGCAGCCAGTTCCATGAAGAGGGAGCAGAGTACATAAAGGTACTTTTTCCCCAATTCAGCTCTGACCTCGGGGACAGATAACAAAAACAAATTCTGGGACTGCAAACAGTAATTTTCCACCTGCTTTTTTAGAGATGTAAGACAATACTGAACAGCTGACCCAGCATGCTCTCATATAATATATAAACTGCGTGTGTATAAATATATATATATATAAACCTGTAGCAGGGAATAAGTTGAGCAGTGGACGCTCCGTCTGCCTGTCAGCTCGCACATAGAAGGTGACACTGATGAGGGACGGTGTTACAGTCAGTAATACGGCTCAGTGCTACAGAGGCTAAGACAAGAAGGTGTGTGCGAATGTGAAACAAGAACATAATCAAATAGTAGCAACCACTCTGTGTCACTGAAAGGAAAAAATCATGACTTGTGCTTAAAATAAAACCTGATTACAGCTTTAAAAGGTCAAACCTTTCTTGCATTTTAGCCCACATACTCCATTGCAAAAGTTTTTCCTACTTTCCAGGTTGCCATTTTTTTCCCCCCATTCAGCTTAGGCAGCATCGAAATTAAATAGTAGAGATTTGGAACTTGGTTGAGATAGGCAGTACCTCCTCAGTGAGCTTCCTGTCCTGATTTTATTTTTTTGTCTGACTTTCTTAATCCATCCATACTCATTTTAGTGCAATGCACACATCTTCTAGTGAACTTCCAAGTTGACTCTTCAACACTCCGGGGTCGTCCCGATGCTCCAGACACTTACCATCATCGTTTCTGATTCGAGTCAAGCTGGGGACATTTGTTGCATGTTGTCACTCCCACCCCCAACACACACACACTAACCACACTAGCTGCTCTGTGAGCGTGTACTTAGGCACAGTGGTGCTTTGTGAGAAATGCTAACATCAGCATGCTTTTGAGCGTGTTAACATATGCTAATTAGCACCAAGTACAGGTGAGGCTGATGAGAATGTCATTAGTTTTGCAGGTTTTTTTTTTTTTTTAATCATAAACCAAAGTATTGGACAAATTAAAAAAAAAAGCGACCTGAAAGAACCATGAATGAAAAGGATTTGAATCTGGACTTTAAGCTTCAAACTAACTTTCAGTAAGGAAATCTGTTTACATGTGGAGTTTATTCATGGTTACTCTGTTGGGATTGTACAGATATTCAGATATCTAAAAAGAAAATGGTCAGTGGTAAGTAAAAATCCGCCTGTAATATATTATTTATCTGGCTAAAAGCATGCATATTAACTTCACAGCAAGGTGCTAAAACTCGCCGTATGAAGAAAAAGCATTTTAAACCCCCATACTAATACGATTCCTCATATCAATTTTCCCTTCTTTTTTGGCCTGTTTATGAGTTTGTAAACATCCCGAATTTTGTTTTGTCAGCATTCGGAACACGTTTGAGTTGACATAAGGTATTTGGTGTGGTGTTAAAAACAGCTTGTAGGAGTGGGAGGGAGGAGTGAAGGATGTAAGCAGAGTTGTATCATCAGCAGAAGCCGTGCATGTATCGTCAGCAAAGGCAGGCCAGAGAGGACTCTATAGGTTATTGACAAACTGCTGCCTCACTCGCTTGTCCTTCTCTTTTCACTTCTGTTAAATTCTTGTGCACTTTCTCATCTCAAACACATTTTTCTTTTTTTCTTTTTTTTTGCACACTTTGTCCGCCAGAGGTGATCTAATACAATCTTAAGTCCTTATCTGCTCTCTCAAAAATGAAGCCGTTCGGTTTCTTGATCACAAACTTCTTTCACCACCAAGTTTTAGGTCATTTGCTTATTGATTCCAATCTACCATTTCAGCCAAATTTGCAAAAAGCACAAAGAGCAGAGCGAGTCGGAGAAGCCAGAGAGGGCGGACCTTTGGAACTGGACAGGCTCTTCCAGTGGTTGTTGCCATGGTTTTTTGTTGTTGGGACAAACTGTCGGCCAGTGGCTGAGAGCCTGAGCTGCTGTTTGTTAAAGATAAGTGGAAAAGCCAGAGGGGAAAGAGAAAGAGGGAGACAGACAGACACAGAGCTGCTTTTTCTTTTTCTTTTTTTTTTTTTTTTTTCTTTTTATGACTGCAGGACATCCAGCTGAAAAACACTCACTACCTCAAAGCTTCATCAACCCCACTCTCCCCTCAATGTGGGGATCCCGATAGATCGTGCTCCCCTCTTTAAACAGTTCACCAAGCCTTTCTCCTCACGTTTCTCTGACCCCGCACCCCTCCCTTGCCCGCTATCAAAACTCTGTTGGCTGTGCACTGGCTGCTTTGATATCGTATAGTGTTTCTGGCAGTCTCCCTCTCTCTCTCTTTTTCTCACTCTCTCACTCGGTCTCCCTCTCTCCTTTCCCACAATATTGTAAAAGAGCACAGAGCGCCAACAGGGACCTGCTCACTGTCGAAGAGAAAAGACAGGGAGGCCTTAGAGGGAATGAAGGAGGGACTGGGCGAAGGAGGGAGTGCTCGAAGGAGGAGGAGGAGGAGGAGAGGAGGAAAAGGTGGCAACAGTGAGATAGCGAGTGCTATCTTTAATCAACACTACTGTTATTGTTGGCGTCTAGGATTCAGTAGCATTTCATCAAATCTGAATTCAGTATAATCTGCACATTGAACTTAAATCTTTTTGAATTACTTATTCTAGTTTGTAACTAAAATAACTTACTAACTTAAGTTATGGAACTTGCTTACTTTAGCACATCTTATATTTCATGAATACTGAAGGTCCCGATTCAGAACAATTAAAAACAGTTTTTGAGAAATGTGCTTATTTGCTTTCTTTCTGAGAGTATAGAATAAAAAAAGATTGATACTGCTCAAGTATGGAGCGAGAGCCGGGAAGCTGTTAACCTAGCTTAGCATATATTTAGCATGGTAGGAGGGGGAAATGGCTAGCAAGACTTTCTCCAAAGTTAAAAAGTCACCAGTTAACTTCACCTCTAAAGCTTACTAATCAATGCACTGTCTCTCTTTTATTATTCCGTACACAAAAAGAAATGTAAAAACAACGTGAGTGATTTTAGGTTTAAGAGGGAGTTACGTGGTGTAACTATTTCCTGACGAACAGCAGTTTATCTTTCTGCCAAGCATTTCTGCACAGAGTCTCAGCTGCTTGATTGGCAACCTTAATGAGCACATAATATGTAAGCATGTCATTTTTCTTATAACCACTGTTTAAATTTCTGCTTATGTACAGATTAAACATACGAGATACAACATGCTATTGCTGAACTCTATACTGAGAGAAAGTGCTGTGTTTTATTTTCCCCAAAATGTCCAAAACTATTCCGTTAAGTTCATGAGCTTAAATGATTTTTATTATTTTATGGTATGCAAGGTATATAAAAGTTGAATTGGTCAACGATTAACACTGATATGATGCATCTGACTCAAGCTGATTGTTTGACTCACACCACTCTGTTGGTTTCGTTGATCAGCGAAACAAAAGGTCCAGTCAAGACTGTAAAGTGGTTTCAGGGTGTGATGTTTCTTTCTTTAACTAATGATCTTTGGCCAGGTAGAGACTCTGCCTGGCAGATGGCACATTAACCAGACAGCCAGGTATCATATTGACCTTTCAGCCAGTTTACTTTACTTTGTCATGTTAACCAGCAAAAAGCAATGATCAGCACCAGTTTAAAAATGACAAATCCTGAATGAGAGAGCTCATCAAATTAACGTTAACTGGAACCAGAAACCCAAAACTGAACCTGACACACAAATGGCAGCTAGTAGTGTTGGTGGTAAAATCACGTAACTTCGGAGAGTGCACTGACTCGGCTCGGACTGAGTGAACGAGAACAGAACGGACCAACCAAGTGAGCCACCGAGCAAGTGTGCACCAACGTGTGATTGCATGTGGGCCCGTGGCGTGTCATAGCCATTACCATGGAAGTCTAGAGCCCTGGGCCGGGGCTTTTTTTAAGCTTGACCTGACTGTCGCAGTCAGTCCAACCAACCCACTCCACCAAGGGACCTCCGGGCTGCACACATACACACACACACATAGACACACACATATACAAGTCACCTTCAAGCGTCCACATTCGCAACCTCAGTTTGCTTTTGTGTGTGTGTGTGTGTGTGTGTGTGTGTGTGTGTGTGTGTGTGTGTGTGTGTGTGTCTATGTGTGTATGTCTGAGTCTGATTGTTCACCATCCTCAGAGAGCGAGGGTGAGCGTGACTTCATGATCGCTGGCTGCTGATGAATCATACCAAACTTACTCTGTGTTTGCCTGATGCAAATGTCTGTTTGTTTTGTTGGTTAGCCTACTTTGCAGGACGGAGGCTGTGTGTGTGTGTCGTCTTGAATTATTCACTGGCGGTATTTGATTTTCTTCCACCATACATTACACATGTCCTATCTGAGCTGCTGCCTCTAAGATAGTTGATTTGTCCTTTTTTTTTTTTAAGTGTTGTTCTTTCAGTATAAGCGGTGGCCTCATTGATGTGTTTGGTGCTATCATTTTTCAATTTGAAAGTTCTGGGGCTCAGTTCCCCTAAATATACAGTATATTATGTGCTTATTATCTGCTTAGTGGGTTTGCCAATTGACAGATGGGGTAATCTTTAATACTCCAACAGAACAGGCTCTGGATTCTAACTTTTCTTATTGACAGTATGTTTATCATTTACATCAGTAATTACATTTTTTTTTTTAACCACATACATTAGCGCTATGCCTCATTTTCAACCTTATTACAAACTTCCATTTCCAGTAGTTTCCCATAACATTTCTTGTCCTCTTAGATTGATGCGTATACAGCAGATATTATACTGAGGCTGAATTATTTCCTGATTAACTAATTAATCATTGAATTGGCTATAAAATGTTGAAAAGAATAAAAAAAATAAATAAAAAATGCAAATCTCAATTTCCCAGAGCCCAAGGTGGCGTCTTCAGATTGCTTGTTTTGTCTGATCGGCTGCCCGAAACCCAAAGTCATTCAATTATAATGATGTAAAAACCAAGAAAAGCTGCAAATCCTCATGTTTGAGAAGCTGGAACAAGTGACTGTTTGACATTTTAGACCTTCACGATTAATTGATTGGGGATGGCAATCACAGGGAAAATTATGAGACAATAGTGTCCCCATATTTTGCGCATGATAACGACAACAGAAGCAAATCTGCGCTTCACAATATATACAGTAGCAAGCAAATGATCTATGATATGATGCATGATATTTGTAACTGAGGAGGAAGAAGTGCCCCTAAAATATACAATATAGTTTTAAAAAGCAGAAAATCATCAATTAACATACTTTTTTTTTTATTAACTGTATCAGTTTCACAGAATAGAAACAATGTAATACACAACACACACGGCTGTCTAATGGCTTAAAACTAGAAAAAGGCTAATTTTCTGTTAAGTAGAACAGTTCCTGAGTTAAAATGTCTTTATTGAAGGAAGTCAGAGCATCTCAAATCTGTGAAAATGAAATGAAATGAAAAATTCAATAGCAGTCTGTTGCATAACAAAAAGAAAATAACTGCATAGATCATTACAAAAATGTGTAATGTTGTAAATATGATTAATCAACTGATAATTCAGCTCTACTAAAACTATGCACAGACACACACACACACACACTGGTGGATATTTGATTTGAAGAAAGACTCTTAAGGTTATTTAGTTTGTGAATGTCTGCCTTGCTTGTGTAAACCAGTCCTCAGAGGAAAAGACAGTGTGTGTATCTTTGTGTCTTTCTCAATGCGCGCATGTTTATGCCGGGCGTGTGTGACTGTGTGAGTTGCCAGGCAGCTGAGAGCAGCGGCCGGGACCGAGGGGTCAGGAGAAGTCCTCTGGGATACCCTGACCCTTGACCTCTATTCCATAACTCTTTGCTGCTATGGAGGACATAAAAGGGAAGACACAGTCAGACCTTACAGGATTTGATTGGTCCTGCTCTCCTTCCATAAAGCCCTCCGGATCCCTGATATTTGTCGTCAGGGAAAAGCAGGAAATACAGATGGAGGAGATGTGTGTGTGTGTGTGTGAGGGGGGGGGGGCGCAATTTCATGGGCTGAAAATGGAGAACATCACAAGGCTTCATACAACCTGTGTTGACATATATGTAGCAGAAGTTATTATTTTCCAGTCTCCGAGAGAGTTCTCATTTTCTCTTTCTCTCTGTTGGTCTTCCTCTCCCTTTCCACCCATCCAGCGCATGTGTAGGAGGGATAAAGGTCGTCCTTTTGTCATCAAAACTCCAGATTAGTTTTGCCTCGGTGCATCTGACTCTCTGCTTTATCACTGTGGCCAGAGGAGCCACAAGGTTCAGCTCACCCCTCTGCAAAGTAATAACTCCTACCAGCTACTATTCCATTCTTCGTCGCTATCTCCTACACTACTATTACTATTCCATTCTGGGTTAGGGTGGGGGGAGGTGGAGGAGGAGGACGAGGAGGTGAAGGAGGGGGGGCGGGGGGGGGGATTATTTTCATGGCACTGGCTTTATTGGGCTGTGTAGTGAAGACTGACAGGAAAGCGAGAAGCAGGAGGATGTGACATGCAACATATGTCATGAGCTGCGATCAAACTGACAAAGTTTTAATAGTCGCGTCAGTCCGCAGAGGCCCCATAAATGTGCTGCTGACAGCATGTCATAAGCCCATCTTGGTTTTATTTTAATATTCCTGCATTGATGTGGTTTTGGGGCTTCTGTAACTTTCACTGAAAGTCAGTTTGGCTAATATTGCAGCAGGCAGGATCCAGACTCCAGCTCAAGACAATGAAATGAAGTACATTATTGAAATGTTTCTTCTGGCGTCGGCACACAAAGCGCTCGCGAGTCAGACAGAAAAAGCTGCCAGCAGGGAATGGAGATCTTCTGAGGATTACGTAAATGTGGCATGTGATTTAGACTAGTATCGGCGAGAGCATGAATGCAGTGTAAGATGATTACGCTGTCAATTAGAGCATAGGAATTAGTCTACACCCTCTCCGCTCTCAGAGGAGTTTGTTAACCTTCTCCCCTCGGTGTAAACACTGGTGGCCTCTGCCTCCGGTTATAAAGGCTTCAGAGTTGGGCTGAGGTCAGCAGTCAATGACATTCTTCAAAATGAGCACATTTTCTGTCTCATCATCTTTAAAACATCAAAATCAAAGTCTTCATCTCATTTCATTGAAATGTAACGGTTGATTGCCGAAAGAGTGTCTATTAAAACTTCTCATTTGTCATCGTATCAATTGGAGCACTATTATCTCTTAAATTTAAAAAAAAAAAAAGCACAGTGTCTCACCCCCCTTTATTATATTTTTTTATTAGACGAGACAGCAACAACAGAGCGTATTGATTTTTAAAATGTTTTGCTTTTAATGGCGCACCGTTGTTGTTATAGGTGAGGCTCGATATGGCTGGAACCAAGCAGCAGGCTGAGGGTGAGGACCTTTTGGGTTTGTCAATATCTTGTCAGACATCCGGTGACAAGCAACCCGACAAAAACATAACTGCTCCAAAACAATTTAGCTCAGATTTAGATTTCTGGTTTACTTTTTTTTTTTTTTAAGAAGAGGGAGGTGGAAACCACAAATTTTAGAAAAAAAAATAGAAAGGATAGTTTTGGTTTCCTGGATGCCATTTAGGGCTACAACTAATGATTATTTAGTAATGTCGCTTTTTATTTTTCCTTTAATTGCTAAATTTATGAAACCACAAGAACATCAAAAAAATAATTAGGCATAAGAGTTCATTGTTGTCTTTGAAAATACTAATTTGACAAAACAATCCCAACTCAACAGCCTCTTACTAGCTTTTTTTCGGGACTTTCAACTCAGTCACATCGTCTTTATCAGCAGATGGAGTTTGCTCAGTTGTTAAGTTAAGCTTGTGGCTGAAAGTTATCTTTTCTAAGCCGACCCTATGGATGAAATCATAAGAGCCACTGAGCTCACTTGTCAACATATCAGTCCCCATGATAACTGAGTAAACTCCGCCTACTGATGAAGATCTTGTAATATGGTTGAAAGCTTCAGAAAAAGCTTGTAAGTGGCCCTTATGTTGCAATTTTTTTCTTAGATAAAATGAAGCGATTATAAAGGTTGAAGATTGTATTTTTTTGTCAGTAAGACGACTTAGAGGTTTTATTACATTTGCGGAGTCTGAGAAAGTTCAACACAGTTGCCACGGTAATTTTCAGCCTTTGTTACCTGTCGGAGTTTTACGGAATCTACATTCATCGCTGCATAATAATAGGAATAGTCTGATTTAAGTGTACCACCAACCACCAGTTGTTCAAGAGTGGTGTTTTCAAACCGAGAAAACCATTTATTGTATTTGAATGGTGTCGTTTAAGGGTCCATGTTATCAGATTAGAGAGTGCAAACAGAACTGGCGTGGCGCCAGGCTCACGGCGAGAACAGAAACACACTTTTACAGATTACAGCTGCTTTAAACTGCGTCGGTATGCACAGACAATTAACATGGAAAGTTTACTTATAGACAGAGAGAGCGCACTTACAGCCTGATGCACGCACACACACGCACAAACACACAAACGCAGAGGGGGGAAAAAAAACACATGCACAAGCTAAGCCAAATGTGGACATGCCAAACAGAGACGAACACAAATCAAAACAAAGCATGCAAACACAAAAGAGATCCAGAGAATGAAGAAGACAGAGAGAATAGCACAGTCCCATCTGTCAAACAAATGTGAGGATGCTTTTCACACACACACACACACACACACTTGAACGCTCTCATACACACACACAGCAGGCATCATTTAGTCTGAACTGGAGCGATATCTGCCTTTGTCCTTTAGCAGTTGGTCCTGAGGGGGCTTGCTGTAGAAGTTGCATGAAAGTTTGTTTAAAGCTGAGCAAGTGTGTTAAGCTTTATGAGAGCCCATGGGAAACATGGTGGCACACACACACACACATAAATGTACACACACACACACACACATGCATCCACTTATACACACACACACACACACATACACACACTCAGGCACGAGGCTTGGGCGGCAGCTCGCACTGGCCCCAACCAACAGTGAGGAGTTTGTTGTCATAGCAACAGTAAAATGAGATGACTTTACTGTCAGCCGTAATGTTTCATGGCCCCCTTGCCGCTATGGCAACATAACAAGGAGGAGGAAGAGGAGATGGAGAGAAAGAGAGCTTCAGAGCCATCACTGCATTCCAGTGGACTCCTACCAGGAACAATGTCACTACGATGCCCTTACTTCCTTCCCAAGACAAACACACACCTGTCAAACACACGCATAAATACACACACACACACCTTGAAAAGCCTGTCAAACACCCTTTCCACCTCGCCCATCCCTTTGATTATGCGCTCACTATTTTCAGCTACGGCGTTATCGTCACCGGGGCAATTTGAATTCATTATGCTCAATGTCAATATTGGTGCAACAACGCTGTACCTCAGACAGGTACAGCTTGTTGAATGAGCGTGCGTGCTGTCAGAAAGCGTGAGAAGTGAAAAGAGAGGAGAGAGAGAGGAGATCAAAGACACCAGGCTCCGCCGAGCGTTTCCCTCCGCCGCGGAGAGAGAGTCGGATGGAGCAGCGGGGTGACTATAGGCTGGCTGACTATACGTGGAGCAACAGCGCAGCAGCTATACATCACAATTTCTATATTTAGCTCAGTCCTTCCACTACAGCCTATCAACACTGTTAAGCAGAGTTATCGGCGTTGGTAAAGTGGGGAGAAAAAAAAAAAAAAAAAAAAAGACCGGGAGATATGTGGAAGAGCGACAGATACAGAGGAGCGAGGGGAGAGACGGGGGGGGGAGAGAGAGAGAGAGAGAGAGAGAGAAAAGCAGTAGAACCAGAGAGGAGTTGTTTTGCTCTGTTGCCATGGTGACACGGCGGCCGGAGCTGTAGCGAACTGACAGTTGTCACGGCACAGCGGGTTGCCATGGGTGACAGCTGTCAGTCAATCACGCAGAGTGAGGGGACAGATCGGCCGATGATCACCTTGGATTAGAGAGCGATCGCACAACACAGGGGCCAGCCAGAACATATCTGGACTTAATCCCCATGTCCTAATGGCACTGCTCTCTGGTGTGTGTGTGTTTGTGCGCTTTCATATACGTGTGTGCATGCTTTTTTTAGTTTTGCCACGTTTTCCTACCAGTGTTTGTTTATATGTGTGCTCCTTTGCCAGAAATTCTGTGTGTGTGTGTGTGTGTGCGAGCATGCAAATTTAAGTTCATGTTTTCTCTTGTGTATGTGTGTCTTTGCCTGTGAGCACGTGTGCATCCAAGCTCGGATGCGCACGCGCGTGTGTGTGTGTGTCCAGACTCTGAAACATGTTTCACAGGGTGAGTGGGACAGATTACATTTTGCTGTAGCTACTGGCTAGGTCCTTCCCACAGCTGTCTGCGCTAGAGGACAATCAAAGGCCCGGTTGTGAGCCTTCTGATTGTGGTGTGATACTCAGGCCCGCTTCCCCTTCAATTACCACACTCTGCCTCTGTCTAACGAGCACAGCATTGCTCTTATGTTAGTAGAATAATGGTCTGATTAGGATTGGGATGGTTTTGAACTCGCTCTAATTTGTTTCTTTTTCTTTTCTTGGCAAATGTCCCAATCGTGGACATCTGCCGTGATAAATATCCTGCAGAGAAACCGACTACGGGTGACGCTGTGAATCCAGGAGTTGGAAGTTTTGTTTTTTTTTCTGCACTCATTCATTGTTCCAACCTTGATGATTAAATTCTTCCCCCGCTGTAGAGATGTTAAAGCACCGACATAGCTGCTGTGACCCTGCAACTATTAGACCTTTAACAGTATTCATGTGTTATGACAGCAACCTCATGTAATGTCAATACTTTCCTGGTAGGCTGGTAATTAGAGGGTAGTTATACAAGGCAAGATTTCCTCAACCAACGAAGCACTAAATTTGCCATCCCAGTCAGAATTGGATAGAAAGCCTCAGAGAAAAATGATGATGTATACTTTTCCCCTCAGATCTAACACAGCCTAATTGGGAATGTGGTCAAAATCTTGTTGCATGTCTCCACCCTTTGGCCTTTAACAAAAATGAAGGCTTCATGTGAGAAGCCAACTGAATTTCATAAGCTGACCTCGTTTCTTTTCTCTGCTTTTCTTTTTTATCCTCTCCTTCCCTTTCTTGTCCTCCCCTCCCTCCCCCCCCTTCCTCCTGGCGCTCTCTCCTCTCTCTGCTGTCTGCCTCTCCAGGAGTGAGCCCTGGGCTGGATGGGACCCACCATGCCCCCCAGTAAGAAGGCCCAGAGCCCCAGTAGTGGAGCCAGTGCCTCGCAGGGCATGAGCCCGCCGTACCGGCAGGGGGACGCCGCCACGGCAGCATCTGAAGCCGAGGCGGCTGACCTCTCCCTGTCCCTTTCCGCCTCCTTCTCCAAGGCCGAGGACGAGGAGCTCACCAGCCTCTCCTGGCTCCACGAGAGCACAGACCTCCTGAACAGCTTCAGCCACTCGGGGCTGCGTAGCGTCTCCCCCCTGCAGGACCCCGACGGTCAGCACCCCCGCTCGCCTTCCTCTTCGTCACCATCCCCGGACGACCCCTTGCTCGGCGATGCACACTCAGCGTACGACTTGGCAGCGGGGGCCAACAGAAAACCGCCGTACTCCTTCAGCTGCCTGATCTTTATGGCCATCGAGGATGCGCCAAACAAACGGCTGCCGGTGAAGGATATCTACGGCTGGATTCTCGAGCACTTCCCTTACTTTGCAAGCGCCCCCACGGGCTGGAAGAACTCAGTGCGCCACAATCTGTCGCTTAACAAGTGCTTCAAGAAGGTGGATAAAGACCGGAGCCAGGTAAAGACATCAGCAGTTGTCTAGAGAAATGGTGGATAATAATGACTTTCCTTCAAGCTATCAGCTGTGTATCAAACTGTATGCAATGTCTCCATTGTATTGAAAGGTGGCATCGAGAATATGGTCCAATTCTTCTTCACTGTTCTTCAGCTCCTTTACTTTTTCTTGGTTCATAATGTTTACTGATCTAATCAGGAAATGAGGAAAGGAACTCATTGTATGCAGCATTGTATTTGCGTTAAGTTCTCCTATGGCTGCTTAGGTTAATACATGTATTAACCTAAGCAGCCTTACATTTTTACATTTAGATCCCTTGTATGTTTTATGTTCCCTTTAAAATCAAGGGCAGAATGAACACTGTTAGCAGGCATCACATTTTCAGATTTTATCAGCTATCAGAGTCACTTATGTTAATTTCGTGATTTAGCCAAAGTACAAAGTTAAATTGTTTGCTGCTATCTGATAAACATGCATTGCGATGTCTGTACACTCAGCCAAATTTGGATTGTCATGTAAAAAAAAGGTCACTCTGTATGATTTTAGAATTGAGATAGCGAGTGGATTGTATCTTTTTGCCAGCAGAGTGAATTGAAAGTGAACGATCTGGCGTAAATTGTCTGCACGCATCAGTTTCCGGGCACGTACATTCAAGCTACATCGCAATCGCAAACACTAACCCACAGGAAACGCTAGCGCCTGTAAACTAATAGTCTGAATACCTCAGTTATACATTTAAGAACATTAAAACAAGATTTTAAGATCATTTTAATCTGGTCTGGTTCTGTAATATTCAGGTTCGTTCTGTCGGTATATGAAATTACGTTAGCTAACATTAGCTCAGTAGCCAAAGTCAAAACTATAGCAGTCATCACTATTTTTACTACTTTTCAAACATAACTACAGTCGAAGCTTTTTAAATAAAAAACCTTGAGAATAATTATTAATAAATTTTAAATATTCCACTAATGAATCTTATTATCTGAGCTTATTGATCAGTTTTCTATGTATAGTTGACTTCCAAGTGAAATACGAGTAAAATATTCTCAACGGAATGAAAAAAGTGGTGTTATTCTGGTATCAGATTTAATTAATAAAAGTTTTGTGTATGTCCCCCTTGGATGGAGCAGTGACACCTTGAACTAGCCCCAGTGTAAACAATTTTTAATCATTTTTCATCAATCATATTCAGAATACTTATATGGCATACAAATACGGCAGCCACATGGTAAATACAGGCCCCATTATTCACTCTATCATGTGTGGTTATAACTTATTTCACAGCCAGACAGTTATCAGCGGTTTGCAGGCATATCCAACTTGAAGTCAAACATATTCTGTATTTTGTCTACAGCTGTACCAGATTCGGCCTTATCAATAGTTGATGATCTCTGCTTTCATAGTTCTCTTTCACTCTGACGTTCTGCGCTTCCCCAGTGGGAACAGCATTTCGCTTTTGATTTAAGTCTTGATACAGTCTTTTATACTGGCTTTCCCATCCAGATTTTACTCCATTAAAGACTCGGGGTAAACGGGGAATGAATCCCTCACTCAATTAGTGCTAAATTAATACTGGAGGATTTAATAACACAGATGCCATCAGACTTTAGATTTCATCTCGCCCGAGGGTGTTGGGGGGTGGGGGACAAACAGCTAGGATCAATGCTGGCTTTGCGTGTTTAACTGATTGAGATTATACTGGAGGATATGGGAGCTTTTTATGCTTTCCTTGACCAGCAAATGAACCTGAACTCTTTTTTTGAGTGAGCTGTGTGTGTGTGTGTGCGTGCATGTGTGCGTGTGTGTGTTAAAGAACAAAATGGATGAAGGATGAGGAGGATGTGGTGTGTGTGTGTGTGTGTGTGTGTGTGTGTGTGTGTGTGTGTTCATGCACACGCCCTCATGCTATGCTGTCATCTGGCCCTTGACTACAACGGCACAGAGTTTCTCTTGTATACATATCTCCATAGTAACTAGGTTGCAGTTGACATAAAAGTATGCTGTTGCTGTAGCAACGGGAAAACTGATTTGGCTTTACTGACTTAGGCGTGTGTGTGTGTGTATGTGTGTGTGTGTGTGTGTGTGTATGAGCTTCAGATGGGTACTGAGGTGCTGAGTGGGGGAGAAGGAGTGTATGTCCTCGTCTTGTGTTATATGCACATATGTGCTTGTGTGTGTGTGCGTGCATAGCAGCATGTGTAGAGGTGATTTTGGCAAGGACAGCCTGTCTTGTCTTCCTGTCACTGCACACCGTTTAAGACAGCACACTAATTAACCCTTCAAACCTATTCCTCTCTCTCTCTCTCTCTCCCTCTCTCTCTTTCTCTCTCTCTCTCACACCACATACACACACACTTCCAAAACCACACAGGGCATGTCTGACACACAAACAAACAAGCGCACACAGACATATGCACATTCACAAGCATGCATGAATGCTCAAAAGGACTCACACACACAAACGCGTGAGCGCCGTGCCGGTGTAGAAATGAGGGCACATCTCTGCAGACTCCTACTCTACCTGCCAAGTGCTGTGCTTTATCTGAAGCTGCAATTACAGAATCTCTGTAATTTTAGTCAGACTCCGCCATTCAAAGCTTTTTCACTGAGAATATCTGCATGTGAATATTCCTTTTTTTTTTTTTCTCCCTGCTTTTCTTTTTCCTTTACCTGTTTATGCCTTTTTGAATCAACCATGCAATTACAGTGTCTAAGACATATATTTTTTTCTTTACGTTGCATTATATTTTACTCACTGCTCGCTCACCGGAGAGGGAGAAAGACGAAGGATTTGGTTAAGGGGAGGTCAAGTTATCGTTGTGATAGATACAGACACGGAGAAAGAGGGAAGCGTGGAGACATGGCTTACTGTGAACGCACCAAATCATATTTCCATCAATTTACAGAGGTGGAGATTAATATGACAGTGGCCTATTTGTTCCAGTGACTGTATTTCTGGGTCATATCCAGGCAGATGACAAGATGGGGACCAGTTTAGAATAAGCTTGCTGCTCCGTGCGCGCGCGTGTATGTGTGTGTGTGTTTGTGTATTTGTGTGTCGTGTCAGTCTTGCGTGTGGGAGTGCAAGCTTGCGTGAGAGAGCGTGAGAGAGTGTGAGTCCCACGGTTGCCATGGCTTTGTTTACAAACAGGATTCTTCACTGTGCAGAATGACATGCCTTAATGACAAGTGTTGTTGCCCTCAGACTTCTGGATCAGCGCTGAAGATCAGTGTTGTAACAGCGCAATACATACACACACACCGAAACACTTACACACACACACACACACACTCACAGTGATATATCTCTCAAAGCCTCTTATGAAATCACCACAGAGAGAACAGGCAGTTTTGTAATCTAAGACTCGCTGTGAAGTCTCTCGGTGTTGCACTTAAGTGTGTCACCTCTAACGTAACCTTGCCCCGTTCAGATGAGAGGCGTCCTTGATTCTTTTATGTTTTAACTCGGAGCATTATGAACTGTAGCATCTGGAGCGAGGCCCGAGATTTGTCTGCCTCAGGTGTTTTCTTTAACGTTTAAGTTACCGGCATGTTGTTGGATGCTGCGGCTGTTTTCTCTCAAATCACAAACAAATTAATGATTTCTTTTTTTCTCGATTGCATTTTCTTTAGATGCAGGGTATTTGTAGTTTAAAAGTATTTTATTTCGAAATTTAATTAAGAGGATAAACCCCTTGAGACGCACCATCTCGTTTTCAAGGGGGTCCTCAGGCGCAAAACATAAAAGACACTTGTATGCAAGTCAACAATGAACCCACAATTAAACTCAGACAGAAACTGGGATCAAAAAAACCAAAAAAACGAAATAAACGTGGACAAAAAATGTAACTTGTCATGGTGGGTTTTATTATCAGCGTGATTTTGTCCTTAAACAACTTTCCAACAGACCCAATGTGTTAAGTGAGTCTAACAGAAGACATGCATTCCTTTGCGAATGACACAATGGAAGTAATAAACAAAGACAATGAGGAAATACTTTGGGTTGTTACTTCTCCTTTTTGAACATTTCTCAATATTTTTATATTAACAAAGTGTCTCTCAGCTCAATGTTTTGGTTAAAACAACCGCAGCAGATAGCCGTTTCCAGGGAAAATGATCTGATAAGCTAACGGTACGCTACTCGCTCATTGAACTTGCCACAAAATGACTAACAGACAGAGTTAACGGCTAACATAGTGTTGGTCATAGTGTTATCGTCCATCAGGTGGTCAGACGTTGCTCCGTGTCTCTTGGGTGTCATTGGCTAACATGCTCGCCTTGACAGCTTTATAAGGTGATAATATGTCAATGTTCTGTCAGCAGCTTGTTCCGCTGTCCCCAAGTGGCCAAAAAAAATCTATTAATGCTACTTTATCAACTTTGTTTTTGTAATGTTGTTTTTTTTAAAAAAATCTTGTTTAAATCTTGTGTGTGACATGTTTGTTTCCGTCATTGTGAGTCATTACTATGAAGACAAGCCTTGTTGCCACATACCAATTTTTTAGTTTAGCCTAGGGGAAGCAGTTTAGATATCTGAAACACTAATACTTGTTGATAGGGGTGAGTGATAGAGCCCTAAAATAATATCATGATATTTCAGAGTATTTCTGCAATAATGATATTCTCGATGATATGACAAAATACTCCTCGCGGGATTTTTGGCTCTCCTCATACTGAATCAGTAGCTTCTGCTTGAGGTGTTGAAATAAGTTTGTTGTATTGCCCCCTTTTTGTTGTTACAGTCTTCTTGCACTTTTTACATATTACGGTGGTTTGTTGTACATCTGGTCTTTTGTAACCAAACCACTTCCACACCACCAAAGTCACTCCTCCTTTTTTGGCACGAACTCCTCCACCGTTGACCCAGTAGCAATGTTACTTTCACTTTCAGCCACACTTGTTGTTGCTGTGAATAACGGTGTGATGTCATTACATCAACAAGTCAGAATATTTCCATTATCACAATATGAATTTTGTCTAAACATTAAAAAATGATACCATATTATATGGCACACCCCTACTTGATGATGCTCTTTCATCACAGGTGTGAAAATGATGCCACCATAACAACCCGAGGACCTAAAACCCAAATGAACTTACAGATATTATTTGCAGTGACAGCATATCATACAGTAGTAGATATCTGCATATGAATGCAGAATCTGTAGGCAAGGGACAAGACTTTGGAATCTGGACAATTTCTATAGGAACTGCTTTGGTTGCATGCAGGTAAATAGTCCATGTTGAGAGAAAAATAGTTGGAATGCATTGGCTGAAATGTCGTCTGTACCTAAAACACCTTGAAAAAGTATCAGTGTTTGGTTTTAAACTGCTAACTGAGCTACTTGTGAAACAATCTGGCTACACTAAAAGCCCTGAAACATTGACTGTTGCCCCCTGAGGGTATATCGTTGTTGGGTAGCCGGTGAGTTCCCCTGATTGTACAGAAGGTGTTTTGGGATATGCATACATTGGATCATGCTCAGTTTGTGCCTCTCATGTAACCAGTGTTTTCATATTTGAGACTTTTGCATTAGTTACAAATACAAGCCTCTGTTAGGTTGAGGGAACAGTTGCACATTGTAAAATCAATAAAAAAATTTACTGTCAACCTTGACAGAATACTTTTTATACGAGCAAGTCAGAAGTGCCTTCGAGGAATCTGGAATCTGGTCTTCAAAACATCAGTGGGTTTTGGCAAAGGTTTCTCAAATTATAAAGTCTTCTTTGTATTTGTCTTTGAGGAAAACGGAAGCCCTTATCTTTCACTTTAATGTCATCATCAATGCGAAAGTCTCAAATGTAAAAATGGAGGACTACACGAAGAGCATAAACTGGGGCAAACTTTGGACTGAATTAAAACCACATGGAAAACAGGTTTGGTACTAGTGGAAGAAAACTCAATTAATAACACCTGTAGGAGAAATTTCCACATATTACTCTTCTCAGTTTTTTTGATTTTTTTACTGACAAACAAAAGAGCCTTTTCTCTAACCAACATTAATTTTTACACCCAAGAGGACCCAATTGTCCTGTTGTCTCTTTGTTCTTAAATGGCCTTCAACAAATACAGAAATGGCCTGTATCAAGTGAAAAGGGGAAAAAAATATCCCCCTTCGTCTTCTTTCCCCTCGTTCTGCCTCTTTTCTCTCGCTGTTAGAACATTTGCTTCCTCTCCTGTAATTCCTGTCACTTCATGCGCATAAAAAAAGCTTCTGCTTCATTTTTGAACCACAGACCTCATATTGTTTTTCTTCAACTGTACAGAATATCTTTAATGGTTGTTCAGATATGTATCTGGTCCACACTGTACTAGTTCTACAGCATGCTATATTATTAATCCTCTGTTTATCTGTAAAGTGTATGCACAGTAAATAATGATGGATCCTTGTATCACAGTGGGTTAATCAGGCTTAAACACAGCCAGGGTTAATGCTTTTACTCCCAACTGTGGACGTCCATCATACAATTGTATACAGTCATAATACTTTAGATTGATAGTATAGGTTAAGTCATATTGCGAGTAAAAATATACCAATCAAAGCCTCTTACACTGATGCCTTGCATGTTTCTCTGCACAGAGAGTGGCAATTGGATGGTTAGTGATTGCAGCTCTGTGCTCTCAGTTGTTGTTTTGTTTTTGTATTTTTATCTCATCTGGTAACTAAGGTGAAAACAAAATGTACTTTTTCCTCTCATAAGAGCCAATATGAAAGGTTAAAATGAGCCTCTACAGTAAATGGTCATTGTTAATAATGATTGGACTATTTAAAGCAGTAGTTTGCGTGGTGTAAATACACAGTACATAGCTGTATTTTAACAGCTTTTCAGAGTGGTACTGAGGTAAATTAAAAATCATATAAAGAAAGACCCAAACCAACAATGTATTAGTCTGTCTCTTTAGTATAGTCTGACTTAAAGGTGCGATATGTAAGAATTACGTAAGAATTAACAGAATGTGAAGAAATAATGAAATGAGACCTTCACCGACTTTACACAACATTAGCTAACGTTAGCTTAGAAATGGAGTCTGCTAACATCCAACCCTGAGTTGGCTCTCTTCCTATTGGACTGACATTAATGAAAAGCATGTCAAATTATATTGTGATATTGTGATTTTAGCTGGCTAACGTTAGTACCGCGACTCAATTACACTGAGTGCAAACACATGCACGAGCAACAGGATACTATTGCTACATATTGTACTTTTAACTATACTGTCTGTGGTTCGCAGCTACAAGCTTATTCTTCTATACTACAAATGTAAATCTTTACAAACAGGTTACAAATTTAGTTTAATTTTCTCAGTTATTTTCTAAAACAGCTGGTTATTGTAGTTTTTATCAAACTAATACCCACAGTAGTAGAAATAAAGAAGTAAACAACACATTTACAGGTATCGATTTTAACAAAGGAACTCATGATGATGTTCATATCTTAAAATAAAAACCACTGAACCTTCCATCTATCACTACTTTTCAAGGCTCTTAGATTGAGCTCTTTTAAGCCTAAAATTCAGCAATTGGTGAAAAAAACTGAAGTTGAAATTGGGTTTTTATTTTAGAAACAAGTTTTGTTTTTCCTTCAAGGCCAAAAGGAGACTTGTTGGTGCCACTTTTATGTCTGTGCTGGACTATGGCGATGTTATATGCATGTATTCATCTTTGCACTGGATACTGTCTACCATGGAGCACTGAGGTTTATTACAAATTTTAAAGTCCTTACTCACCATTGCTCTTTCTATCTTGGGTTGGATTGTGTGCCTTGTCTACCCATAGACTTAATCATTGGCATATTCTTATTTATAAGGCCATTGTTGTCTGCTTCTACTGATCTACATCCTTCAGAAAAGTATGGAAAGTTATTGTCTTTGCTCCTAGGTCTTATTCCTACTGTCTGTCCCTAAAGCCTGTACTGAATTGGGGAAAAAGGGCGTTTAAGTATGCTGCTCCCTCTGCTTTCAATCAGTTGCAAAATCACCTGAATATTCGGGAGCTGGTCTCACTGGATGCATTTAAAGTATTTCTAAATGTCTTGGAGGCAGGCACATCTGGCTGTAGATGTTTTGACTGATTCATATTGCCCCTGTTTGATCCCTGATGTTGATGACTTGCAACGAATACTGATGAATATTTTTAATATTTTATGATTCTGTAATTTATCCTTTATTTTCATTGTAAATTGCTATATGTTTGTTTTTATGTCTGCAGCTGTGTTAACTGTGCTGCTGCCTGTCTTGGCCATGATGCTGTTGTAAAAGAGATTTTTAATCTCAATGAGATTTTCCTGGTTAACTGGTGCTCTAGCAAGTGTTTCCAGCAGCTGGATGGTGTATGTGGAATTGACTGAAAAATAAACTACAGTGGCCGTAATCATTGTATTGAAGCAACATGTTACTCAGTGTTAGGCTTTGACTACACAGACAGGACTTGTCAGTAAGAACATTTCATTGTGCGGTTTGATCTTTTCATGGGATTTGTTGACAGTAATGTCACCGGTCTTAATGAAATATCTGTAAATCTGATGATCTCAAAGCTGACTGTTGAATATGAAGCTAAAGCCAGTAGCCAGTTAGCATAGCTTTGCATTAATAGTGGAAACAGCTAGCCTTTCTTTGTCCAAAGGAGAAAAAATTGACAAGGCAATTCACATGTTATATATTGTTTGTATATATTGGTTGTTGGTTTTTTTTTGTAAAATTGAACAAACAAGATGTACCATGTTAATAGGTGAGTGTTAGAGGTGCTTGTAGCTTAAGTTTTTAACTTTTGGACAGATGAAGCTAGCAGTTATTTTGCTAAATTAAGTAAGCTAAGCTAACTGGCTGCTGGCTGTAGCATCATATTTAATGGACAGGCATGAGATTGGTATCAATCCTCTTAGTTAACTCTTGGCAAGAAAGTGAATATGTATATTTCCAAAAATGTTTAATGATAAATTTGTTAAATTCACTGAGTAGATAGTTGTGGGTTAGTATTACCAATGCAGTATTCTTACTATTTTCCTTTATATATATATCTGTGGATTTATTTATCTAAAATGAAGTGAACCATCTTGGTGGATTTTTAGCCATGATATACTGACTACTACATCTGTGGTGTTTTGTATAATCCGCTGGTAGCCTACTAGTATTAATGGTTAATGTATATATGAAAAGATAATAGTGCAGTCAGGAATGCAGTAGCAGTAGTATAGTATTACTAGCAGGGTCAGTGGCAGCAGGACTTTTTAATATCTCCTATTTCCAAGGGAGACCAGCCCCCACAGCTTATATAACACAGGAAACAGATGTTGGCAACACACAATCATCTCTCTCGCTCGCTCTCTCTCTCTCTCTCTCTCTCCCCCACCTCTCCCCCCGCTTTTGTCTCCTCTTTCTTCCCCTTTTGTCTTTTACTCACACTATGACATGTCCCAGGCAAGTTGCAGTATGACTGTATTCTTAATCATGAATCTACCTGTACATTTCTCAGTATTCTGCTGCTTTATAGCAGAGAAGTGTATTAAAAACGGCTGCTTTCATTACCAAAATTACTACTAACTACTGTATTGACACAGACACATGTCATTAAATCCATTTCATTTAAGTTTATTATTGCTTAAACCAGAAATTCTAAATTCCTAGTCAGTTTTACTCTCCTGCTTTATGAGATATTCCTTAAAGTGAGGGTTAATGTTTCGAGTTGTGGATTATTTGTTGTGTAATCCTGCACTTTGGCTGCAAACGCTACGGTAATGTGACTCTTTTCCAGCACATACAGTAGATGAAACACAAATAAACACATCATCCAGAAAATAGTTCACATCTCAGACAAGTAAGACCAGATGGGATGAAAGGACAGAGAGAGAGGAAATCATATAAATGGAGATCAGAAATGCAGTTTCAGGTGACTGTGACGACCGCAGTCCTCTTTCACCTGCAATAACTCTCCGAGATTCACCTTTGTGGAGGTGTCCTAATTTTAAAACCTGTCACACTGTATCAAAGTTGAAGCTCACAGAAAAACACACTCTCTGACCTCAAATACTTTTTATGATAGTCAATTTAAAGACACGATGCCTTTTTTTTTTTTTTTCCTCAACTTTGCAAATTTTTGTCAGAAAATGAAAAGTCCATTTCACCTCCTCTCGCTTCCAAACCCAGATGATGCTTGTTGCCAAGGCGACCGCCATAACCCAGGTGACAGACCCTTCCTGTGAGCTGCACCCTGTGATTGGCCTATCGACCGGGGGAGGGGGGGTCTGCAGATTGAGCATTTTGATTGGCTGTGCTGGTTGGCAGAGGCAGGGGCCCCGGCAGACAGAGATTGTGTAGAGAGCATTGATTTAATCGGCTGGCAAGCGGGCAGACAGTAGTTGCACACACCCACATACACACACACATATATATTTATATATTTATATATTTATATATATATATATATATATATATATATATACAAACGGCTGGCGGGCTCTAGGTGCAAGGGGAAATTTGGCCCAGTGGGGGTCACCTCTGTGGGAGCGAGTGTATGTGTGTGTAATATCATGCTCTCCAGGAGAGGCGTTGCTGGCAGTAATAGAAGCACTCCCAGGAGCAGACCACGCTGGGTAATATCACACTCCCTAGGGAACTCGGCATACACACTCACCCACACACACATACACACACACACACACAGCAAAACATGGCACATATGGCCTGTGTACAACACGACTGACATACTAATGCAAAGCTCCAGACGAGGGGGACACGAATCAACAGTGCACACACATCCTATTAGCTTCTTGCATTCTTACAAGGTCAGATGCTGTAGTGAGTTGTAGCACAGTTTTCGACTGATTCATTCGACATCTTGGGATCTGGAGGCATAAAGCATGAGTTTAGGCTCTGCGTGGCCATCACTCATTAGAAATGATACAGTTTCAATCAGTGAATTTATAAATTAGGAAAAGTTAGAGATTTGTTTTCCAGCAGATCAGACGTCCATGTTTTTCTGCAGTGACAGTAATTTACTGGATTTATAATATTTCATGTATTTGGTGGGTACTGTGTGAGTGTTTGCTGTCATCAGTGCAATACGTTAAATAACTTTAATACAGCTCTCCCTTTTAACAAGGTTCAGTGTAGTTAAGTGGTTCCCAACCTGAGGGTCACTTCTATTCCCACTGACAGACTTAAGAAGAACAGCTATTTAACAGATTTCTTTTAACTTACAAATGATCCCAATTTCTCAAAGATCTCTTAAATTGATTAAGAATAGCTTTTTAGAGTCTTTAGGTGTTATCTCATCTTTTAAACATTTCATGTCAACCAATTTATATACTTATATATCAGAAATATATAGATTGTTGTTTGTTGTGTCAGTTGCTGATGGAAATATTACATTTTTCACGTAAATAACATTAAATTTAAAACTGTAATAAGGATTTTTATAAGAAGAATGAACAATACTGCAGATGTAGGGTAAATCTTTGTCTCTGATTGGCTATTCCCCCTCAGGACACACATGTGATCACTTAAAGGTTACCTCTATACTTGCTGCAAGTAGGAGTACATCTCTCCTTTTACCCACATGGAGCATTTATTTCTTATGTGTGATAAATAGGGGCTCGGGACCCCGCAAGAGCTCGCAATATAAATCTGACTGGTCACAAGTTGATTAACATGATAAGAAAGCAAAAAAAAAAACATTTCTGATAAGTATTGCAGTACTTTTGCTTTCTTTTCTTGCTAATAATTTAGCAGAAAAACAGCGACATGTCTTCCCAGAAATAGTGTTCCTTGTCTTAAGTAGAAAACAGTTACGATCCCTAGACCTCACTGTTCAGAGTGAACGGGGACACACTGTTGAATTCTTTATTTTTTTATTTATAGGAGGGGGGGGGTTGAAGCAGTAAGGTGTGGATTTACCCACTACTTTAATACAAAATTCACCTCAATTTTAAGAATTTGTCTCCAATTAATGCTCACAAGCGCAGCTCTGGCATATCTGACATTTCCCTCCTAATAGATTCCTTGCGGTATTTGCAAAAATCTGAAGCCTGCAGCCATGACATCTCCCCTCCCCGTAGCCTGTACCTGTATCATATCACAGAGCACTACAAAGTGAGCTGAACACGAGGCAGGACGGCTTTAATTTTATATTTACTCTGTGCTCTCTCTCTTTCTCTCTCTCTCTCTTCCCGCCATCCTCGGTCTCTCTGCCGTACACAAACTCCAGATTTTGCCACATTCAGATGACAAGGCAGATGAAAGCACGGTGAAGGCTGAGAGAGATAGAGAGACAGAGAATGTATTTTCATGGAGGCCCGTCTGAGATCCCTCCCCTCTCTATAATCTATAGGCTGGTTTCACTCAGATTGGGAGCCGACAGCTTCATTAGGTGAGGGGGGGGGGGACAGGGATGGGCTGCTTTGATCTAAAAATACACACCATCATCGCCTCTGGAGTGGAAAAAGTTAAAGAGTTTCCCTGTGTCTTAATCAGAAAAAGCTTCATGTTTTTTTCCGAGGAGAGGCGGATTGGAAAATATTGAGCGAGGTGGCATTGAGGATGTATTAATTCTCATTCCTCCGAGTGTTATCTGCCTTGGGAATATGGGAATGTTTGTGTGGCTGATGTTTTTTTTATTTTTTTTTTATTTTGTTTTTTTTGGGGGGGAGGGGAGGAGGAGGAGGGAGCCAGTAATCTATCAGTGTTTGAGCCAGTACATGCACAGAATGTGTTTTTTCTCAAGGTCTTCCTCTTTGGTGGGAATTCAGCATTGCTGTGTGTACAGGTGGTTTGGTAAATAAGAATCCAGCACAAGGTCTGGACTTTGAGCTTGTGTTTGGGCTCAGGTCAGTGTGCTATGCTATGTTTGTGATGTGCTTTGAGGGGCCCGATAGTGCTTCCAATAACATCTCTGTCATCTGTTTCCCTGTTCCCTCTCCCCCCTCTTTTCCTCACTCTCTATCTCTTTCTTTCTTTCTTTTTTTCAGAGCATAGGCAAAGGCTCTCTGTGGTCTATAGACCCCGAGTATAGGCACAACCTGATCCAGGCGCTGAAGAAGACGCCGTACCATCCCTACTCACCCGGCTTGGCCACCCCCTCCACCTCCCCACCCACCCTGCCTCAGACATTTCACCACAGGTAAGGTGATGTTCGCTGATTGATTGATTGATTGATTGATTGATTGATTGATTGATGAGTTGATATGAAATATATGATTTGATTTAATCACTTCATCAGTTCTGTAATAGTTCATTCTAGCGCTTTGCATTTGCAGTTTACAATGATAACAGTGGCAGATTTACCATTTGAGAATCACATTCACATTCACAGTCATTTTTGAAACAATGGGTCCTTTATTCCACACAGAAGTAAACAAGAAGAGGCTGAAATGACAACTCTCGCTAGTCCATTTAATCAGCTGTAGCGAGCTAGTGTGAGCTAATGCTAACACCAAATGTTTCCAACTAATTAGCTTTAAAACAGAAACCCTCAGCCCTAGTATTATTTTTTAAAAAGTTGTTAGATGTTATTTGTTCTATCATAATGCTTGATTGTTTTGGGTGCTTACTACAGAGAAGTATACAGTACTTGGGCTATTAACACAATAGTGAGATTTATTCTTTAATAGTCTTATTTTTTATGCAGTCTGACATACGTTCGGCTGCAGCTGCTTGAATATAAATGTCCCCAAACCACAAAAACAGCAGGATAGAGCAGCTGTAACTTCTCTAAACTAGGCAGTCCTTAACAGGTATTTCCCTAATGTAATCTCTAACCCCATAAAATCATTTAGATAATGGCCAGATCTTTGCTAGGTTACTACTGTGTGTAGTAAGCAAATTAGCCCGGCATGCTAACATTTGCATTGTACATTGGAGCAGATAAACACACTGTTGAATCCATTCTTTATACTTTTGCTCTTGTGTTTTTGGTTTTGATTGAAAGAGAATTAATGGGCAACATTTCTGATTATTGGTTAATCATTTAAGTCAATTATATCACAAAAATGTTGAACATTTTCCAGTCCTAGGGCTGGAAAAAAGAGATTCCCATTGAACTGAAGTGCTGTGTGTAGGCTTGTGGTTACTTTTTATGTATGGGATAGTTTTATTTATTTGGTTGCCTGTTTTGGTCCACATGTTTATAACATGGGAACAAGTTTACAACTGAGCCTATAATTGGCGCTTTGAGCTATTTTATGCTCAAAGGAACACAACAGCGTTGCTTACTTATGTAATAAAAAGAAACCGAAGTTCTCAAGCTAACTTCTGAGACACGCCTTAAGATTTATGCCGTTTTGTTATTAATCTGTTTATCTGATCTTCAAGAATCAAATCAAAACAAAGCTAATTGGGACTTTGTTAATTGAGATTTAATCAAATCAGGAAATCAGTGCCAATATCCAGCCTTTTATATCATTGTTATTTTGGAGTTTTACACAGTTGGTCAGACAAAAAAAAATATACTTTTCACATCATTCAGGTTCTGGGAAATTTTGACAAGCATTTTTCACCATTTTCTGTAACAATATAGAATAAACGATGAATCGAAAGTTATTGATAAATAAATCAATAATAAAAAAAAATAATCCTTCGACGTATACATTCCTCCACCTCTCTTATTCTCTCTATCTTCTCTCCATCTGTCGCTCTCTCCACCCACCTGGCCCCAGGCGTTATATAGCTGACCCGCCGCTTCCTTTCCTTAAATCTTTTTGCACGCTGTTTTTATGCAACAACACTCTCGTCCCTCCTTCTTTCTCCCTCTCCCTCCGGCACATCACAGGTATAAGCGATGGTGGTGGTTGCCTTTTTTTTTTCTTTTTTTTTTCTTTCCACATGTTCACATGTTCACTCCCTCACCCTCTCCCCACTCTCTCTTTCCCTTCAGGGTTCTGCCATCTTTCCTCCACTCCCCCCCACCTCTCCCTTTCCAATCCTGCTTTCTAACATCTTTTGTGCGCTCCTGATCTCCTAATTCCTCCTCTTGCCCAGTTGTCCCCGTTTTGCCTCTCCTCCGGCACCTAACACTCTTTCGTTCTGTTCCGCTCTTCTCACTCTCTTGTCTCCTCTTTTAATATCCCACACACCCTCCTGTTCATCCTCAGGCATACATTACAACTAGTGGGGCACCCAGTACTCCGTCTTCTTTATTTATCCGCGCTGTGATTTATTCCTTCTCTCTCTCCACTCTTTTCACTGTCTCTCCACCACTTTATCATTCAATTAAATCCTCCTTTGTCTACATTCACTTCATTCTCCGACCCCTCACAGCGCCCTCACACACACACACACACACACACACACACACATCGCCACAGCGCAGCACATCTACCTGTGTTGTTTCCCCCACATTACCTTCCTCTCCTCCCCTGACCTCTCTTCTACCTTCAATCCTCTCCCTTTACTAACTTCTCGGTTTCCGGCTCTTCTGCCCATCCCCGCGGATATGTCAGCGAGAGGTACTATTAGTCGTCTTTTTTCCCTTCTTCTGCCTGTTCTCCCTATCTATCTCTCTTTCTCTCCCTCTTTCCCTCTCTTTCTCCCTCCGTATAAAAAAACCCCGCCACCGCCACCCCACCCAGCTCCCCAGTTGATCCAGGCAGGTTGGCTTGCAGAGCCAGCGGACTGTGTAAGACAGAATAATTGGTTCACCATAAAATGTAAAAGTGTCATTTTGAACAATGAGGTATGGGGAAGTGGAACAAATTGGAGGCCGGATTCGGAACATGGAGGGGGGGGGGGGGCGGGAGCGGAGGGGAGGTGGGTGTAGTGAGGAGAGGTCGGAGTATAGGGGTGGGGTGGGGGGTAGGGGGGTGGGGAGGGGGAGTAGCGGGAGAGATGGGGAGGTTGTTCATTTGCATTGTGACACAGTGGGAAATGAGGGAGTAAGTGAGGAGAGTTCATTTGGTGGTTACAGGGGAGCTGGAGGTCCCTTGTGATGCAGCACCTGAAGAGCATGCATAGTGTTTGTTTGTGTATGGGCTGTGTGTGTGTGTGTGTGTGTGTGCAGGCGTGCGTGTGTGTGTTATCCTTGTGAGAACTTTTTGGTTTTAGGATTTATGTTAGAAGAACCATATCAGTGATTTGCATGTTTTAGTCAATTAACTACACATTTTGCATATTTTACATCGCTGATCATTTTTCCAAGGCGTATTAAGATTTTGTTTGTTTTCATTAACCCTGCAACTGACATTTATTTTCATTCTCAATTCATCTTTTCTTGAATTGTTTGGTCCATAAATTGTCAGAAAAGAGTGAAAATTGTACATCACAGTTTCTCTGCGTCCAAGGTGACTTCTTCAAATGTCTCGTCAAAACCCAAAGACGCTGTTATAAAACAGAGAAAAGCAGAAAATCCTTGCAGCGCAGAAGCTGCAACCACAGAATATAGATGGCATTTTTGCTAAAAACAAAAAAGTAAACAATTAATCGGTTATCAAAATAGCAGATTAATTGTGATTAATTAGAGATTGATTGACTAATCATTGCAGCATTTCTATTCATTTCTTCACAATATGACAATCAACAGAGACTTGCAGAAGAAATTATTTCTTTCTTTCCTTTTTGCCAAGTTACATGACAATTGTTTGCATTTAATGTTTAAATGTATTATTATTTAAGCAGCTTAGGTGCATTTAAGCACACTCCAACATCAGACACCAGAGAGCCAGCTGCTGAATAACACATTTTAATGCAAGAAATGACCCAATTTACATTAGCCTTCTCATAAATTCCATTTTTGCTCTTTATTTGTCTTTTGCTCAGACAAAAGCAGCGCTAAAAACCTTCTAAAATCCCTGAAAAATAGAGCTTTCAAAACATCACTGCTCGCAACTATAACTTTTAGAAAATATATTCAGGCGTCTGAACGCTACCTATGATTGAATAACTATTACAAGCAAGTCTGCAAGTTTTTTTGTTTTTTTTTTTATATCATCCGTAGATTAATGGAAACCAGCAGCGGCATGGAAGGTAGAAAATCAATCTAAGAATTTATGATGTGCTTTAGAAATTGGCCAGCACCAATGTAAAGCCCATGCACAGCATGCAGAGTATGCACAATTTGTTGCTAATGGGCTAAAACATGAAAACCACTTGTACAGTTCTTCAACCTCTCCAACATTGCACTGCTGGTCCATGTTAATGCTGCTTATTCCTCATGTCAAAGTTTCCAAAGATAACAAACATGTCAGCTTGAATTAGTAAAACACAGAAGATTATCCACAAGACACCTAGTAATATTTCAATTTGATGTAATAATGCAGCCATAAAAAACATTTATCTTGAGTTTAATATAGACTCTGTAATACTACCTTGGGATTTTAATACTTTGAAATACTTTGCTCATGAGCTATGAGCGGTGTGGAAGGAATGTACAGTGTTTTCTAACTTTACAGCCACTAAGTGGTAAATTAAAGGGTAAAATCAGGGTTCATGAGGTTATGGCTAATTAATATTACCCTTAGAGCTCTGTTTAATAACTTGGCACAATAGGGGCACTCTGGGCAGAAGGTCAGAATTTGCAACTGCGGTCTCTCACGCTTTTTATGACATTAGTCAATAAACAAGTGAATACTGCCTGGAGATTTGCAGATCACAGTGAATCAACACGGTGAAAGGTGCAAAAGTTGGTTCTTAACTTTAGATAGTGATTAGTAGTGATTCAACGAAACATTCCTAACTCAAGGTCCATGTACTAGAGCTTTCAGATGTGTAACGTGGTCTTCATCAGCAGCTGGAGTGATTTGTATGGAGATTGATGTGTGCAGATGTTATGATTGTGTCCCTCTTTTTTTAATGAATGAAAAATAAAATGCTTCATTGGCTGATGAAGATCATGTGAAATGGTTGAAAGCTCCAGGTTAGACATGTCGTAGTGAGTCTCAGGTTTGCATCAGAGGATTTAGGAACACATCTAGTCAGAGGACGGTCCTCACAAGTCTACTCAAACAAACACAGCATTTATATTAAAGCATGGAAAAAGGTTTTTTCTTTTATATGCATCTTGGAACTCAGTAGGTCTAATCAATATAACACAATATCTTTCTCAAGAGCACTCACTCTCAAGAATATTATGTTATGAAGTGTAATGACCGTGAACGGTTGCACAGCATGTCTATAATGTTAAGGTCAAGGACTGTCTCAAGCAGTTCGACACAACTCAGAAGTGGAAGATGAACAAAGAGAATAAGATGGAGACGCAGATAGAGAGGAAGTGGCGGAGTGAAGAAATAGAAAAAAAAAGAGAGAGTAGTTGAGAAGGGAGGGAAGAGGAGGGGGTGAAAGAGGGAGAGTGATGACGCTTCTTTGTCCTCTACTCTTTGTCGCTCACACCTCTTGGTTTTTCATGGACCATAATAACTCACAGCGCACCAGTCAACCCCCAACCTGCAGTGTGCTCCACTGTGTGTGTGTGTGTGTGTCTGCATGTATGTGTATGTAAGTGTGCATGTGCAATTATTTGTTTAAGTCCAACTCTGTGTATGAATGCATGTATCCTGTGAGTTTATTTCCAAATGAGTGTGTGAAGATGTGTCACACATATGCACGAGTATAGGTGTGTGTGTGTGTGTGTGTGTGTGTGTGTGTGTGTGTGTGTGTGTGTGTGTGTGAGTGAGAGAAAGGAAAGGAGAGAGAGAGAGAGAGCATGCTGGGTAGGAGGTCAGCTCCATGGTGCATTCCTTCACACCCCATCAGCATCTGGATGAGAGAGGAGGAGGGGAGGGAAGAATGGATGGAAGGGTGTCTCAAGGGGGTTGGAGAGGAGCTTTCTCTCTCTCTCTCTCTCTCTCTCTCTCTCTCTCTCTCTCTCTCTCTCTCTCTCTCTCTCTCTCTCTTTTTCTCCCTCCCTCTCCCTTTCCTTGGAGAAAAAGATGAGGGGAGATGTTGAGCGGGGAGGTGGTGGTGGGGGGAGATGGAGGGGGGTTGCAGAACGAGCCACGAGTTTAGCCCCTCGCCCACTACATTAAATGCACAGGGTCGCCTTGGCAACGGGAACGCCGCCATGGCAACACATGTAGTATAAGGCAGGTGCTGTCGCACTGTGAAGCCATTTGTTGAGAGAGAGAGAGAGAGAGAGAAGGAGAGACAGACAGCGCAGGGATGGGAGGAGAGACAGAAAGAAAGAGTGAGAGAGCGGGATGTGTGTGTGTGGGGTGGGTGGGGGGGTGGGGGGGGGTGAGATGGGCGGGGGGTGGGGTGGTAGGGAAAACAGACAGGCTGTTAGCGCAGGAAAAATATGTTATCGCCGTGGCAACGCAATGTGGCAACTCTCCATGGCAACAGCAGGTGGCTCAGGGCTGAAATTTGCGTTTGCTGCTTTTGCTTTTCGTGTTGCTGTTTGTGTGTGTGTGTGTGTGTGTGTTGTTGTGCGTGTGCGTGCGTGCGTGCGTCTAAGCGTGTGTGTGCCTGCCTCCAGTCCATCTTTCCCCTGCATCTGGTGAGGTGAGAGCCACATCACAAGTGCAGACGTCCAAATCCTCTCATTCAGCAGCTTAGCAGAACATAAAACAGGACTCATATTACAAAGGAAACTCTCCTGATGAGTGGAAACGAGTGGGTTGCTTTTTTCTGAGTTCACAGCATCTCCAGGTGTTTTCTGTCTGTGCTGTCTTGTTTGTGTGTGCGTGCCTGTGTGTGTGTGTGTGTGTGTGTGTGTGTGTGTACATATGACCAAGATCTATGTTGTCAGACACACACTGACTGTGTTTGGTCTGTGAAACGGTAGAGAAACAGCCCAGAGAAAAAAGAAAGGAGCAGTCAGACGTGTTGCCAAATGGGGAGCTAAAGACCACTCAACCTGTAAAAGCTCTTACAGCCTCTCTCTTTCTCTCTCTCTCTCTCTCTCCCTCTCTCTCCCTACATCTCTCTCCCTTCACTTCCTTCTCGTCCCTATCTCTCTCTATCTCTCCCCTCCTGTCTTAAAATCACAGATTTACCAGCAGAACTGTATCTTTTGTATTGTGTGTGTGTGTGAGAGCGCGTAAGTGTTGAGTGAAGATGTCTCCGTCTATGTGAGAAATGCCGTCATTACCTTCTTCATTAGTGGTGCAATGATCACCTAAACCGAGTCCCCGGCTTTGTGTGTCTGTGTGTGTGTGTGCGTGTGCAGCAAGTGCATGAATGTAAGCCTGTGTTTCAGCGTGTCATACTGTACACACGTCTGTCTTAAACATGCTGGTGTGACATGAGCTTGTGTTAAATGTGTGTGCGCTAATGTTTTTTTTTTTTTTTTTTTTTTTTTTTTGAATGTGTGTGAATGGACCAGTGGCGGGCGGTGGGGGGTTGTCATGAGAAATTACCCCCATGGACTACAGCGGCGAGGCTGTAATTCTCCGAGGTAATCACAGGGAATAATGGCAACAGTGGGACACCCGGGAATCTAATCACTATAATCAGAAGCACTGGCTTATGGGCTCAAATTCCTGCCTTGCTATCTGCCTCGTGATGAAGCCTGCTGGGCTGGTTGGCTGCTGCAACATGATCAAATGATTGACCAGTTTTCTCTTTCTCTCTCTCTCTCTCCCATCCCTTCTTTTTTATTTTTATTTTTTTATTTTGGCAACCTCTTCATTTCTAGTCCTCCATTGTGGTCGGGGAGTCCCCTCTTCAGAAAGAATGGAGGAGTTCTCCTACAAGGTACTGTCTCACCTCCGCAAACTTGTACTTTATATATGTATGATCTCCCTCCTGCTTCTTTCTTTCTTTCTTTCTCTTTCTCTCTATCTCACTCTCTTCCTCTCTCCTCCTCCCCCCACCCTCCCACCCCCCCCACACACACACACCCTCTACTGATGTGCCAACTCCAATCATCTCAATTCCAAATCCCTCTTTTTAGAAGCGCACCTTGAGAATACCGAGTGCTGAGTTCTGACACTTGGCTCGGTGCCAGAGGAGGAATGCTTTTCTACGGAGGCGTATTTGAAAGTTTTTAAAAAAAAAAAAAAAAAAAAAAGACAAGAAGTGATAGAGACACAGAAAGTGAGACAGGGAAAGAAAGAGAAAGGAGAGAGAGAGAAAATCTCAGCTTCGAATCGGAGACAGGGGAGCAATCCCCTCGCCTCTTTTTCTCATTCAAGGCACACAACATACAGTCACTCCTTTGCACTCTTTTACTCTTATACACCTCCTTTTCCCTGTATTTCCCATTATTCCTCTCCTCTCCTCCATCCCCTCCCATCCCTCCCTGGTGGCTGGACGGCAGTTTAAATGGACATTCAATCCCAATCAGGGAGCACTCCGGGAGCTCGCTGGGCTGCCGAGTCCTAAATGGAGGGGGAAATGGATACATTAGGCGTCTGCGGCGCGCCCTCCATCGCCGCTGATAATGGAGTAGTAATGGTCAAGGAGCCGAGGTTGGAGAGAGTGTCTGAAAACCTGGACTCCCTCTAGACACACACATGCACGCACACACACACACGCACGCAGGCTGAGAGTGATGTGTCTGAGGGGCTGGTCGATTGGACAGATGGACGGATAGACAGCCGGATGTAGAGGGAGACTTGCAAGTGCGCATGCAACAGGAAGAGACGGGGAGAGGAAACTTTTTTTTTTTTTTTTTCAACGTGTTTTTGAAAGGAGAGTATGCAGAATGGTCAGGCATGATATTTGGAAGCAGCGGGGAGAAAGAAAGTTGTGACAGACAGCCAGAGGCAAAGACAAGGAAAAAGGGATGGTGGGGGGGGCAGGAGGGGGGAGAGGTAGACTGCCAGAGACTGAGTTTGGGGGCTATTAGTGCCCTCCGTTATTACTTCCATCTCCCATTCCCAGAGCTTTCAGACCTGCTCCACTCTGAGCTGATGTGGACTGAAATCTGCCTCTCCCTGTGACTCAGGATGAACACAAGGACAATGCCTGGCAGCCGTGTCCTTAACCTAACCCGTCACCCCACCTCCACAACCCCACAAAGTTCATCATTCAAAAGCTCTAAATTATACAGGATCCACTCTAGTCCTTCCTATTTTATTTAAGTACTTGTGTTAAGAAGGAACCTTATTTCAGTTGTATTAATTTGGAACCAGTTCTCAGGCTTTATTAAACTGTCAGCTGGGAAGATGGTGTATCTGACGCAGTAGAAAAATTGACCAGCTGTTAAGTGTTTAATTGCAGCATAATAACACAACACAATCAGTGCTAAGGTTCATAAATATATTGGATTTATGTCTGTTGGATTAGATGTATTCACAAATGATTACCCTGCAACTCTGCAAGTTTTTTTTTTTTAATTGCACCTACACAGCAGCTTTTATTTTCTCAAGTACAATATGAAGAATTTGTACTTTACATCATATTTTATATTTTGATCATAGAGTATGTTTGTAATTTGTGTAAAATCTTTATCTGTAAAGTAACTAGAAACTAACAGCTGTCAAATAAATGTAATAAAAAGTACAATATTTCTATCTGAAATGTGGAATAGAAGTGTAAAGCTGAAATACATAATAAATTACAAAATAAAGTACCTCAAAAGTATCTCAAATCTTAATTAAGTACAACACTTGAGTACTTTTCACCTTTGTATTACAAGAGTTTTACAAGAAGACAAAATAATGGTAACGCAGTCACAACTGCAAATACTTCCACAAAGCTGTGTCATAATTAGGTCAAATGGCAATTAGCAGCATTCATTTATTACAGAAGCCCAGTAATCAACACTTCAGCTCCGCAATTACTCAACCCTGCATCCTACAACTTTCTTTTGACCCTCCCTGCCTGATATATGCCCACATCTTTCGAACTCCACACTCACAGTCTACGTGTTACAAATGTCTTTCGAGCCCAGATTAATAACCCTGACAACATCGTAAGAGTATTTTCTCAGACTTGACAAAGTTCTCGTTCGCTGTTTTTTTACAAGCTGAGTAGTTCTCCTCATGACGAATAAACTGAACTTTATGTGAAAAATCGATGGAGTGCCACTTTAAGTTTCCAAAGCAATATGAGACTCTAACAGAGTTCTAAGCAGTTTTGTCCAAACTGCAGGTTAAAATATCAGGGAACAGGGAAACAAACTTGACAATCATGGAAAAACTTGCCAAATACAGGAAAGAACAGGACGTAACAATTATAACCAGCTATCGGGAGGGAATGTGACAGATACAGACGTCACATGGTTGTCAAATCCTACTGATTAGCGTTCAGCCTAATATGACCCGTGTTCGTAGCTGTTTAAATAGGTTATTAAGTTACAGTAATTAAGTGTTGCCTTTATTTTGTCTACCCCCTGTAAGTCATCGCACATGTCAGTCAGCCAACCGCTTAGACACTCAGCTGGAGTTTCAGATAGACAAGTCAGTTAGCCAACCAGTTAAACTGCCAGCATTTTCAGCCCACCAGCGATCCAGTCAGTCAGTCAGTCAACATTAGTATGCATCCTGCCCTCAGACTCTGTACTCACTTTTAACACAGCAGCAGCCAAGCAGGCAGACAAATGAGAGACTGGTGGGATGTTTTGACTGAGCGAGAGGCCACTTTCAAACAGTTGCGTTCTCAAGGTCTGCTGAGAGTGACCTTTGAACCTTCGGACTGCGTGTGTGTGTGTGTGTGTGTGTGTGTGTGTGTGAGTTCAGCGAGCATGTGTACGTACTTGTGCGTCTCTACTCCGCTCCTCTGCTGGCCGTGCAGAGACTGCAGCCTGCAGGGCCATGTGGAACTCATTTAACAGGAGAGCAGAGGAGGCTGAGTGCGTATACGGCACATGAGAGCGGAGAGGGGAGGGAGCTGAGGGCTTCACTTGCCCTGGAAAACAGGCAAGGCAAGGCAGGCAGGCAGGCAGGGAGGCAGGGAGACAGGCGGCAAGCGAAGACGTAGGAAGCAGACAGAAAGCCAGAGCAGCTGACCAGACATAGGAAAAAAGACAGAGTAGAGGATATTTTCTCTCCAGGAAAAAAGGCAGAGATGCAGACAGACACCTCTTCTCTTCTGTATTTACATTTTTTTTTTCTTCACTGTGACCTGCTTTCTCCTACCAAGCAGAGTGCGTCTTTTTTTTTTTTTTTTTTTTTTTTTATGCTTTGAGCTTGTAAAATATATTGCTCAATCTCAGTGAATGAGGACAGGCTTTAGGAGCGCTGCCTGCTCTTTTTCCCAGCTTAGTTTGTCACCTCATCTCCTCAGCATATGTCCCAGGCTTTTTACCTGCAGAGACAGCGTGCGCGCTCAGTCAGAGATATGAGTCACCACTATACATAGAATGACAGTGAGATCGATAGAGAGAGAAAGGAATCAACAAGAGAGGATGGAATTAGAAAGACAAAGAGAAAGGCTTTGCTGAGAAATTCAAACAGCAAAGCTAGGAGGTTTAGATACTGGGACACACACACACACACATAAGTGGAAGAGAATTGTCTGTGTTGTGCTGGAGAGGTGTGTGTGTGTGTCTGTGTGTATCTAGGGTAAACAGTGGTGGTCGGGAGTGTGTCGCTGAGCTATGAGAGGCCATGTCAAACAGCTTGGTATTTCCTTTCCCCCTTTTTCTCTCTCTTGCGCGCTCTCTCCTTCCCTCTATCACTTTCTCTGCTGATGCATGATCTACCACTCTGTGGCATGTGGAAGGGGAGCCGTTGCTATGGCAACCCAAAGCCTGACTGGAGCGAGAGGTGGGGAGTTTGGTAAGGGAGGTGGTGGTGGTGGAGGGAGGGGAAGGGAGGGGAGTGGAGGGGGGGAAGGGGGGGTGCATGTCAACCCGGGGAGACCTAATGCACTGCCCACACACACAACCATGCAGTGAGTGATCAAGATTACAAAAGAGACTCTGTGCAGGGACTTACTTATAAGGTTATGGAGAGCAGAGCTGGAGATATCAGGGGCAGAGCCACACTAACTGGAGTCAATAAGATTACTGTGGACACAGCCAGCAAAGGGAAAGGCTACAAAAACACACCAACAATGACAAACAGACCGATCATAATTCATCTTTGTATTTTACAACAAGATTCAGAACCAAATATACAATCATTTGGGAGGCCTTGTCATGACAACTTGTATGTTTTAATGAGCTTGTGGTTCCTGGGGCGAATCAAATTTCTCCTCATAACATCAATCATAAATTCAGTGTATGGGCAGAGATTGAAAAATAAAGCTGTATTGATGCTGTGGCAAAACGTTTTTAGAATTCGTACCTTTTATAAATGCTTCTTTAGCAGAGAGAGCAAACAGCAGGTCATCATTTGTGAAATGCAAACTGACCCCAGAGATGAAAATGACAGCTGTTTTAGTGAACTGGGATGGTTGTGGTGAGCAGCCAGCCTTGAGTAATGAGAGTTTTTGGCTCAGATGTACAGATACACTGTTCTTCTCATCTCTTACCGTCATTCATATTAATAAAAATATAAATTTACATATGAGATTTCACAGCTGTTTCAATGTTGAAAGCCTTAAGACCACCCTCGTGTTCTGTCACACGTTCAGTTTTCGTATGTGAAAATGTTCAGGTCTCTCCACCGTAAGTAGGAAACCAGAGTCAAGACCCTGACCTTAGTGGAAAATCTGAAGTTCCATCAAAAACAAATAATTACTTATAAGTCCTGAATGTTTGTTTTCATCCCAAAGTGACTTTTATACTGAGACACTGTTTGGTTCTGAACCAGAAAAGTATCTCCAGAATCCTCCGTTGGAAACTGAATCATCTTTTGAAATGAATCCCCTGTGAAGCAGGTTAATTTTACATCCAGGTTAACTCTTAAGGGTCTGTTTTTCTGTTAGTCTACAAACTCATTTTTATCATACGCAAGTGAAAACAAATTCAGAAATTGTAAAGAATCAGTTTGGCATTTGGGAAATGCGCTTATGTGCTTTTTTGCTGTTAGATAAGAAGATTGATGCCACTCTCATGTGTTTCCATTAAACCTGCTCATTAAATCCGTCTGTTATATATGAAGTAGCAGCAAGTTAGCTTAGCTTAGCACTGCCACTTAGCACGATCAGTTTTAAGATATCATGTGTTAATAAGTGAGCTTTAAAGGTGCTGGTAGGTAGATTTTGTTTGGACCTACCTTTATGCTAAGCTAAGCTAACCTGCTGCTGACTCTTGCTTCAGAGTGTCAGTCTCAAATTATTCTTTTAATGCATGTATATTAAAAACCAAAAACTTAAATATCACCACAGCAAACAGAGGAAGCACTGACAGCGATGACAGCTTTAGGTCTTCAGCTGTCACATTGGATCAGGAGCGTCGGTAAACTGTGATCTACTCTCCACATCGAGTTTCAAATGGGTTGGCGTCCAGGCTTTGGGTGGGCCACTCGAGGACATTCAGGGATTTGTTCCAAAGCCATTCCATTATCCTGGCTGTGTGTTTGAAGGTGTTGTGTTGCTGGAAAGTGTTGTGATGTATGATAGTGCCAAGTCAGTGTTTCGATGTAGGGATGGCATTAGCCAGGTGATGAGCAGCACCTGTTTTTTGCCAGTTGTAAACACTTTCAGGCCTGAGCGTTCCATTTCTGTCTCATTAGATAAGAGGAAGCACTATTTGGTAAACTCCAGGTGGGCTTACCATATGCCTGTTTATTCAGTAGAGCAAAATGGCACTTAGATGGAGTACTATGGAGATGGTTGTCCTTCTGGTAGGTTCTCCCATTTCTTTGAAACGTATGGCCCTTGGGTTCCTCATCTCCATTTTGACTAACGTCCTCTCTGCCTGGTTACTGACACTGACCTGATGGACAGCTCATGGAAGAGAAGTGGTAGTTCTAAACTTTTTCAATGATTGAACCAACTGGGAAATTTGAACCCTTCAGCAATGTTTTTGTACTCTTCTCCAAATCTACACATCAACACAGTCCTGTCTTAAAGGTCTACCAAGGGTTCCTTGAACTTAGTAATCTGACATGTGTGCATTTATAAACCATCTTCAGAGTGCTTCTCGCAAAGGTTCTAGATAGAATTAAAATCTTGTAAAGGGAAATTATGCATTGTGGAAAGTTGCAAACTGGAATCATACTGTATGTAAATGGGGTGTTTCTTGAGTATTAGAGGAGCTTTCCACTGATTTTACACACAAAGTTCAGTTCATTCATCATAAGGAGTACCACGCAAGGTTGTGAAAACAGTTGTATAATGTCCTCTGTGGTTGTGGAAGGAGTTCTCTAAAGTTTGAACAAACAGGATGATGTCCTCCAGGTTATCTTGCTTGGACTTGAGGTTTAAAAGCTTTAACAGAAAGCCTGCATTACAAACTTGATGTATAGGGTTGGATAGAAGTTGGCATTTAGGAGACAGGAGTGGGGTCTAATGAAAGGTGCTCTTGAGTTGTACTATGGGAAATGTAAGATCCAGCATTTTTGGAGCTTTGGACTAAAAGTCAGGATATCTCTGCTTTTACTGCACCAACTTTGACCATTCTTTCTTATCTGTCTCTTGTGAGACCCTGAACTTTATGGAAGTACAATACTCAATTACTGGAGTACCCCTTTAATAAATATATAAGACTTCTAAAACTTTGTTCACTTTATCAGTTCGGAGAAGTGTATATAGATCACTTTAGAAATACATTTAATTAATTTTAAAGATCCCCTCCAACCATGTTTTAAGATGTATATGAAACACTATACTTTGAATAATGATTGTGTCTGATGTTTTTTCCACAAAAAAATATTAAAATATCTTGTTAAAATCCCTAAAATGACACTTACTCCTTTGCCCTCATTAAAAAATTCCAAAATCTATAAATATGCAAGTATATTTCATTTCAGAAGTTTAACTACTGGACACAAGATGTCTCCTACTTCACTGTAAAGTCCATTCTCAATGTATGTGCACAGCAGGCCTAAAGTTTCCACACTTCTGTAAGTTGAATATTGGACCAGGATTGTCTTCCAAACTATTTGTGATGTCACAAATCATGCTCCTAGGCCATTCCTCTAAAATTGGATTTTCACTGAGCACAGAGAAACTTTCCACTTTCAGCAGATGAATGTGAAAACAGCCTCCCAGTGTCAAACTCTGCACATACATCATTCTGCACAGCGAAGCTCAAACTTTCATCTGTAAAAAAAAAAAAAAAAAAGTTTAAAACCCCAAAACAGTAAATAAAAGTCTTGAATTTTAAAACCTGTGGTATCGCCCTTTAAGTTCCAACTGCCTACTGTTCAGCCACAGCTTCAGGCAGGCTGGATTTAGCCGAGCCCAGCAGTCGTTGGTAATTGAATGATTCGCAGCGGCCTTAACTCATTTATGACGCTTTCCCGCTCAATTTAACCTTGCCTTTCTCATCAATATTGCCCTGTTGGCCTCCTCAGACGGTCAGTGAATGCTCATCGAGCTGCCTCCGGGTCTTATCGAGGTCCGATCGTGTTTGGAGAAGCTTCCTCTGTGTCTCCTTCCGTCCTCAGGATTAACTTTGAAACACATTTGAGTGTTGCATGTGTAGTTGTGGCGCAGACTTGTGTGTATATCTTGTCTAAATCTGTGTGTTTGCTGCTCTCTCTCTCTCTTTCTTCAGTTCCCCGTGGTGTGATCCAAAATGGCGCCCGTGTCAGCCGCCAGGCACTCTTCCCTGTGATAAGACCCCTACCTGTAAGCCCTGTGGGGAGCAGAACCTCGGCCATAAGGTTGGTAAACTTTGCTCCCGTCACTCTCAACCATATAATTAATGTCAGTTAGGGCTTTCCCAGCGCAAACACATTCCCTCACAGACATACACAGACACACCCCACATGCACACATACAGTAGCTTTCAAACAAACACAAAAGCACATGCACACAAAACAGACGGCGCTCTACCTCGCACCAAAATTTTCCACTGATAGTTTACATAACTACATCTTCAAAATTCAGAGGCATTCACACGCTCCCTACCGTTCAGAACATTTTATCCAGGTGTGTTTATATAACGGTCTTACATACGCACACACAAACAGGTTTATTAGAGGGAGAGGCCTCATGATTCAAAGAACATTCGGAGCATGCATGGACATGCACATCCATCATAGGAGCATAAGAGTATGATGGCCCGCACTGCATAATGAATTAAACATACCAAAAGGCTCACTAAAGGTATGCAGTGAATATTTGATCACTGTAAGGGGTGCATGTTTTTCTTATAAGATATTAATATGCTAACCCTCTCATTCTGAAGGGAGAAAATGTCCGGGGGACAGGGCACGCTGCTGAAGCATCGTTTGATTTATTGGTTGTCGGAGTACACCCCTGTCCTTTAATGCCTCACAGAGAAAAGTGTCTCCTGACTAATAGAGCAAAATATGTGTTGCAGTTGTAACGTATAAGCTGGTGGACAGTGGTTAAACAGCTTCGCTGCAGAATCGTCATTCTGTGGCGTTCTGACTTTAAAGCTTGCAAGGTCCTTTATGTGCTGAGCAAGTTCCTCAACCTTAGGGACCATGAAAGCTGCTCAGAATGCACGGTGTCATTTGAAAAATGCATAGGTGGCAAGTCTGCTCATTTTCTAAAAGGCTGCCTCTTTTTTTTGGAGATACAAGTTTTTAATCTGACCAGAGAAATATGCACATTAGGCCCTAGGGTGCTATTTGAGCGTGATAGATTATCACCTGAACATTTTTGCTTTCTAGCCAAATGCGAAGCAAAATGGAGCAGGCTTCAGTGGAGTGAAGCGTATAGAGGCAGGCCACCTGGCTGGCAGTCTGACAGCAGGAGTAACAATATTCTCCCCCGCTCTGTGTCCTTGCTTCATACAGATCATCCCTGGGAGATTATCTAAGCCGAGGACAGGACAGCCCATCCCGCTACTCTCCTCCGCCCTGCAGCGAGGACCTCCAGGATGACCACACTTACAGCACCGCCAAATCCCCCAGCAGGCTGTGCTCCTCCCAGGTGGACGACCCTTCCTCTCCCCTGGACGACGACGACATCATCGCTGTGGAGATCCAGTCAGACGTCAAACCCGAGCCTCGGGAGATCCCTCTGGATTCTCACGTCACAACTGCCGCCGCTACCTACATTTCTCAGCAGCCCCTGCGCGGACAGAGACGTAGTTCAGGGGCAGGAGCTGGGACTCTGGCAGGAAGCAGTTTGCCCTGGACCAAAAACCGAGCAAGGTGCATTAGCGACACGCTGCCGCTGAAGAAGCGGCGCGCGGCGGCGGTGGAGAAGCCGCCGGAGAGCGACGACGAGGAGATGAAGGAGGCGGCAGGGTCGCTGCTCCACCTGGCAGGCGTCAGAGCCTGCCTCAACAACATCACAAACCGCACCGCCAAGGGCCAGAAGGAGCAGAAAGAGGCCCTGAGAAACTAAGAGACACACATAGAACAAGTACATAGTCATGCAAACACATACAGACGGTATACAAGTCAAAGCACGCACACACACCTTAACACACAGACACATATACAACACACAAATAGGTCAACAGGTAACTTACTACAGCATTAGTCTCTACGGACACTTCTCATCTCCCTCTATCTATCTGCAGGGCATTAGGTGAATCCTACTTATTTGTGGCAATATCAAAAATCTATGTTTTCCTACATGTTCAGCAACACTAACATCAATGGGTATTTCTCATGTGTCTTTGTTGTTTTTGTTGTTTTGTTGGGGATGAAAGCCATAAAAAAAAAGCATGTTTTGTCACTAATTTGGACAAGTCGTACACGACAAAACCGAATCACATTGAGGAGCGTACAGTACATGAACAGAAGATGGCTGTTTGTCTTACCTGTTTGTTTCTATGTGAATCTGTAGCAATCTTGCAGTGATGCCAGCAAAGACGGCAGAGCCGACGAGACAAGCCTATTATAACAAGACTTAGAGCTCTCTTGGCCGCTCACTAGCATCACTCTCCTACATCCACGAGCACAAATGTGAGACTGTGCCAAAGATAAGTGACCAGGTTGCTTCATGTAGCCGATACGACAGCTGACAAAAAAAAAAAAGGAAAAAAAAAAAAAGCAGAAACTGAAGGCATAGTAGTAAAGTCGAAGAGCTAGAGAGAAATGACCTTAAGTGTCAAAATAATTGTAAAACCCAATGTGATATGTATTCATGCACTTAAGATTATTTTACGCCACTTATAATAAAAGCATCATGGGTAAAGACATGGTTTATTTCAAGAGCACTCATAGTATTTAAGAATAAAATATATTAAAATAAAAAAAGCTCATGTTTATCACCATAGAGATGGATAGTGTGCCGGGTCTGAGGCAATATCTCCTTCATTTTGTTGTTGTTGTTGCATAATGTAAACTTCCTTAAACCTCCCCAGTACTTCTGTCCATAGACGTAGACACCTGGTATAGATATCGTAGCTACCAGTAGCTACCACACCTTCCTATTCATTTTACAATGTCAAAGAACTATATACATAAACTGTGGGTTTAGATTTCTGTTTGTGTCTGTTTACCCTCACTCTACCCTCATGAAGATATAAGCAATTTGTCCCGTGTGGACAACTCTGTAAAAAGGTTAGAAAATATTTTATTTTTTTCCTTTCTTAATTGAAGCAATTTGACCTGCAGGACTTTCTCAGTTATATTGCATGGGTGCTTGTAAATAAGATAAAAAGCAAATCTTTTTTATTCAAAGATCATGTAAGATAAACAATGTATTTAGCATGAAGCATGACTTATTTTCATATAAACCTTGATCCTAGAGGAAAGGAAAAAAAAGTTTTGCCGCCAATTCTTATACCCGTGATTATATTGGATTTTTTTTTTTTTTTTTTTTCTTTGAATCCTTTGGGTTCTTTTTCTGAGCGGGTTTTCAAAGACACGTCTTCAGGGAGGAAACGTGGGAGATCACTCTGCAATTAGAGGCCCGAGGGTGCCACCTCTGGGCTTCGGTTCAGGCTATGTAGGCCAGCTGAATCACCTCTTAGGGGTGGGCTTCCGTCTTCTTCTGCCTGTACAGTGATTTAGGTGTTCAATGTTAACCCCGGTGTTATTTCAGAACACGTCTGTAGAGTGTGTGAGGTTATGTGCCCAGGAACACACACACCCTTTAACATTGTGCCTGCCTGCCTGCCTGCCCTCAGTACCTCTGTTGTCATGTCTCTGACATGTTTTGACAGAACATTACCTGTCTTTATTTATAACAGTATTGTTTTTTTTTTCTCCTGTGTGTATATGTACATGTGTCCTTATTTTCCATCGGCATTGTTCAGTGTAAATGTATGGAACAGACGGGAATGGGAAACTTTGTTGGTGTCCTGACAGAACCTCGTGTCTCCAAAAAAAAAAGGCTACTTGAGAGGAACTGAAAAGAAAGAGGAATGTAGCAGATGGCATAAAAAAAGTTGTTTTTTTTCTAATTTACATACAGTATTGTTAATTAACCCTTTGATTAAAGGTATTACTTGCCGTTGTGGATGTCAAGCGGTCATACAGTCTCACATATTTTCTCAGTAGCTCAATCTGGAGATCAGAGGCTGTGTTTTTAATATATTTTGCTATAACACCCACTTTACATGGTGTATCTCACTTGAATTAAAAAACTGACTCGATTGAAATTCACAAGGGCAGTAGTGAGCTTTGACATTCTTCGCATCAGAAGTGATATAGATGCAGCGTTGCCACTATTTGGCACGCTTTTGCTAAAACAGGAATTGCATTAAAGTATTAATTTTCCCTCGCTTGCAGGGAGGTACAGTGCATATAAAATGCAGCTGGATTTTGGTTGGAGGCTATGTGCATCAGCGTAGCAGCAGAGTCAGACAAGGATTTGCTCAAGCTGAATAGATGTTGAGTGACTGTCAGTGAGCCAAGCATTCAAACAAATGCATGTCCCATCCACTGGTACAGTCTTTTGCCACCTGTAGCATGCATCACTGGCTTTGCATTCTGTATGGTATCCATGCTGACATATAAAAAAGGCTAAAAGGAGACAGTCAGTCAGTGTCAGTGTTCTTGTTGTGTGCCATCCGTCTCTCGTCTGATATCTGTCTGAGTGCTCCCGCAGCCCAGGTCAAGCATTCTGCTGTATTTGCAGTAACAATCCACTGTTGTGGAGACTAATAACGTGTTCAGTTGGCAAGAGGCATGTCGAGGGGAGATGTGTTGCTTTAGCAACCACCTTTTTTCCTTTGACTCACTCAGTGACATGCAGGAAGGATGAACTCCTGACCTACGAGTCATGGAAAAACAGAGTAACACACATACCCGGGACATTTTAAAGCAAAGCAAATATATTTCACTGCCTGAAAAGCCCCCTAAAACAAGTGTTTCTTTCAAACCTGCCAAACACACAGCGTGATGCTCTAAAAAAAGAAAATAGTTGCCATTTTTTATTTGTTGATGTTTTTATGCGCATTTTTATTTTCTGTTTTGTTTTCTCTCTGACAAAATAATCTACAATACTGCCATTCTTTTTTTGGTGACTGTCTGAGCTGAATATTGGAAAGCCATAGGTTAGAGATGTCAAAATGCAAAACTGTTATTGATCTGTGAGATGTGATCCAGAGTACACCCAGGTGTTGATTTTTCAGTAAATGTTCAATTCTCTCCTTATTGTGCAATCATATTGCCAAAGAATGATTTCAAGACCTATTTCATCACTACATGTAAATATCAACGTTGTCCAATACCGTGGCAAAAAATATATAAATGTTGTTTTATTTTGTTTTCCATTTTCTGAGAAACTACAATGATGTTTATGTGATGTATTGTCTTCCAGTTGGTTGCAATAATAAAAAATACAAGTTGCAGAAGATTAGTTTGGCTGTTCTTTTGGACGGACTCAATCAAAAAAAAAAAGTCAAAGGTCGTAACAAAGTCGTCAATACATGTAGTTTTGTGTTAATAACTACGATACATTCAATAAGTGTTACCGGTTAGCAGTTGATTTCCTCAAATTTCACAGTTTTTCTCTGAAAATTCAAAGTCAAATATAGCAAAGACTTACAAGAAAGCATATCACCCTCCCTCATCCCTCATTCATTTCACCATGCAACACACACTAACCTCCCATTTGCTGTTAAAGTGCTAGCTTTGTGAGACTGGAGACTCTTTAATTTGCTCTCAAGACTGACCCCAATCATTAACCTCACATATTCCCATCAACAAGGGTCTTATCATAACCATGCCTCTTCCGCCAGTTAATTATTCATTTACTTCCTCTAATCATTTAAGTTCAATACTTCTGATTAAAGTCAAGCTCAGCGTTCCCCTCAGGGAAAGAAGTAAAAGAGTTAAGTGTACCAAAGAGTTCCTCAATGCCTTATCAATCCAAGTGGTGCCATTTTGGAGGCGTGTGGCAGTGGAAACCCATTCATAATTGAAGCCGAGACAGGCTTAATCTCGATCCAGTGCCTCTCTGTGCAGCGCGCTCCCACCACCAACACAACTGGAGCTAGCTGCTCCTCTGTTGCTATGCAACTACAGCAAAGAAAAGGGGGGGTGGAGGTGGGGGGAAGCAAAAAGTGTGCATTGTCTAGATCTTTAGAGGGCATCATACTACTCAGTTACCAAGAGTGAGACTCAAAGGTAGCGACAACATGCCTCAGATAACAAAGCTTTCTGTTTGATCATTTGATCACATCTCACAGTTTGAGAAGCACCTTCTAGACACAAGCTTTCAATCATCTTTTCCACATCACTTCCTTATTTTTTCCCTTAAAGGTTACAAGTGAATTCAAGAGCATATTCTCATAAGTGTCAAGCAGGCCTTTAGTTCCCCTTCAGTGAGATATATTGAATGAATTCAGTTGTTGTGACACTGACGCACCATCTTAAGAGAAGGCAGAAGTGCTAAGTGGATTGATGCACACAGAGCGCTGTGTGTTCCCCGGTCTATATCATCCATATCCACAGAATGACCAGTGAGGCAAGTTTCCATGGAGACAGAAGTGGAGGTAACGTTCTCTTGTCAGCTCTCATTTATTGCAAAGCTTTATTGTTTTTTGAAATCTACCCCCCTCGGTAGTCAGCGTGGATGTGTTTCTGATTAAACAAAGAAGACCTACGGACAGGTTTCATCCAAAAACTTCACTTACATCAACCTGTATTGAATTACATGGAAAATAGTTGCATGTGATACAAAGTGAATTGTGTGTGTGTGTGTGTTTCTGTGTGTGTCATGCAATTGGAAAACCAGAGCTTGTATGCTGAGGTTCTGCTACGTAGTGTGATCACACTCTTGTGGCAGCGTGGTGTTACTACATGAAAAAAGGGCTCTTGAAACATAAACAAAGGTACCAACTTGTCCCACATATCACACTGTAACATATAAAGGAACTTAATTTGAATAGTAACAAATGTAATGGCGTGAAAATCCACATGTATCCATGACAACTTCGTCATAAGGCAGACACCTACAGCTTGGATCTCATTCCTCCAAGTTTCATCCAAATCAGACCATGTGGCTATTACAGGCTCTCAATGTTGTCAGTGTCTCAATGAAATTAAAATTTTCATCACAGATGTTTACATCAGGCCAATTAATGCATCTTACATCCATTTTTCTTAGACAGGTCAACACCATAGACTATAAGTTTCATCACTAACATGAATTATAGGCCAGAAATCGTTTAAATCTTTGAACAATAACATTTAGGAAGTAGCAATAACTGTGGTGTTGACAAAAGAAATTTGGAAAAGGATGAGTTTGAATGAGATAAATTTCAATTAAGTATAAAACAGAATACATCAGGTTTCATAAATGTATTACTTAACAAAAATGTTGGATATGCCATGGTCTTATTTGGCTGCAGTTCATGAGCCATATTGCATTACTTCTGACAACTTCAAGTAAAAAAAAACAAAAAACATCAGGCACAGACAGACACAAGGCTAAAGCAGTATTTCCACCTTAAAGTGTATTGAGATATAGTCTTAATGGAGACCAATGGGATTTCAAAATTGTATTGCAGTGCCCCCTTTCTCTTCCCCTTTTCTGTCATCAGACATGTCAGTGTAGTACTTTGTACTTTTTAAATCGGCTGGCTCCCAATGAACACTAGCCAAAATAAAGCTTGTGCTGTAATTCAGTTTGACCTTTACATTTTATTTTTATTATGTATTATTGCATTGTTATCTTTAGGCAGTATTATTATTCACTAGGCTATAAACTACTCTCAGCAGACATTTAGGCTCCTGTAATGTTATAATTAACTCCCCTCTATGTGTCGGCATATTCACAGAAGGGATAATTCGGTAAACAAGGTCACAGCGAATTATAAAGCTAATGCGATCTGTACATCTTTATTTACCACATTGAATCTAAACTACATTTCCCAGCAGCACAAGAACTGATTAGTAATCAGACTCTCGTTGAAATCTCGCGAGATGTATTGTATGACCCTGCCCTATGTCTCGCGCACTCGCAGCTCCATCGCTCAGTATATAAAGCAGGACAACGACGGAAGGAGGACGGCTGGGGAGTCGCAGCCCGGGATTGTAAATAAGACCGTAAAAACTGTGTTTTATTTACAAAAGTGATGCCGGCTGTTTTAAAATATCGTTCCCAGTTGTTTTAAACCGTTTTTCGTAATTTTTGGCTCTATTTCTCGCCTATTTCCGTGTGGTTTTTACACTACGCGTATAATGGCGAGCTCGGCTAACTCGAACCCAGTGGTAAGGATCAATCTCTAAGGATTGTCAGCGGGGGAAAATGTGGGTAAAGTTAATGGAAAGCTGTCGACGAGCTGGTTTTACTTACTGCAGTAAAATGAGAGTCTGCTTTTGCCAACACTTCACTGTTTTATCCAATAAAATGCAAACTTTAAGTTCATTTTAATCGGCCATTTTAATCAGTTTTCGAAACTAACCTAGTTCTTCCAGATGGATCCATCTGGCATGAGCAACGTTTAAGCTATGTTAGAGGAGCTGTGTTGCCTTTATATAAATCAGAAGGGGGAAAAAAGGTAAAACTGGTGCAGAAATTCATATTTAGTGATGAGAATGCATTTTTTTTTTTAAAGTTGTATGGGCTGTTTGTCAGGTTAAAGCTTTCGTGTTGGCAGTTAGTTGGTTCATTTTAGTGTCTCAAGAGGCTTCTGACTTAATGTGTGAAGCTAAATTGATTTAGAATATGGATTTATGGATATGTGATGTTTATTTTAGTCAAAGATTGAGTCGTTGCTTGTGTAGAAACGAGTGAGTAACAGAGGGACAAATGGTAAATGTAAGATAAATGGCTATTTTTTTGCATACTAGTACAAATGTACGCAAAGCACCTTGCCATCATCCACTGCGAATGAATTTAGATTATTTTATTTTATTTTTTCTTCTTGGAAATGAAAAGTCTCCGCAGCCGAAAGTCGTCTTTTTCAATTCTCAAAAACGTTCAGCCAACTGCCTCATCATTGTCCACCATTCCACGACCAGAAAGGCAGGGTAGCCATCCCCAAAACCACCACTTTTACCCATCTCATTACAATTTAGTCCTGCTCCCCAACCGATAAGGCTATACTGCTTAGTCAAAGCTGATCATTTAGACGATATTAACACCCGAAAAAAAAAATATCCTCCACATTCCGCCACAAAATTGTTCAATTTGTGCGAGGCTGTCCGAGCGCGCAGTTTGCCGCTCCGTAAAATGGCTTCCACGTCTCCCCTCTCTTCGCTTCTGGCCCTCCTCCTTTGCGCTGCCTGGGTTTTATACAGCCATATTGGCTCTCTAATATAGACTGCCCGGGATGGGAAGGTGCTACTCGACGCTACGTCACCGGCTCTACATATAAACACCAGACTGTGCTTTAAATAGTGGAGGAGCAGACGGGGCCGAGGAGGGGGAGGGAAGGAGAGAGAGACCGAGGTCCGTCCTGCGGACATCGGGGACAATGCAGTGCAGCGAGCGGCGTTGGCGGCCTGCGTGTGTGTGTCGCACCGCTGGCTTCTGTTGCCGAAATGTCGGCTGTTGTTTGACGTTTTTTTTTTTTTTTTTTTAAAGGGTGTACATCTGTTGTTTGTGTGCGCCATGCGTGCTACCGTATCCCGAGGAGGCATACAGCTTGTCTGGTCGTGACAGACAGACATTTACATATAAAAATATATAGACATGGTTCATGAGGATTAACATGACAAGCAACACAGTTCTTGCGTTTTGTAGCGTTGAATCAAAGGGATTATATTTCATGGAGCAGTTATAGCAGTTTAGCTTGCTATAGACAACAGCTATTCACCAGATGTTACCATAAAATTTCAATTTATGCTTATTTGGCATGGCAAAATTGAATGTATTGTCAAATTTGACATGGCTTGTTATAAATGTTATGCTGCTGTTCTGACAGCAGACGTCTAAAGCACTTTTTTATCTACTGATTTCTGTCTAATAAATATATTTCTGAATGCCACAAGTCATTATCTCTATGTAAAAGTTAATACTGGTGGGTAAATATTTATAATAGTAGGCATTTGTTATACTTATCATCTAAATGAATAGGTCTTCTGCAGCATTCACTTATGTAATCAAAATGTATTTGCTTTTGTGCTTGCTCCCTCATAGCCTAAACTATACAAGTCTGTGATTGAGGATGTGATCAACGAGGTGCGAGAGCTGTTCCTGGACGAGGGAGTGGATGAGCAAGTGCTTCTGGAGCTGAAAACGGTAACTGACCTCAGCAGAGTTGTTCCTGTGTGCAAACTGCAACAGGGGAAATAAAAAAAAAAAATGAGCGGAAGTGTGTGGAGGTGTGCTTCATCCTTGTCTAGTAGTAACAGCTGGTTTTAAGCTTTTGTTTGTATCTCTCATCTGTCAGCTATATGAGAACTTCCCCTTTTTATAATAATGAAGTAGATCATTGTAAGAGTGTCCTGGATGGAAAAGGGGTACGTCACACAAACATTATTATTGTTCCAGCATGGGTTTCCCCATGTTTGAACAATAATAAAACTCCAGTTCTCAAACCGCCTAACACTACTTTTGTTTGTGCCCGATGTCTCAGCTATGGGAGAACAAACTGTTGCAGTCCAAGGCAGTGGAGGGCTTCCATACTGAGGAACAGGCAGCCCTGCAGGCTGCTCAGCAGCAGCAGCAACAACAGCAGCAGGTTCAGCCGGTCCAACAGGTCCAGCAAGTTACCCAGCAAGCGCAGGCCCAGCAAGTCATCCTGCCCCCCCCACAGCAGCAAGGTGGGTTTAAAATGAACAATTAGGCTTCAATACAATAATAGAAACATCTGTGAATTTTTACACATCACAAAAATACTCCAAACCAAGTCATATATAGACTATTTATATTTCTTAAATCGTTTCCTGACAGAAGCTGATATTTAATAAAAAAGAAATAATTTTGCCCAACTCATAGACGACCTTACAATTAGAGTATTAGAGCCCAATTTGAGATTAAATTACTCAACCAACTCGGTGTTCACAGATCTATTTGCTCTGCTCATTTAACATCATTTTCCACTGAGGGTATCATGAGTAGTACTGGAGCACATTATAGTATCACCTGAACATGTTTTTCTCTCCGCAGCTCCCCAGCAGCAAGTCATTGTTCAGGATTCCAAGATTCTACAGCACATGAGTGCAACGGGGATGGTAAGTGCATATGTGACGTGTTAAAAATGAACAGAAGCAGTACAATTGTAGTCTGGGATTTTGCATCCGTAAGAAAAAAAACAGACCTCCACAGTATATAAACAGTCTCACACAGACACCTGTCTTCTATTCATTCATTTACTTTGTGAGTCCTTTACTTACTGAGGTTTGCAGGCTACCCCAAACTAAATAAAAATTTGCCGTTTTGTAGAGCTTTGCCAGATATGGATGTTTTCTGGAAAACATACTCACTGTCACTCCTGATGTGCACATTTAATGTTCATTTTCTGTCACATGTTCATCAAAGCAAGTAAAGTGGTTACACAGAGTAGTTTGAATAAGTCTACATAAGTAAATAAAGAAATGGCCTGCCACCAGTCATATGAGCTATCTTCTTTATATCTTACCATCACATTAATAATTAATTCTTCTAAATTGGACACAAGGGAAGCTCCAGTCCATGAAACACCATTCGTTTGTGTTCTCGCTCAACTATTTCACACATGGTCTTACTTAAAGGATAGCTCTTTTTTTTTAACTCTCAGTTGAATTTTGAAAATAATGCCCCAGTTCAAATAAAAACAATAAGAGAAGACTTGAAAAGAGGGAAATTGTTCCCCTCTATTATTATGGGCTGGAATAAAATGAACATACTACTTAGAATATCTTTCTTCTTCTCATCTGTGTGTATTAAGTTCACACCACAATCGTTTAAAAAGCTCAAAAGTATAATTACATGTTTTATATGAAAGGACAAAAACACAAGAATAGATCATAAAAAGCTAGTTTTGTCCAAAAATAAAGGTGGTTTGGTGTGTTGGAGATATGTTCCAGTGCTACTGTGTTCAGCATACACAGAACAATGTGAGCTTGAAGCAAGATGACAAAAATCTTTCAGTGTAATCAAGGATGTTTAAGTGTCTCTGCAGGCTTTTTTCCTCAGGGCAGGATGGAGGGTCAGAAGGAAAGGTAGAGAGGAGAGGAGTGTTAGGACCTTCAGGTAGTTGTAGTAAGGGCCTGGTTTATAGTTTAGATAAAAACCCGAGGACATTACATCCTCTTATGAGCTCCTGTTGAGTCTCACACACACTGACAAACGCACCTTTTCCTTCATCATTTTTCACACAATGGAGTGTCATATTTTCCTTCCTTTTGTACCCCACCTCCCCCCTTCAACAACACTTCTCTTTGGCAAGCCATGTGTTAGTGTCGAGGCTTGAATCTGTGCCATTGTAGTAAATTGTGTTGGCTTTTTTTTCTCTTCCTTAAATACCCCCTTTTTTTTTAACCTTTCACACCATCAAACCTGGCAGATAAAATGAAGGAATGCAAATAAATAAACAACTTTTATCACATCAGCCACGGGAGTATGAATGTTATCGCTTCAATTATTAAGGGGTTGTGCCGTGTTTCATAAACATTTAAATCTCTCATGTACTTAAAGCTGATTAATAATAATAATTTTAGAGAGCGTTTAAACCTGTAACATTCCACTTTTCCTCGTCCTTGAACCCTAAAATGTCTTTAAGCTGTAGTATATTATTTTGCCTCAGGACTTAATGTTTATGCGAGTGTGTGTCCTTCACTCCCCTCAGACTCTCATATATATGTGTGTGTTCTCTTTTCCTCCACTAGAGTGCAGCAGCTACCGCAGCAACCCTTGCTTTGCCTACAGGGGTCTCCCCATACCAACAGCTCATCACCAGCCAAGGTAAAACACACACACACACACAAACATTTCTACACATTTTTAGTTGTATATTTCCATGATGTTGCTGAGTAGCCATGTTAAGCTGCAGCGACAGGAAATACATCCACAATCACACCCGTCACCTCCTTCTGTCTTGTGGTCTCTCAGGTCAGATCCTGCAGGTTGTCCGCGCCCCTAACGGAGCTCAGTACATCATCCAGCAGCCTCAGCAGCAGATCCTCCTGCAGCAGCAAATGCAGCCTGGTGGCGTGCAGGCTCCGGTCATACAACAGGTATGTAGGTCAGACTCAGGACACCTAGATTTATTTAGGAGTCCGCTGTGTTTATCTTGGTCTTGAGGACGGACACCCTACAGCTCATCCTGTATCTGATCAGTTCATAATCAGTTCATGATTTATTAAGTTAAGTGAAGCTGTTTGGCTTCATAGCTGTGGGTCTGTTGGCGTGGCGACGCAGTGGAAGAACCGACTTCTTGAAAGACGAGGAAATGAAAAACCTTGAAAAACATTGAAGTAATTGAGTAGAAGTCATTCTGAAAACATCAAGAAGACACCGACTGCTTCTGTGTAGCCCCCAAAAGAAACAGAATCTGTGACGTGACCCCTGCTATAAGTGACCTCCTCACACACACCCATAATAATAAAACACAGTTAAATACATCATTACTACACAATAACGTCGTATTCAGCTTCCTCTGCTTTTCAACAATATGGCAATACTGAATGAAAGTTGGACTGATAAAACAACTTGTAGGCATTTTAAGGGGGAAAAAAACAACTCCCAACAAAATCCTGTTTACTGCTGTTAATCTGAGAGCTTCTGTAAACTGAGTTCTTGTGTTGACTGTCTGTCCAGGTCCTGGCTCCTCTGCAGGGAGGCCTTCCCCAACAAACAGGAGTCATCATCCAGCCGCAGCAGATTGTCTTAGCAGGAAACAAAGTCCAAGGCGGTACACAGGTCAGCACTTATTATTACTGTTGTAACTGCTCTTTTCATTTGGAAGTGGGTTAAAGTTTTGAGCTGAACATTTGGTAATTCACAGTTCTGAGTTTAAGAATGTCCTAAATCCAGCACCGTATAAACCTCCCTTTTCTTTTCTTCTGCTCCTTTTTTTCTCGTTAGGTGATGCAGGCAGCTATGGCGCCGCAGCCTGGTCAAGCGGCGGCAGCAGCAGCTCAGGTGCAGCAGGTTCAGCAGGCCCAGGGTGCAGCTGCACCACAAGCCCAGCAGCAGCCCCAGGCACAGCAGGCTCAGGCCCAGGCTCAAGCCCAGCCTCAGGCGCAGCAGCCTCCCATGATGCTGCAGGTGGACGGAGCTGGAGACACCTCCTCAGAAGAAGACGAGGACGAGGAGGAGGAGTACGACGAGGATGACGAGGAGGAGAAAGACAAGGACGGCGCAGAGGACGGGCAGGTGGAGGAGGTGAGTCCTGGAGGAAGTGAAACAGACACAGAACAAAACACTGTTTTTCTAGCAGCTGTTCTGCAGCGCTGCATGTTGTCAGTCTCACTAGAAAGAATTATAAATGGCCTTAATGGATAAGTGTCTTCCTCTTTAGATAATAAATAATGTATCCCTTCCCCAGTGTGTCTCTCTGAATCAGGAGGGTGGGTCAACTCGGCACAGAGTCAGTGTGTGCTCATCATGTCGTATAGAACAGCGTCCAGATCATTTAACCTTATTCTACTTTTGTGTGTTTCCTTGCCAGGAGCCTCTGAACAGTGGGGATGATGTCAGCGATGAGGAGGACCAGGAGCTGTTTGATACAGAGAATGTAGTGGTGTGCCAGTATGACAAGGTAGGAAATGACCTGGTCTGTGAGAGAATACACCAAAATGACACTTAATCAACCTGCTTGTATAAATACTCAAGTGCCAAACACATTTTACGCTAGACCTTTTTTTTTTTGGACGGCCATTATTGCCGTTTTCTTCCAAAAACTTTGCCATATACAACAACTACCGGACATATTTTATACAGCCATATAACAACCTGCATTTAAACAGCAATAAACCACAAATCCTGTGATCCAACAAATGTGTTTTTATTTAAAGTAGTCAGCAGGATTAACCCTTCACAAACTTTGCGAACTGAACATAGAGGCTACAACATTAAAAAAAATAAAACAAATAGCCTTGTCAGTTTAGCGCAGCCATGCGAGCAGCCTGCAGCTGCAGCTCCGCCACCACCAACCCCACCTGCCACAGTCTCCCCGAACCCAGAAGTTAAACCACCTACTGATCAATTACACGTTATTTAACCGTGGAGCTGATCCGTTCCGTCTTTTGCTGTGCCAACGCTAGACGTAACGATACTGGAGAGAAAACGCCAAGACTTTTCAGAGCCAAAGCACATGACGACTGCTGCTGCTGGAGCGTTTGAATCTCGTGCCACGCTTACATCTGTCCAAACACTCAGTGAATCTCTTAATGTCTTAATAGTGGAGGCAAAACAAACTTTTGCTTAAGTTGTCTTGGCAACATCCTATAGGTCACACAATATTAGGCTGTTTTAATATGCAATTAATGAATTTATTTATTTATTTGGCAAACGGCTTATTTCCTTGTGGACATTTTGGCTGATATTTATTTATATTTTCTGGACAACTACATGTGATCCAGGCAAGAAGCCGACATATGTTGGCTAATGTAAAGCCTGGCGCCAAATTTCTACTTCCCTTCTGTTGATCCAGCGTTCTTTTAACAGCATGTTGGGTTTTTTTTACATCCAACTCCTTGTATTATGTAATATCAACATGTAGACAAACACATTGACGTTCACATTTACACCTACGGCCAATTTAAAGCTGCTGAAAATTATTTTTGTTTTATTCGGCATCGTCATCATCATAAAACATCAGTAAGTATTTGTGGCGACAAGCAGGGAGAGAATGAATGTGTTAATATGAATAAAAGCCACAGCAGATTTACTGCTCAAGAGTTCAATAAAACATGAAAGTAATTTCAACTTAATAAAGCAAATATTTATAAATTCAAAGTTGTTCCAAGTTATAATTTAGATATTGTGATGTTTTGCCAATATCATTCAGTTCAACGGTGAAAGCTGTTCGCAGACTGAAGGATGTTCCAAATGCATCTTAAAGTGTTTTTAACTGTTACGTCTCTTCTTTGTTTTTGCTTTTAATCTCTTTTTAATGTAAATTCAGTGCTAATAAAGAACTGTAAGTCAACACTGCTTAATGTGGCAGCGCTCTAGAGCCTGTGTGTGCATGGGCTAAAGACATTAGCGACTCTGTCCACCGTAAGCTGAAACATTGTCCATCTGTCCTCGACGCCCACAACACTCATTTCCTTCTCTTTACTCCTCAGATTCACAGAAGTAAGAACAAATGGAAATTCCACCTGAAGGACGGGATCATGAATCTGAACGGGAGAGACTATGTCTTCTCCAAAGCCATTGGGGATGCCGAATGGTGAAGTAGAAACAAAAGATTTAAAAAAAATAAACAACAACAACAACGGAGAAAAAAAAACAAAACAGACAAAGCAACAGGAGCAGGAACTCTGTAACTCCTTCTATCCAGTTAACAGACTGTTCAATATCCTTCCATATCCTGTGACTGGATTCATTTCAGGAAACTTCTTCTGAGTCTGTGAGAACTCTTGACAAACCCAAAGGACTGTGAGGTACCGTACAAAACCTCGAGTGTCGTCAATAACGCTCGACTAGCCTTGCGGGATGAGAAACCTACAGGGGAAGGGAAAGCCTGCGAATAGAGCGCTCTCTCTCTCTCTCTCTCTTCTTCTTCTTCTTCTTCTTCTACTTCTTTTTTTTTTTTTCTTTTTGTTTCTCTACCTATTTCCTGAGAGAATTCACACGCATTGGAAAAGTAAGCATTTCACATCGTATACAGGTGTAGTGGACCAGTGTGACCTGACCTGCCCCGCCACAGGAGGTCAGAGGTCATTCATTATAACCCCGTAGATGAAAAACACCTTCAAAAATGCACTGTAGTCGGTTGACTGGATTGACTCGTGTCTACATACAAGTCCGAACTTAGTGCCACCAGTCGAGATCGCTGCCTTTAGAATGGCCAGAATCAACTTTTTTGGCTTCTAATTTTTTTTTTGTTCTCGGATCATAATCCTGTCTCGATTCTCATGTTTATGAAAATGGTGCTCCAGAGTGTTTTATGTAGTTTAACCTGTTATTGTTTTAAACTTTTTTGTTTTTTGAGAATGTGATTGAAGGTTTAAAACAAAGAAGCTAAAACATAACATTAATCTTAAGATAACTAATAGTTGTGTAAAAGGCATTTTTTTTAATCTTCTGAGTGCTGAATCCAAAAATATTGTTCTTTTTCCCCCCAAATCAGCTTCTCTGGAGCTTCATTCCAACAAAAAAAAAAGAAAAAGAAAAGCAGATCGAAGACTGAATTCATTTAAGAACTGTACAAAATGTCTGAAAGTTTGTCCTGTTGGTGTTGCTCTTAATTTAGTTTTCTGCAGCCGTCAAAAAAATTTTTTTGCACTGTCAGTTTATCGGTGTGTCGTGAAATCAAGTCAGTCAAGTTAATCAAGTAGCCACAGTGTGCTTTGTCGTGTGTGTGTGTGTGAGAGTGTTGGTGTGTGAGTGTGTGTGTGAGAGACAGTGACTGACTCTTCAAGCGTGTGGTGAGTGTTCATGTGTGTTCATGTTGATCAATGTGTATGTTGGCACCATTTTTCTCTGGAAATCTATTGGTTTATTTTTTTTTCTTTCTTGCACACCCCATAATCTCAAAGTCAAATTTGAAACTGTAAAACAGAGATTTTAATGTTTTTTTTTGTTTGTTTTTTTTTCATTTTCTTTTCTTTTATTTGGTGGGGGCAGGGCGGTGTCCTTTTTTTTTTTTTTTCTATTTATTCCTGAAAGTTCATAAAATGTTCTATTTTTTGAAAGGTTGGAAAGCCGCACCAAACTGTGCTCTTATAATCTAATAAGTGTTCCTTTTTTTTTTTCTCTCTCTCTCTCTCTCTGTTGGCTGGACAAAGCTACATAACGCTGTGTTCCAAAATCATTTCGTCCACCATATGTTCTCTCGTGCTTTCATTTTATTCATGACTTTTAAATGAGAATATTTTCTATCAAAGTGAGTTTAACTCTTGGGGAGGCGGGGAGGGAGGGGCGGGGGGGTTGTGTGTTTCTCTGCAGATTGTTTTTAGTGCCCCTGTTGCAGCAGTTTGAAATAAAGTACTCATTTTTTTTGGCTGTTGTGTCGATTTTGGTTGTTGGTTTGCTCTGTAGAGTGTAATGCTTTAAAAGATACATCAACACCAAGGAAGCACTGATAAGACGTCTGATATAGAAACAGGAAGTGATAAAAGATCGGAATTAAAAAAAAACATTTTCCCCACTAATTAAAAAAGTAGTTTATATTTGCATCTTTTGTTTCACAGACATTTAAAACAAAGCGTTTAAACTGTCACTTTTAAATGAAATACTTAATCCTTAATAAATAGCATCTCACCATCCTCATACAACAAAGATGAAAATGATGAAGTTAGGCTTCCAACACATTTCAACTGGAGCACTGTTAAAAGAAAGAACAGTAGCTCTCCTTGGATATTGTCATTAAACTCAAACTAGCTTGTAGTTGCTTATTTTATGTTCATCTCCATATCATTGGATGTTGCGTGTGCCTTTTTGAATTTTCTTTCAGTTTTTTTTCTCTTCTTGTATTTACAAAAGATTAGAAATGTATTCTCTGCTTCCTGATTATACTGTCGTGTGTTCTAACTGCTGTTCAGATAATTAAGGAAATGTATTGTTCATTTCATTTTTTTAAAAATTAAATCAAGTTTGAAACAAAACTCAGACGGTTGCGCTTTGAATGCGTTCAAGTTGTCTTTTTTTTTTTTTTTGTCCTTAATTTTTAACAGGTGAATAAATTAAATCAACGTTGGCGTCATCGTTCAAGTTCACTGGTCTTCAAACACGATTTGTTACCGCACTGCAGCGGTTCCCAATCTTTTCTGTCTGCTCAGATGAACTCAAATACCTCTTCATCAGCACCATCCCTCATCTTCCAAATGTGTTCATTTGAAAATTAATGATATTACATGTATTTTCACACAATTGAACAGTCAGTGTCTCAGTTGGTTTGGTTAAGTTTGCATCATCCTACTACTAGACATCAACCATTTATCCCTTACTTGACCTATAAGCTGTATTTCAACTACTTATCCATTATTTTTTGCCTATTTCAAAAACGTGTTCATTATTTTTCATAAACTCAAACATTTATCCATTATTTTTGGCAGACTATTTCAACAATCTGCACATTAGTTTTATCCATTTCAACCATTTATCTCTTATTTCTGGCTTACTCATTCTACTATTTAAACAGTACTTTTATCTGAGTATTGCAACCATTTATCCATTACATGAAGCAATCAATTTAATTTATCCATAACATATTTCAACAGTTTATCCAGTACTTTTATCTATTTAAATTGTTTATCCAACCTCAATCACATAGTACAAGTGTTACAGCTGACTAAATAGAGAGATATATTTGTTCATCAAATTTCTCAAATTACATGAGCTACCCTATAATATACATAACCCATGATAACTGCATAAGTATAACCTGAGCTACAAGTAACCCCGATTTAGTAACCCTTATTACATCTGACGCAACATAAATGTGCCAGACCCTGAATCTGCCCCAGCCTGTCTTCAATTCCACTTTCTAGCTTTATAATCCAGCATCTGGATGGTTGTCAGGGTCTGCGCAGTATGGGCGTTCTCCCTGCCTTTCCCCTAATTCCTACCCAAACTGATACAATCCCTGTGTATTTCCTTTTGGGTAATTATGAGATGAAGGTGTGGTGCTGTCTGGGATTAAAGCCGAATCAGAAACTACAGGGAGAGTTTTGCCCTTCATTGTAAACGGATTTGAGGCAGCCTGTCACTACTACAGTATATCATGCTTCACAAAGACGTATTCAGCCCTGAACAGACCTGGTGAAGGAAGTATGTATCCCTGGCTGCCTCTGATGAAGTGGGCCCTCTCGCTACTCCTGGGCACTCAGACATGAGAGTCTGAGCTGCTGGCGAAGGAGGCTTATAATGAGGCCCAGGAGATATCTAGCTTAGACTCTATAGCTTTTTCTCTCTATAGTTTTCTCAAGTAACTGACAGTGACTGCCAATCAGCTGCATGGCAAAATAGAGTTTGTAGGCTTCACTGGAATGTAGTAGGCAGGTCTGCAGGCTGTGGCACATCAAGTTCTCTGCAGTCTGAAAAGATGTGAAACTCTTTGGGACAAAGAGTCTCTCTCTTTTTTGGAGATTCTTCCTTTCCTGATTTCCCTCTGTCCTCTTATGCTTTTGCAGTGTCCCATACTAGTGTGTCCAATAGGCAGAGATGGGACAAATTTGCTTTACAAGTCACATAAATCTTGGTTCTAAAGTGTCAGTTCCAGTCCCAAGTCAAGTTCAAGTGTTTCACTGTGGCTCTGTGTATTGTCTATGGTTGGTCCACCACTTTGGTCCAGACTGAAAACGTATATCGGATGGATTCAATTTTACAGAGAGAGCAAATCCCAATATCTTTCGTGACCCCCTCTGACTTTTCCTCTAGCAATGAGGTTGACATTTTTTGGTTTTCAGTGAAATAGCCTGACAACTATTGGATGGATTGCCATGAAATTTGGTACAGATATGCATGGTGTCTGGAGGATCAATCAGCCTGACTTTGGTGATCCCCCGACTTTTCATGTAGCATCAACAGCAGGTCAAACGTGTCCGATTACTTTGTGAAATCTCAAAGATGTGGAAGATAGATCAGTGCAAAATCTTAAACAAACATTCATGATTCCCAGAGGATGTGTCCTAACGACTGTGGCATTGACGTTCGTGGGTTTTGAGTGAAAGGTATTGACAGCTATTGGATGGATTGCCATGAACTTTGGTACACACATTCATGTCCTCCTTGAATGAATTACAATAACTTTTGTAATCCTTGATCTAGCACGACTATCATGTGGAATTATATTTTGTCCAATACTTTGATTTATGAGCATAAACCTGCAACACTAACGGCATTCCTCTCAGCCTCAGCTGTACATTGTGTCTCGACCTAATTAGCAAATGTTATGATGCCAACATGCTAAACATCAGCATGTTAAAATTGTCATTGTGCAAATGTTATCATTCTGACGTTAGCAAACCTGCATACTTAGTGCAACTCAGGCCCCACTGTTTTTTTTTCTATTAGAAAATCTTTAAAAAATAATTTGTACCACAAGCAGTCCCTTGCAAGGATCAGTGAACAAGCAATTAGTCCCATTCACCACTACAGATGGCACATTTAGTAACTGAAATGCTGATTTTTTATTTTTTTTTTTAATTTTTTGACAAAGGCTTTTAGCCAGGATTTCCTCCTGTGCACATTTAGAGAACAATATGGCACTCTGATTTAGTCGTTTTGTTGACATACCACGCACTGCACCTGGCCAATCTGGGCCTGAGATTTTGTAATGTCCCAGATGTCACACTGTCATAGATAAAATACATATTGGGAGTCTTATTGCACTGCAAGGATGTACATGATGTATGGATCAACTGTATATCATGGTGAGATGTGTGGTGAGAGCAGAGAACAGAAAACTGTTGTCCTGGGTGAGTGAAATCACAACACAGGGACAAGTGTTTTCACTGACATCCACTTTGCGGTTCACTCTAATAGTCACTCTTTTCTGAGAGAGGAACTTGACTTCAAGAGTGCCGTCTATGCCTGCTTGCCCATTGAATATCGTAAGGAATGACGTCATAAATAGAGGGATTTGATGTTCCCAGGAACAAGAGCTGGATGGATACTTGAAGACTTTGACCTCTTTTGAGCGACCAATGCTATTTCTAAACCTCCTGACAGATTTTTAAAACTGCTTCAGACCTTCCACCTCGGTTTCTCTGTTCAGCCCTTCTCATGACTCTTTTCCCACTGTATTTGAGTTTAGCAACCTAATCTGGTTTTAGAGAGGTGCATCGCCGGGTCCTGCCCTGCTTATTTGAGGAACGGCTCGGAGATGGGTTTATTTGAAATACCGAGAGAGGAATGATCAGGCAGTCTTGAGAACCAGCTAGAGGAAGAATGTCAAAATAAATCCAATCCAAGTCTGGATCGGTTTGTTCAGCCTCGTCTGTCTATTGGATGATCTCGTGAATCCTAAGTGGAGGAGTAGAGTCGTCAGATGTCTCAATCTACACTCGGTCACTCACGCTTTGATTTTTATCAACCTTGACATACACACACTCATGAAACAAGTATGAACTGTGAGTTAACATGAACTGGCAGTGAGAGGGAGGAGGCCCTCACAAGCGCAGCCAGGCACATCACGGTCCAGCTCTGTGTGCTTAGCATTTGAAGGGTCCACACTGGATTGTTGTTAATGGGTGATTGGAAGAAATGGACATAAAGCTGTGGAAAACATTCAGCCGAAAATGATGTCCTGCTGGTCTGTTAGGAATTTACAGTGTGAGTCAAGTCTGGAACATAGCGAGCAGATGCCACTCTTGATTTTTTCAACTTTAAAACTAGAAGTCCTTCCACTTCTGAGGTTTCAACTAGCTCAATTCACCGATGCTTTGAGAATGCATTAGAGTGATATACAGTTGGGACTGTTGTACTATATTTTCCATGCTGAAACTAACTGCCCGGCAGTCTGGTCAAATATGCTCAAGACAACTTTGCAAGCAAAATTAATAAAGGTCTGAAATTATCCTTCTTTCCAGGAAACTCCCCCCTGTTCATCTGAATATTTCCTTGAAAAAAATGTCACCCAGTAGATGAAATGCTAACCAGATGTTAAGCTGCCACTGGCAGAGGGTGTCCTTTAACTCATAATAGCTCAATATCACACAAGTTACAGCGGTGCAGCTCACACGTGTCTCAGCTGTATTTGCTTTAAGCTTTCCCACTGAAGGCAAAGCTATCTCCACTGATTGTATAAGTCACTTGTTTCCGTAAGAGGATGGAAAAATATCATGATCACGCTAGAAAAACAACCATGACATTCCAACGGAGAGACAAGGCTTTAACAGTAGATATTTGTGATTATCATACCTGTCTGTAATTTGTAGAAAATCGCTAATAATGAAATTATGTCTTAGTGTTTACTTTTGTAATTGGATCACATGCTCTTGGGAGATGAAGACTTACCTCGGCAAACTGTGTTTTTCTGGATCAATGTGCAGTAAGTGAATAACAATATTCGGCAACATTAACAAAAGCAGTGATAAAGACAAAAAGTAGACAAATATTTTATGAATCTAAAAAAAAAGGATACATCAATTTGGTGCAGGTAAAAGCCACATAAAAGTATAATTTGAAAGTCCACTTACACTGTAAAAACACTCAGCAACACTCAGTCTGCTTTCCACATCACAGTCAAGTATTACTCACTCCTCATATGATGATTTATGCAATTTTGTTTTCAATTTGATTATATTTACTTTTAAAAAATGCATAAAAATCAAAGACAGACACAAACACTCATATATACTCATGTATTTACATTATATACAGAGGTATTGATAAGACAATAGGATATGAATTGTTATAAAATTTTTATAAACTGGAAGTTTTTACTGTGAACGGCACTGAGCCAGCAGGCTGTCCTTGAACACAATAATCAAGTATAAATAGTGCGCCTCAGAAGGGATTTCTTATCACTGGAAAAAAGAAGTGCTTGAGAAAATCTGCCATATTTCCTTTTATCGCAGTGACAGACTACGCCAAACTGTGAGATAACTCAAATAGAATTATACTTAATATACTGAAAAAATAGATTTATTTATAGGGTTATATGTGTTTATATCCTTACTTTTCCCCCCTCAAAATAATCTCTGTTCGATACTAGCCACAATCCCACTGAATACAAAGGACTAAAAGTGAGATGAAGTCAAGCTCATATTTCAGTGACACTTGATATTCTCCAACAACTGGAACCATAAAATCATCACAGCCGAAATTGTGAAAACAGCTGAACTTGGCCCGAAAATTGAAGCAGATACAGAATATTGGAGCTTTCTGTTAAATATCCAAACAGATCTGTCCACAAACACTTCAAGGCCTTTTCTTTCCCACCTGAACCTGTCTTGCTTTTAACACCTCAAGCTAGTGTTTGGCTCACGTGTCCAGGTTCTGGCTCTCTTCAGGGCTTGTCTGCTGGCTGACTGGCTGTTGGTAGGTATGTCCAGAGCACTTCTTCAGATGGATGGGCACCTCCACCTGGCCCGCGCATCCTCCTTTCCTAATCTTATCCTTGTCTTTACGGACCTGAGATGTCCCACTGCTGCATTTTGACGAAACCGTCTGGCCTCTGAACAGTTGTGCTCGCTGCTGACATAGGCCCACCTTACTGAGGAGGATGAATACGTCCCCTCTGAAAGCTTTGGTGAAGATGGCATAGAGAAACGGATTGGCGCAGGAATTGAGAGGATAGAAGAGCACCAATAAAATCTTGGAGTTGGAGACAGTGATGAGAGGCCGGTCCAGCACAGCTGACATGGCGTAGAAGGAAATCGGTGCCATGCACAAGAAGTCAGTAAAGATAAGGACAGCCATGCGTTTGGCAATGTTAGTATCCTTGGATCCAGAACGGTAGTGAGGGTTGTGCACTGCACAGTAGATCTTGACGTAGCAAGCGCAGATAACAAGAAAGGCCATGATGTTGAGGACCAGCACTGAGATGACGTAGACCTGAGCCACTGTGGATTGGGTGTCCATTGGGAGACAGATGCTGACCTTCTGGTAACTGCTCACCCCAACCAGTGGGAGCATCGCCAGGATGAGGCAGAAGATCCAGCCGCCTAGCATCACAGCTGCCGCGTGGTGCAGACGCAGCTTACGATCCAGGCGCATAGCAAAAGTGATAGCGTACCACCTCTCGAGAGTGATCACTGTCAAGGTGTAGACAGATAGCTCGCTGGCGAAGACCGTAAAAAACCCTGCAAGTCCACAACCAGGGCCTGTCTGCCAGTCTATGGCGTGGTTAAAGTACTCGGCTCGTGTGTGGAGATCTACAGAAGCAATGAGCAGCAAATAAATCCCCATGCAGAGATCTGCAAATGCCAGGTGGCACATGAGGAAGCGGGAGACAGAGAGCTTGTAGTGGCTAGTAAGCAGCACCAGAAGCACCACCACATTTCCCAGAACAGCCAGTAGGCTGACAAACCACACAGACACTCGCAGGAATCCAAAACCCATTATGTCCTCACAAGGATTGAACTCATCAGGCACTGGTGCACAAGCCACCTCCTCTCCCTCCTCACACACCACATAGTCGTAACGACTGTCAAAGTCTTGGCTGGTGTCCTCCTGGGGATTCTTGAGGGTCTCACCGAATCCCACATCCTCATCTGGCTGGCCCCCAAAATAGGCGTGGTAGTGCAGGCTGCCATGGAAGTCACCTCTCCTCCAGTCTTGTTGGGATTCTCTGTGGCCTCCGTCGTTTGGCTCCTCATCTGGGACTGTTTCCACCGCGCTATCCCCTTGGAGGGAAGGCATGCGAAGGGGGCCCACAGAGCGCTTGTGATGCTGGTCGTAGAAAGCAGTCAGGTTACAGATGATGTACTCCAAAAAGCTGAAAACATACACAGATAGACTTAAGATTGAGTTCATAAAATAATACACTAGTACCAAATTAGACAAAAAAACAGACAGACCTGGCTGCAGTCCTCAGTAGTACTAAGTGTACAATCAAATCATTTATATATCCAGTTGAAGAAAAGTGATTTTTGTTTGGAGAGTCATTACTATTCTGGCTCAACCTTCTTCCTACAATAACAGCATTGAGTGACACTAATTATGGCAGCAGTGTAAAAAGTTATAGGTAAACATGTCAGAGAGTTGATTCAATCCCTGCCAAGATCCACACAATACAAGTGCAGCTGCCCTACGCACTACCCTACGTGGCAGATCATAAAAACACTCAAAATATACAGACTGCAAGTGCATTCTGTTGGACGCTTATTGTCTTTCATACGTACTTCCTGTGATACCTCAGCTTAACTTTGCAGATTCCCACAAGTATGTCTGACAAATACACAGTCAAGAATTGAAGAAGCTCACCCTCGTTTCTTTTTGAGGTTTTTAAAGCCGCAGCAGTGGCTGGGGTAGGTAAGGTTGGCAATAGTGAGGTGCTTGAAGGTTTTGATGGGTGGCAGTTTCTTGAGGGCCCAGGTGTTACGCGCCTTTAGCTCCCGGACAGAACCCATACCTGCTGTAGGCAGGGAGGTGATCCCTGTCACAGATACGTCTCTGAAAGACAGAAAGGGAAAGAAAGAACTTAAGAAAATATATCACATATTGACAAAAAAGTCTCAATAATAAGAAAGCGTAGGGGGCACCCAGATATCTCTAATGCATAGGTCCAATCATTCTTAGCTACATCTTGTTCCCCATTTTTGACCTTAACACTCTCTCACATTATGTTCCCTACGCAAACCTTAGGGGAAAAGTGAAAAACATGACTTATTTTCCTATTGTCCAAAAGTGGGTTGTGTCTTTTAAGGCAGTTTTCCAAAATCTCAGACGTATTGCCGGCAAATTTTTACCTTTGCAAAATATTTGCCCAGAGTGAAACTAATGTTCAAATCCAATATTTTCACACAGGGAGCCGTTCCACTTTACTTCGTGTTTTGACTTTTCCCTTACGGCTTATGTAGGAAATGGTAGGTGACCGAATCATAGAGTACTGAGGCCACAAATGGGGTCACAAATGACTATCTGAAAGAGCAACAAGCAGTCACCAGTGGCTTTTCAAGCGCAGACTGTGGAACAAATGTTGTATCAGCAAATCTACAGAGGAGCTAGACACGATGAGACCAGAGAGCGCCGTAGATGGATTAAACAACACCCTCCATCTGTTTCCTAGAATGAGCTCCTCACTCCTTCATCATCTTTAAGCAATTACATGTGGTATTTCTTGCGCTCGGCCATCATGCCAAAGCCAGCTCAACCTCATCGGGACAAAGACATGCGGGGGATTGACAATCTCACCAACATCCTGTGCAATCCTATTATCAGGACATTCCACCGTACAGCTCCGGACACTCCCCCCTTCCAGGGGCCAACTGGAGGCCAAGTTCTCTTTTGCTTTCTTTAGTTTCGTAAACCATTCTATCTCCAAGTCATTGTATCTGCTGATTAATTTGATTAAGTAAAAGAAACACAAGCCACACAATTAAATATTTGCTAAGAGCTTAGTTTTTTTTAAGTCCCATTTGCTCTCCCCACTTCTCTGTCCTTTGCTCTCTTTTCCTCTCATGGGGCACATTGTGTAAGCCTGTAAAAAAAGCAGCACAGACCCTATGAGTGTCGGTCTGATTTTGTCATTCCCAGATGTTTAGCTCATGACCTCATGGAGGTGACCTCACTCAGGACATGTTCCTCAGTGGAACAGAGGAAGAAGACCTGCGCACGGACCCCATTTATCTGACCAGACACTTAACGGCTAGATCAGAGCCATAACAGCAACTAGATAGCTGTGGTAACGGGTGTTGGCATTAAACACCTCAAAAATGGGAACTCTGCTTCAAGAAAACTTGAGAACTGCGAAAAAGATGACAGTATCAGAGAAACGGGCTTGCACACAATGCGTGTCAGATTTCCTGGTCAAAGACACAGCTGTGGAGGAATAATTTTTACTCTTTGATGATATGCTATCCCGTTTCTGTAGACATGTCTCATCCAGTCTGCACATTATGAATGTGGAAATTGCTGAAATCTAACTTGACATGGTGTGGATAATGTAATCACCACACTAGGCCTATTATTTATTGATATATACACTCCCAAAAGGGAGTTAATTTTTGAAATTCCTTTTCCTGGAAAAAATATTTATACACAAAATTAGTAGTTAGACTTTTCGGGGAATACACTTGGCTTTCTTGCTGAGATTTAGATGGGAGTGATACCTCTGTAATATTTGTACGATAATGATAAAGCTACAGCCAGCTGCAAGTTAGCTTAGCTTACTATAATTAACACATTATATCTAGTTTGTTTATCATTCCTGGCATTGACCTTATCGTCTGACTCCCTGCAAGAAAGCAAATATCTACATATTCCCTTAAAGCAAGACCATGTAACAAGGGGCCACAGTAGCCACAAGTGTAAATTATAGTATCATGTTAAATGCTAGAACATAGTGTAACAGTAGCACAAGTAGAGCAGAGTTGTATTGTCAGTGAACACACTCAGTAATGTGAATTAATGCAACGATATCTATCTAAAGTTTGCTAACATCAACTAACATTAGCCACTATAAGCTACTGGTCATACCAGACCAAGTAATGCTGTAACAGCAAAACCCCTGGGTGCGTTGACTTGATCAAGGATGCATTTCATTGGTTATGAGTTCTATTTTTCATTTTCAAAGAGAATATGTGCTTCTTCTACTTTCAAAAGTTACATAGTTGCTTCAGAGCAGGCTTCAGGTTGCAAACTACAAGCTCTGTAAGGGTGTAACCAAATACAAAAATACTAAATTCATAAATTTATCACATTTATTTAGGCATCAGGACAAGCTTTGTGAAACTTAGGACCATTTTTATTTTTATATTTTCATACGATAATAATAGTAAGATGTAATTTTCAAGAAAAAGATCACATAAATGGATATAATAGAATTTAAAACACGGTGGCTCTTCTATTTGGAGATTATTAAGTTTGAGACTTAAAGGTACTGCATGTGTGGTAAGTATTTTGTGCAATTACACAGTCAATAAAAGTGTCTCAAATCGTCACCCTGTCAGGTACTTACAGAAGCATGGGGCCGCTGACTGTGCCCGCAAACGTCTTTTCATCCATCTTGGTCAAATACTTATTCCTGTGAAGGTCGCTGGACAGGTAAGCACAAATTTAAGTTTATTAAGGGAAAAGTTATCCCTCACATTTCAATCAGACTTACAGAGACGAGCCATGGCATAATATTTCCCCAAGCCTCATCACTGCACATTCCTGTATTTATTTTCTCTCATTTCAGGGGTGAAACATAAAAGAAAAAGGTCTCACTCATGTTGCTAAATCAAATAAGACAGTATAACATGGGACGGCGTACTCCTTAAACATACTGCACCCTCACTACACATCTCCCTGAATCCCTCAAATCTAATAAGGATAATAGACCTGTGAGGGGCGTGTTTGTCTTGGTCGGACTGTGCAGGGATCAGTTCTCCCCTCAGAGCAGATCAGGCGCCAACACAAACATCCATGTGGTAAGACTCACTAGTCACTCACCAATGGCTTAATTAGGCTCTTATATGGTGTGTGTAGGTGTTGTAAAAGAGGAGAGGGGGCTTAAATTAATATCATTAATACCTCATATCCTGAATATGCAGGATACCGGACCAGGAGGTGACAAGAAGAGAAGAAAACATGTTGCAGCAAAAGAAGAAAAGGATGTGATGCTTACCTGTTCTCCTTTCACTGCCACACAATTTATCCGAGTGAGACTATTGAATATACAAGTGTGAAATTGATTTCTACAAGCCTGACACAACTCAAGGGTCCAATGTCACTGAGTGTATGGGAGAGGGGAACTCTTAATGCAGACTTCCTGATACCCACTTTTGGAAACATATTTCCCATGAGAACTCCAGCTTGCTAATCAAGAGCTGGGCTTAGGCCCTTTTCGAGTACATATGAGAAGGCCCTCAGAGACCCAACTGTGAGCCCACTTCTTTTGTAGTTCAGTGTTGGGTAAGGAAATACACATGCCAGATGTCAGAAACGGTTTAATCCAGGCAAAACACTGAGTAACCTAATTTTTTGAGAAACTTAAGACCTCTAAATCGACTGATTTCACTGTTGCAGTGACAGATAGCTGTTACCCGTTAAAACGGTGAAAAGCTCATCAAGGGAATAAAACAAAATAACCTTTAAAACTATTACAAAAGTCTCTTAACTATCACACCGATTGTGAAATTCTTAATAATGTGACATTTTAGGAGATCCATCTGTTCATTCTTCTGTTGAGAGATAGATGAGAAGATCAATGCCAAGTGTTATTAATCATCTTATCAAACTCTCAGCAAGAAAGTGAATAGGCGGATCTCCCAGAATGTCGAAATGTTTCATTTAACTGTCATAAATTAAGCAAACAAGGTTTGCATAAGAAAAATAACATAAACTTACACTTGATCTAGCTTGGTCCCGTTAAAGGCATGATGTTGGATTTCTCTGAAGCCGTTTCCATACAGCATCCTGGAATGGGAGAATGAAACATTTATACAATAACACCAAGAACATAGCATTGATTAGAGTTTCTCTTTTTTAGCTTTAATATTCAATCTACTGAAAGAAGATATTTTCCATGTGTTGATTCATCATCTGTGTTTGTGCAGCAGTGGCAGGGATATGTGGGATCTACTTATTTCACATTTTATGGTGAGGTTTTGTCTGTCTGTGCAATTCTGCGGTTTTAAGCCCACATTTTTTGTAACACACTGTTCTGTGTGTTAAAATTGCGATCCCTCTTCCCTTTCTCCCAAACCTAACCACATGTACATATGACTGCCTTTTGTGTGTGAGTGTCGTGTACTTGTTTTTGCTATCTTTGTAAGATTCAAGTGAGTTCAGATTGAGGACATGTTTTCAAAGTGAGGTCATTTTGGCCAGTCCCCACTTCTTCTAGTGGCTATTTTAGTCTTTGGATCGGAATAGGAATAAAGGGCAATACCAGAGTTACAACACTTACTGTGTTTTTACTACAGACTATATTATATTTTCCTTATTCATTTTGTAAAGCATGCCTTATGTAATTACATTTTTAGCAACCCTGGCAGCGTGGTTCTCACAGTGGTGATGTTGGTCAGTCGGTCCACCACTTTGGTTCTGGCTGAAATATCTCAACAATTATTGGATGGATTGCCATGAAATTGGGTGCAGACATTCATGGTCGCCACAGGGTGAGTCCTTAATAACTTTCCCTTAACTTTTTCTCTACTATCATTGTGTCAAAATTTCAGTTTGCTGTTTAGGACAAAATATCCGGAAAACTAATGACATTCTCGTCAATCTCAGCTGTGCTTTGTGTTTAGTGCTGATTAGCTAATTCTAGCATATTAACAAACAAAACTAAAATGGTGAAGATATGTTATTGTGAGGTAGTAGACTCTTAGTCATATTTAATAGGTCTATTCATTCTTTATATTGTCAAAAGCAAATTAACTGCTATCCAGTGAATAAATATAAAATATAAATGTCAGGAAGGAAATGAGCCCAGAAACCTCTAACTATGACCATATGCAGACACCTTATTGGCATACTAAGAATATCTTAATGGTTCCAGTTAGGATTAGATTTAAATGATAAGGATTAAAGTTTAGTATATAATAGTAAGGATGAGGGAGAATTTTGAGAATTATATCTTCCATAAAAAGCATGTATATATACGTATTTGCACAGGTGTTGTTTAGTTTTTGTATGTCTGTGTGTGTGTTACATCTCACACTGTGAGCACTTCACTGGTAATGCCACGGAAAGAGTTGGCCGGGATCTCAGTGATGTAGGGATGATCAACGATTTCTCTGAAAAGGAAGACACCAAATAGAAAGGAAATGAAACAGTGTTGCAAAATGTAGACCCTTGACTGCAAAGTGGCATCAAGAGGAATGTAGTGTTGATATATTCTCAAGTATTATGTCTGGGTAGGAAAATTAAATTAGATAGAGCAGCTGACAACACAGATGTGTGATGATGTGACTTTACATACAGCTCATTTCATACGGATTTGCAGAGAGTTGTACATGGAGAAACAGACATTTATAAAAAAAAAAAAAAGAAAATACATACACTCACGCACATATACAGTCCACTTAAATATACTCACATATTAAAGTGCTTATGCAGTATTTTGTATATCAATAACATTTCATCACAAAGAAACACAATATCCTTTACATTTAGAAAGAGACAAAGGCAAATAGTATATAGTAGTAATAATAACGACAATCTTTATTAATGATAATAATAAAGAAACAACATATATTTATACATACCCACTATACCTACACATACACACATACACACATATACATATGTGTTTACATTTTAAAATGCTAGGAAGAGCATACATATTAATTAGAGTACTAGGCTTAAAAGTTGTAAAGTTACAGTGACTTACAGTATGAAGTTTGTGTCATTCGAGTGGATGTTGCTCAAATTGGGGAAGAAAGTAAGGCCAGTGTTGAAAATCCCCCTGAATGGCATAAAGCGAGAAAAAGTCAGGATACAGTAGACATAAAGACTACACAGGTTCCTTTAAAGATGCTCGTTGTCTGAAATTATATGGGATAACAGTGTCATGCAATAATATACTGCATAATGTACTGCATTGCTATTATAAAAACAGTCCACAAAATTTGATATTGATATCACACCTGCTGTTCAGAGTAGACTGCATCATTTAATAATAACCAGTCCAATTCATTTTATTGGCAAATTAAAGAGTGTAATGTTCTGGATTATTATATATCCTGTAGCTTCTTAAAAACAGCTGGAATAAAGGTGACATTATGCTAAACTACTCAGTTTTGACCTCCTGGATGGAAACAACAGCCTTTTCCCATGAGTCAAAAATGTATTTAAGATTAACACCTTTCACTTAGGCCAAATACTGTATGTTGGATTTGTCTTTTCCATACTGACACACACACAGTTCTATGAATATTAGTCTAAATTATTGCCAGATTCAAGTATTTTAAATGCATACGAGTCATCTTTTGGGTTACCAATATGATATCAATATGTGTAATTCAATGTCAAAACTGTGTGAGATCATACAAAGAACATGTAATACAAAATACTCACAGGTATTTGAGGTTTGGGAGATTCTTAAAGGCTTCTGGATCAATGTAGGTCAGACTCTTTGCATTTCGTATCTCTCTGAAAGAACAAACAGACAAGAAAGAGATGCACAGGTGGAGATAATTAGAGATTCATGTTGACTGGCAGATACATGAACTTGATTAATCTTTTATGTTTGTTAAAGGACACAAGTGTGTGTTGTGGTCCCTGTGAAGGATATGTGCACACATATTCAGAAACGTATATTCAGAAAAACCTGCTAGCACGGCAGAAATAATGAACATGCCAGTTCAAGAGAAGGGGAACTTGGTGCAGACAGCCAGGAGCCGGAAGTAGAGTTCAATTAGTGTTTCATTAGTGTGTTAATCTGGTCCACCCCCGGCTGGACCCAGCACCTCTCTCCCGTGTCTGAGGCCATGTGGCGTCCTGGCCGTTCTTCACACACCTGGCAATCCTCAATGCGCCCATTAGACAGACATGGTCAAGCCAATGGACGTCACTAAGTGGAAGAGGATTGTCTTCCTAATGCTGTTGTGTATAAACTGAAACCAGACCACTGTATTGGACGGCATGTTTATCAGATAATATAACCATTACTTAGTCTGTCCAGCAGACAGCAAAAGGAGTGGGAGCACCTGAGTTTGCGAAGACAAACAGATGGTGGTGAAGAGTTTGAATCTTTGTTACAGTTCTTTGATGACCTAATTTGTCAGCTATGATGTGTTTGCACTGGACTTCACAGTGAAAAACAACACATTTAATTCATACTCAAAAGGTGTCACGATGTCACAAAAAAGTGAAAACTGCTGACAATGGTTGTAAGACCAAAGAGTTCACTTTTGTTTTACATTTTATAGCCACTCTAGTGGTGTAGCTATAGAGATGGAAATGTTGGTTTCTGTTTTGTCAGGTCATTTTGGTCCAAACTGAATTATCTCAACAACTACAAGAATTACCATGAATTTGACATTTATGGCCCCCAGAAGATGAATCTTTGACTTTGGTGACTTTTCTTCTAGCGTCATAATGAGGTAGACATTTGTGGATTTGAGTGAAATGTCTCAACATCTATTGAAGGGATTGTCATGGTCCCCTTGAGATTAACTGCAACAATTTTGGTGATCATTAACTTTTTGTCTAGTGCCATCATGAGGTCAAAATTTAAATTTCATTAACTTTCTTCAATCCTTTAGTTTATCATCAAATACCTGCAAAACTAACACCATTCCCATGAGCCTCAGCTGTACTTTGTGTATAGTGCTAATTGACAAATGTTAGTGTGCCAACATGCTAAAATAAGATGGTAAATATGGGTAAAATTATGCCTGCTAAATAACTTGAAGCACCGCCGTACCTAGAAACAGCTTCACAGAGCTGCTAGCAGCTGTAAACTTTAGTCTTATTAGCTCTGTGACTCTAGGGATAGCAATGTTGGTCGGTCTGTTCACAACTTTTGTCCAGAGTCAGACTGAAATATTTCAAAATGTTGAATGGATTGCCAAGAAATTTTGTACTTTATATGGTCCCCAAAGCACAATTCCTAATGACTTGAGTGAATCATCTCACAGCACCGGCAGGTCAAAGTTTTCATTAGGACAAAATTTGGTACAGACATTCATGTCATATGATCTATCTTAATGAGTTTGGTGATGGAGTTTTCATCTAACACCACTTTACAGTTGACAGTTTGGGTTCAGAGTGAAACTACTAGATGGATTGCCTTGAACTGTTACATAGTAGTCTATATTATACTCCCATAGGCCTTGCATGCTAACATGTGAAATAAAATAACTGTGGTAAACATTAACTGCCGAATATCAACATTTTAACATTTTCATTGTGAGTATGTTAGTGTTTTGATGTCTTATTCTCACTTTTCACCAGTGGTATATGAAATAAATCAATTCTTTATTATATCTGTGGAGACAAGGCTAGTAATTTGTCAATGTGCGGGCCTGTTTTCTATTAGATGGTCATATTTGTTCGTACATGTTATTTTCTTTCCCCCATAAACAAAGGTTGAAATATTTATGTTGATTGATCATTTGCCATAAGAGTACCAAAACAGATTAATCCATGAGAAATGGTGGCATGATACAACCACCTCTGAATTCTCAGCTCCGACTGCGGTCCTAGATCCACAGCTGCTGTCGGCCTCAGGCAGCCAACAGGAAGCAGAGCATTAATTTGTGTCTGACCCTGAAGGAAACCTGAGAGAGATGCCATTATCTGATGTATGGCACTACACCACACCAATCAGTGGCAAATAGGCCCCGGAGATCCAAAATACACCCCTAGAAAATAGATACAAACCTCAGCTAGCGGTTTGAATGATTATTTCTGTCTGTATTTGATATCTGGAATTAGGCAGCTAATAAGGAGAGACAATAAAAGGAAGGATAATTAAGATAAAAATGACAGTCAAATGGTGCACACACACGCATCAAGTCATGTCAAATTAGTCTGTGTAGCTGTTAATCACAGTTAATGTCTCAAACAACGACATATGCCCACGTCTTATAAAGTAATTGGACAGCAGAAACAAATTGCGTACATGCAAAATGCTGTGTTGCAAAATGCTGTAACTTGGGACAAATCATTCACCTAGCCAGGAAGTCTTAAAGTAATACATGAAGTGCTAGTAAGTGTTCTGCTGGAAACTGTGTGGTCCACTCGGAGACTCCAGCCATAAATCTCTATCCCATAATTGCGAATAGAGTGCACCTTGCTAGACTTTTTCCCCTGAGCTGCTTCAGCAAGAGCTGGAGCATGAAGAAGACGAGGAGAGAAGCCAAATACTGGCTGCTGTTTAACCTCTGCTCTAACACGTTTATTCCGACTGTCCGTTCAAACCATTTTAATAATTTGCTGAATAAATCCACATAATAAGTTGTTTCATCAAATTGAAGTGCCCTTATTTAATCTGCATGCAGTAATGCCACAATAAAGTTATTTTTTAATCTTATGAATTGCTAGAGAGCACTCTGTACCTCTTTGATGAGGAGCGGTAAGTGGTGCGCAGGAGAGAAATACGTTTCTAATGTCTTTCTTTCTTGCCTCCATTTGCCGCTGGCGAGGTTCAAAATTAAGCATTTTTCTCTCCAGAGAGCAAATGGAACAGCTTAATCAATAAAAATCAATAAAGAGTCTGCCCTTCTCTTTAGTTACTCACATGTGGGTGATTTTCCTCAGGCTGTAGAATGAATGCCTCTCCAGCCTCTGCAGTGTCACATCCACCGATATATATCTAAAAGAAATAAACAAAGCTCATGTACAATGTATAAGTTGTCTTTACAGTATCAAAATAAAGACTTTTCTTCACCCTGTGTCTGACTTGTGAAGGCGCTGTGCCAGCATGAGAGGGAAATATAAGACCTGTTTTCACAGACTGAGTTTAAGTGTATGGTTCCAAAAATGATCCTAAAGCCGGCAACTCTTTCCTGAATTTATCAACCCACCTTGTCTAAAGCCTCCAAAAGTCACGGGCAATTTTACAGGCATGCACCTCACATATACATTGCCTAGTCATCAGTCACCCTGCTCACATTTGTTATTACTTGGTAACAAGTATGCTCTTTAAATAAACCATGAACCGAGCACTGGATCGGTGTTAAAAAATGAACTGCTTATTGGAGAAAAAAACATATAAATTCTGTTTACTTACAGTTATTACAAGCCACTTAATAAAACACACCATAATATTCACAATCTGACTGACATTTTATTGGTTTTCTGTCATGTACTGCAATACTGTATCATTTCAGCTGGATGGAGAACAAGGAGGGAATGGAAATTTTGGCTCCGTGCACTTGTGACTGTTTGAGCCTCACAAAAAACTTCTCATCCACCTCTGTCTTCCTTCATGCATGACTTGGACGCAGACGTTGGACTCAGCAGCTGAGGATCAAGGCTCAAATGTATATTTTACCTCTACAGAGACTCCACCTCTAATGGCAGTCTAAAATCACCACACATCCAAAGCCCTCTGCTGAAATACCTAGCCAATGTCCAACCCCTGCTGCGGTCGAAGGACCAACATTCCTATTGAAGGAACGCATTAGCGCTTCCAGCTGTGATTAGGAGCCAGCGATGATACTAAACAGAGAGCATATCATCTGCTTGGGTGGGAGACAAAAAGGAAAGGGGTGGGAAGTTTGGAGCTAAGATAGATTCACATTTTTTAGGCAAAGCAGTTGAAAGACAACAGGTGGATGAGAGCAGCTTTGAAGGGTTTGTGTTTGAATAGCTGTTAATGGAAAGTGTATGAGGCTTGAATGGAATAATCCCACTGAATAAATCGCCACTCACATCCTAGAGATGTTGACCATGTTGGCAAAAGCATCTGCTGGCACGGATGACAGACGGGTCTCAAAAAGCCATCTGCTTAAAAACAAAAAGAAAAGACAGACATTTTAGTTATTACAAACACATTTCACTGCCTGTGTCTTCTATTTGCAGGACTAGAGTTCGTTAGGAAGGTGTTCTACTACATTTTTAGAGGAATAGTTCAACATTTTGGACAAATAATATCACACACAAAAAAAGCAAATAAGTGCTTTCACAACATGACAGTGAATCCATCAAATTTTCCAATCTTAGCAAGAAAGCGAATAAGCATATTTCCCAAAATGTCAAGCTATTGCTTTAATGAATGAGTTTAAAACCTTGAATTTTCTGAGGATGATCTATTCTGCATTGTTGCAAATGATCAAGATTTTCTTTATAAAATGATTCAGTTTTCCAAAAGTAAATTTCACACATCAAAAATTGTCTAGTAATTCTAGACAAAAGGAGATCTAAAGGGGATAAGAGACTACGCAGGTAAAAGAGGAGAAAAACGGCCCAACATTGATAAATTTTTGAATCAGATGAAAGGTTTCTTTGAAGTAAATGGTGAAACAGACCCCGCCTATTCGAGAAACATAGAGGGAAAAACAAAGACTTGGATCTGACTGGACCTGAGCTGGCAGCCAAATTAAACAATGTCTGGGTCTGTTTAGGACAATGTTTCAAAAAGTAAGGTCGAGACCTACAGTTGGACCTCCATGTTGTTCTGGAGAAATCGGTACCCTATGTTCCAGATACACTGTGAAACCCAGTGTTGTATTCCTATATTTTACATTCAAGACAAACCATTTAGCTTGCTCTAAGTTTTTGAAAAAAAAAAAAAAAAAACGGATGAGAAATTGTTCGGGTTTTAACAGTACATGTTGTAAGTAGGTTAAAGTTGAATGTTATGGTCAATTATCTTTCGGTCAAAGACGCAATATTCAAATTTGATTCAAGTATGCAACCCTAGCATTAATGAAATTGTGTGAAACTTTGGGAATTTTCCATTAGCTTAGAGTCTAGATGAGAAGATCATTACCACTTTAATGACTGTAGGTTAAATATGGTGCTATACAGGCAGCTTATCTTAGTATTAAGACTGATACAGGTAGCCTGGCTCTGTGCAAAGGTAACAAAATCTACCAATCAACATGTCTTCGGAGCTCACTTATCTTTTTTGCTCAATGCATTCAAAACTGAAACATCGGTTTGTGGTTTTTTGGTGTGTCATGTGCTGTACTATTTCTTGGCAGGATGCCGTGACTGCATATACAGATATGTGTTAATTACTAAGCTTTGGAGGTGCTGGTAGGTGGATTTTGTTATCGACAGAGCCAGGCTAGCTGTGTCTGTTGTTTCTGTAGCTCAAAAGGTCTTTCAGCTAAGCTAACCAGCTGCTAGCTGTGGCTTCACATTAAACAGACAAATAAAATAAAGTAAATTTAAATTTAAAGTAAATTAAAGTAGTATCAATCCTCTCATCTAACTTGAAAGTGGTTGGGTGAATTTCCAAATGCCAAACTATACATTTAAGAGTACATCGTTGGCACTTTTACCTCTACTTTACCAGTGAAAACGTGTTATTTCTTTTCTGTGATCTTGCTGCAGATTTTGTTTTGGTGGATCTGGGAGTCACAACATAATAATTAAGGAAAAGGATTAAGATGGTATCCATATGTGTTGATGTTGTGTTGTATTCAAGGCCTACTCTGCACGAGGGTGCACATTCAGAATTCGACCGCATCCTGTCTCAACTGGCAGCAGTCCGTGCGTCCATTTTAGAGACTATGAACATTGAAACAGGTATTTTGACTCAGGCAAAGCCACCATCTTTGTGCACCTTTGGCTCATCAAGGGAACAATAGACTAATTCAGAGGCTGAGATCTGGCTTATGAGTCTGAATCACACTTACATGGGGGGGGAGGGTTAGTCAGTCGGTAGACACGGGAGCACGGCACCCTGCAAATGCTTTGACAAACTCAAACAAACAGTGGGACACAGAGCAGACCCTGACACCAAACACCCCTGTCAGAAACACGCTGTTTCGCCGCCGCGCTCAAACCCAAATAACCCAGCATGCATTTTCCCTCAGGAACGTGGTGGGAACACCAACGAGCCCATCTCGCTGGCTTAAGGAGAAAATGACTCCCACAATTTGTCCTTTTGGACAGAAACCCGAGAAAACAAACAAGTTGGGAACTGAGTTTGAAGTGGGGAGAAGCCACATAATTTATAATAGTGTCAGCATTGGATTGACAACATAGCTGTGTTTACTATGGGCTCGGCCTCATTTTGATGTGTGTCTGTGGTGACTGGTAGAAGGGGTCAGTTACATATTCTGCTGTAGATTTCAACCTGCACTTTCTCCAGTGTGATTCAGTGTAAGCTCCTATAATGTAGAAGTGCTGTCTCCCTTAAAATCCCGAATGCTCTCTCAGTCAGAGTGCTTGGACGCAAACTGCGCTTTAAAAAAATCTCATATCCCGTGGTGTAAAATGAAGTGGTAATGACAGGTGATGATGCACAATGATTTATTTATTTATTTTTTTTTAAGTTTTACAAAAGATTACATCCTTATTTGTTTTATCATAAACACATGAGGTTGTTACTGTAGAATGAAAAGTAACAATTTCCATTACACGATCCATCAGTACAAATTAATAGCTGGGAAACTGTAAGTATTTCCAGTAATCTCAGCTCATATATCCCACTTCTTATTTTACAATTAATTCCCATGCTCATCTGTTATCATTCAGGAAACAGCATTAAGATTTCGCTCTCCTGTACGTTTAATCGGACGAATAGGAGTTAACGAATATCATGAGTTATCGCATGTTTAAACTCCAATCCAAAAATCCTGAGGTTTTTGAAAGACTGGAACTGCCGTGTTTTTTCCCCCCTTTCCCTTGAAGTCTTTTTTCCCTCCTAATTATTCTCAAATGGAACTCTCTGGGTGTTTGAGAAATGTGCTGTAAAAGGTAAATATTGTATTTGAATGCATCGTCCAGACGCAGTCAGGAGTCACGCCACGCAGGCTTTTAAGAGTGTCTGTGCTTTCCTTTCCACCTCTCTGACTCCCAGTGACACATGGAGTAACCTCCACAAGTGCACACACAAAGGACTCCAAGCTCTAAGTATCCACATATGCTGACTCTCTCTCTCTCTCAAACACATACACACACACACATACACACACAAGCACACCACACATAGATGTCTGCTTTGCATTCACATTTTGTTTTATGAAGAGCAACTTTTGCACATTATCCTCCACAATAGAGTTTTTAACTTATGATAAAATCAGTGCAGAAAGTTTCATGCCATAAAAATATGAAAAAAAAGAACTAAAAGTATGCTCTCAATAAATCAATATTCCTACAATTTATATTTTGAAATTATTTTTGATTGTGTTAAAAAAAAGTCTGGTAGTAGCATCAATCCAGTTCCCCAATTTCATACATGTTTTATTAGTCCAACAATGAAAATATGTAATGAAGTTGTAGACAAATTTTGTTGTGACTGTCTACAAGATGCACAGCCAATAGCATGAATAACTGACTAACCTCACTGACCAAACCCCAATGGTAGCAGGGTCATCCATCCATCGGTGTGTGTACAACAAAATCAACCTTCCTTACGCCTCATCTGCTAGAACATCCAGCTCAATACACATTCTATTTCTGGCTTATTTGGCAGATATTTTTATCAGGAGGGGTGACAGTCCAGACAGTTGGTGGCATGCTTTCATGTCTTTCTATCTTTCTGGAAGGCTCTGGATAAACTTTGGACAGGAATGTGAGGAAATCGTAGGGGACATCGAGGCACATGGACATGTGAATTGGAGCAGTGATCGGGAGATAATTTCATGTGATGGGTGCTGTTGGAGGCGATGCAAAGTGGTGGTGGGGATTGAATAATGGAGGGATGTTCCAATAAACTGTAAGAAAGGAATGAGGATTATCACAACATAGCACAGAACCTTCTACTTAGCCTAAATGATCATTTGTGAGCCCCATATTAGTGCTTTTGAGGTATTTTGTGTAAAAGCAACACATTGAAGTGTCTGAATCATTATACGTGTGTTAATTTGAGAATCTCACCTGTAAGTGTACACACATTAGAAGCGTGCATCCTACATATCTATCCATCTTTAAAACAAGACTAAGAGTCTACAGATGTGCTAGTGTCTCTGAGGCTACATAGTGGTGCTTTTAGCTAAAGTCAGCATGCTAACATACTCACAATGATAATGCTAACAAGCTCATGCTTATTAACACTTAACACAAATTACGTCTGAGGCTGATTTGTTTTTAAAGTATTTGGTTATAAACCAAAGTTTAATTGGTCATAAACCAATACATTTAATTTAAAACCACAAATGTCATCCTCTGGGGACCATGTATGTCTGTATAAAATTTCATGGGAATCCATCCAACAACTAAAATATTTCCATTTGGATCATTGGACAGACCAATTGACATTGCCATTCCCAGAGCACAAGGATGGCTAAAACTGTAGGTGAGTAGATAATCTTGTAATCATAGCTTGTTGTCAACTAGAGGGAACAAAAAGGAAAAAATATTGACACCATCAAGAATTTGATGGATCATTTTGTACAAGATGCCACAAACCTCACTCCTTCTGGATAGGTCCTTGTCATATAACATCTACAGTCAATACACAAAGTGCATTTTACAATGATTTCCTACAATTTAACTAACTCTGTGGGACCTAAAGGCCCCAACTCGTCTTCAAAAATATATAATTTAATACAATTCAAAACTGCAAAACTTATTATAAACATTTAAAATGGTATTTGAAATATTAAGAAATGTACCAACTTGGTTTTTTACACTACACCTTAATCAAAAGTCCAGTTTGTACTATGTAACAGTGCCATCTGATTTATCGTTCAAGAAAGCTGATTTAAATGGAAATAGCCATTCTAACTCCTCCGATTCTATGTTTCCACATCTGCCACGGAGTCTCTCTGAAGGGCATGTGTTTCCATCACTCAAGGCCATGGCACACTGGTCGCACTCTCTTGCATAATTTTCACCCGGCAATTTAGGAAGTGTAAAAGCCCTGCTACATTTTTCAAGGGTGACCCTGACATATTACATCATGTCGGCTCCCAGGATTCTTGACAGATTCTTTGGGGTCTCGTATAATGAGAAAACAAATTGACCATATATCAGCTGTTGGTTGGGTCCATTTTTTGAGTCATGAACATCAGTGCCCTTGCTACTCCAAGACGCAATACATTTTAAACTGAGAAGGTTTTTGATTCTTTTTCTTGGAATTATCATTTATGTAGTAATTACTGAAAAAAAGCTGTTAAGCCGTGTATATGACCAACGGTGTAGGACTACTATTCTTTTACATTACTGTTGCTGGCAGTACTGTTTGCTATTGGAAAGAGTATGTAATTCAGTGGGGTCACATTACATACAATGCACCTATATTGTAGTCATTAAGATGAATCCATCATCTTAATAGTGGGTATGTTATTGGTGGGTGTTGTTTAATTTGCACCAGAGAAACAATGTTTGTGTGTAACAAATTAAATGAATAAATGTGAGCGGGTAGTTGTTTTTCTAAAATTTCCTAATGTGCATGGAAGGTGCAATGGATATTAAGTTTTGAGCCAAAGAGAATTCCTATTTATTTTGTTTAGTTGTCTATAATAGACTTCTGCAGTATGGACACTTTGCACACAGGACTTTGAAATGTTAAAATACCCAGCAGCCCTCTGAGAAACCCTCTGAAGTGGACATCTGCATTCCCAGTTTCTTCTCTGCCTCTGATATTAGGTGCATTAAGTGCTGGGGTAAATGCTGTGGTAGTGTAAAATTGTAATGTTAATATTGTAAAATAAATATACTCCCAATACAACCAACCACAAATATTAAGAAACAAACCATATACTCAGGAAATGTCTTCTTCACCTGTTCAGTTACATTAGTGCTTTATTGTGAATGATTTCAGGTTATAAAGTTGGTTCAATAAATATTTTCAATAAAATATGTTGCATATTAATTATTCATTAGTAATCCCAAACATATTATTCCAATATTCAACTACTTATAAGTAAATTCTCAAAAAATATATTGCTTTAATGTTCTTTTAAGATATTTATTTACCATTGGCTATTGTCTATTTCACACCAAAGCAAAAGTAGAAGTCACAATGACAACTTTGGAACATAGGTTGTTAGCACTACTATAGTAGACAACCTTAAAATGGAAAAAACTACTTAACATCACAGACAGCCTTAAAGTACCTGTGGGAGCACTTCGAGGGAATATTCATGACAATAATGATTTTTCCGCGGGGTTATAAGAGCACTTTACATGCAAAATGCATGAAAAAAAAACAGCAGGAATACTTTCACAGATGCGTTTTTGTACGCCTACTTACAGTGTCTCCGTGCTTGCTGGAAACCTGGGGAGAATATCAATGTCAAAGCAGGAGATGGTGTGACTCTTCCATTCAGAGCACTCGCACACAGCAGGGCAGGAGTCATCATCCGACGCAGCGCTGACAGGCAGAGCGACGAGCGTAAACAAGGCGCATGTTATCACCTGCATGCTGGAGAGCTGCTCGGTTCAAAAATATCCCGAGGTTGACTTCTGGTTTCTCTTTATGGTCCTCTCGATGTCCACAACAACAAATAGTTATGCCAATACAAGTAAGGTAGTCTATAGTGGCCTATGGTGTTTATTTTTAGTATAATCCTCAGGTGTAGAGACAGTGAAGCTGCAGTTGTATAGTTCTTAGTTTTCGTTGACAGGGCCGCAAGAGTTTCTGAGAGGTTGTGAAGGTGGGGATGCTGTAGGACGGACAGCTGCAGCTCTCTGGTGGGTTTTGGAGGTGGTCTTCAACTTGAGGGGAGGGTGGACTTCTGAGGCACTCTTGTGTTAGACTCGAGAATAGTCTTTTCTTCTTTTTCTTCCCCCCTTATGTTTTAGTTGTATGCTATTCTTATAAGCCGTTAACTGTCTGTTCCAGTAGGTTAATATTTCCAAAAGTGCCCTACATTTAGCCTATTGATTTCTTTTCCAGTTTTTGAGCCATGTCTTTAATTCTAGTCGATTATTTTATTCAGGAAATATGCTCATATTCAGTTGGTTGCCATAAACTGCACTTTCCATTATATTTCATAAGCATAAACCTGTCTGTTTCTGTATATTTCTATAAGTCTATTGAATGAAGAATATTGATTTTCTTTCTCTTCCATTATTTTAGTCAGTTGAGTATATATAATATATTGACATAATAATAATAATAATAATAATAATAATAATAAGAAGAAGAAGAAGAAGAAGAAAAAACTTAATATTTCCCTTTCCTTTCCTTTCTTTTCTTTTCTTTTCTTTTCTTTTCTTTTCTTTTCTTTGCTGAGGAGCGGCAGCACTGGCGCAATCGCATACCTTTGGACAATGTAGTTCACAAATAATAAATTCCCACACTGCGCCATGGTGAGCAGACTACACTTCCCGGTATCCTTTGGGGCCACTGTAGTCTGTTGTTTTCCTGCTCAGACGCGGCTAGTTCAAGTTGCCATAGCACAGAGAGGCAGAGGGTTGCTCTTCTGTTAGCCTACACCTGCAAAGCGAAAAACTAACGGCTCGCGTTTAACGTAACTATAGCGATAGCATGTATTTCCACTGTTTTCGCTGGACTTAGTAATTTTTACGGTATTAGCACACGTCAAAATTAGTTGGCTAACGTCTGGTTAGCTAGCTAACGTTCACAGGAGTTGCCACTTGTTGCTAACCGGGAGGATCATCACTCACAACAATGCCCAGCACGGTCATTTATTGGGAAGAGGACAGTTTGAATTGTAGTGTTTTGCTGGTGAGATAGCTTTCTGTCTCCACGGGTTGTCAGGGCAACGATGACAGAGCCCTCATGTATGCTTGCTATGAAGAAATTATCTATTGTAAAGAAAGTTGAAAAACAACTCCGTTTCTTCGTTAATCTGATTAACGTTGCTGTTAACAGTTAGCGTTTCCCTCGTAGACGAAGCTAGTGCTGGTCACTAATCGTCAGATTTGCTTCGTCAGTCGTTTTGAAGACCCGCCCTGTCCCAAAATATGGACACATCCAGTGAATCGGATTCTTACGACAGGATGCGGGGTCACAGGCCTCGGGGGCGTGAAGCCCACCGTCGACCTGGACGGGACAGGGGCAGAGCCAGTGGGAGTGTAGGTGATGGCCGAGAAGCAGACATATCCGAGAAGATCAGCACACTGGCAAGCACTTTACAGGTACTTTTGCTTTGCATGTTCAGATGTCCTCCAGCTGTTATCACTGAACTCAGAGTCCTCTATCTACCATCATTTTAAGCTTGTGTTTCATCATGAAGATATTTTGTTAAATAATGGTTAACTCAGAAACATATATCTTTGGCAGGACACCAGTAAGAACTTGACCAAAGTGGACCGGATGCTGGGCCAGTACAAAGAGCATACAGATGATCAGGCTGAAGCCATGGCATTGGTGAGACACCTGTTCAATTAATTATCATTTAATTAGATTGTATTGACACCTTAAAGATACATATGGTTTGATGTTGGCCCTTCCAGCATTGCATACTTCACCATGTTTTTATCTGTGATTTGTTTCAAGTGCACCAAACCCTCCCCTGTTAGTGATACTGACTTGATATTGAGCTCTTTAGAAGGAAATCAGATCAGTAAATGTTTAAACTTAAGGGGAAAATCAGGCAATCGATGCTGCTCCTCCTAGTGTTTGTTGTTGTGCTGCTGTGGTGACACTGCAGAGTAAATAGATGGAAAAATCTCAGTTTCTCAATCCCACATGTGCTTTTTCTCCACCAGCTTAGAGATAACCTGGAGGAATCGATCAGTCAGCTGCAGTCTCAGAGAATGAGCAGAGCCAACGGTGTCCGAAGCTCTTCGGCCTCCACTCTTCATACCAGTGACCTGGAAGCTTGCTCAGGATCAGGTATAGAGAAAAAGAAAGGATTTTGCTGACAGCTGAATTCTGATTGCGGTTTTAGTTTAGGATAATTTGCAAAGATATCAAACATACAGGCTGACAACACAGAGATAAAATATGTCGATAAAAACTTTTGTGAGCTACGTGAGATGAAAGTAACCAGCTCACAAAAGCTCTGCCTCCTGCCTTTGTCATTTGAACGTGAACATTCGATCAGTACTTCACAACGTGCGTACATCTGGGATTTCAGATGGCCAGCGTTTCCACCCTACTTCCCCACTGAGAGACTATGCAGGAGGCACTCCGGGAAGGAGAAGGAGGTCTCATTCTGCCAGCGTTCGCTTCAAGGATGCCAGCCTGACAGGAGAGGATGTAAGGAATGCAGAAGGACCAACCACTACTAATCTGTGCCACATGTTACTGTCATGTAATTTCAGAAAGTTGCCACAAGAGGGCACACTGAGTCAGCAACATGTATATAACATTTATTATGTTAATTTTGAAGGGTCTTGATAGGATTTCATTCAAATCAGGTATTGTTTATGTTAGTATAAAAGCTTACAGTGTGTTTCAGGAATTCCAATTCATTTTTGATGTATGCTTTCCATAGTGGTTACAACAAATGTACGTCTCGCTCTTTGCTTTGCTTGTCTCTAATGTTTTGTATTCAGTATCTGTCTGTGGCTGTTTCATGTAGATCCACACTTTGCACCAATCCTTGAGGGACCTGCATTGTGACCAGCAGAGACTGTCTGATGACCTGGATAGAGAAATCCTCAGGAGGAATAGGTAAAGTCTGAACATTATGACAGTAAACCACATTTTTTTTGTTGTTTTCACACAGCTAAGTAAGACTTAAAAGGATGTTTTCTTATGCGCCATAGTAACAAGTATTATAACCAATCTCACTAGCCACAGCAAAAATAGACCAATTAGACAGGTAGTGACAGATTAATAGTGCCAATCAGACACTACCTGTCAGCTTTTAAAAGTGAAATGATAACAACTTCAAATGCTGAAATCTGAAATGGTGAAAAAGCTTTTACTCTCAAATATTGTCATTTAATTGACTTGATATCTGGAATGAAAATTCATTAAAACTGACTCTTTTCGTAATTTTGTTTTATAACCAGATAAATAGGTGTTTAAAAGCTCCTCCTTCCTTACAGTAGATAACAGTGGGAAACAAATTTTACCAATTTTACCAATGTGTGCATGTCCTTAATTTGATATCAGAAGCGTGATTTGCTTTAATGACAGTCTGTATGTTTAGATGAGGTTTCACTAATTTAGTACATACTGTTTTAATAATCCACACAAAGCTCAGGGGAATTCTCGTGCCGTCTCTACTTCAGGTCTGCCCACAGATTTCCAACACTATTTTCTACACTAACTGGTGTCTAGGCCAGTGCAGGGTATTGATGTTTTACTCATATCCACTGTGTATAAAATGTTTTTATCCATTCTGAAAGGCTTTGAAAATGAATGCTGTTTTTCAAGTCTTTGAAATCTCCTTGATGGGGAAAGTGATAGCGTCTTCCTAGGAAACTTTTCAAGACATTGTTGGAAAGTCAAAAAGCAGCAGAACCTTTTCTCAACATGCATTAGAATTTGACATTTTAAAAGATATTAAAAAAAAAAATTCCTTCTCCTTTGGTGCTGCTGACCAGAGCAAACTCATCCGACATCATACTTCAACATCTGAAGCTGCATAATTGTTTTTAACGGTCACTACAGTCACATTATATATTCACATTCTGATCAGTGATATCCTGGAATAGGATTTTTCAAAACGACTGAGAACTCTGCTGCGTTTAAAAAAAACTTTCAGCTCGCTGAATTTGTCTTTCTTTTTATAGGTCGGATATCGACACCAGGAAAGCGATGGAGAGCCTCACAGAGCACATGACAACTTCCCAGAGACAGGACTCAGTGAGTTGTGGCAGTGTATTTCATTCTCAATGCTTCAAATATGCTTTCTAGCTCTGTGGATTTCAGAAGAAAAATGAAGGCGTCCTGAATTTACGGACATCACATCACAGTTACTGATCGATGAAAGCTGCGGTATAAAGCATGGAGATATTTCTGCTGTCGGAATAGAAATCAGCTAAGGACAAATGGTTTCCTCTTTGTAAAATGTAACTTCAGTGAAGTCTAACTTCAGCGAATATTTCAGTGTAATTTCCAGGCGCAGGGCTCCTCGCTGCACCGTCACTACTGTGACAAATATACCGCTACAAATGACAGCCAACATGTTTTAATATTTTTTTTTATCTTGTCACGTCTGTTGACGTGAAAAGATAAAGGTATTAACTGTCTTATACGCATAGATATGATGCTTGCTGATTAGACAGGAAACTCTTGCATATTGAACATAATATTTCAGAAAGATATTTTTGTCACCCACCCTTTTAATTTCCTGTTGTCTCATTTATCATATCCTGATGCCACTCCCGCATCAGCGTTGTTTGCGTGACCTGAGGCGTCCTCTCGTCTTACTGTCTGCAGGTTTCATCTCGTGTGGAGCGACGTCTGCACGAGCTGGAGAGAGAGATGCATGCTGAGCAAAGGAGCACGGAGAGAGAGAGGAGGCCTGATCAGCGGGCGGCCATGTCTGACGAGCCGCAGGAGGTGACACTCCTCCCCGACACTCATCTGCTGAGATCCCTCCATCCCACACCTCCCTGTTGACACTCTCATGTTCTCTCACATTCAGAGAACAACAAAAAAGATAGAATATAAAGGCATAGAAATTCACTAAAAGGATGTAGACAGGGGAAGATGGAACATAACTCTAATTTACTTTTACTTAATTAATTTACTTGTCAGACATTACGATGTAAATGTGTCAGATTTAGCCAAAAAGCTAATTATCATGTGCAGTCCCTCAACAGTTTGATGTCATGCATTTAAAGAAACAAATAAGACATAAAAAAGCAGACAAAACAACATCAAAGGAGTAAAAACCATCATAGAACAGACAAACATCAGACATTACATATAACACAGAGAATTAAACACTAGATAGATGCTGATGCTTATCAGGTTGATCAAATATCATTTATCCAATAACAAAATGTTCAACCTTTTAGCAAAACTACCACCGTCACTCTTAAAGAATTCTAGGATGTCATCTGCATATTTTACTAGATTGTCCCATTTAAAAGTTAATATTTTAGTAAAATGTAACAATGATGATGACCATTCAGCTTCAAAGCCTGATTTTTTTTGAACATATATATTTATATATAATATATCTCAATAGGCTCGGGTGGTTTGACATGTCAAGAGTCCAATTTTTCAAGCAGTAGAGAATTATCACATTCATTAATAATCTTACTAATTATTTATGCTTCCTGATATGAAAGCATTCATTGAAATATGATTTATTATCAACATGAGAAAAAAAATGTGTCTAATGGAGTAAAAAGAAAGAATATCTGTAGGACTTTCTCCTAACACAAGACTTGTAGCAGGAAAAATGTTGGTTATTCCTGAGTAATAATACGGACCATTGATGTGCACAATTTATCAGTGCTCACTTTTCTAAAAAGAACACATAAGCCATGCTGGCTGCCAACTCTGCTACAACAAGATTAAAATGCAAGTTGATGGCGCCAAAAAAAAAAAAAAAAAAGTGCTGAAGAATTTTCTAGTGATCTCTGGTGAGTCATTTATTCCTCACCTTTTTATAAAAGAAGTCAAAAAAAAGATGACAACCAAAATCGTTTACTATAATTGATGTGATCAGTAATGTTCCTCACATTTAGAAACAGAAAATGATTTGCATTCCATCAGAAACGCTTGCATGCCATTACTGAACATGCTAATGAAATTTCTTCTTACTCACTGGGTCACGCCGTCCTGGTAAACCCCTTTTTTCTCCTCTAATGTCAATCAATTAAGTTAATTTGTCACATGTAATCATATAAGGTACAATCACAGTGAAATCCTGCCAGTTCCTTCAACTTATGCATTATAAATAGTGTCTTTTCTTGGTTGTTAAAGCAGCATTCCCACTGTGTCACCTAAACCTCCTGCTCTGCTTTATGAGACTATAAAACATACCTCAGCAATTACTTTGATGCAGTGCAAATGGCCACTAAACAAGCAATTGCTACTTTCCCGTATTTCATGCTAATCATTAAAAAAAACATTATTATTATTATTTTTTTTTTTTAGTCATGCATTTGTCTAAAAGCATTAACAGCTACGAGAGCTCTGTCATTAGGTGCTTTTAGTGATGTAGATTTTATTCATAACTAGATACACTCAATAGATGCCTACAGTCACAGTAAAGAACACATTATTGTGTATTATTGCTCTCTTACATTGCTACTTTCCATTTAGCCGTACATATCATTCATATAATATGGCCATCAGCATTATGTTTATTCATTTTTAAAATAACGGAACCATTTCTTTCTTGGTTACTGGTTTGGAGGACAGTATTTTGAGTAAGCTAATCAGAATATCTTGGCATCCATCCTTTTTTTTTTTTTTTTTTTAAATTTCTCATACCTGCTGCAGTTAAGTAGTAGACCACAGAGGGGCACTGTGTTGCTATACCCAGACTGATAGCCTTCATGAGTTTTCAACACACTATATAATGATAGTAGCTACCAATTCATTTGCATCCCTCTCCTCCGTAGTGCCCTAATGGGACACCAGCAGGGCCCGGGGCGATAGGAAATAATGCATTTGTCCAAAAATTAAGGGTAAATAAACAAGCATGATGAAATGAAGAGGAAAATAATCTCTTTTACTACTAAAGAGCAGGAGAGGAGGAAGAGCAGAGGGCACATTTATTCCCCACCGATGGGCCCGCTGTGATGTGAATCAAATAGATGATGAGTCACTTGGGTAGATGTTATTGCTAGCAGCTGGTAATTCATCACCACAGCCTGCTCCAGAATGAGTGGGATCTAAGCTCTTGTACAAATCCACCATGATGCCAGTATCTTGTTCCAAGGAGACGAGATGGGGGGACGCCGTGATGCAATAGTGCCACTCGTGTTGCATTCTTATTCTTACGGTACTCCTATAATGTGTAAACATGTGCTGTGTGTCTGTGTGTGATTTTTTTTTTTTTTGTGTGTGTGTGTGTGTGTGTCTCGTAGACTTTCAGGAGACACAAAGTCCAAACCCATGAGAGAGAGGAGGCCATGACTGCCAGACTACTGAAAGCAGAAAGAGAGAAGTCCAAGGTGAGTGGATTTATCTTTTTGTTTTGTTTTTGTTTTAATAAAACCATTGAAAACTTTTGGTGATTTATATTGAACTAAATGTTATGGAAGTTTGATTACGTTCCCGCTTCATCTTCCCTGCAATATTTTACTGAAATTGGCTGCAGAGGTGGTCAGCATTTCAATTTTTACCAAGTCAGTTAGTATATCAAAAGTGTTTAGCCAAAAATTAAACAGAGCCTCTTTCTAAAAACTTTCCTCATTGTGCCTCAACTCATAATAAAATACTTTCCTTCAATTTGCGTCAACGGTAGATGTTGCAGACGTAAGAATATAAGTGATAAAATGCACTCCTGATGACTCCACATCAGTTTCCAAAACACCCGTTCATTATGTATCGTCCTGACATTGTCATTGCTATGCTCTCCACAGATGGAGCAGGAGCTGGAGAGAACTCGAAGACTCCTAGAACAGTCAGAGGACAACAGAGACTCCCTCTTTCATCAGGTTTGTTTGTGTCTGGGTGCACTGTATGTTCTTGTATATGCAGCTATACAGGACATCTCAAGAGGCACAAGACAGTAAACAGTGTTGTTTTTCGCCAACTGTCAAGACAGTCAGATGTCTTTTTCTTCCACTGGTGGTGATCCGCAGGTGGAGGACATGCGTGATGAGCTGCTGAGGACGAGGAAGGAGAAGACAGAGCTTCAGAGGACCCGACTGGAGACCTCTCAGCCACATGGCAACCACACTGACATGGAGGAGAGAAGAAGTGGACTCAGAGGGCCAGGTACTGAAATCTAGGTCTGGACTCTCGAGGTGAGGGAGAAGAGCAGGACGACAGAGAGCATTTGGACACAGTTTTTAAACGGACAGGTTAAAAGATTGCTCCACCAGATGGAAATAGTTGGCAATACGTCATGTTATTTTTATGTATCAATATCTCTCTTCAGACATCGCCAAATGTTTGATCGAAATACCCTTGAGAGTGATAGGACAGGTGAATGATGGGCAGTGAGAAAGGCAGAGGCCTGAGATCAGATGCAGGGGCAGCAAGAGCGGAGACAGTGAAAAGAACCGAGTGAAGTGTCGGTGAGAGAACAGAGAATTGATTGGATAACACAAAAAAAAGAGAAGAAGAAGAGAAAAAGAATGTCAAAGATACGATCATAAAAAAAAGAAAGACAACGGAGAGCACATTAGAGAAAGGTGTTGAAAATCTTGACTTTCAGTTTGACTTTTTTGTGATGGTATTGATTTTAGGGCATCAAAGGGCCTTTTAAAGGCAGTGAAAGCTTGAAAAATGACAAATACTGTTCTGTAGCTGTGCGGTGATGGTTTTCAGCCGATTTAAATAGTTCTGTGCTTAAATTTCATTAATATCGAATAAAAGATGGCGCAGTACGTTATGATGAAATGATCAAATCACCAGCAGTGCTTTGTTTATGTATCGGCATCTTTGTGTATAGATATCATTCATGAGGACTGCTGCTTCATTCACATCATCATTTTATATTTTGCTCACGTCCGTCAACACTTAGTCTGTCCCAAGTGGCAAAGTGAAGTGACTGACAGCTAGCCATGCATATGAGCCTCCAAAACAATAGGTAAAGAGACGTTTTTTCAGAGTAAGGTTAGGGGATATTTATCTCACTAACAAAACGTTGCCGAGGCTTTGTTTGCATTTTTGTGCAGTTTATTTCTCATCATTTTCCTGTAGTTCCTTGTCACCGTTCTAGTTTCCCCGTCTCTACTTACAGTAATCAATCCTAACAACAATTTGATTATGTGCCTGCGTGTGCCTGCTCGTGTACACGCATACAGATCGTTCGGACCTGGAAAGAGAGGTGGCGGAGCTGCGAGTCCAGCTGTGCAAGGCGTCAGTCCACAGCGAGGTCGAAGAACTGAAGAGCGCTCTGGACCGCAAGGAGAAGGAGAGAGTCCAACTCGGTTTACGGGTGGAGGTATGTGTGTCAGATTGGGTATGAACATAAAACTGCACGTGTATCTGGTGAGCGGCGTGCTTTAGTTCACAGCAGGAGCTAATAGCACCATGGATTCAAATGATTTATTGGATGTCATTTAGTCGTCTAGCTGGTTGTCTTTGTAGTATACTCTAAAGAATAAATGGGGAAACACAGAGGATTACTCAGCTGGAGCACAAATGAACACACAACGCACAGATGCTTTTGACTTGGCCCATGCTGGCGCCTCCATCCTGATCGGGGGTTATTTCAGTTTGTCGGGTGCCTCTCATCCGTGGTTGTATTCTCCGACAACTCCGTGTCACTTGATCCTCTTAAAATCGTCAGATGAAATGACAGTTGGAATAGGAGATCAGAAGTCAACCAGCAGTCATTTATTCTTCTCAAAGTGGTGCGATGCCACTACCATCACTGTAACAAGATATATATATATATAAAAAAAAAAAGAAATCTAGAAAAGAAAACACATCCCGCCTTGCTAAGCAGAGGTATTCAAGGCCATGGTTGGTATCAATAAAATGTTAGTAGAAATAGCTTCACTTTAAACATTGGCACATTTCTCTCATCTCAGATGTTTCTTTCACTAGGAAATGTTTTTAAACTTCCACGCTTCCGCTTTGCTGAGTAGGTGTTTAAAAGATGAAGTAGGTGTTTGCATGTATCACCTCGGGCATCTCTTATGGTTTTTATGTCTAGATCAAAATAGACGCTGGAAATGTTCCGTTTTAACGGTAAATGAGCAAAAACGAAGTATAATGAGGAGAATAGGGTGGAAGATTCAATTTCTCAGTGACTGAATTTATATACTGTCTAATGGCTGTTTGACTAATCAGTCTGTGACTAATTACTCCTGACAGTCCTATTCAGTAGAAATCCCTAAACTGTACCAGGGTAACCTTACTTGCCCTTACTTTAGACTTCAATCCAACTTGAAACTTCAAAGTGATTGCGATGTTTTGACTACGTTTCAGACCAGCCTTGCAGATAATCCAATTGTGAGCCTCATATAAACACATTCTTAACCTTCTTTGACCTCTCTGTGTTTGTCTGCTGTCCTCTTCTTTGCTCTCTATAGCCCCCTTTACTGTTTGTCTTTTCTTAAAGTATTATCCCTCTCCTTCTCCCACCTTTTTTTTTCTTCATACCTTCACTGTTTTTTTTTTCTCCCTTTTCCTTTCTTCCATTCCTTCACCATGTTGAGTCTCCTTTTCTCCTGCTTTCTGTATTTTTCCTCCCACTAACACACACACACACACACACACACACACACTCCTTTACCCTTTCTTTTTTCTGTTCACCACAGGAATTGTCATCAGATCTGGCACGGCGGGAGCAACAGCAGCTACGAATGCTGGAACAGTTGAGGGAGATTCAGGTATTTTTGAGCGGTTATTACTTCACACAGTAATTCATAATTGGATTGGTAATTCAATTTAAGGACTCTAAACTTTTAAACTGGTAATTAACATTAGAAACATACTGCGTTTGGTGCCTCGCTCTGTTCCTCAAGGTCATAAAATTATGATGTAAAAAAAAAAAAAATGGAAAATTGAAATTGCAATAATGAGATCCTTCAGGTTTTATCCACCCTGTGTTTAAAATGACACTATGAGCCGTGTTCAGTCGCAGTCGTGCTCTGACTGAAGTGCTACTCATGCTCACAATCATGCTGATGTTAAGCAGGTGTAATATTTACCATGTTCACCATCTCAGTTTAGCGTGTCTGGTGCTAGAAGAAAAGTCAGGGGATCACTAAAGTCAATGAGGTACATCCTCTTGGCATCCTGGTTATCTGCACCAAGTCATTCATATGTCATTCCAGTAGCTGTTGAGACATTTCACGAAAAAAACCAACAAATGTGAACCATGGATGTTTGCAGTGAAACTTAGAGATATTTCACAGTATAAGTGAAAACTCTGACCTGCTGGTGGTGCTAGAAGAAATCAGGGAATTACCAAAGTCAGTAGGGTTCATCGTCTGGGGAACATGAATGTCTGTACTGAATTTCATGTAAATCAACCAAATAGTTAATGAGATATTTCAGTCTGTACCAAAGTGGTGCACCAACCAACAGGCTTACATTATCATCCCTAGAGCCATTGGCTAAAACACTGATTTAGATTATACAGAATAAAAACACACTATTACACTATTCATAAATTCATTCATCCTTTCAGAGCCGAGGGCAGGCAGAGAGGAGAGAGACCGAGGCATTACTCCAGGAGAGCACGAGGAGCAGAGATGAATTGAAGACCAGGGCACAAGAGGCAGTGCGCCAGTGGAGGGCAAAGTGCAAGAGACTGCAGAAGGAGCTGGAGGAGCTGAGGGCCCAGGCTCACTTCCATACCGACAAGGCCTCGCAGGTCGGTTGAAGCAGATGCATCCATTACATGACTTTTGACACCACAGCCTTCAGTAGCAGCTGCAGCCAAGTAACTGCTGATCTTGCAGCCGTCTTTCCACATTGAAAAAAAAAACTTAATCTTAACAAGTAATTGAGTCCAGTACGAAGACAGTATGTTGTTTATCATATTCTTTGCCTTACGGGGGAGTAATACAAGAATTGTCTTGAATCATCAAGCACTTAATGTTAGTGGAGAGGTCTGCCTTATCTTAAGATAATTAACAGTGGAGGGGTGAAATTGTAAAACTACATTGGAGATGCGCAAAATTATCTCACCCCATTTGCTTTAATGGGGCAGTCCACTAACTTTACTCATCTTACTAAGCTCAACTTACTCCATAATGAGTACTAGTCAGTCTGTATTATGTATCTATGGAGGGAACTTTCTAAAGTAACTAATGTCATCAGGGTTATTTCAGCTCGGGCTCGAGACTTAAGATTGAACCTTTTTGATATGAACGTTACAAACTTGTGGTGTGGGGTTCGAAAGGAGTACGCATGTGGAAGGCAGGGGGTTGATCTAATGGAAGAAGCCATTGGTGGCATTGTGGGAAATGCGGGATCAAGTGTTTTTGGAGCTTGACTCTTGCTAAATACAGAGCATTTTGAACATGTAAAATTCTGTTGAGAGTCTCCGAACTTGGAGATAGAAGTGCAGCGCTAAGTCACCGAAGTGGCTCTTTCAAAGCAACATTTTGCTTCTCATTATTTGGATGTTATTTTCCCTCTCATAAAGTCTGTCACACAGTGCTTGAAATATGTATTGTATTTCATGTAAGTTTCTGAGCAGCTTGCATGAAAAATGTATAAACACAATATACATTGCACCACTGTGGTTAAGATACCAATCAGAAATGCTTACTAGTCGATTGTCTTGTTCCTATTGTACTTTTTTTTTTTTTTTTTTTAACAAAGTGAAAGCCGAACATTAGCAGACCATGGTAAATCTCACAGCAGCACACTGACTAGGTATCAGTTGGCACCAATTGGCAACTGAACCATGAAAACCAAGTCAGCTTGTGGCAGTTCAGTCTCAAATGTTCCAGCCAGTGCTGCTGCTGCTGGCTGTGCTAGCAGCTAGCCAGCTGGCAGCATTATTAGCAACAACCGACTGTCTTTGTTGCATATTGTTAGCAGTGGACTCTGGCTCATGCATAACTGTTTTAACTTTGACGGCATGTTCTAAAAAAGTGAAGCAATCAATAATGTCTGCACTGAAATGCATTCCTCAACTCCAGTAGTAGATTGATTTGTAGGGATGCCTGAGGCGGCGAGGAGAAAACTTACCTCAGCCAAACTCTCCCTGTAGTTCTGTAACCCACTGATGTCAGAATACATCAGTAGATGGTGGAAGGAAACTGGGTTGTTACAACCGGCTACAGTGATACACCGTATATTGGCGAGCTTTGTAGACATTATAGGCACAACACAACACAACACAGATGTTTAGCTTGTCACTCCAATGACATATCTCAAATGATTTTTAGCTGCGCTTTGTTTCCAAGCAACGGTCCTCCTGTCTCCGTTTCATTTACAGTATGGAGGACATTGAAGTTCAGATCTTGATGTTTCAGAGAAAATAAATCAACACCCTTCCATTACTGGGAAAATACAGATGTTGAAATATGTATGAGTTTTTCTGGTCCAATTCCCCCATGGCTTTTCATAGTAGAAATGGACTGGAAAATCACCACAAACAGCACCATCTGCACCCTTAAATATAGTGATTGGAAAGGAGAGATATAAATGAATAGCTGTTGCAATACATATTGTCACATATAGTTCCCTTTTATGAAGAAGAGGGAGGGGAAGAGACCTCAGTTTTATAGGAAAGAATAAAAGAAAAAAAAATGCTACTTTGAACCACTGAATACCTATTAAAATACACTATTACAAGTAATACATGATGGAAAATGATCTGGAGGTTATTCAACCCAAACAAAGCAAGATAGTTGAATACTTATTTGAACCTATTTTCTATATTCTATATTTTAATTCATCAAATATAACTCATCAGACTTTATCAAACATAGGGCTTTGTATCAATGTCTGATTAAAACTCCTGAATAATGCATTTTGAATTAACTTAATAATAATATAACCAAATTAGCATTCATATAGTCTGAGTACCTTTGCATGGTATGTTACAGTGGTTATGCTTAGTTGAATAATTAACAGCTGACTATTATTATTATTAGCTTGAAAGTCACCTCCCAATGATTTCCATTCCATTTGAACTGAGTGAGTCACCTCCAAACTCACAGTCAGCAGCCCTGCGCCTCGCAGACAGACAGACAGACAGACTCCCACCTGGCATACTCGACGTGACGCGAATTAATTACAAAATCATTTCTGCCCCCTTAATGAATTAGGGGAGAGAATCAAGTGCTCAATTAAATGATTAGGTTCTGAGCCACAGCAAAGTCTTTGCAAATTCCAGTCAAAGCTGGAGTATTAGAAGCAATCTGCCTTGAACAGACCTGACCATTGTCCCTTATCTGGGAGCTGAGTGCTAGCATTTTCCTATCAGTGCAATAGCTGGTACTGCATATGTTTCTCTCCCCCTGTCTCTCTGTCACTCTTTCTCCTGCTCTCATCATTATTGTTAGAGCTCCTCTTTGTACACCATCTTCCTCCTCTTCTTCATTTGTCATTCTTCATTTCCTTTTTTTTTTTTTCTTCTTTTTTTCCCTCTCCCACCCCCTCCCGCCCACTCTCTCCCTCTCTTTCTCCGTTGCTCCCGCTCTCTCTTCCTACCTCCAGGCAGCCAGGGAAAAGGAGAGCTCTCAGGCCCAGCTGAAGGCGCTGAGCCAGCAGACTGAGGCAGCCCGCAGGGAACTCGCTGATATCTTAGGCCGTTTGGCCCAGCGCGAAGACGAGCTCCACCGCAAGGACGTGGAGCTGTCCGAGACCCGCCAGCGCCAGTTGTCACTGGAGCAGGAAATCCGGGAGGTGCGGGTCAGGGTTGAGCATCCAGAAATAGACTTTTCAATTCAAATCAAAGGGACTCCAAAAAAAAACGATATCAATATTTTAAAAATAAGTAATATGACCATAGACAATGGATGTTTTTCACTTAACAATCTGCATCTAGAAATCTTTGAAGTCTTACTTATTATTCATTAAATTTGAGTGCTTCAGGCTATGTACTACTAAACTGATTCAAGACCTGTTTATTTAATTCACCTTTTTTAAAAACAACAGCAGTCAGCTCTGAGGTTGAATCAAACAGTATCACATAGCCACCATGACTATTTGAGTGTCACATAAAGATGACAACATATTTTTTTTTTTTTAAACTAGTCAGCCAGGGTTGAAGTCGTGCCAAAGTACACATATCAATTCTCTTTTCTCAAATGCTTGTTTAGTGGTTAAGCACATTAGCATTCGTGTACAAATCCCAGTCTAACCACAGGCATGGCTGAATTCTTGATTTTTTGTTCTGCTGGCAGATCAATTTGTCTTTTTCAATTTGAGGTGTGGTTCACATTAAATATTAATGTGTAACAAAAACTTCACCCAAAGAGTCATCAAAAGAGCTTTGATCAGATTTTAACATCACTCCTAAACCCAGGTGAGGGAGGCCTCAGCTGCCCTTGAGGAGGCAAATCGACATCAGGCCGCCGTCCAGGCAAGACTGAGGGAAGAGAACCAGAGGCTGGAGGAGCAAGCTGACGCCCAAGCCCGTCGCTGTCAGAGAGACCAGAACACACAGGCCGAGGTCCAGGCCGCCCTTAAGCAGATGACCTCAGCCCACGCCCAGCTAGTCCAGCGGTTGGCCGAGGAGGAGAGGTCCAAGAAGGACCTCCAGAAGGGCTCCTCGGAACTGCAGGCCAAGCTGACGGTGGTTCAGGAGGAGCGGGCCGCGCTGGGGCGACAGCTGCAGCTCGAGAGGGAGGTGCATCAGAAGGAACTGGACAACATGAAGGTGACGATGGAGGACAGCAGGACAAAGAAGGACCGCGAGATGCAGGGCATGCTCAAGCTCTGCTCTCAGGAGCGGGATGAAATCCAGGCACACCTGAAGGAGGTTAAGGTTAGACCCTTTTATAAAAACTTTATGCTTATTAAAATATTTGGTTTCCACTGGTGAAATATGCTTTAAACAAAAATAAAGTCGTCGTCCCCCCAAAAAAGGCAGCGCTTAAATCTGACTTATATCAGATGTGACACATTCTTAATTTGTCAAATCTTTTATTTTGGTCAAATCTGCCACACTTTAATTGACATTTAGAATATCATTGGCACGCACTTCAAATTCAGCACAGGGTAACAAGCCTCAGCCACTAAACATCTGGCATATTCCCGACTCAGTGAGACAGACAAAACTCTCATTTAGAGTAATTTTCCTCATTGGCTGCGGCTCTTTCCTCTCGAGTGTGGGTGAATCGAGGATAGCCGAGCTCTTAATGGTGTGTGGTGCCCCATGGATCCTCATGGCCATTCTGTGAATATTTAAAAACCTTGATATCAGACCTCAGAAGTCTCATCAAGGCAGTGCTGGAGATAGGGGACTCCACTCAACTTACTCCCCACAGCACCCAACCTCCCTCCCTCCCTTCAGTATCTCCAATGATGAGCCCTCGTGGGTACACGGTTTCTTAAGGGGCATGGTCCTCCCTGATATGGTTGAGTTTAGCCCATTAGCTCTGCTGAATGGCATTAATATCTGACATAGCTCATTGTAATGGTGTCATTTCAGAGTGCGGTAAGGACAAGGGCGTTTGCTGGAATGTTTTTAAGTACTAGCCTAAGGGTGCTGCAGATATCCCTAAGAAGCCCACCCAATATTCATATAATATAGCCAGAAGCCCATATTACGATTTTGATACAGTCAACTGTCAGAAAAAGCTTAAAATATTCTTATTACCTTGTCCTTGTCCTCTCACTCTTGATTTCTCCTCCACTCTATCTTCCCTTTTTGCTGTCTCTCTGTCTTAATCCCTCTTTTACTGCCTCCCTCCAGTTCTAATTTTGCATTTTCCATCTGTTTTCCTCCCTCCTTCTGTTTTTTTTTTCCATTCTTTCTTTGTTTGTGTCACTATTGTCACTCCCAGTTCTCAGTCATTGTTATTCATCCCACTTTACATACTTGAGCTGTGTGTGATGATGCGCTCATTGTAGATAGGCATTAAGGGCTTAGAACATATGACTTCAGAGTCTTGGCAATGACATTTACCTGCTCTCTCGACCCGTTACATGATGTTCTCTGTTGTGCAGAGAATGTCATGTCAATTCACCCTGTAACCACCAGATGGGACTTGAGACTTTTTTTTTTTACAAATTATTAGGGTCCACTGGTAAATCAGACATGTGTACGATCCACCAAGCACCCTCTATGTCAAAGAAATTGCAACTTTGAAAACTTACACACATGCTTAAACTCAAAATTCAATGTATTTTATGGCTTAAATGTCAACCAGCAGTCTTTATTATCTTAAATTATTGCTTGTGTATCATGGCCTTAAACACATCCACCCTCTACCAGGCAGATGCAGCGTCAGACAAGGAGCTGTGTGGGGCGCTGCGCATCAAGTTGGACAGGATGAAGGATGAATGTGATAAGATGGCAGCACAGCTGAGCACAAAAGAGGAGGCACATGCAGTTCTCCACAGAAGGTACCAGCTACTCAAAAAGGAACTGGATGACAAAGTAAGCCCTGCCTCTTTTGCCATGCTTTTTGAACAAAGTATTGTGAGTGATGTCAAAAACTTCAATAAATGCAGCGCATCCACTGTCAGCATCCATTGTCAGCTGAGTCTTCCAAGCAGAAGTCGGGAGACTCAGCAGCCACACATTTCTCCTTTCTCTGTTTCTCTGTTTAGAGTCTTCAGGTTAGGCTAACTTTGGAGCTAACCCACTTTGCTTTTCCAACAGCTGGGGAGCCAACAGACGTGACTTTTCTTGGTCTTAAGAAACTGCAGCATTTATTAACTGACACACTGTAGTCAGTACTGTACATTTACTGCCAGGCTGACAGCTTACTGCTGACCTTTCCTCTGCACTGCTAGTCTTAACCGTCACTTGTCTGCCGCTCGCTCTCTTACGTTACGCCACCCTGCAGATGCCATTTTTGGCTGATCCCCGAGTGGCGATTCTATTGGAGTTTTGTATTTGTGACATCTGGACACAGTCCAGCTGGGGCAAGATTATTCACACATTTAAAAATCAATTTGATAAAAGAAAAACTTCATAATTCTGTCATAACTTGTTCAGAATTATACAGTGCTGACATTTCATTTGTTTTTGATCCAATTATTTTCAGTGCTTGTTTGTATGATGATGTAACCGGTTTGACAGTCGATTATGAAGCCTTGAAAAAGTAACACAATAGGATAAATGTGAAAATATCATGCTATGTATGAGCAAGTGAGCTGCCTTAAGGGGTATGTAATGTTTTATCATTCAAAAATAGTTACGATTTGTCTTTGCTTTTTCGCATATGTTTTTCACCTGATTACCATATTTGAATTGGGAGTCCAAAATGACACCTAAGAATTTCAAATCACTGACTTCCTTTATTTCTTCTTGATCTACTTTCTTTACTTTAAGCTTATCTCTTGCTTTCCTTCTCATGGAAAACACATCGACAATCATTGGAATACACTCTCCATTTTGTTAGTTAATGTTGCTGCTGCTGTTACGCAAAGGGGTTTTGAGCTGATACATAAATGATTGTGTCGTCAATGTACATTAAAATCAAATAAAAGGATTTTAAATGGTAAGGCGAACACGTACATCCAAAAATACTAGATATTGGACAGAAGGACATGACACACATAACGCTCCCATGAACATTTATTGGTATACCACCACCAATAAATGTGCATGGGAGCGTTATGTGTGTGTGCAGACCCTATCTAGTGTCTTTTTTATAGGACCAACTGTACAGACATGAGAGCCACCGGCAGTAGTTGTAGTAGCAGCTAAAGGAATACACTTTACTGATCGTGCAAGTTTGTGCATTTTAACATTACAACGGTCAGAAAGACATTTGTTCAAACATTTAAACAAATCATCACAACAGTATCTTCTTCTGCTGGATCAGATGTGTCTGCACATAGCAAATAACAAACAAATATGTGAATGTTAACCAACAAGGACATCACTTTCCTTCCTTCCGTCCTTCCTGGCAGTGCAGATGTAGGATATCTGGTGAAGTCATGTGGTCATACAAACTTAACAATGGGGTCGAAAGGTTAAGTGGTGCCAAATCAGCACTTTTTTTTTTTTTTTTTTTTTTTTTTTCTAAAGGGGCTTTATCAATACCATCCGCAGGTGTTTTACAACAGCAGGTGAAGTATTGAACCCCTTATTCTCCTCTCTGACAGGCTCCTGATAAGTAGCAGGGGCTCTTTGGGGGATCCATCTATTGATTCGAAATTGGGTGCATGGAGAAAAAGGGGCTTTTATTAATGTGTGTGGGTGGTTTATTATCCCAGGGACATGATAATGATCCACGGTCCCTGGGCTGCGCTGATCAGTAGGTTCCTGTGCCTTGGACATATCGATTGATTCTGTCCTGGTAGAGACCCTGAAACTATTGACAGTGCAGGCCAGAGAAGGAAACTTAACTAGGTCTGTTTGTGTGAGAGGAAACTAAATGGCTGTCTGATGCCCAAGGTTGTCCGTTTGTCGTTGTGTGTATTATTGAGTAAATCGTAACAACTATTGAAATTGATCTTGTAATAAGCGAACCCTGCTCTTAGAGAAAAAAAAAAGTCATTTCCCTTCTCACCTAAAACACATCCGCTGTAATTAATGTCTTTTTGCACGTGTCAAGTGAGGTCAAAATGACATAACTGAAAATGATCTATCCTCCGCAGGTCAGGTCAGGTGAGCGGAGACGTGCTTCGGAGGCAGAGCTCGTTAAGCTGGAGGAGAAGGTGTTGCGGATCGAGGCAGAACAAGAGGCAGTTCTTACCTCCATGGGTCAGGAACTTGATACAGCCTGCCGCGGCCTGGCTAGGAACGGTGAAGACAAATTACAGGTATACTATTTAGTTAGTTAGTTATTATATTTTATTGTATTTTTCTTTAGACTGTTTGTTGTGTGTGTTAAAGATTTATATATAAATGTCGTCCTCTGTTGACTTGTCATTTAGCTCCGATGGTTCACCGATTCCTGTGAAAAATATCCAGGTCTTTAGTTCGCTACTTGCTAAACTTTCTTAACCAATCCCTTGTTGATTTTGTGAGGTATTATACACTCACTCTGTGCGAAACTGCTTCCTGGGAGTATTACTGTATATGCGAGGTTTGGTCAGAATGTGAGACTGAGAATACGCGTGTGCCAGAGAACCAAAACAGTGAGCTAAAAGCTGCTTAGAGTTTGCAGTTTGGTGTTAAATCTCAGTGGGTTTTGCAGCACTAGCAACTCTCTCATATTAAGCAGTCATTTGATTGCAAAGTGTATAGAAAGCTCATGCGCTCACCCAGCCAGTCTTGGTTAAAGTGCTAAAGGTAAAATATAATCCCTAAGTAGAACTTAACATACTTTCTGTCTATGCACCTTTCATCAGAGTGCACATACGCACCCTCATCAAGGCCTGTTTATGGCCTACGCTGTGATGAAGGCTCCATCCACTGCATCCTTGTACAAAAATGACTTTGATCACAGATGGTGAAACATTTAATCATCTATTACAGTGTTAATGTAATTGCTGAAGATGTAAGACATGATATGTTTATGTTTTGTATGTTTCTTTGTGTACAAACAGGTGGAATTACAGTGCACCTTACATACATACTATATAATTACATGCGCACAGGTCTGCTAGATGTTAGACTAAATAGACGACACACTCATTTAACACCTATTATACACAGTAAAGCTTCTATAGTACTACTGACAATAGCTAATGTTTTACACATACTATATCGCCTTCTGAATTTACCACAACCTTATACACTAATCAACACGTAGCACAATTACCCCCCCCCCCCCCCACCCCCCGCATGCTTGAAGCTAGTTTTTCTCTGCTGCTAAAGGTTAATGAACCCAGCCAGCTCTTATCGGCTCATATAGATTTCCCAATCTGGACTAGCAGTGCAGCAGCCAGACATGCGAGCCAACGCCTCGCCTCATCTGTAATCTGTCACATTGAGAAGAAGTCAAATTTGCTAGTGATTGGCCTAATGAGGGGAATCATTAACAGTTAAGGGGTGTATTAGGTTTCAGTTACCTCATGATACCCTTCTTCCGTCCTTCTCTCAAGAGGCACTAATGCAAGAAGTTGTAAGACAGTGTAGTGCTACGCTGAAAGTTAAAGAAAAACTTAATAGGTGCAGTGCGTTGTGGGAATTATGTTGGCATTTGATAAATCCGTCGCCAGGGAATTTTTTTTGAAAAGGCTAAACTGCTTTCATAGTAACAAAATACTACTTGTCAGTAAACAAGGGAGCTAATATGCAGTAGTGCAGTTGTTAGAAGTCAAGAAGTCACTCACATGTCCTAACTTGTTATACATACGTTGTTTTTCCCTTAACATCTTAACCTTTTGGAATTCCTTCTCTTCTCTTTTCTGTCCCCCTCTGCCCACTCTCACTACTGCGACCTACTTCCTGTCTACATCCTCTTCTCTCCTGGGCTCATCGGGCTCAAGTGGATACCATGTAACTGCAAAGTCCTGTGTTTAAATCCAGCCTGGAACATTTGTCATATTTTGTGCTGCTTCCTCCTCAATCTTCCCCGGGTCTCGTTTAATTTTGAACTGTTCAACAAAGAGAAATGCCACAGTGGTGATCTCCCTGTGTCCTTTCCACTCGCTGTTAACATCAACGCCTCTTGCTTCTCTCTAAACTTTGCCATCTTTACAATTTTCTCAGTGAGAGGTGAAAAAAAAAAAAAAAAAACTGTAACCAAAGACACACAGTCACACGTTCACTTGCATACTGAAAGAGATGTGTTAACTGCACAGTCACATTTAAATAAGCACTGGCAGACACTTGGATTCACTGGCAGTGCTGCTGAGAAAATAGTGGCATTTCTTTCACTTCAACCCCACAGACAGCACTTTCAACTCCCAGCCTACTTGTTCGGTTTTTCAACAGTTTCACCTCCTTTTTGTCTGCCACTGCGCAGTGCTGCCTTTGATGGTACGGGAAAGAGTAAAGAGAGCGAGCGAGAGGCATAGAGGCATGTTTTATCCTCCCACACAGTCACACGCTCTGCCATGCAGTTGTACACTCCCCGAGACACGGGGACCTCTGCACAGCAGTACTCCGCGTTGCTGTACTTTGAGCTGCCGTGGTAACGACTTGGGAAATTCATTCGGCTTGGATCGGGTTTTGAGTGACAGCTTGAAAAAAAGTTGTCTGACACCTGTGTAGTGATGTTGTTGTTTGCCAAGGCACGGGACAGAAAGGGTCCAAAAAAAAAAAATCATGCTGTGAGCTTTCCACATTTGTTGATCATGCATAAACACTTTGCCACAAGGGTGTACTTGAAAAAACGGTTGTACGTTTTTTTGTCAACTTTGTTCATGAGTGTGTGTGTGTGTGTGTTTTGAGAGTCTGTACATGTGAATTTGTGGGGGTGGGGTTGTGTTTTCGCTCTATGTGCTTGTGTGTGAGCAGGGTGGCAGAATATCTCTCATGAATGGATTTGCACAAAACCTTTCGGAAAGGTTGTGGTATTTTTCACATACCATAGGAGCATGTGATTTCTCCCTAACAGGCATGTAACTTCGAAACAGATTCATGTTAACACTACAAAACACATAGCCGCGCTAGCACCATGGCAATGTTGGTATGTCGGTCCAGCTGTCAGTCCACCATTGTGGTCCCAGGCTGAAATATCTCAACAACCACTGCATGGATTGTGACAGACTGGTACAGGTATCAATGTTGCCCAGACGATGAATCCAACTGACTTGTGTTGATCCAGTTACTTTTCCTGTAGTGCCACCAGCAGGTCAACGTTTTCACCTGTTCTGAGAAATATCTCAACATCTACGAGATGGATTTACACAAAAGTTTGTACAAACATGTGTGACTCCCAGACGATTAATCCTAATGATTTTGGTAATCCCCTGACCTTTACCTTAATCCACTTTATGGATTAATACCAGGTGTGAGATGTGTATATATAAGGCTGTAGCTGCTGACAATAACTGTCACTGCCTTGAGAAAGACTGAGTGTGGTCAAACATTGGTTATATATAATCATTGGAGCTTAGTGTGCAGTCATTTTCTCTTCAATATATGCACATTGACATGACCGGCACATCACCAGACAATATGCTACTCTACATTTTCCTCTAGCGCCACCATGAGTTTTACATTTGTAATTTTGAAAGAAATTTCTAATAACTACTGGATGGATTACCATGAAATTTGGTTCAGGCATTCATGTGATCCCCAGGATGAATTATGACTTTTCCACTTCCCTGACCTTTCATCTAGTGCCATCATCCGGTCAGGTTATTTTAAAATTGTTTCTCTAGAAACGTTGGTGCCTTTATTAGACAGAGATAGTGGAGAGATGACAATAAACGAGGCAGAGAGAGAGAGAGTTGCAACAAAAGTCACCAGATGGGCTCGAAGCAGGGACGTTGCAGTTTATGGTTGGTGTCTTCACCCCATAAACCACAGGGCATCCCAATTAGTTAAAAAATATTAGCATTTAACTCATAGCACTGCAACCAACTGATTACCCTACCCCTCAAACCCCTCCCTTCCAAGCGTGTAGGAGAACCTGCGGTGGCTGTGAAAAAGGCTTTCTCTCTACAGCTGCTGTTTGGTTTGTCCATTAAGTGTTACTGTAGAAACATGACAGTGCAACATGGCAGGCTTTGAGGCAGGGAGATAGATATAAAGGGTTCATTAAGAGTAACAAAAACATAATGATTCTTATTTTCAGGTGATTATACACGAATGAAAACATACTTAGGAATATTATATTCCATTTCCGCCATTAGATCCCCTTAAATCTTTGCACACTGGTCCTTTTTAACCAAAGTCCCACAGAGCCACTAGCTTGGCTGTAAACTCATAGTCTTGTTGAGACATCAGCAAACATAGGAAAAGACAAATCCTCCCTTATTGGTCAAATCAGAGAAAATGGAAGACCACAGGAGAGCTTTTTTTTTTTTTTTTTTTTTTCAAATAAAACTGCTGCTTCGCTGTGTCCTTGATGCTGAGTTGTTTAGATGTATAGAACCGCAACACTGTTTGCTACACGGTATACCTTTTTCTTTCTTCATGTTTCCTATCTAAGGTAGTGTATACTTTTTCAGTATCTAATAAAAGCAAAGCAAAAAAAAAAAAAAAAAAAGATAACCCGCTACTCCAGTTTTTCGAACAGTGGACATAGAGTGGTTAAAGTGCAACCTTAATGGCCACTGAGAGAGAGACTTTATTGGCTACATGAGGTTATGATAATCAACCAAAATACTAAGAAGTGGCATATCTAATTTTCCATTCCAGGTACTGGCATGCACATGTTTCCATCTCCTCATCTGAATCAAACATTTAATTAAGCATAGAAGGGATTATTAACCTTTGCTGAAAATTCCACATGTGGAGCTGATACATCTCAACAGTTGCATAGTATTTGCGGAGGTGTGCTCTCAACCAAGTGCCATCTAGTTATGTGACTGTTTATCTGTGTATCTGAGTGTGTGTTTGTCTTCAGAGTGTGTGTGTGTGTGTTTTTTTTTTGTGTGTGTGTGTGTGTCAGCAGTCATTAGGAGCTGGCAGACAGTCAGTTTGTATTGCTGATGCTGACAAGCTTGTCTGGGAAGGATGGAACATACTCCCAGAGCTCATTTTTATGACACAACCTCTGTGTCGTTGTGTGTACATGCACAAGTGTGTGTAGTGTCATAGGCTGTTTAACAAACACACACATTGGCAGAAGCCATTCTTCAAGTTAAGGGTTTGACACAATGCTGTGCTTCTGATTTTTATCCCACTGTTTGTCATTTTCTATCGCTATTACTGTTTTACTTTTTTATATTCTATTACTCCTACAATGCCTCTTCATATATTTATAAATAACTGGCATCCACAAAAATCCCTATTATAAAATCTCCTGGATTTGCATTCTTTTGCATTTTAGACTTTTTATTAACAGAATTGTGTAATGCATGTTAACAAAGGCAAGAAAGCTCACATTTGCATTCTCCTCTGGTCTGTTTAAACAGGCGATCTCCCAGAAACCCGGATTAGTAAAAGACCCCCACCGCTGGCTAGCTGAGACAAAGGTATGATTATTGCATGCAGTAGTGCTGCCATCCTTACAAGGGATTTTACAGAATAATCAATTATATAACACAAGATTAAGCATGTGACACTTACAGCAGGAACACGGTGCTTCTTCTCAGACCTGTACCTCGTAGAATTAATGAAAAAATAATACTGAACATACAATATGTAATCAATGATTTGCTCTTGGTTGTACCGTCCACATATTACTGTGTGTATTTGCTTGTTTCCAAAAAAAAAAAAAATCAACATGAAACTGAGGAGTCTCCTCTCAGAAAAACAGGATTTATTGTTGAAGAAATTACTTTCCACACCTGAGCACTGCTGTGTGGGGAGAGTCAACAGTGATCGTGATGAAACTGTGCAGTTCAGTGTAAGGGTTAAGCAACAGAATGTCTTTTCATAACAATTATTAGCGCCATGACACTTTTTGCACTATTCTTAGAAGTTCACTAAACGTTAGTGAGATTGTTTTAATTGATGACATTATGAGATGCAGTTTTTTTTTTTTATTTAATGAGTTGTTTTCTTGCAATCATCTTCTTCTCTTTTGCAATTATACTTTCCACCTGGTTTCTTTCAAAAACAAATCAATTCCCGTTTAATACTGCAGTGATGTACTGTACAAAAGAACATGCATTATGTCTTTGGCGGTGATGCATGATAGTGTGTTAAAATGTGTTTGCACAATTCAGTATTTATCACCGTAATGTATATCTCCTGTCAGAAATGCTTATAGCAGCACTGTGCATTTACAAGAATAAAACACTGGAGAACAAGAGAGATAATTAGCTCCCTAGTTAGCAGTTTTTATGTTTGTAAAACCAAGGTATGATTTACAGGCTCATAGAGGACTGTTAGAATACCCATTTAACCATTTGTTTTGCATGGCCATAAGCTGTTGTGTGAAACATTATGCATTTACTTACATTCCCTGTTGCATTGACAGTTTGTTCCACACTACTTTGCCTGACTTTACCAATGCATTTCTTCTGAACTATTCTCACACTCATTTTGTCTGTGCTCTTCTCCGAGGTGAGTTAAACAGCAGCTGAAAATAATGCTAGACTTTATTGTGTTTTCAAATTTAAGATGAGATTTTAAGAAAGACAGAAACTTGCAGCTCGAATGGTGCGAGAGCAGAAAGAGGAATTAAGATGTGAATTTTTATGAGACCACTTTGCATGTGATTCTCTTTTGATTGATTCTTATATCAGACATTTTAAGGGCTCATCAGATTCATATGTGATAGCCTTGATTAGTGAGACTTCTACACCAGAAACCCAATATGAGCACTACATGAAAGATGTTAAGATGGGGACTGAAACCTACCTAGCCTATCCTCCACCTCTATCCAATACAATATGTATGTGTTTTTGTGTGTGTTTTACAAATCAGACCAAGCTACGCTGGCTATGTGAGGAGGTGCGAGAGCGCGACACAAGAGAACAGAGCCTTAGGAAGCAGCATCAGCAGACCAGGGATCAATTGAAGGCCCTTAGGCAGAGCCGGGACTCAGAACAAGCGGCTCTCTTGCAGCGTCTGGACCAACAGGAGAAGCTGCTGCACTCCCTCAACGCTGAAAAGAAAGGTACACAAAGAGGATTCAACTGTGGAAGCAAAAAAAAAAAAAAAAAAAATTCACACTTGTGAGGCAAGTGAGAGCGCAGAGTATGTTTTTAGGGGTGTGGACGCGAGGTGATTTTTTTCACACGTAAACAGTGGCACTACTGTCATCAGAGCACGCCAGTGAGTCACATACCCTCGCTACATGAAATAACACAGCATAATGTGAGACTAATAAGGTTCTGTATTCTTTATTAGCCAGCTAATACTTGATAATAAGAGCCTCGGATAAGAAATCCCTCTGTTGTCCATGTCTGTTGAATTTACAATGGCAGAGCATGAACAGTACCGTAGCCAGCTCTTAATGAAAATGTTGTTTACTATTCCCATTCTTATTGATTGATACTGACAGACACCGACTTCCTGTTTTCTCTTTCACTCATTTACATCTAATCACACCGAGAGTAATAACAAATTCAATGCCTTCATATCACTGAAGTGCTTCTGTTACTGAAGAGTTTTTGTGTGTTATATTGTAATGAACGCTTGTGAAAATAGCTTCGCGTGTCTGCGCCGGTATCTGATGCGCTGTTGTTTTTCCAGATTGCGCACACGGGTCTGTTTACGATTACAAATGTTTGAGAACGAATGTTGAGACTTCTATGGAAAATAGACTTGTTTTGTTTTTTTTTCCCCCATCCAGAGTCCCGTTTTTGACTGAATTCCCTCTAATGAGCTGTAACTGCCCGAGGAAGAACAACTTGATTCCAGCACTTCCTCTAAACAATACGGGGAAATGGGTCTAATTTGTGTTTCCATTAACAGACAGAAAAAGAGTTAAAAGACACACTGAGACCGTGGGAAGAGTTGTAGTAAGATGTGGACAGGGAGATGGAGGACCTGTATTGAAACAATCAACTGTCTGTGTCATTTTACTGTATGCTTCTTGGCTATAGTGGTAATTGCACAATTCAGATAAGCAATCTGATGATACAGCCTCATCTCCAGACCCCATTTGGACCCACATAGTTCACTCTATCTTTGGAACCAGTTGGCTCTTTGACAGAAGTAGTCTTGTCTTAACTGCAGGCAGAAGCACTGATACGGTCTCCTTAGTAATTAGACCTAGGAGTAATCTGTGTGTCTGTTAATGTGTCACAACAGCTACAAGATCTACTTATTTGAATTGAAGCCGTGGGAATTAAAATTTTATCAACTCTGCCTTGAATATGGCTTGTCAGTAATGTGGTTGCTCAGTGATTCTCTTGATGTATTGTCGCAGAGCAAGACAAAACCGACAAATCCCTATCATGCATGAATACATGCAGTATTGTGTACAGTGGCTGACACAGATTACTAATAACATGAGGCATTTGCAGCAATACTGTCAACCAAGCAGTGTGGCAAATACTAATTATGTGTTTGTTAACCTTTCCCATCACAGCTAGATTGTGTTTTTCTCATTTCTGCCATCGATTCCATCAAACAGCAAATTGTAATGTTATGAGGTTTATTTTTTCCTAAACCTACTTAACTGCTCCTCTCAGAAGATTAGCTATCAATGCCAGGCAGCCTGATAATAAGTTCATGTATTATTGTTTGATTGCAGTCGCAGCCCGTGTCACTATTTTCTGTCAGACCTTTCATCTCTTGTCCAGTGATGCGATTTGGGTGTTTGGTCTCTTGAAAGCAGATTTTCACTTCATGAGTAGACACAGTAGCTCTTGTACTACACGACCTACCCTGTGTTTTAGATGAGATTCGACACTGAGTGTGAGTCAGAGAGGAGCGTTTTTCTCTATCTTCTGCTGACTTTTAGACTAGATTTTCCCAGGTAGCTGAATCCAGAGGAGGAGTGGAGACACTGGAAGTCTGTTGTGTAGTCAGAAAAAAAAAGTACTCCTGTGTAGCAGGCTGGCTAGGGTAGGTGTGTGTGTGTGTGTTTTGTTTACATGTGTGCATGAAGAGATGGAGATGCATTCATCCCCAGGCAACTGGATATTGAACTTGAGGGCACCCTTTGAGACAAGCAGGGTGAGACAAGCAAAGAAGCAATTGCAGTAATATGTTTGCTGAGGCATTTCTAAGCTGTTGAGCTGAGTGCTTTCAAGAAAAAGCATAATGAGACGTTTCTTTGATCAGTATATTACGGTTTGTATCAGTGTGGTGTCACATTATGAACGATGCTGAGCTCTGATTGGTCGCGCCACGTTTCAAGCCTTCATTAATGGTGCAACAGTTTATTTAAATATCATTCCAACCCAATCCATACTCTCTGATTATATTTCATAATGTTTCATTATTCATATAATGTCTTGCCATCATTTTATTAAAAGTTAGTACAAGGTTTAAATATGTAAGTATTGTGGCATTTGCTTAAGGATCTCCTCTAGGCATGCTTTAAGATATATAAAATTACTCTGCTTTGAATGATAATTTGTGTCTAATACATTTTTTTTTTCAATAACATAAGGTCAGTTAACTCATTAAAATCCATAAAATAACTCCTCCTTCTTCTCCCTCATTGAGAAATTAAGATTCTCTGATACATATTTTTCAATTCCAAAGTTTAAAGTCTGCTACAAGTTATCTCTTCATCATCACACTTGTGTAAATTGCGTACTCCAAACTAGTTGTGATTTCACAAATGACACTTGTATGTAGATGTGTAAAACTCTGATTTAAAGTGAGCGCAGAAAAACTTTCTTTTCTACAGCAGATGAAGGAGAAAACATCCTTCTGTTGTCAAATCCGCACAGTGAAGCTCAAACATCTAAGTGAAGGAACAGGAAGCAAAGCACATTTTTTTAAATGGTGAGGGAGACTTCAATAAAACTCTGTTGTGAAATAAAATCAGTTATTCCTCTGAATCAATCAGATTGTAATTAAAACAATTTGATGCCGTAATCAACAACAGAAGTAGAATCTGTCTTTCTTCAACCGACTTGGGTAAAAAATAATCAACGAGCAGAAAATTGTTTTAAACTGTTTAACATATTGGAATGAGTAGCATTCATCATATAATAAAAACACTGTTTTAATCAATTAAATTAACTTTAAAAAGTTATTTACAGGTTCTGAGCCCACATGTATTTTCCTACACAATACACCTGCACACTGCATACTTCATATATTCTGATCAAATTCATATGAGATGTGCTTGATTTAAATAGAGTTAAGTAGCTTTGCATTTAGAAAAAGAAAATAATCCCTCATTACATCTGTCTTTTAGTCATTCACTTTAATCTTTTTAACACAAGGTAAATTAAAAACATCTGCTATGATGAAGAATAATCAACATATGCCTTGATTTACTTCAATTTCAATACTTATATAAGTTTGTTATATATATATATATATAACATATAATATAAAATATAGTTATATAATCCTAACACTAACTCAACTCTTCCGTATCTTCTCCTCCTCAGACTTGCTGGAGAGGAGTCGCAGGAAGGAGGAAGAAATGAGAAGCCTCCAGGTGAGAATTATACATTTTCATTACACAATAACTTTTTTTCTGTTCATTTGCAATTGGCAACCTACACTTTAAACAGTACATTTTTAATATCCAGCTGGCGTAATTTCAAGTGCATCTGACCAAGAGGAGACAGCTGGTACTATTTTTTTTTATACACCACATTGCCTTCAAATTGTTTTTTTTTTGTTTGGTTTTATTTTGTTGTGTTTTTTTTTCTTTGCTTATCTGTTGGATTGTTTTTGAGTAACTGCTGGGCTTTGTTCATCTGAGTTCTGTGCTGCAATGCTACACACATTAGTACACAGCCCTGGGCCTGACAGAGTCCTTGCAGCCTTGCTTGGACAAGTAGCTAATTACTGCAGACACGAGGCCTTGGAGTTTAAAAGCCACTAGAGGCCTTGTCTCTGTCTTTCAATACCGCAGCATCCACACTTGGCAGGCCACCAACTCACCTAGTCTGGAGTACACTGGCCCCCAGCAACTCACCAGCCCTTTACTTATCATAAAAAACAGTGAAACACATGCGCACACACATGCTGACTAAAGTGTCTGCTAAGCAAATGCTCTTTCCAAACCTGTCTGTACTTCTGTGAACGCACACACGCATGTGTGTTAGATACCGGCGTCCCATCTGCATGATGGCACCTGCCAGAGCTCGTGCGCAATTAATCAACCCTCTCAGACCCAGTCGAGCTTTTAATTATGAAGGATGAGGAGAGAGAGATGTAGAGAGTAAAGACAGATGAGTGAGGGATGTAGATGAGGGGGAAGAGAAAAAAAAAAGAGTTGGGGTTGGGCTGAGGAAAAGAAAGTACCTTTGTTATAAACCATCAACACATTACAGCCAGAGGGGGGGAGGCAGCCGGTTGGGAGGGAAGCAGGTGTGTGTTTGAGTGGCAGATAAGAGGCATAGCATCACTTATGCATCGTTAAAGAGGGAACATCAGTCAGGAGCTGGATGAGCGGCGAGAGCGGTTTGTCTTTGTGTGTGTGTGTGTCAGTTTGTGTGATAAGAAGCCCGTTGTCTGCTAGAGACTCTCTCTAGCCTCTGCATTTCCTTCCCTTGTTACCCATTTGTTGGAACACTCTACTCCTCTCTTCTGTCATGTTTCTCCCACACACACATTAACCGGTTTTCTCTCTGCTAATCTACTATTTTTTAGCAGTTATCTGGACTCACTGTCTCGTAAACTCAGCAGCATTTTCTGCCTCATTTCGTTCATTTAAGCCTTTCTTTGGCATTGGTTCTTACTTTTGTTTTTATACTTTGCATGTAAAGTAATTTCTGCTTTGTTTGTGTGTCTTTACAGGACCGTGTTTTGGATCTGGAGATGGTAAGGTTTGATTGCTTTAAATCAAAGTTAAAGAATACAGTTAAAGACAATCGGTATGTATGTTCCGGTTTAGAAAGCTTGGAGTTAAGACGTACGCTATAGTTGTTAAATTGGAAGTCATGTTGACTTTCATTGTGATTGTAGCTGTGTAGGCAGGTTCACCTAAGGTTATGTTTGTTTAGCAACCCATAGAGGCTAACACAGAGTTGTAAATGATTGCTTTAGTCAAGGCTCACAGCTCTGTTAATCATCATAAGTCTTGCTGATGGGGTTAAGAACCGAGCTGTACTGACAATACAGCATTGACCTCACCATCCAAACTGTTAACGTCCACCGCTAACGTCCTTAATCAGCTATTAGATGTCAGCCTGAAATTACTTAGCACTACTGAAAGGTTGTATTGACCCAAGCGCTTTTTACTCGCTTGAAAAAAATAAATAAAATAAATAAATGAAGCTGTCTTAACGGACGCCTTCCATCTATCACAATTATGTGGCACGCTTGGCCACTTCAACCTTCAATTAGCTGTCTTGAGATAGAAGAGGAAGTACCTTCGACCATCAAGCCAAATCATTTCTGCTTACCGCAACAACAGCAGCAGGATGCATCGACCCACTTTCCACTCAGCTCGGGTGGTGGGGATCATCCGGCGAGTCTTACTTGTATGTCAGTGTGCCATTGAGTGAAGCAATCAGCATGACGCCTTTTAACAAGCAGTTCTTTTTATGCTTAAACATTCAATCTGCATGGAGACGGGAAGGCTATTGAAACATACAGTGGAGGGAAGAATGAAATGGAGTAGTTACTTCATCAAAGATTGCTCTGAGTGTGGTTTAACTAAAGTCCTCAATTTAGCTCTTGAATATAACCAATCACAGTGTTTGTTTACAATAACTTTTGAGTTGGAACCCATGAGTCATGTACATATTTAATGGCGCGGAGCAAAAATAAATGTCAGTTTAAGCAATGTACATAAGTAGCGTATGTACATAAGTATAAATAAGTATAAGCAACAAGTAGTAAAAGTAAGTATAAGTGAGTATAAATAAGTAAAGCAGTGGTAAGGGGGGTTCCCACTATCATATTATCAAAGACACTAACAAAGCAACTCAGTACATAAAATACGCACAACAGAAACATCAGATAGGTTAGTGCACTGTGTTTAACTGTATATCTGACATTAGTAAGATGTGTAGCATTAATGTTTCAGCTGAAAATGACAACAGAAATAAACAAGTTTGCCAGTTTCACATATCTCCACAATTCAAATCAACTGCCAGTTGTCTACCTGGAAGTGAAGTGTTGTTTTTAAGTACGGCATCACAGTGATTTGGTTTATCGACCAGACAGTATGACATCATACCTGTTAGCATGCAGGTTTGACAGATGAGCATGCCATTTTCTTATTGATATAACAGCAGTTGTGAGTATAATAGAATTGGATTCACAGCAATACCATTTTGAGATGGACACACTTATTAAGGTTAAAAATGATAATAATTACAAAAAATGTTTATCTTCCAAGACAGAAATGCTCACCCCCCCTGTAGACTTGAAAGATCATTGAAAGGTTTGTAACGGATGGCTGCTGTAATCAGCTTAGATTAAACAGTTATGGATTCCAACAGTGACCCAGAGTCACTGCCAAAAATGCTCATTAAAACTTCCTCAACGGTCTTGTAGCATAAACCACTTGTTCACCTCTAATCCATAGATTCAGTATGTGCCAAACAATCCGCACTTTATACAATAAATGGCTAAAATGCTACCTCCGGCATAGCTTCAGAGCTACGTACGACGAGGCGCAGCGTGACAAGCTAACTACTGTATTAAAAGTGCCTAAAGATTGAGTTTAAATTCAGTTCTCACAAACACATTTATATGTTTGAAGTCTAATTAACACGTTGTTCCATAAAGTTATTAGTGTTCAGCAACTCCACAGGATAACTTTTAAGTAATGTTGTGGAGCCAGTGACAGTTTTGATGTTTATTAATGAGTAGTGGGCACTGGCTTTACAACACTGTAGATTTAGATTTAGTGTCTGTGTGAGCAACAAAACAAAATTACTTTGTGACTGACCTGTAAACAGTGTAAATACAGGCTTGTGGCTCGTATATGCGAATGCTTATTATAAAGTGGATCTTAAGGGACATTAAATATTCTTATATGCACAGTCTCGTATTTCACATTCTATCCTGTCATGTGGGTGGATGTTAATAAAACATAATAGTGCCAACATTTTCAGCTGTGCACCCTTGTTATCTGGCCAGCACATCCCGTTATCTGTGCAAATACAAAGGCATCAGTAGACGCTACGGAGCAGTTAAAACCCACGGACAGCTGATCCAGCTGTGTAGCCGTCATCGGTAATCATCGCTTCAGATGACCCTTTGACTGGGAATAATTTCCCATTTCACTAAATGCATGTCTTATTGATTTCTTCCTCGCATCTCTCCCTTTCATCTTTTCCTCGGCCTTAAGTGGGAAGTGCTGAGGAACGAAGAAAAGACACGTGAGGGAAAGAGACTATTAATGAGGATGTAACCCTGGTATTTACCCATGTATCCATTTGCTATTGAGTTGTTGTTGCATTGTTGTGCCTTATGCTTGTCCCTTACACGGTAACATATGGTGTTTTGTCCTTACTTGAAATAATTGCTTTTAAAATGAGAACGCAAGATACAAACTACGGCAATAGATTTTTGTTCAGGCATTGACATTGAAACACATAATAGTGCTATGATCCTCTTCTGTTTTTTTTTCTTTTAGACATCTTTATAGTTTTGATTAAACACAATGTGTTAATTCATCTGTTAAGTGTCTTTACAGGTAGTGATGTCTGTAGAGGTCGCAGAATTAAATGGCGAGAGTTAAATGGCTGAATTTAATCTAGACACTGATATTGCTAGAGTGTTATAGAAATCAACTGATTTTACATACATATGCATGTTTGTGGTTGCTAGAACACAAGAGTAGCCTTGGACCACTTGGAGTCAATTCCAGAGAAACAATGTCTGATGGAGAACTTCAAAGATTTGGAGGTGGGTCCCACTTGTAGCCTAGATACATTTTTTTGGTTTGAAAATATGTATTCAGTTAATCAATATTGTAAATAATGCATATATTTCCATGTTGTTCTTCTGTATTACTCTATATGAAGGCTGAGTTTTTCTGTCTACAGGGATTTTTTTTCTTCCTTCGGGCCTGGTTAAAGACTGTTTCTAGCTTACTCCCGGTCAGGTTTTGACACAGCCTCCATTTTGTGCCCTCAGGAGTCACAGCGGCAGAGGGAGATGGTCGAGCAGCGCTACGCCAAATATAAAGAAATCGTCTGGGACCTGCAGCACCAGCTGGACGAGTCCAAATGCAGAATCCAAGAGTGCAGAGTATGACACACACACACACACACAGACACACACAGAGACAGTTTCTCCTCTGCACTCTGGAAAAATGAGCTTTATAATGCCTTAAAAGAGCCTGTACTACCAAACAACAACCCACCCTTTTTCTATTTCAGTCGCTAATTGCACTGCTTTGTTCAAACAGTAGCCGTTTGGATAAGGATAGCCTGACTTTGAGAGCCATTTATGAGTCTGGCTCGCCCACATCGGTGCCAGTGTGTGCACTACACCTAATTTGCAACTTGTATGAATAAATGAATAATTTCACAAGCTGGTAATGCGTCATGGATGGACAGAGTGGGACAAGCTCTAGCAATGGCACAAATGTACACTCTAACAAAACCTGAATTTTACTAGTCACTGATAATTGCTACAGTCATTTTCTCTGCTATAAAGCAGTCAGGGGAGCCATCAAGACATCATTGTTGACAGCTGATTGCTATCAGCAGTTTGAAACCTCCCCTAAACAGCCATACAGTCACTTTTTAAATGGTTTTAATCTGCCAGATTACCTCGTTGGTTTGCCAAATGACTCCCTTGTTGAGTGATAAGTGGCAATTGCATTAGCTTAATAGCAGCTGCCCACCCGGGGTTTGTTAAGGAAAAAGGATGGATGGAGTGTCTTTACACGACTTCCATCTTGATCAAAGTCAGCAATGCCAGAGAGAACAAACAGTTTCTACACCACATGAAATAGTGGCTCCCGGCTTGAAGCGCCAGTTACTAAAGCGCTACTCAGACAGGATTCAGTTTTGGGTCAGTGTTTGTCCTGTCATCTGTAATGCTAATGATTGACATACACAGGATAAAAATACATCTGCCGTATGTGTCAAAACGTCACGATTTGGTAGTGACTTGGCGGTCCATGCAACAGAATCACAAACTTTTTGTTCAGCATGTTTACAGGCAAATAAATGTCTGTAGAAGCAGCTTGTATCAAACACAAGAGTACACAGTTCATAGAGAGTATCAAATCACTCACTTCCCAAATGGAGCATTTTATAATTTTGTAAAACACGGATCCAAACAAGCGTTTTGGGACAATTTTTGACCCTTAACTCTTGTTTTTGATGTTTTGAATTTGATTTTGTGTCATCTGTGTGCTCTGTGAAGTGTATTACTGTAGGATATATCTCATACAGAGCTGTTTACACTCGGGTGCACTTCAGGACGGAAATTCTATATTGTGGAATTAAGCCATGCCAGGAGGGACGTGGCTACAATTTGAGGACGTCGTTCTCGGTTGTCTGTCACACTTTGGACTAACAGACTAATGTAATATCTCATCAACTATTGGATGGATTGTGAAATTTGACTTTTTTTTTTCTTTAATGTTTGTTATTCCATTTGTTGAATCGTTCCATCTTGAGTTGAACTGTTGTCAAACAGCTGAAGATGGCATTTGTCAGTGTTACTAGTAATGAGTTTAGTTTACACAGTGGGTGAATAGTTATCTATCACATCAGCCGGTAGATAACAGGCTGTGTTGGTCATGGGTATCGGGTAAAAACAGTATTTATTTACCAATTCAGCAGTTATAGTTGCCTTGTTTGATGGACTTCAGTTGATGTGAGGGAGGAAGATATTTTTTATAATTTAGTGCCAAGTCAGAAAAATATCCAGAGTACATGCAAATTGAAAAAAGGCCATTTTAGGACAACTCAGATTCAGATTGTCAGGCCCTACATTCAACCATCTTGTCTGTGTGGTTCAAGCTTAATGATAAAATGCTAACAAGGTAACTTCTTAACATATTAATCACGTCATGCAGATAATGCCATTTGGTAATGTTACATTTATTTTGAATTTGAAAACTAGAAAAGATGGGGGCATCCAGCTCTCTCACCAATGTTTACAGTCTGTATTTCAACTGTTGCTATCCACAAAAAGCTTTTAGAACAAGACTAGGTCAAAACTTAGTATATGGCTGGACAGTGTACAGTATGAAACGATTGACGATATATGGTTAAATCTGTTTGTTTAAATGTAATATGAGATGGTCACTTCTTCAAGAATTTCATTTTATAAATTTAAAATTCGGATAAAATAATGAGCAAATCAATGACATATTGTTCATTACTGACAGCATAAGTGCACATTAAGAAAAAGTTAAGTCCACCTACTTTTTAAACAGAAAGTTAGGGGTAATATTCCCCATGTTGTCTTTTATAAATCTTTTGATCCAGTTAATCTTGATAATATGCTTGAATGAGGAAAAAGTCCAAAACATTAAATCTTCTCTCTGTTCAAGCAATCAACCTCCTTTTTTTTTACCTTTCGTGGTTTGTTTTTCCAAACAAAGCCTGTCTAAACAAGAGGTTTTATGTTCGGTGACATCAAGGGAGGAAAAGAGATGAGAGGCTCTTGTTCTCGTATAATGGGCTGCTCAAGAGGCCCACAGCTACCTGCCCATGGTTCCTCACCAGTCTGTCAAAAATCGATGTCCCCCAGGTCCTAGTCCCTATAATTTTAGTTACGATTTTGACAGTAGTACATTTTCTACCGGACTTGGACCCTCTGTTGACTTTTTTTAACATCCTGGTCAAGATGAGCAACAGGAAGTTTTGTGCTAGGCCTCCAAGATCTGCTGTGTAATTTATTAAGCATTCATTTGCACTGGACAATTTCTTTTTTTAACCTCCTTTTGTCCACCTCAGTTAAGCTCTGTGTTTTTAATGTTAGAGCTCTCTCTAGCAAGACTTATTTCAAATGATTTTATCATTTCTAATCAGTTTGATTTTATGTTTTTATTTATTTTAATAGAGACATGGTTGCAAACTGGGGATGACTGTCAACTATGCTTCCCACTTTATAATTGTTTCAGTCAGTCCAGATTAAATGGGAGTGGTGGGGGTTCACAAACAAGTTCAAATGCTACAGTCAATTCATTTAATTTACAACAACATGTTCTTGAGCCTACACATAACCACAGGTGTGCGTTGGACCCAGTGTTCACTTATGGTATGAGTATTGGCCCCATAAATGTAATTGACTTGCACATATCTGATCAATTATGTATTTATTTAATAGTATTTTCCAAAGTAACACGGGAAACAAGACTCAGACAATACACTCACCTACTTTTAATGAGGAAACTGTTTCAAAATTTTCATCTATTTCGCCAGCCAGCAACGATATACCCAATTTTTCAGACAAAGACAAGCTGATAAATGACTTCGACCTCCTTTGTACATCCACTTTAGATTCTGTTGCACCTTTTTAAGACAAGAATTAAACATAGTACTGGATTGGCACCCTGTATTAATAATGACATTGACTCATAAAAGAGAATGTAGAAGGGTGGAACGGAGGTGGAGGAAGACGAGGCTTCAGATACATTATCAACAAATGAATGAGTTGATGATGTCTTTTAATGAGCAGGTAAGGAACGCAGGGGCCAACTTTTTTTCTGTTTCAGTTCATTCTAATAAGCACAGCCCTGGAGCTCTTTTTAACACCGCAGACCGTCTTTTAAATCCTGTAAGTTTTAATCAGTGTAAGTCAACTAGTGGGGACTGTCTTGGAACTTTAACCTTTTTTAATGATAAAATCAGTGAGATACAATCAAAAATTATGGCTCCTGATTCTTTAATTGATGCCCCCTGCCCCAACCATGCTATTTTATCAAGATTTATGCCCGTCTCTCTAAATGAACTTGTGATCATTGTGTTACACCTCAAATGCTCCACAAGCCCTGTTGATATAATGACCCCTAAATTTCTCTGTGATGTACCGGATAAGACTGCCCCTTGGTTGGTCTCAATAATTAACAGTTCCTTATCCTCTGGCTGCATCCCAGAATATTTGAAGACAACTTGTGCGAAACCACTCATTAAAAAATCCGGCCTCGGTCCATCAGAATGCAGCAATTACAGACCAATTTCAAAACTCCTCAAGAAGACAGTCTGCCTATAACTCTGCAAAGTGTTGAGACAAAACAACATTTTTGGAAAAATTCAGTCAGGTTTTAGACCAGATCACAGTATTGAGGAGTGGAGTCCTTCAGAGTCCCTTGTGGAGTCCCTCAGGGGTCAATACTAGGACCAATTTTATTTTTGCTGTATGTGCTCCCACTTGGCCACATTATACATACATATAAAATCTCATTCCACTGCTACACTGATGGCAGGCAGCTATATCTCCCAGTAAAGCGTACCAAGATTTCAAACCTCTCCAAATTGTCTTGTTGATATTAAAAATGGATATCAGCAAATTTCAAATTAAACTTTGATAAAACAGAGATCCTTATCATCAGTCCTGACAATCTGCATCCCAGTATCAAGTCTTCTCTTGGTCACTTATTAATTAATGTTAAACCAACTGTCAGAAGCTCAGGTGTGCTTGATACTAACCTCACTTTTGAGAAAAGCACTTACAAGTTTACCCAGTCATTCTTCTATCATCTTACCATATTGCTTTGATACAATCAATCCAGATTTATTGACACTCAAACTATCATTCATGCTTTTATTTCCTCATGGTCGGATTATTGTAATGGTATAAATCAGAAATCAATTAATGGACTCTGCGTTATATTAGACTGCAATGACATATTAAAATGTTACAATGCAATAAGAAATGGAAAATGGAAATGGAAGATAATAATGAAAAATCTTGAGAATAAATGAGTAAAAGCATAAAACAAACAAAAGGGGAAAACAAACTCTAATTAAACACCATGATTTAAAAAAGAGTTTTAAAAGAGGATACTGAGGTAGTTTGTCACATTTCTAGAGGAAGGTTATTCCACAATTGAGGAGCCCTAACAGCAAATGCCCTACTACCCTCTGTTTCAGTCCTTGCCCTGGGCACTGAGAGCAACAGCTGGTCTGCAGATCTGAGAGAATGAACAGGGGTGTAAAGGATAAGAAGGTCGATGATGTAAGATGGGGCAAGGCCGTTCAGTGATTTAAAAACAAGCAGTAAAAATTTTAAATCAATTCCAAAACCCACAGGTAACCAGTGCAATGAGGCGAGAACAGGGGAAATGTGATCATATCTTCTAGTCCTTTTAAGAACTCAAGCTGCGGTATTCTGTACAAGTTGTAGGTGGTTGATAGATTTTAGGGGCAGTCCAGCAACGGCTTGTCCAACTCTGCCCCAGGATGACAACACTGGCTGGTCTTCTCAGGAGCTGATAGCAACTGGGATGACTGGCAGACACCTGGCCAGCAGCTCCTCACATCTCCAAAAATGTTGGAGCAGATTTCTAAATGGTTATTTTCTCACCTGCAAAAATATTAAAACTTAATAAAGTGACTATTAACAGTCCTACAGTGAAATTTATAACAGACTTTGGCCTAACTTGTAATCACTGCTATTGGGTGTGAAATGCATTCTGGGATATTTGGCTGTCCCAAGCTTTCAGCAGCCTTCAGCCAACCAATGGGGTAACTTCATCAATCAGTCAGTCAGTCAGTGACTCGCTGACAGACATGACATGGTTAGGTCCATATGACTCCAATGACACAGAAATGTTACGTGCCAAATATCGGCATGACATGATTAACATGTAAACAAGTTACCATGGTAGCGTGAGACACATAGACAAGCACATGGACTGAAGGTTGAATGTAAAGCTGAGCCTCACAAGCTGAATCTGAGTTGTCCTAAAATGGCACTCTGTGATTTGATTTGCATGTACTCTAGTGCCACACTCAGTCAAGGATTTACATTTATGGTTCATTTGTGGTAGAGATGTAAAAATAACTCTTCTGTCCCTTTTTCACCCATACAACAATTGTATTTTCTCATGTGTGACGTGAGTTATAGCCTTACAGTTGCTAGCATGCCTGTAGACTTTTAGTCTTGTCAGTTAGTATATGTCCTCTTGTCTTCCAGGATGAGAAGTTGGATGCCACTTCCAGGAGCCTGAGACTGGCTGCTCTTTCTTCTTCCATCAAAGGCCCCAGCATATTCCGTAGCAGCTCGCTGAGATCTGACACTCTTTGTGAGTATTTGTATAATCAAGCTCCAAAAAGTCTTCTCTGACAGCTCATCAAAAGGCTGGTTTGATGGTAGTCATGTTTTTCTGTATTGCTAGATAATCTGAAACAAATGTTTTTTGTATGAATTCATTTTTTTTAGAATACATTTTTATTTCACTCCCACTATCTTATGTCAATTTCTTGATCATTTTGAGTTAGTGGGTATACTTTTGGAAATTGATATATTTTACAGTGTATTTGTCTCAATATTGCCCATTTCCACACTACAGTATATCATAATAAAGCTAAAGGCATGATATACAGGATTATATATGATCAATTTCACCATGAGAGTCTTTGAGCACTGTCACATTTCCATTCAGTATTTCATCATGGCACCTAGAGTTCAACTTGACTAAAGTTTCCATCGATACGCTGGAAGTGTGTCTGTCTGTATTACTGCCAGTGGCTCACAGCCAAAATCACTTGTAGTTTCCTAAGCTGCTTACAGATATTTGGCACAGTGTGGAGAGGACTGTACTTTCTGTCACATTGTGTCTCCAGGATTTGTAGTGGCCAAAACATGCCTATGGCTACTTAACACTAGTGTTAATATACAATGCAATTATCACATGTACTGTATTCATGCCTTTAGCAGTAAAAGGTAGTGCTACTCATATTTGGTATTACTTGTTAATATGGTATAGATTTTTATAGATAGAATAGATTCATAAAATAGAAAGCAGTGTAGTATTCCCACATTTGTGACAATGATAAACTGGGAATATATTCATTGTTTTTCTTTTCTTCTCTGTTGTTTTGCTCTCCTCTTTGCCGCAGCCCCACACAAACGCCTGACCAGTTCGGACTTGGGTGACTCATCAGTCAACAGGGCCAAACCTGTCACAGATTAGCTCAACCTCAAGGGAACCTTTATCTGTATCTCTACAAACCCAAACACACGGTGCTTACAGCTGATTCTACCTGCCTGGTGCTCAGCCACAACAAAGAGCAACTTGACCATTTTAGGAGGCCTTGCACTCAACACTAATCCTCCTCCTCTACCTCAACCAGGCAATCACTGAAGGTGCTAAAGGAGCTAGAGGATAAGACTAAGATTTCATAACCAACTTTTCGAAATGCTTTGAAGGAATATAAGTTTTGACACTGTAAAGGAGAGTAAACTGTAAAGTGTTTGAAATGTTATTTATACAAGCCTGAATTGAATGTATTTAAAGGGATTTGTAAAAGATTTTAACCAAAATTGTTTTTCACTGATTTTACATTTTTTGCAGTTGTTACAACATTTACCTGCTCAACAAATGTTTCAAATACTGTTTACCTTGTGAGTCATCTGTAACCTTATTATCATGCCAATGTGTTTGTGCTAAAGATGAAAAAGAGCTGGTAAAACTCTATACAAACAAAACTCAATGAGAGCTCTGGTGCCTTTTGAACAATATGCATTTTTTTTACTAACATACTGTGTTGTCTTCATCATGAAAATGTGACAACTTTACTACAACTTTTAATGTATTGACCAGTTTTCTTTATTACTTTCTATTTCTGTTTTATGCAGTACATTCATATTTGTAAAAAGATATATAAGCACACATAGATGTCTATTTTTTATTAAATGTGAAGGAAGCATATGCACTATAAATAAATCCCCATGCAGCTAAATGTCTGGTTTTATAAGCACACTTCCTTTATTTCAGAGTGAAGTGTTTGCTGTGCGGCAGCAAAGGCTCCAGCTACTCCCACTGGTATATCTTCTGCTTTTTCCTAAAATCCTTCATTGTAGAGAACAACCTAAAGCCACAGGAGAGAGAAATGCCTTCTTTTAATTTACTGCTAGACTTCAAAGGTGCAAACACAGTACCTGCTGTGTAAACATTTCTCAAAGTTGTACATAATCTTGTCTGAGCTACATGTTTTGAGACTTTGTGGAGTACTTTTGGGAAGGTAAGGTAAGGTGCAATGTAAACATACACTTGAAGCTTTGACATCACTGAATGTGCTGGCAGGTACGGAGCCCCAAATCTGACAAAATGTTAAAGATTTTTCAGACAAGCCAAAAAATGTAACTGAATACATCAATAAATAACACTTTTGGTGAAATAATTAAAAGAGCATAAAATGAAAAGCTTTATACTTCTCCTTTAACCTAAGAATAATTTATAAAATACATTAAAACTTAATTTTTATTATTTATTATTTATCTTTCACTAGCTTATTATATTTCAACTCCAACATTTTACTTTTTTTGTTTGTTTTATTTTGCAACACATTTAATCATTTATCTACTTTCTCCTCACACATTTCCTATTTTGTTGTCCTCACCATATTTTCAATTTTCTGAATGCTCGTTATGTATTAAGAGGGCTTTGTGGCTAGTTTACCTAAAAAAAAAACTTCTATCATAGCACACTAAGCAGCCATTTTAGCTAGCTGCTAGCTTAAGCTAACTTGATCACATAGTGCATCATAAAACTACACCAGCTGATGCTCATAATGTTAATCATTCATGTATATGTTCTGCATCCTTGCTATAAAAGTATAAACTTTTGTAATAGTAGTTGAAGCATTTTAGCTGGCAAACTAACATTAACATAAACTGAACAAAATACATTGCTGCTCTGGGGAATAACACATATGGCTGAAACGTCAGCATTATTTTAATAAAACATGAAACTGTACATACATCGCTTTGATGGTGTGTCTTATTTATTGATGTATCAGCTGTATTTGTCTTGTCTGATAATCCAGCACATTTTTTTCATTTTCAGGCTGTACAGCAGACAGGGAATCCAAATGTAATTGAAATTAAACAAGGTGTTAATTGAATATGAAAAGATTTTAAGAGAATCTGGATCTTCTGATTATATGCTGCACTGCGTCTTTTTATAGCACTAACAGTGTCATAAAAGTGGTTAATTACATTCCCCAAAAAAGTAAAATTAATTACACCACTTTGTGATAATTTAAGTGTTACTCACTGCAGTCCTGTTCCTCTTGAGTAGTATGGTACTTTTATATCCGAAATGAGACACACAAGATGATTTTATCAAGCCAAAAGAAATATGCCCCATGCACCACTTAGCTTGTGGGGTTCTCAGCCAAGCTAGCATCATGGCAATGTTGGTCAGTCCACTACTTCAACGAAAAGGTAATATAGGAAATAACTTTCTCAGTAAAATAATCAGTGGTTCAAGTTAATATATTCTTTCAATGTAAATATCTACTAGATGCAAAGCTTAAGCATTAACTTTTTCAATAACATTAAACATCAATAAACTAAGCTATTTGATTAAAATGTGAAACTCAATTTAAAAACTATTTTTCTTTAACATTTGGAATTTTGAAATGAATAAAAAATTAGATGCTGTAATGGTATTCATGATTTTGAAACCAACTGAAAAGCGGACTCAAACCAAATTTAGGAATATCATTACAATTTCAAACTAAATGATATTAAAACATGCTTTCTCTTAATACATAAAATATGGTATTTTTGAACAAAATAGTAAAAATATAATGTTCATCAATGGACATATAATGTACCCACAACTGTAGAATAACTTGACTTTTCCTGCTGCACCCAAAGGTGACATTTTTTGGCTTCCATATAGCTCGGTGGATTTCATGGAGATCCTTTTCATCAAAACACTGTCTGGATGGATCAGCACCAAATTCTATACAGACATTTATTAAAGTTCCAAGACAATGAATCATAATGACTTTGGTGATTTCTTGACTTTCCATCTATTTCTACTATCTTCAGTCATAAACCAAAAAGTTTTAGACAAATTTTAGACAAGTTTTTGACTCGTCAACCGACAAAATATCAATCTCAGCTGTATTTTAGTGCTAATAAGCAGCAATTGTTAGCATGCTAACACACAAAACTGTGATTGTGAATATGGTAAACATATTTACTTATCATTTAGCTCAAGGCCCCTCTTGTTACTCCTAGATGACACCTCGGCACTGGAGTTGAACATACAGAACAGACGTCTCCTCCTTGCTGGGCTCACTGACCTCTCCTATACATGTTAAAACCCCAAAATATTACTTGCTGGGTATACTTTCTGGGAAAAAAAACAGACACTTCCTTAAAACTGCATGAATTACTGGTAGTTGTTTGTAGGGTTGCACAATATTATCGGCACTTTATCGGTATCGGCCGATAAAACCTCTAAAATGAAATATCAGCATCGGCCATTTATGCCATTTATGAGATGCCAATTTGTTCCCATCTCCTCCACCGCCTGACTGTGCTTTCATCCTGACTGTTTCACCCTGATGGTCCTGGTGCTTCCTCCGTAGGCTCCACTTCACTCAGCTGCCCGTCAGACCAGCTGCTTCTTCCCACTTTAACCTGAATATCAAAATGGGGCTCTGTGCTCCGGTTGGATCCGCACACGGAGAGCCGGGGTTAAAGTGGGAAGAAGCAGCTTGAGTGAAGTGGAGCCAGCGGAGGAAGCACCAAGACCGTCAGGGTGAAACAGTCCTTGAGGGAGTCGCTATATTCGGCTGCACAGATAGGAAACACCTCGGCTGAAAGAATGTACCACTTTGTTTGAATAAAAAAAAGTTTTGGCTGATAGCGGTTTATAGCAGAAAACTTTACTGCTCCACCCACTTGGCAGAATCTTTAAGTTTTAATGCTGAGCTCCTGAACTCCAGCCTTATTAATGTATAATATTGTCTTTCTTGAGCATACCTAGTACCATCTATACTTGCATGCATTATAGTCTCCCTAGCCAGCTGGGAAAAAATATGCACGTATACAGTATCGTATATCAGCCCAATAAGTTGGAAAATATCGGTATATCGGATATCGGCAAAAAATCCTATATCATGTATCTCTAGTTGTTTGTATTGTGCCTGCATTTCTGTCTCTTTTTTTCTTTTCTTTTTTGTTACTGTATGGAAGTTGCTTGAATATGGACGTATCCACATGCATATATGTATGTGTTTCCATCAAAGCGATAACCTCCTTACCATGAAATATGATGTCAGTTGTATGACACAACTTATAGTAACTTTAACAAGGGTGTTAGTGATGATGGGTGGGGAACGGGTTAATGTTTTGTTTTGTTTTTTTAGTAATTTCCACTGTTTTCTGTTGTTGATTTCTGTGCTTGTTTGTGGGTGGGGCCGGGGAAGGAGGGGGCTTTCTGTATGTTGTCGCCATGAACCGGTTTGCATCTATTTTGTCTCTCCAGATCTGTCCAGTTTTGTGCTGCATTTGGTGTCTTTTTATTTATACGATAAATAATTGATCACAAAAAAAAAAAATAGCTCAAGGCATTGCTGTGCCAAAGTTCAGGCTCGCAGATGCACTAACATGGCTGTCAACACTTTCACCAGCTGTGCAACACAAATCCCAGTTAAAAAACTTCTGTAGGTTTCTTTTGTACCGCAGCCTGTAATATTTAAAGACAGAGAGAAAAATTAATTGACAGCCAAGTCTTCCCCCCTCTCTACAAATCAAAGCTTATGTGAGTTATGGAAATTTTGAGTACACTTCAATACTAATGTACTGTCTCTCATCCTCTGAAGAAACATAACTATTATTCTTTTAACAACATTTTCTAAAAGGGAATGTTAAAAGAGGCAAAGTTTAGACATAATAACAAAGGCAAAAAAAAATAATAAAATAAAATTGTTCGACATATTCCAGGCGATTACAGGTCCAGTCTGACAAAATGTGTCTGTCTTTTGTAGAGCAGAATCCAGAGGAAAGCAAGGCTCAACTGAGCTTAGAGCAAAAATGAGCTGCGAAGCTGTACTAAGCCTTTGCTCAATCCCTGTTTCCCCTCTTAAGTTCTAAGTACATTTGGAAAGCCGAGGTCCAGAGAAAACACCGAACATTTCTCAGAGCACATATTCCAGCTCAGATTGACTGCATTTGTGTGATGACGCCTTAACGATGATTGTACGTTCATCTATTGGTTTGGGGTCGAGCACTAAATATAGATGGATGGTGAGTCCGCCAAACCAATCCAGAAAAGTCTTACAGACAATTGGGACTGTAAAGCTGAAAATTTAGGATTGTTTCTCTGTAACTCCTTTTTCAACTTTTGGATGAGAGCAGAGTGAGTTCAGCAATAATGTTTGTTTCCTATAAGCGATCAAACCTGTTCACAGACTTCAATTTAAAGATGATGAGCAATCTCTGAGTTTTGCTTTTTCCCCCCTCAGTCATCATAGTATTGATAGTTTCACATTTATCTAAATAAATGACATTTGGTGAGCTTGTCGCTGAGGAGTGTTACACACACACACACACACACACACACACACACACACACAGACAACCTGGCTACCTAATGTGCTTCTTTATACTGTAACTATGTCCCTAGGAAAGTGTCTGCTTAAGCCATATTAGGTTGCAAAACACATGCAAACTCATAGATCAGTCCTGCTGCTCCCAGCAGACTAGTTTCCCTATTTACATTCTGCCTCATCATTAGTCCAGCTTTACTCCACTTTGTCAGGTTGAGAGATGGTAATGAATAAATTCAGAGCTTTCCACTGGTTCGCGTTGATTTGGGTTTTCCAGCAGAGAATAATATAGCTTCTATGTAAAAAATAAATAAATAAATAAATAAAAAATTTTGTAATCTGCATTTGCACATGCATGAGAAACGTAACACATCTGTCTGAGCTTGTCAAAATACATTGCAGCATGACAGTCAAAGTTATTTAAAATGTGCCAGTAGTATTCAGATCTGTTCAGAATTCTTCTTTTTCCTGCATGTATGAATATAAAGAGGTTTAGAAATCAGGTCATTAGCAGGGTGATGCATGTTCACACACATACACACAACAAACATGGGCCGAGACATTCAGACACACAGGCATTCTTTCTCAGTGCTCACATGCATGTATCGCTACGCCACTCATCTTAAGCCACTGCAGGAAATTTAAAAATATTTCCTGCCTCAGTGTGCCTCAGCTCACCTCTCCACCTTTGCTCTCCACAGTGTGTGATGTGAGCTGTGATCCTCCAGTCTCTCCCTACACATGCCAAAATCTTCCAAACTAAAGGATTTCTCATAACAGAATACGCCTGCAATAAATATCAACAGTTCAAGGACCAGTTCACCCAAAAAACACGTTTTTCTGTGACTGCTGATTCTTTTCAATCCATCCCAGTACAATGGAAGTGAATGGGTTTTGATTCGTGGTGCTCACAGCACAAAATTAAATAAAAATGTCCCTGTTAGTCTGGATAATGCATATAATACAACTGCTTTTTCTGTATTATGTAGCCCCGAGAAAAAGTGTTGACAGGAGGTCCATAGTCAAGGTCTTCAGGGGTCTACTTTGTTCCTATTTAGCAAGATGTGAGTTGGGGTGGGTCCAACATTGTATTCAGAATAACTGTGTTGGGTAACTGTTGTATTCTTGGGTCTCAAACAGCTCTGACCACATGGTGCGTCATAGTCATGAAGTTTTAGGTGCTTGCTGTCTATTTGTCCTCCAGTGAATTTGGGTTCTATTTGACTGTCCCTGCATCATTTTAGGGTTGGGTTTTTTTCTTCATTTTTGTTTGCACTTCTGGTTGAGGCAGTTTTTCTGCTGACAGTTTGGTACAAAGTTCAGACCTCAAATCTCGAGATTCTCCAAAATAAATAGGAAATTATTTTGTGAAAAACACGTTGCTGTTGAATTTTTTTAAATATCATTTTTCATCGCTGCGAACACCGCAAATGAAATTCAGATAGCAGCAGAAATCTCAGAGGCTGATATCTCGAAACTATCTGCATGGCTTTATACCTCCAGAGGTTAGTGAGAGGATGTTTCTCTCTCTCTAAGTGTGAACTTCCACATTCTGTAGCGGCATATAGAGGTGCAACTGTGCTTAGAGTCATATCCTAACATTATTGCTTCCCTCTTCAGATTCAGTAATGATAAGGATAATTGAACTTTAGACCGTCTTATACATACTCCACTGAGTATTCAGATTACAGCGCCTTTAGCTGGTCAGTGATTTGCTCAAGGGCATTACGGGAGGATGTTTGATTCACATGAAGCTGTAAAAACACCAAGCGAGCACAGCCCCGTCCCACAACATACTCATGCAAACAAAGACATAAACCCTTCCTCACAAATACGGTTATTCCTAAAGTTAAGGCTCATTGAATATTACCTCACTAAAACGACCATTAGTAAACACAGCAACCCCTTAGTGTTGCCTCTGCCTCTCACAGCTAATCCAACAGCAACGGGGTGTTTGCCACCACTGCTTACTGCTGTTATAGTGCTGGCGTAAGCCTCTGCAGCCATCACCGAGGCTGATTCCCATTAGAACAAACCTATTTGGCTTGCATTACAAACCCATTCAATCAGGCAGCGGTGCTCTGCTTTTTCGTTTAAGCCCGGAGGCTGAGAGTGTATCCAGCCGCTGTCGTTCAATAAGTGAATGGGTTATTGCAGCTGAGTCTCCGTATCAACCTCATTTTCTCCTGAGCTTAGAAAAAAAACCAACATGTTTTTGTTCAATTGTTGTGCAACAATTTGTATTTATAACCCATTGCAAAATAAGATGAAGTGTTCAGTGTGTTTGCTCATCGAATATGCAACAGTCACGGGTGAGTGGGGTGATTTCCATGTTTGATGGCAGACAGGTGTGGTGGAGCGGCCCTTCAGCCTGCCAATCGTGATGCCAGAATGACCTCTCCTGGCACTGTGAGCGGGAGGTTCATCACGTCCTTTTTTGCCACGCTTGAGTGTCATCACTTGTGAGGACCTGTGCTAATGCACATGGAGCATCCCTGAGTAGCCTCACAGCAACCAGACGGCGAATGTTAAGACCCACTTGTTGCAATAGTTACAGATTCATTGTCATTAGTTTGTCACTCACTGCATCACAGGAATATGTGATTTGCCTGGGGTGGTTGGGTGGTTGGATGGGGGGGTGGAGGGGGAGGGGTCTGGTCTAAATTCCTCTTTGTGATCCTCCAGAGTACATTTCTGATTAGCTTATTATACTTTTATTTCATACTGCTCTGGTTTTGAAACAGGGTTTGGATTAAATCTACAAAACAAATGATGAAACCTGCTCTGTGCAGCTGCTGTAATATCTGTGACCAACTGGAGCGAGCAGGAATAAAATTTGGCTAGCTTAGACAGATTTGAACAGCTGTGGGAAAATTACGGTAAAAAATGGTGCAGTGCAGAGTTGAACATTATCGAGGTAGACTCCAAAACGCCGAATCTCAAATAGAGTAGGTCAGTAATTGATGGGGATATTAATGCTGGATGTAGATTTAAGTTGTGAAAGGGTTGACATGAAAAGATGAAATGATAATGATATGGGACGGATGAGTCTGAAAGGAAATTGCCTCTGGCTGGCTGCACCAGTTCTTTCAAGGCTGTGTTCAGACTAAAAAACTGCCACGTGTACCATAAGAAATTCCACCACGGTATCTGTACCATGGTAGTAAAATAGTCAAATTTCTCATGGGGTTAAAACAGTGCAGGGAGTTGCATTTTACTAGCGAGACGATGAAATATGATCCAGAAAGTCCTCATGTGGAATTCAATATTGAACTTGGAGTGTGTTACCAGGAGGAGATTGCCTGATATCAGACAGAATTGTCATCTCGACTCGGTGGAGTGGGCTGATTTAAAGGTCTGGACCCAGTCAAAGGAGGGGAGTCACCTTTTCTTAGCATGATTGATCTTTTGCTGCAGTTAAAAAAAAAAAAAAAAAAAAAAAGAGAGAGCTGAAATTGTTTTTTGGTGAAAATGTCTCACATGGAATATTTGTCAATCTTTATTATTTAACACATCTAAACCACCTCAAATCCACCATGTGACTTTAAGAACTCAAACAGGGCACGTCTGATTCGAGCAGCGTACAGAACTCCCATCAGACAGCCTCAACAATTATCCGCCACCATCACTTATAATCAGATCATATTTTACCGCTAGTTTTGCCGCAGTCACCTTCACAGCAGCTGAAATGGTTTGAAGTTCACTTGCTTTTTTACCCGTCCCAGATCCCATCCTGTCTCGCTTTCCATCTGTTCTGAACAGGCAGGACTGGGGCCGGCCTGTGGGCTGCACTGGGGCCCCAGGGAGCGAAGCTGCCGCTGAGATACTCATTGCTTCATTGGAATTCTCACTGGATCCAATCACACTGTCAAGCTTGGATAGGAGGCATGTCTCCCTAGGTAGCAGCTACTACAGCGCACACACACACACGCACGCACACACACACATTTGTGAGTTTTGAACATCAACCACTGACACATACAGATGGAGACAGAGACATACCGTACAAATGTGCACCCACGTACTCATGCACCCTTCACCGGCATCATAACACGCTCTGTCTCTACCATCACAAGCCTGTTGATGCTCCTGACTGCAGAGCAACAGTGCAGCAGTGTTTTGGTGTGCAGCTCAGGCTCTCTCCTCTCTTCCACTCCTGTACTGGGTAGCTGATCTGGGGGAACTAACCTGCTTGAATTTTCCAAATTTTGTTCCACTTCAGTGATAATCCATTCAAAGGTATGCTAATCGTACTCTAATGCCAGTGAAATTAAAACTCACTTCATGCAAGATGTGTTAGCAGATGCACCTCAGCCCAATAGCTCAAAATTACAGTAGATTGTTGTAGTTTTTTTTTTTTTCAAAAGAAAAACTGCACATGCACACTGACATGACATAAAATATGTATGTACGGCAATAAATACCCTCAAGTCTAAAAATCCTGAGCTGCCAGACCTGGTCCCTAGATGGCACTGTGTCCACTAGGCGAGAGAGCAGCCCTGCTATTTATCATGCAGCTGTGACAGCCTGTAAAAGCTTTTGTCAGTGGAACTGAAGATTTAGAGCCCAGATTAGCACATTCATATCTTAGCAGTTAATTAGGGCTGAGGAGCTAACTGAAAGCTTTGGTTGCTGAGTGATGGAGCGGAAGAATAAGAGGAGGTTTGCTCCTCGCAGGGAGACACAAATGAGAATTAAGTGTATATATACACACCTGACTCTTCTGCTAATGTATCACTGTGTGCACCCACTGAGACATAAGAATATCAGTGCTTAATTCACACGTGTGCAGCCACTAAACTATTTTTTTTTCCCTCTGAAAGTGTGTGAACTTTGATGTTGCTTAAGCATGTCTAATGCATACACACGCCTACACACAGAGACACACGTGCCTCTTTCTAGGGTTTGCGCATGTGTGTGTGTGTATGAGTGTGCCCTTCATAATGCTGGAGTTAAGGTCAGCGGGCTCATATTTTACCTGTCAGGACTGATCACCATCGCCTTCACAGCTGCTTTGCTTCGGTCCGTGGAGGATACCGCATCTCTCCTGAATCTTTACTGGGAAGGGGGGAAAAAAAAGCTGTATGTCTACAATCTATACAGGAGAGCCATAAAATGCTACAGCTGCAGATGTTCCCACTGCTCAAGGTGTTTTACAGCATTCTGCCTCAGTGTAGGGAGCAACAAAAACAGATTTCATCTGTAATCAGTGACAGAGCTGATGTATCGCTCTTATAAAGCCACTGTTTATTTGAAAGGAAAACATGCTATAAAGCATTTAAGTGGAATTAACCAGTTCATTAGCTGAAGTAAAAATTCATGACAGGTCAACTGTCAGCCCTCAAATGAATGAAGGGGAGCCGAGCTGCTCCCTTGTTGGCATTCCAGAGACCCTATACAGGGCGAAAGCAGAGCTAATGCAGTCAAACGCACACAGAAATCCATTTGGAAAAGCCATTAGCAAATGAAAATTGTTTTTCTGTCAATTAAGATATGAATTATCCAGCCGACATCAGCGGGATCTACTTCTACTAATTTGACTAAAAGGAAAAGTAGTTGCTACACATAAAATCCAATCAATAAACTTTGCCAACAACTGTGTAAGCAAATGGGTTGTGAATATCAAATGGATACGTTTCCTCTGCTCGCACCCTGCTGGTGTTAATCTGAAAGTGACTGATGGTTATGCAAACAGCGATACCTCACTGCTTCAGGGTTTGTGCTGCTTGGTTTTATAGAAGCGAAATGTAGACTTTGTTCTCCTTTTTCAGCATCAATACAGTTCTTATCTGAGGACTTGACTTCATTATGATATAAAATTTATTGCAGACATTTATTTATTTGTTATTTGGAAAAATTTTTTTGGCAAAACTAAATACTATTATGTAATTTTTGATGCTTTCTGTGGTGGTTTATGCTGTAATTTTCCTCCCTGCTGCGTATTTTTGTTTCTCTGTTCTCTTGATGTTATTGTGGTGTTAAGTGCTTCATAGAATTTGTCTTTTATTTTAATCCCTGCCGTCTGCACTGTGGAAAAATGCCACAATGTCATAAACAGTATTTTGCTTTTAAAAAAATATTCAGGAGATTCTCAGTCACATTTCTGGATCTTGAGATTTTCTGCTGGTCGGCCGCCATCTAACCAGCTTCTCCTCTTCACATACAGAGTGAAATTTATATTCCGGTGTGATGTTGCGAATGAAGCTAAGTGTCTTGGACGGACGCTCCTGATCGCAAATCAGCTCTGACAGTTGAGAGATAAAGGTAGAGAAGATCTTCCACTGATGCACAGTGCACTGCGGTGTGAGGCTCAATTTACAAAAGAGCAGATAAATATTGAGTGAATTCAAAAAGGGCAGTCAGCTTAGAAAGAAACTAATCAGGGATGGCAAACAGGTTCACAGCTTCACATTCAGTATTCTGCTCAAAAGACAGGCAAAATGTAGGAGTACCACAGCTGGTCAAAAAAATGAGTTGAGAACTGAGTTTGATGTTTTGGCATGTGTTGTACTATATAAAAAATCATTATGTCATAGAAATGTATCATTCCTGGGAAAAGAGCTTCATAAATTTGCAGCTAAAAACCAGTCCAACAAGTTAAAGCAAGTGAATACGTAAATAAAGTAGTAGCTAAATCCAATTAAGATAAAACTGAGAAGAAAAACTCCAGCTAAGATCCACTAACGTCAAAGATAAGCAGATCTCAGCGGCCGCCATCTTTACTTTGGTTGAGCAAAAAAAAAAAAAAAATGCAGAAATGCTTCATAAACCTGTGCATCTGCAGAGTCAGGTGATAATTCTCTGTGTGTTTGTCATTAAAAGTGACCCCTTTCACATAAACAGTCAACCATCGTTAATATAAAAATATTTATTATAGCCCCTTTAAAACCCTTTTCTTCTCCGCTTCACTAGTCACTGCTCTTTATCTTTGTAGGGCAGCATTGCAGTAAGATGAAGTGTAGACTGTTGATGCCATAGCTTGTTAGAATAAATGTTGTTTTCTTACACATTAACTTTTTATTGTGTTGACTTATGCAGAACAAATTTCCAGACATTTTGGCAAAGGAAAAAAAAAAAAAAAAAAAAAATCTAGAGATGTGGGTCTGTTTCTGAATGTAAAATACAGTCCCTCGGTGGAACGAATCCCTGCTGGCCTCCTTGTTCCCATTTGCCTGTTGGCAGGATGAATGAGTTAATATGTAGTCATTGTGCAAGCTGGATATACTCACACACGCCGCTCTGATATCCTACATCAATGGGCTATTGCAAGTTAATGACCATCTCTGTGAAGGCCCATTTGCACGAAATATGGACAGTGTAAAAATGAGCTGGGAAAGCAGGTGCTGCTGCCATTGAGTAGCTCATAACCCGACCATATGGTTGTGGAGAATCTCAGTTGGCTGTTCACTCTCACAAAGGCCTGATTATAAAGAAACCCAAAGCCATCCCTTCACTGTTGTGAAGACTCTGGACGCTCTAATAAATGTTTTCTCCCCTGGTCCCTTTTTCTCTTGAATGAATTTGCATAATCATCTATAGGTAAATGATAGTGTTGAGCTACTGTGTTCCCTACTTCGTTTGAATGGAAATGATACCACTTTTTGGTATAAAAGGAAATCACTGAAGTGATGGCAAACGCATGAGAAATTGTGGTTTGGTGAATAGTCTTCAGCATAAATGCGATCTATCTCCATCTCTTCGCAGTCTTCTGCTTCTGCTCTTACACCAGAACATGGATGAGTGAGTGACAGCCCCCCGCAGTCTAACATCCAAAACATTTGGGAACAACATTTTTTTTTTTATTTCTGGGAATTGTTTGGAGTCAAAGGAGCATAAGACAATAATTAACTGGTTGAAAAAGCCAAGTACCAACACAAAAAATCAAAGTGAACATACACACCGACCGATTTGCATGAAAATGAATGAGAACAAATAACTTCAGCAATAAATAATGAAATTTAAAAAAAAACAAAACAAAACATATTGCTAGAAGATAATGTCAATAAAAATGAAACATGAAATTAAGCTACACAATTAAAGAAAAATAAATAAAATGCAAAAAGACGAGTTGATCAGACGAGAACATTGACGTCACAGTTAAAAAAAAAAAAAAAAAAAAGAATGAAAGAAAACAAAAGAAAACACCTGTAAATCAGTAAGGTGCTAGCAATAGATCTCCAAATCCATCATAATCTGTCTTTATTCTCTTGTTCTGTTTTTTAAATTTCCAATAAAAAAATAAATAACATGAAAGAAATTTCAGAATAAGGAGGAGTCCCTAGTACATGATCTGAGGGAGGTGTTTGATTGACAGCTTCCGATGGTCAAATATTCATGCGACTTAGAGAAACACCATCCAGAGAGACTAGACGTCTAATCTAACAACATTTGCTCCCCGCCTAAACAAATGTTCCTGTGCACATCATTTTTTATCTCCAGGGATTCCTGGCAAAAGAATAAAACGGTTTTCTTTTTTGTCATGTTGCTACAGCAGTAAAATCAAATCAAATGGTCTGTCTATACAAGAAGAGGATAAAAAAACAACCAACAGAAACTTGAATTCTCTGTACAATATTGACCTGCAAAGCACAACGGCTATGATGTAATAAAATATGTAAACATATTTGCTGTTTTTGACACAGTCGTCTGTGACAACAGATAGAATCACACTTGTTCACACTGCAGTAAGTCTTTAGCCTGGATATTTTCTTTTTAAGATTGCAACAGTTAATTCTCCGCCAGACACAAATTATGATGACGTATTTTTTTTTGCCACAGCATCTCAGGAAATGTAAAAAAAAAAAAACTGGACAAAATGAAAATGAAATGAAACTAAAGGAAAATGCTATCAGAGATTTAAAATTCAGAGAAATAACAATGTAGCATTTTGCCTGGTGGATCCACTTTTTCACACTTGAACACCATCGAGAATTTGGATGCCATGCATAGCAGTCCAATCCTTAGCTGAGGCGGGAGGGAGGGAGAGAAAAATATTGAGATACATTGCTGTATCACATCCTGCTGAACACTGCCTAGCCAACCCTGACTGGACACCATCCTTTTACAATAAAAAAATTCCTAGATTCAATAAACGAATAAATAAAAAAACAAAACAAATTATAAATTAAAGACAACTTTAAGTACACATATACTTTACCTCATATCGCATCCATGAAAGCTACATTTAATGAAACCGTTTGTAATGCGAAATCATGTTTTTGACTTCCAACTCTCCCGACAATCATTATTTCTTGAGGTCCCTCACTTACACAGATGCCAGCACCACATCACATACACCTCACATGCATGCTCAGAATGGCCGAAATGACAGTGATCGTATTTTACAGGGTTACAATGGACAAGGTCATTAGAACTCCAAGGATCACACACCTCTTGACAGTCACTTGGGGTCGTGATGTTATTCACACTGCCAAATGTCTCCAGCAGGGACTCCTTAAAAAGGTTCATGTTGAGTCCCGATGAAGTGGTACTGCATTGTCTCTCCGTAATGCTTACAATAGTAAGTGTGCTTCCATAAGCCAAAGTTCTTTTGTAAATGTTTCAGTGACTCAGAAAGTCTTGAGTTCTAAAGAGGTTTCATCCTTTTTTAATCACAGTTGCCAATATGGTACTGTCAAAATGTTTATATCTTTGTTCCAAACAGTTTATTTTTTTATGTGTTGGGAAATGACTTTTGATTTCTATACATAATATTCCTTGTCCTTGTCTTTCGGTCTCTTGCTACTGGCGCTGCCTTTGGCGCTGCTGCTGGGTGTTTTATCCTTCACCACAGCGCCATTGGTTTGCGCAGAGTTGCTGATGTAGTTGCGCGTCTCGTCCACCTGGTAGGAACCCTCGTCCCTGTTCCTGTACTTGTACATGGCGTAGAGGAGGATGAGGATGCAGAGGGCAGCGGCTGACACAATGCCCACCACCATGCCCGTGGTACTGCTGGATTCCCGGATCACCTCGGAGGCCCCCGGGGGTACTCGCCGCACCACACCGGGCACCGTGGGCAAGGCAGCGGGCACCGTGCGCAGCATGGGCGAGGTTATGAAGGGGCCCCGTGGCTTGGTGCCGTCCAGATCGAAGGACGTGGGCAGGGGCAGCAGGACTATGTCCGGCTGTTGGGGTTTTACCTCGCGGTTGTTCATTTTCCCGGCGGGCAGCTTGGGCGGCGTGTCTGAGGGGACCGCCACAGGAGGCGTGCCACGGAGGTCGGGCAGAGGCAAGGTGGGTGTAGTCCTACCTGCCTCAGAGGCTTTGCTAGGCCTCAAGTCCTTGGCCTCCCACTTGGGCGCGAGGGCTTTGTAGCCGCCTTCATAGGTTGATGTGGTCAAGATCTTATCTGTTACCAGGGAGAAGGTGGTGTAAAAATCTTCATCGTCAGTCGGGGGCAGGCTAGAGTCGAAAGCTTCGCCAGAGCCAAACCCCGAAATCACCATGCCATCATCATCATCATCATCACCATCATCACCACCATCACCATCATCACAATCATCGCTGCCTCGGTCCGACAAGCAAGGTACCCCCGCCTCAGTGGCCATGGCCAAGGATTCTTTGGTGGTCTCAATAATGGTGAGGACGGGGCGGAGGGTTGGGGGAAGGGGGATGAAGGGAGAACGGGTGGATACAGAAGGGATGTCTATGGGGTCCTCGACTAGCACGGGGATAACTAGCTCCCCTCCTGGAAAGTGAGACAGAGAAACAAACACCAGTCAGAAGGCAGAAAGTCTTGCATCAGCAAAGCTAGCACAACACCAAAAGAATCGGTAACCAAAGAACGTAAAAAAGCAAAGCTCAACAGAAGGAGAAAATGAACTGAAGAGAAACAAAGAAATGAAGAAAACAGAAAATACTGTACCAGTGCAAAAACTATGAAACTCAGAACCAAACAAGACCCAAACTGAAAGAAAACAACAGCCATAAATAAAGTATACATTGCATCAAAAGGCTTTGAGGGATGCACAAGGGTGAGCCACATTAAACTGACTCCACGTACTAACTCCTAAATGTGCTTAAATGTTCTTAGATAGCAGTAAGCTTTATCAGGACTACACTATAAACTAGGTTATCATGTGTTCTATGTGTTGCATGTATACTCATAATTTATCATGGCAGCATGTAAAAAAGTGTGAGTTATGTGTATATGCCACACAAACTGTGACATCTATGTGATAAAGCTGTATATTTTTCCAGTGAAATGACTAGGTTCAGGCTTTTAAGAGGCTTGTTTCATTTAACTTCAAGTGTAAATCCTTTTTAGTCCGTTCAAAAAAAAAAAAGTGTTCTGTGGATGCAAAGAAGCAGAAGGTATTAGCATTTGTTTGCAATTCAAGTGCAAGCCAGTGGGCCTGAAAGCAAGTTAACCAAGTCTGAAATGAGAAACTGTTTCTAAGGTGTTTCATATTGCTGCTCAAAGAAGCGCTTTTTAACCCCGCTGACCTACACGGGCAAGGAAATACTAACAGTTCCTGCATTATAAAGCTTAAAAATGACTGAAAACAAATACAAGGAAAAGATAAAAAAACTGCTCTAAAGGATGTTTATAGACTGGAAGCACTGAAGATATCAATCGTATGAGCCTCTTAAAAACCAGACCTGAACTCTGTGTCACATATTGATCTACAAAAGAAAACTGTGCCAGAACAAAGTCACCACTCACAAGTTGTTGTCATGAAAAACTGAGGGGACTTTCACTTCTGGGCACTAGTGGACTCCCCTATTTGCCCTAGCCTCTTGCCTTTTGACCCCTACAGTTACCACAATGGCACAAAGTCACCTGGCAGTTCAATTCCACCTGAATGTTTGCTGATTTGTACTGTTTGGTGGGAGAATCCAGCTTGTAACAGCTTGCCTTCTCCATTTTTTCTAATGTTATATTATGATTTCAAGGCGTGTGCAGTGTTAAAACTTAAGGTTCTAGGGACTTAAATACATTCCTGCATCCACCTATTTATAATAAACCCATTTTGGAGCAGTTAATAGTGGATGCTTTATTGGTTAAACCTGTCGTTTGACTACTACAAAGAGTTAGAAACATTCAGATGTCTATTGAAGCTGCTTATCCTCTTGCCAAAGTGGCTTGTTTGTACATTGCAAAGGCTCACAAACAGGGCACTATAAAGAGATGCAAACCTTTTGGAACAATAAAGAAAAAAGAACACAACAGAAATGAAGGAAACAAAAATAATAATTAAGGCATTGCAAAAAGAGTTCAGAGTTAGAGCAAACATCGTAAAAAAAACATTCACAAAGTAAAGCCACAGATAGAGCTATCCAGAAAGGGATTAGTAACAAGTAAGTAGAAAAAACAGGTAAAAAAACAAAGTCAGCTCGGAAAATCATAAAAGCCTACAAAAAAACAGTTTTCAAAGGAAGAAAGCATACCATCAGTTTTGTCAACTTACATCAACAAATTGCCCGCATGATTTTGGCAGGAAGAAAAAAAATTTACAAAAGAAAGTTGTGTAAGAATGCCTTTGGACAAGTTAGGTTAGTTTCTTTTTAACAATTTCTGATTAATTAGTATATATTTCTCTTTTTAGACAGGATGGTACAGGGAGGCAACAACACATACATCCACACATCATGACATGAAAAATAATCTTCACCATTCTGTTCAGGATAATTTTTTTTGTTCTTTTAATAGTTATTTAGTTTTGTATAAAAAAGAAAACTGTATATCTATAATTCTTGCTTTGATAGATAAGTCTCTCCATAAATATCTACAGCCTGATTAGATGACTCTTTTTCTTTTTTTTTTTCCTTTTTTTCTTTTTTTTTTTTCCTCGGCTTTAACTTGTTCATTAGTTATGAACAAATGGATGACTGTACATATCTTAGAATCTCTACGTAAAGGATTTGGGAGGAGGGAGTGTGAGACGGGGTGGGACCTATGAACATACTAGGAAGGAAATGACATAGATGGGGGTGAACGTGTACATCAGTTGCCATGTCCATGTAAAGGCGGCACGAAGCGGTCGGGCGGCATTAGAGCTTTTGGCTGTAAGGAAGGGATGGGGATATACAAACAATGAGCATATACATGCCCATCTACAAAAGAGAACAGCACTCTCAACACTGACAGTTTTACAAACCCTAAGCTGCAACTTCTTTTGCCATGCACAGAAATTAATCGACTCATTCACTGATTAAATCCAAATTTCAATCAGAGATAGCTATCATGTAACAGGAAAATATTCGAGATCAGCATTGAAACAGTTTGGAACAGTTTTCACATATAGTGGCGAGGGTCTACTTTGGAGGTGTCTTCTCTTTTTTCTCTATGAGACCTTGAATTTGAACTTCCAATACAGCTGCTCGGTTTTGATACCCAATCTTAAAAAGCCATATGTTGTTTGTAGCATAGTAATTAATTCATAGAGAAAAGAGGAAGTCTCTTTCTAATTAGGGAAAAAAAATCATCAAAACATTGGCAATAATAATTCTTAGCAAATTGGCAGATATTTAAAATTTGAACATTTTCATAAAGAAACAGAGAGACACATATATGTATATTAACATATATGTACAAAAGACAAAAATAAAAAACAGATTAGCAAGCAAGAAAGAAAGGCATTAAATTTCTCACACTACCAAAGATGAACAACCAGAAAGCACACACTGAGGCAGACAAAGAGAGGGGGGGACAGTTTATAGGCAAAATGTCACCACCTTCATTTAACTAATAATAAACACTTTATTATTAGTTACTTCAATACATTTCTCTTGTTAGTATTTTAAAACACAGGACAGGGCGTGCAATCTGGATGTACGTCAGAGAAGAGAGGTAAATCAGACATGGTTTCGTTTTGGATTTTAGTTCCACTATAAGAAGTTAGGTTAATGCATGCTTAAGTAAGTTGCATTTAGGGAGAGTAATATACAATAACAATACAGCAAGCCAGGGTCAGGTAGGGGGGTGGGGTTTAAGAGGGGAAAGGTGGGGAAGGGGGAGGGGGTTTCAAAGGTCAATAAAAGGTCACTGCCACCAAGGGCTGTGGGATATTTTCTCAGGCAAAGAAACCATTCATCAGCAGTTAATAGGGGAAGAAGGTGCACCATGGGTGATATATAACCAACATTATGTGGCATTTAAGCCCACCGCATTCGCTAATTAATCAAAGTGGGACAAGTAGACTGATAATTAATGAGCTACTTTTTCTTAAATGTTTAGATCCCTTGTGTTATGTGCATAACCAACAGCCTTCGTTTGACAGATAACACTGTGTTGGGAAGGAGTTCCACAAGAGGGCACAGGGTGGCGAGTTTATTTCTGACTCTGGTGAGTTTAAGGAGATGTGAGAGGCACATTTGTCTTCAGATATCAGCTTTTGGTTTCTCCTCTGCAGGCTGGTTGCAGATACCTCATTCATTAAGCAAAAGTAGGTCTAAGAGTTTAAGCATTATTGAGGAAATACGGCATCTGTCACGCTGTATTGACTGTGCGTTATCAACACTGACGTCTAAAATATGAATTTCCGTGACGGTCCGACCGTGCTCCAGAGAACGCGCTAATGTCTGACATAATGTGGAGTGGATTTCTACTGTATGTGTATAGTGTGTGATCTACTTGTCCACTGAGAGCTACTGCTCATGCTGGATTGTTGTGATAATACTCCGGTAACAAAGCCAAACCCCCTTTTCCTGTTAAACAAACTATACCAGCACAGAGTAAGTGATTCTATTCGAGGCGTTATTTACCTAACTCTGCCCTTGTTGTCTTGGCCTTGTTTGCATCCTTTCACTCCATTCTTGGATAACAGCTTTCGTCAACTGTTAGCTTTGCGCTAGATCAACAAAACACTTGACTGGGAGGGAAAACGCTGCAGTTAAGGGTCTACAGTAAAGTCAGTGCAGGGGACCTTGACGTTTCAGTAAACACTTTAATCCTGTGTAAGCTCTTGCACAAGCGTTGCACATCTTGCTGCATTTCTGAGGGAGACAAACACTGCAGTTTCTAATGGGTTTGCTTAACCAGATTGCGTTTGTTTTCCGCACTCGTCAAGATGGATAGGGATTTTATTCTAAGCCTCTGCCTCGCTGGCAAATAATTGCCCATTGCTCTAGACTTACAACTAGTTACGCAGTTTTATTTCTTTTTTAAGTAAAAGAGAGTCAGGTTTAAGTGTTTCTTTGCGCCACTGCCTACTGACTAGCCTTTGCATCAATAAAGATTCTTTTAACCGTAAAAATCAAAAGCATGTAACAAACTGAATTTTATAACCATTTCCCTTTTCATCGTCCCTGGAAAGAAAGACACTTACACTATCTGCGGCATGCCTTTTCTGGCTTTTGAAGAGGAATTAAGTAAATGTAGTTACTACTAAATGGCTGGTTGACTGACTACCTCAGCAGCTTGGAGGCTTCAGATGCAGAAATCTCAGAGCAGCAGTTTCTCTTCGCTTTCCTCCACTCCCTCCCTCTCTCTCTCTCCTTTTCCCTCTCTTCTCTCTCCTGGCCTGATCCCCGTGTTCATCCAGCGTTTGCTGAGGCTTCCGAATGGAGATGAATCCTGACGTTGTGTCAGGGATTTGACAACGCTACACCATAAAAGCGGAAAGCTGGTGCACCAGCACCAACCATGGATGAACTGAGTCAATGGGATTTCGATGCTGCAAATTGTGGGTGAGTCAGTAGTTTGGGGCCCTGAAATCCCATTGTGGTTGCGTGCATTGTGCTCTGAGACCTGCTGTAGCAGATTCATTCACCTCTACTCACTACAGGTAGGGAGCTGATTAGCAGAGAGCCAGCAACACACGCAGACTCTCAGCGTGGACATATTTAAAGGGACATGCCAGAGATTACATTGGTGCATGTTTCTAGAAAGCTCAGCCATTGCAAACTTTCTAGAAACGTGTACCTTTAAAAGCTCACTTTAGCTTCCCATTAAATTATCTTATCTTGCCTGTGCACAACCTTGCTGAAGGAAGTTAAAATTTTCACTGATGGCTGTTCATTATATCCTAGAAGTTGAATGAAGTTCTGTTTACATCTCCAGCAGGCGGAGGGGTATGCCCTGTAAGGGTGCAGAAACCAGCTCTGGCTGGAGGAAGAGCTCTCTTCCAGGGATGTCCCGAAGCCACGGTGCATGGCAGATAGCTCTTAATCCGTCATCATGTGGCTGGGCGCAGCCTGGCGTATTAAATTGGCATCTCCAGCAAGCGTGGCGACTCGCCCCTGTCAGCCGGTCGATTTGCTGTACAGCCATTAGGCTGCACCTCTGCACTTGGCGGACATGTGTCAGCTGAATAACCTTTAAACTGATCTGAGGCCTGTGTTGAAGTGACAGCCAGCCCGATGGGGCTTGACGGAAGCCATAGCTGACGCCACGGGGAAACCCAGTGATCCATCCCTGTCATACTTCCTTCTGTACCTCACACGTGTTTGGGCTCTTCATATACAGCAATGAAGAAATCACATTATTATTATTATTATTATTACATTGATGCTTCCAATCTAACATTAATTTGAGCCACACACTCGTTACTTCATCCACCCGAGGCCAATGAGATGAGGAGACATCTATAAACACGTTACATCTGCTTGATCTGTGTTGCACCTCATCAAAGGCTGATAGGGTAATAGCGCAAGCCTTTTTATTAAAGACACAATCTTTTTATGATCTATTTGATTATCATGGAGAGTTTTATTGTGGGAAGCTGTCCTCTCTAGAAAAAAAGCTTGAATCAACCTACCTGTATGTTTATGATCAGTAGCAATGCAGGAGGTAGTCTGACATTCTTAAAGCGAAGCAAAAAATACGAGTGTGGAGGCTGAGGCGCATCATCTCTTACCAACAATCAATATTAGTTTGCTTTAACCATGACAACAATCTTCCCCTAACCTTAAACTAGCATTGATTATTATAAAGTTTATATGGAGCACAGAGCAACTTCTGGCCACCTGGCAAATACACGTCCTATATTCAGTCTCCTTTAAGCTCTGTTTTGGTCTCCACCAACTCCTGAGGAACATATCTGCTTGTGGCTACCTTGTTCAGTAGCGACTCCCTAACTTTGTCTGTCTTCTGTTTGGTGCTGGGCAGGTTTATGAGAGTTTTTTTGCTGATAAGCGCTGTGAGTGAACCAAAACACTAAAGTTGTGGGCCGTAAGACCAAAACAATGACCCGAAAGATGCTAAAATGCTTCGTAGAGCTGATGTAGACTGATGTAACTGTAGAGTTGGGTGACAATTCTCTGTAGGGTGTTGTCACTAAGAGCGAATCTTTTTATATCACACCTACTTTTGAACCATTGTTAATATAAAATTGCTGATTAGAGCCTGGAAGGACTTGAACATTTAGATAAGAGGACTTTATGTTTGTAGATATTACAGGCATTTTATATATTGTACTATTTGGTATGCAGACTTTTTGACTTGGCTTATGCAGGTGTAACTAATAACAATACTGACGGCTCCCTGACATCACAATGGTACAACGAAGGGAACAAACACATCAATGTTATTAGTTACACCTATTCTTTCCCAGCTATGACAGGTCAAATTGTCAGCTGTGACAAAGATCTGTCATTCCTCATTCAGGCATTTTTTAACACATCTATTTAGGTTAGTCTAACTAAAAGGTTTACACGTGCTTACCCTGAGTCTAAATAGAAAGCATCAGGTCTAACTAATATTAATGTCTTGGGGGATTTTAGGAACTTGTAGGTACTGCATGTACAAATCAAACATTCAGATTTGCATTTGTGAATTTATGAAAATCATTTGCATCAATTACTACAATATAATTACATATTAATCACAGAATTGCTCTGATTACATGGTAATGACAAGCTGCAACACTGTTAATCACTGTGAAATTAAATCATAAATTGACTTGGCGTTTGCTGTTCTCTAAACTGAGGATCTCTTATTTTTTTTAATTTTTTTTTTTTTACCAGTGATATTAAGGTAGTAGCTTATACCAGCTACTGTTCATTTAACCAATAAGTTAGTCAAGAATCTCACTGCACACTCCTTATTTGCTCTCTTGTGGAACTCACACGGGATAAAGGGTAAAGGTAAGGTTTAACAGTTTTATAAAAAAACACACAGACAAGACAACCATGAGACGACCACATACAGCAGACAAGACAGGCTGTTTGGCAGACACAGACGGAGCTTTGACAGAGACATCAGGCACAAGCACAAACACAAGACGCCTCCGAGGGAGGAGCTGCCGCGGGGAACAGCGGTGGTGCAGGCCCACCGCTGTAGCCCCGAACACACACTGACATATAGTAGAAGCCAGCTGGGGGTTAGCCTGAGACTTATGGGTGGAGAAGAAGCAGCACACAAAATGAATGCCAATCATATCCATGCAGAAGCAGGGGAGTGGGGGAGAGGACTAATCGTTAGTCTATAGAGCTGCAGTACAGTCCAGTACAGTGTGCATGCCACAAATGCCTTCTACTTGGAGCAACAGATAGAATAGAAAAACAGATATACTTTGTGGCAATAAAAGTCTTTTTATGCCATCTGCATTCAAACAGACATGTATATGCAGAAAGGCGAAAAGAAAGAAGGTGAGTCAGGATGGGAGGGGGTGAGGGGGGGTGGGTGGGGGTTAAACGCTTGGGAGGGGAGACAAGGAGTCATTCTTTCACACACAACTTTCTTGAGACAGAATGGAGTTGCCTGCACAAGGCCAAAAAAAGGATGATGGCAAGAAAAGATTTTGTTGCCGTTCATTTCCCTATGTTGTATCGAAAATGAGGGAGGATGTTTCTTTAGAAGCCATATGGCACAAAAAACAAAAAATTAAAAAAATAAATCAACACAAACTTGATGAGTAGGAGAACTTTGAATTTTCCAACCACCAAAAGTTCATGCGGCACAAGATGAGGCAAAAACGGGAGGAGCGGCTCTATCCTTGCTTGGAGGATGGACGACGGATGATGAGGAGGACACCAAAGAAAAGGAAAAAACAACAACGACAACGAAACAAGAAAAATAAAATCAGCCCCAGTTTCCCCTCCCCTCATACTCAACCCACCCCGAGCCCCAAAAAGTAAAGCAAAAAACAAAAGCTCAAATCTTAAGCAACCCAGCAGCTGGGTCCAAATCGATACAGAAGAGAGATGTTCATATGTGCATCACAGGAGAAAAACCAAACAAAATGCAACAGAAAAGAAACCAAACCAACATCATGTCATGCAACTGTTCATACGACTGGAAGCGGGGCAAGGAATGAGGATATGAATTTCTGTGTCAACATGGTGAAATGTACAGTACAGGTATGTATGAGTGTGTATGACTACATATGTTGCCACTATATGAGGGGAGGGTACCATGTTCTTTTTAATACTTAAAAACTTCTTACATTACACTTTGTTGCGTTCCCACTTTTGAGAATACTTGGGTTTGAGGTTTTAACGCTCAGGAAATAAAAAAAAAAAAAAAAAAAAAAACAAGCTGCAAAAATTTGTCCATTCAATTTCAATAATCTCTGATTTAAGAAAGCAACTCATGCTTATAGATAAAGAACCTAAATACTGCATGAAGGCACAGAGAAAATAGCTTTCTCTTCACATCAAAAAGCCATAAGCACAAGGACCTAAATGTGGCCATAATTTCAAGGAATAGAAAACTATTACAGAATGATAAGGCTTCAGAGTAAATTAGTTCATTTCAAAGATTGGGGAAAATGGTAAAATTACTAGCTGAGTATCTCCTAAACTACACGGAAAGACCTCATTTCTGAGAGGAATAAATAAATGCCCGATTATCTGTTATGCTCTCGGAGCACAGATAAAATGAAAGGGCAATGCATTGTTTCAACTTAGGCGTATTATTAGCTGTGAAAAGTGGACATATGCTTGGTGCTAAGCTGAGCCATATTTAGCCAGATTAACGCTGCATCAATTAGTCTGCTGTGATGGCGTTTTGAAGGACAGTGAAGCAATCAAATAGCCTGAGCTGTTAATGATTTCCAGAGTGCCTAAGGGGAGACGCTTTTTACATACTGAGCCAGTTTCAATAGCGCTCACTGTCTCCTGGTTTACACTATACCATTAGGACACATGCCAACTGCTCATGGGCAGAAGTGTGATTGACAGCTGCTTATTCACAAGTCGTCCAAACCCAAGTTGCCTCAAAATAACCACCCCTTTTAAATCTGCGGTCGTATTTCCAGCTCTGTCTTTATTTTCCAACTCCACTGAGTGAATGTCTCATCACTTTGATCTAATCACAAAGTGATATGTGTGTGTGTGTGTGTGTGTGTGTGTATTTGTGTATGTGTGTGTAAAGGGAGGAGGGAAAAGAGACGATGCGCACAGAAATTCGAGGATATCTGTTCTCTATTAGAATGTTTCAGGTAAGGCAAGCCTCCGACGAAGGAAACAGAGGTACAAACAAGAGAAGAAGAAGAAGGTAGGAGAAGGGAGGAAGAGGCTCTGTTGCAGTTAGTCTGCTACATATCACAGTATCTATGCTGAAAGCATCTTTGTTCTCGAAAGAATCTCAAAATGTATCCTCTGTCAAAAGAGACGCACACACACGCACAGCAAGAGGAAATCAACCATGTACAGGACAGATACATTTTGAAGCATCAGTGTGGGCGACATGGGGCTTGATACTAATTTCGTACTTTGTTAAGTAAAGTTTTGCTCTCGACTGAATGCTGAGAGAACAAAATTAGTATCAACGCTTCATCATGTCAGCAACCAGTGGCCCCATAGCTAAGTGTAACTTGTTTTTTTTTTAGATGAAAGGTATGAGCTTTAACTATAATGGCTGTCAGAATAGTCCTGACTAGAAGCTGTATGCATTTAGTTATTAACAGTTTAACAGTTTAAACTGGGACTTCCTATAGTGAGCATGCTAAGGATATAGCAACTTAAATCTTACTGCTTTCATCCATCTCCAAAGAGTTCTTTAAACTTTAGATATACACTGAGAACCCCTCACACAAGTGTATTTCTCATGTAGGCTACTTTTTTTTTTTCGGAGGGCTTTTTGAAGTTACACTTGAAGCTCCCATGGGACATGATGCTAAGAGGAGAGGCTCCTCGGTAGCAAATCAAAGAAAGATAAGGAGAAATAGACCAGGTTCTGAGCAAGCACAACTCAACACACCCATCCCACCTGCATGTCCGGAGTCACACTCTTCCAGGTCCTCGTCATCGCTGGAGCACTCCGCCGATGAAACAATGTCATCTGTCGTCTGTGGAGAAAGAAACACGTACGCATGCACACACACGCACGCACGCACACACACACACACACAAAGAGAAATATATGGTTAGGCCTGGGGCATTAAAGTGAGTGCTCAACTTGCACACAGCCATTCCATTCAAGGATATCTCTGCACACACAGACCTCTCCGCCTGTCCTTCGGCTTCCATATATCACTTGGAGTCAATCATATTTCACAGTGTTTATCATTCTTCACTTTATGTGCTTTCCACCTCCGCAGATAATTGTTTTCCTTCACCCACCGCACTCTGCCTCCGATTATTTATCGCCCCTCTCCTCCTCCGTCGTCCACAATCAATGGCCTCACCAAGCCCTCACAGATCAACACCGTCCCGGCTTCTGATTTGTGCTAAAGGGTGTGGAGGGAGGGAGGGGATGGGGCAGCAGACTTGCTAGCTACACGCGGAGCAGCGATGGATTATCTGCACCCACCAGTTCCCACAATTCTGATTTATCCCCTCTCCCCCCTTCCTCTTTTCGGGTTGACCCATGGAGGACAGAGGGGGGAGGTTGTATTTCAGCGGTGGTGCGCCGGGCAGCCGGCGTTTATTAGAATGAATCAGCGGGGCGATAAAATAAGCCCTGTCACCAAGCAGGGTTATGAAATCAGAGTGCTGATTGAGTTTTCCAGTTCTGGCCGAGGGTGTGGGGCTCTAAATATCATTGAGTTTGACAGACTAATGAAACGCGCCCCCGTGCTTGTGCTGCTGCTTTCAACAGGGCCCAGAGAAAGCTGCCCACCTCTACCATATGCATACACACATGCTGATGTACAACATGCACGTCCGCCACACTCCTCACGGTGAGAAAGTCGATTTTTCAGAGTATATTGCTAATGCGTGGTGTGATTAGGCGTGATGGGGGTTTGCTATTTTCTGTATCAGTACATTTGATAATATGTTAATGCGTGTTTGTGTAAGTGTACATAATGCACCACATTATCGACTGTACTCTAACATGAGGAGGCAAAAAAAAAAACCAAGCAAGAGGGGAGGCTCTAAACTAAATTGCTGTAAAATATGGCCCCTTGGTAAACATGACATTATTTATTGAAGCCACATTACAGGCGTAAAAGTCTTGGTTATTGCTGAAAGAGGGTTATTGCTTGTTATTATGATAGCAGCAGATGTGGGAGGCAGGGACATACACAGAGACAGAGAGAGACAGAGAGAGAGAGAGAGAGACAGAGATGAAAAACCAGAGCCACTTCAAAGTCTGTTCCAGCAATTTCAGCCCAAGACCATCACACCATAACCCAGCATCAACTGAGAACACTGCCTTTCTCTTGTCCATTCATGCTGCATTTCTCTGCATCTGATGCCTACAGCATCTCAGCATAAGAGCAAATATTTACCCAGCCGTAGATGCATGCAGCATGGCGGAGCCCATAACACAAGCATCTATACTCTCAGAATAGAGCATTTAGCGGAATAATGTGCTATCATATTAGCATGCCTGCTAATATTCTAATCAAAAACATCTTTTGTTATGTATAAGACACAGAGAGACTGATGCAAGCTTTTATACGGACTACTGTGATGCTGTCCTATCTGTTCTACCCCCAAAAAAAGTTATAAAACATCAACAGCTGATTCAGAACTCTGCGGCCTGAGTGCTGACCAGGACCAGAAGGAGAGAACACCTGTTTTAAAGTCCTTACATCGCTCGCCTGTCAGTTTCCATATGGATTTTAAAATCATTTTACTTGTTTTTTTAAAGCACTTTGTGGCCTTACGCCGCCATATACTGCATGTCTCACATGCTTACAGTGTATGAACCAGGACGGCCTCTCAGGTTCTCTAGCCTGTTAGTTGTTTCACTAAAACCTTTGGTGAGGCAGCTTTTAGCTTTTATGCTCTGAGCTACTGGAACAGTCTGACTGAGGATCTGAGAGCAGCGTAGACTTAAAAGCTACATCTTCATTATTTACTTTATTTTATTCACTTGTTTTATTGTATTTATGGTGTAAAATGTTATTCTATTTTATTGTATCTGTTATTCTATTATTATTAAAATTCTAATCTATATTTTTTATCCCTCATTAATTTAATTTGTCTCTGTTTTGTCTAGTTTCTTTTAATCTAGTTTTTGTTTCACTCTATTGTACTTTATCTTATTACTGTAATTACAGCTTTTTAAATATATTACATTTTCATCATTTTAATTTTCTCGCTAGCATTGGTCTCAAATAGTTTTTCTGTTTTGTTTTGTTTTGGGTTTTTTTTTGTTGTTTTTACAGTCTACACTTCTTTTGTCTTATTATAGGCTTGTCAGTCATCCGTGAAGCACTTTGAACTGCAGTAACCTGTATGAAAGGTGCAACACAAAGAAAGTTTGATTGATTAATTGATTGTTTTGGAACAACAGCGATTCACCTGCCAGCAAATCTCACAAGGCTGCTCCTGGTAACATTTCTATAATACTTCTTACACTCGAGTTCAAGTCTGCTTTAAAGGCAGAACAAGCTCAAAAACACATAAATATATTAAAGGGTGCTTTGTACCACATTCTCCAGAACACTGTAATAAATATGAGATTCAATTTATTTCTAATGTATAAAGAAAATTAAATCTGTTGAATAAACCATGAAATACTGTAAATGAAACTAATTTAAGTTGTAACGGAAATTCCTCTCATGTCACATCAGACTATCCAAATGCACTTTCATTTATTTTATTCCCTTTGAGGCAAAAGAAAAACTGCATTAATCAGTCTCCTGAAATCTTTAGCTTTTATTCATATCACCTGCTTACAGTATAATTGCTGCAGGAATTAAATGAGTCACTACCTCCATTACATCTGGTAATGTTCAACTTGGGTGCTGTCAGACTGAAAGCTAAACAAAAGGCGGGAGGAATTTCGCCTACTAAATGATGACATTAATGAAAATGTAAATTATTAGGGAATCTACAGGTTTGATATGAAATCAGTGAGAAGCAGTGGGTGAGTTCTCCTCATGATCACAATTGGTCATTAATTGGGCCGCTGAGATAAATAGCCATCCAACTTGCAAAAGAAGTTTTCAAATCCATCACTTGATATCACCATTTCACGACCGCTCCTTTATGTGTTCAAAGTGCCAAATATTGTGTGAGTTCCTGTGATGTTTTGGAATTAGGGAAAATTCACGTAACATAGATGTATATTCGATTGTAATTAATTAGATGAAGCTTGCAATTTTACATATTCCACATCCTACAAGGACTGACATTGCTATGGCAAGGTCAAAGATGGCGTCTAGCAGGTCAGTCAATCTAAAAACGGTCAAATAGCGTGACTTTGAGCCCAGAGGCAAGCCTCATCGCGCATATTTGTGATCTCTGCGCTCTCTTGATTTGTCAGCACACGCGGGCGGAAGCTGTGCGCGGCACTGCAGAAATCCTGCGACAAGAAAATCATTAAGTACTTCATCTTTGAGCCTATCCACATTAATGAGGAGGACTGACTGCCTCGGCGGGTGTATTGTAAAGGTTGCATTTAAATGGTAGAAGGACACACTCCAGTCAATGTATTCACTTTCTATTTGATTGAAAATCGTCTACAGACTCCGAGTAAGAGACCCTCTCATCTACGCGACTTTGATTCCACTCGGAGAAATTGAAGAGGGCCTTTTGAAGTGTGATGTTTGACATTTGTAGATCCACTAGATGTGCGCCTGATTCATTTTCATAAACATATGATGTATCTCTGCCCGTCACAATGGTTCAGATTGAAGTGCTTCTCATAGAGGGCTTAGGGTCCCATTTTTCCGCATTTGGGCTAATGCAGAACCAATGAAGTGACACACAAAGCTCACAGTCTTCTCTCAGTCGACCAGAGACGTCGATAACATATGGCATGAGGCTAGATGCTGTAAATGCAAAGGGAGCTCGTGAAGCGTAAAAAGGCATAGACTGCATGTGTGTGCAGTGATGAGAGCCTACAGCGGGGTATAGCATAATGATGCGGTTGGCCAGCGGGACTACAAAAACTGATTTCACAGCTGGGGAAATCCAATTCTGTGTCTAAATCTCCATAACATAGAGTGGGATATATTTTGGCAGCAAAGTGATTTCGTTTTTGCCGTAATTATTCTCAACAAACATTCTCGTCATTTTTAAGAGAGTCTGGGTGGTGGGATTTACAGGCCGGTTTGTTGTGTGTGTGTGGGAAGCTTTAATATGCGTGCATATGCCTTCTACTTTCTGTGTGTGAAGAAAGCGTATCAGGCACGATGATTTCAGTGCATAAAAACTCACAGGCTATGTGCATCATGCCTGATTATCCTGATTACCCTGCCTTCAAGTGATGCTCAAATTCCTAACTCAACAAACACCACAGACAAATCAATAGCCAGACTTCATTAAAATGGCATTTACCTCTGACCACTTCAGCACATCAACTAAAAGGATCACACCGGTGATCGATAAAGATAGACAGCCTCCTTGGGAGATGAGTCTCAAAATACACAGCTTTTAGTTTCACAACCGATGGCTCTGACACAAACAAAAGGTAGAATACGCGAAGACGCCGGCCCATCTCTGTCTCGACAAAGCTTCTCCGAGTTTAATCAAGGATTCTGGACTGACTACTGTGAATCAGCCAACAGCAATCCAGAGACCAGTAACAAGCAAAGCTGCAACTACCTCAGTAACTGAATGGAGTGCATGCTAGATCACAAGTCAGGCCTGACCTCAGACTGAGCACAGGCTGTGTGATTGATTAACAATAAACTTGAAGCTCGGGACACCAACTCTTTTTTTATGAAAAACCTTTTCACCACCACTGTCTGTCAAGCAGAGATTTATACATTTGATTTTATGAAGTCATTTTATGACAATGTGACAGAGTGGTGTAGAATGAAAGCTCAGCCAATAAATATGAGACCTGAATTCATGTGTGCGCTCCGTTTCATGTTTAAAGTGTTCACATCTCATCAAAGTTGTCCTAAAACAACATTATCATGTCTATATGTATAGTACATTGAACCAGTTTTGTTGGTTGCTGTAATATCTTGTCTTGTTCATGGCTGTGAACCTTCCTAAAGTGATTTCGATGTAAGTGATGAGGAGCAAAATCCTTGTTCTGTGCAAAAGTAAATGCATAGTTCAGCCATAGCTCATATGAGGCCTCAGCTGTCTGAGTTACGGAAATAAGATTGGTATATTTAAAAGTCTTTTTAGTATGAAGTTACCTCTTTGTGTCTGGAAGATATCCACACAACTGACTGCTGAAGCCTGCAGCCGAAATTTAGACTGTACTGTATTTTTGCATTTTTCAATTTTGTCCCCCCCGTCTATTACGTTAGAATCACATTAAGAAGGGATCTCTTTGGGGAACATTTACAGCAACTACAAACTGTGCATGTGGGAGCTGTTTGAAGACAGACTTTATAAATGTGAATCTATTCTTCAATCCTAGCATATTCATAACATTTTTTACCAGGTGAGTAGGACATCTGTCTTCATAAGCTATTAGTGAATGAAAGAAAAAAACTTTAAACATCTATCCCTGCTTCCTTCTAGTCATATTAGTAGCAGCGGCAGCAGCAGCAGAAGTTGCACTGCAGGCTGCTACGCTCTGCTACATCAAGCAGATAAATGCAACCGGTGTCTGACAGATTTCGTCCTCGGCCAAATAAAATCCACCATTCAATACAGCCGAGCCACGCTTTTCACACTTTTGAAGTTTTCTAGCAGTCCAGCTGGTTCAAACAGGAAGAACAGAAACCGAAAAGACATATGATGCATTTGGTTTTTGATGTTCGCATTTCATTGTAAAACAATGCTTTTCAGTGCTTAACTAGCGAGGTACTTTGTACTTTCAGAAGCAAAAGTGCATCCACACTCCGTCTTCACACCTGTGCCTAATAATAAACATGACTGAGCTCTAGAGATGTAAGTGCTAGACCCTCACTACTTGCCATTTACAGCACACTGTATGCCTTTTTTTTGGTTTAATTTACATGAGATATTGTGCACAAGCAAACTTAGGAAACAATATCATATATTTAACTTATTTTTTTTCCAGAATTTAACAACCATCTTAAAGTATAGTGCGCTGACAGCCACCATCTGAGGGTCACGCTAATTAAAACAGTGAACGTTGGGAACAAAACTCCTCAAATACATGGATGGTAACAGGAGCAGCTGCTGCATCTGCGGCTGTGACTACAGTTGAATATTCTGCTGAGCATGACGGTGATTTGATCGGTCACATCAAAGCAAAGGCTTGTGCTCGGCAGCGGCAAAGAAAGACATAATGTACTCGACCACTGTCTATAGTTTTCCCCTGGGTCAATAAAAGCAGTATAAAGGCTAAAACACAGCCATGGCCCCGGGGTTACAAACATGACATGAAATATGAGCAATGAACAGTGCTGCATCTTGGAGGCAAAGGGAATCCAAGCACACATGCTTAAGTACAGTACATTGAGTCATATCATCAGGGAGGTTGCTCCTGAACACACCCCCGTCTTATCATAACAAATGACCTTCACATATTTTTCTGCCCGGAGGGTGAAGGAAACACTGAGAAACAAAGCCTTTTGAGAATGAGGGAAGAGACACAACATTATAGATCCACATTACAACCTCACTATCAAACCCAATTTTCTTTATTTACAATGCCAGAGTGCCCAGTGGCTAAAGCTGATTTTTTTTTTTTTTTTTTTGTACTGATGGGAATAAACCCAAAACAAATCAATTTTCCTCAAGCGCCCCATCCTGGCAGTCAGTTGCCACGGATATCCAATGTGGTTGCATGTTAAGAGATCAAAGTGACGACGTAGAGGCAAGGGCAAATCAAAGACACGGATTTCAAAGCAACTTCTTATTCCCTGAGGTGCTCCTTGGTCACCTTGGACATATATATTTTTCACACATGTTAGATGGGAGTACATACAGTAGACTATTTTTCAGGTTGAGAAATGGTGCAGAAAGTGACAGAAATCAGAGGTCAGACTGACTCCCATTCCCATCTCCTCTTTCTTGCTGTCTCCCAAGTCCCCATTCCTCCACTCCACCAGCCCTCGTACCAAAATAAGATAGTCATCTCCATGGCGGAAGCTTTGCCTTTCTATTGACGTCTGTCTGATGTGCGTGTTATCATGTCCGATCTGGGCTTTGACAGGCCGACAAGGGAGAAGCTTGTATTACAAGGGGAATCAATGGCAGTAGGCCATATCCCTATCAATAGGCTGCCACAACTCTTTTTGCTCATGCTCCCCGCTCTGTGACAGATAAGATGCTTTATCAGGAAAAAAAAAAAGGGAGGGGGCAGTGAAGGGACGGGGGATGGAAATGGCAGCACACACAGCGGTGATTCTAATAAAACATTTGATCATGATGTTTAATCTTCATTAGTAACAATATTGTTGAGAGATGCAAGCAAACTCTAACAGCGCAAAAGACTGGAAGTCAAACTGTTCACCTTCTCCTTCAATATAGCGGCTAAATTACAATGAAATGAGCTCCAGGATCAACTTGTGGGGCCAAAGCCACATGCTAAATGAATTCCTAGATCAAATATTGATATTTTGAATGAGCACCCTCGGTGGGCCTTTCTTAGTGGGCTCCTGTAGTCAGCACATTTTTTTTTTCAGTTTTATGAAGAAATGGAAAGAGGGTGGGGGAGGACAGCAGGAGGAAAAAACAGCTGGAAAGGGGAAAAAAAAGAAAAGAGAATGCATTTAATTTGTCCACCATCACTATGTTGTGTTGGTTTCAGCAGAATGGGTTATGTGCCTAGTATTTCTCTTTTTCTCAAGGACCTGCCTTTGTACACAGAGGAGTGAGGGTTGCTGGCTCACAGCAAACTCTAATTGCCCTGAGGCCATAGGCAGCCACTTTCAAACAGGGTCATTCATCTTCCCATGGAAAAGGAAATGGTCTTTGGCCCTGATCCTTAATCACCCCCTTGCCGCAGTGACCAAGGTCATCAGGGAAGCCCTGTGACAAACAGACTCACACACATATATGTAGTATGTATACGCAGACACACACAGAACAGCTGAAAGACTAAAAGGCTGTGGGGTGGTCACATGGTGGGAGATGGGTATAAAAGGAATATGTGAGGTGAGTAGACAAGAGTTGGAAGGACACTTCTCTCTATGCAAGCCCATGCCATCCTCAGGTGGAACTGGAGTACCAATTACAGATCTGAGTTATGGTTTCTTTTAGCGTTTGTGGCTCTCCCTTCAAAGAAAAAGTGAGGCATTATTAAGGATGCAGCGGTGAGCTGCGCTGAAAGCTATGACCACAGAAGAGTCTGCAAGAAGATGAGAGCATGGAGGAGTGGGAGAAGGGGGAGACTGAAAATGAATTTCAGTGTAAACTGACAATAAAGTCGTATCATATCATATTGTAGTCAGGACAGTCTTGCAAAGGGCTCCGTTCTATTAAGGATCACAAGACATTGGCAAAGACTGGTCCTCTGAAGAAAATTAAGTTAACAGTATTTCTGCTTGAAGATCAGAGAGGATGTCGTAAAAAACTAGATTACCAGTTAAACCAGGATTACTTGAGTACACCAGGCTTATTTTTTATTTATATAGCAGGTTAGCTTAGTCTCCAACAGGCTAATTTTCAGTTTTAGCTCCATCTCAGATTAAATAATTGTTACAATTAACATGCTGGATTGAAACACAACCTTTCCTCCTAAATTCCTCTGTGGCAGTCTGCCATTACTGCTGTGATATGAATTTAAGTCAGAATAAAACTCAGGAGTGCTTTGAACTACATGCACGTATGCTAACATATTAACAATGACGATGCTAAAGTGCTGATGTTTGTATGTAATGTTTACCATGTTCACGGTTCTTTTTTAAGGTCTCAGTATATGCTGATGGGAATGCTATTCATTTTGCAGGTATTTGAACCAAAGTATAACAAATTGAAGATGAGAAGTGAGTTATTACAGTTCATCCTGCAGAGATCATAGATGTTTGTTCCACATTTTATGTCAATCCATCCAATAATTGTTGAGATATTTCAGTCTAGACCAAAGTAATGGACTGAATGACCAAGAGACTGACATTAGCATGCATAGAGCCACACTGCTAGCTTTGCTAAAAATACAAAATATTTGCCTGAACTACATTACTTGAATATAAGATCCCTTTAATATTTCACTTCAGTTTTTTCTGTAATGTTACATCTCAATAAATAAATGTATCTATGTATTATTCACACTGGGGTTCAACCAAAGATTATTTGATCACAAGAAAACTCTTTAACTAAGCTAACAGATGAGCTAACAGCAGTATGGACTTATCTGAACTCGTGTCAGATGCGGCCAAAACAGCTTTATTATTTTATTCTTTAAATCAAGCTGTATGTTTAATATTTGCTGCTGTGTGTCTGTGAACATCACAGATCTCTTGTAACATCTCTGTCTTCATTGTGAATTGATGCGATTGGCGCTCGAAGGTCTCGTCACAAATATGTATATTTCAAAAAAAGGCTTGAATTAATCTGATCACATTAATTCTGAGTTGGATATATGGAATAATTTAAAGCTGGGTCAGTTTGTTAGGATTGGCTGCTTTAAACTCGGCCTCTCACAATAAATTCTGCTTTTTCTTGCCTTCAAAACACCACTGAGTTCAACACCTTACACGGTCTACTGTTATAATTGCACATGATTCACATTAGGCTGTTGATTCTTCGGTCTAGGTAGGCTTGTGTTTGTGCTGCTGTTTGAGACACACATGTTTGTGACAAAAGACTTTATGAATCGACCTGACTTGACCTCACTAATTGCAACAATACAATCCATAAGTAAGACGATATGTTCAGTTCGGAGGGCTACTGGCTTTCTATTTACAATGTGTGAAGTCTGTAACAAATAGCTGAATTTAGACCTTGCACTTTCTCCTTGAGGAATACATTTTGATCTCCCTTTTCAATCCATTTTAATATCACAGTATTTCTCACAGTCAAAGGCTATTATGACTTCAAGGCTGCAATACCAAATCAATGTAGGCGTTATGTAATGGCTGACGCTGGCAGCTTTACGTCTCCCAAATTAGCTGGGGGTCCCATTTGGGTTCAGTTCCTAATGAGCACAAACCAAATTAAGCATTCGATTTAGTCTCTTTTTAGAAGATGAAAGTTGAAACGTAATCACTAACCAATAGAGAAATTATTTAAAATATACTGTACATCTGAGCCCTCCCACAGTACATCCACATACTTACACACACACGTTGGGATGACTACCCACGCACGCACACAGACACACACACAGATTCTTGCAATTATCCCTCACTCATTGCTATTAAGTGCAACAGGTTTCATTGTAGTTTGCACTAATTCTCTGTGGACACACAGGAGAAACATTACTGGGCCTTGCTAACAGCTCGGCTGAGCAATGAAACAGAACACATTATTACTGTGGAACATCAAAGGCCGTGTCTGTGTGATACATATTTAATTAAATCCTATTGACTCAAGTAGACACATGGTGCATTCTGCGCACACAGATCCAGTAATGCATATATAGATCTGTGAATATTCTTGCACAGATGTAGTCTCCCTCTCTTTCTCTCCCGCATACAAATATTAATTCACACACTCAAAGTGCATATCATAGACTGGCTGCAATATATATTCACAGTACAGCAGTGTACAGAGATTAATTACTCCCGCTGTAAATAAGTCACCAGCTCTGTGTACGCTGCTGTAGCCTCTCTCACACACACACACCTGAAGTTACCATTTATTATCACATAGCTTCACTTGATGGGTGGAATATTACTATATAGACGTTTCAGGGAAATTTGCTGCTTCACAGATACTTAGGTGAAACCGTGAATGTGTTGCGTTTAATGCACAGATATCTGTGACATGTTTTGCCTTGCTTAGCACAGAAACAGGACGCAGTGTGAAGCAGCTAACATTTCTGTTAGTTAATCATGTATCTGTTGCTGTTGCTTCTCTGTGTCCCCACCCCCTCCTCTCTCTTCCCCCCTTCTCTCTCTTTCTTTTTCTCTAAACCCATCCGGTCAAGGCAGATGGCTGCCCACCGAGAGCCGGGTTCTGCCTTAGGTTTCTTCCCATTAAAGGGGAGTTTTTCCTTACTGCTGTTGCCAAGTGCTTGCTCTTGGGGCGAATTGTTGGGTCTCTCTCTCTGTAAATTAAAGAGTATGATCTAGACCTGCTCCATGCAAAAGTGCCCTGAGATGACTTTTGTTGTGATTTAATGCTAAATAAATAAAACTGAATTGAACTGAATTGAACATCTGCTAAGAAGGAACCTCAGAAAAATGTCTTATTTACATGTTGTATCTTGTTCACTAGTTATCATCACATCAAAGCATCAGCTGAGTTTTATTCAGAATTAGGAATGTTTATGAAGCTAGACACTTAATGAGGATAAGACATCTGAGGTGCTGTGAGCATGGGCCCAAATGTTGGTGACCTCAAACCTACATGTTTTGTTTTCAATTTCTACAAATATATATCATGTAAATATGACAGCTACAGAGTTGTATAAATACATTGTATGAATATGGAGCAAGGCTAGCTGTTTCACCTTGCTTCCAGCCTTTGTGCTAAGCTAGGTGAATCACATTATCTCTGTGTTGAGAGATGAATTAATTATTTATCTTCACATGCAACCTTAATAAGGACATTTCCCAAAACGCTGGAATTTTCATTTCAAGAGGAAAAAAGGGAAAAAATAGCTAAAATAAGTGAAATAAAAGTGACGCAGAAGCAAAAAACTGATACAGTTTTTGAACAGGAAAACTTCCTAAGTCTGATCTAAAGTAACTTACTAGGAGTTAAAGAAAAAAAAAATGCTGGCAATTGAAGATTAACTGTTATAATAGTTTTGTTCCCAGAACCGTTGTGGTGGAAAAAAGTTAATTAAACACCACCAAGAGTGTGGGATCTCACAGCAACCTCGCAACTTTTTAAAATGGCTTGGCACAGGATTTAATACTGACTGTTCCACTTTGATAATCCATGTAAGTCTACTGACATGTGCTTGGGGGTAGATGACATCTGTACCAAAGGAAGAGGAATCTGGATTTGAGATGTAATGCCTTGAATAACATTTGGGGTGTTTTTTTTTTTTTTAATCCGCAATTGTTCGAAGAGATATGCTGCATAATTAGAAGGCATTTAAACTTCCTTGATTAAAGTGATCTTTGAGTTAATTGCTTTTATTCGTTTGCAGAGCCGAAACTGGCATTCATCAACACTATCTGGTGTTTTTAGGGCTGCTAAGGTCACTTTTGTTGCTTTACTTACTTAAGTTTTCAGTTCAGAGCATGTGTATCATGTTATAACCACTCATCCATCCCTGGAGACAGCACAGCATGAGGGGAGCCTGTGTACCACCCAGAGCATGTGCTGATGTCCTGCCAGTCAGCTCAGAAACAAACTGCATTCTGTGTTTGTGTGTATGTGTGTGTGTGTGTGTGTGTGCGTGCGTAACTGATGTGTGTTGTTTGCTTGCCCCTTGGTGTGTGAGTGCCCCGCCGTGACAGTGGCGGCTGACAAGACAGCAGGTTTACACATACACAAGCGTTCCCGGAGGAGCTATATAAGCCGTGTTGTGAGGCATGGGGGACATCCATTACAAAAACCCCTGTGGTTCAAAACCCCTGGAGCTAGCTGCTGGTTCTCACACACTGAGAGACAAACTGTCCTGAACACACACACACACACGCACACATGCGCACACACAAAGAGACACATGACACACAGACATGAAATTGCAAAACATCTACAGACACACTCAGACAGAGGAGTCTAATGGAAATAGCTCTATGTACATATTCTCTTGCGCACCAAGTGACATGAAAAATTCATAAAGAGAATCACAACTGAATGTTGCATACACACTCCGGCAACAGAGAAGACAGACAATCCATGCCAGAGCTGGAATGAGTTTGTCATGTTGATGGTGGGGGGGGAGCTAGTCAGCATCACATTTTCAAAGTCCTCTGATATTCTCGACAATGAGAGAGGATGTGGCTGCAACAGGGCCGACTGATTTTTGAGTTAGTGTGCATGTATGTGTGTGAACAGCAGCTTAATTTGGTTGTGCGTGTATGCAGATTTTGCAAGACAGAGATTAAGAGATCCTTGTACAAACTGTGTGCAGGCGTGCGAGTGTGTGTGTGCAAGTGTGTCTATCCCTTTAATGAGGCACACACACCAGCAGGGTCCCCATCAGTCTGCTGTCTCCTAATTGGACCTACCGAGCAACTAGCGGACCTCCAGCATTCATCTCCCACAATTCATTGGGAGCACACAGCTGGGGTGCCTATCAGAGCAGCCAGAAAGAGAGGCAAAGGGAGGGAAACTGACAAAGAAAGAAAGAAAAAAAAAAAGGAAGGGAAGGAATTAAGAAAAAAGCATTCCAAAGAATACCTGCCTATTAGTTTGACCTTTACACAGTTTCTGGCAGGTCTGTGCGGCGGTTGTGAGCGAAGGTGATCACAGAGACTAACTGAAAAGAAAAGACGACTGACAGCAGGTAGAGAGATGAAGCGCATCCGCCTCACCGTACAACACACCTGTGCGCGCGCACACACACAAAAGCAGACGAATGCACACATCAAACATCATCTAGCAGAGAACCACGTGGAGACACGCAGCATGCCGCACAGCGCCTTTCTCACTACCTCTTGAAGTGAAAATAAATCAGTGATTATCATATATTCCCAGGTGTTAGGCAACATCTCTGATGTACTTTAGATAGACAGTGTGGAAGACGTGAGTCGAAGAAAACAGTGGGGGAAAAAAAGGTGTTGGGAGGGTTGGAAGGGCATCATGGTAGCTTAGTGTGCAAAACCTTATCTTGCAACAGTGTGACCTCTGCTTGCCCTGTCTCTCTAAACTTTCCTGTAACTCCCCGCTGATTACTATCTCTCGAAACACCTTGAAAATAATCTGAAAATACAGAAATCACCCAGTGTCGCAGAAGAATCCATGGCGATTTGACGTAATGTTTTCATCATCAGGGAATGTGCATCTAAGCGTATCGACATGGCTTTATTTCCAGCTTCTCAGCAGAAAAAAAAAAGACCAATTAAACTACAAACAATTTACCTCTCATTTTCCCGTCTCCTGAGCACCAGGCCAGTTGAAGATGATGGACGCGAGCAATTTCTTTAACACGGCAAGCATGCAAATCACTTTCAGTGTCTCTCCCTCAGCTGTTTTCCCCCACGGTACTCTAGATTGCAGCCCCCCTTCCTAATTGTTCCCAAACATCTCAGGCCAGCAGCGCAAGTTAATTGAGAACGAGAGACGTTGATCTCCCGTGATAGAGAACCTTGCATAAATGAGTATTCCCAAAATGACTATCCACATCAAAACAGTGGGCATAAAATCCATTCTTTGATTCAACCAGAGTTCTGCAGAAACAAAAAGCTTCACCTAACAAGGTATACCTGCTTCAGTTTAGTGGGATTTAGTGAGAGCCACTGTATTTTTTCCAAATGATGCCATAAGGAACTTTAGCAGCACAACATCAGTACTCCTACTGAAATGTATCCAGCAGCGTGGTTAGAGGGGTAAGCCTCTAGGCCTGGTAGCAAAATCCCAAAGTGGAAAGTAGACTCCAGGTATCCTGATGCTGTAACAATACACAATGCAATCCCATTTTTCTTTAAATTAGTGTAAATATTGACAGTGCCTTCCTCTTCGGTTCACCGAGGTGTGGAATACTTTGGAAAAGTCGGAAACACTTTAAATTGTGCTCGACAATTAAAATCAAACAAAATGTCTGCGGGCATAACTTCTATTGTCAGTGTCACTGTGGCCTCCAGGTTTTAAGAGACAATTTGAAATGATCACAGACGCACATCACAGTAGCTTAAACTGTGGAAGAATTGCAGTGAATTCAGTTTTACGCTTAATTAAAGATCACTTCACAACTCCTATCCTGGAATTGGCTTTCCCCTGCTTCAAGCTACCAGTGGATGTTTCATTATGTGTTGCGTGACTCCCAAAATAATTGTCACAAGCCATTTCAGTTTCAACACAAATCACTTATGAACACTCAGAGCTCAGACAACCAACAGAGCCAGTGTCAAACAAGTGTATTGATAGAAGCAGGCAGGGGTCCATACAGTGTGAGCTAAAAGTAAACAGGTTTATAACAGGACAATATTTATTCCATTATTCTTGTTTATATATATTGACCATTGCATTATTAATTTTCTAGACATTATTTACTTGTCTTGCCAAGTCAATAAAGAAGTAATTAAAATTTATGATGATGGAATGGTCATTTTGTGCAGAAAGTTGTTTAAATGTTTATCCAAAGCTTATACGAGGCTTCAGCAGTCTAAACTAGTCATCTTAAGTGGATATTTGCCACATTTACAGTCTTTTCAGCATAAAATTCCCTCTTTGTGTTTCCTCGGACAGTATTTCCCTGTTGAGCTGCGGTGGAAATACAGTAACAAAAAGAGAGACTTTGGCACTAAAAAGACTGTAACGTTGAAACATATCTGCTTGAGTTGACTTATTTGGATGGCTGAAGCTTCATATTAGTTTCACATAAACTTTTAAATACATTTTTGGACAGATGGAGGCTCATGGATTTTGGCCCCCCCATCACTTACATTGGAAGTGCATTATGAAGGGATCCTCTAATGGCCAGTATGAAAAGGAGGAATGATTATGGCAAGAAAAACCTGTTTCAGTGTTCATCTGGGCTCCTGACTGTTGATTTAAGACAGACTTTAAAAAATGTGAAGCTATGCTTTAAGATTTTAAAATCAGTGTAAGGACTGGAATTGTTGTGCTGGATAAAATCCCACAGTTTTAATTTTTGTGTGAATTTCCTGTATTATAATTACTTACTTTAATTACGATTTTGCATTCCAATTGTACTTCCCAATCCCATGTTGTCATCACCCACTTTCCAAAATTCAAACTAGCCTACCTGTGCTTTTCAAAAGCTGTACAATGTTGTTATATTTATCAGTTTAAATTTAACCTGGATTTTATGTTCCCACACATCTAAAAGTTGTTGTGTTTTGTGTTACAAGAAGATCGTGTCTACAATTTGTTTTTCTGGTCTGTTTTCTCGAAATGAGAACAGCTGAAAATATAGATGATGAAAATGGGAATGAAATGGGGTTAAAAGATAAGTAAACATGTAAAGAGTGAATACAGTTCTAATCTAATTTTCCCTTTTAAAAAGAATATTTAAAACATCATAAACTTGATTCAACTGAGTGAGTCTCTAAACCATAACAATCTCTTTCTTGTACACGTTAATCTTAAGCCTTCCATTGGACCACCTGACCCACAGAGTGGCAAAGTAACACAGTGACAGAGAGCGAGAAAGGGAAAGAAAACGAAACCTGTCTGTCATGCCGGTACATCCCTGCGGAGCTATCATTAATTAAGCGTGAGATTGGTTCTCTCCACTTCCCACCTCTGTCTTTCATTCTGTTGATCCTGAGATGTTGAGGGATTCGCCACTTCTCACCAAAGAAAAAGAAACGGCTAGTGTTGGTGAAGTGGACCAAAAATAGATGTGCAAGGAAATACAGAAACACACATTTTAGTCTACATGTGTGTATACACACACACACGCACACACCCTGAAGTCCAGCACCATGTCAGATGCCTATAGCTCACTTTCAGCACTGCAGTACATCACTAATGATAGCTCAACTCCCTCAACTCCCCTATACTACCCTGAGGGGTGGAGAAATCTGCCAAACTGGTACAGGTCCTCTCCTTACCTCTCACACCACGGTATTTGACAGCCAACTAGGGAACTATAAAATTAAAGGCCTTGGCAAATGAAATTCGGTGACACAGTGGCGTGAATCAAAGCTGACACAGCCATGGGAGCTTGTGGAAGAAGAATGAACAAGGCGTGCTCTCGGAAGGAATACAAAAGTAAAATGAAAAGCTAGTGAGGGCAAAAAAAAAAAAAAAAACTACATTTTTATTGTTAAGTTACCAAAGTGCATCATCTGGCTAACAGCCACATCCATGTTATTAACAAAAGAGGTATCGCTTCATCATTTCACCTTGAAAAGCAGAGTGCTTCGTATAAAAGCTCCTTCATAGCATGAAGAACTTTATTGACTTCCATTGATATTAATAGCCTATGACACAAAATGCCATTTTCCCAGTGATGCTACTTTTTTTTTTTTTTTTAACTGATGTGACCTTGTTGATGGTGCCGCAGAGGGTGGTGTAATGTATCTCAACTAAGTCTCATCATCATTGCTGATTACTGATGCCACACAGTCACAATGGATACAGACTGCTTTGCTTTTGGCCTAGAAGTTCAAACCCCACATATGAAGGCTTTACACTGGCTCTCTCTGTGTCAGTTCTGTCCAAATCACAGGGTATTTAGAGGCTTTCTAACAGCTCTGACTCTGGCCTCCCTACACTTGCAGTGATAGAGACATACAAGTGTCAGCGGTGACATGAAGGGCCATCATCACTGCACGCCAGACAATCTGTTGCTGAGGGGTAGAGGTTGATAACAGCGGTCCCTGTCTGTCGTCTACCAGCTAACCTCTCCTCCAACCCTGTCTCACCCCTGAGGGAGAGTTATTGCTTTAATATGAACAACGAATGGTTCAATTTGTCCTCTGGGTGTCAAAGGACTGCTCGGCGTGATTACTTTCTTGGCACGGCGGTGACATTCATTGGCTTGGACTCGCGACGTATTGGAGAAAGGCCTCTGTTAGGCCGGATCGGGTGAGTGACAGATAGAGATGAACAGAGAGAGACAGAGAAAAGGAGAGAAATGTAGAAAAAGAGAGCAGTGGCAATGCCGCCTTTGCACACCTCAATGAACAGCAGCACTTCAATCCTCGATAGAATGAGAAATACAGTATCCTGACCTTGACGGATCAAGCAGGGAAAAAGGTAGCTCGGCTACAATCCACCCAAGCAGAGACACGAAAAAGTCACCAAAAAAAAAAAAGAAAAATACCAGAGGACGGACAAAGGGACTAACCCTAACCCGCTTTTGACAATTAATTTTGTCATGTCTTTAAACCTGATTATCAAGAAAAGAAAACATTTAGCCAACAGACTCAGGCTGTGTTGGACACAACTTGGTCAGTCGATATACAGACACATAACCCCGTGTAAAATGGCAAAGTGTTTCGTTTTTGTACTGATTAAACAAACAAGATGTGATGCATAAATTAATGAGCTTTAGAGGTGCTGGTAGGTGAGTCAGGCTTTTGCTGTTTCCCCTGATTTCCAGTCTTTATGCTAAGCTAATTGGCTGTTGGTTCCAGCTACATATTGACCTGTACAAACATGAGAGTGGTAGCATTACTCCCCACTAGAAAGTAGCCATTTCCAGAAATACTATTCCTTTAAAATATCTTGTTGACTCACTTTTCTACAAACCGCCCTTCATCTGCTCGTGTTTTGTCCATTTGCCTGTGTTTTTGTGCATTAAACGCAAAGAGTGGACATCTTATCACCCACTGACTTACCTGAATGGTCGGTGGTGAGCGCTGCTTGCGAGTGGTCGTGGTAGACAGGGTGGTCGTGGTCTCGATAAAGGTGGTGGACATCTCCGGAGGCACTGAGGTGGTGGTGCGTGCTGCGCCTCTGCTGGCCGGCACGTCCCCCACCAGCCTCACGCTGCCGTTCACTTTGATGTTGGCGTGGCCTTCGGCGGCCATGTTGAGGACTTTGAGGCCGTTGTAGTAAAGGCCGGAGAGCTGGCCCTGGTAGGGCCGCTTCCGGTCGTTCCCGCCGATGGAGATAGTGGCCTGGGTGTTGAAGATTGTCAGCTGCCGGCCTGGCGCAGGAGGGAGGGAAGAGAGCGTTAATATGTTCATGATAGGAAAATATGATGTAACAAACAGGTGAAGCTGTTATTAAAAAAGGCCTAAATTGTGACATTCAGCACATTTATAAAGTCCTACACTTTTTACTGCATCCTATGTGCAGTGATGGAAGACTACAATTGCTAAATATGTCTGGCATAACTTTAGATATGGCATTGCTGCTTGATTAAAAGTGTGAATGGAGTAACTTCAAGAGTTAAAACCTCATGATGCAACATGCTTTTACACTGAAAACAGTAACTTATCAGTTCTCAACAACCCCACCTCTCTGTTCATTTTATATGACTGCAGCTATATGCACTATTATCTACAGTAGGGAGGCTTTTCCCTTTGATATACAACAAAAAGAACCACTGAAAGAGACTGCTAATGCTGAAAACAACAGACACTATGCAGCTATAGCAGCCTAATCATAAAGAAGAGAACACATGCAGGTGTGAAAAAGAGTTGAAAAATAAGCTGGAACATGTTGCACAGGCACACTTAATATTCTCTGGACAAAACAGTGGACTCATGCGGTAAAGTGATTAATAAATACGTATACAGGCTTTGGCATATTATGATTAAGCATGAGCAATACACACGCACTGCATGTCATGGTGAATTTCATTAGGATAAGCGTACATATCATTGTCAAAACACACTGCTCATGCATTAATTATGAAATGAAAATACACAAAACTTCCACAATACAGGAATCATAATTGAAAATCTAATTTGTATATTTTACAGACACATAGCACTGCAAGCTTGTTATATTTGAGGCATTTGCACAATTATAATACATAATACATTGGGCATGGAATGACAGGGACAGGACGTTCATATCACAAGAAGCGAAAATGAAATAGCGCATGTGGAGTCATGCATGCAGCAGTAATGGGATTTTTCAGACCTGTTTGTGTTTTAGCGGTTGTTAAAGGGACTTTATAATCAGGTTAAGATGTTTATGTGCAATGACTTTAAACTTTAAATGCAGTTTATAATGATATTATGTTAAGACAATTTATTATGCACCAAAAATAAGGGGGGGGGGAGGAGGAGGAGGGAAGGGGGTGGGGGAGATTTCTTCTCAATCCCCATAAATGTTTTAAACATAAACAAGGTGCTGCATTGATAATCTCAGTCCGCTGATTGAAAAGCACAAGGCAGGCTCAATGTGGCGCTTTGCCGTCAAAAAGGCTCCAATTAGCTCTCCATCACAAAACAAGTGAGGATTTTTATCATGTGTGATGTGTATAACTCCAATCAGATAAAGTACAGCAGGGAAAAGCACCTGCTGTTTGGAAAGTTTTCAGGGGGATATGCCCACTGATTAGTTTGTTCTCAAACATTGCAGAGGATTTGAGTAAAGGGAGATAATTCTCCTCTCAAAACAATCGGCCTACTGTTGCAGCATAGATAATGCCTTTTCCTCGTCAATTTTGTACAAAAGATTAAGAGTACTTGATACTTATTGTGGCACTTTTAGAAAAACTCTTTTTTTTCCAGTCCCTTTAACTGGACACCATGATTCAACAAAATTTAAAAAGATGAAGATGACAAAACAGGGATAAAAAAAATGAAGAAAAATAAAATCAAAACAAAGAAAAGAATAAAAACTAACAAAAACCTGCCTTGTTTTACTTGTTTTTTTAAAGGGTTTAAAGGATGGTTATTCATTCTCAGAGGTTGAAAGGGAACAAGCCGATGAAATAACAGAAAATAAAAGATAAACATTATAGAAGTTTGATAAAGATTTACCTTTCTCCTGAAGCCAATCTTCTACTGGCCGGGTATATTTGAACGGGATTTTCTTATTTGCCATTTGATAGCGCTCAATGTCGCTGTTGCCTTTAAAGTTTGAAAGTTTAACAAACAGCTTGAAACAGTTGGCAACAGCAACAGACATCACACATTTATACAGTGGTTTATAAAGAGTTTTATCTTTGTTTAGGGATATTTATAAAAGCTTTATGATGATCGTTTTTCAAGTAGCTTTAGTTTAATTTTTTAAAATCATATTTATATAGCACACTCCACATCAAAGTTTAACAAATATCCATGGATTAGAAAAGCACAAGACATATCCATAGCAGTCATGAAAAAGACAAACTGCATCAATAACCTGCAAGAATAGGTTATATGTCTGGAAAACACAGAGAATACATCACAGTCTGCATAACAAGTCATGTAAAACATTCATCATATTACATAATAAAGACAAAAGGAGGGATATCAAGTGGTTAAAAAGGTAGACCATGCATTAACTGCCTTTCTCTAAAGCAAACTGGAGGTAATTTATGTGCACTAATTCTCCCAATGGACACCACCTGCTTTTACATTTCAAGGGCCAAGGAATGATTTGGTTTAGTAGTTTTCTTGGAGGTAAGGAGCTATATAGTGGGTTTGCAGGGAGAAGGGTGGTAGTGGGAGATGGGTAGGGGGGGGGGGCGCGTTAGAGGAGGAAGTGGTAATTCAAAGTAGTGCAGACCTATTGGGAGGGAAGTCCCACATTGACACAGATTTGAAGAGGACAATGCATACAAATGAGATCATTACTGACATGGTGGGAAGCCTTTTGGGTAAAAAAAAAAAAAAAAAAAAAAAGCGTTACCCCAGCCTCCCTATTCCCCACTTCTGAGACCGCGGCTAACGTGTTGCAGGTATATGGGAATTAAAGATAATAGGCTGCCTTTTACAGGGAATGTTGTGTGGCATGATAAGATTTCTGGTTGTGTATCTGCCAGGATGCAATATTTTGTCTGACAATCACAGAGGCATTCCCTCTGAAAGGCACCGCAAGTCTGTCAACACTGAGAATTGAGATGTACAGCTCTGTCTCAGCAAAAATCTTTGAGGTTTGACAAAAGAGTGTAAAAACCTGTATAGAATTATGAATGGCACCATGATGCCACTCAGTACCCAGGTGGGAAGGTATTTGGAGGAAAGCAGGATCTGGCACACTGTTGTTTATAACACAACTGAAAGGGCAAAGATGCATAATTGTGAGAAAAAGCCTTCTGAAAATGGGTCAAGTTTGGGTGCTGGAATTCTTCCAGGTGATTGATCTTTGGCAACATCATGCGCACACACACTTACGGTGATCCAGCCGACTGAGGGTGTGACCTTTGCGTTGCTACCCATAATTGTTTAGGAGAGTTATATTTCACATTCTTTGTGGTATTTTGGCTCAGATTTTTGCTGCACGCCTGATTTCAAACCGCACTGTTCTCACCTGGTGATTAAAATTGTATAAAAGGAGTGAACGCTCTACAATTACATGAAACCAGATACCGTATGTTCCAAAGCAGTTAGGTAACTCATAAGAGTATTTTCAATTTCCTTTTCCTCTCTTAAGTCTTGATCTTTCTATCATTCCTTTTTACCTTTTGTAGTCAGTGCAAAAAACAGCCAAGTGCTCAATTTACAGCCAGCTGGGCAGGAGTATATGGCTGCAAGGGAGCTCAAGGAGCTAAAGGACTGTGTCTGCAGCAGTGCCAGCAGGTTAATCAGCTACTAGCAGGACTCCCTCCCTATTCCTTTGATCTCAAGCAGGTTTCAGGTGGCAGCCAAATACACTCTCCTCTGAACAAGTGCCACAGAGGGAGGCATGATGGTTGTATGTGAAACCACGAGACAGATGGAACGGTTACGAGTTTGGGTGAGTAGGTTAAAGGACGGGGTGGAAAGGTGAGGAGAGGGGTGATATTCAGCATCTATAATCTGTCACTGCAATTTCCCCAACTTCTTTCTTTGAACTTCTCAGAACTGGAAAGTTTAGGTAAGAATCTCATTATGTTGTATGTAAGGGGATGTAAGGGGATATAAGCTTGCCATGCATTGCTAATGGCACGGTCCCAGGTATAGCTCTAACATTGTTCTAGGTGATTAATGAGGTGACAGTCCCCCTGTAATGAATACACCACAAGCTAATTGTCCAACTAATGAGAAAAATCTCTCTAGTTTGTCAATTTGATATTCAATTTCTAAAGGTGACTCAAGAATGGATGACCTTGCCAATAAAAGCACTATTGTTTATTATAAAATCACTCTGCTCTCAAGGATTGTTTTTTTCCTCCTCCAAAGCGAAGTGGACAGATATTTCCTCCAAGATTTTTCATCAGCCTTTCAGCACTGCGAAGAGGAAAGTGCAATTGAGGACCATTATGGATTTGGTATTTTGTCACTGTCACCAGGCCCATTTTGGTGCAACCTAAAATCCATATTATGGTTTTTGGGTCACATACTGTTCAACCTAGATCCCTGTATACTTACTAAATTATAAGAATGTGTTTCATATGTAAACTTTGATTATTTCAGTTGCTTTACAGACGATCAAATTTCCCCTTTCTAGATATTTTGCCAAAACAAAAGCTAAGTAAAACCTATATGAAATAATACGCAAATGTTTTAAAAGTACTAAAAAATGTTACATAAAGTAATTAAATTATTGTTGAAACAGGTTGTTAGGGTTGGATAGGTTGTCAGGACTAAGTAACTTTCAAAATATGGATTAATTTTAATAATATAAATGTTTTACTTACAAATGAAATGCTGAATTCATAAGCAATTAAGTACACTACTTGTTGTTTTTCTGTTACAGCCTCACTTGGTCTGGTATGACCAGCAGATTATGGTGGCTATAGTAGTATGTGTAGTAGCTGATTGCCATCTATTAATGTATTTATCTATTAATGTGGTATTACTTATTGGTGGATGTGTACTGGACTTTCTTTTGTAAATTTATTATGTTGCATATACAATGATATATTTAGGGTGACTCATTTGTTTTTCCCCTGGTGATCAATAAAGATCGTATCTGTCAAATGAACTAATAAAATAAAAATAAAAAAACAAATACATTTACTGACTTTATGTCTCTTCTTTGTGTTACACATTTACAACTATCTCTTCTTTATTGTCACTTATTCCCGCATTTGCTGCTGTTAAGCAGAAGTTATATGAGATCACTCTAAGCGTGCACCAATCAACTGTCAGTTTAATTAAAGGCAGTTTAATTTTATAGTACTGGCAGAAAGGAAGGACTTAAAAAATTGAGATGACTCAATCAGTTTTACTTACTAGTTATACCTCCTAGTGCAGCATGAGGTCAGCTATGAAGATGCACTATTTTCTGGAGGTATGTGGAGGTAATATGTTTGAATGTGTAAGAATGTTTTTTTTTTTTGTATTTTTGGGGCATTTTTATGCCTTTATGTAAGAGACATAGCAAAGAGATGACAAGAAACAAAGGTACTCAGCTCCTCAAGGTACTACACTTCAAATATATACACATATCTCAGCTCATTCAAAATATTTGTTTAAATACACATTATTTACAACCTGCTTAAAGGCCTTTATTACTGCAAAGGATGGCTGTGTTCATTTTTGGCTATTTTTTCTATCCATATACAGTTTGTCGCCCTAATACATGCCATTTTTTTTCTCCCAGCCAAAACAATGTCTAAATGTTTCCCTTTCAGTGGCAGCTATTCAGTCAACACAAACACTGGCACGGCGACAGTCATCTGCTGGTTTGTCGCCTCGTTCTATTCAGTTTGCTTGCCAGACTAATCTCACTGGGGTTCCATCACAGGGCCAGTGCTGAGAGCGCATCAAAACTGTGAAAATGGCTACCGTGACAGGCTCCTGGCATTCTCTCCATTTGGGGATGATGAGTACATTTGATATACTGTGGCCCTGTCCAAAAATCATCATTCCACAGCTCAACTCCACAGCTAGCTGTTGCAGCCCCTGGTTATGAATATCCTGTACCACCCACCTCCTTTCCAATCTACACTTTACTTTCATCTCTGTCTCTCCCTCTCTCTCTCTCTGGCTATTTATCTACCCAAGTTTCTTACCATTTTCTCTTTCTTCTCAGCTGTCCTCTGCTCCTTCATCTGCTCCCTGCTATTCTCTTCCCCTCTGTCTCTCACAATGCAATCAGCCCGCCTTGCTCTTCTTGGTGGAATCGGACCTCTTCAGCTACAGCCACAATTCTGAGATCATTTATCTACTTTTCACTCACTCACCATTCCGTTTCTCTTCTTCTCTACCTATCTATCTACCTATCTATCTATCTACATGTCAGCTCTTTGTCAACTTATTCCTGTCACCGACTCCATTAAATGCATCTGTATTCCCTCAGTGACAACATTTCTTTTCTGTTCACCTATGTCTCTCTGTTTTCTACTGCTTGCTTTCCTTTCTATCCTCCCTTCATTCTCTCTAAGATGTCAGACAAAGCCAGGGAGTAAATTCATCATTTATCTGGTCGCTCTGAAATTTATGGTGTTGAAAGGATGAATTAGACTGGCGACTTCTACACTCAGCTTAGTCTGAGTTCTGAGAGCGACAGAGATTGGGTCTCAGATAGGTCTAATCATGTTTGGCCCCGGGGACGCATGGGGATTTATCTCGCTCCCGAGGAATTGTTTTGTCTGTATTTCAAGACAAAGATTGGCAGATATATTGAAACGGTGCTACTCATTGTGCCTGTTTCAAGTTGCGAGAGTCGTGTTCAAGTTCTGAAAATGAACACAAGGCCGTTCTCGTCATGGCCAAACCTCATGTACCCACCGCAAATGATGGAACACACACACTTTTCCCTCAGGCCCAAGGAGAGTAGTTAGACCAATGGTCACTCATCTGAGACAATGCCTGAGCTCAGACAAACTGCGATGCACAATATCCGCACTGGCTCGGTCTACTGATTCTTTGATTCAAAGATTCAAACTCACGCAAAAAGATCATGTAATCCAAAATCAAAGAGTGCAGGGATTCAGCGTGTTATATAAGGAAATTAGAACCCTCTCACTAAACAAAGACAAGCCCCTGCAGTAATGTGGGCTATCACAAATGTACAAGGGATTGTAGGAGAGATGCGCAGCCCTGATGAACACCGACTGGAAAAGGATGAGAAACACGGATAAAAAGGAATTTGAGGACAAAAAAAGAATGGAGATCTGAGAGGGCACTGTTCAAGGCGGAGAATAATTAGAGAAAAGGAAGAGACAAAACAGTACACACACACACACACACACACAGAAAGAAACACAAGACACATAAAACATGACAAACACGACGCCCACACACAAACTGAACATTGAACACACGTACAGTAAGCTGCAGGAGCCTGATGGAAATGCTGCTGTATGGGATCAGTGTGGGTATATTGTTTAATGGAACAATAGGACTGTGAATCACAGTAGTCCTTTTCTGTATTTTTCCCCCCAATATTGACAGCATTAAACTGCACAATTTTTATTTTGCAAATCTGTTTTGTGGAATTTGCTGTGGGCACAACAAACCAGGTCTGACTCCAGCCGGCGATCTGAAGGTTAGCCTTTCCCTCTCCCAATTAGTTTTGGTCTCTGTGCTGTGAACCTTCAATAAAGGCGAAATAGAAAATTTAAAGAAAGTTAAAGGATAATTCGCTTTTATTATTATTAATTTCCATTCTTATTTTTGTAGTCAGTTATGATGACACTGAACTCAAAGCGGAGATCTGCTTGCTACAAGAAATAAAACAAAGACAACAAACAGGCCAACAGTAAACCGTTTGCATCATTCATTCAATTCTGTATGAAATTCAAATTGAAATATTCTCAATATCTTCAAATCAGGCACTATGTTACGGACGTAGTGAGACGTTATCACTGATACTTGCCATAAATTCCTGATTTCAAGCAGTGAGTGTCAACATTTACTTCACTATCTCTTCACTATTTCCTCTGACTACAAAAAAGAAGCCGGGGCAATGGCTTGAATAAATAAGAGCTCAGGGAAGATCCGATGTCTCAGGTTCATTGTTTCTCTACACGCGTTATAGATGAAATCAATATAAGAAAATGTATAGACTCCATTACTCGATGACAAAGTTGAACTGCTTCTTCCCATCGCTGGCCTCAGAATGCAACAAGTATTCCTCTGCTAAAGAGTTGCTGTCACATCTTTTTAGGTATCACTTAACTTTAAACAATTTTTGAATTTGTAATAATTTAATGGTTCTCAAAAGCCCACTTGAGAGTCATTCTGCCCAAACCAAACACACTGAATAGATCTGAGAGAAAATGGGTGCCTTTTTTTGGCTCAAAGTAGTATTACTCCGCATTCATAGCCACAAACCTGGCGGCATTAGTGACTCAGACCTGTGTGGCTATATGAGCGTGGTATTCAACATGACCTACAGTACTGGTTTGTGTCATTTGCCCCCAGCTGCTGAGATGTACAGAAAGCACTGTGAAAAACTCTTAAATGACGGCTTAGTCATGTTATCCTTTCAATTGTCTGGCAGCTTTTTTACAAGTTCTTCTTCTATCTAGTTTCATTTTTTTTTCCTTTTATGTGTTTTTTCCAATATATTTTGAAAGTGATGAATTAAAAAGCAGGCAAACACTTAAGCCAGTTTATCTAAAGCAGCGTTTTTCAACCACTGTGCCGCAGCACACTAGTGTTCTGTGAGATATAGTCAGGTGTGCCGTGGGAAATGATCCAATTTCATCTAATAGGTCTAAAAAACATTTTTTGAAAGCAAATGAATGATTATCTCCCAATAATGCACCGCTGTCTGCTGAGAGAGCAGTGTGGTGACAGAGTAATCATGTAATAAATAGCCTACTCTTCGCCAGTGGACGGCAGCAGCTAGCTAACGTTGAATTTTTAACATTTTCGGCTGGTGGTGTGCCTCAAGATTTTTTCCAAAGAAAAAAGTGTACCTTGGCTCAGAAAAGGTTGAAAAACACTGATCTAAAGCACTTCATTTAGTGGTGAGACCAAACTGAAATGTCAGTAACAATCTCCTATTGGACAAGGAAACTGTGTGCCATCAACTGCAGTAAATATCGGAGGTTGAACTGGAAAGTTTTGAAGTTTAAGAATTTGTAGACAAACAAAAGAAAAAGGAAACGCTCGTATATCTGCCCTGATTGGTACACAACGAAAATCGTCTTCTGCCATATGAAGCAGATCCGAACGTATACTTTGGTGGGCCAACTTTGCAAAAACTGCTGTTGAGATGTCAAATCTAAACGCTCCAGGCTATTTTGCAAGCAGCTTTGACTGACAAGCAATCCACCAGCACCTTTGTCCTCACCTATTCCCTACCAGGGAGAGAGAGGGCATGCCCAGTAACTGTTTATTGAACGGCCTGAGAGCCTTGCGGCGGCTTCTGCCTTCAAGTTAAGCATTAGGAGTGTGAGAAAGCAGTCGATGAGTCTGCACCCTAACATGTAATTACTCATGAGATGACAACACCCTTACAAGGGAGGGAGGGGGGAAAAAAAATCAATCATCGTTGAATTACTATCACTGAGTGTCCTGCAAATTACCTGTGCAGAAGAGAAAAAGAAATCACCACGCATTTGATCACCCAACTTCAACTCCATCCCAAGACAATGGTAGACGGACAGAAAAGGGAACAAACCTCAATGAGATCACTTGGAAGGAATCCAAGGCTAAAAAGCTGTTCTCTATGTTTAAACTGAGGGGCAAACCAAACAACCATTTAGCAGTGATTTCTGAATGGATGCTGACTGTGGCTCATTGATATTGACAGACATATTGATAGAAGGTTGAGAAAACAGCCGTTGAACGCTGATGCAGAAGGCACTTTGAGATAATTACGAAGGCAGTAGGGGTTGAATTGCTATCTGAAATTACTGCCCATTAAAGATGGAGCGTAATTGAATTATTGTGTAATACAAGACCCGAGATCTGAGGGAGCCTGACAAAAATGACCTCTGTGCAATGATGCAGTCACATTTGTCCGATCAGGTGTATACCTTCAATGGATGTTTTCCCCACATGTGAGTGCGACTGTCTACATGACTGAGACATCACGGGGCGTGTGTATGTGCGCGACATGTAATGGAGTTTCTCAGTATTTTCCAGCATCGGTTGCGGCTGGAACGCAGTTATGAAACCCCTTCTAACTTTATCCGGTTAAAGAAAAGCGAAAGAAAGCCAACGGCAAAAGAAAGCCAGAGACAGAAAAGATTAACATCACCTGCGCTGGCATTGAACCACACCAAAACAGCGTGCCAGGTCACGCCAGGAGAGGTTGCTGCCCTGTCGTTGGTGGAGGCATGCAACTAGAAGCATGCTGTAGGGCTGCTGAGACATAGGGCTGAGAAGTGAAAGGGATCAACTCCTATTTGTTTGCTCCTTACCATTGATTAGCATCAGCAGGTTTTCTTTTTTTTTTCCTGGTGCATGGAAAAATCTATTTTAGCTAGAGAGGGACAGTTATTCTTGGACACATTCCTGTTCACGTTAGCTCCACATATGGTAATGTAAAACTATTTAATCTTCAGCATTGTCTGTTTATTCTACATCTGTTTCTGCTGGCTGGCATGAAGACACAGATATCAAAAACCAGGAGAGCCAACTCAATTTAATGGACTGGTAAGTAGAAGCTGGAGTGGATTTTTGCTTCCTTCTCTCTCTCTCTCACTCTTTCCCTTACTCTCTCACCCAGCTAGCTGAGCGGCACATCTCTGTTCCAAATGAAGGGAGTGCCTGAGCCTCCAAATGGAGTGGGCTCCGTTTGATGACCCTATTTGTATTCTGCTGCTGTGCTGCTTCTACTGACCTGAGAATGAGAGATACAGGAAGGCAGCAGCTTTATCTAGCCAACAGGCCACCCTTGGTTTCTGCCTCTATACTCTCCTTGCTTGCCCACCAACCAAATGCCTCTTGGATCCTTTCAATCCCTTTTCTGAAAAGAACTGGCCAGATGTTGCACAGTTAATACCTCTTGCAAGACAAAGGATTCTAGCTTGGTGTGCTTTTCTCCTGTGGAGTCAGGTGTGAGGGCATGAAAGGAAGGAAGTTTTTGAGGCTTGATTCGCCACAAGAGCAGAGCGCGTGCCAGCTAATGTGACTGTATGCTCTCAGGATCTGAGATGCTTAACTCAGAGCAACAGGAAAGTGGTAGTCTTTCTGTATAAGCTCTATTTGTCTTCTTGCTGATGCCCTTGGATTAAAGAAGTGGGTGGTGTCCAGTGGGTTTAAAACGCTAATTTTACTCTAATTCTTTAAGAAGTTCATCAGACACAAGATGGTGAATGGCAGTACCTGTGGGAAAGTGCTCGTTGACTGGCCAGTTGTCCACCTGCAAGGTGGCGTTGCCTCCGTTCCTGGTGAATCGAACCAAATGGTATTTACCATCGTTTACTGCTGTGGTCAACTCCTTAACACTGATGTCCACTGTCCCAATGTTGAAAGTCACACCTACTTTCCCTTGCTCCTGGAAAAGACACAAATAGAAGAAGAGCAGCAAAGTGTTAGAGGTATGATTCATATTGTTGAATCCTGAACAAACCTTTATATTTATATGTTACTATATATAACTGTATACTGGCAACAGCCATACAATGGAAATGTGAGCACTACTTCTCAGTAAGTGAAAGTCATATCAAATCTGTCGTGACTGTCAAAACTAGATGAATTTGAAAATTTGAACTGCTACTGTACCAAGACTCCACCTATTGTTGTGCAGTAATGAATTAATTATACAATAAACTAACTGTAAAAAGTTCAATAAAGCGACTTGGATGAATGCTCTCGGCTGGTGCTAATGGTGAACTACTCAGAGAACCTGAGGACGCTAGTGCGCTACGCTTCATTATACCACTGTAATGTGATGAAAATAGGCTGCCAGCAGAGATTGTAATGATGAGTAATGCTCCGTGCAGCCTGTCGCTGCAAAACTGGCAGGACAGATGCCTTTTCTGCTGTGGTCCTTACAAACTGTAAGAATACCATATGTTTTGTTTAGCTCCCACTGCTAAACCCGATATACCACGTCCATAAATCGTGATCCCTCCCCATCATTCCCTGACTCCACTCCCCTCGACCCCACTAATTTTCATGAGCTGCCACTGTGTTTTATTGTGACTGCTTGCGTATTCATGGGCATGTAGGCGTTACAAGCAAAAGGTTTTAGAGCGGAGGCAGGGCTTGAGTGAGCAGTGATGGGGAAGGGCTGTGTTTTCTGTGTCATTTGTTTTAATCCCCCACAGGGAATCTCTCAGTGTAATTACCTACTTTAGAAGCCTGGAGCAGAGGGACTGTTTCTAATAACAAAACCAAAATTAGGAAGGCTTGCACAGAGGGCAGACACATATTGTTAATTGATCAACAGAGACACCGGCCCTGCGTGGTTATCTGTTACTATACAGACCTTGATAATGTCAAGATGAACTTGACAGCACTCGTCAGCATGAAGGCATCGTAAGATTTGCTACTATTTAAATGACATTTAACATTTAAACCCGCTGACCTCTATTTAATGTTTAATAATGTAGAAGCGCATTTTATAAGGCCAACCTATACTTAACTGAGTCCATCATGCTTTTATGTTTTACTCAAGTATAGTCAAAGAATATAATATTAGAATACTGAACTACCACATTATTACAGCAAGCTGCAGTGCACAGTGATAAATGAAGTGTGTCATTTTATTGGTACTGGCGTGGCTTTAGACTTTTAGTTTTGTTCTCTGGCAACACATTTTGCTGACTTGGTTTACTCTGCATCTTTGCTGTATTTATACAAAGGAGAAAGAAATACACATGAGATCAATAAGGAACAAATATTAGCTTTTAAATCAAGTTTGTTCCTACCTTTCTACTCCTTAAGTAAAGCACCTAGAAAACCTTGGAGGAAACCACACAGCTCTCTTTTCATTTCTCTAAATTAGGACCCTGTTTTTGTTTCCTAGCACCTTTCTAAAGTGCAATGGGGCAGGAGTGTATTCTTGTCTTGATTTAAGGTACAGTGCATCCAAGTTGTCCGGAGTATGCAGTAAAATGACTTTGTGTGCATGGAAACCCGGCAGTGACTGTAGTTAGACCTAGACAAGGTCCTTTTAACTGCCAAGGCGGTCCACGGATCTGTACTATATTCAATGCCTTACTTGTTCTTACAGTTAAAACATTCTTTGTCTATTCATGAAAAGAGATACGGCGCAGCATTACAGTGTGCCGAGTCCATAACGCGGAGAACGGCGGAGGAGCTCTCCTCTGTGACAATCTTCAGCTTGCCTAATAATGGAAAAAGAATGTCACCAAAGACATGAGAAAGCCATCTCCTAAAAGCCGAGGTAGGGCTCAGAGTGGGAGTCAGATGAGCAGAATATCTAAATGCGCACTTAATGTCTCAGTCAGAGAGCCTGTAAATGGGCTGTTAATTTAAGTAGCTGTCATTAAAACTTAGAGCAACAGACAAATGCATACAATAAAAGCATGTGTGCACAAGTGAACGGGCGCGCACCCATATACATGTAATCCTTGCACCTAGATAGGCTAAAGTAAGCACACACACACACACACACACACACATATGTTGATGATTTAATGTGACAAGGTGATGTTCAGTGTGTGTGTTGTACCATGAAAAATACTACTAAAGCATCCTGGCCCTCCTGACTAATGACAGGACCTTTCCCCGGTACGAAAAAAAACAACATGTCTGACGGCCTGGGCGCATACAAAGCACATACAGACACATCAGCACTCGTACATCCACTGTGACCTTCAGAGGCTCTGGCAGCCCCGGCTCTCCTGTGTAGTCGCATCAAAGCCACATCACCGACCCACTAATACCTACAAACAAAGACAGATCGTCACCCTCCTGGCCCTGGTACAAACAAACAACAAAACACAACAATTGTACACCCCTGTAACCGTTGCTGGGTGCCTCCAGGCTGTGTTCAGAGAGGGAAACTGTGTGCGGTAGTGCTTCGCAATGGCAAATCTCCCTCTCTCTTCCCTTTTTTCCTCTGCATTACCCCTGTTGTCCGGCTCACTCCCGCCTCCGCCACCCACCTGCCTGCCCACCCCCGCGCTGCAGCAATATTTGATTGACAGATCCAATTACGTTTTTTATTGGCCTGTCGCTCGCGAGGCGGGAAGGCACTTCATTGTCTCCTGAGCAAAGGGGGAAAAATGGCTATTGTTCTCTTAGTGGAAAAGATGATGGCCACTATTCCAGGCGTAAACAAATGATGCGCGGAGAATCACTTCCAAACTCACACACTTGAATGCAAACAGACCGAAATAAACACACACACACACACAAAGTCATGGAGTGTAACCTTGCGCTGAAGAATCTTTGTTTCAGATGCGTCACCTGGCAAAAAATATAAAACAGTGTCCAAACATTCAATCAGTTAAGCACTAACTCTCAAAGCAAACACTCTAAATATGAAATTGCAGTAGGGAAAGTGGTAATTTACTGGTATGATGTGCTAAAGCCCTTTTACAGTCTAACATGCCCCCACATTCTCTATTTAATGCCAATCACAAGCACCGACTGTTTTACTGCAATAGGAATAGAATAAGATTATGCTGGCAGTTTGTTTGTGTGTCACTTAAGTGTACAGTATGTGTGGGCATGTTGTGCTCACGCTCTGTGTAACTAAGACTGATAAATGTAATTCCAGCTAGCAACCCCCCCCCCCCTCAACCCCCCGTCACCCTTCTTCTCCAGTGCTGCAAGCTGGCCCTGGCTTGGCACGAGGAGCTCCAGCGGGTCCCACGTGACCCGGCACACACTGACATCAGTAATCAGGCCCGCTGCAATCCAATTCAGGGCCGATCAATGCCTCCAACACATGGAGCGCCGCGGGCAGAGTGAAAGAGAGAGAATCACTCAGAAAGCAGTGGTGGGCGATCCTGCAGACAGCCATCACAGCCCTCAGCAGACAGCTGCTGTACAGGGGACAGGCTGTTCACAATAGACCCCATCCCCATCTAGCTGAATGGTCATTCTGCTAAGCCACAGGCCCGGACAGATACATACATCTGAAAGCCATTTTATAGAGGTGAGATTGGTAGAATTAGCACATTTAGCTCTGCAGGGAACGGAAAAAAAAGCTGACAATAGAGGTATGGATACAGAGAAAAAAATGGATACATTTATGTGGTCATGTGCCAGATACCCTCTGTAAGAATATGCATTTAAAGCACTTTAAGGTCAGAGAATGTTATTAAAGTGGGAGTCTCCCCCCCTCCCCACAAAAAGTATTGCATTGCAATCAAACCTTGATTGAAATCTGGTACGAGCACAGAGTAGTTGTAGTGGGATGACTCCTGTGGATCTATATTAAGTCTCAGTTGGGAGAGAAGAAGATCTGATAGCAAGAATGTGAACATGTCCCATGGTGGGAGTTTAAGTTACATATCCATCCTTTCATCTGACATCAGCGCTCAAGTTAGCTTTTGCGGTCAGGGGCCATCAAAACTGGATCATGGAAGCGGTGGAAGTAGAATCAATAGACTTGAGAAGCTAAGACAACGTGAGACGCGGTGGATTGATGCACCTGGCCTTCACAGTGCCAAAGCCATTTATTGTCAGTAATTGACAGAGATAACTCATAGACGGTGCAGTGATTTGTAGCTGTCTGTTCTTATGCGCATCAGGTTCTAGAGTCAGAAATTTGCTAAAGGGTAGGATGTTAGAGGCTGTTGAGAAGAGGTTTGTGTGCGCTGGCCTTTAGTGAGAGTAATTTCTTCTTGAACAGAATGTACTGACAACTCGACAGGCCCTGGGCTACACAAGAGCCTGGCATATTTGTTGCGGTCTCGAAATTGTGTAACACAGTTGGTGAGATTGAAAGCCCTAATTACAGAAAGAATGTCACTCTTTCCTCAATAAATTACATGGATCAGTGTGACAAACAAATATACAACGTGTACTTCCAAACAAGTTGTGGATTTCTGGATAAAACATTTGGAGACTGAAAATGTGAAAATACCTCAAGTGATATCTAGCAATTCAAAATGTTTTGCTTGAATTTGTCCAGGTTTTAAGATCTGTCTCAAGCTTAATTTGATGGCAAATCAAATTGAAAGAATAAGGCTTATACAACACTTATTGTCAACAGTCCCATGAAAACCAAAACCAACAATGTATTAATTGAATTAGTAAGTATTGCATGTGTATCCAAGCCTGATACTCTGTTGCTTCTGCGCTATACCGACATCCACTGTTGTCCAAATACTATTAAAAACACACCGCTGCACTGGGTGACATGTTTCTTCATTACTATACACACTGGCACTGTAGTTCATTTTGAGTCAATCTGACGTACAGTCTTGCTGGTGTAATACTCACCAGAGGACCAAATGTGTAATGATCCACTGCAGGAAAATAGTCCCCAGCAAATGCACTATTTACTCCAGTCTGAGTAAAAACTAACTGCTAAAAACTACAGTGCCCAACTGAGGTTATTAAAATAACACAAAAAGAACTTTATATTTGTGACCTGTTGTCAAAGATTTGTGTGATCAACAGGAACCAACTGGAGTTGAGTCTGACAGACAGGTCAGGGAAGTCGGAAGGTAATGAGAGACGGACAAATGCATTGTTTTCTTGGGATTTGTTGACCATAAGAAAAAAAAAACATACATAACACATACATAAGCATTACATAATACAGGATTATGTAATACAGAATTACATAAGAAATATCCTTTAACTTAAGGTGCTTACAGAATTGTTTTTTTTTTGTTCAGTAACAATGTGTCCTACTAGGTCTTAACAGGTTTTGAGTATGTAGTGTGTTCACACTGGAAAAATGATAAAATAAAGCATACTCAAACCAGCTGGAATGAATGTTAAATATGTCTGATTTTTGAGTGGGCTTTTGATTATTCTCCCACAAAGGAAATGGAGGAGCTGCTCATAGCTGGTGGTGGCAAGACAGCTCCAGGAAAATCTTGGAAAACAAACAAAAAAAATCTATCAAATGTTAGGAAAATATGTTGGTGTTGACTTGTAAAGTTTAATTGGCAGTGATTTTCCAACATTAACCCTTTGTAAAGTGGCAAAGGGTTTTCATTCTTTGTATACTAACTGCTAAAGCTGTACACTATGACAATAGTGTGTCATATATACTGTACATAATTTGTATGTAGTATGGATTTGGTGTTACTCTGGAGAATCCACATAGGAGGTTTCATAGGGATCATTTCTTTGGTAGAAAGTAGTTCCAACGAAAACCATCCACAGTGAGGTTTATCCAGAGTCACCACAGCATTGATTCTGGAAAAAAAAGCTGTGGATTTTTTTATTTGTAAGTGGTAAACACTGAGAGCACCACAAATTAAATTCTGTTCACCTCTGTGTTATTGGTGTGGAGGCAGAAATCTCTGAGACAAATATCTCCAAATGTGGGTAAATAAAACCACAACTATTTTTATGGCCAGAAACCACAAGAGGTAAGTGAGAAAATATGTTTTTGTTAATTTGGGTAACTTGACTCTTTAATTAGTCTCTGGAGACATTAAAGTTTATAATGCAAGTGTTGAACAAAGATGGAAGGGAGTGAAATACATTTTTTAATGTCATGAATAAACCACAACTTGATATACACGCAGCCTCTCATAGCAGTGATGCAGAAGTCGTGCTGCTGGGAGACAAGGGCCATAAAAAGGCGCTCGTTTTTGGAAAGATATACTCTACAGTGGGACTGAATAAAACACAGCAGACATGATTTTACTTATATAAAAGTAGAAGTAGAAGCCGCAGGGTTCACTGTTCTTGGCTTTGCACAGTGACAGTCTTAATGCACTATTCAAATAAACATTCCTCTGAAAACTGTGAAATTCCATTAATCATTAATTGGCTCAAACGTTCATTCAGACATTCATAATCGGCTGCAGAACTGTTGTGAGAGGCAATGTGGGAGGATACAAGGCGCAGAGGCCTGGTGCCTCTGAAATATTGATCACACCTAAAAGAACCCAGAGGTCTAACACAGGCTATATTTCACACCTGAGAGAGCCAGGAACAGCTTCATCGGATCGACAGGAACAAAATGGCTTCCACCTCGCTTTACTTAGTGCTACTGTAGGTAATTGCTGGGCTAATATCAGCGAGTCCATTAGCCAGTTTGTTAATGCCCAGGAGTGCCAGCTAGTGTTAGCCCACTCTAAAGAGAAAGAAGAGTCACTGCATTTTTAATACAAACACAAGCAGCAGCGTTGCCGGGGAAGGTAATGGCTTTGACTCTTGCGCTCGGGCTCAATGTCAAACTCTGAGCCTCGCTCTTTGATCCTCTGCCGCAGAATATGAATCGCGCAGGGTCAGCCTTATCAATTATTTACACCCATCTTTCTCTATTTCCTGTTTGTCCGCTCTTGTGGCTGTAACTTGCCCTGACACTAATGGCGGACGGCCTGGTGAAAACATTTATCAATGTTACCGCAGAGTCCTCTCCGGCTCTATACTATCACTTTCAGCCTTTTGGAACTTAGAGTACTGACACTGCACTGATCCTAATCATCACTACCATACTTTACTGCATGTGTCTTGGCTCCATTGCCTCGGTAAAGTCCCTGAAATAACCCTCGGTTGCCGCATCTTGTGCTGCCAATGAAAGTGTGACTAATTTTGAGTTATGTAATCTTTTTCAATTACCATATTTTAAATGAAGCATACTTTCACTCAGGCCATGAGGATGTCCTCTGACCTCTGTGTATCCTCACTTGCACTTGAACGTGTACCAAATATTATTGTATAGTTTGCCTTACAACTGTGATTTATGTACGTTTTACAGTTTTATAGACGTGAATTTTCATCCACGCTATCACACTATCCTTTCTAGCAGAGTGTGCCGACCTGCGTTTCATTGCACATACCTGTATTGTGTGAAAATGTGATGAATAAAGCCTTTAACTATTGCCATGTTGATAGAGAGCAGATCCATTCAAAGGTGAGATAATTATAAGGCATCCCGCTTAATTATAAGATTGCTGAACCACAGAAGCGTGGAAAAACTTCAGCCATGAATTTTCATCTGCCTGACCTGCTGCTTCACTACTGCATTCACACCATTACAACTACAGGTTGTTCCGGCCATTGAAAATATGTAATCACAACAGAATCAAAAGCTCTGTGCCTTAGTGGCCGCCGCACACACACACACTTTACATTGCCAAGGCCGTGTTAATACTCAACTTGGACTGATGTTTTGCAGCAGCTGTTAAAAAGGTGCTGGGCATAAATCTTAAGTTTGATTTCAATTTAATCAGTGTAAACTCCGATTTGATTGCATTTACTCAGTGCAGCTCTGCTCCAGCGTTCATCAAAGAAAAAAAAAATAAAAGCAGGTTTTGTGTGACCTCACACTATGGCGTGGTGGTCCACACGGTCCCTGCGTGCCAGGGGGCTCATTTAGAAAAAAAAAAAAGAGTCAGTGAATGGGATTTATGCTAGATGGAATAATATGCTGTGAAAGTCCATTAGGGACTAGGCTAATGAAATTGAAACAGCTTGGTGATCAAATTAGAATCTGTTCGGCAGATATTTAATTTAATGTGCTGCTGAATTCGAGCACTTTCTATTTGGTAGCCCCAGAATGAAACTAGCGCACAATAAATCAAGCAGGGACACAATTCATCCTACAGTCTGTCCTCCCTTATTTTTTTTCTGGAACGAACAACTCTCCAACGTCTGTATTTGCAAAAAGCCCACACGCTACATTTTCTGAATCAAAAAGAGACTAAAGTGTTTAAGTAGAGACAAGTGGAAATAAGTAAAAACATACCAGAAAAAAAAAAATCACAAGGAGACTTTATCTTTGACCTTTCGGTGTTTTCCCATCGAGAACACCTTCATTCACAATCTCATGCATCGCTGCAGCTGCTTTGTAAAGAGTCACGGGGTGAAATTATTTGAATAGACACACAAAAGATTTCAGCTTGTTTGAAGAGCTGCCCTCTGTATTTTGCACGCTCTCCTTACCATGTCTGGGCTGATATGCAAAGCATAACCACACTGGGAGACAGAGGAGGAGAGAAAGGGCGGGGGGGGCGACTCACTCAACAGTGGTTATTTCAGATAGTTGCACATCATCCCAATTGCCAAAATGCATGGTAATTATTGGAGCAAGAGATACAGATTTGAAATTGAGGCGGAAGGCGTGCTACAGAGACTCTTTCTAATAAAAGGGGATGGACAGAGTTGCTCTCTTGTCTTGTGTGTGGTAGCCATAAACACGGTTTTGAACATCGAGCAAAGCTTGGACTGCATTTAATTTCAGTGAGGAAAAAAAAAAAGACAAAGAGAGAGAGACGCAGCTTCTCATCCATCTATTTATATAAACATACTATTCTGGGCACGCACTTCAGGCACAAGCAGATGGGCTGATGAATGTAAACACGCAAATGTGCATGTGAACACACACACACACACACATACACACACACACATAGTTGGGTGTTTTTTAAATTTTGTCACACGTTTGTTTTTTAAATTTTGTCCAGCGTTGTCTCTGCACGTTGTATTAAAATTAGAAGTGCTAACACCCACTGCATGGGAACAGGTGTTAAAATGCAAATTCTAATGGCTGGCGTCTACTGCAGACAGTGCTCTGATCCCTTGCTGGTTATGTCAGGTCTAGATGGTGGAGGGGTGAAGTGAAGTAAAAGAGGGGAGGGGTTCCCCAATCACAGGAGATGATGAGGCAGAAAAAAAGGGCCCTCCTCTGTTCACCGCCAGGGGAGACGGAGTTGCCAACATTGGCGCCAAAGCTAGTTGGATAGCCCTGAAAACGTGCTGGCAGCAGAGGGGTGGGTGGTCTGTTGCCAAGGGTAACCTGCCTGGGATCAAGACTCTACCCTCCACCTTGCCTGCTGAGGTGTCAGGGATGAAGGCAGAGGGAAAGGAACGAGAAATGAGAGAAAAGACTCACAGGATGAAAGTGGACGTGTAGAAAAAAAAAAAAAATCTAGGAGAAGAGAAGGGCTACGAGGTGAGGTGAAGGGAGAGCTGCAGAAAAATGATTAACTGAGAATAGAGTGCATTAGGCAGTCCGGTCCCAACCACAATCCTTTTTTTTTTCTCCTCTATCCATTTCTCTCTGTATTTGATATTCAGACTGAAGAGGAGATTCATTTTATTTTGATTTGAGACTCATTTACTTTCGAATCCATCAAGTCTCTCTTTGATAATATCAATTCATGGGTTGCTCCCGCCCACTAAGCAGCGAAGACACCGATTGCTGACGTTTAAATTCACAGCATTTGCAGGGTAATTGCTTCAACTTGGAGGAGATTATGATTCGCTAAGAAGATAAAGTGAATCGCAAGTTGCTATAAACACTGTTATAATGGAGCTATATGAGTGAAGCTTGTGAAACAGGAATGCAACACCTGTGTGACCAACACTGACCGAAAAACTCATGTTTCAATCACCTTCCTTCTAGATTAAGATATTACATAAACACATAAAATAAGCTTATAAAATACAATTCATTATTAAAGATAATCCAGTGGTACCTAACCTTTCTGACTTGTGACCCCTTACAAAAAAGCAGCATCTGGTTGAGGCTCCTCATCAAGTCTCAGATGAGCAGTTGCCCTCTAAACTTCTCGGATGGTTTCATTTAAATAACTGCTTGAGGCCTGAAAAGGTCAAATTATCTAATGTTTCGCCAAAAAAAGGCAAAGATTAGAGAGAAAAATGAATACTAATTTGTGCATTTGTTTTTTCTTCCGTACCCAATTAATCATATCACAACCCCTCAGATTAGCAGGGGGGCCCGACCCCGAGGTTAGCAACCACTGGACTACATTACGTAACTGTGTTTAAAGTAGTTAAAGCTAGCTCCACTTTAATAAATGCTATGTATATATTGATAAAAACATGAGTTATAGGAGACTTTTTTTCTGCAGAATCAATATGTTTACTTTGGATACTTGAAGTATATTTTTCTGATGATATTTTAGTAGGAATCTGAATGCACTAGTTTTACATTGATGTGCTGGTATTTCAACTCAAGCAAATCATTCCAACACTTCTTCCTGCACTTTCTCCCGATGACAAAACCAATCGTGTCGCTTCATCCGACGCCCCTTTCGCTGCACGCCGCGCTGTAATCCCGGGCAGATATAAACTAATGTATGACTGAGCACCTGAATGGACATAATGCAGCGGCGGAGTCAACCTCCTTTCAACTCTCCTGCGGCGATTGCTCAGAAGCCACACTGGGCAAACATATGCCATCTCTGTATGCATGGCTGTCATGTCAGCTTGATACTGGTCAACAGTCCAAGTCTCACTTTGCATTTATTCATTTCCAATTCATGACCGCATCCGGTGCATTAGAGCTGTGTTAAATCAACCAGAACTGCACCAAACTCCCCTGGAATGCATGAAAAGATGATGAGCTCTGATGATTGATTAAAGACATTTATAGAAGCAATTGTTTTCTAGGGCTTTATCCTACACTGTGGAGGGATATTGTATTTAAGCATCCTCAGGGGATGAATATAGGATTGTATAAATGAGATGATTGTTTTCAATAAAAAGTCAAATTTGGGAGTGGGTTTTTTTGAGAGAAGTCAAGCCATCAGACCTCCTGCCGATTCACAGCATGGGGTATCTCAGCAGCTGTCTAAATGTGTCACTGCTGTTTAGAGTTACTTTCATGTATGTTTTGAGACTGAGAGGTGATATGGACAGAGGCCACAAGGGAGAGAAAGGAGGAGGAGGTGGGGGAGGAGAGAAGGAGGATATAGAAAGAACAGCAAGAATGAACAAAGAAAGAAAGAAAACTAGCCCCGTTCAGAAGGAGAAAAAGACGAAGACAGAGAAAGGGGGAGCGCTGAAATGGAGAGACATGAATAGCCAGCACCTAAAATGGCTGAATAAACAGGAGGGAAATCTAGGTCGTTCTGTCTCTCCCACTTCAAGCAACGTTGAAGCAAATGCCCTACTTCTTGAATGCTTTGGACACTTTCAGGGCGAGCTGTCATCGGATTGAATCTCCCCTAAACTTCTGGATATGTTCAAGCTATGAGGCCTGTCTCTGAGAAAAAAAAAAAAAAAAAAAAAAAAAAGATTATGACGTATTATTTATGAGCAACAAAATAACGGTGAATTCACTTTCACGTCTGCTTACATCCTGCCTGCGTTCTTGTTCTTCCTTGTCAATTATTTTTCCGTGGTTATTTTTTGCCTTTGCTGTTTCGAAAAAGGCATTATTTGTCATGAAATTAATTTGCCCAAAAGTAATAAGGCACCAGTCATTTTTTAAAGGCAATTTTCTTCTCCATAATATGAAACTGCTGAAAGATAAGTGCATATCAAAGGCTCAGCAGATAGCACTCATTGCGGCTCCCCTCTCTCACAATTAACAGGGCTGCCTGAAGAGAGGAGGCATGAAATCTAGGTGATTGGAATGCAAGGAGATGCCAATGTAATTCTGAGAAACGCCATTAACGTTAATCAGGGGCTCCGAATGATTGATTATGCCGATGCCTTGCGCGTCGGGAACCGCGCATGCATGCTGATGCATGTCGCCCCGCTGTAAGCATGTCAAGAGTACGCGATCAAAGACGTCGACGCGTTTATCACAGTGCTTTTATCTGGCTTTTTAGGATTCTAATTGCATGGGTGGGAAGATTATGATGGTTGCTGATAAACGCCATGTGCACAAACGTGAGTGATGCGATGCCAAATCCTGCGTGCGCTCTCACGTGTGTGTTTTTTTGCCACATGGTTAACATGATGAATGTGTCAGAGAGAGATATATAGATATAGATAAGTGTGTTGGCACATATATATGTTTATCTTTTTCTATTCAGAGATAACTACATAGAGGTTCGCGGAGGGCAAGAGAAAGGGAGCAACAGAAAGTGACAAATATATTGTCTATCTTGTGAGACAGTGGGAGGTTGCTTTTGAAATGTCACAGTGACTCTGAGGGTCTGTCCCAGGTCGGTCTGTGTCGCCACTCCCGAACAATACCTCTGAAGACTCATTGCTGTGTTATGCACAGACAAAAAAATCACACACACACACACACACACACACACACACACACACACACACAGAGAGGCATGCAAGCTCACATAATCAGCCTCTGCCACCTTGATGACTCAGACAGTCTCCAGAAACACTGAATTCATACTGAATGTTGTTTTGTTTTTTTTCGGGAGCACACGCACGCTGCTCAGATGTCAATTTTTTCAACGTGCGTGTGTGTGTGTGAGAAGGTTTTTTTTTTTTTTTAAAGGAAAGCACTAATGTCATCTGGAATATCTTTTCCTTTTAAATACAAAGTGGAATTTTCTTCAAGAGTGCCTTAACAATTTGACCAATGTTTGCTGAGGAGAAAGAGACAAAGAGCGGTGCAGTCTGACAAAAACACATAACTGCGGAGGCTTTCAAAAGCAATTTTGCCTTCGCTAATGTCTCGCGAGCAAGCTGTACTCCAAAGGAATTAGGGGAGATAAAAGCTTGTTCATGCATTGGACTATGGTGTGCTTAATCGAAAGCCAAAAAGCAAAGAGGTGACGAATAGCTCAGATGGTTAGTCTGGCCCTCCTTTAAGACCTAAACAATCTTCAACGGAGTGAAAGAAGGAGAGATCGAGAAAACGAGTAGAGTGAATAAAAACAACACCTCCTGCTGCTTCCTACCCCATCTGTGTTCACCACAGTAGAGCAAACATTACTCACTCTTTCTTTTCACCTCCCAGTTCCCCTGCCCCACTAACAAAACCGCCCACCCGCCACCATCTTCTTCTTCTTCTTCGTCTTCTTCTTCTTCTTTCACCAAAGCTGTATGGAAACTAGAGGCTGCCTCCTTTCCTCTGCCAGATGCTGCAGAGACTCTGAGCCAAGTCAAGCACAGTGGGTGTCTGTCATTTTGGGCTCGCTGTCGGGTGAGTTTATCTGTCATAGAAGGCGTCCTTACACCACCGCCCCTGAAGGGAGATTAGACACACTGCACTGACTCTCTCTCTCTACCTCTATCTATCTCTGTTTTCCCTCTCTCTCCATATCTGTAAGCTCTTGTCTGTTGCTCTCTCTCCCCCATCAACATTCCCCTCTCTTTCCTGTCTATGCCCTCTATCTTATTCTCTACCTCTCCCTCCCCTTTCCCTCCCGCTATTTGTCAGTATGCGCTCCACTGAGCCAGGACTGTGAACAGGTTACAGTAGTCGAGAGGGGAGGTCCGCCATGATCGGCCATGCGAGACACAGATGGGCCTCCTTGTCCATTCAGCAAGACTGTTGACACAGGTTATAGCATAAAAATGCTCGTGATGTATTTCAATCCCTCCCGTCCGCTGTAGCTGACAGCAAAGCTAGTGCAATAATGTCAGATACCGCTTTGCACAATGTCAAAAATACACAGCTGTCAAAATCAATCTTTTTTGCCCCTCGGTTGCCAGCGAGGTTCGGGGGAAGATTTCTGCAGAACCTTTATAAAATTTAACCTGACTTTCATGAGCTTAGTGCCACGAGCATTCCTCTGCAATAGTTTGGTTACTAAATAGCCATCCAGGAATTTAAAACTTGTCAAAGAAATCAACTATAAAAAAAAAACTTCCACTGCAGGCAGTTAGACAATAAGTGCAGAAATGGCAAATTCACAGTATCCATACAGTAACTATAGTCTGTAGGCGCAAGAAGCTCAAATAAACTAAAGCCAAACCCGAGTTTAATCTCGTCCCTGCCAGCACTGAAGAAGACATTTTTCATAGTGAATTTTATAATTAGAGTGTTATCCAACTTGTGCTATCCCCCGAGTGGCAGCGTTGGCACACAAGTGGAGAAGGCCCCTTGGAGGCTTTTCCGAGCAAAAGGCATATGTAATGAGTCATGAGGTCCCTCTTCGCTCCAAATGACATTAATTGCTGTCCAGGCAGAAGCCTGCTGGAAAACGGCCAACACATGCGCAGGTTAGGGCAATTCAACGCTGGGGAAGTGCAACTGCTGAACAGCCACGTCTTATTTTCCTAAAACATGCGCGCAATTGCATCATGTGTATGCCACGAGCGGTCATTTATCAAAAACCATGCGAGTGTTATCAGAGGAGGAGAAAATATGATGAATACAGTGGTTTTAAGTGAATACGCCATGGCTGCCTTTTCCCTTCTCTTCTGTGGACATTCTGGCACGTTCCAGCAAGACATGAATGAATTAAAGATAATGTGGGAAGAATGAATTAACCATGTTCGCTTCAGCCTTCAAACCAACTTAATCAAAGGGGGCCTGTGAAATTCAGGGGGTGGAGGGGGGCAGGGAGGAGGAGGAGGGGGGGGGGGGGGGGGGGGGGTCAAGAGAGCTGTGCTTTCACCCATGTCCATCGTCTTAACATCTGTCACCTTTGTGCTGACTCATACTGTCATGGCCATAGGCTTAGATCTTACAGAGGGCATGGCTGAGAGACACACACACACACATAACTTCATTGTAGGTGAGTTAGGACTTTACACTGACTAAATCTTCTTGCTACTCTTCACTGGCATATATTAAATACAATATAATGGATCTGTATAACCTTAAAGGCAATTTTACTCCAAGATACTGTTTCTGGATATGTTCAATTCTTTGGTAATACTTAATTTTACAGGACTCATAATTTCTTAATAATTTCCTTGGAAGTTTCTTGGAAAGGATAATGTATATTGAGTGGTAATCATTTTATACTGTAGTTAGGGCGAGGGTTGTTTGATGATTTACAGTGGAATTTCCTTGAAATACCAAATATTCAATCATTTGTTGAAACTTCACTCTTTATATTTGTGAATTTTATTTTCTACAAGCCTATAATTGAAATTTGACATCTTTGCACTTTCAACTGACCTGCTGTGCACTAAAAAGATGGTTACTTTGTTTATTTATCTCAATTCTTCCAAATAAATTACAGCATACATATTATTAGTAAAATATGGAGCTGTAATAAAAAGCCACTGAAAAACAAAATCATCTTGCTGTTCTGAGAATTTGCCACAATTAGAAAGCATTGTGGTATATTGAGATAATTCCAGTGTGGATACACTGGAGTTAAACAACTGAAAACGTAAGGTTAAGTAGCCACTCCATACAAAATAATTACCAGAATGCTTGAAGCATCACAGGCATACTAAATATGATACTGTAGTTCAAAGCATACGAGGATGTTTTTCTTTTGATGTAACCTTAAAATGACCCCTGAAAAATCGTTGAAACAACACACAACCATGCATAAACATCTCAGACATACACAGAAGATGTCATCGGGATAAAAAGGTCATAACCCTATTGGTCGGCTTGGGCGCTCAATCAAGCTTGGATTCTATCAGGGGCCACAGCCTCATTGTTGACAGGAAATGTGTGTATAGTGTGTGTGTGTGTGTGCTGGAATACAGAGGAAGAGCGCTTTGCAGAACTGGAGCTCACACTAAAAATAATATGTTTTTTTTTCCACAATAGAGAGACAAAGGAAAGGGTTGAGGGCAGTGGAGGAGCAGAACAAGAGATGTGGAGATGGAAGACTTGGCTGTCATGTCCTTGGCCATCTGCCCCACTGCCTGCCCAGAATGTTTGAGGATCAATAAACCTCAGAGACACACTCCATAACCTTCAGCCATTCAACGCTTATAATAATTCTATATAAGAGCCATCCTGTAGGAAATATCATTTATCCCTATAGATTGTTTTTCTGATGATCCCAGCTTCATAAAAAAGTGATATAGTCTGTTTTGTCTCCTTGTCAATAGAGCTTTGTCACGGTGAGAGTCAATAATGGGGGGGGGGATTAAATAAATACAAACTCGCACTCGGTAAAATGCAGAGGTACTCACTTTCACATTTTCACTCCATCTGTGAAGGAGCCTCGCACTCAAATTTGATCCCCCTTATTTTTTTTTTTTATCAGCGAGTGAGAGGAAAAAAAAAACAACTACTTGCTGCTTTTTTCTTACCAGCAGGCGCTTAATCCTCCATGAATACATTTGCAGTGTGTACATATGTGTATATATACGCGTGTGTTTGTGAGTGAGCCGATCTGCCACACCGTTGCTGATATCGAAGGCAGAAGACTTTTTTTGCCTTCTTTCCACTACATTTATTTTCTAATGTTGACGTTTATCACTTGAGTAGCCCCGCAATTCATCATCCCCCCCTTCCTGTCGATAATCCGAAAGGGAGTCAATTTGCCAAAATGTGAATCTCTTTCTCTTATTTGGTTTTACTCCCCTCTCCCTCTCCCTCTCTCTCTCTCTCTCCCTCCATCTCTGTCTTTCTATCTGCCTCTTTGTCCTGTGGCTCAGGTGAGAGATGGCAGAGGAGCAGAGAGTGGCTGTAATAGGGCAATGCTGAGGCTTGAGGGAGGATTTAGGAGTGTCTTTGGAGCTGAGATGGCACAGCCCCGCAATTCATCATCCACCCTTCTTGTCGATAATCCGAAAGGGAGTCAAATTGCTAAAATGTGAATCTCTTTCTCTTATTTGGTTTTACTACCCTCCTCCCCCCTTTTCTCTCTCTCTCTCTCTCTCTCTCTCTCTCTCTCTCTCTCTCTCAATCTCCGTCTTCCTCTTGGTCCTGTGGCTCAGGTGAGAGACGGGAAGAGGAGCAGAGAGTGGCTGTAACAGGGTAACGCCAAGGCTTGACGGAGGATTTAGGAGTGTCTTTGTAGCTGAGATGGCACCTAGCCTTGTGTGTGAGATACACCTCAATCGATTCCGAATCCCTGTGATCTTTCATTAGGTGCTCGTCACAAGCTGTCCCGCTCATCACTCAAGCACACATAGCATCGCGCCTGTAGCTGGGTAAATAGAGGAAATTATAAAAATGATGCCGCACCTGAGTGAAACGGGGCGCTTTGATCTCACCGAGCATCTGTCTCCATCTAAGAAAGTGCAGCTACTTATAAAGACAGAGCTATGTGTTGTTAGAAGCAGCATTAGGCGGTAACTAAAGTTAATATGGCAAACATGTTGCTTATTTATACATCCAGCGTTCATTTGGATTGGTGTTTGTGTCCACCTGATGAATGTAAGTCCAATACTCCCCTCTCTTAGCTCTGGTCTGCTGATTCTCTGGTAATTCATTAGAGCTATCAGCTACTTACTAACTTTGTCTATATGCTGTTTGATGCTGTGCAGGTAGTGTGTACAGTGTGTTTGTGGAGCTACTTTGGAGCTGTTGAAAATAGCTGCCTGCAGCAGCTGAAAAATATGAAAGTGAACCAAAACAGCAAGGTTGAGGGCTGTAAAAACCCCCCAAAAAATCAGCTGAAAGGTGCTAAAATCTGCTTCATAGAGCTGAGCGGAACGGCAGAGTCATAAGATAAATCCTGTGTGAGCCTTTCACTGTGAGCGACCCCTTTTAACATTACAGTCATTTGACCTATTGTTAACAAAAATATTATTTATTTATTTTTTAAGCATGCAAAAAGCAGCTTCCAACATACATCATTGCAACTATTGTTTTTTTTTCTCTCTCCCATGAACATTATATCTATCTAAATGAATCTAGCTCCAGTTCTTTCTATATTTCTTCTGACTGACTCTGAAATGACTTATTTTAACCATATTTCTTCTCCTAGCCAGGGGTGAGCCTACATTTAGGAGTCACCTATGTATTATTCAGAGTGTGGAGAGTGTGTGAACTGTGCAGCTCTACTGTGAGGACTGTGTGGAGTCATAGAGGCCAAGCTACTGTAGCAAATATCTATAAAAATGTCTTGTTTTCTATTTCTAGCGTTAAATACAGATGATGCCAGGTGTAGTTATGGCGGCTTTGGAGTTGTAATGAAGCTGGGCTGAGTAATGGAAAGTGATGAAAGAAATTACTTCTGCTGTTAAGTAATTTTTTTTTCAATGTGTAATAAGTAATGAGTAATTGGCCAAGACCAATATTCTCAAATACCTGCTACAATAAGAAATAAACCCTTTATTGCAACAACAGAGATGATTTTGAAGATAAAATGGCTGCCACTGAAACGGCCACGTTCCCTCCACACTTCTGTGAGTATAACCTTGGCCTCTACGGGGCTTTAGTGGAGTCACTTTTTGCACTTCAGCTGAATACCAACCAACTGACCGGCCAGCTACCAGAGTCCAATCTAGCCTTTAGTAGGAAAACAATAGCGCTGTGGCACCGTCGTAGGAGAAAAAAAAAAGAAAGAAAGACAGAGAGATAAGAAGGGGTGAGAGATAAGAGGGAGAAAGCGGGGTGGTAGGGGAGGGACGGCTGTGGCGTCAGAGTGAGACAGAAAGGCAACATATAATTTGGAATTCACAGCCAATGTGCTTGTGTGCTGAGACCTATCTGAGCCAAGTTTGTCTCTGATCCTGCTCTGAATTCTAAAATACCCACATCTCTCTATCTCACTCCCCAACTCCTTTTCTCCCACCTCTTCTTATTCTTTTTTTTCTCTCTCTCTATCTCTCTCTCTCACTTTTTCATCCAGCCTCTTGTATTTGTTCTACTTTTGGACGTACACGATGCTCCACTCTCTGTCTCTTTCATCTTCTCCTTCTGTCTCTTCATCACTGTGAGAATAGGATTCATGTCCTACCATGAAGCTGTGAAAACACGAGCATCCCCCAGAGGGGTGGCTGTCAGAGAGCAAAGTAGGGAGAGGGAGGCACACTGTTTGTTGTTCCTCATTGAATTTTTCATCTTAATCCATGAAATATACATCACTGAGGCCAGGGCTAAGGCCACAGCCCACATGGGTACATTGTAATAATGCTGCTCTGTTTGTCCAACTTGAGCAGTTATTACTCGCTGTTGCTCTCCTGGAATCGGGTTAGGAGGGTTATGTGGTGTGTTTGAGTGTCAGGGGGTCTGCTACATAAACTGCCCCCCCCCCCCCCCCACCCCCTGAAGTGCCTTTGGTTGACATGAATGACTGACAGATGTCCCTGTAGAGCCCTCGTATCATGTTTGGTGTGTCAGCGCCAGTGTGCCGTGGTGTGAGAATTTGTTGAAGGAGCCTTGTGGAAATGTGTGTGTGTATGTGTTTATGTATGCACATGTCAGTGGCAGAGAGTGAGAAAATAAGTGGGGGTGAGCATGTAGGTGGGTGTGTACGGGAGCCAGAGAGGGTGAAATAAAGAGGGCGAGTGCTTGTGTTACATATGTTTGCGTGTATCCATGCATGTGCAGTTTGAGAAAATACAAGAGGCAGAAAGGTTTTTGGTGTAATGTGCATTTAAGTGTGCCTGTGCATCTTTTTTCTCTGTGTTTTCAGTCGAAGTGGAGGTGCCTGCAGTTATTAAATATTAATGACCACAGGCACCAAACTCTCAACCTCCTTTCTTGATTATTCTCTGTCAACTCACGAATGTCAATACTTTACCAGAGGAGAAAATAAGTTTAAATGAACTCTCTTTTATTTATTTTTTTTTCTGTAATATTTCATATCAACCGTGCCAGAGATATTTTTAGGGGTTTATTTTATGACCTTGCAGCGTTTTTTTTTTCCAAAGGTGAAATGATACGCAATTCTAAAACATCTTTGAAATGCATGGTGTGAGATGGATACAAGCAGATGCAAATAAAAATGAACTCAAATACCTTCGCAATCCATCCAGACTCCATCGAGATACTGGAGAAAGTCCATTTTTGCAGAGTAATTACACCAAAGAGAGTTTCTAGTTTCCCTTTTAAGAGCCAGGTGAAACACGCTTTGATTTTACACTTCAAGATTGGTTTACTTGGTATATGAAGTACTAATCAGCCTGTGAAAATAGTAGTATAATTTCCTTTGTGGTTCTGGGGAAGCTTGATAAAGTGCAAGAAAATAGCCCTTATGACTTCTTGAAAGATGCAGGTTTTTACAAGCAGGAAGTGCGCGAAGAAGGTTCTTTGGAGTTTGAACCATACTGGCGACTAAATGTCAGCACATCTCGTCCTTTGCTGCTTTCATTTTCATTTTCATTCCATTTAATTTAATTATTTTTTCCATATCTCTCTTATAATTCCCCCAACTTCATGAAAGTGCAAACCTAAATTGCTGGAGTACATCTTTAAAGGCATGTTGCTTTCCATTTGTAAGCACTACGCACAAGTGTGAATTACCAAATTGGCAAAATGCACTACTGGCCTGAGGCCCCAGACTCCCATGGGCCCAAAACGTCCCAGGTTTGCATGCCAATTGGTTTTGGTAATGTAATTAATTGCAAATTTGTTTTTAATATCAACTGAGGCGGGTCGTGCATTATTAACTAGTCTTGCGGCCCAGTCTTGTTGAGGGGCACTGTGTCAGAAACTAGTTTTAAGTCTTGTTATTAATTTAGCTTATTCTCTGCTTACATGGTGTATAGCACTACATAAAGCTGAGTTTAATAAAATTGTCACAAACTATCGGACACAGGGAAAAGCGGGGGTCAGGTAGAATTATTTCAGCAGGAGAGTTAGGAATGCATCGATCTGACACGCCGGATCGGCATCGGTGCCAGTGCTGACCTGATTAAGCAGATTGGGTATCAGCCAGATGTGATCTATCCAGTTTCTTTGTCAGTGTCATGATGAAACTCAATGCCCCAAAGCAGTGTCCCTGGCCTCGTTACCTTACATAAAAATGATTCCAATAGGACTATTTAACAGCGGATATTTTTGATGTAGCAGAAAAAGCACAGGTGTTACTAAAAATCATTAATGATGATTACTTATATTCAAGTGTCTCAGAGCGATACAGATATAAACATTTGGGGAATAAAACGCACTGGCATCACATCTGTACTTTGCATCAGTTGATACCCAGAGTTGAGTTAACAGAATAACTACTGGAAGAGAAAAAGTTGGATGGATGCATCTTGAATAAGTTGCTGGTTTTCTGGGCATATAATGAAGCTGCCATGTGCACTCTGCTATGTGAACTGTACATAATTGGAACTTGGAGGCAACAGGGTAGACACACAAGGCAGATAGTTAGTGGGTTGTGGGTGGGGTGTCCAAAAGATTATTTTGCATCAGCAGCATTTAGTACCACTGATTAAGAGGAATAGTGTTATCAGATTATCAGATTTTGGGCACAAACACTTAGATTAGATCATCTAAAAAAAAATAATTGCATCATATTATACAGCATAATATTCCTAAGAAGAAGAAGAATCCATCCAAACACAAATGCTGCTTTATGATTATACAGTGTTTCACAGCTTCTCATGTAAGCACCAAGCGTGTGAAGGCTTACCTTGCACACGCACACACACACGTCCACTAACCATCTGGCAGCTAGTATGCCAGTTAAGCTCAGCCTGCTGTGAAAAGTCATTATGTCAACAGAGTCACCCCCCAGGGAAGGCATTGTGCTAATAATCTGGTATTATATATTGATCTCATAAGAAGTAACCTGTGCTACTGCCAATAATGTTCTTGTAAAGGTTGCATTTCCCTGTTTGTTACTTTAAATAGCAGTCGTAAGGTGAAGTAATACAGTCTGTTGTATCACCAGGAAAATCTGAATAATAAAGCAGAGGAGATAAAAAATGACTGCTGTTCAGCTTCAGAGAAAAGACTTATTTATCAACAAAGTTACAGTAACGCTGACTGCGTGTACTGCATGCAACTAGTTGTGAAAACAGCTGCAAGGTACATTTTCCCAGCTCTTTATTTCCATTGGGGGAATCAAATGTGGGAGGTAAGGAAATACAAAGTCAAATAAGAAGCTGTAATGTTATCAGAGGCCATGAGCCATAACCGCGATAATATCTATCTTTCCCTTCTGAGGTGGGGTAACTTGATAGAAGCAATACATTCTTGGCCATATACGCGCTGATGCACACAGGTACACATCAAACATCTTATATTAGGTCTGTCAGAGGTAGAAAGAGGGAGGGAGGTAGATGGGAAAATAGACACTGCTAGACATGAGCACATACAGACAGAAAAGAGGCTGATGGATAGATGGGAGAGACAGGAATTAGTGAAAAAAAAAAGGAATGAATTATGCATCTGCACTCTTGCATTAATACATTAAAATATACATGCATTCGTGTACACATGTAACATATGTAAGGGTGGTAGAAAAATAGATCCGGCGCGGTGTTTACAATATAGCATTTTACCATCCACAGCCACTCATCTCATTCCACATCTTGTGTCTGAGTGCGCCTACTTGTCTGCACTAGGGTTTTCAATTATCCAGCAGCCGCACCTTTTTCTCCCTGTGAATTAGCATGAGGGGGGAAAACTCAAGTGGGTAATGGAATTCCGTGTCCCATCGCTCCATTAGAATACGCGAGCCTGATTGGTTGTCAATGTGTGTGTTTTTTTTAAGAGGGAGCGAGTGAAGATTTAGAAATTCTCCTGGGTTGGAGAACAAAGTGTGCTTACGTGCTTTACATGTGCTGGATATAATGAGCAGAATTTGTGTTTGTCAACAACATCTGGAGAATCCACCAATCAATTCAATCTCGCCATAGAATTGTCTTATGAAAACCATTACCGACAAAAACAATCAGCTTCTGTTTCTGTGTGAAACACAATTGCAAACCCTAAAAATGGGACTAGAAGTAAGTGGAATATAAAGCTTTTCTAATATAACTTTAAATCAAACTAAATGATCCCAGTTAGGCTTTAAAAGCAGATAGACCACGCATATAATACACCATACCTCAGAATGAGAAAAGTTTTTAGTTCAAACCAAAACTCCGAAATGATATCACATTTACGCATTTATTCATATACTGACAATTGGAGTTTTTTTCATTATAATGACTTTGTACAGAGTGCAGCGTATTTTTTAAAGTTATTTTAGAGAGAGACTGTTGCAATACTGGCAGAGTCTTTATCTTGTCAGGTGTCTAGCTGCGATTTCCCCCCTTTTAATTGGAAACCAAAAGACATGAAACTTGATGGAGCATTCTCCATTTCAGCTTCGCCTGACTTCAACTTGTCACCTACAACATCTCCTCAGAAGCGAGTTCATCTAGGGCTCACTGGAGCCACGGTGAACCGAGCTCCAGCTCCCTCGCCCGGCGCTCTCTACTTTTCAAACCTTATAAAAGAGAGAAGACAGGGTCTCTCTGCTGCCTGAGGCATATACTCTGCAGCTATAATCAAACTCAGGCCAGGACTTTGGTCGCATGTCCTTTTTTCCTCTGTCTGTCTTTCCTGTCTTTACTTTGAAGGCCATTGTAAAATTCACCTCTAAGATGGTAGACTACAGCTTTCATGTACAGAATGCTGACTGGCTAATTTCTATATTTACCGTATTCGTATTATCTATCTTTTATTTGAATTCAGGTTTTTCTTCTAGCCACTGGTGATTAAAATTGATGATATCCCAGGCACAGGTTTGTCTCTTCAAAGAATTAGAAGGTACTGTTTTCTTCCTTTAATATCGAGAAAATATTCTGACAATTTTGAAAGTGCAATTTATCATCACAAGCATATTTATCACGGTGGTAAGGTTACGTCAGCGTCTTATATGCGGTACAGTTTCTTTATATGTGTGCTGCTAATTGTACTGTCTATCGTATGTCTGTTTGTGGCAAATAAATAAAGCTGTAGAGATGAGATTCTGAAGGATTTCTCTGTGGGTGTGTGTGCATATGTGTGTGTGTGTGTGCGCGCGTGTGTGCTACATCTTGGGTAAGCTTCACCTGCAGTCATATGCAGTCCCTGGTGAGATACTGTGTGAGTCACAACCACCACATCTAGCCCACAGCTTAGAGTTTTTTCTGTCATGGATTTAAGCAGGCTCACACACACACGCGCACATGCACACTCACACACACATACACACACACACTTTAATGTGCACACACCCCACATGCACTAATCACTGCGGTATTGCCACAAACCTACCTTTCGAATGATCTTTCACTAAAGAGTCACCTGTGATACAAGCGTTTTTGGTATTTGTTTTCCGTAGCGTCAGGTTTATACTTTAACATTGGGGAATCTTTTACTATGGGCAACATAGGCACAGTATGACACCTGACAAGGATCCTTGTCTGATTTATGCTCTGCATTAGACCCCGGCAATCAAATGAACCTATAAATGAAACAGCAGCATAGCAAAATGTTGTGCTCACCTCTGCAAATTACCCAAATTACCCCTCAGATTTGAAACCAAGCATGCAGTTGTTCTTAGCAGTTAAAATGTAAACACTACAATCAGCATTTTAATTCATGATTGCCAAACAAGCCGTAAGCTAATCACAGAGAGGAGAAGGGAGGGGAGTGAGATAATGAAGAAAGCAAGAGAGAGGAAGACTAAGGAGGGAGTCAGTGATTAGGTCTTGTGTGTGTTTTTCTCTGCGCTCTGGGGGTTTCAAAAAATGCCGTTTCTTTCAAGGTCAGTCAAAGACATGCATGTTCTCTTGGTGAAGTTTAATTTAAAAGGGACTTGAAAGAAGATAGCAGAGATAGTTTTATTATGGAATATGATGAGAAGTAAAACCTCTGCATGCACCAAAAAATCTGAGTAAAAGTTATGTTCACACTCTTTTTGTTGACTCTACCATCTTATATATTCAGCTGTTTAAGATATTATAGTATGGCTATCTAGCTTTTAGTGTTCTCAAGTAGTGACCTCATAATTGCAAAGGCTAAGGTAATGGCCCTGGGCCCAATGAGACCTTTGGTTAGACGTACGTATATTCAGAATCGACAGGCGTAAAGCCTTTAACCTTTTCCTCCAGATTCATTACTAAACTCAAAACGCTGACAGCGAAGACCTGGTGTCTGTCATCAGAAGTTATTATCTAATGACATTTCAGTCAAGTCTTGGCAGTCTGGAATGTGTGATAATTTAAAAAGCATGTCTTGTGCACATAAAACTTGTAGAGGCAGCAAAGTTGTTTTAGCTGCAAATTAGAAAGTATTCATATTGTGGTAACCTTCCTAGTGATCCAATATTCCCATAGCTACGGAATTTGAGACTAACAAAGTACAACATGGGGCAAATGATAATAACAAAAACATTGTAAGTGAGGTCAAACCTTGAATTATTTTTCTCAAGATGTAACCAAATCCACTGGTTTCACAGTTAAATATTCACTCAAGGTCTAATTAATTATTTACTGTTTACCTGTGGCAAAAAGTCCAACTTTTTTTTTTTACATTTGGTTACTGTTCAATAACGGTGTAATTGTGGAAATACAGAGCTTTGCAGTACCATGATTTCTGCACAGTATTTTATAGTTTAAAAGTGCAGTGTGTAGAATTTAGTTGCATCTAACGGATTGGACTTGACAGAGATGAAACATAATGTGTTGTTTTAATTAGTGTATAATCTCGTGAAACTAAGAATTGTTGTGTATTTGTGACCTTAGAATGAGCCCTTTAGATCTACATAGGGAGCGGGTCCTATTCCATGGAGCCCGCCATGTTTCTACAGTAGCCCAGAAAGGACAAACCAAACACTGGCTCTAGAGCAGGCCTTTCGCATTTTTCACGTTTCACAGCAACTGTAGGTTCTCCTACATGCTTGGAAGGGGAGGGGTATTCAGCTGGTTGCAATCTGCAACCTCACCATTAGATTGTAGCCCGTTTAAGGCTACAATCACTGCTAATATTAAATGAAACCCACTTTGTTTGTACACCCTTGCCTGTCAATATATAATTTAAAATGTTAGCAGTGCAATGTAACCACACAGCGGGGGAAAAAAATTCTACACCATGTTCTGAACATGTTGCTTCTCTCAGTGAATTGGCAAAATCTCCAGTTGCTTTTTTTTATATTAATAAATTCATTAGCGCCATGAGACTGAAGGAATGAAGATATTCGCCGCCCAATGACTCGCAGCCAAATTATAAGAGATACCCTGCTTGGCTAGCTATGCTGTGATATCTAAAAAGCAGAATTAAAAATGCATTCCTTTTCCTTCCTTTAGAGGTTCCTGCAATTACTCGGTCGGTTAGAAACACAGAAGGAGGCATTCCCTGCATCGCCCTCACTAGTTGCTGTACATCTTTATAATTCTCTCTCTACCCATGTCGCCACTTCCTCTCTTACTTATACACACACAAACGCATACACGCAAATACACTTCATCTCTCTATACTGTAAAGGCAGCTAAGAACTGCCTGTTGTTGGCCCTCATCTTTGCAGAGCAGATGGCTGTTTTTCTGCACCACATGGCCAGCACTCAGGAGATGAGGGGAGCTCTTTAAGAAGAAAAAGACTTTCAATCTGCTTTAGCAACTGTAGCTCCTCCTCATCATCACATCTTTTTTTTTTCGCATGGCATCAGCAGCAACTCTCCCACCCCCATCCTTAACCACCACCACCACCACCACCACCACCTCTTACAACATACCTACACCGCAGCGATTCAACGCTCTGCATGTATCTAGCTGCGGTTGATGATTATGTGAATACTTAATGCTTATGTAAACGAGTCAAACACAAGGTCGCAAAGTGAGATTATTAAGATGCTGCACGGATGCACAGTGGACTGGCCGAGAATTCCAACTCGCAGCCCCCCGTTTCTATCATGTTTCTCCAACATGTGGGAACACACTGCATATGTATGGAGAGCCACATTTATTATTCATGCTGGGACTCAGTCTGAATGTGGTGGAGAAGTAGGGTTGTTCTAGAAGAGGATGGAGAGCAGAGACTTGGAGTAGGGGAGTGAGTTATCTATTTATTTATTTATTTTTTCCTTTATGGATCTGCACTGTTTGTATAATTCAGTTTCAGCAAGATGGGCTGAATTTAGTCTGAAGACTACTATAAGTAAACCTTGAGGTATGATACAGAGGTGTTTTTGTGTTCTTCGTCTTAGCCAACTTTGCCTGTTGCTGTAAAGTTAGACACATACAGTATGTGCTTATGGACAGCAAGAAACAAGTTTAGTTCAAGTTGAATGACTAATAGACTGTTCACTATTAGCTCGATCCAGATGCTTTACCTCAAACTAAATAGATAAGTGACTTTAGTAGAGTGAATGTGGTATTAAGTGGTTGAATGATACTGAATTCTGACAACATTGGTACTTACGATGTGGAGCATGATGTAGTCACCGAGACGCGGGGCGCTGTCGATGCGGACGAGGATGCCGTCTTTGATGGTAGTGCTAAAGCCCACTGCCAGCCGGTCTGTCCGTGTGCTAGGCCTTTCATTATTGGGCCATGTGTATGTGATCAGACCCCCTCCTTTACCGAAGATGTAGGTGGTGCCAGCTGGGGAAAAACAAGGTAAAAAAGAAGAAGACAGAAATTAGATTTGTTGTGGGAGAAAAAGAGGCACATAAGTAGCAAACAAAAAGAGACGGAGTGAAATTCAATTTTGCAATCTGCAAACATACTCTTAACTAGACACTGGGGAGCACAGTGTCGTCAGCAACGAGACACATTCTGACAAAACCCAATCCAAACTACTTTTCATTACGGACTAACTCTACTGTAATTCCTTTTCAGCTACCCTGCCGCCGCTACAATGTAATTGTGTCGAGTTCTATTTTAGGTTTATAAATGGTATTCAGCCACCACCACCTTTTGGGTAGAAGTCAGTAGCTCCCTTGGCGCCATCTATGACCTATCCAGCTCTTAAATATAGCCCCTTTCTAGGGAATAACAGCCAGTATGGCCAGAACCGGATAAGTCTCCCAATCCTCATGTATTATATATGAGACCTGCAACCAAAGAACAAAGGCTGGCACAAGAAAGGAGAGAAGGGGGAAAAAGAAAAATCGAAGAACCTTCGCCGGGTTTAATTTGACAAATGCAGTGTAGAAAAAAGGGCTTCAATACCAGTGGGGGTATAGAAGCTCATCTAGAATGAAAATTTCTGTTATTACATCAGCCACTATGCAGATTTCTGTCAGATTAGAGCCTCTGATTGGATCAAGCTTGGCCTTGAGCCACAGTTTCTGTGGAAGTTGTTTGTGGATTTCCTTTTTATATCATCACATGGAACAGAAAAAAAAGAGAATAGTTTCATTATTTGGTTTGAGGGTCGGATTCAATTCCAACTTCTGAATGTTCCCTAAGGTACATCAGAATTAAAGCACTGAATCCTTGAGCCGCTTAGCCATCTCGTCCACATTTAGGCAAAGATAATCAAGAGATCAAAGGCATTAGACCTACAGCACATAGACTCGTGGATGAATCAATATGGGAGACGAAACAGACTCCTGTGGCCTAGGGATAACAGAAAGCATTTGGCCCACCTCACAGGCTGACAGAGGATTGCTAATGAAGTGTCTAAGTTCTTGCCTCAATGTATCAATTCATTTTTTGGGCTTCCATCATCCTCCTGCATCCCTTTCTTCCACATCACCTCCCTCCCTCTGTCGGCCCCCTGTTGTTTCACTCTTTTCCATTTACTTCATCCCCAAGTCACCTGAACATCTGTTTGGCCTTGTGATGGGTGCCCAGCTGTCTCACTGTTTCCCCTATGAAGCGGCCAACAATCTGCTCTGTGGTCCATAATGCCCTGGAGACTGCATGAACATATGGATGAGAGGGAGTAAGAGAGGGGGAGAGACTCCATCGACCAGATGAGTGTCTCTATTTGGCTCCAGGCACACAAACAGGTCTGCAGTTTACACACCTCAGGTGTCAGCAATGCAAACTACCAACTAAGGTTGTCTATGTGACATGAAAAATGTCTTAACAAGTGAAGCATCGCGAGCCTCAAACAATTGTTTCACTGCTTGTAACTAATAACCAGACATGGCTGGTTTAACAAAGATGCCTCCCTCAGAGATTTCATTTTTTTCCCCCAGAAGAGACAATAAAGTTATTCAATTGCTCTCAATGACACTGCAACAATTGAAGCTGATGTTTGCATCATGTATCACCTGCCTCAAATAGCACATTTCCTCCATGGCACAACGTCTGGCTGAAAACAAGCCCCTGATGCCATAAAGACAGCAGATAGCAGCCTGCGGCCAGGTTGCACCGGATCTGGCCCCGCTGTCTCATTGCCTCAAAGTTTCTTCTTGCCAAAAGAGTTCAGGCAGACTTAGGATTAGTTTCCCCGGCAAACGAGCAAACTTCGCCTATCTCATCTAACACACACTCTTTTTTTTTTTTTTTTTTTTCTGGAGGGGATGACGATGATGAGCAGCAAAGATACAAGCACCCCAGGGAGCCAATTATCACATTGAGGAGATTTGCTTAGTGTTTCAAGAAGACAATGTTCGGCATGAAACACACACAGCCAGCCACACAGACTGACGCACAAACATACATGGGCAGCCCGATGGAGGCACAAATGCACATCGTGATGCTCAGTTATAAAAGTGCGCAAACACGTGTGCATACACACAAACATGATGCCTTCTCACATACTCACATACAATCGCACAAGTGGGTGATTATCTGCACAAGTACAGAGAAGAGAGCGAACCCGAGATCGCAGACATGTAGCACATTTCCCTCACAACCTGCTGGACCCAGACTGCACCGGCTGTATTTCCACACAGAGAGGAAGTCCAGCGAATATCAATTTATGCATTCATTGTATGCAAAAATACCAGGAGGGGCTTCATTTCTGATGCTTGTCTGAAACATGCCAACAGAGAAAAAGAACTGGGTGGATGGTAATAAAAAAATGTGGAGTTGTAGCGGCTAGGCTAAACTCCCAATGTCAAGAGTTTCATTTGAATAACTTCACCACAGGGCGAAAGGGCTTTTCTGGGTGACCAGGCTTTTCCACTCAAGTGTGTATGTAAGGAGCACCAACATAATTGAATTGCAGTGATTTTGTGAGGAGACTAATTAGATAGAAGTCAGGGTAAGCAATGGCATATTTTAACATTTCTTGCATATTTTAGCATGCACCCTCTGAATTACTTCAACTAACACCTCCTTAGGCTTTAACCTGGCCCCAAAACTGTTAACAATAGTCTTTTCAAGGTTTTTTTTCCAGTATTAAAACCTAGGTCCACTAAAAGCAAAATGCAAAAATAAAAATGAAAAAAATCTACATGGAACTACAAGTACTGTAGTGTGTACTCTACATTAGCACAAAGATCTCATATTAGTATCTCATTAAAAGTGCACAAATGCAACAACAAAGAACATTAACCGTCTGGCAAATTACTCGGTTCATTAATGAGACGACCCCTAAAGAAAAGTGATCTATGTAGTGATGGGGTTGTACACCTTTCTTGCTTTTGTTTTGCTTGGTAACACAACACCTACAGTAATATGTTAATCCGTTCAAACACATTAAAGCTTTAAGGTAAAAGCAGCCAACCTTGTTCTTTTCTTACTAGAAAAGTCCTCTTAAAAGTTTGCTGCTTCGTAACCACTTTGGTGTCCTTTTCTGTGCTCTCTTGCAATCACTGCACACCGTTTATCTGCGTTTGGCGCCATTGTTGGCATTCTTCGCTTACATTATTTACTTACAAGGTTGAAACATTAGTCCATTAAACTGCAGAAATGGTGTGTTCAACATACATGCCACCGTTTCACAGCTATGAAGCCCTGGTGAAAAGCCAACTGCAGGGAAAATATCATCAAAGGAATCACATCTACAAACAGATTACTGCACAAGATGTTATTTTGGTGGATCAGAGGGGACTTTCATCTCCATCTTTGAATAATGCAATCTTGCCATGGCCAGTGGGTATTGGAGGGAGGCCATTTGAAATCTAATTGTAGCGTAGGGGTGCTCTATTGATTTGAGAGTGAAGGGATGGGAGATAGGAACCCCTCTGAAAAAAATGACGACCAACATGAATCTATCTAATCTGCTTTAGCTTGCATGCTTATTCTCTGATGGTAAATAATACAGTACTATCCTCCCAAATGAGCCTTATACTATATACCTCTGTTGAGGTTTTTTGATTTGAAACAATCGGCACGCATTTCTCTCCAGCGTTGTGATTCATCGCATCTGCACTGTGCCTCCGTTTAGAGACAAACTGTAGATGAGAGACTCGGCGGTCAAAGACTTGGCCTCTATTTCGAAGAGGTCCCTTGAGGCGTGGGAGAGCAGACAGAAGGTCAGGACACCTGTCTGCACAACAGAACCATGTCCTGTCCTTCAGCCTCCCACGTGACACTACCCAACTAGAGAAAAGTCGAAAAAAAAAAAAAAAGATAAAATGAGAGGACACGGTATTTTCACACAGAGACAAAAATGACGGAAGGTCACCGGTTTCAATCCAGTCGACCAGCGGGGAAAAAACCAGATGTGTGTACGGGCAGCCACGTAGGGAAAAAGGTGACACTACCGGCTGCTTTTAACCACGATGCACAGAACTGCAGTAGGTAAATGCTATACGCTCTCACTCTCTCTGTATGTATGCATGTACATACACACGCATACACATCTGTCATCTGCATAGACATACGTGAGTCTGGACTTACACACACACATCCATACACAAGCGCACACACACTTCCCCTGCTTTCTCCTTGGTGTGTGTGTGTGTGTTGTTTATGTGCTTTTATGTCTTTCCCCTTGTTATCTCTTGGGCTTTCTGCAGCGCTGGCACCCTAGGGGATGGAAAAAGAAGACAAACACGGTTTGATGTGGTCGAATTTTCTGCCATCGGAGAATGAGGAAAAGAAAGAGAAGCCTTAAAAAAAAAAAAAAAAAGAAATCCTGAAAGTGAGATGCAAAATGTAATTGCCTCCTCAATCAAGTTCAAAAGAACTCTATCATCACAATGCTTTCCCCTGTCGTGCTTCATACATGGGGAATTATTAGGCTTGCTGTCCTTCACACAACTACAATAAAGAATCATTGACAGAGGAATCGAATTTTGAGATACTGAGCTGTGTAATCACCAGGATTTATCTCCATTTTACAACCTCTTATCATTTCATAATTCATGTTTCCAACTGTTGCCTCTCCCCTCTGGGATAGAGTGAGGGACGAGACCGAAGATTGAATGCTCTCTCTCGCCGTCTCTCTCATTCTCTCTCTATCCTCAATCAGCTGCCAGAAGCAAGTTTACCACAAAATGGCTAAAACACGATGGATGTCTACGTGTGTGCATGTGCGCTGTTGGACATTTAAGGTGGCATAACACACAAAACGTACATTGTGTGTTTGCGCATGTGTATTTGTTTCATCACATGTGTCCATGTGTCCCATCTCTTATCAGCAACAACCGAACAAAATGCAGAATATGATTGATGAAGGGCAGTGTATTGTGAAGAGTGGCTATGTAAAGAAAACAGCCGGCCTTGAATGATTTACTTTGTCTGTTTCCCTGTTATAATAAGCTGTAGCATTACCAAACTATATGGATTCACGCGCCAAAAGACAGGGGTAATAGAAGTGGAAGAAAAATGGAAGGAAAGGAGAGACTGGACAGAACGATCCGAGTGAGGAGTGGAAGATTTCTGCAGGAGGCCAGAGCTGCAATATGATTTATGTGCAGACAACACACTGTAAAAAAAAACATACAGAATTGGATAAAGACACATTTCTTTATGCTCACCAAGATTTTCCCTTGCAGGATTGCCTTCATAAATATAATAATATTTTCAGCCTAATTAAAGTTTATAAGTATGTAATTATTTTCTGTCAGGTATAGAAAATAACTTTTGTGTGTAAACAGAAAGAAAACATAAAGAGATGTGAAAAGTCTGCAGAAAAACTGCTTTAAGATAAATAAAAAAAAAACAGCCTGCGATTATGGCTTAGAAAGTTATTTCCCAGTCTAAACAGTGCATACAGAGGATTGTATGGATTACTCAGCATTGTATAACATTTTGTCAGAGTCATATTCTAACTTTATGAGCCAGAGCTCACTAGCAAATGCAACAAAGCAAGGCAGAGGCTCAGGCAGCTTCCGCTGCTGCTGCTTGGGCTGCAAAGCAGCACCAGTAGCCAGGATGATGAAGTCTGAGCCTCTGGGCAGCAGCTCCACTCGCTAGGATTGAGCAGTCAAATACTACAGTGGTAGTATTTGTGCTACAGTCGCCCGGCAATGCAAAGAGAAGCCAAGCCTCTCTGCTGCAGTGAGATTTAGTGTTGACAGTTTTGTTGGACTTGGTTGTTGGAGCCAGTGCACAGGGAGCGCAGGTGTGTGACAGGAAACAATTGATGTCGAAAGGAACAAGAGGGCATATTGTAGAAGTGTAACCTACTGTATGTTGAGTAATGTTATGTTTAAATACACTCAGAAATGCTGCTAAACTAGGCTGAAAATCAAAGATAACATCTTTAATCGTGCTTAATAACATGAGATCGCTCGAGCTGTGCAAAAAAAAGAACACTGTGACTTTGAAACAAGAATTAATAGAATAATGTGTCATTGTAATTTACTTATTTACTTATGTCATGGTGCTACGTCGACTTTATAACAGAAATGGTTTTAGAAATCGTAAATCTGTGAAACACAAATCTTATTAGAATAAATCATATGGTCACATTAAATGTTTAATGTGTAAATTAAACAGATACTGTATAGAGCCTGAAGGTTCATTATTGACCTTGGAAGTATAATTTGACTAGCAATTCCTAGCAAAAGAAAAGATCCACTTAATGGTTTTTTTTTTTTTAGCTATTCAATGGCTTTCATCAGTGGATGAACTTTGCTCAGTTGTCATGGAGATTCAGTTGATGATTTGCCACATACAACAACTAAATCCATCACCCCATCACAACTTAGAAAATTACAGCATTACATCACTGGATCTGAACTGAATCAAACAACCTTATACATGATACAGAACGGGCCACAGTATCGGTTTGCTCTACACATGGTGGTATTGATTATAAGGTGTCAGCATCATTTGGATTTAAAGGGGCTTTATATTTATATTTAATTTCTGACACATTCCTAAAAGTTTTCATTTTTCGTCAAATGTCATTTAGAGGCCAGTTTTGACCAACATGCTTCTTTATGTCAACCTTTGTCCATCGGTTATACCAAACCTCACTATCTCTGTTTTGAACAAAATAAGGAACCACTTTTTGGGACCAATCCTAGCTAACGTAATGATCTAGCTAACTTATTATTGTACTTCTCACACAACAGCTAATTGTCTCCTGTAGCTTGGAATGACATTTTTTTTTCTTATCATTTTATTACTCGAGTGGATTGTGCTCAAAAACACTTGAGGTGCAATGACTTCCACCGACAGAACACACGGTGTGATGGCTCAATCAAAAAAGTTCTTATCTTTTTCGTCACCCCTCATTGACGGGGGACATACTTGACATATTTCCATGATGAACAGCTTGATTTGCCATCTGCATCATGTTGCTGAGGCAAAAGTGGGTAGATGTGGTGAGGGAGAACAGGGGAGAGTGGAGGAAGAGGTTTTTTTTTTGTTTTTGCAGGAGGAGAGTGGAAAGAGACATGGAGAACAGAGAAACACAGATGGAGAGAGAGTCAAGCGGCATAGATGTGCAACCCACTCTTAGATCAAAATGTGTAATAAGTTTTGCGCTGTGGACCAACGTAGCTATTACACATTTTGATCTGAGACTGAGTTGAGATGTGAGCCTGAGATGGTCGAAGTCCCCCCCCGCCCCCCCCAAAGCAATGGGAAGAGGCTCTGTAACATTGGTTTCTTACTCACAGGCATGTCAAATCATCCTCCCAGATCTCTACACAAGAACAGGAAGATCAACTCACAGACACCCATTAACGAAGCAGTCATGTATCCTCACTTCAGCTTCATGTAACACTGCAGAGGCGCAAATGTGAGTACACAGAAGTGAAAATACCCACACACACACACACAGACTCGAACAGCAGAAGGTGAGCCATAACAACTCCCCCCTCATTACTGCAAAACTCTGATAGCCAGTCTCACCCTCCCGCCCTCTTCTCTCCTGCTGCCCCCCCCCCCCCTTCCCCTTCTTCCCCCCTACCCCCCTCTCCCCGTCTCCCCTCCTGCTGCATTACTGACACTCCTCTCTGTTGTAGCGGCAAGCGGACAGAGAGGAAGGGCTTTAAATGATTTTTTTCTCGGTTCTCTGGAGATGTCAGTTCCTATTCTCTCTGGTTGGAAAAGGAGGAGGATGAGGAAGAGGGAAGGGGGTCTGAAGAGGATTTCAGAGACTGGGGTGGGGGGTGGGAGGGGAGAGAGAGAGGAGGATAGGAGGAGGGGGGGGGGGGATGCAGCTGAGATCCATGCAGCACTCTAGGCTACAAAGAAGACCTGTCTGCTGACTTTAATGTTGCGCACTGCCACCAGTAGAATTTTCAGAAAGGGGAGAGAGACATTGCAGAGATGAAAGGAAAGAAGTTACTAGGTAGGAGAGACACAGAACGACGCCGGGTAAAAGAAGCGACAGATAGACAAAGATGGGCAGCGAAGGTGGAGCAAAGTCATCTCGAGGTGGCGTAAACACACAAAGATTGCAAATAAATAGCTGACACACTTGCACACCAAAGCTCTGTAAAAACCTGACTCTATTGGGCTCCCTCTTCTATGGCGAAAATTAGCATTCTGTCAGCTCCAGTGTTGATGTTCACACTGCTCTCAGCGAAATAAGGACATGAATGTCTCCTTCCCATCATTCATAATGCATGACACACAATGTGTGTGAGGCATATCACTTCAGAGGCAGGCCACACCAAACCCTGCTGAGGATTAGGTGAAGAAGATCTCCTAAAGAAATAGGGATTCCAAGATGGCTCCGAGTGGAAGCATCATTTATAATTGAATCTTCCCTAGAGGATAGTGCAGCCTGTCTGCCTTTGCCAAGGCTTCGTGGAGAGCCCAGAACTCCTCTCTCTCTCTCTCTCTCTCTGTTTCTCACTCTCTCTCTCTCGCCTAGACTGTTTCTTTCTCTGTCTCTCCTCCTTTTCTCTGCAATAACTGAAATGCCCTCATACACAAATACAACACAGCAACCTCAGCCACTGATCTTATCCCAAGGCCTTTATGACTCAAACCCCAGTTGGATACATTTACTCATTCTGAACTTTTATAAACTTGCTTTGTTGGTTCAAGGAGAGGGAAAAGTTACAGTTTTATAAAAGCTGCATTCCAAAATTCGTTGTGTCTTTGCAGCACCTGGCTCTAATGATAATTATGTGGAATAAGTGTTAATTGTAAATTCATAAAGAACATTAAAAGCTTTAATAATCCACAGTTGAAATTTGAAGAATAAATCATCTAATCGTCTGTAAAAGAAAACATTGTGTTCAGCTATTCATGCAAAAGGAGTATAATTTGATGAATGAGCTTATTCACTGAAGTCAGAACCAGAAAACAAATATTCCATTAAAAGGAGAGAAACTAAAACAGCCAGTGTCCACACATTTTTGGACTCCAAACATACCAAGATGAACTTCTCTTTTATTGTTGTTGATAAGGTTAGTTAGAGACACAGGGGTGAAATTAACTTCCCTAGGAAAAATAAAGTGGCTTTCTGGATTTACATATAATCTCAAACGTTTGTGGTTTCCAGCCGTTTTGGTTTGGGACCCGTTAAAGCAACCTCTTGTTACAGGTTGCATCATTGAGCTATGAGCAATTCCCTGTTTTATTTAATATTTTTACTTGATATATTTTTTTTAGTCTTGAAGAGAAAATAGCAAGAAGAAAAGCAAAAAAAGCAAACATAATTATGAATTGAAATGAGAATTTTGCCTTCTTTTGTCTTACACAACCCCTCAGATTTATCATCTGACCCCTCGATGACTCCGGGTCAGGAACCACCGTCTGAGGAAACGCATACAGGGTTTTAGAAATAGAGAGTTTTTTAAATCTTATGATTTGATCTTTGTAAGAATTGTATTTTATTTGCTTTGAAAACATCTTAAATGCTATTCTCATTTCTATGTTTTTACTGCGTGTTGATTTTTACTGTTTATGCAGCTTTTTGTTGTGACAACGGTGAATTTTCTTTGTTTATGCTGCAGCATCAAATAAAGGCTGACCATTTGTGTGTCTTCATCAGATAATAAAAATGCAGTCATCATGTTGTATACCTATAAGCTGTCATTTACCCGTTCTCCAGGCTGATGAAGTCCCTGTGTCGAAATGTGTCGACTGAATAAAGAGCAGACTCTTCCAGTGAAGCAGATAGTGTTGCAGAGTTATTTTTCACATGATGTAAACAATCCACAGCGGCAAATGGATTTTGCCAGTTCGGTTTGTTTGCCTCACATTGGTTTGTGTACTGAATGTAATGAGTCAGGATGGATTGAGTCTCTGTCAAAGTGGCTGCCACATTTGCCACACCAAGCAAGAAGCTACAGCGTCTGCTAAATGGTAGGTAGCTGGTGTTAATTTCAAGCCCTGGTGATAAGAAAGGCTACATAACTTTGTCACCTCCATCCTCTTTCAGCTTGCTTTAACAGAAAGTCTGAGAATGTGGGAGGTGATAATTAAGGCAGCACCACTGCATACAGTCTTCCCTCATATACAATGACGGCAGTTTTAAATGGAAACTGACAGGTACAAACAAAATATTGCGAGTTGAAACAGAGAGTGAACCAGCCCTGTCAAATCATCCGTTCTTCTGACATGCTGGCTGTGTATTTCAATTAGAGGTAGATACTATTTATAAAACGACTTGAGAATCTCTGTTTCAGATGCCCACCTGCCTTTGAAGAATATGGATTAGAGAGCTGGATGGACGCATACTAAAAGGAATCAGCATCTTTTATGAGGCAGGGCTAATCTTCCCTTTGATATCGACAACATCAAATACAAAAGTGCTTGAACCTAAAATGCTATACACAGTGACGGCTCTTCCTCGCAGGGGAAACAAACAACGCAATCAAGCCGACAATACAGATCTCTGTTTTTTTTAAGATCAAAATCAAACTGTGAATAAACATGCCTGATGACCTTTTTTGTTCGCTCAGTGTGTTCCCTTTGTCTGAATTTGATGATTGCCCGCTGAAACACAGCATCACTGTCTTGCTCCAACGCTAGACCAGCTGTGTCTACGGTTGGCATAGCAACTCCACATCTTAGCCACCGATGTCTGTGACAAACCTGATATCGTCTCAAACCCCTACCTACATCAAACACCTTTACATCTCATTAATTAACTCGCAAGCGGTTCCTCCCTGCTAATGATGAACAGAAATACTTAAATGTGCACTGCGATGCACCTCCCACACCTCCTGTACTCTCTCCACCACACACATCAAGAGAGAAACACGCACATACAAAAATGTTGGCTGCAGTGAGAGACAGAAAACAATTTCTATCAAGTTTATACTTCTCAGAAGTTTACTCAGCCACTTCTCTTTGAGCCAAGGACTTCAATTCCACAGTAACATTTAAGGCGATGCTCACTGTCGACCTGCTTTTCTCACTTTAACAACTCTCCAATTTAAGCTGCCATCAATGGCAACCTTGATGAAGTGAATGCTTTTGACATGTAGCTCTTATTGCAGTCTGGTATGCATTTCAACTTGTAAGTTACACAGAATCCACAGTTATGTGCGTCAGTCTGCCGTTCTTTTATGGAAGTAATCAGTATATGGTAATGGTCATTCATCAAAGAGAATCAGAATCTATCTCTCTGTGGGGCTTCACCTCTGTGCACCGCTGGGCGCCTTGCCAACCTTGATGGTGGTCCTGCAGTATTATTTCTCACAGAGGGAGGTGAGAGTTTTCATGTAAAGATCTTTGATAAGTTGACTCTGAGTGACACTTAGAGCTGGGGTTAGGTGTGGGGAATCAATAGGTGATACCTCAGGTGGCAATCATTGAGAACTCATGAAAGTTAATGTTTGTGCAAGTCTGATAAGTTCTGCAAAGACGTAGGTAAGGTAAGGTAAGGTAATGTGCAATGTGATCACTTGAACGTACATACGTCCAGACAGATTGATGACTATATGTGAGAACTGAATAAGTGAATGGAGATCCATAATGAATGCAGATGTTTCCATAAAGGGAAAGAAGCATCACTGAGTAGTTTGATGGAGATGAAAACTATGTAAATCATACCCTTTGGCCATCACAGTCTCTATATCTCAAGCCAACTGAACACCTATGGGCGATTTTGGACGAACATGTGCAACTACCATCATTAAAACACTAAATGAGGGAATATCTTTTGAAATAATGGTGTTTATCCATCTCATAGTGCTCCAGACACTTGTCTAATCTAAGCAGCATTAAAGCCTTTTTGATGTCTCTTGGTGGCCCAACACCTTAGTAACACACATGCACAGATTCATAGAGGTCAGTCCTTCCAATTGAGGATGATGATCATAATATAACATGCATTCTTTTTTTCAATCCATTCCCTCTAAGATGTATCATTATTTGGGGACTTTTCCCACTCATATTCAATAAATACTTGAGATACACCAGTGTTAATCATGAGAATGCTTCACATTTTGGTCACAAAAAAAATTGTTTTTCATCCATTAAGCTAGGTTTACCCGGATGCAGGAAAGGCTGGGCTTTCCATTATGTTGTTTTGGCGGTGCTGTCCAATTTTGTCAAGCAAGAGCTCTGCTGCCTTGGTACAGGGGCAGGATTGAGTAAACAAAAAATATCAAAGCAGAGCAAGTTGTGAATGTGATGTAAAAGACATTATTTTGTTTTTTTTTCCTTTAATTTGTCACCCGTGTCTACTTACCTAGAATGCATAAATACTGTTTAAGCACACATGCACAATAATCTTCCTTTTACTCCAACTCACTCTACTCTTGGTCTCAATAACACACATACACAAAGACACACTACGAAATAGATAGCACACTTTCCGACTCAGACAGTCTTTATCTCTGCAACTGGCTCCAATATTGGAACGGTACTCTGTAGTTGCTGTTTTCCAATTCCCTCCGGCAGGTGGTTTGACTTCAGCCCTCTATTGAATGTGTCAACCTTATAATTAATGCCCTCCCTCTCTTCAATTCACCTCCACACTCTCCTCTCCATTCTTCTCTTCCCGACTCCTTTTCCTCCGCCACTGACTGGCTACCATGACCAAGTCTTGCCGATAGTTCTAACCCCTGCTTCAAGGACATTGAGCCTGAGAAAAACACAGCAGTGACTCAAGCCATGGGAGGAAAATTTGGCGGCCGAGGCACAATCCATCACCTTTCAATGATTTAGCCACAAAGCCGTGGAGAGGTCGGTCCTGCACCACCTCCTCTGTTATCTGTTTCCAATCCTTTATCAAAAGGGGGCGAATGGGTTTAGGAGGAGGGGAAAGGGAGGGAGCAATGGAGAGAGATGCTTAAAAGGCCACTGCGATGCAGCCTATCTACAAATAAACAAGAGGAGTTGCGATCGATGAGATGGGGGGGAGGAAGGAACAGATGTGGAGTAAAGGGTTCTTCTTGAAAGCTGTAATTAATGGAATCCTTAAGCTGGAGGTATGGATTGGCGATAGGCGGGAGGGCGTGTGCCGGTCTCACTGAGGACAAGACGAAGACACCAAGTGAGCACGTGTTCGACACATCTGCGCGCGCATGTGTAGCCCGGGAGCTTGTGTGGAAGTGCGTGCGGATGTGTATGCTGATCAGCGGCCAAGGCTTAGCTGAATTTGCTCGAGGTGAGGTTGAGAGGGCTCGGGGGAGTTTGGAGGGCAGTGGGATGGAACATGCTGGTCTCTCAGTGTGTCTTAGTGTCGGCCTAATTAAAGGCTAAGCCAAAAACCTCTTCATGTTATTGTTGCTGCGGTTGTGTGTGTGTGTGAGAGCGTGTGGATGTGCTGGTAATTTCAAGGGTATGAAAACCTAAATTCTCTATGGTGACTTTTCTCAAACCGTTTCTGGCCTCTAACCCCAATTTTAGGTTTCATAATTCACATAATGCCAGAAAAGAGAGTTGTTAAATTGTCATGTGAATTTGGTTATTATGTTTTCAAGAACTGCTTAAAAAATTCATGAAATAAATATCACGCCAGGAGGAAGGTTCTCCAAAATGTGTTGGTACAATAGAATGTATGAAGGTAATTAAGCTGCCTTCCTGAAATTTCTGTATTTTCAATGACATGTCATATCTCCATCTTTACTGTTCTGATGAAGAAAGTCCTGTCTTATTTCAATTCTATTTCTTTTATTTATCAAACAATATACAGTAGAAGTCACTGATGGTCATGTACAGATATCAAGTGACCTGAGGTTGAGAAACTCTGCTCTATATCAGTATGTGGTTAAATGAGCAAGTGTGTACCTGCCTTTTTTCCGTGTAGATTTCATTGTAAATTAGTAGCTGTATATCTAGAAGCTGGGCTACCTATAGTGTCTCTATGCCTTCTTTCTCTCTATTCCTCCCACTCGCTCTTTCTTCTTTGCTCAGTCTTTCATTCATATACCTCAACTCCACCCATACCAGCCGGCCCCAGTTGCTGCCTTTGAAGATGTACTTAGCTGAACTAACGAGAAATTTAAAGCAAGCGACAGCAGCTCATGAAAGGCAAAAGAAATCTGCCACTCTGTGTGAGTCAAATGGATGGGGGAATTGTTGCAATGGCATGGGTAACGGGGACAGGGACTATAAGAAAAAGCTTACTTCAATCCCTCAGCCCAGGCTCGTACACATCTTGGCTCATATGGCATGCATGAAAATGAGCAAATGCACAGGAAAGACAAAGAAAACCTCAGCCAGAAAAAAACCCCTGAGCTACCTTTGACTAACTGGAACCAAAAATGCATCATTCAAATATATTTTGGCATGTCTTCATTCAACAGGTTTTTTTTTTTCTCTCCTTGCCCTGGGACAATACACTGGTGCAAAGCATGGGCTCTCAAATCTCTTTTCTCAGTTCGACGCCAAATTGAGAAATGCATTCCACTCCCCTGGGGTGTCAAGCTCATTAAAACTTATTACTACTCCTGTCATATGGAGACCTACCTATAGGCACTCAATCAATTTCTGTTAAAGAGGGGGAAAAAAAAACTGTAGATGCTCAGTGACCTACACACTTTAAATATGTTGCAGTAGAAAGGCAAGGTGACAGGGCCCATTGTATAGTCTAGACATGAGCTCTTGTTTCATCAAAGGGAAGACATCAATCCGGGGGCTGAGCCAATAGGGCAACAGGTGCCACAGTCACACAGAACCTATCAGGATCTGACTTCATTTTACAGTGGCATTGGATATGAATACTGATAAGGACGTGTTTGACTGTGCCCAGGGAGGCATAAATAGCAGCACAGGCTACGCAACAAGACCCATAAATATCTTTGAACTTTTATGCTGTAGCTTTATATATGTATATTACACATACAGTATCGCTTTGTATGTACAGTAGGTGATGGGGCCCCTTAACAGAAGGTTCAGTGGTAGAGTAACAGACTCCTGTTTGGTATTATGGACTAAAAGCATATGTTCCTTATTACATAGAGGGGTAGGCTATTCACCTTGAGGAAACACAGTGGGCTGCAGGGGTAGAATATTAATATACCGAATGTGATCCGCAACCAAACCATTTGCTTGAGGAAAATATGAAAAGAAGGTAAGAAAGTTAAATTGCAGCTCTTTCAAGTCCATATTCTGTCCCCACCGGAACGCAGAAGGTCGTGTACCAACACAACATGATATAAAATACAAATCCGCTCTTATTCAAAATCTCACTCTACAGCTGTACCGCCTGCATTCTTGTTCACATTTCAAAATCACCTCTTATCAAAGCATTCCTAATCTGGCGCACAACGCGGCTAACCCCCAATGCTCTGCCGCACTTGACCCCGAGCTCTGTTAAGGTGGTTGTACATCCTCAGTGAGATGTCTAAGGGTGTGATGAGCTGAGCGGCAGAGGAGCAGCCAGGAGGAGATTGACATATGTGGGTTCAGGTGATGCGCTGAGGTCAAGCCATGAGTGGAAACGGCAAACAGGGAAGTCACCAGAGCGGCGATGGATTTGGCCTTGGGAGGCGGCTAGCTTGTAATTTACACAGCTCATCATTATTTAGCTTCAATTTATAATCAAATGGATAGTAGTAGCAGAATGATGGGATAGAAGAAGGTCACCGAAGCATTGAGCTGATTTGTGTATAGCCTCGATGCGGCATTGACCGTTACTGTAGAACCATTGCGATCCCAAACCCTCAGACATGGGATTACATATTCTATTCGAAAAACGAGGATATGACAATAATGGAATTTTAAATGAAAGAGATGTCAACGAAGTGAGCAGGGATGAAAGATAGGACTGGAAGGCATTTTTCTGCCATAACAGAGCATGTATACATCTACTCAAGAAGCAACCCTGACATCAAACATTGAAACAAAGTGAAAACATCAAAGCTGTCTCAGGGAGAACGTTTTGCTGTGTCAAATTTCACATTACCTTGATCAATTTAAACTTTTATTTTGTTCCATCAAATGCACCACAAGCACCCTGCCAGTGAGTACAATAGAACTTCTTCAGACTGATGGCGTTTCTATCCAGGCAGAGAAGCGTTCGCTGTTGTAAAAAGGGGAACTGAGAAAGGAAATAGTTCCATGGGTGTCTGTCAGTGACTTAACGCTGTGAGTATGCATGCATATACAGGTGCATTTGTGTGCATGTGTGCAGGTGCATATGCCAGGCTGCGAGTATAAAGAATATCTGGGACACTCGCACTTATTCAGTTGGCTGTGGGTCCTTATAAAATAGCCTCCGGCAAATATTTAGATTACAGTATGCAGATTGCCTCACTAATGGCCGCCGCGGAATGCTCTATTGTGGTGAGATGAAGGGGCCAGTGAGGCGAGATACATGGTTCCAGCATAGTAAATAAGGGTGGCAGGAGTGAAAGGGGTAGTGGTGGGAAATAAACTGTTAATTTGCCTGAAAAAAAAAAAAAAAACACACAGTGAAATGAGAACATATGAAGCCTCACATCCCATTACCCATCGCAATATTCTCATACACAAATGTTCTCCACAAAGACCTCCCATGACTAACTGTCCCGCTCATTCCGGCCAGCTGCGTTTATATGTAAAAATGGGTGAAAAAGCACTATTACTCATGGGGAGTAATTTGCCTTGGCATTACTGTTACAAAAAAAACATTAGTTGAATGGTAAATATCCCCATTTTATCCATTCAAGATTGCGGTTGTTCCAACCTCCTCAGAATCTAATAAAAGATTTAGACAGTTATCTGAGCTTGCAAACCCAAGCGGGAGAGATTAGACTAACAAACAAACTCCAAAGAAAACTCTTCTCTCCCTTTATCTCAGTTTGTTTTTCAGCATCTTTGCACAAAACGTGATGGTAATCAGGCTTCATTGAAAATGAGGGACGCTACAGTGCTTCTAAATATTTCTCTTTCTCTCTCGCAGACGTGCTGATTGTGCTTATCAGATGACACAACAAGTATGTGTGTCTGGTTTTTGAGGGTGGAAGGATGCATGGGAGTCAGCATGGGAGTCAGGGAGCTTCAGCCGCAGGAGCCATAGTTAGTGGCTCACTATAGCCCTGCGTAGCACTAAGGGTCCTTTCTCATTATGTGCTATCAGCGCTATCAGGTTTGGCTGCAAGGTATTTCACTTATCACAGAGCAAAGCCAACAGGCTCCTGAGCTCCTCTCTCACCAAACATTTTAATTGGATCTTTTAGCACTAATCTGCTGCCCCCAAAACACTGCCTGGGTTTTAATTAAACAAACGCCATATTAGATTTCACTTAGGGCTCCTTGAAATGCCACATTTAACTCATCCTCAACCACAGTGCCAGAGGGAGGTGACGCCACCCTCCACCCCGAAAAATCTTTTTTGATTGCTCAGTGTTTACAACACAAACAAACCCTGTACAGTATTGCGATCTATTTAAAGCGTGTGTTTGGAGGTTATAAACTGATGTTTTCACTCCGTGCTAGGGCTATGCCAGTGTGATGAATTGTGGCTTTTGTGCTAAGCCCGTGTCTCCATCCGTGCGACGACGGACGCAGCTTCTACTACAGACCTCAAACAGCCCAATCGCCTCATCTTGACACTCCTTGGCTTCGATTAATACCAGGATTATTCAGCCAGAACGCGTCAACAGCACTCATATTTCTCTCTGAGACGAGGATAAATGGATCATTCTCACGCTGCCGATAAATCAATAAAACATTACGCTGATGCAAAAAGAGTTCCCACGAGAAAGGTGACAGGCAGGGAGGGGCTTACCACCGCTGCTGTCTTGCTTTGCCCATTTGTCATTTTCATCTTTCTCACTTTCACGAGCATCTGACAAAGGACGGGACAGAATAAAGACATGAAATGAGGAGAGAAGGTCCCGATTTCATATCTTTTGTTCTGTCTACATGATGCAAACTTTCATCTCAACAAAAAAAAATAAATGAATTAACTCTTGGAGTGGTCGACTGAATACCGCACAATGAATGAAGCTTTTCCCAAAACAGGAGGAAAAAGCTCAATACACCACGCTGTCGCCCTTATCTAGCCTACTCCAGACGTGGAAGAAGGAAGGACCATTAATGCACCCCTGGGTGTAGAAATGAACCTGCACTGGGCTCTACTGCTGACAGTGTATCAACTTGTGCAAGCCTAAGAGAGCTATCTCCAAGTCCTGGCCAATGAGAGTTTGACTATTTCCTCACTTACAACCACTTACAGCAGTCACATTGAATCAATGCCTGTGGATAGTTTGATTGGGCCAAGCTCCCCTCCCCCCCCTCCCCCCCCCAAAGCAAAGCCTGTCTCCTAGCATATATCCTGAGCACACTTGCTTTGCCTTCGACCCAACCACTTCCACTCTTTACTGCCCAAGGGTGCTTTTTACTTCTATTACAAGATTTTAATTCTCTTTGATGATAGGCATCTAACACAGTGCCCTTAACCCTAATCTATCTCTCTCTATCTGCCTCCTCCTTTTTCTCTTTGCTGTGGCAATGAGGCGAGCATCATTATGCATGTAACTTGTATGCATGTGACTTGAGTGTGTTCATAATCATGGGTTTAGGGGGTATGGGGGGTAGGGGGTGGGGCTATAGTTGAGTGTGTGTCTTCCTATGTCAGTGCCTTTATGCATGCATTTGTGTTATGTATCAGAGAGATTAATGTTATGCACATGTCCCTGAAGCTACAAAAGCCATTATTTGGTAACACACCTGAGACATGAGTGTGCCGGCAGTAGTGGCAGTCATGGTTTAAGTCACATAACTCCCTATCCAGCTTTTATTACAGCTTATTGTCAATGCAAATGAGCACAGCTAAAGCTATCAATGCCACCTGAGCAGTGCCAGAAGAGACAGCAGGCGCACATTCCTGCAAGTCCTTGATAAAACAATTGTATGATGAATGAAAAAGAATAACTCCATAAATGATGAATTGCCCCCTTTTTGAAGCACTTTCTGATTCTATCTAAAAGCTCACACATACTGCAGATTAGGGGTTTGCAGGCTGTTCTTGCACCATTTGATAGCATTGGTATTCTGTTGGAACTGGCTTTCTGGATGTCTGCAGCCATTCCAGGGAAGAGGAGACGCGAGAAAGAAACGGCAGAACGGCAGAGTCAACTGCATTAAAGTTTCGATGACGACGGTGAAATATTACTGAGAGAGGAACCTCAAAAATTGATTTGGATATGAAAAGAAAGGGGGGGCGCGGATAGGGAGGGAGGGGGGGGGGAGAAAAATGTGATGAGAGAGACAGAGAAAGAAAAAAAGGAGAAAGAAAGAGAACAATTACAAGGGGGCTTGCAGTAGGGATCTCCGGGAGGTGAAGGAGTAAAAACAGGAAGAAAACAAGGGTGACGGATAAAGCACCAAACAATCTTTGTCAAGACTTTTACACATTTCTCTCCAGTGGCTCTGATTCCCATAGTAGGCTCCAATTCCCCCTCTAGCTACAACACGCCACTATTTTCCTACCTTTGTGTGTGTATGTATGTGTGTGTCTGCGTGTGTGTTGAACTGGCTCTCTGCCTAGCCAATTATGTCCTTGTGCTAGAGCCATCTCCCCGTCCCTGACCTTTACCGCCCAGCTCCCAACAGACTGCCCTCCACTCCACCACTTTGTCTGAATGTCTGTCCCACTATAACTCTTCGCTGGCCCACTAAAAAGAAGAGAAATGTGCTTTCTTTTTTCTTCATTTCCAAGGAAAGCATACAAATCCATCCTCTTAAAATTATTTTTTCCTTTCATCCGTCTTTCCTCACAAAATGGCTGTGGTTAAGAAGGTCAAGAATGATCTGTTATATCTCCACGCGCTTGTTCACACGCGTGGAACATCGGCGTCGGAGTCTACCCTTGTCGCTGCGATCAAAGCTATTAAAAGCTGTGAATGTATTTCGGTTTTTGTAGGAGAATTTCTATCCAGGGTGAGGAAAAAATCTAAATAAAATAATAATGCAAAAAAGATCTGCCCATTACTTCCTGATGGCATACCTCAGCAGGACTCCACAATCCAATCAAACGGCAGATAATGAAAGCAAGGAAGCAATTTAAAACCTTGAGGGTCCTTCAAAAGCAAAAAAAGGCAGCAAGTCAAGCAGATCAGCCAACATTATGGCAGATAATCCATACAATGCACACTTGGTTCTTTTCTTCTCTTTCCTTGTCTTTCTTTCTCCTTCTCTGTTGCAGTATATCTGTCTTTTTTTTTTTCCTTTCCTCCATTCTGTCACTTTGTTGCTCAAGTTGCAGGGCAGGATAATTAAACTTCTCTGACGCTCTACCTCTCCAACTACTTCACAGGGATGGAGTTAATGGAAGTCCCTGGCTTCTACCAGACCTTAGACTTTAAATTGAATGTCTCCACTCCATTTGAGAGCTGGAGGAAGATAAAAGGACAAAGTGATAGGCTCTTTGCTTCCCGTTCATAGAGCTCTAACTAGATAACTGGAGACACTTTAATGGTCACTGCTCTGCATCATATTCATGACAAATGAATATCGGCTGAGTGTGAGTGCCAATAAAATGGGTGATTGTCTGGTCCGTGGCTACATGAGTGCATATTGATGTGTGTGCACTTGCATGAAGCACAGAGAGTGAAATGGCTCCTTTAAGATTTGAATCTGACGGCTCTGTCCGTTTTTCTTGTCTCTCTTTTCTCCGGCTCATATCTCATCCAAGCATTTTTTTTTGAAAATGCAAGGATGCCAATAGGAGACCAAAAAACCAGGGGCTCAAAAAGTGTTGCATTTTGTGAGTGTTGCAGCGTGTCAGCAATGTTTTTTTTTTGTTTTGGTACTTCCCATTTAGCTGTCTCCCTTCACTGTTATCAAAAGCAGAGGAGGGTTAAAGCAGTGAACTGTCAGAGGCTTTGTTGCTATGTGCTCACTTCTCATTAAGAGCTGGGGCGTGAATCTTCGGGTGCAAATGGATGTGCAAGTATCTTTACTTCACATACTGTACATAAGCTACTCTTCTATTTGCAAACTTCTGAAAGGTTTATTTTGTGCCACAATTGGAGACCAAAGGGGCTCGGCTGTTGCAAAGCATGTGGCTTTGATGTATCCTTCAGCTTGAGGTGGAAACACAGACGCATACGTACTCGTCAATTTATTCATTCACGCGCTTCGGCTGCGTGTAGCATCAAAGTGGCAGGCTGTTCTGTACCGACGCCTCATAACTGATTAGTAAAGCTTGCTTCTTCTATTAGTGTGGGAAGTGTCCAGTGTATAAAATGTACATATATGTGTTTTCTGTTTTTCTTAAGACAGCTGAATGACAGCTCTAATCAGTGGCTTCTCAACTCTGTTTCGATTCTATTTTTATTCGACTTGTGAAGTTATGGTTTCTGATGAATCCTCCGCAGGATCACGATGAACACACACCCCTCATGTCCCTGGCTGTCAGTGTACAGTACACAGGCTTGTTATGCTGGAAAACACTCTCTGCACACAACAGACCTCATGACTTGTTTGCACTCATTTCCCAAATCAATGTCACCACAGAGATGCGGGTCAAGACCTCTACTTTGCTTTACAACTGAGGTTTATGTGACTTGAGTGTGTTCTCTAAACATCGCTGAACGAATGGAAGCCCCTTGTTGTTGAACAATTTCTGCGTTGTATGGGAGGGAAGCATATGGATACGTCTATACAGTATGTATAAAGAGATTTTATTTTTATGGATACACCCATACTGCCTGAGTCTGTGTGCGTCTGGGTGGATGTGTACATGGAGAGGCTTTGAAGTGGATCCATGCTGGGTTGCATTCCGCATGGCAGGAGGATCGCTCCTGGCGATGCCACAGCTACACAACACAGTAAAGGACATACACATGCAGAAACACACATACAGACACGTAAAGCATACACGTGGACACACACAGTTGGAGGCAGTCTGAGACAGAGGAGCAACTGTATTCCATGAGACAGGAGAGTGGGCTGCGAAGCACCATACCTGCCAGCTCCTATCTCCTCGGCAGCCTTCTGTAAACCAGACCTAACCAGACTCGCCAAGTTTAGTCTGTTGAAAAGCATGGGGTTTTAAATTCAGCATGCATGCGCTCATCTCTCCGTTTTGCCTTTCTTTGAAATTTGGAAATATAATAGCTATCAGTGCTGAATTTGTGCGCTTGTTTCATAGTTTTCAGCAAAACTGTGAAAGTAAATCAAGTGTTTGTTTTTTTTTTATTTATAAGTCGCCTCTGCAACAATTATACACAAAGGTAGGTGTGAAAAGAAAATGCATGAGGTCCTAACACAGAAGACATTCATGCACACAAACAAAAATACCAGAGATCCTTGCCATAATGTTGAGCCAAATGAACACCAGAGGTCTGAACTTTAACAAAGCCTGCAGGACAAGCCGTCTTAACCCCTCGATAAAAACCCATCTGCTCAGTGAATCACCGCCCAGCGCTCATCTCCTGACTGGCACAATGAGCCTCTTCACTTCATCAACAGCTGCCATAAGGATCAATACAGCACTTCAGTATTGATTCTGCATTCTGTGGTCAATGCCAACTCCAATAATCACTCTGTTCACTCATCAATTACCCCTGTTCCACAGCTAAAGGTTAGATAAGATGTTGTTTTTTCACTAAGACTCACTACCCAGAACCAGTAAGAATAACTAAATGGATCCTAAAGTGAAAGATAATGAAGTTAGGTGAGAAGACGTGGTTTTCTAATAATGTCTGCATCCGTACGCTTGCGGTTTTCTAACAAATTTTGATTGGTGATGATGGAAAAGGTGGAAATGTTCTGTCAGAGAGAAAAACTGTTTTGCAGCAGTGTCATATTGAAATATACATCACAAACAGTAATTGTGCTGGAGGCAAGAAAGTTGCCATAGTTTGTTCTGGCATTACAGAAGACATATTTTGCTCTCTGTAACGTCTGTAAGTTAGAAACAGAGCAGCCTTCTGTGCTGAGAACATTAAGGTCAGCTGAAACATTAATTCACTCTACAGTAGAAGTAATTCGAGCTTTAAACTCATACAAACATACACACAGACACATATATAAGTATTTGACATTTGAAAACTGCGACTATGTTGCCTGACTAGCACTGATATGTACACTATGGCATTGCAGTGGGGTGAATATCCGCTTCCCTTTCCTCTCCTCTAGTAGAGCCTGATAAGCTCTGCTCCGGCTTGGCCAGATAGACAGAACGGGGGCTGATTTTTTTTTTTCTTTTTTTCTCTGCTGTGTGTCCTAGATGTCTGCACACAGTGGCAGCACTGCGTTAATTCGCTCAGACGCTGTCACGAATGCGGCTCAACGCAGCCTGAGAGAGAGAGAGAGAGAGAGAGAGAGAGAGAGAGAGAGAGAGAGAAAGAGAGAGAGAGAGAGAGAGAGAGAGAGAAAGAGAGAGAGAGAGAGAGAGAGAGAGAAAGAGAAAGAGAGAGAGAGAGAGAGAGCGCTTGGACGGAGGGCTGGATAGAGAGACAAGCAGAGATAAAACGGGAGAATTAGACAAGAGATAAAGGAGGAAAAACAACACGATGGATAGACAAGGGATGGAGATAAAAACTGAACAGGGGCTATTTATGAAGATGAATGGCTTTAGATGTTGGTTTGCAGAATTAACGTTGGTGACAAATCATGCGTGGGCATCAGTGTTAAATTCCATTCAGGCGACACGTGTCCACATGCTCATGCCTATGGATCCTGATACAGTGATGATACTGTATCAGGATAAGCCCGTCGCTCCCTGCTGCATTGAAAGATATAATCTGCGCTGTATACTCTCTATTCTAAGGCCAGAATATTTTCATGTAAGTGAGTTCAATGGAGAAAAATCACATGAAATAAACAGCACTCCCTTTTCCCTTCAATTACAGATGCACAATATAGTTTTATCACTTGCTAGCTAGCTAGGTAGATAGAGAGAGCTGGTTAGCTAGATAGCTGGACATCTAGATAGCTGTATAGCAGATAGCTAGGAAGCTAGATAGCTAGGTAAATATCATGAAATCTCAAGTGCTGTAAATAATTCATATTTTGTTGTTACCTTGTGATATTATCACTTTACCTTTGAGTATTTATAGTAGCATGGATTAGCATAAATTCTGTGAAATCATACATAACGTTAGTTCCACTGCAAGAGAGAACAAGGCCTTGAAACAAGCTTATATTTGAGATATGCTCTTACTTCTAATTTCATTTACTTTCATGAGCATATCTTCTAGTATTTTACTAAGTTTTATCCCTGACTTTTGAATTCCTTCTGTTTTAATTTGCTGCTGATGCCGTTTGCTGCTAATGCTAAAGCTAAAACTTCCTCCATGTCTACTTGTTATCTTGATAGATTCAATATAATGTACTTTTCCACAGCACTTATCTCATCATTGAAAGCCTTCCAAGACAATCCCTTCCCTGGTATAAGCTTTTGAAAGAAACGTGCAGGAAGTGACAATAACTTTAAACATCGAAAAAATGGGAAAGTAGAAGTGTCTAAAAATTGGGAATTAAATCTTTATTTCTGGTAAAAAGAGAAACTCAGCTGCAGATTGACTACGCTAACATCACTACTGTACAGTATGTTCTTCTGCTGATAGAATTAGTGTAGAGGGAATGTGGATTGTAAGGAATTTGCCATGTGAGCAATTAAATCTACACCTTTATAAGCTACCAGCCTTTATTTGTTTGTGCCAGGCAGTATTAATTGATACTTAGCCATTATTTGGAAAAAAAGGCTTTTATTTAAGAATTTACAGTAGCTAGAGGGGTGCTTAGATAGCTAGATAGAGCTAGATAAATACATTGATTGATTTTGTAATGCTGAAAGCGTGGAAAAGCAGGCCTTTTGTTGGAAAACAAAATTTGCTTAGTTTACAGTCAGCACTGACAAGGGCAGGCAGAGGTAAGAGTGGAAATAAGGATCAAATGTGGTGGCTAGAGGACAGCCATAGAGAGAAAATCAATTAGAAGGGGAGAGGGAGGGAGAAGGAGAGACGGTGAGAGAGTTTTTGCATGTGTGTGTGATAGTATCATCAAGTTCACAGCACTGAGTGAAGAGCTGAGTGATTTTATGTGAGTGATGGACAAGAGAGCAGCAAGGTGGGAGAGTAGTGACTCATATCCTGATGCAGATACCGTACCACCAGTGGCAATGTGGATGTTTGCATACAGTGTGTCGACCTCACAATAGACCTCTATTCTTGGGTGCACACTTCACACCACGGCTCTTAAGTAGATTACAAGCACGAAATACACACACGCATATACAAAAAAAAAAAAAAAAAAAAAATCTCTGTTTACAATTCAACCTGCTCTTCACAGGAAGCGTAGCACAAGCACATCAGGACACGTTCAAACACAATATACGGACCACAATAATCTCCTCTTCTATTCAAGCGGCTTCTTATAAAGAGGCACACTCTCACATACACACACAGTCAGCATCTTCACATATAGCAATATAGATAATAGCTTGGCATGGTATCAGTGCTGTGATTAATCCTTCGGCCTGCTTTTGAACACTTGATAAATCAAATCAAGGAAACACCCACTCCCACCCACACACACACTGATGCAGGCGTGCATGGAGTAATGAGCGTCTAATCAATCTTACTCAGGCGGGGCGGTTGCAGTTTCATCCTGCCAGCGAGGCTGAATTGCTCCATGCACTCTTCATTCTGACAAATATGGGACATACAGTATATTGTTTACATCTACTGTGCCCTGGGGGGCTTTTGGGATCCATATGAATTATCCATATCCACTAAGTGCCCTGTAAAACAGGATGAATCACAGGTTAAGGCTTGCTTTAAAGTCTCAACCGGTTATGTAAGACTTGAATGACTCTGCCTCCCTCTCCCTCCCCATCTTTCTCCCTCACTCTCATATCTTTTTATGTTAATTTCATCAGTTTATTTTACACTGAGGATTGCTGCAAAAATAAAAATATATATTGCTTACTGTGAATGTACAAAGCTTTACTTATGATACAAAGCTGTGCTGCTATAGTTAGAGTGGGGGAGCCTGCAGTTTTTCCAAAGAGGCAGTTTTCTGCACAATAAACAAGAGGTCAAGGAGTAGGTAAAAAAAAAAACAACCATGCCCCCTGACACGCTCTTAAACTTGTGACCAGCCATGGCACAATATTGGCCTTCAGAAAGTGCTAACGATTCCCAAGGTAGTGCTGGTGTTCTGTACAGTATGGGATCTGTGCAGTGTGGAGTGCAGTATACTGGGAAGTGTGGTTGAGTGGCTAAGATTTGTCACATGTGTCTGTGCATGTGCATGTCTTCAGTAAGTTTCTCTTAAATGCCGTGTAAATGTCTTAAATGTCTGCAAAGTAAAATGTGAATCGATGCATGTTTCCATCAGCTATCTTTATGCAGAAATAATTAAGAGGATGTGACAAGATTACATAATTAATCAGAAACTGGTGTTTTTGTCAGCCACTATGGTGACAGAGAGGAGAACAGGGTTGCATGCAACAAGGGTCCCTATTTGCACTCAAAACAGGGACGTTGCAGTTATATACTACATCCGAGACACCCCTAGAATAGAAGGCTCTCTGTATTCTTTTAAGTTTAGGTTTACTATTGGAATGGAGGCATGTAATAGTGAGTGGCACGATGACATAAATGCTTTACTACAGTAGAAGAAGCACAGTCATGTACTTGACAAAAATCCCACTAGGTTTTAACGCAGCTTTTCTTTTTTGTTATGCTAACTTTTCCACCTCTGACATCAAATTTCCTGCTTCCAATCCACACTTCTTTCATGTGCAAACTGGTGGGTGGAAACATACCTTTTGAGGGTGGGAAAAAGTGGACACAATCCAAATAATTTGGTCTTCAATTCTGCCTTTGTATGCACAGCCGCAAAAAAAAAAGCAGGAATAAAATGAAAGTTTAGGTTTGAATAATCCGTTCAGGTTTTTTCAGCAAAGTTGTGTGCCGCTGATCATAAAACCAATGTCCTCTGCAGCAGCACGAGCTGTGTAACACTCATTCTAAAACGAGAAAGACGGATGTCAGACTGGGAAACAGCATGTTCCTCAGTTTTGTATGTTTCCTGTGTGATGTGTGGGCACATAAGTGTATGCTCTGCTGCTTGTTTGTCATTCTTCAGACACATGCCCGTCCTCCTACGAGTGATTATACAGGCTGTGCATGACGGGACGCAACACATGCATGTCGGAACACTTCCCATGACCTGTCAGCCCGCCCAATCAATTCTCCCTACAGGTGTTCCTTCATAGGCTCAATCAAAATTTGGTTCACAACAGCTCAGTCTACTAGCCTGCCATTCCCTCTTTCTGGCTGGTTGTGTGTCCATATTAGTGGTGCTAGCAAGATGATATCATGTTTCCGGCTGGCCAGCAAGCTTCTTAGCCAACCCAGGCTGTCTGTTTGCTAAGGGACCACAGGAAGTCCCAACGCAATATCCACTCAGTGCGGCTGGGCAAGCCCATTAGCTACTTTAGCCTGGACTAGAGTGGGTTGGAGAGGCTATCCCAATCACTCTTTCTCTGTCTGCCTCTCTGCCGCAACTCTCTTTCTTTCACATGTACACTCCCTCCATCTTCCTCTCACTTTATCCGCCACCTCTCTGTTATCTCTCTTTCTCTCTAAATAGCTCTCTATCTCCCTCTTGCTTATTCACTCTTTACATCCATATGCTTTGTTCTCCCTCTGCAATTTTTACACTCCCTTCCGATGTGATAAACCACAATGAGAGAGAAATACTGCATTGGAAACCTGGCAGAGCAAGAGATATTTATCCGGTCCTTGCAGGGCAAGATGGAAAGGATTACAAATATTATATTTGCTTGGCTGTAAACATATTTATCAGGGGATGAATTATGTGTTGGTTGTGTATGTATCTGCAAAAACATGTTTGTCTAGACGCTCTGTCCCAGCTCTAGAGTGCTGGGAAATAACAAAAATCACATTTGACATGGCGCTACTGTCTAAGCTCACAAACATGCAAAGTGCACTTACTTAGCCATCTATTGCTTTAACCACACATATATGGAGCAACTTTAGGTTATTACTTGGGTACACTCACATTTTAGTGGAAGTCATTCATTTTGTTAGTTTTAAAACAGTATAAGCGCAAAAAAATCCCTTTCTACTATGGCTATGCCAATAAACTACTGAGACAGCCAATTAACCTTAAGGTGAATATGAAAATAGCTGACATTACAAATCATTGTCCATAAAAATGTTCCATCTTGCTGCCAATAGCACCAATAGCATCTCTTACAGCATCAAGAATCAATCTCTGAGGTGCTAATTACTGCCATGAGACATATTCTAGAGAGAGGTGTGAATGAGGGAGGGTGGTCCTTTCTATACTGTATATGAATCACTTAGCTGGTATCCTCAAGGTTATGGTCTTGAGTGCAAATGTATCTAATGACTTCCCTGTTTCAATGAAGTGAATAGGCCCAGGTGTTTAACTCAGTCCCGTGATGTCACGTGGTTACGGGCAGATATCTGAATGACAAAATGGAACACTTGAAAGGAATCTGCATCCTCACATCTCGCCACCTGTTGTGATGGAGACTATAATGAGCTCAGAGCGAAGTCACTTAAAGGTGGTGAGGACCGGTGAGCAACCCATTAGTTAACCTTATGATGTCACTGTAAGTCACATCCAACATGATTCATGACCTCTGCAGGAAATCTTCTTTCTATCTAATCTCTAGAGGTTCTGTCGCCGTCTCCATGGAGACAGACGTGACATGAGATTCACAGCCATTCAAACTAATTGGCTGTGGGATCAACACTAGAAAGAGGTAAGATAACTATTCCCCTTCATCCACATTTGTGCAGTGAGTAATAACACTAAAAACTCATACAAAATGGGTGAATTTAAAAATGGCTGAATATTAATTTCATATAATATAAAAAAAAATTAAAATGAATTAAATATGAAATATCTATAGGCTTGGCTCAATTCCTGCTCATCAGGTTATTCATTTGCATCGGGAACGGAGCTACAATCAGTGGGGGTTTGTTCAAATGAATAATCATTTGATAGATAATTATGAGATGTGTTCAACTATATTATTATATTATATTCATATATTATATCTCACCCCAGCAACCAAAAGTCCAAGATTTGTTTTGGCACTCATGTCGCGGTGGGAGAGAATGCTGGTGCATACCGGCTGTCATTCTTCTTTGCTGAATAGATAATTGACTGTGAACTTCACTGCTCCTGTGATTAATGTGGCCTTGCTGCATTTTGCTTTTTATGTTTTTATGTTTTGAGTCTGCGTTTTTGATCACTCCTTGAGTTGGAATATGTTCTGTCGAACTGGTGGACTTCAGATTAATTAAAGTAAAGTACTGCTCATCTTCCCTGCTGGGATCCCTTTTCTCCGGAGGACAGAGGCTGTCTCTTCTTCCAGCCTGCCACCTCAGGTGTGCCATACAGCCCCGTCCGACTCCCCTGCACTCTCTGTCAGCGCGGAACTTACCCAGAGCTGTGCTGTCACTGACAGACTCTGGTGACTGGAGTTTTTCTTTAACTGGAGCTCCCCTCATGTTTGCTGTAATGATCTCCACTGTGAGACTGCGAATGTGGCTGTTACCAACGCTGCCATTTTGCCCAAACAACGCAAGTGATTTAATTATGATGTCGTACACCAACACACAGCTATGGAGATTATGTAGCTTCCTAATTACACAAAAAAGGGATTTTTAACCTGCTGCTAAGAATTTGGGATTTTAAGACCTTATTACATCCAGAGAGTCTTACGCAATGGTTTCAATATGGAATACAGAAGCAAAACAAACTTGGGAGTTATCATTGGAAAAATTGCAAGACTACCCTATACCAGGCGAGATGCAAAGTATGGAGTGGATCACAGTGTACTGCAGAGTTTGCAGAGATTTCCATCTGCAGCTCTGTCTCATGTCATTGTCGAACTATTTAATACACAATCCCTCACCAATAAATCCCTCCTCATTCGTGACTATATCTTGGACAAGGGGCTTGATTAGATGTGCCTAACTGAAACCTGGCATGAACTAGGGGACTCTGTGCTTAACAAAGCCTGCCCTACTGGCTATAGTTACATGGAAAAAGCCTGCAGCTGTGGCCGTGCTGCTGGTTTAGCAATCATACATCAGGCTGAACTAAAACTGTCTCCCCTGCCAATGCCTGATCTTTCTTCTTTTGAATGTCTTGCTCTGTAATGTAAACCTCCATACTCCATGACAGCGCGTCTCATCTACCATGCCCTCAAACCATACCTCCTCACGTTGATCTGCTCCATGTCAACCAACATTGTCATTGTTGGTATTATGAATATACATGTCGACAACCCCCACTGTCATTTTGCAGTGGAGTTCCTGAGTCTGATTAAGTGTCTTGGCCTGAAGCAGCATGTCGAGGTCCCTACACACACCAGGGGCACACACTTGACCTGTTAATCACCGACTTCACCCCATCAATAACCTAAAGCTCTACGATCTGGGTGTGTCCAACCAGAAGGTGGTCTAAATGGATTTGTCACCCCCTACTGCCCTCCAAATGCCTTTTTGGAACTGGAAAAGCACTAACCCAGCCATCATGACTATGGACCTCCAGCACATCACCTGCCCAGCTTGTACATCAGTGGATGAATTAGTGAGACTCTACAATACATCTCTCAGCAGTGTCTTTGATCTTCATGTCCCTGTCAACACATGTGAGATCAATTTTTCATGCTCTGCTCCATGGTTCACTTATGACCTGCAGAAAATAAAAACAGCTGGACGTGTCCCGGAATGACGCTTCAGACACTCTGGGCTTGCTGTCTGACAACTGGCCTTCTGTGAACATCAAAGGATTTACTCCATGTCCCTTAAAGATCCTCTGTCACAGTTTAACCTCCAATCTAATTAATAACAATTGCAGCAACCCTAAGCATCTTTTCCCAACATAAATCATCTCCTGAAGCCACAATCATCTTCCACAATTGAAGCTACATAAGAGAAATATAACAGCTTTATTGACTTTTTTTTAGAGCCAAGGTCAACAATATCTGCTCTCTGATGTCCAGCTCTTCCTCTCTGCCTCCTCCTGTCATCGACCCTCTGTCTGGGAGCTCACCGTCTCTACTCCATTTTACTGGCGTCAGGCAGAGCCACATTGAGGATGTCCTCAGGAAGATGAAACCCTGTACCTGCACCCCATTCCCACAGCTCTGCTCAAATCATACCTCCCCTGCCCCACCTCAAGAACCCCTGGACTCAGAAATTCTTACCAGTTACAGACCCATCTCCAATCTCTCTTTCCTGCTCAAGGTATTGGACAAGGTGCTTCTGAGATTCAGGACCACCTTAGACACGACAACCTATTTTTTCAGTCTGGTTTTCATTCAGCACACAGCTCTGCTGAGGGTTGTGAATGACCTACTGATGGCAGCTGATGCAAGGTCCCCTTCTTTCCTGATTCTCCTTGACCTGAATGCTGCATTTGACACCGTGGCTCACACTATCCTCTTAGACCGTCTCCACACCACCACTGGATTGTAAGACTCTTCACTTAAGCGGTGTCAGTCCTACATTTCCAGTAGGACTGAGTATGTCTCTTCGGGAGGATGAAGATCTAGATTGCTCCCTGTGACCTGTGGTGTTCCACAGGGATCGGTTCTCGACCCCATCCCGTTTACCCTCTACATGCTCCCCTCTTGGATGTGTCATCAGCAGACAAGGGTCTTTTAATTTCTATGCTAATAATACCCAGCTGTACATCAAAACTGCCCCAAGCCTTTCTACAGCCTTGTCACACCTCAGTGCCTGTCTTAAGGAGATAAAGGTCTGGATGTGCACAAATTTCCTCCAGTTAAACAGCAGCAAAACTGAAGCTTTCCTTATTGGCAATCCGCAAGTTTAAACCTCTGCTCACCTTTGATGACCACGTAAGACATCTTTGCAAAACCTCTTTCTACCGTCTCAAAAACATCTCTAAACTCTGCCCCTCTCTAACCCTGTCAAATGCAGAGAAACTGTCCATGCCTTTATCTCTTCAAGACTGGACTACTGCAATGCGCTCTTCACAGGGATCCCTGGCAGGAGCACCCAGAAGCTCCAGTACATTCAGAACAACGTTGCCAGGATCCTGATGAGAGTGAGAAAACACAAACATATAACACCAATTCTGTTTTCATTGCACTGGCTCCCTTGTCTCCTTCAGGATTCACTACAAAGTCCTGCTAGTCAAATACAAATCCATCAATGAACATCCCTCCCTACAGGGTCTGTTCATACCACAAACCTCCACCTGCACCCTCAGATCTGCCAGCAGCTTGCTCCTCCAGGCCCCCGGTACCAAGCTCGGCACCATGGGGGATTGAGCCTTCTGCTCTGCTGCACCATGCTTGTGAGCATCTGAGGGCAGCATCGACCTTAGTCTCTTTCTAAAAAGGCCTAAAAAAAACCTATTAAGGGAGGCTTTTAAATCTTAATTCTAATAGCTATTTTCTTTATGTTGTGTGTTCCATGTTATTAGTACCGTAGCACTTTGGGTTTGACTACGAATGAAAAGCGCAGTAAAAATTACATGTATTATTATTATTTATTATTAAGTGTTTCCCATTGGAACCACAGCTATAATCATAAGAGCTAGAGAGCATAAATATAATTAATAAGCCAAGGCTGGAATGACCGAGTAGGGGGGAATAAGCAAGCACTGAGTTTCTGAAGAATGAGTGTGTGAGGACAGACTTTCTTGGTTGATTTGCAGAGCAAGCAGATTTAGGAGAAAAAAAATACAGTGAAGCAGAGAGTTCTGGTAGAAAAAAAAAAAAAAGATGTTTATCTATATGTTGCAAAAAGAAAAGAAATATGAACAAAGAGGGAAAGTCAGGGGGAGAGAGGAGAGGAAGGTAAAAACTGAGACTGTGAGCTGAGCAGGCATAAAAGAGAGATAAAGGTCAGGATGAGGGAGAAAGGATGAGAGGGAAATGCAGGAGACGAGCCACTGCGATGTCACTGTCACCTCATTAACGTTTTCAACTTTGTTTTTTTGTCGCTTTTGTTTTATTTCGTTCTTCTCTTCAGTTTCCCCTTTCCTTTCCTCCTATTTCCTCATCTCCTTTTCCCTCCTGTGGCAGGCTAAAAAAAAAAAAAGAAAAAAAAAACCCTGGCCCTGTTGTTTCCAAGATAAAATGCTGAAGCTTGTGAGGGCAAAAACAGGGGCAGAGAAGGCAAAAACCTAAAATAACCACATAATTAAGTCCCCAAAAAAGCTCTTCCTATTGATTTGCTGTCCAGAGCAAAACAGGGAGAAGCGAGAAAAGTAAAAACAGGGCTTGGAGGAGCATGATGAAGAGGGAAGAAAGACGAGTGAGGAAACATTTTTCAAATGAGAATCCAGCTTGCTGTTTTCTTTTTCTGAGACACGGAGGAAAACACACAAGTCCACTAGAATCTCTTCTCTTCTATCCTTCAACCATCTCACTCCCTCATTCTATTCACTCTATTTTTTTTTTCATTTAATTTTGCACCCATCACGAATAGCTGGAGGGCAATATAATCTACGTCCACCAGTGTGCAGTATAATGCCTGTGCACACACACACACACACTCTCTCTCTATCACACACACACACACACACACACACACACACACACAGCTCATCAAGATAGGCAGCAATACAAAGCCTACAATGCTCTTGGTTTATTGGAATAATTCATATACGTGCTACATGTGGGACAAGTTATTATGCAGCCACTGCACCTGGACCGATACATTTTACACGAGACTGAGGGGTCAAATACATTTTTCATAACTTCAGCTGTGACAACATAAACCGTTCCAGTATGTTGCCATGCTAACTCCACAAGCTGCTGAACCGTCTGAGAAGGAAAATGAATACTTTGGCATTTTGAATTTGCAGTTATTCCTTTGCCCTTGCCACAATGTGAAAAAAATAAATTTCAGCTATTGCTCTTTGTATACTCTGGGGTAATAGCGACAATGTCAGAGTGAGTATTTTTTAGTGGGAACATGCTGGACGGATAACCAAAGAGGTTTAGTCACTTGTGGCTAATGGTTTAGATCCTTTTCCTTTGGTTTCAGTGGTAATACTAGGAGGTTAAGGCGGTTAAAGCAGTAGAAATATACAAGGAGGGGAAGCTTATTTAATACATAAATAAAAAGGATTTGTTTAACGTAACATGTGCACTGATGAATATCTAAGCAAACTACTGGGTCAGGGAATATGGCTGCGAAAATAAATAAGTCAACATGTTTCCAGTGCACATTACTGGTGGTGCACTAGTGCTCCCATCTTACATGAGATACCTGAAGTGAGCGCATAATATATTTATAGAATATTTACCACACCGCAGACTTTGAATAGACTTTGATCCAGCGGCTTCAATAGATTATTTTTTTTGCATTAGAATTTGTTCGCCCCCCCCTTTTCAATTATTCCTCCAGCAGTGAGAAGAAGCCATTCTTCAGCTAAACTAAGTGCCAATACTGCTACTTTTCCTTCACACTGTGTCAAGGGCCCGAGGAAGAAAAACAGCAGACTCCAACTCAAAATGTCAATGCTTTGATAATTTGAGAGAGAAAAGAAGGATTTGATGCAGCCTTTATTCAAATCAAAGAGTCGGAGCTTACCTCAGAAAAATATGTGACAATATCTCTCCTTCCCGCCCTCCCTCCATTTTAACCTTCTCGAGACTTACAGTAACTGCACAGGTCCATTCCATCAGGAAGATGGTGTTGCCAAAGCCACTCTCTTCAAGGTGATCCTGCATCAAACGATTGCCACGCATGCACACATGCACACACACACACACACGTAGGCAAACAGGCAAACAGCACACATCTCTCTCTCTCTCTCCTATTCTCCTTAAGTGCTAAGGGCAAAGCTTCAAAGCAGGTCAAACCACTCTCACAGTTGTTATTCAGTTGACTCATTCCCTTTTAAACAATGCCTGCTCAATTTATAGCAAAGCAATGATGCTTTTAGGCTCACTTTTGTTTGCGACCACTGTCCATATGTCCAATGCGCTGAAATACATGAAGCACAACACACACCTTCTAGAGTTGCCAAAGGATCAACATGCATAGGTTTGCTAAATTCTTGTGCAGGAATGCTAGAAATGTCTTCAACCTTCTGCTTTACGTCTGTAAAATGTGTTAAAGGGAGCAGTCATATATATGAAAGAAGTTCTCCCCTGTGTGTGTGCCTGCTTTAAATGATTACATATAGTGAACGGTCATTACCAGCAATCTAGCAGAGATATTTCTGTCTAACTTAAATACTGAATAATTGATACAGCCGGGTCAGTGGTGAGCGCCATAACTCGAGTTCAAGCTGCTACAGGGAACATGCAATATACCAAACGTTGTTTATGTCAATTCAGTTCAATTCATAAACACACAACCGAAAATACACATCCCAAAGCGGATGCGCAGATACCAACACTGATGATAAAATGGGGGGAGGAATCACGAGAGAATATGCCGTGAGGGTGTTCAATTACAACAAAAAAAAAAGAAACCTTCCAACATCTAGGAATCTAGGAAATTATGCTTTCAGTAACAAATAACTGGGCTCTCTCTGTTCTTTGCACCTTCGTGAGAACAACTAATGAAATACTGTCTATTGAGAGAGGGTGTGTGTTTTTTTTTCTCCAGCATTGTGATAAATAAATAATAAAATAATACAAAAATAAATTGTTATTGGATTTTCATGCCTTTGGCGGCCTGAACACACTCCCTTATTTATGACTACCTCCACTCTGTTTTGCCCTAACAGAGAGGATCATTCCTAGTCACTGCCTCTAATTAACAGTTTACATACGCAGAGGGTGGAAGTCCCGAGTGTACGTGTGTGTGTCTCTATGTGTGTGTGTGTGTGTTTGTTGAATGCATACACTAAGTACGTACATGTGCATGCGTGAGGAGCGTATGCGTTAAGTTGTGTGTGCACATACAGTACGTTACGTGTGTTTGTGAGCATTAGTATGTATCTCTTTTATTTGTAAGGTCTCCTCTGAATCTGTAATTACAATCACGCCAAAGCCAGGGTCAGTCTGTTGCTGCTGAGTTGTGAATAGGCAATACACACACGCACACACACACACACACACACACGTGTATGCCCAATAACAAGGCCTCCTAATCTCCAGATTTTATCCACTCTTATCTCACTCTGTACTGAGTCACCACATTCTGCATGCAAATTTACACAGAAGTCGACCAGAACCAATCTCAACCAACTAATATACAGTTATAAAAACTTATGAAAGCATAGAGTAATGTGGCAGATAACACATGAGCTTCTAGTGCTTATGAGAAATGATTTCATCCACCAATCATAACACACATTTTAGATGAATTAAATAGGCAAACAGTCTGATCAAATGGACAAAGAAAACCTACAGTAATTTCCAGGTTTTGCACTTTCAACCACAACACAGGGAGAATCAGTCTATAGTAGCATCTCTTTGGGTAATTAAAATGAAAAAGAATTGAGAATTATTACAGCATATATCAATACAGTTTCCCAATGCACAGGAACATGCATCATACCTAAATTGATTTTTTTTTTTTTTTAATGGCTGCCACCCAGTCCCTGCCCAGACTCTGTATTTGTATGGTTTGCACATTCCACATTAGTAATGCAGATCCTTTCTCTCCCTTCCTCTCTGCCTGTCAGGCTCATCTGCTCCAATAGCCCTCAACGTGCTAAAAATGAGCCCTCGATGTGTTAAAAGGAGTCAAGCATAGACCTGGCTCAAATTTATTTTTCAAACAGATTCAGTCCCCCCCCCACCCCCCACCCCCCCCTCAAGGATTGATTGATCTAGTGTGACACAAAGGCAACAACCAGATTGTCCCAAAATGCTGCAAACGCAGAAAAAAAAGCAAAGGCCCCCATGAATTTATTTTTCTTCTGTAGGCATTTTTTTTGCATCGTGTTATTAATGTCTTCAGTGGAACTTCTTACCATTGCCCTTGGATTACAAATGATATTCTGTTGATAATTCAGTTTGTTTATTTGAAATATTTGCTGCTTTTCATCACGACGTTTTAAAAAATCAAAAAGCATATAAAAATAAATGCTTAAAGACTTTTTAAGTGGTAAAATGCAATCTTACATTGGATCAGGGTAATGCACTCTAATTTTAAAAATATACACCATAAATTCACTCATTCTAGTTAAAAACCGAATTATTTATGAACTACATGCTGTTTTACATATAGCCTCTGAATATATATATATATATAACCATATATATATAAAGCCACTAAAAGACACTAATAATAAAATAATCTCACAGCATTAAGAAATCCTTAAAATAAAAAAACAGCCACTTAATAATGACACAGTCATATAAAAAGCTGTGAAAAGCATCTATTGCCAGCTGATGTTTGTGTAACAGCTAATGGTGCAAATAGATCACATTCAGTGCCAATAAAAAGAAAAGTCTATAGTGAAAAGATAAACTCCAAAAAAGCCTGATGTCTGCTGTCTTACAGAGCCGTAACATGTATGAGGACAAGCCCCTTGAGAAAAGTGGGGGACGGTTCCACACTTGTTAACGTTGAGGAGCACCATCGTCACTCACTATCAATCATCAATTATAAGAGCATTAAACCAGGTGGGATCATGGTCGTTCAGTATCAGCGTTTGCTCCCCAGTTGATAGAGTCACTGTGGATGTTTTGCTTGTCAGTGCTCTTCACTGACAATTAAACCTATAATCTCATAAACGATATACAGCTCAATGATGCAGAGCTGCTGTCAACTATCGTTAGCTCTTCGTACAGTGGTTAATGGAAGAGTGAAAGGGAGCGCATGAAAAAAAAAAAGACAAAGACAGAGGGATAGTGGGAGGGAGGAAGGGAGCGAGTCAGTTAAAGAGCAAAAAAAAAATGATAGAGAGGTGACTACAGATGGCTCCTTCTCACTCTGATCATTCAAGATGATAAATGGACAGAAAGCGGGAAAGCCAGAGAGGAGGGAGAAAAAGGTGGTGACGGGACTCACCATGGCCGGCTCGTAGTGAGGCCGGGGAGCGGTATATGGACACAGGTGGCTGATGGTGCCTCGGCCCCTGAGGGCCCTGCGGGTGATCGGGCCGGGGCAGGGCAGGGGGCAGGGCGACTCCAGCGGTAGGGGACAAGAGATGGAGGTCTGAAGATGAAGAGGCGCCCCAAGCAGAGCCCAGCGCCATCCATCCCACTGCCAGAAGCAACATCCAGAACAGCTGGCCCTCCTGGGGCTTTTCTTTGGGGAGCATGGCTCACGCCCCCCACCCCTACCGAATATTTAAAAGAGAGTAAAGCAGATGTGCAAGGATCTCAGAAAAAGTGACCTTTCCGTAGCCAGGATACAGCGGCAAACTCCATAGCAGAGAAAAATCAACACAAGCTCCTTAATGTAGGATCCTCCAAACAAAATACAGCTCAGGCTTGTGTCTTGGACTCCACTCGTTGGAAGGCAGAAGATCTCCTGCTGTTCTTCGTTTGCTTGTTGGCTCTTTGAACCAGAATCCAATATGTCTTTACTTTCTGTTCTCGGCAGGATCACCCTGTGGCTGCTCCTTTGATGACCATGTAGCTCATGTGTGTGTGTGAGAGTGTGTGCGAGCAGCTAGCGAGATCATGCACGCATGCTTTCGTGGGCGACACCTGGAATGTGTCCCTCTGCGCCCTTCTTCACCTGCAGGCACAGACTGGGTGACAGGAGGGGGGACAACCTGCGCTGCAGCCTTCTGCCAGCTTGCCCCGCTTCGTTCTGCTCTGCACAGCTCCGCTCTGTCAAGCCACAGATAATGCACAGCCTTGGCTATGAGACCGAGGAGGAGGGAGAAAACGGAGGGAGGGAACGAGAGAGACGGGGAGCTCCACACACTCCGGCGCGGACAAACTGTCAGCTTTCTGTCTCTCTATTGTCTCGGCAGTAACAGACTCCCTTCTCCCTCACAGTTCGTAAACAGAATCTCAGCGCAATGTGAAGATCTCCACTCGGGCTTTATCTCCGTCTTTAAGTTTGGATCCAATATTTGTCTGACTTTCTCCCCCCCCCCCCCCCCCCCCTCTTTCAGCTCTTTCTTCTTTTTTTTTATGTCCCTGGAGAAGTGAAATGGTCTGGCTTGTTAACCCAGGGAGACCCAGACTGATAGCTCTTTGTATTACTCCACAAGAGAAAGAGACAGATTTTCAGACAGATAAAGAAAGAGAAAAGCCAGGGCGAAAGAAGAGGATGAGAAAATGAGAAACTGCTAAGAGGGAGAGAGACAGAGGGGTGGGGGGACAGAGATAGAGAGAGAGAGAGAGAAAGAGAGAGGAGGAGGCGAGAGCGGGAGAAAGAGAGAACAGGGGAGAGAGAGAGAGAAAGAGAGTGGATGAGAGCGGGCTCAGGTGAAACTAAGCGAAGATGATGGGACGGAGGAAGAGAGGGAGAAGAGGGGAGGGGAGGGGAAGAGGGAGGGGGAAAAGCGGCAAGTGGGCCAGCCTATGCAAATCCTCCCTGAGCAGCGAGCAAATCAGGGAGGCAGGCAGCCACTGCAGAGGAGTGGGCTGCCTTTAGTCACAGAGAGAGGAGATGTGAGGGAGGTGTAGGGGGAGGGAGAGGGAGAAGGGGAGCCAGCGGAGGGAGGATTGGAAAGAGTGAGGGAATGAAGAGCAGAGGTAAGAGACGAATGGGGGAGAAAAATGAGAGAGTGAGGTAAAAAAATTGAAAGGGATGTATAATAGTGGAGCTCCCACTCTGTCTGGTATTCCTGGAATCACATTTTCGAACCCAGCTCAGGGTATCGCGGTGTCACTTTCCCTCCAACAGCATGTGACCTCCCGTTTTTCCTCTATGTTTTGATGGTTCTGAAAGCCTATTGAAGCCAAACCACTGAACAAAAAAAAAAAAAAAAAAAAAAAGAGGAGCCATGCATTATGCACATGGCAACAGATTTTGTGAATTTCAAAAGGATGAAATCTCTCCCCACTCAAACAGGAATGACAGAATAAAGGCTTCCAGTCTCTGTTCTGTCAATCTTAGAGGAGTTTTCTGAAGGGGGAGCCATCTGTAGGCCTTAGGAGAAATAAACACTCAAAAGTCAAATTGCAGTTTAATCACGTCGCTTGTCAAAAACACAATCTGATCTGACACGAACGTTCAAGTGTTTTGCTGTTGACCCTCCGGATCAATGCCGAGGTATTCCTAAATGACAAGAGGACTCCGCGTACAACCGAGTTGTAGTAATGTAACCGTTGATGTGCTGTTTGCTGGTGAGGCAAAACTTTTCATGTACTGCGTGACTCATTGTTGGCTTTGAGGAGGCTCTGTGCATAGCCACTTCACAGCTCCAGCTTTACTCTGCTTCTGTGCATATGTCAAGATGTCCCTTCCTATTTTTCATTTAGGAAGGAGTCCTTATCTGAGACACCCGGGGGCTCAATTATTGCACTGCTTGTTGTGAGCACAGAACACAGAGATAATGTTTCATGGGAAAATGAACGACAGAGGAGAGAGGACATTCAGACATCCATTGATCCATGTAAAAAGGAGGCAGCAATCGGGAGCGGAGTCATTTTACAATATAGAATAAATATTGTTAACAATATAAAGGAACGTAAACGACATTGTATATCGAAAGAATTAGCATACGTATTGTGTAAGTCCTAGCTGAACTATGCTTCTATTTATACTGATACTAATAATAATACTTGAGTTCGCCCATATGACAAAAACCACCATTTCTCACTTTCCTCTTTAGTGTCTAGACACACAGATGGTTTATGTTTTCACCTCCATTGGTGTGTCCCCTTTACTCCACAGATAACCCACAGTTCTTGCTGCCAGTAGTTTCCATAGGGACTATTTCTTTGATAGAAAATAGTTCCATCAAAGATATTTCTACCAAAGTAGAAAGCGTCGGCAAGCACAGTATTTGCAAACTACCTGCATGGCTAGATGCCACTGAATGTAAAGTATGTGTGAAAATATATGCTTCTGTAATTGGTTGAACCAAACTTTTGATTTTGGTAGTTCTTTTTTGTTTTAGGAAAATAATAAGAAGTTTATTTTTTCTAATTAGTTTTAAAGGAAAGGCTGGTGCTATTCTGTTTTTGTTACTGTCAACAAATCTCACTAATAGACTTAAAACAGGTCCATCTCTCAATATTTTCCATATTCTGTTTGTCAATCTTGAACCATTTCTCCCCAGAGAAGATGTAAATCTTTCAATCAATGAGTCACGAATATAAACTTTCAACTTAAAAAAAACAAACAACTAAATAATTTCCGGGAATATGGACACTGTAGTTTCAGCAAAAACTGCATATACAGCAGCAGGATGGCTTATGCGGAACTCCAAGTAAATTGCAGTGCCCATGTTCATTGTAGTGAAGGAACATGTCACCCAGTGCAATGATGAGCCAGTGCATTAATGTGTTTTTAATAGTTTTTGAATAGAATAAGCTATAACAGGTTTTGGCTTCATAGATAATACTTAAGAAGTGTCAACTCGCGATTGGTTTTGGTGTTTTCTTGGGATTTCTTAACAATGAAATATCTCCAGACTTATTCTTTAAGTGAAAAAATATGTTAGTTACCACAGAATCAGTGTGTTCTTGCAGTTACAGGGTTTACTTTTATGCAACATTGCAGATGAACAGCAGATTTAATTGTCCTCCGCAAAAATTTTTGCTTAATTTTTCTGAATATCTTTGTTTTTTCTTGAGTGTAGCTTTGTTGTACTTTTCCATGCGAAAAGAAATTAGTGGCTTGTAAAGCAGTCTCAAAGTAAAAAATGTTAACTACTGGTGCAGAGCAGATTGAGATTCAAACAAGACCACAGTCTTTGTTAAATACTGTATATCACCATGAAAGCAATGTCTGGGCTAAATATATCATCACAATGAAAATTGAATTTGCATGCAATTTTACTGAGCTTCATCATCTAACTGCTGTTTGGTGAGCAGATTCTTTCATTTTTGCTCTGAAGACGCTGGTTGAGTTTAATCTCTGCTGTAGCTTGGGTTGCATGTCTGCTCTCAGGGAAGGCTGACTGTCACACTCATGCTGGGAGTCTGATCTTTTCTGAAGAGAACATAACAAAAGCTGACAAGCCAACAAAGATATACGTCATCTCTGACATTTCATCCAAATTATCTGTTCATGTCAAACTTTTTAAGACGATGTGATGTAGGATGCCAAAACATTTTAAGTATTTTTTTTAATTTTAATTTAAGTTGTTTTATTTTAAGTGTTTTTACATGTAAATGACATATTAATGACAAAAAAAAAAAAAAAGATTTTCACTTCCTCACTGAAATGTTGCCAATTTGTAACTTATGCAAATCATCTTCTCACAGTTCCAATTAATATTTACAAATGACTCCCTCCTCTACTGCAGTGATGGAGTCTTACAACTCTACTGACAGAATTGCACACTGCTTAAATTATGATATAGATTTTTTTTTTTAATTTAATTGCAACTTGATCTAGTGCTCTCCATCTCACTAACTTTGTTTCATGAGCTATATTGATATTTTTTGTCTGTGCTTAGTAAAGCCCTCATAAATTCATTTCAGAAACACCCTGCAGGCTTCACGCTGGGTAATAAGCACTACTTACGTCTAAGAGAATCTTTTTTCTATTTGTCTTTAGTGAAGAATAAAGTCAAGCATCAGCAACAAATGTCTCCCTTAATAGAGCAAGAAAAGAAAAAGAAAAATGACCAATAGTATCACAAACAAGTTTAAATGAGCAATGATACTTGCACGGGAAGTTTAAGGACAAAATACATCTGGCGACTTTCACTCTTCACTTTAAACACATGTGCCAAGTTGGCGTATATAGAATAGATGAAAGCAATATGTCACCTTGATCATTACCCTCCCTCCCCTACAGCTAAAGTGGACCATCCAGAAAGCAGTTATTCTCTTTATAGTGCAGTGCAAGAGACTGAGCAGTTGATCCGCAATCTTGTTCAAACGACCCATCAGGGTGCTTAGCCTTTCAACAGGGAAACAGAGGCATTTACGCTGCAGATGGAGGCTCTCGCTCATCTGCACGCCAGCCGCAACGGCCAATCTGCAACTAGCCTTCTCCGTCCTTATTTGCATACATACACTCACGCATAAGCAAACAAGCCAGCTGTACAGTACACACACATCATACCATAGCCACCGTGTAACCTGATCGTCTATCGCAGAGCCACACCCAACGCCCCGAGTCTGGAAACGCTGTGCCTTTTTTTCCTCCAAACCAGTCAACCAATAAGGATCTTGGGAGTGTGGGGTCTCATGCTGACTTGGTAATGAACTCTCGTCAGGATCAGGGCTAATTAGTGTTTTACATTCTGATTTCTCTGTGGTGTCTCTCTGTGACAGATGAAGTCTGTTCGGTTTGCCCTACACGCAGGCAAATGGAGCGCAAAACATCTTAATGTCACAGAAGAGTGGGGACACAGAGGAAGGAGGATTAAAAACTCTTAACTCTATTAACCTCAACTCCGAATTCATAACTAAAAAGTATCAGACCAAAACAATGCATGTGTCCCCGCATGTGTGACAAATGGCAACCTGAACTGACACAGTGATGGCTGCGCTGAATGCAGAAAACGCTAGAGATTAGGAGCCAGGCTGCAATTAACATTTTTTTATTTATTCATTACATTTTTATTTTCATTATAAAAATCTGCTGACTTTTTTTAATTCATTGGTCAATCATAAGAAAATAGTGAGAAATGCTCATCACAATTGTGCAGAGTCCAATAAGGAATAATGGCCCAAGTCATTTTTTGACAAAAATGTTTTTTTTTGCCTAAATAATCTCCTCATGATGCTAAACTATTTTTTGCTGTTTACTTAGAAAACTGAAAAAAATGACTTGGGGAATTATTTTAGGACGGTGATGATATGATGAAATTGCATGTTTTGTCAAACCAACCATCCAAAATCCAAATATATCCAATTTATAATGATATAACACAGAGAAAAAAAGTAAATCCTCATAATCTGGGAGCTGAAACTGATATGAATGATAAATGATTCATTTTTATTGTTTAATTTTCTCTCCTTTGACAAAATGATTAGTAAGCTAATTATTATTTCAGCATGAGCTATCAGGTTATAACATAAAGTAGCATACTTTTTCGAAAAAGGAGTCCATAAAACAAAGTGAAAGTAAGTGCTGACTAATAGTCAATGATACACTAATTTGAAGTTCTCTATGAAAGTCAGATCAAAGCTTATTTTGTGTAATGATACCTGACTTGTAATTCTCAGGAGGAAGGCAAATCCATTGGGCTGCTTCCAAGGTTAATCCGATGTCCTATAGGTTTGTTCTTCAAGTTTCCTCCATTAAGTCTAAAATAACTGCTGAAGTGTGATGTTTCAAAACGTATTCACTCGCTTGCAAACAGCTTCAAACCTCTGCCTGTTTGAAGTGACTGGCTTTAAAGGAGGATTGGCAGAGGACAAAGAGCGATGCTGGGTATTTGGAGCATCACAGCCTGGCAGAGGAGACACATGACGCACTCCCAAGTGAAAAAAAAAAATGACGGCGACAACAATATCGACAGCAATCCAGTAAACAGCATTTGAAGCCGTCTTTCAAGTCAGCTTCACTTCTCCTCACCAAACTGTGTACGCAATCTGTGTGTGTGTGTGTGTGTGTGTGTGTTCATCTGTGTATTTGGAGAGCTGCTGTTTTATCTGCTACTCAGCAGTTCACATACGCTGGCGCTCTTAATCCTTTGTACATCCAACTCAGAGGCACTGAGCTGCTTCATTTCTAACAACCCGTTATTTAAAAAAAAAAAATACCTAACACACAACCGTACTTGGGAACAGACTACGAGAGAGAGAACAATAAGACTACAAACTAAAGCGCCACTAGCATCCCCTAGAAGATGCAAAGTTCATCACAAAGTACAACAAGTAGTTGTACAAATGTTGGACTGAAAAATCATACTTACTGTAGTTATTTCACTAGAGCTTTACCACTAACAAGCGGCACTACAAATGTTACATTTGTCCTGAGGGTGAAACTACAGGAAAGATCATTAGGTTTTTAGTATCTCCATAGAAATACATTTTTTCAAAGCAATCTGTCAATTACATTATGAGATATCTTGTGTGCAAAGTTCACCTGAAAGTGGTGCTACAACAGCTCATGAGTTGTCCAAAATGGAAACAGTTCAAGGGAACCGTGAATGTAATAAAAAAACTTGGCAACCTGTCCAGATTTGTATGTTTGTTGTGTTCATGTTGAAAGATTTTTAGAGGGTGAGGGGTTCAACCACAGTTATTAGGAAACCTGCAGTGTTGACAACTTGCTGTGGAGTCAAACTTGTGTTATCTAATGCACACCTGGTAGACAGGTGCGTAGGAAAATGAAGTTATGCAATATAAAAGAATGAATTCCCACACACGGTCAGCACTGAGTTTATTAGAGAGCCAGTGCTGTATTGTGGACCTTTGTCAGGCATTGAATTAACAATATGAAACCACACATCATTATACTAAAGCCACAGGCTGTGTCAACCAATCAAAAACCAACCAAATCTCAATTACCATATAAATAACTGATTTAAAAAAAGAAAAAAAAAAACATCCTCAGAATTAGACAAATATATGTAAAAATCTGTAAAATACAAAATTAAATAGAATTTGTTGGTTTCAGAGAGGCAGATCAGACAATAATCAGCTCCTATCCAAACTGGGAATATCTAACAAAACTCCATGTTGGAAATACTGTAATATTTAAAGCGAAAATTTGCTTAATGTGTCCTTGATAGTGATAGAGGTGACAAGAGATAGACCAATCATGCAGATGAATTAAACAATATGCTTTTCAACATACACATTTGATGTATTATGACTTGGCCCATTGTGTTAGGGTCAACATCTGCTCTGACATGAGCAATGTGAAAGCCATCCATGGCCAGATGCAAACACATGCACAAAGCACACATCTGCCTCCCACCCCGATCCCCACCCTCACACCCCCACCCCCTAAACACACACACATACATACACACACACACACACACAGTAGACTCATACCCCACCCGTGGCTAAAGTGCAGTAATCCATCCGTTGCACTGCACTGCAGCCTAACACACTTAATAATGAATGAATCATAAAATCAAAACTGACAAGCAGCAATTGAAACGTGGCCGTTTGTTTGAAAGATTAAAAATGCAGCAACGCCCTTATAACTTATGAATGAAGCCTGAAACCTCAATTGGAGGACAGCAACCCAGGGTGAGCTGAACCAAGCTGAAAAATAAAAAATGCACAAAATGCCAACAAATGAGACCCGCAAAACACATAAAGACACACAATAGTGGAAGATAACCAACATTCACTTCCAAATTTGAGTTAGCTTTTAGATACTTCACCATTATGAAGAAGTGAAGATATGTACAAATGTTGGTGGACTCAAAATTAATTTATTTTTGTTTTCATATAAAATATGAATATAGATAACAATCACATCACGGTGTGTTCCCTTGGGTGCGTTGCTGGAACAGTGCAATCCCAGAAGACCTAGTTTCTACAGAACAGACAATTATCCTCACATACAGATTTCAATCTCACCTTTTATTTGCCACAAATAAAAACTGTGTAAGGGATTAGGCTTTTATTGCGGAAGAGTTCTGTGCGGGAACATTCATCAGGTATTGAAGTTACAACTTACACTTTTAGAGTGTCTCTGGAGAGGAGATTCAGGTAGATAACTGTGCCACCTGCAGTCTTTAAAGAGTAAAGAAAGCATTGGTAAAATACCGAACAGAATGAAAGGTGCCTGTCGTAGATGGCTTCCTAAACCGCAGATTAAAGTAAGATTGTGTTGCGATAGAGCCTAATTCCAGCCTTATCAGAAGTTTATGAAAAAAGGATCCATGCAGCATTAAACCATGACTAAATCAGAGCTATTTTTTCTACCAATCTAGTGTACAAATGAGGTAGAACACAATTGTGTGCACAAATATGAACCTCTTCCACTCCCCTCTCCCTTTCATAGACCCATTTTTGTATTTTTTTTGGGGGGGGATAGCAGGTAAACAGTATATACCACATAGAAGTGGTGTACATCATTCGAAAGCTGGTAACCTGAAGATTAATTTGAGTAAAATTTCACCATTTTTTACCACTTCACAACTGACAAAAATGGTCAAAAATCCCTCCAAAATACCACATTAAGACCTTGACAAACCCAGGAAAGCCATACATCCTCTGAATGCCCCAGGTCTGTAGTTTGTGGTTGTAAAGTTTCATGAGACTGTGACTATCCTAGAAGTCACAATAGGTCATTTTATACAGTGAGGTCAAGTTTCAAGTCTCACTACAGTGAAATGGCCACTGTGGGGACTAACATCACACATTAATACAATTGAGCTCATTGAATCCACATGAGTCCCAATTTATGCTATTCCAAGACTGTTTAGGGACCCCAGTATGCAGAAATATTCAAATACACCATTTTTAGAATAGGCAAAAATAACAAATTTATACTGCATGCAAAAAAACTGCATGGTTTTTGCCCAAAACTGCATGGGATTAGCATAAAGTGGGCCAGTCTGTAAAGGGAAGACTTGTGGGTACCCGTGGAGCCCAATTTCATTCAGATATCTTGAGCAGTCAAGAGACCTCTTTGAAAAAAGCCATGCCAGCTTTTCCTTTACCAAAATTTTTCCTAGATTTGGAGTATTGTTTAGCCCCCTTCCAGACAAGGTAACATGATATGGTTGGTACCAATGGATGGCATAGGTCATCTTGTTTCATATGATACCAGAATCTTCACTCTAGCTTTAAACCCATTACAGCCTCTGAAACACAGCAATGTCGGCCGAGAACGCCGGGGTCCTTAAGGAGTTTAACAGGTTAATGTATTGCTGCCTTGTGGTTGGAGAAATCATTTAACTGAATATTCTGGATCCTACTCATGTGCTGGCAAGCATCAACATTGCTGAAGTGTCCTTGAGCAAGATTCTGAGTCTGTACCAGCTCTGAGAAAGCTTTCTTCACTGGATGAGGGAAGAGTGAAAAGAGAGTTTCCCTACAGGGACCAATGAAGTTACCACACACACAAGAAAAAAAAAAATCCTTGGTGTGAAACAGCTGCAACCTCCAGGATGAGCAGCATATGACATCTGCCAGACACACAACAAACAACTACAGAGTGCTACATAACTATACAGAAGGCTCCAACAAAACCCAGAATATGATGTAATAGAAAGTTAGCTTTCATAATACCCATTTTTTGGGCCCGACCTTCCACACAGTCAATCTGCAGTAGTAAGCAGGCAATACATTGGACACACAGGACAGGCTCAGCACAAAGGCACAGCCTTAGATATTACTTTGAAAAATAGCAGATATAAATTGATTTGGCCTGCCTTGGCAAAAAAAGGGAATACATTACCTCAAGAGGGAGGCTATCTCCATTTTTGTGCATCAAAGCTATCGAATAGAGCTCTAAGTGCACCCTTGTGAAAATAAAGACCCCCCCAAAAGAGTAGATAACTGTTCTCCGTGGGGTTGCACTGATTTGGCCCAATTCCTGCTACAATCTTTCATTCAACACTCTGTATATGAATGGAAAAAGACAGAGGAATAAATCTGCTTTTCTCTAATCTCTTCCTGTAATATTTCACTCAACAGTCCATATCAGTTCTCAAATTATCATATGTAAGATGTAACGTTGGCAAACAGTTCATCCTATGAAAATACTGCTGGCATTGTAGTTATTTCACTGGCGAACACAGATCTCATGATATCACACCCTGCACCTACACCCTGTCATGCATTTACCCAACACAGAGATAAGTGACAAGGTGATATTATCATGTGGCATTTTGTGTGATGGGATGTCTCCAAAGGTACCCCACTAAAGGTCCCAGAGATAAACATACGTTCTCAAAAAAAAATAGAAAAAAGAATGTGCCAGTTTTTATTTTCACTTCAATACGGGAGGAGGAAACAACAGATTGAGCATGTGTATTATGCAATGCAATAAAATAAACATGCCTGCAATAGATACTGATGAACTAAACACTATGAGCTTAAGTATTAGCAGAGAGGTGTATCAACAGTTCTTTGACACGAAAATTTAACACACTGGTACTATTTATTGCAGAGTTATTTATGGGATTGCATTACCATGTACAGGAGTTGCTAGTGTCAATAGCACTACATTAATAGGTAGCTGAAGCCAGCGGCCCGTTAGCTTTGTTTTGCAAAAATAAGTCTTCTGACCAGCACCTCTAAAACTCACTAATTATATTACATTTGTATAATACAAAAACAGAGGTGTAAAAATGACAATTCACTATTTTATGGGAGGTATGTGCGGGATTATTTTCTGAGCTTAAGAGTTGGCGCTAGATGGATTTGTCCAATTCTTTTTCCAGTCTGTATGCTATGCTAAGCTAACAGCCTGCTAGCTCCAGCTACATATTGAAGGATAGATATGAGAGTGGTATCGATCTTCTCATCTAACTCTCGGGAAGAAAGCGAATCCTAAAATGTTGAACTATTCCTTTAACTGCATCCATATTTTGTAAATAGTAATGAATATATCTTTTTTTTGGGGGGTGAAAATCTTGCCCTTCACAGGTGAAATTTCTCTTCTCGGGTGCAAGACACGTACAAATACAAGCACAGACACACAACACAGCCTCCTACCCACTCATCTCTCTTTCTCTCTCTCTTTCCTTTTCCCTGCACGTTAACCTTCCGCAGACAGTGCAGGCTAGAGTACACATCTATTTGGCGTTGCCTGAGCCACTGTCCTCAAGGTGATCCAGGATCAAAGGATCAGCGCATGTAAACACACAGGGTCACAGACACTCACACAGGCACCGACACACAGCTGAGCCCCTCCATCAAAAGAGAAGGAGCGATAAACTTTAACACCAAAGGATCAAGCAATAACACTTGAGGAGCTCTGTGGAGAGACGCACTATGCATATTCTGTGTTAGTCTCGCTTTATAAATGCTCACTGCATGGAGGCTGCGTTATTTGATGTAAGACAGAAGGAGGAGAGGGCTTGTGGACTTGGCACTACTTTACAGCAGAATGGGAGTTTGATTGCTCTATTTCACGAAGCCTGATGATGCCTTTTTTTTCTTCCATTTCTCAACATTTTAATCCCTGTCTTAATGCACTCAGGCAAATTGGTTCCAATGAATACACACTAGAGTTGGGGGCGACGTCTACCAAATTGGCATATGACAATGTCCACAGCGAAACATTGCAGTAGACGATGATATCGTTGTTGTGGGATGGGACTTTCTTTTACACTTTTTTATATGTATGTTGGATATTAATTACTATTTTGACTATTTTGCATATTTGAGCCCATTCACAGGCCATCATCACCTACTCATCCTCTCTATTGCCTATGCTTAAGCTACCTTATTAAGCAGATCATCTGATTATAAAAAAATATATTGCAAATACTAATCTAATACTAGTCATAATGATGTAACTGGTTGTTAAAAAAAGATCCCACTCTGCCCATCTGGCAGTACTTTGGGCTTTGGCCTAATGAAAGAGGAAAACCAAGAGACACTTCTGAAGTGGTGTTGTAATAATTAAGAAATAAGTAATAAATGCATTTTTCTATGTTGTAGCAGAGATACTGGAATTATAACATTTAAAAAAAAAATATTTTTGTAATTCTATTATCAATCTCCGCTTGGTGTAGTTTACTGTGTGGCATGCAGATTTGATCCAGGCTGGCCATACCAAAACAGTGTTTTGTATTGTGTGTGTGTGGCGGGTCGTGCACGGTGTTGGCGTGGACAATGTTACAACGTTTAGAGGGCTCAGTGGTCGATGACTGTCAGCCATCCTAATACACAGCGGCTTGGCAGTGTGCTGATAAACTGGCGCAACACACTAGATTGCAAAGAAATGGTAATAGAGAGCATTTCAACCTTGAAAACTGACACTAAAAATACCCATATACAGCATTTTACTGTTTCTATGGAGGGCTTGTTTGTATTCTAGGTACAGTAAGAGTCAGGCACAGAGCCAATCTGCCCCCTGCCACTTCCTGGGCTTCGTCAAAACAGTTCTGGCCAAGCGATTTACAGGCAATATATGAAATATGGATCATACCTCGTTGAGGGAGAGAGTGCCCAGGGATTTTGTGCTGTGTGTGTGATACATGTGATGGCTGAGTGGGTGAGAGACAGAGATGATTGCTTATGGGATGGTGTAGGAATGAGAAACCATCACGGCAGTAATATGTTCATATTGCCTGTGCTCATCTGCACATTGACATGCTTGAGGATGTATAGTAAATGCTTACACATGAGCTCACGGCGTTGCACAATGCCTCGCACATTGGCACATGTTCTCGTACATGTGCGCAAACAACACGTATGGGAATAAGGTTGTGTTCAGACCGATAAAGCAGTGCCTCCACTCAACCGACAAGACCTCACACTTCAAATGACAAAGCAGGACGCTAAGTTTGACCGACTAAAATGACTTAGTTATGGTAGATGATCACGGTCATGTCTAAGGTTATGAAATGAGGCTAGACGTGAAATGTGGTGTCACACACTTTGTTGACCCAACCATTACCTCTGACTTACAGTAATCCTTTGCTACTTGGAGGGGACATAATTCCTCTCATGACCCCAAGAAGGCACTTGACAGGAAGGTGTGAACATCGGTCGTTTTGAGTTGTACGAAGAAACGGCCGCTGCTTTTCTCACTTCTCTAAAGAGCGGGAGGGTATGTGTTGGTGAAGATGAAAATAGAAGTCTACTATGAAGACTCATCACATGCCAAGATGCATCACAGCAGAATACACTTCTGTGAGGCAGGATTTTAAAAGTCTGGGAAGCTATCACAGCAGCAGCAGCGGTTTGCCCCTTGGTGTCGACACTTGTGAGGTAAACAGTAGAACTTATCACAAGGCTCCACAATTCACACTACAAGGTAATCTTCCCGGCGACTGGTGTACACAACGCGTTGCCGCATGACCGTGAACTGTAAGATAGTAAACACTGAGCCCCATTGACCCCCCCCCCCCCTCCCAAGATGACACCTTTGTTGTTATGCTGGAGCCCTCTTCGCCGGCACCTCCGCCCACTGACAAAATGTAGCCTTTCATTTTTTTGTTTTTTTTCCGCTGCACAGTTATTGTCAGGTTGAAACGCAGCCAGAGACGCGATAGTTGATTGTGTGACTAAAATGTCCTTTACAGGGAGAGAAAATAAAGCCCCGGCGCTTCATAACACTCAACCAGGAAGAGTCAGATTTTCAATTCAACACCTCCTCTAAAAGCCATCATGATGTTGTCCAAGATTCCGCGTGCCCGGCTCCACTTACGAGAGGACAACAATACAGACCAGTTGAGTTTGAAAACAGCATCATTGTGCGTTCAAGTGCAGCGCAGAGTGACTATTCAAAAGCAACACCCCACGCCTCTGTAATCGTTAAAAACCTCAATTTTGCTTGTTTTTGACAAAAGCAACATGGTGCTGCTGCAACGCTCTTGAATCACTCGCACCTGCCACTCAGCCCACGTGTGTCACGACCACGGGCCAGCTGGAGGTTGACTGGCAGCTAATTTGTAGAACAATAGACAATCACCTGCTACCCTCTGCTCCTACATACACACACACACACACATGTAAACAACCCCACACACACACAAACTCACATGTACAGATACCTGAGCACCATTCTCTCTCTTGCTCTCTCTCTCTCTCTCTCGCTCCATGCCTCACTTCACTTACTAAAGTGACAGGAACGGCGACACTCAGCTGCCAAGCTGTCTCTGTACTGTGTGAGTGTGTGTGTGTGAGTGTGTGTGTGTGTGTGTGTGTGTGCGTGCATGTGTCGACAAAGGCGTTTTTGCATCAAAACACACTCAATCGGGCCCGTATAACAGATGCTAGTGTACAGCAGGTATGCAAACCCCTCCGCCAGGTGTGCCTCCACAACACTGCTGTCACTGCAAAACCGTCAGCGCACCGGAACTCATGATGTGTAGAGATGTTTCGGGTCACATCCCAAGGGGGGTGAAAAGGATGACATAATGCACAGAGGACAACTGCGCCTATTCTTTTTGGCTGGCATAAACCAGTGTTTGGTATCACGACACTCCTAATAGGTTCCCACCATCTTATGATTGCCTAAAACATAGCAGACCCATAATAACCTTGAATCATAATGCATTGCAGTAATGATATCATGTCTCAGCAGCCGGGTGTAAATTAAATGGAGGACATTTTTAATTACCCTAAGGTAGCTGAATATTGGCCATCCTGCCCTGGTGAGACTCCGTGCTGATACTGCGGTGGGGTGATAAAATTCAACCACAGGCCCCTTTGACCACAATCCAGGCTTGCTTCCATCTTCCCCTTCGCTTAGGCTACCTGCGCCGGTCCAATTAGAGTTGGCTGAGGACAGGACGAAGCAATGTGGGGAAACACTGACATTTCACACCGAGCGCTCTCTCTCATGAATATGGAGCAAAGTAATTATGGCTGTAAAGCGCTCCCTCCTTGCCCCGCGTGTGAATGCGCGGATTTTAGGTCACTTTCAGGAGAGGTGTATGATATGACGGTAGGCAGGAGGGACACTGGGAAGCAAGTTGTAATGACACGGGGCTCGCCAATTAAAACTGGATCCACATTGGTTTATATGAAATGCAACATAGGAAGTGAGCATTTACAAGCCTTGATAAGTAAAATAACTTTGTTCCTTGTAAGCAGGATCAGGAAAAGAAAGAAGCTACGGTATTATAGTGTGTTGCTGTGCTGGCACCAACAATGAAGTCCCTAACAACTGACAATTAAGCATAATGCACAATTCCACAGTATTCATGTCCTCACTACGACAGCATGGTCACGCCATTACACCTTTTTAACTGAAACACGTTTTTCACTCTCAACACTCAGTTCTACGCTGTCATTCGTTTGATGTTAAGATATAGTAAAATGCAACGCTTCCTGGAGATTTTTCCACAATAAAAGCCTATAAGGAAAGGTAAGAATTGTGCATTTCTTTTTAATTAGAGGGCTTTTAACATTTGTGCAGGAAGCGTTGAGCTTTGAGAGTACTTTAAGACTAAATGAAAAACTGGCCGAGGAGAACTGATTTAATTTCATTATGGTAACATTATTTCTGTTAAACACAAGGGGAACAGCGTGGGTCTGTTGTATTATAATGATGTGGAAATGTAAATTATCCCAAATTTAACAATACAACAGGTAAACATGGAGGGAATGTTGAGTTTGTGTTAACCGCAAGCACCATAAAGAGCAAATTAGAATGAGAGCAGATGAGAAAACAGGGAGTCTTCAAGCTAAAACAGGAAATTCTGTATATAAAATATAGGGAATTAAAAATAAAAGCCTATGTCTAATATAAGCCTACTTTCAATAAAAGCCTGGCTCTTTCTATTATTGAGGTAAATAAATTGAAAATTTGCTGTAATCCATGCATACTACTAAGCTGTAACATGTTCAAAACGCAAAGTAAAAGCAAAATATGATTTGTGCAGGCTTGTACATAATACACCAAAACAGTATAACCTTTTTCCTGTTAAATGTTAACATCTAATATTACGTTTTACATCTGAAATATTAAGATAAGGCCATCATTTTCTCAATTTTAACCTTTAAGGCATGAAGCAAGTTAGTTTCCCAGAAGGCAGGGGTCTAGGCATGCGATATGAGCAGATAAAAAGATGTGTTCACCCGCCTTTGTTGATAGGCAGATAAACAAGATATGAGCACATACACAAACACACACCTCGGGGACAATCATCTGTGGTAGAGAAATAAATCTGATGGAGTTCAAACCACTTGTTTTTCTCTCACAGGAGTTATAGTGTGCACAAAGATCAGATGATATTGTGTCACACCTTGTGTATCTAAAGCTCAAATTATCAGGTGAGATAATTTCCATATGCTCTTATTCATAAAACGTATGTTTACTATTGTTTTGTTTATTGATTTTTTTTTTTTGTTATTTTGTGACGACTGTTAATCCTTTATAAATGCAGATTCCACCTGATTATTGACTGTGTTACACTAACAGGAATCAAGGAGCACAACATAAAAACAATAACTGCCTTTGTTTTGTACTTTGATGTATATTTTAGCACACACGCGTACGTCTTTCGACAGCTCATTGTTTTATATCATATATACAGTACATTCTTCTTACTGAAATGCTTCACTGAGGCTGCTTTATACCACATTTATGTTAGGTGAAACATTAAATGCATTCTTTTTATGGTTGTGAAATGGAAAATTCTACATGTGTTGGATAAACAGAGGTCTTCAGGTTTTAATGTTTTATCAGAACATCATTAGTTTATGATGATGGACCAGTAAACATATGAAATTGTTAAATTAAAAAAAAAAAAAAAAAAACATCTTTTGAGACTGAAGACCTGCACATACAGGAGTCGAAACAGCTTGCTCGAAAAGAAATCAATCAGGCCATGCAGTGTGACTCTGAGCAGCTACAAGAAAGACAAAAGCTATTATGGGCTAACACAGAAATCCAGTCCAACTAATCTTTGACCTTAGATATGCAAGATACATGGAGCAAAGCAGTGAAAAGAGCGAGCAGCGTCAATATTTCAGCTACACCTAATGGAGGAACTGAGCATAGCTAAAATAACTTGGGACTCTGTGTCTTTTTTTGCCAGCTCTAGCTAGGCTAAGTGCAATCCCTGATGGGCCTTGGCGAAGGCAATCAAGCCTGAGCAGGAACATCTGCCTGAATGTCTCTGAACATTGTGCATGCTGACGACAGCTTTAGGCTTTTAAAAAGACACTGGCTTCCATATACTCGCATGTTACCTTGTCTCACGCCTAGGTTACACTGCATCCAGCCATTCTTTTCGGCTTTCAGAGGAGAAAGGAGAGCTGCCCGCCTTTATGTAAATGTAGATGAATTTGGAAAACCTCTTCATGGAACAGGCCTTTCTTTTTTCTGTATCCGAGGACTGAAAAGTTCAAAAGGTTTCATTTTAACTTGTGAGCCTCTTTCTCTTTTTAATTTTAGTAATCTGTGCAAATTGTGACTATTAAATTAAATTTAAAATTTAGCACAGCATGTTCTCATCAAAGACTCACTATTTATTGTAGTGTTAAAAAAAAAATTTGTAAAAGAAGTATAAAAAAATGAAAGAAAATCACAAAAAAGACGTGGCATGATGAAATGAACTCCTCATAAAAAAAATGCCTAAATAAAAGTAGTTTGACACCATGAATTGCTTTCATTAACCTGAAGTCTAAAGTTAGCTTTGAAAAAGATTAAAAGTATTACTTTTTTTCAAGTTGGGCTGGTTGAATGTTCAAAGAATATTTATCTTGGAAGCTGGTATCACTTGATCTCATCTCATCTAACACTACCTTCATGCTTCTTTAGATAGCTAACAGGATTCCTCTGCATGTTTAGACTATATTCACTGGTTTCCTAATCTCCAATAATCCCCAACGGAATAGCACTCTTGTGCTAAAATAAGAGGGTTGATTTGGATTTCATACCAATTGTGAGAGTTTCCTCAAATTTAGTTGGATTTTTTTCCCCCCACTTCCCACCTCTGATTAGCAACTACCTCTGAAAATGGAAACCCTGCCACCCATCTGTGAAAAATGTCACCGATTGTGACCAACTGTGAATTGTTACTGTCAAATTAAGATCACAAAGTTGGTTTCCTTCCTCGGAGTACAGAACAGATGGTCTTTAATCAATGACAGACACCTAAAGCCACCGGTGACGCTATTTGTTTACACAAAAGGTGCAATGAAACCTGGATCTCTTTAACACATGATGAGAGAATCGTCTGTTTTATTCATACTGAATGAGCTTGTTGGTACAAGAGCAAAGGGAGAGAGACAGAAAGAGAGTGAGATCATTATAAAGAGAGCCAGAGTGAGAAAGACACAGAAACACTCTGAATGACAGAGTTGAAGAAATTGCAGACTGCTCCACTAATCAGGAGATTTTCAGTCAAGGTAGCATCTATTCTACCCCATCCCAGCCCCCATTTACTTCCGAATAAAAGAGCAATGAGACGAGTGCCGGTTTCCTACTTAATTATCTCTCTAATGGAGGAAGAGAATGGCATTTAATTACTCGGCCCCAGATTTAGACTCGTGGCATGCAAGAGGTAAATGGATTTAATGTTGCGAGGATAAATGGAGCTACGCCGATGATATGCAGATGTTTGCACATGTGCAGCAGGCGTAACAAACTACCACACAGCACTTGATATGCCGTCACAGCCTCCCAGTTTAAATCTGCTCTGTAGTATAGGAGCCGTACGGAATAATCACATGGCATTAACGCCAAAGCACAAACCGTAAAGGATGACGCCTGTGTGTGTATTATTGAGTGATTATCTTTTTGAAAGTCTGTTAAAAATAATACCCATTGCAGAGGAGAAGCAGAGTTGACGCCCAGAGAGTTCAGACTAACATTTCAGGTTGACAACTTGCAGGAGCAGCTGCCAGCTACGATTTGTTCAGAATCTGCAACAGAAGATTTGGGCTTTGTAACATAAATGTTACACTCAAATGTCATGCACTTTCCTTTGAGTCATGGCATTAGTCATCACCCTGATAACAACTACCATGGATTAGATTATTTATAGATCTAAAAACTACCCAAACAGGGTCTCCCTCCAATATTCCCCTTAAATTTGTCCACTCAGTGAAACAAATTAGCTGTTTTTCCCCTCCAATTATATTGAAAATAGTCAGAAACTGTCATCTTTGAAAACTATAAACTTATCCTGTTTCTCAATAAGATATTTCATGTTATCATTTTTCTCATATATTGCACACATCAGATGGTGCCACAGGGATGCCACGGTTGACTGTGCTATCTTATGTCATCTACATAACTCCAGACAATTTGACAGAAGATGCAGCGACTGGAGGAGCTTGGCAGGCTTTAAAACAGCACAGCCTTATGTGACTCTAAGTGATGCCCCGGGCTGCGCAAGACATGGTTTCCCATTGGTGTGCAAATTGGAGTAAATGGATTTCGAAGACCAGCGGACTGAACCGATGAATGCAACGTCAGAAAACGCCAGCGAGTGGGAATCGACACTCTGACAAGTACATTTGTTTGGGTAATCAACCATTTGGAGCTAAAATAAAAACTTAGGTAAACTTATAAGTTAGCTTAACATTAACCTTTATAATAATTGAATAGGCTTTAAATTGATCTGCGTCTGGTTCACAGAGCTTTCGGGTGAGCAAATCTGAACCTGATCCCTTGTAGAAAATTGCCATGAGGTTTTATCCCTAAAACCAAATTCATAAAAACTATACATACATTTATATTATATTGATAGAGAAAAAAAAATAAACCCCCATGGGCTTTCATTCTTCAGACAGAAATTCTGAAATACTTGAACAGCAACTATCATGTTGGAAACCAATCATCTTTCACGTACCATTGTTTTATTTTAGCTGAATTCTATCCTCTTGGAGTAAAAAAAGCAAAACAAAGCATTGAATAAAATCAAATATATCGATGTGACTTGCCATAGACCTACTTCACCTCAAGTGCATTTTGCCCCTTTTTGCAAAAGAGTACTGTCATAGACTTTAAGTCTGCTGACTGCATTAATCCACAATAATCTATCTTCAAAGTGGGGCTGACAAACTATGGAGAATACAGCGCTGTCAACAGCAGTTAGCTGGCTCATCACCAATCCCTGCTCCTCTGTTTAAATCTTGTCCCACTGTTCCTTCTTGCAGACTGTGCGTTTACTGATTTCCTCTGTATTAGGACTAGACACTTATAATCTGTCTGACTGGCTGCTGCAGACCCCTTTAATTGGTCAAACCAAACACATGCAAAAAAAAAACATATGTATGCAGACACTCATGTATATATAGTTCTTGTTATAGTGAGTGAGGACACATGGAAAGACACGCATCACAATGTTCATCTCCAATAGCAAGGAGATTGTGCACATCGGCAGAAAGGGAGACCAACAGATTCTAAATAGCCCACGCTATACCTTCAAGCAGCTGTAGCATCAGGCTACTGAAGTGTAATCAAAAGCCTCAGTCCCCCTCAAGGTCAATTCATCAGGGAAGTTAACACGCCTGAATTATACATGGCAGCCTCTGTAAACCATAAATGTTGAATATTCAGTTTGCATATAAGAAGTGGTATATGGATGGAAAATGAGAGAGGAAAGGAGACAAAAAGAGAAAGGGAGAGAAAAATTGGAGAGAATAGCGGTTGAGCAACCCGTCACTTAAAATGAAATGTCAGTGGGGTGAAACGGTTTTTACGCCAAAGCAGATGGATTTAAAACAAACAGAAGTAAATGGACAGTTCACGCTCAAATGCACTTCATACATCCTCATCCAGAGACAGAACAACCACACGGAAAACATAAATTATGTACAGCATAAACAAACATAAAAAAAAAAAAAAAAATGTTTCCATGGATACAGATCAGATCGAAGTTAACTGTAGTGTGTTTTACTGCGACATCCTGAAAGATCCACGATATACAATTTACATTCCTTTGCATTGCTACAGATTTTCTTTTTGTAGGACACAACAGCAGAGAATGAAGCGATTGGAGCTGGTCTTATTCACATCTGCTGCTCAAGATGGAGCCTTCAGCTGTTAAGTTCCAGTGTCAGACTCTTGCTGTGAACCCAAACGAGCAGATCAATAGCGTATCGAGTGAGGTCAGCCTCCTTGAACTGGCGCTCTCTGCTTCATTCGCTCGCTGTGTCTCTCTGTGCATCCCTGCATCTCCCTCGCTCACATGTGCTTTTAATGCAGACAGAGAAAGAATAAAAATGTGAGAGGCTGATAAGTAGTCAGGCAAAGGCTACTTGAAAGGTTGTCAGAGTCTGTAAACACACACTGGCTACAGTATGGTGATTTATTAAACTCGACATTTTATATTCAATGTAGAGTATATCAATAATGGTCAAGCACAGCTGAGCTAGAATCTGATTGTTATATTATTTCAAGAACTTAAACAGCATGAAATGCACTTACACTGTGTAAGTTAATGCCAGAAATTTAGCCAATAGTGTACGTGCATGAAAAGAAATATCAAATGCTTATTCAAGAGTTCAAAATCACAGACTCAGGAGCCTTAAAGTGCACCTCGAGGCCAAGATTGATGTTTCCTTTGAACTAATTCATAAGCAAATGATTGAAGAAAAATGAACTGGCTGTACTTAAGAAAAGAAAAATCCATTTAATTCTGAGTCTGGAAGTTAACTCTTTTATTCCTCTGTACATCTTGCAGGTACAGTGTTCTCATTATTTCATTCCTATGGGCGATGAGTCATCACAGGGCCAGAGCCACATTGGTGAAAATTAAAACGAAATGTGCCACCATTGAGGTTGCCACCCCACTATTGTTTCTCACTTATGTGTGTGTTGGGGGGGGGGGGGGGGGGCGTGAAGCTGTGCTGAGTGGAGTGATGGCAGAGGGGATGCGGGGTGACAGCAAGCGAGGCTCAAATTAAAGATTTCCCGTCCATGAAATGAAAAAAAGGCCAACAGGGCCAATAAAGCGGCTCCTGTTGAGTGGACGCACACACAAACCCCGATACACATTGCATACACAAACTCCTCTCTCTCTCTCTCTCTCTCTCTCTCTCTCTCTCTCTCTCTCTCTCACACACACACACGTAAATACACACCACTCACAAACACTTGAGTCTCCATCAGCACACATCAGCGTACGGTATATGCTTGCGCTGTTGACAGGAGGAGTTATGGCATTCTGCGTGGGGAAGGGTATAACACTGACAGTGATGTCATTATCCCTGGCCCTCTTTTGTTAGGAAACCACGGCGTCTTGTCTCATAAATAAAGGCGAGGCTCCATTAAGACCAATGACTGTATCCATCCTCCCCTGTCTCTCATTATAAGGCCATCTGCATCCATCGACGCACGCATCCCTCCTGGCAAGGCCACACGGGGCCCCATGAGAGACGGGAGAGCAAGCAACGCTTCACCGCCAGAGCCCGCCAATACAGCCTGTCTCGCCTTGATGAGGTCAAAGAGAGCAATAACGTTTGCGTTGATACACACGTCGGTGAGAGCGGACACGCACCTCTGGGATTCAGTATTATTTTGTGCTGGATAACGGTGGGGTTCGGCTGGGGAGCACAACTCAATTTCTTTAGCTGGCTTTTCTGCGCCGCCCGGCTCCCTGCGAAAAATGTCAGTATAGGTCGAAAATTCAGTGACCTATAGTTACGTTTAAGTGGCAGATGCCATCTAGCAGCCACGATAATTATGAGCTGGAGAAGTGGTGCAGTTCAGATGATGTAAGGGGACAAATTTCCACGTTAGTAGGAGGTGGGTTGGGTGGATGGCCATAGATAGATGGCAAATAGTGGATGTAGCTGCAGGAGACCGCTGTTAGCTTCCAGTTTCCAACCGCAAGTCGGGGCATTTTTTTAAAAACCGTAACTATGATTGTCGTGTTGCTAAGACGACGAAGGTTGCCTAACTTTATTAAGGAAGTAGTAACTTTAACCAACCCCATGTGTCAAGTGAACATTTTCGTCATCGGTGATATGTAACGGTTTTGGGAAGCGGCATATTAGGAATGGGTTGTTCTGGAGTGCACGGTACGATCGACCTATGTGGTTGTTTAATTATGAGGACGTGTTGTTTCTGCCCAGTCTCTCTGGTCAAAACGTAAACCAGTGTCTCTTCAGCTGGAAAATGGCCTCTGTTCCGCCCACACACACACACACACACACACACACACAGAGCGCTGAGAATAAAACCAGCCTTCCCCGCCTGTCGGCTCGCTGCTCGTCTCTCTGTGCAAGCCCATGCTCAATCATTGATGAGGCCAGGTCCTCTGGTACGAATGAAAGGACTGGGCAAAGGACTGCAATCACCATTCGACTGCAGAAGAAGCATTAGCGAGATCCACACATTAAAAATCTCCCCGTCCTCAGGCAGATACTAATGGTGCGGAGACAAAACACACACACACACACACAGGAGCAGGAACACACACACACACGAGGAAGTTCACATGAAACATTGATAGAGAGGAACTGACATGAGAGGGCTTGTACAGTGTGTCTGTGTTTGAAAGTTCAAGCTGCGAACATGTTTGTTCCTCAGTTATAATCAGTGTGATGTTTAGTCTGTGCAGACAAACACAGACACGTAAGCGACATGTTATGGTCGTAGCCGAGTACGTTGATGTCTGGGTCTCCTGCCTGCCTTTTACGTTTATTAATATGATTTTTCGCAGACCGAGTCCCCTCTTACTCACTCTCAGCCTCTCTGTTTGTCTCTCTCCTCCTACAGTTTTCCATGCAGTCAGATCTCAGTGTCTCTCCTGCCTGTTTCCCCCTCATTCACACCAGGCTCTGGGCACTTAGGGACAATGACGCCAAAGCATAGCCTGAGGCGACTAGAGAATGAGAGCTCATTTTCCCTCCATTTCAGAGGGCTTCTTTCTCTCCTAACAGATATATTATTAGAGGAAAAAAAAAAAGGAAATCAACAAAAGAAAAAATTGTCCTCAGCTTCTACGCATATCGTTATATCTCTATCTATATACGTATATACCGTATATCTATATAGTTAATGCTGCAAAGTCTAGTTGTGTAGAAAGTCATGTGCAGTACAGTTAAAGCCTGGAGCATAGCTAATCTGTCACTGAATAAACCTGTGAGGACATTAGCGCACATCACTTTACACTTCCACAGCCTGAGCCAATATAAATAATTAACCCCCACACCAACTTACAATCCCGCTCATCTCCGGCGATTTCATGGCTCAACTTTTTCCACCTTGCGAGTGCAGAGGAAAGGAGTAAACAGAGTGCAGACTATCTTTAATATAGATGTGTGTTTGCGTGTGGCAGGGGAGCGCGCGGGGTGACGGGAGGAGCATTACACGGGGAGCTAGGCTCAGCACTGTTTGCGGCTCAGCTCTCGGTAGGCCTGCCTGGGGTTCACTCTACATATTACAGGATCAGAAGCAACTCTCAGCCCTGCTGGGTGAACTCCTCAACTCCATGCCGAGTGAGTGCGAGAGTGGGGCAGGCATACGTAGCCCCTCCTGAGCTTTAGCTGTAGCCCTGAGATAGTCCCTCTTTCTGCACGTAAACACACAAGGCCGATGTGGCGAATGGGAAGCTGCGCTTGGCTGATAAAGTGCTACCCCGGGTGAACTTCGAACCTTTACATCCGCTCACTCTTGTTCCTCTCCCTCACTCACTCGTGCTCTCCTTGGCCTCTGTGGCCCGCTCCTCACCTCTCGGCTATACGAGGTGTTAAGAGGCGAGTGCCACGTCGATCGCGGTTCACAGTTTAATGGAGTCAAGGTTTTGAAAGCGTAGACTGTAAGTACACGTGTAAATGGACAAGTGAGAAACAACAAGGCTCAAACGGCAACAAATCAAATAAAAAAAAAACATTTCGACATCACAACTGAGGCGCAACCTGAAGCTGGAATCATCATTTTTTTGATATTTGCGTCTTATCCAAACAACCATTTAGCGGCTCAAATTGATTACAGTTCCCCTTCTACTTAGCCTCCATTTTTTTTCTTCTTTTCTCATTGTTCCCATCTTCAGGTTGCATTTAAGCAGGGATTTGTGGAGGCTTATTAGGCTGTGATGGAATAGACACATCTGGATGCAGGAGAATCACGCCGTCCTAAGAGCACCCAGATGGATTGAAATGCAATTATATGTGCTGGATTAATTATGAGTTCTTGCTCTGTTGCTACACTACTGCGGCGTAGGAACAAAAGGAGAAAGAAAAAGAAAAAAAACCAAACATGTAAACACATGAAAAAGAGAAGAAGAAAAAAAAGAAACAGTTTAAATGTAGAAACAGATGTCCCTGGCATATTGATAACAGTTATTTCGACACCAACGCTGCTTTGCTTTGAAGACTAAATAACAGGGTTCTGGCAGAAGGTCGAGGGGATACATGCTGTTAGAGGTTGAGAAGGGACCACCTTATATAGTGCTACTACAAGCAGAAAAGAGAGGCTGGACTGCGCCCCCAGAATTGAGAAAACACCTCAGTATCAGGAGACAGTTTGTCCCTATTAATATGGAAATCAAACACATATACCTTCAGAGGGATTTTGCGATAGCCAAGCATCACCCTCACACTGTAAGAGCATCCTCAGAAGTCGCACACGCGCTTCGTTCGTTCACCAGACCTCCAGGAAGAAATCAAGTTGTCCAAACTGCCAGGAAGATGAAGAGCAATGCTGCAGTGAATGAGCCCCTTGTGGTGCCACTCAGTCAGTGAGCAGTAAAGGTTCTTCCCTCAATGACTGGCCCCTTCAGGTGAAGCCTTTTCATCTGGCATGAAAGCAACCAGGGGTTTTGATCATGTGGGCAAAATGGAGGGTTACTGTAGCAACCGAAAGCAAAAAGGACCAGATTTGGGATTTGATTGCATCCAAAACTTTTGAGCGTAATTTGCTGTTCCTCCGATACACTGTCAGCTCTAAAATTGGTCAAATATGTCATGTCATTGTTTGTGTTTTCATATAAGACCTCTAGGCTGCGTGTTTCCAACTTTTCCATCATGTCAGAGATGCTTCCCTGGGAAAAACACTTGACTTGACTTTTCTTTTTCAGTAGCCAAAAAAAAAAAAAAAAAATAGATGAGAGAGTTGTGTGTGTGTGTGTGTTTCTCCAGGGAGCCGTCTTTGACTGTATCTCCTCAAACCGCAACTCACAAGCTCTATGTGGTGTAGATATCATTAAATGAACAGACCTCCAGTTACATTGAGTATACTGGCATTTTGCTCGCCGAGCCATATTAGGCAGTGTTTGAGAGGACGCCAAATTTGATTGTGTGCTGGAATATACTGTCAGCCTGAAGGAACCCTGACATAGAGGGGCAACCCCAACAATAACAGACTGTTGTCTCTTCGCTGAGTACATGCTTCATATATTAACAAGCTCAGTATGTCACCGACGCGTACAGTATATTCTCTGGACTAAATTACAGATTTTTATCCGAAGCACCTAACAAAGTCTTTACATTTCCATACTGAGTTGAGTGCATCATGTCAAAAACATCCTCATAAGTTGGAATTCTTCCCCTCAAGCTCACCTCTTTGCTGCGGGAAAATAATTGGATATCTTATGAAAATTAACATGTTTATTTAGGGCAGAGGAAGCAAGGGCGAGGACAACAGATTCGAGGAGAGGAGACTTTGAAAGTTGTTAAAGTTTGGCTGAAGCATGCATTGTAATCACAGCTCTCCCTTTTTTTTTTTTTTTTTTTTACTGTGGTTGAGCAAAATCAATTCCTGTGATTTGTGTGCCCGGCAGACTTCTAACAAGAGCAGCCAGCTGGAAAATAGGTCCACCGTCACCCCACAACACCTGGCCAGCCCAGACACTGCATGGGTGCTTCCTTTGGAGAGCCACATGTGCACAAACACACACACATACACATACACATATAAGCCAGCAAAGGCAAACCTTCAGCTTTGTAATCTGGCGATGATGTGGAGGCTGAAAGACTTGTGATTGTCACAGACAGCACAAAGCAGACCAAAGCAGGTTTTGCTATGGCTGTGATCTCTATAGAACCGCTGAAGAATAAGACACTAGCTGAAAATTGTGACTGGCAGTGCAGTTGCATCCTGTTGAATTGCACAGAAAAGTAGGACAGATATACTGTAAGTCACACAGATCAGCACGGTTGAAACTTTGAATATTTTTTCCCCTTTCGTTTCCGTGTCTTTGAGTGGAATTCAAATGTATTATTGTCGCCTAGGGAGCAGGGAAAAGTATCACATGTTGAGAATTTTTAATCCTTATTTTATATGGCATGTCAGTGATGAACAGTCTTATTCATACCAGCAGGGGAAGTTTGGGCCTGCAGGGACAGAATGGATGTAACTATGACTATATGACTGTCTGTGATTTTAAAATAGTTCCTTTCAGGGAATATATCACTATTTTCCTGGGAAAACTGGAATTTCTCACCATAGAAATAAGTTTGATATGAAACGGAACAATGGATAATTAATCACTAAACTCAACTAGCAGTGATTCTCATTTGTGAGTGAAATTCTTACATATTCATTAGACTGCGGTTATATATTTTAGTAAAACAAGGATCCCTTTGCAAGATATTGACCAATTCTGCAGAACTATGGATTACATTCAATGCCAACCAGTTTCAAATTTTGACATCGAATCTATGACTGTAATTTCTAGATTACTGAGCTGATCTTTGAGCAAAAAAAACCAAACATTATGCCTTCTCATAAGAGGATATGTTTTTCAGTATATTTTGTAATACCTTCCAAAATATACCCAAGATTTTTACTGTGTGTACTAGCAAGGAAGGACAATCTGTTGCAAATGTTTTGGTGGCTTAAGGCATTCGAGCATTGTTGTTGGATGTTTGCTTTTAACACTGCTTCAACTACCTCATGCACCTGTGCTCCACCTGTTGAATGTCGCTTTGCACTCCGATTTGGGGATGGAGGCCCGCAGGGATAATTAATTTGCTTCTCGAACTGCCTGCATAGTTTTTGCATATCGATTTTACACTTATTATAAATCGTTTTTGCTTTTTGCCACACCGTTGAACTGTAAGCTACCGTTTTAGCATGAGAAGTAATTGAAAGACCCCACTGCAGCTGAAAAACTGCAGTGTTCCTTTTTGGGTTTTTTTTTTTTTAAACAGTAACATTTCAAGCACAAACACACATAAACAAAGATTCCCGCAGGTATTGTTCCTTCGAAAAGGGAGTAGACTTTTAGTGAGAATTCCCACTGAATACCAGCATCTAAGCATTAGAACCTTTATGCAACACAAAGAAGTCAAGTGCCTTGATAGTGTTTGTTCAGTCTGCCATCTGCCAAGTTATGCACATCATTTTCTCAACCTGTATTTGGAATAAATCAGATATCTATGAAATACCAAACTGAAGACTTTATCATCTCTTTTCCTTTACTATCGTACAACAACGATATGCATAGCAGTGCCACTCTTGTGCGGCGCTTCTTACTATCTAAAATCAAACTGAGGAAATGTGCGCTCAGCTGACTGCATGTTTCTTTGTGCATGTGTGACCTAAATATGCATGAGGTGTTAAATAAATAACAGTACTGCCCTGCCATCACACTGGCTGACTTTTGTCTATCCAAATCAGATTGTTTGTGCCAATGAGTGCAGAGCTGCCATCCAAACAACATGTCAGACTGCTGTAATGGCTCTTTGTAATGGAAACAAATGCCATTGATCAGCGCTGCCATCCACTTTCAAAGCCCGTCTAAAACTAGATTTATGCTTGACGTAGTATCCCTGGAGCGAGGGTGCGCGCGCCAAAAATGACATCATCGTGTCTTTCGCGTCGAGCATGAAGGCTCTGCAAATTAACGCAGCGCTTGCTCGTACACCTTGGAAATTTTGTAACTAGGCGCGTGCTGTATGCAGATATGTGTTTGGAGCTGAGGTGCCACAATATTCCCCATCGAGACGTCTCTCTGCATGTAAGGGACAGATCATCTCCTCTTGCGTCGCCTTCAGGACGCCATGTTGGATAGCGCCATTCTTCCGGGAACACTCTGGACTTCTGCTTCTTCACAAAAGATCTTGTTTAATACGCAACCTGGCATTTTAGAGAATACTGCAATGAATGAACGTGTTGAGCATAAACGCCTCTGTGCATGCTCGCAGCTCGCACGTCATCTGCGAAGGCCTGTGCCACGGTGCCTCGCACGAGTATAAACAAGGCTGAAGAGGCTGCTTTAAGTCTAACAGCATATTAAACGACTGGCTACAGCACAGCATGAGTGTGTGCAAACTAGTCTTTTCAGCATCAGAATGAGTGATTGTGATTTTCCAGCTGGTTGGCCACTAATGTCTTTTCTTTTTGTACTCAATCAGAATATCTTATGTGATAATGATAATGATGAGGATAATGATGATTATTATTATTGTTGTGATTTTTACACCAAATTTATAGAAAGTGACTTTGGTCTTGGGGGTTAGGTGTCAGGTACAATTATAACACTTTAGCTGATCCCTCGCTCTGCTGGTTCGTCTTTCTCTTTATCCCCAGGCAGGGTGCACAGGCAGTATCCATTTGCCAGTCCGACTGCAGCCTTAGGGACAGCAATATCTGGCTCACAATATAATGCATCGCCAGTCCCATCAGAGCCCACAATGCAGAACGCTAACCATAACCCCAGCACCTGCCTCCCAGGATGGAACCCGAGCGGAGGGAGGAGGGCTGAGAAAGAAAGAGAAACAAACAATTATCAATCCCGAAATCATGTGCTTGTCATCCCCGAGTGCAAAGCTTAAGGTGACTGTGGTTTCAAATTTTTAAAGTCAGATATATAACAAATGAAAGAATTTATAAAGAAAATGTGGGTATCCTGCCTCTTTCAAGCACATCAAAGAAGACATTTTCTCTTGAGCAGCAGGGGGGTGAATCACAAGGCAGACTCAGCTCTCTGGTTTCCTTTCATGAGTTCTCCCCTAACATTACAGATTTAATGAAGTCAAATTACATCGAGGTTTCCGAGGGAAAACTGTGATTGAAACATAATTTATTGCTGAAATAACAGGAGGCAGTGATTGAGGAATATGTTTATCACTAATGGCAGTTATTTGCTAAGAAAGCTCTAAATATCATATTAAGAGACTATTATGATGTACCAAATACTACTTGATTACTTCTCTAATTAGTTCTGCGGAATGAAGTCAAGAATTTCCACTATATTTGAATTTTAATACAGCTTAGAAGAAACAATTTGTTGGTCAAGTTTAAGGTTGTTATGAAAACAGATATAGTAATAGTAATTATTGCACCTAAATATATACCATCAAATTAAATTCTCAGTGTATTTAAAAGCACAGATTCCAGGCGATGATGAGGAAAAGTCTTATACAAAAAAAAAAAAAAAAAAAAGTGCAAACCACAGTGCACCTATGCAAATTCAAGCCAACTGTCAAGATATATGTTCTGACATCTCCGGAGAGCATGTGTAGCCTAATTTGCAACACGGTGAGGTGACACATGGATGTGAGTGGGGAGGAGAGCCGTTGTGGCCCGTGGCACAGCTACCTCCCCCTCCTTCTCTCTCTCAGTCTCTCCCTCCGTTTCTGTCTCTCGTGATCTCTTCTCAAGCTCCTTCCCCCTGTCCTCCCTTCCCCTTTAACTTTTCTTTGCCCTTTCTCTGCCCCCTCAACTCCCCCCCTCACCAACCCCTCCCCCTCCCCCTCTGTTTCCTGTCTTGCCTCCTTCCATGAGCGAGTCAGGGGATTCTGTTTATGATGATGATGCGCTCTTGAAGTGTGCTGTGCATGACCAAACAATGAACAGCTCCACAACACTTCACTGCCATATGGTTTACTTTCCTACATTCATTAATGTAGGTGACTGACATTTTGTACTGATGTAAGAAATTATAACTTGCAACCTCGAAAAACAGTAATATATATATATATATATATATATATATAAATAAAATCACCAGTAATATGCTGCTTTTGGCTCCTACCCAATGTTAGTAATTGCATCAAAAATAACATCAAATAACATCTTTTAAATAGGAAACAAACATCAAAAATAATTCTTACTGAGGCTGGTTGTTTCAAAATATCCTTTGACTCCCTCTTAGCTATTTGATGTAATTTACCACATTTGATACACTTGGAATCTTTTTTAACATGGCCTAAAAGCACAGACTTGAAATGAAGACAAAGCTGCCTTCTGAACAACCTACATAGCATCTCCCACCTCTCTTCCAGTTTTTATCTCGTTCCAAATATGGCTTGGAGAGAGCAGCATTCATCACTTGCCAGTGGCACGTCCTAATGAAGCCGTCGTTTGTCCTCCTAATGGCACCTGGGCTCCATCTGTCATTGGCAAGCCAAGGCAGCGACACGCGGCATTCACCTTGCCAGCTCTCATTTGCTGACAGAGAGGGGATCACGTCCAACCTCACCCTGTGTGTGTGTCTCTTTTCGCACGCTGCGAAATCCCTGTAACAACACTACTGTGAAACATGGCCTCTTGCACCCGGCCTGCACGCGGCCCAGCTGAGTGTTTTTTGGCCAAGAGAAAACGTGCCACTTCCTCCATGCCACAGTTCCCCGAACGTGGCTCGGACCGGGAGTGTGACATATGTCTGTGTTGTCAGGAATGTGGGGTGGGTGTGCGTCTTTGCAGCTCGACAGCTGGAGCTGGGCTCAGCAGCCTCTCTTAGGGGAGCACTTCATGGCTCTTGCGTCTACTACACTGCCATGGCCCGAAGGCTGGTTTGGTAACAGTTAACCTTGGATTTATCTAGCCCACTGCATAGCTGAGAAGCACAGAAACACACACGCACACACAGTCACACAAACGGGCACATACAGTACATGTACACACTGAGACTGAGACGGCATGAAAAACACGTCAAAGCCCCGCTGTACGGTTTTCACACCCTTCTAGAGAAACATGCATGTAAACATACTTCAAAGGAACCCACTCCTCGCCAAATGCATCATGCATACATGCAGCACATGTACACATATCAACACCTACATACATATGATATATTCTAACCACAATGAAGGTTGTCAATCAACACTTTTAGGTGTGGAGTATTTACCAAGCGAGCTTCTGAGTCATCCAAAAACTTAATACTTAAGTATTTTTAGTGTAAAAATCCTCTTTCCCATTCATTCCTCCCAGTTCGCCATCACTTAACCAGGCTTATTCACATGCCTTCATGCCGGGGGAGGGGGGGGATCCATTACATTACTTTATGATGCTACATCTGTTTAGCCATCCCTGCAAATTAAAGCACCTCCAAGCAGGCTCATCGCTCAGCACACTCAATTAAAATGACTCTGGCTTGGGCACAGATATGCTTCCTAGCCTACTTTTTTTTTTTTTTTTTTTTTTTTTTTGCTTTTACTCTGCTGTTGGGGTGCAGCGAAAAAAGGACTGAGATGAAGTAAAATAGATAAGCGTGGAGAAGAGGGCATTTGTCACACAAGTTAGTAAATTACTGTTCTATTTTTTTTTTTTTTGCTTGATTGCTGTGCATGCGCTGAACCCTGGAGAGTGTAGATGTGGAATAGCGGCCGGTCAATGTGAATGCTTTATATGTATGCACTCATATATCCCAGAAAGTATTACATATTTATGCACTGATGTACGCTTGTGGGTGTATCTATGGGTGTACTCCTGTGTATGATCACCTTCAACTCGTTTGCATTAAAGTACCAGTCTGGTGCCATGATGCTGGCGCTGTGGAAAACATGATGCATCAGTATGCATGAGGCTGTATGCAAATTGAAGTTCCAACAGCAAAAGTCAACTGATGTTTTTTTTTTTTTTTGTGTGTGTGTTCAAAAGTGAAATCAAAGGTGAAATTGTGATCGGAATTATTTTCCTGTAAGCTTCTTGGAGCACTCACCAGGTGTGCTCAACAAACAAGCCTCATCATCCGCAACACCGAAACCCAAGTGATGTCCAATAACGCCAACGAACATGCACGCATCGCTATAACCAATGAGCCACTTGAAATTGTTGACGACTTTTTGGGACATCTGACTATTAAGTACGATGGTCTCCAAAAGATATCCAGCACAGACTTGGGAAAGCTTGCGGCACCTACGCAAGACTCATAACATCTGGAGGTCCAACAACTACAACCTCAAAACCAAGATCAGCTTGTACAACACCTTGGTCAAGCCAGTTCTACTAAATGGGACTGGCGACATGAACAAAGTCAGCCCACTCCACAATGACTGTTTGTGAAAGATCTGCCGTATATTCTGGCCCAATAAGATATCAAATAAACTCTACATAAAGACCAGCTGCCGGAATGTGATCTCAGAAATTAAACACCATCGTCCTCAGAGCGGATCCCCGAAGTAGCCCTAAAATGAACACCAGCAGGTAAAAGGAAACAAGGCTGAACAAAGATCACCTTGTGAAGACAGTTAGGGGCTGAGTTGTTGGCGGTCTCTCATGGGGCGAGGCACAATTAGTTGCTAAAGATTGTGATAGGTGGAGGAACATTATCAGTGTCTTATACCCTACAGGAGGCGAAGAGCATAAGTAAGTGAGTTCTTAGAGCGTCCCAATCTTGATGTTTTGACTGTAGTCGCTTAATTAACTCAGTAAATCTGAACTGGTGTAATTAGTTCCACAAACCTGTCAGCGGATCAAGACTTAGTTATAGCCACTGGACATATCACTAGCTCCCACTCTGGAGCAGGGATACATAGATAAGAGAGAGGAAGAAAAGCATGGTGAGGTGTGTTTAAAGAGGAGGATTGTGTTTGGTTCTAACGCTGAGGGACTCAGGCTGAAATAAGCCATGCACCATAGCCTACATCTCTGCCTCTTTGTCTCGCTTTCTCTTCCTCTCTTTCACAGACCTCTACCTTATTGAGGCTGACAATGGACAAGAGCGGCATGGCGAAAAGTAATTATGAGGAAAAACTGCATAGCTTCCCACGCAATCATCTGTGTCAGAGGCCACAGAACGAAACACAGGGCTTGCTTAAATGAGCCTGACAAGCCCAGAGAATATTAATTTTCTCTCCCCTGATTTTATCTCCTCGCACATGTATTATTAAACCCTCTCTCATCAAGGCCACAATATGGAAATGATGAATGGTCGTCCAGATTGGCAATGTGGTTCCTAGAGGTGTGTATGATACTGAGGAGGGGTTGAGCTGGAGGTCAGACAGAAACATACACACAAACACAACAAGAGCGCAAAGTCACGCGCGCACATTCATACATACACGCTGCCTCCCAGGTGGCTGGCCCTGTAGGAGATGGTCTGAGCAGTCTGATTGGGGTGCTGACCAAAATTAGATGGTAGACGCCCCTGTGCCCTAACAGTGAATGGCAGGGACACAGTCTGTAATAACCACCACTTACAGCCCCCTGTACAAACACACAAACGTACACAGAATTGGCTGCACGCACCAAAGTCCAAAGAAGTCAGAAGTTAGAATTACAGGTTTGCCCTCCTGATTGCAGACCCCTCGGAGTGTGCAAGCTCTGCCCGCTCCCTACAGGTACACACAGACTCATTACACACTGCTCAGGCCCAATCAGCAAAGCTCTAGGTTTGTAGAAGGATCATAGCAGGTGTACTGTGTCTACAGAGGGAAATGTATACTTAAAAATATATTCTTAGAAAAAAGGCACTCACCTTGCTTTCTATCTGAAATAGAGAGGTGGAACACGATCTCCACTTCAATCAGAGCATGTTCAGTTCCACACTGATACTGATAGATGCTTTTTGTTCTTGCTATGATATAATGTTCTATCTGGCAATGTATGTGTAACATAAAAAGGAACAAATACACATCTCTTAAAATGTTTAATATGAAAGAAGATTCAAATGAGAGGGCGTGAAAGTCAGATTTGTCATAAGTGGAATATTGTTTACACACAAGAGGAGTTATCAATTTTAATGTTATTGCCAGAAAGCATTGCATGCCCCTCAATGCACACGCATGTAGATGACAATAGTAAGCCACTCTGGGGCAAGTGTATTGTGACTAATAGGATGGTACACCGTGTTAATGTCAAGACAATCCATTGAAATTACGTAAAGTGAACCGCTGTTACTGTATACGATGTGAGATCATAACATATTCTGCCAGCATCATTATGCAGGGAAATAGAGATGGCAAATAATGTGTCTCCCCGCTTTGAATCTGTCAAATCTCAATGTATTAAACATATCATTTCCCTTCTTATGGCCCCACTCCGACTTGCATCCCTGTGCGATTATCTATCTCGGCTGTCAATCTTCGCCACTGGAGTTCACATGAGCATGTAACATCGCTGGGATGCTGAGCACACATATGCACAAGCAGCCACACACACACAAATGAAGCAGATATGGTTTCACCAGAAAACTACATGATGATAAGAGGCTTCCAGAGCAGCGGCGGACATGAGAGAAAAAAAAAAAAAGAAAAAAAAGAGAGAATCGTTTCTTTCATCTGATATCACAACAGATCCCAGCGAGAGAGAATGTGCTGTAGTAGATGTGGGAAGGCTGAAGAGATAGGGGAGGAACATGATGTAGCTAAAATTAATAGCAAGGCAGCCATTTGAAAAGCTTCATTGAGTTCCTCTCAACTGAATCCTTATTGACATCTCAAAAGTAACTTCAGAGTTTAGATTGGAAATGGAAAAAAAAAAATCAGGACCTAGTTTAACATCTGTGGGTTATCATTTCTGTTTCAAAGAAAGATATATAGAGAACTCAAAAATGCAATATTCATCATATGAAAATGTCTCACCCTTCAACTCAGTGCTGACCATTTACTGTATAACAAGAATAAGAGTCTGCAGCCGTGTGAGCAGCTCACTGAGGCTGTACCTATGCTGCATTCATGTCATATTGGAGGTACCGTAGTTTCAAACTTGTAAACTGCGATTTTTCTAAAAGCTCCAATATATCCAATCCGGCACCTAATGACATTGAAGTGCCTGAAAATCAAGCAAACGTGGACACCTCATGTAAGCAAATATATGCCACTCAATGTAATTAAACCCGAATCGAATTGATATAATGTAACGTTTTCTAAACCTTTACATGGCCAACTCATACAACCTTCCTGAGCTGTCAGATGATGTGAAAAAGTCCTTAACATGGAAATCCTCCCAATCCTTCCCATACATCCGACATGAATGCAGCATTAAGCACAGTGAGGCTATGAGCTGAGGGCTAATGTCAGTAAGCTAACATGCTCACCATAACAATGCTAACATGCTTATTTTTTAGCAGGTATGATATTTACCACATTCTTTGTCTCAGTTTAGTGTGTTTTCGTGCTAGCATGTGCTAATTAGCACTAAACCAAAAGTATTGTACAAACTGTTTGACCTGAAGTTTGACTAGAAAAGTTAAGGGATTCTGAACCAAAGATGTCTAGTGGCGTGTTTTTATATGTATCAAATGTTGGTCCAATACATCAAGCAGATGTGGATATACTTCCCTGGATAAGTGATTATTTTGGTTTGTTTTTGGTGCTAGATGAAAAATCACCGTACCAGAAGGCGTCCTAGATATCTGTATTTCTTGGGAACCTATCAATTTCAATTTCACTAAAAACCAAAACTGTCAAACTTATGGTGGCTCTAGAAGGGAAATCAGAAGATCACCAAAGCTGGTTCAGTCACTAAAACCAATTTTGGAAAAGTAATGAAATGAATATCTTGAAACTTGAAAGTTTATGTTTGAGTATTATTGCATATCCACAGGGCGTTTATTCACTACAAATTGCGTAGAGGAAACCGTGCTACAGTATATGACTGCATTTCCTATTATTAAATAAGCTGCGTGTATTCACACAACACAGCCCACTTTATGTGACATATTAGTCACTATCACAGAACAATCTGTTCCACAGCGTTATCTTTCCCCTGGCGTCTTCACAGTCAATAAGCCCCTGGATGAGTCTCAGCACTCCAAAGTAACTTTCCACATTTTTTACATCATCATTTCAGCAAGTTACAAGTAAAGCTTATCATTGTTTAAACATATTTTCCAAAACTGAACAAAGGGCTAGTTCTGATTGAGAAAAGCAGAGGGCAAAAGGTTCAGAAAGAGTAAAATAATTTTAAATTTAAAACTTAATCTCATACAAATCACCATCTAGTTTTATTGCTAAGAAACAGGAATTGAACTTTTACACCCCAGTGGTTTCACTGGATACATTTTTATCTCCATGCACCAATTAACTTTTTAAAATTCATTCTTAGCAAAGCTGCACATCAGTATTTATTTCTGGGTAAAGAGGCCAGGAGTATTCACTAATATAAATTGAACTATCCTGAAGCGAAAGGAGAGACTTAACCTTTGAGTACTGAAATTTAGCAGTAATTCACAGCAGCCCCCTCAACCATTTAATCCTCATACACAGAGATTTACATACCCCACTTGGATGCTCATGCAGACACACATCAAGCCTCTCTCTAGAATACGCTGCAGAGACGTTGCGCACACACAAACACACAGCCGCCACGTGCTGGGCTAACGTGTCCTGGGGATACAGAACATCCGAAGGATAGCAACACTGCTGAGCCCAAACAAAATCAGCCAGCCCATTAAATGAGGCGTGACTCAGGAATCGTGTGTAATTTCTCTTGATGGTGTCTCAACGTGTTTTAAAGTCATTTATATAACGATGCTGATGATTCACAGAGGAGGCGAGCAGAAATGGAGCAGAAAAAGAGCATATTGACTCTGCTGAGCGTCCCACGAATTATGTCCCCAAATGTACAGTGGGGCAGTTAGCAGAAGGTCAGCATCATGATGTAAGCTCTAGAGGTCAGCACTGTGGCACCAACAAAGTGAAAGAATACAAGTGTTTTCCTTCTATTCAATTAGCTTTACATCAGCGGTACACAGCTGTAAAAAGGTAATTAGAGTACTCACCCCCATGGACTCAACCCCATCAGCGCAGTGCAGTATATAACAACCTGAAACACCTTCTGTGTAACGTGGAAATAATGACCTACAAATAAAGGCATAATGAAGGCTCATGTCTCTGAGCACTTGCGTACACATGCTTTTGGGTGCATGTACAAGAAAAGCAAAGCGAGATTCGTCTGCTTATGTCAATGCAGGTTAAAAGACAACCTTAAGCTGACAGTGGGAGGAGATATACATTCCACATAGGTGAAAATGAACAAGGAAAATCAACAGTTAAAAAAATGTGAAGGGGAGAAAAATTAGAGAGTAGGGGAAAGAAAGTTTCTACAATAAAAGACAGCTGCCAGAGAGGGGAGTTTATGCTGCTTCTCAATGAGTCTCTCTGAATACGTGCTGTGAGAAGCCAGGTCGCTTTGTGCAAACCGTATAGCATCACTGAGATAGAGATGAAGAAATCGCTAGAATATTTCAACAGCCAGGGTTGTCCTCTGTGATTAGAAAGGCTTGGGTGGCAGTATTGCCAGTGGACTCTTGCAGGAATAAAAAGATACCAAATCATCACTTTTCATGCTATTCACTGGGTGATTTCATTCAAAGTGACTCGCAGTACCATGTTGGAATATAATTTTAGCTATGGTTTCCCCAGATGGAATCAAATTTCTAACCATTAAAAAATGGTTACCAGTCTTTCCAAAGTACTATCCAGAAATCTGACAGAAATCTGAGGATTTTCCGTCAGCCACTTATTGCTGAATTACGCTAACTCGCGGAAAACGTGTCAGATGAAATGAAGGGGAGGCAGAGAGGAGATGAGGAATCCATTAGTTTACAAGGTACAAGGCCAGAATACCTTAGCCGAGGAGGTTATTTTTACAGTGTTGCAGGGGTGTGTAATTGCAATGCCAATGTTCAGGATTTAGCAGGAAGTTAACACCAAATCTCTCACCACTCTTGGAACTTTAAATGTGGCCTTTTACATAACTGTGATAGCAAACTGCGGCAGTGAGACGAGCTGAGGTTGATTGTTGGCAAAAAAAAAATACCTTGCTGCTAAGTGGCCAACTAACACCATGGAAGAGTGGGACATATCTATTCAGACACATAAATCTCCCTGCAGAGTTTTTATTGTGCTCATGCTGGTGTATGCTTTAAGCATTAAGATCAGACAATTGGCAGAGACACTGAAACTATAAAAATGATTTAGAACAGACAGTCACTTAAACTTTGCACTGGATGTATAACTCTGCCATTTTTTCCCTTTTACCACAGATGTTCAAACGTGTACCAAACAGTGATTTAGGTTACTTATCAAACCATTAATGTTCAATATTTGATACATTTTAGGTTACTCACACAGCAACGATGACGCCATTTTGGCATATGATGACCTCTAACACATCAGCCTTATTTATAAATCCAGCACTGCGTTCTGATTTCTTTCTTTTCTTATCATTTAATGAGTGTAGTCATAGCTAATGGTTGCCATCATCCTCCATCCTCCTTAGCGCCTGCGACTTACTAATCAATACTACTCTGACAAACAGCATTACCCACAACATGCATCACGTTACTAATAGCAAGGAGCTAATAATATACAGGTGATAAAACATTGATTTCCTGCCGCAAATGTATAATTTTAGGTGCGTAGGTGAACAAGAGAATGAATATCCCATATTTACTTTCAATCTCATCAAATTTTCTCTTCTTAACTAATGAAAAAAAATGTGCCATGTGGGTGAAAAAAAAAAAAAAACTACCTGCAGAGCTGGCCCCGGTAGCATGTGATAATTGGTTACTGTACAGTGACTGCTATAATAAATCGTGATTTAACAGCTACAAAAAGCTTTTCAGACACAACCCCCCCCCTCCCCCCCTCGTCCCCTCCCCCCTCCTTCTCAATTATTCCTTCTCAGATTTGGAGGGTGTGAGAGGATGCAGATAGAAGTGGATTTTTTGAAAAAGCAAAGCAAAAAAGCTTGAGGGTTTGTCTCTTTACAAATGATGGAAGGGAAAAAAATATATAAAAAGTCTCCGGGGAAGCCTAATCACTTTCATTTTGCATCTCTGAAAAATTAGACCCAAGTTAAACAGAGCAACGCCACCACGAAGGCAGCAGAAAGTGATGCCTCGCTGACGCTATGATAATGGATGGCTTTCACCTCGAGGTCATTAAATAATTATCTTGTCGTAGGGTTTAAGAGCTCATGTTTAAAATAGGATGTTCCATCACGTCGGTCAACAGCTGTTAGATATGGAAAAGCCTTTGAAAGAATTATTCCCTTAAAATATGTACATTGTGGGATCCGCACGAGTGAATTGAAATGATGCCACGCCAGATCTATTATTCACAAGTTTGTTTGTGTCGGAGACTTTGTGAAATGGGGTGAACAACATTTTATTTGTAGTGCGGGTGTTATTTGTTAATAAAAATTAGGGTAATGTGTAATTGATCTTCATCTAAAGAATCCATATTTGATCTAATAGCATTATCACTCATATTCAGCTCGGATCTATAGGCCTTCGAGCCATTAAGTGCTAATAAAACTGAGCCTTCCAAGTATCTGCCTGTCTGCAATCCTTAATAAGCGAGACCAAAAGAAAGAGCTGTGTTTCCAATTTGTGCTGTGAGAAAAGTCTTCCCTTCCGTCCTCTTCCTCATTTTCAGTCTCCTGTGCCCTTTCCTGTTTTTTTCCCTCTCACTGGGCTTTACTGGAACAAATCATTAGCAACACATGCTGCTGTTTTTCACTGGGTGAGCCAGGCTAATTTTGACACAGTCATTATGCTTTCTCTTTCTGTCTCCCTCTCCTCTCCCTCACACAGACTTTCTCTCCCTTTAAGACCTGACCTCCCCCCTTCCTTCCCTAGCTACTGCACACAGGGTCATGCAATACATCACTGTAAAAGCTGCCTCTCTCTCAGGGGTGCCTAGGGTGAGGGCTCTGCTGGGGCAGGGGTCAGAATAAGGCCACAGACCAATCTCTGTCCAAAGATGGTTAAATCTGAGTCTGATCAGAGGTTTGCTTACCCACCGAGCACCTGCTGAAACTGTCAGCGAGGACGCGTTCGCATGTCCCTGCCTGCCATGTTCCCAAATTTGTGTTCTCCTTTCTTACTTGATGTCTCGTCTCTTTTGTCTCTCATGCGTTTTTACAATCTTCTTCTCCCTTCTCGCTCCATGTCAGAGCAGCGCGGGGCGTGCTTGGTGTTGACTGCAGCGCATGGCAGGAGGAGAGGAAAAAAAAGAGGGAGGGAGGGAGGGGAGCAGATGCTTGTGACAGTGTGGGGACAGTAATGAGGGTCCCTGTGACAGAGAAACAATCAGCAAGGTCTGAACACACAGACCACTCGCACAGACACACACACACACACACACACGCAAAAAAAAAAAAAAAACAGTGAGGGAGTAATGGGCTGGCAAAAGCCCGGGGCCAGTCTCACTGACACACACACATTCACCACACACTACATGGTGAATAATGAAGAGGGAAACCACCATCATGACTGTCGACCACTCACGGAGCAGAACAAAACCAGCCAAAAGTATATTACCAGCGCCATTTTAGTAAAATATTCATTTAGAACAAACAAATACCCTGCCTGGCTCAGGTGAATCAGCTCAGTTTTAGCAAAAAGGAAAGGGGGGGGGGGATTTGCTGGCACTCTCAGGCATTCTGTCTCATGCCAGGACGGCACATATGACATCCCAGTGTGTTCCCCAAGCCTGCCTCTAATACGCACGCAAAGCCTTTCAAAAGCATTACCCCTCCGATGGAAGATACTTTTATTGTGGCAGACGCTTCAGTGAGAAGAAGGTTCAATTCACCAAAGCAAGAGCACAGAGGAAGGGAAAACAAACGGTACTTGCAGAGTGTGGGGTTCACGTTGCCGCAGAGACATTTCAAGAAGTGGGGCAGGGGAAAGCATGCATGTTGAAGTGAACAAGGTTTGAAAATAGCCTGGGATAAAACAGAGACAGCACGGTTGCTAATGTGCACACGCACAGGGCGCTGCAAAAATGCACACGACAAGCAAACACTCATAAACAAAGACGCATGCATAAAATACACGCACGCCACACGCTCGCTTGCCCAAACAGAATGCAATCAGGGGTCTAAATCAGCAGCATGCTGACAGTTACAGCCAAAGAAGACTGATTACAATCGATTATGTCACCACAGGAAGTGGTAAGTCTTTATCTGTCTCCCCTTTTAAGGCCTATAGATCAATCCGCTGAGCTTGATTTGGTTAAGATAGCTGTCAGGCAGAGGGGAGACTTACAGCAAGGGAGACATTCCTTAAAAAAAATAAATAAATGTGAGAGAAATCTGGTCTGCCATGTTGTGTCTGATGTGATTCATTACATGTTCACTCTACATGACCTCTGGAAATTGCTCATTATACTGAGGCTGTGCTTTTTAGCTAACGTTTTGAATTCTGAGTGCACATTCTTAGTTTATGAGGGTCAGCTGTTAAAAATAATTATGACAACAAAGACACACCAAAGCTCTTTAAGATAGTAACTTACCTCGCTTTGTCATCCAGGTAAAAATAAACTGCGCTAAAGACAAAGATAAACTGGGAGCAAGGGTAGGTCCTGAACCCTTTTTTTATTTTAAAAAAAAAGTTGCCAAGACATTAACCAACCTTGAGAGAGAACTCTGGCACCCCACTACCTTCTAAAGATAAAGAAGTCCGTGTATTTGTGCGTGTGTGTGTGTGTGTATGTGTGTGTGTGTAGGTGTGTGTCAGCTTAAAACTTGTATCTGGCATCTCAAGACTGACAGCAGTCACTTTGCATTACTTTTACAGTTACGGTGATGTATTTGACCCTGGTGTTTATCCTAGCCTCTGCCTCAGAGATATGAACAGACAGTGACACAGTTACAGCCCCAAACACAGACTCACAGTTACACAAACATACACACACACACACACACACTATTACACATTTTCCTGTTCCCTGCTTGACGCTTGGGGGACAATTTGAAACGGTGGGTCCGTATACGATCAGCCCTCTGCTGTAATTGGGTCCCTTGTCACTGAGCAAATTCATGTCAGCATTGGTCACATGGGATACTAATCTAAATGGCATCAGTGTCCTACTTTGTGTGTGTGTGTGTGGGAATGTGTGTTATGGAAAGAAAAAGAAGGTGTGGTAAGTTTGAGAAGCAAAGTGAGAGTGTGCATAAGATGGCTGCTTGTGAATTATGCGCAGGGCTGTCACTGGGATACATAGCCAGAGCTGTATTCCAGCTGTGAATATGACAACTGAACAGACAGTCTGGGTCAGTTTGTTTCTTTTAGTCTCTAAAAAATACATGCAGAGGACTGCCAATGATTTCAACATGTACTTACTGTTTTTTCTGCCAACACTAAACTGTAGGTTTGTCAAAAACATGAATAATAAACCGGTGTGTTTTGGCAAATTTAACTTCTAACTTCCCTATGCTGTTTTCTAAATTGGGGCTCATGCTTGGGAAAAAAACCAAACATGCTGCAGTGGTATATCACAGGCTGTCCATAGTCCCATGTTTTTATATAAAGCTCAGTTTTAGCTTTACTATTGGACCCGCATTCGCAACGGTCACCTCCTGACCGCAACCCATGAAAATATCTTTCCCGAGAATGTCTGAACAAGATACGTGAATTTTGAGTAAAAAAGAGTAAAGAAAAAAGGGATTAGTACTTACTCCTGTATGTCAGAGTGCTGTTATGTGAAATTAATCAACAACCCTTGAGCAAATCAGAATTACATATTCATCCAGGCCATTGTGTAATGAATATAAATGATGACCTTTTGAGAGATGGCTTTTTTCATGTCATGTTTCCTCTAGTAGGCTGACGATGGGCCACAAGGTGGAAATACTACTGAAATATAAAACTAGTGGGCTGTATTTTTAAAAAGGTAACGTCCATTTACATTACAGGAAGGATAGCACAAGCTTTGAGGAGACAGCAGAGAGCAAAACTATCCTGCCAGCAGAAAGAAAAATCCGTACCTGTGATCCATAGCCCATAGCATTTTAGATTATATGTTGCATATGTTGTTTATGATATGTTGCACCTTTTCTGCACTTCAGACAGCAGTATGCTGATCAAAGTAGTGCCTTGATGGCTCCTATAGAGACAGGTGGAAAATCTGTAGGCTGTGGCTGTAAACTCCAAGTGTAAGTTGGTATAATCTACTGTGAAAGTCTGCAAGTACCATCTGTGGGGGGCTAAGTGACAAACTAGCAAGCTGCTGACACAATAATTGCAGGCATCTAGCAATGAGGCTGAGAAAAAAAGAACTTAAAAAAAGGACTTTGAAGCAAAGTGCTAGAGAGAGACAGGATGGACAGTGAAAGAGAGACAAAGAGAGTAGCAACTAATAATTGATAACTGATAATTATCAGGAGGAAAAATATTAGGCACTGAGTGTGTGATGTTTCTCAGCTTTAAACGCTGCACTAACACAGTGTTCAGTCAGACGTCAGTATTGGAACGCGCGTCATTCTCAGCTTCTGGGTGTGTTTGAGCTACTAACATGGAAAAACACCCTCTGCACATTGGTTGCATAATTTCTGATACTCACTTTACTGTCGTGTCAAAGTAATTTGTTTATTTTCCAACAAAGATCTTTCTTCAGCAAAGACAGAGCATATACAAGTAGTCTTGACAGTAGTCTTCTAACATCTAGCCCTGCTCACATCCATTACTTCACCTGTGTGCGTTGATGACAGGAGGGAACTTTGTGTTTGGCTGTGAGGCATAGTACCAGTCAGTATTGCAGATTACGTGATGCACACAGGCCCAAAAAATACATTTTCCCTTCAGATTTGCTCTTTGTAATCATTCCTCCTGCCACTGTTGGCCATTAAAATATCCTTTTTCAATGCGCTTACAATGTAAGTTATGAGGGACGAAATTCACAGTCCTTGTTTTGTGCAAAAATGTATTTATCTGAAGTTTATATGAGGCTTCAACAGTCTGGGTTAGTCAAATCATGTGAATATCTTCCAAAGTTATGGTCTTATTAAGCATAAAATTCCCTCTTTGTGTTTCCTCAGACAGTGTCTCCCTGTTGAGCTGCGGTGGAAGGATAGCAACTAAGAGAGAGAGAATTTAGCACGGCTTAAGCGTCACATTAGCGTCAGATAAACTTTTAGGATTGTTGCTTTCGTCCCCCTTCACTTAAATTGTAAGCACATTAGGGAAGGGATCCATTAATGGCCAGTATGCAGAGGAGGAATGATTACAGCGAGCAAAACCTATTTCAAATATTCATTTGGGCAGATCAATATTGTTTTAAGACAGACTAGAAAACATAATAACATAGCAAAAGCATGACCATTTATACATCAAAAAGATGCTGAGAAACTAACTCATGCCTTCATCTCAAGCCAGCTAGACTACTGTAATGCACTTTCTACTGGCCTCCTGAAAAAAAAAAAAAAAAAACACTGGCAAACTTCAGCTCATCCAAAACTCTGCAGCTGCTCTGCAATGGCTTCCTGTAACATTTAAAATTGACTTTAAGGTTCTCCTCCTTATATACAAAGCCCTGAACGAGCAAGGACCAAATTTATATCACCAAATCCTTTGTTAGCCATATGCCCTCAAGAACACTGCGATCATCTGCTCTTTGTTTATTGGAGGTTCCCAGCAACAGCCAAAAGAAGATTGGTGACACAGCTTTTGTCAATTATGCCCCAAAACTATGGCATACACTGCCCATAGATATCAGGGAAACCAACTCACTTGATACTTCTCTTTACCCGAGCATTTAAATAACTTTGCACTTGCTCTCTGCTTTTAAAATGTTATATTTTAATTTAGTTTATAAATTGTATGCTTTAACTTGTTCTTATCATATTTTATTCTTTGATTTGAATTGTACAATGAATTTTAGTTTCACTTTATCAAGTGGGTTTTACATTTGATTTTATTTTATTTTATGTTACATCAATGGTTTTTTCCTCATATGCTTTTATATTATTTTACGTCATTGTCATGTAATTTTTGTTGTAAAGCACCTTGAGTGGTAAAATTATTTTACATGCCATTCATGTGTACAGGGGGCCAGCAAGTGAACCACTTCAGAAAGTCTCTAATGCATTCCAACTGCTTTCAATTGGCTTGGCCAGAGAAGCAGTGTAATGTTCAGGCTCTATAGGCCCAAAAATACAGAAAACTTGGGGAAAATCTGAAATCTTCCCCAGCATTTGAATGAATAGAGCATCACGTTCGAACATGATATTCAGTTCTATTCATATGCCCATGGCTCCAATGAATCACTCACTATGCATTTAAATGGAAAATAGACTATACTTATATAGTGCTCCTCTACTTAGCCATCAAAGAACTTTTCACCTCTCATTTGCCTATTTCAGGTAATAGAGATAACACTTTTTCTGCTGAATTCAACAGATGTGGAACCGTTTTGTTTTAACCAGGTGAAGTTAATGTATACCTTTGAATTAATCATTGTCCTTATTTCAGCGTCATAAAACAGCAGGACATGTGAGCCTTAAATGGTCAGGAGAGCAGGTCTGGGCATCCAACTCCTCCCACAGGTTTAAGTCAAGAACCCTGGAGGTGTGCCAGGCTTTGAAGCCAATTTGACATATGTCATGTTTGACGGGGCACAAAAAGCATTTTTCCCGCACACAATCATGGGAAAAATTGTGGCTGTAAAACGGTGGATACATTTTTTGAGTGTCACAACCTGTGGGGAATCATTTTATCCCCATTCAAGTTAGTGGAGAGCTGAACTGGAAGTTAGCCAGCTCGGCTGGCGGAAGTCTCTGTTGCACATGCTATATGGTCGCCAGCACCTGAAGAGCGTGAGCACCAGAGATGCTTTTTTTGGCTTCATTCGTCATTGAGCAACTTTCACAAGAATGAAATGGAGAAATGAATGGAGCTCCGCCTCCAACGCTGCATTCAGTTCTCTTAATACATCCATGCTTGAAGTAAAGTTCTTCTCAGCATACCGGGGGAGGCAAACTGCCTGCTCTCTTTGGAAATGAAAATGTCAGTGGTAATTGCCTTTAAAATGCCTTCAACTGATGAAAACCATCAGCTTCATCTGATGGACACCATGGACGTCTTGGTCAGCTCCTCAAGGGAGCACATTCCCTCCATGAATGCCCTTCAGCCGCACCGCGGGGTTTTTCTGCTGAGAGCCTCTTAATGGTTAAAATTAATGGCTGTAAGCTATCAAACGGTGCAATTTCACCTTTTCTTTCTCTCCAAGGGCCGAATCACTTCATCCCACAGACTGACCTCACTATGGCAACTGAACTCAATGAATGACAGGACCACCCTGTGGGTAAACCTATACCTTCTAATTCTGACACCACATGCTAGCAATTACCTGAAAAGGAACAGAGTGACCCATGTAAAAGCCTGCGTGTAAGTTACGAGTGTTAAAAGGTGTCTCACAGTAGACATCGGACATACAGCCTTTTATCAAGCCTACCCAAGATTGGCACTTGTTAAAAGGTAGTCAGACACATAGTTAGATCGACTTCGAGATTCGAGATGAACACAAACAGGTGCAGGTGGATCCAGTGCTCCTTGTTTCTGATGAAGTACCCTCCTGCAAGTGCTGTACAGAGGAGAGCTTTATTCTTTGTAGTCTGCTTTGAGTGGTTTAGCTCCCTACCAGAGATGACTACCTATCAGCCTCACTGCTGAGAGACAAAAGAGAGAAAAGAAGGAGAGAAGGGGAGTACAAAAAGAACAATAGACCGATAGAATGAGACCAACTCACCTTCCTTTTTTGCAGAAAAGCGGGGGGCGGGGGGGGGGTTATTCTATGCATTGTATGGACTCGCTGGTGCAATTGAGTGCAGAGTGGGAATGCTGTCTGCCAATGACATATTACTTGTATTTGTGTGGCCTTTCGAAACCATCCACCACACTGCACAAATACCACGACTCAGAGCAGCCATGAGAGAGGCTGATGAGAAGCTGCCTATTGATTCCTTCCATTGTTCAGACCAGGTAAGCAAATACGACATGAAAAGTGACCGCGTGTGGTCACATAAAATCCACGAGCAATTTGTACACAATAGCTCACGAGAGAGAAATACTCCAGAGCAGAAGCAAGCCTGCCTACCTTGACAAAAGCATAAGCTACAAAGAGAAAAAAAGACACTCATCCTACCATACGAAGGTCAGCCACACACACACACACACACACACACACACACACACAAGCCTGAATAGTGGAGCCAATTAAATAGATATCATAAGCCATTGCTGCAAGAACATTGCCTGCAGGCTATACACTTTATGTGGAATAAAGATTTGAATCAACCAAGCTTTTACAGCTATTTTGCATTAAAAACAATAAAATATACCCCAAAAACAATGATATTTGAATGACAAAGAGCAGATTAAAACACTGTCTTGACAATGAGTGGTTGTTTTTACACACAGTAATACAAGATGGTGCAGGAGAACGGGTTAAAAAGATTATTTGATCTTTTTTGGAAAAATACCAGAGGAAAAAAAAAGTAAGGGGCAAGGAAGATGATGAAAGAGACATGTATAGAAGAAAGTCTGGAGCAAAAAGAAATATCACAGTTGGAAAAGAAAACATATGTGTGAGCTGCACTTACTCAAGACATGTTGCTGCCCAAAACCCTGAAATTCAGGCGAGGCGTTCGCGGTATTGATTGGGTGATTTGTATGTGTTGCCGGCGCTCTTGAAATGTGTCTAGGAACATGTGTTGATGGATGTGTCTGTGGCTGGGCTCTCAGTCTGTGAGGGCCAGGGTTGGTGCTGGGAACGCTCTGACAGCCTCAAGGTTACCCGCCTGGCACCAAAACAGATGGATGCCCCTCATCGTAACTGTCTGTAATGTGTTCAACTCAATCATTCCCTCCCTCTCGCTCCCTCACAACATCTCTCTTGTTTGCTCACCAAGGCAGTTTGCTGAAAGTCTGAGAGGAGTTGTACTGTATGTTTCCGAAGACAGCAGTTGAAGTCTTGATTTTATTTATCACACCAGGAGAAGTTTCACATGGATACAACTCCTGGGTGCAAAAACCTATGAAATAAGGTTGTTAACTATTATGTGCTTGGTCCTTTTCTGTGTTAAAGGAGTAGCTCAATATTTTAATATGTTTATTTGATTTCTTTGTGAGAATGATATTGAAATATTGATATCAATCTCATGCCTGCATTAAGCACAGTGCTGGAGTCAGGAATGTTTAGCCTAGCCTAGCTTGAAGACGAGAGGCAGGCCAACAGGCTCTTTTGAAAGCGAAAAAATACACCTTCTAAAAGCTTAATAATTAACACATTGTATCTTAATGGTTCAATCTTAATAGAAAATTAAATGTACAACAAAAAAATTGTGGTTTTATGTGGAGTTACATGCTGGAGCCATTCCCAACCAACCAGTTGCTAAGTTAAGCTAGGCTAAATATGTTCTGACTCCAGCACTGTACTAAACTCATAGACATTAGATTGATATTGATCTTCTTACTCTCCATTCACCAAAATGTTGATCTATTACTTTAATTACATTTTTAGGCTACTTGGAGGCAGCTGAATACACAGCATTGACATTTTATCACCTTATAAATTTGTTACAGCTAATGTGTTAGCAAACAGTTGCTAGTTTACATACCCAGAAGATAAAGAGCAGTATTAGCATCCATTTGGAGTCATGTGTTTCTGGTCACCTGAAATGTAAGTCCAATATCCACTCTACTTTTAGCTCTTTTACTGTAGCTAGCTAAAATAGCCACTCATTTTGTCTGACTGCTGTTTTGTGTTGGGTAGGTAGTGTACAGGAGGTTTATCAGATAGATCAATAGATGTACTTTATTGATCCAAAAATGGGAACTTCTTGTGTTACAGCAGCAGGTTATCCAGGCATTGCACAGGACTGAGGCATTGCATGGGATGTCAGAGTTTTGTTGCTGAAAATAGCTGCTTGCTGCAGCTGGAACACGGGCACGAAACTTGAACACTTACCTAAAACAAGCTAAAAGGCTCCGTAGAGCTGCGGAGTCGGGTGATAATTCTCTGCTGGTTTATTACACTTAGTCATTTGATTAATTGTTTATATAATATACATTATTGAATAGTGAAGCTCCAAGTCAACTATCAAATAAATAATCCTGCAAGAAGACTAATGTCTCATAGATACAGCGATAAATTCACATATGAAAATAAAAATAAATGGTCCAAAAATACGTGTGGGGAAGTACACATTTTCCCATCATGCCCATTTATTGACACTCATGAGGAGTAACATCACCCACCCTTCTCCTCCATCTTTTTTACCCGTTTTATATTCTCTTTCTTCTGGCCCCGGGGCATTTAGGCTCCACAGCACAGCATATATCCAATTATACCGCGGCTCTGAGCACGGCGGTGACACATCGATTGACACAAGCGACATCCAGTCTTATCACAGTTACATGATGCAGTGCTGGCCAAGCATCATTAGCCTGATCAGCCAATAGCAGCGCAGCTCGTTAGACCCCCAAGGGTTGGGTATGCAGCCCTGGTTCTAATACAGATATCATAAGACAAGGAAGAGGGGTGATAAAATGATGGAGAGAGGAGGAGGGATTTTAAACCTTCGAGGGACAACTTTATGTTCCTGCGTTCTTGTCTATGTTTGCGTTTTGGGTGTTTTCACTAGGGTGATGTTGGGCAGTTACACTTTTCCTCAAGCAGTCTTTTCCTCCAACAACAACAGAAGCTGTTTCCTCAATCATCTAAAACATGTTCCTGTGTGACAATACTGCAGGCAGCTGTCAAATCATTCGGCTGCTGTTTAGAGTTAGTGTTTAAACCACCTGATCATATGATCCCTCAGTCATAGGCATCTCCAGGGCTAGCTATTGTATGTCACAACATTATTTAATAAAAAAAAAGAGTGAGATCATTTCAAAGCGTGCTTCTGGGATAGGTTGTGCCCTGAGGACAAATCATTCTCTGTGGAAGTCTTTTGGCCCATTTCTGATCTACCTGTGGTATTTATAGGCAGATGTTCTCATATTTCTATGCTCCACTTATAAGCCCTCTTTAGCCAAAAGGTACTTTCACATGCGGTATGAAAACTTTCTACATGCGTTTGCAAGAGAAAAGCATTAGAGGGAAAATATTTCTTGTTTATTTCTCTCTGTTTACTGCTACCCTTTTCAGATTAATCTTAATACCGGTTGCCTTCATTGGCTGAAAAGTTGTCCATGTATTATGATCTAAAGTTGCCACCAATACATCTGTGCCCAACTGAACCAATGCCAAGCTCCATGGTTCCCATGGTGTGCTTTATAACCAAGTAACCCCTGCTCAACACCTGTTGTCCAGTGACAGCCAGCTAGAGCTACTTAATCCCATTTACAGAGACAGCAGGTTAAATTATTCAGTGCTCTGATGAAAACTCCTACAGTATGCATGAAGTGGTCTATAGATACCCTCTCATATATACCAGCAGTGTGTGTGTGTGTGTGTGTGTGTGTGTGTTTTCTAGGTTGCTTGTTCATTCTAAAACCTTCACTCATCACTGACGTCACGTCAAACTGAATAGCGCCACCGTGTCGCCGCTTTTCTGTGCCTTTGGATTTAATACCGTTGAGCAGTCACATTCAATACAGGGTAAATGCTGTTATTGTTGATTTTCTACTCAGTAGAACATTGCAAACCAGAAGCAACTCAGCTTGTTCCTGAACTCCCATCTCCTTTTGTCCTTTTCTTTATCCTCCTCTCCTCGTTCTTCTCCCCAATGAGCGGAAGAGAAATGACTACAAGGCGAATGCCATGATTATTTTCTTTTAAATAGTGAAGGAAGCAATGCCGCTGCTGTGTTTTCATTTATGTAAGCAGTTAGCCAGATATGGTTACAGCCCTCTGAGCATGCCTTGAAAAGTAAATTAAGGACATTGGGTTAAGCAGGAGCAGAGTGTTGGTTGGGATCATCGCACTGACAGAGAAATCCATCGTTAAATCTATCTAAGCAATTACTGATGTCAGCATCGTACTGACAAACAGTTTTCTGGTGCCGGTCGTCAGCCTCCATCTCCCTTCCCCACTCTCTCTTTCTGTTTGTTTACCATGTTCCTGACTGTGGAACAATGCAGCGACCTTTGCAGAGATAATTCTATTACATAAGTTGAGTAATTGCTCTGGATGTGGAAGAGGAGTGTCCGCTGCTCTTCTTGCTTGGCCCACAGCTCCCATGTCCTTGGATTTAAATGAAACTCTGCAGTATTCATAGAACCTGACAAGGAGAGGTCTGCACTGAGAAAAAAAAAAGAGAAAAAAAAAAACAACAGAGAGAGAGGAGAAAAAAGGGAGAAAAGAGGAAGAAAAGAGGGGGATGGATATGAGACGACAGGGAGATGGAGATGAGCATGACAAAAGCAGTGAGCCAGAACCAAGCAGGATGAAAATGCTATAAAAAGAGTCAACCCCTCAACCCCCACCCCCCCCTCTTTTTTTAAGCAGCGCTGGGCACGGCATGTACCTCAAGATCGTCCAAGTGGCTCTGAGAATGGCCCGTATGGTGCACAGAACCCTGCAAATTTCCTATGTGTCTTGTTCCCATGGTAAAGGTGTGCAGTCACAAAGTGCAAGCTGCAGGGCTCCACAAGAATAAATGGAAGGAGCGTAGATGGTTCGTGCCTTTTTTCTCCCCCCCTTCTATGCCACCTAGAGCCCTGTCGGCTACAGTGGTGAAGTGCAGAGAGGGCACGGAGGCTTGACGCTAACAATCCACACAGATGAAACTGCAAGACGCTTTACTGGCAGAAATGTTCACTTTACTTTGTTCAAGTTTCTTCATTTGGACAATGGATTGAGACGGAGTCAGAGAAGCAGACAATTACTGATATTTGCTGCCAGCTATCAGAGAGGGAGACCGAGAGAAACAGAGGGAGAAGCTCCACTCCAACATTGTTAATTAGAAACTCTCTCACAGCGCTGTGCTCACTGAATAAAAAGGCAGCCACACGTTCGCACTGAGAGCACACATGCAAGTAAAAAGGCAAAGAGACGATGTTCATTGTTATCAAGCTACTTCAATCGAACAATAAAATTGTTGGCAATGGGATTGTATTGTACTACACTGGATTTTGCATTGTTTAGGAGATCGTATATTATTTTCTCTCTATGATCCATAACTATAGAAATTGGATGGGCTGTGGGTTTGTAGGGGGGTAATAGATAAAGAGAGAGAGAGGCAAGTACAAGAGGCAAAGCAGTAGAGGAAAATAACAGGAAAGCTGATTTCATGCTCGGGGGATTGCATCTCATTTACTCCCAGCGTGGAGGGATAGTGTGCGGTCCTGCTTATGGATTTACTGCCACCTGGTGGTGACTGGCTGCACTGCCGAGCTCTTGAAACCTCACAGTACACAAGCTGTCATCAAGAGTCAACACCAGAAGAGTGGGTCACTCCAAGAGAAGCAAACTAGACCTCTTACCTCGGGCAGACGGGTGCCATGTGGACCGGTGTGTGCGCACTTTACTGAAATGTAAACTCCAGCGAAGCATTCCCAAAGCAAACCACCTGTGTACCTTACTTTGGCTCTTTATCCTTTTTCATTCTCTCTTTATTATTTACTTTCTTGTTCAAAGCACAAGAAATAAAAAAGAAATTGCTTGGAAGAAAGGAACCAAAAGAAAAAAGAAAGAAAGAAAATGAACAACAAAACTCCCATTAAGGGCGATATCGCTCAGTTAAGAATGCTATTATACGCTTCGACAGTCCAGTCAATATTAGTGAGCATCTATCTCCAAAGCCAGCAACAGGAGAGCAAAGACTTCAGCCTGCAATGTCATGAAGATGTAAAATAAGTTACTATCCAAGCCCTCGTGTTTCAAGAAGAAATATGTCGGTGTCGATATGAAATCAATGAAACCCCTCTCCGAGTCATCCTAGGCAGCCCTGCGAGGTGAATTAATGAGGACTTCTCATCACTAATTAATACATAAACACACAGCTCCCATCACCAATGGAGAACTAGAGTCGATTACCTGCCCTGTGTGCAAAGGTTGCATCAGATGATCTTTTACATAGGAAGAAAAAGAGTAAGTGAGGAGGGGAAAAAAAGAAAAAAAAAAAAAAGAAGTATATTTGAGAGATATGAAGTCATTCACGGTGGCCGGGTCTAACATCAGAAAGGTCTAGATGATTAGGGGATGCCAGTGCTCACAGAGAGCAGCTCTCCTAACAGCCTCCACTACCTCATTAGTCTGGCCCAGCAGCAGTATGCCCCTACTATTAACCGCTAAATGAAAGACCGCCAACCGTGATTACTGAGGGGAAGTCCCCTGTCGTCATGGGGATAAGAGAGCCCTACACACACGCACGCACGCACACTCACACACTCACACTTCGACTTCTGCGATAGCTATTCGAACGGCGTTCGTGAAAAGGAGATTGAGGCAGAAGTGGATATTTTACACATCATCAGTCACAGCCGTTCACTCTGAAGCTCCCCCCCCTCCACAAAAAAAAAAAAAAAGAAAAAACAGTGAAAGCTCAGAACATCAAGCATACCTGTTACAACAAATTGCCTGCATTGCAGCAAAAAAAAAAAAAACACCCTCAACAATTGCCGGCATCTCCGTTGCTTCGTTTAAAGATCACATGAGGCTTTCAGCACCACTTTCATGCAGCAAATCTGACAAAGGCTTAATAAGCATCTGAGAGAAACGTCTTCAGAGTCCTTGAGTCAAGGATACAGTACTCTCACATTTGCAGAAATGGTGTTATGGTTCCATAGGTGCATCCATTTAAGTGCATGAATATGTATGTAAGTATGTAAGTTTTTTAAGTGTGAAATTACTGCATGTTATCAGAATTATATGCTTTTTTCCCTTCCATTTACTGTACACATACATAGATATATATGGTTATGTGATGCAAGTGTAATATATACAGTTGTGTGGGCCTGGTGTTGACTGATCGCACATGTGGTAAAGGAGCACTCCAACAATTCAGTATGGCACTCACTACCATAATGATGGGTGACTTGCAAAAGAAAAAAAACAAAGATATCCTGACTTTGACTTCCTAGTATCTTCAAAAAACACTGCATCAAACTGCATGTAACACAGGATTTCTGTTAAAAATGCGCACCTACCAATTTGAAGCCAATATTTGTTTTCTCAGACTTGACAAAACTACCTCCAGAGCCGCAGAAAACTACCAGTAAATTGATTTTGCCATGTAAAAATTGATGGAGTACCCCTTTAAAACGCATAAGGGACATGTAAAGGTAAATCTTTAGCACGGGAGTACTCACGGTCGTTGCAGTGAGTCCCCGAATAAGACGTCATGGAGCAGTCACAGGTGAAGTTCTCCCACTGCTGGATACACACACCCATGTTAGCGCACGAGTCCTCCTGACAGGTCGTACTCGGGCCTAGAAAAAGGGGGAGGGAGGGGGAGAGAGAGAGAGAGAGAGAGAGAAAGAGATACCACAGGTGCACAGTCAAACAACATTAGGAGCTACTGCTGAGCCTTAACAATGCAGGACCCATGCAGAAGAAATAATGCACTCTAGAGAAGATAGATAGATAGTGTGTTTGCCTTGAAGAAACAAGGAGGCAAACAGTGTCACCACAGGAAGCCCTGACCTGAACCACAACACACTTAAAACAGTCTAGGGAATCCTGTTTCATGCTGGGTAAAAGCTGCAATCGCACTGGCAAGCTGAAAGCACAGGCGTCAGGTTTTTCACAGGATCAACGGCACGCTTCTCAAGCAGTGGGAGCATCAGCATAGTCTGACTTAATTAGTGTAAAAACCACTGTATGGGATGCTAGTTTGAGCATGTGCACTGCTCTCTAATCTGCGTTTAAGACATGCTGCCGCCTATGAGTCGGAACCCAGCTGGGTTAATGTGACGTCTTGTGATGACACTGTCCAACATCCCTTCATTTCCTTCTGTTTTTTTTTTCAGAGTGTGTGCAGGTGGACATGCATGCAGCTTTTTTTTTTTTAAACATTCCAACAGGTAGTTTTTAAAAAGTTTTATCCGAGTAAAACTTAGAACGCTGCATTCCCTCTGTGGACAAGCAAGACGAGACAGCGGGGGGAAAAAAACAACAACAAAAAAAAGAAACCTTTCAACAAATGACTCACGGATATAAAAAAAAAAAAAAAAAGCCCCCATTAAACAATACCCATCAAAATGGTATAAAAGTAACCCTGGTGATTTTCTTCCCAAAGATCTCTTTCACTGTGAGAATACACGGTGAACACTAGACACACTAGACAGACAGAATTCATGAAGAGCAGAGGAGAAAAGAAACATAAAGAGCACTTGAGAACACGTAGTGCATATCCTTGCGTATGCACTTCAGTCAGACAGAGTTGAGGAGGGTATTCAAAGTCAAACTGGATGTGTGTTTGCTATTCCTCTACACCACACATAGCTCTTACTTTTGAATACTTATACTGAGAGGGAATGCAGATAAGGACAAGCGCACAGCATAGATAACGAGATAAACAATCCCCCCCCCGTCGGAGTCTAGTCAGACACCAGGGAAAAACCTTGACAAAAACCCCTCCTGATAACCACATAGGAAACAAACAAAAGTAAATAACGTAAAAGAAAATCAACAGTCCAAGTAAATGGCAGACAAATGCAACTAAACAGTGTTTAAGAGCAATTGTCTTTGGGCAAGACAACGTGAATAGAAGAAGACATTTGAAGTGGAAAACAAGAGCAAGTTTGCCAGCTGAAAGTGCGTTTACTGTGTAATGTACGGTAACGGTGGTCAACAAGGCATCCCCAACACTGTGTGCACACGTGTGTTCCTACATTTTTTTATCACGGTGAATCTCATTCTTTCTATGCACACGTCAGTACTCCTTGTGTTAGCGCTAGCCATGGAGTATTTTTCAATGTGTTTGGGTGTTGCAGCAGGAGGCCGTTCGCTCTCTGAAAAAACAACTCTCAACTGGGTAAAGTAGCAAACATGATGGGTTTTTTTGGAAAAAAAAAAAGAGAATGAGAAAGACAGACAGAGAGGGCCCGCTACATCAGCAGCACACTGACAGTGTTTAGATGTGCACTGACAGCCTCTTTCTTCTGTCTATGCCCGCCTGTAATATGTCACAACTGGCATTTTCATACAAGATCAGTACAGTTTATTCTACAAATTGTCAGTCTCCACTTTGAGACGCTGACTCACAATGCTTTTTGGTTTTTAAGCTATCTACATGAATGCCACATGTTTAGATGAACTTCACTTATCTGACCTGTTCTGTTTGCTCTTTTTAATTGTACTGTACTATATTGAACTTTATTAAATGGCTTAGCTGGAGAGGAAATATGATGTCAAAATAACATATACACCTACTAGAATCTAACACATGTACGGTTATGTTCACTCTGCACACGTAATAATCATGCAGTCTATTTTCTGGTTGGCTAATCACTTGTTTTGCCTGCCAGTGGTCTCTCTGTCTCTCTTTGTATTCATTTATTTTCAGAGAGCAAGTCACCTCTGCAATACCGTGGGACATTATTGCCATGGTGACACCCACGATGCATTGCACACAGCAGACTTTCAGGCAAGCAGGCCTCCGAGAGGCGGAGTTTTAACCCTCTACCTTGCAGGTCGGCTTTGGTGAAACCAACTTTGTTAGCGCAGAAAGAAAATAACAAACAGAACAGAGCAGAGCGGAAAACAAGAGTAAAGGTTAGTGAGGGACCAGCATTGTTAGTGTTCTCAAAACGTATTCAAGTTCGTCACTTTGGCAAAGTGCAACATGTGGGAAACACTGTTGATTTGTTAATGAAGGTTGAGATCATATATAGAAGTTTATTTTTTTTTTTCATAAGGGGAAGATATTTAAGAAGCTTCGGCTTTAAATACTATGTGTTTTGCTCACAGAAGCTGCTGTGTTTGTTTGAACTTATCTTAATCTTCTGCTGCCCTCTAGAGGTATTATGCAGGAGCCTGCACCTTACACAAGGAAAACTGTATGTATTGTAGCACAATTAAGTTTTAGATGAATAGAAGAATAATTTATTTATTGAGCTAGTTTTTTTGTATGACAGTATACTGGAACATCTAATATGGATGGAAATAGCCTCAAGTCAAATCTGATAGTCAGTAAAATCACAGCAATAAAGAGACATAAAAAATATTGATTGCATCACTGTACAGATATCACATCAGCAGCAGCTTCGCATTCTGTATTGGTTACAAGCTAATTTGATTGAAGGAAGGAATTTTAGGGGCTGGAGAGGAACGAAAGGTAGGAAGTGGAGTGTTTGAGCGTGAGTCACTTAAAAATAAATCTCTTATGTTGTAAAATGATCAACAATTTGAAAAAGAACTACTTACTGATTACTTTTGTTTTTCTTTTTTTGTATAATCTGGGAAAATGATGCTTCTTAATTTATCAATCATTTGAGTTGTAGTTACCATAAACTATATGGAAGCAACATAAAATGTTAACAAGCGATTATTTGAGAAACTAAAGGATAAATTTAAAGTATTACCCAATAATGTGACAAATGCCTGGTGAAGAAAAAAGAAAATAAGTAGGATTAACAGTGCCAGGGAATGCCTTTAAGGCCTACTGAAGAGCTTTCTAATTAGTCTAATAAATCTCACGCGGCAGGTCATCTTTCTCAGACGCTACAGGCCATCTGTACCTTCACAGCCACGTTCAATCTGCCCGCTGCGGAAAAGGGCGTCGTTGATGAGGTCTGGCAGGCGCCCGTTGAGGTCAACTGACGCCAAGCAGCCCTGGAAGCCTTCCCGAGAAACCACCAGCTTAGGGAGGTTCTGATACATGTTGGGTCCCAGACCTCCGATGAACAGGTCGCCTAGAGAGAGAGAGGAAGAAGAGTGTTTAAATGAATAGTTAAGATAAATAAAGTTGATGGGTATTAGGTGAAATATAGCATTTAAATCACCAGATAAATGATTTAGGAAACAAATACTTGCACTTCTTTAAGAATAATAAGAGTGCACCTCAGTTCAAATTAGCATTTCAATTACAACCTCTCACTTATGATGCCAATAACAAAACATTTCATTAGAAAAGGAGGAGGCTCTTTAATATTCTTGACTCATTTACGGACTGAGATTAGGTTCATTTCTAGACACACACACACACACTCTCTGATTGCAGGATGAATTTTAGCCCAATATCACAAATCATAAATTTGCCTCAGGGGGTTTTACAATCTGTACAGCAATACATCATCCTCTATCCTTTAGCAGAGTATTTACATCCGAATGCGCTAATCAGAGGTATCCTCAGTTGTCTGAGCTTCCAAACACATCTGCTTGTACAACGTGACTGGCTGCTGTCGAATTGATTTAAAGCAGGGCTACTTAAAGTCAGTTTTCCTCTGTGCATTTTGATAACATTGTTCCGGACCTCTGACCTCGACAAAAATTCATATGCAGACCTTTAATGAAAAAGTTTGAGTGCCCCTGATTTAATGCATTTTACCGTCATTTTTTTTTTATCTTTGGCCTTGGGGAGGATATCAAGACACTTCCAGGCAAAACTCACCTTTTTTTTTTTTTTTTTTGATTTTGTTAAGTAAAGTCTCAAGGTATCACATTCATGACTCATACCTCAGGCACTTACAGCATATATTTATTCTGTGGAGATGGTGTTCATTGACTTGAAAGTCTGAAAGCAGCAGCGAAAGTGGTACCTTTTAGGTCGAGGTTCTTGGCTCCGTTGACATTCTGGGTGACCGATTTCGAATCCACTTTCAACGTGTGTATGTTGGAAGCGTCTCGTGTGATGACCACATTATGCCACTGGTTATCGTTCAGTGGGTTGTCACTGTTCCCCTTCAACAGACTCGGCCCATTACCCAGGTCGAACACATAGTGGATAAACCTAGCAGAAAAGCAGCAATAGATGATAAAATTAGTGCATACTCCTGTGTGTGTCTGTGTGTGTGTGTGTGTATGTGTGTGTGTGTATGTGTGTGTGTGTGTGTGTGTGTGTGTGGCTGCAGTATGTCTCTTTTTTATCTCCCCAGACTAATTAATTTTAATGGAAAAACTCACACAATCACCTCAAGTTGCTCTCACACTAATAATAGTTAAACTGATAAAGCCAATAATCATCGCTACAGAACAATGATGTTGATGTGCCTACAAGCTCACGAAAGGTGATTTGGGATTTGTAGTTTGGTCAGCACTGTTAAATTATTAATGACTTCAGAAACCAACTACATCTACACCAGCGCTGCTATTTTAAATATAATAATCATCTCTGGACTGCAGCCATGGAATAAAACATCATCCCCCCCCCGTGCCGCTCACCCTTTGACCAGTTCCACAGCGATGAAGTCGTTCCCGTCTCCGCTGTTGAAGATGATGAAGCCATCGGGCGAGGTGGTTTTGAACTGAAAGAAGAGGTGCATTGTGGTATAGGCCTGCAGAGTGGCCAAGCCCAGGTAGCTGCCCTTGGTCTTGAAGGTCACCGGGTCGGCGATGATGAATCTCATGCCGAAATGGGCGTTGAGCTCGCAGAAGTCGATGTCACCGTTCTTGCACATGTCGATGTACTGCATGCCATTGAACTTGAGGCTCTGAGGGGGAGAGTCGGTGAGAGGTGGAGTTGTTATAAATGAACTGTGAAGCATATTTTAACTAAATTTAAATAGTCATGGTAACACGGTAAGATGATGCACGTTCTCACAAATACTTCACAATGACAGACAACCTGTTGTTGACGATGATGAAAATAAATCATCCTCTTACACACCAGAGTTTATCAGTGACAGACAGTTGCTGAAATTATGGATCTGTTGCATCATGATTGTATTCCATTTTATACCTGAAGATGCCCAATGAAGGAGGAGGGAGCGGAGGAGACAAAACGCCTCTCGGTCAAGATCCCCGTCTCCACGTTGTTGAATTCCAGACGGGTGTGGTCACCCGCCATCTGACCTGAAATGGAAAGAGGGAGGGACGTAGGAGAAGGAGGAAAGGGATGAAGGTGTGGAAGAGGAGGAATAATACTGCAACATAACCTTCACCTGGCGTCAGCGCAGTCTCGCTTTTTGTCATGCTGGTGTAATAATCCTGCCAGTTCTCTCAGTCATGTAAAAATAAAACCTGACGTATAAAGAAATGTTGACTAATTCTCGGTGAAATCACACACCGATTAATTTTTAACATCAGGCCAGACAGAGAAAAGGGAGAAAGTGTTGTCAATTTCCGATATAATGGAAAAGTAATATTAGAAATAATCAATACTGCACACTTGTTGCAATTAAGTAGTATAACAAGAGACATTAATGCCACATGTGTCATATAAGTGTTCTGTTTTTTAAAAAAAGTTGAATTTACATTTTAAAAAAAAGTATGTCACTTATGGAATCTAACTTAGCTAAATTACAGAATAAGATAATAAACAGAGATATTAGAGACATTTTCATCCTTTCAAACTATTACATACATAAAGTCACACATATCATGGATATTGTAAAATAGCAGGTAAATGGTTCACAGGGTAAATACCTTCAGCCATGTCGTTATCCACAGTAAGTGTGAAGGTTTTACCGCGTCGGACCACTCGCACTGAGTGCCATTCATTGTTGTTGAGCTTTTGTCCGGCATAAAGAACCTCAGGGCCCTTGCCTGAAGAGGAGGGTTAGTTAGTCAAGGGACGGGGGAGGCACAAGCACAAACCAAATCTTTGTTTTCACAACAAAATAAATAAATCAGAATATATTGGAAAAAATTTATATTTCAATTTAAACAGATCTTGCTTTTTTATCTAGAATATGTGATGTAGGGATTGTTTTCTTAAAACAAAGTGTAGTTTTACGGTTTGGAGATAGGAGTGTTGTTGTCAACACAATCTTACTCTTCAAACAAAAATTTGGTTTGGATTTGACAAGAGAGGAAAATAATACAGCAAACCAAACTGACATTAACATGAAAAATAATATTTGCTGTTACTCATTCAAGGACTCCAAATCTGTGACTCAACCCAAGTAGAATTGAGTGTAACTGCCTCCGTCTCCTTCAGTTATATCCAGCTGGTTTATAGTTTTCACTGATCCTTCCGTGTTAAACTTTGTCTCAAATATCCACTTTCATCCATATTTTAGTCAAATTACGGAAGACAGATTATCATTAAATGCATTGTTTAATTGTTATTTTAAAGGTAGTATACAGAGCCTGGAGAGAAAATAGTATTACAACAGCCAACCACTAGAGGGAAGTCCTGCCCCACTGCAACAGATTTAATCAAAAAGCTGGAGCCACTCATTCAGAGTCCTGACCCTGCTGCATAATGTTGAACGCATATTTTAAATCCAAATGAGCAGAGTTCTTTAGTCAGTTGAAGTAATTTGTTGACCAGAATTTTAATTTGTTTACTAACCTTTTGTTGTCCATTACTGACCCAGTCCTAAAGATAAATATACTAGGTGCACTGCGTTTATATGAAGAAGGTACCATGAACTCTTAATGTTTACTTTACAAGAATATGTTTCAAGCATTTGGAAATTAATTAATTTCATAAATCTAACCAGGACACAAACTAAAGTAGGTCTATTTCTTGTGATTTTTTTTTTTAAAAATGCACCAATTTCATATTTTGCATCCTTGTGACCACTGTTTAATCCTGTGATCAGCTGTATGTTACAGATGTTTAATTGGTTAATTCAAGAGCAAAACTGGCTCAACTTGATTAAGCGTAATATTTATAAAATAGAATATGAACGCTGCCTCATTTGAAAAAAAAAATCTATTTACAGTTTATGCAAATATAAATCAATTAAATCCTAAAATCAATAGCAATCATGTCCTTTATAGTTTGAACTTTGCAGCTGTGTGTGGGTGTGTGTGTTTATCAGCACATCCATATGTCTTAATCTGGTTCTATCTCTACAAAGCTTTGGGGACTTGAAAATAATGAAAAAGAAGAGTCCTTTTCATGAGTAAGAGCATGTTTGCTAACACCGTCTGTATGTCACGTTATAGGCCTATATAACTGCAGTGTGCTAAAATAATGGAGGCTAAAATGAGGCAAGAAAACAAAACAAGTGAGACACACAGCAATACATTATAGTGTAACTGCAAACAATATAGCCCATAGAGTTTGAAAAAGCAAATGTTTAGTGAGTAGCTATAGGCATACAGGGAAATATTAAGAACTAGTTGCCTGAGTTAATTTGAAAAATGGGCCATTTAAAATATATAGAGAACATTAAGTCAGATTTGCATAACTTTGATCTCTGGCTATTACTTTTTTTTCCCTCTTATCTGAGAAATCCTCTTATCAGTCCCCCGCATTCACACATTCCTGCCCCTACATCTAGCACACAGGCTATAATAAAACACTGATTGAAGGAAGAAGGCTGCAGAAGAAGAATGTTGACTTACTGGTGTTACAGTTTATCCTGACACAGTCTAGATGGGGAGGGGAGAATAAGTGACAGATGAAATCGCATCCTTCAAGGTTACAGCTGCAGACATCCAAGAGCAAGAAAAGCCACCTTCCGGGGACGGTCACATGACGCCAGCGGCCATTTTAACCTGGTTGGCTAGTGATTGTCAATGTTATGGATTGATGGTGGAAATCCAATTTAATTCCAATCCAATTCCTTTCTGCGCTCGTGATGTTAAAGCCAATAATACTGTGCAAATACTGGTCAGCATCACTGTACTGATCAAGATTTCTTTGCTTTAATTTGATCAAACTTTCATGTTTTTATGGATCCGCTAATCGCATCATATGGCTATTATTCTCCTAAAAGCTATCATGGAGTTTAGCTACATGTTGAATTGTTTAATTTCAAAAATGGTTGCTTGCAATTCAATGGCCACATCAATTTTGCAACCCAGCAGTGGAGCCAAAATATTGTACTAGTTTACAGTATGTCACTAGAGTACAGTATGCCACTAAAACTAAGGCTTCATAAACTTAAAATCTCCATCTAAGGGAGAGTATTGAACCTGTGTTTGGAAGGCGCAGGTTGAAATCCATGTGACCAGGCTGATCATGTGCCGTCAACCGCAACAGAAAAGTGGGAGCAAACAGCCTCGAGCCACGCAGCACCAACACCGTACAGAGGCCTATTTATCCTCTCTCAGAGAGTTCTATGCATGTAATGGGGTAAAATAGGGATCTATGAATGAAGTGTATTTTGTTAGAATTATTCTTTTTAATTGAAAGGTAAACTACTCTTGTTTGTGTGCTTGGGAAAAGACCACAACGCATGATAAAAACATGAGAAGTGAAATACAGATGTTCTATGTTTTTAGCAGCTGTGCTACATTACGTTGCATTCTATAATAAATGAGTAGCATTCAGATACTTTGTATGCACGCATGCATCATGTTCTGTGTTGAGAGTATCTATTCTAAGATCACTGGTGTAAAGGCTTGCACTTAAATGCACCACTCGTGCCACCATCTGCAGGCGCGCTGGGTGCTGTGGCATCGGGCTGTTTGCCAGAAGGGCCGCAGGCTCGGGGCCTTTGAAGGGGTGAATGCCATCTTTGAACAAGGCATGGTAGATGCCAGCTAGACCAAGGGTCACTAATGGACAGAGAGAAAGATGAACCTGCTATCATGAGGAAAAAAAAAAAAACAAAAACAAAAAAGATCACAGGAACAGACCCACACTAAGAATGCATACTATCAGTGCAGCGCTAAAATGTGCGGACGCTTACCTGCAGTAGTGAATAGATGGCAGAGGATAATCTAAAATGTTGCTGTTTGAATAATGCATGTCTAGGAACAGTGCCATCTATTAAAGTCATTCAGAAAGTGAAATGCTGTGCCTTTAGAAGAATCTGTGTGTACATAATAATGAAAATGACTAAAATGATCTATGAGCTGTTCAAAAGATGTGCTGCAGAGCATGGATAACTTTGTTAAGTGTTAGATTGATGGATATAAAAATCTACAAAGACATCTAAGCATCAAGGCAGAAAAAAGTTACAGTCCAGGCAAGTCAAAAACAATACATGCAACTACAAGCTACAAAAAACGGGTTTAGTACGTGTTAGGTCTGATATCAGGTCTGGACCATAAAGAAAAAGAAAATGTACAAAAGAAAAAAAAACACAGAAACATAAGGCATCCCCCGGAACTCTGCTGAGGTCAGCCAACAGGGACGGTTTATACGATACCTAAGTTGACCGTCAGTTTGACCCTCCCGCTATCCAACTCCAGTCTCAGTGTGTCCGCCGACTCGCGAGACGTGGCGGCCATGAGCAGGCCGAACGCCCTCTGGGACATGAAGCGTAGGGAGACGTCCTCGGCCTCGGTGTGCATGACGTTCGGTATCACGACCTTCATGTACATGCTGCCATCGTAAGACAGGATCGATGCCTCTGCGAGAGGAAGAAAAGACAAAAATGTTTAATATTTGAGTCCCGTTTTATTTCATTTTCATTTACGTGGTACCAAAAAGTAATGTGGGGAAAAAGAGGGTGTGTCTGTTTGTGTGCCCGTGCACAAACCAGAGTTACCATCGTAGGGCCACAAAGTATGGCAATATATAGCATATGCTTGACAACAGCTTTGTTTATGCTACAGGAGCCTCTGATAAGATAAAAGAGTGTGTGTGCTTTGAAAGCTAATACGCACACATGCGTTCAGTGGAGAAAAAAACAAACAAACAAAAAACAAACCCAGTTTAAAGTTAGAACATGCACACAATTCATGTCCCTGAAATTTTATCAATGGGAAACACACACACACACACACACACACATACATGTCCCACATGCCTGGTTGCAGCTGTATTCATCATCCACGGAGTGACAGGCGAGTGTCTGGGAGCTCAGGCTGTGATGTGCACACACGCTGCTCAGTGTGCAGAAAATTAAATCATCATGCTACTTCCTCCCCTCCCTGGCAACTCCCCTCTTTAGATGTCTGTCGGTGTCTTTACTCTTAAATCGTGAAAATGCTGAAGAGATACGAGTACAACTGTAAAAAACTCCAAACTTTCCTGTCCTCGCGCACGCTCGCGGGCTGAGCGACACGAACTGCTGTGTAGTTAAACAAGAGACAATAAGGACGATCGGATCACGCCGGTTCGGAGGCGGCTGGGTCAGGCCGCTCTGTTCCATTCTTATGAGTACGAAAAAAAAAAAAAGGAGGAGAGAGCCAGAGCGAGTGTGTGTGGTGAAGGAAAGAGAAGACCGTCAGCAGACTGGAAGCCTCTTGGGGAGAGAGACAGATTAAAAAGGGTATCCATCCATGAAATACCTGTTTTGACACCTCAGCTCTTAAAAGAAAAAATAGCCCTGTGGCCTCAGAAATGCACCACCATTTGCTGCATCTAGGGAAATGCTGAAGCTGTAGGTGAGAGGTTTCAGAGCTTCACACAAGAGAGGGGTTGTACCTGTAAACGATGCTATGTTGCATATCACGTACTGTGTGCTGCTGCGTTGTTATTTTAATGTTTATTTTTTTACATGTAGGGGAGAGAGGGGGGTGGGTCTACTGATTAAAGTGTCATATGTAAGTCGATTTATGAGGGAAAATGTTTAGCCATGCAAAGAGTAATGTATTATAAGTAATATTCGATTTTGCTTCACGTAGATGTCATGTTTCATGTGATATGTTGCAAAATTCATATATAAGCAGTGTGGAATCACTGAACCGTTCGCTTCACCAAGCCGTGCCCTGCTGTAAAAATCTCACATTTGTCTGTGTTGCTTTCAGGGCTGTTGTAAAATCCATTCTATGAACAAGCTGTCGACTGTGTGGGTACAGGAGCCTGGAGGGTAATGAAACCTTGGTTCACCATTGTTCTACTCAATTTGAAATTGCACAGGCTCTCTCTCTCTCTCTCCGTCTTTGTGTCTCTTTCACTCTGGCGTACACACAAGACACGTATCAAACACAGTCAAACATCCACACATGCATGCACACCGGCTAGTCCAGAGACGGATCTCTTAACTGACAGCGGCGTGTATTGATTTGTGAGCCAGGTCAGGTCCCAGACTCACACTAGAGGGATGAAGAAGAAAAAAAAAATGCGGTGGTGAGTCAATCTGCAGCTCAGAAAAACTCAAAGAGACGAGGAAGAGCGCAGAAAAAGCCTTTGAAACAAACTGTGATGTCCATTCTGGAGTTAAAGCAGATGGCATTATGCTGCGGGTCAAAATTATTTCTGAAAAATTGGTTTGGATGATTTTAACGATGAGAATTTCACACTGGAACTTTTCACTTCCTAAATAAGAATATATTACTGGTTAACTGGCACAGGTACATTACTGTATACAACTTTCTTTCAATTCCACACTCTATAACACACATTTTTTGGGAATACATGAAATTTCTCAGGATTTGTGAGGGTCTTTACTGCCACACGAGCAAGGATAATAAACAGAGAGCCACTGGAAGCTGACAGGTGGAAGAAATTAACTACACTACTATACACTTTGCATGTGCATTAAGTCTCTCTCTCTTCCACTTTTAACACACACAAATCTCGAGTAAATTGTCCAAAATCATGCAAACGCAATATGCAAATGTGTCGCTGGATTGATTTCCCCTTTTAAACCATTAAACCTTTTTTTATGCCTGCGAAATACCTTCAACCTGTCCCGAGAGGCAGCATGAAAACCTTAACCAGTCAGGCAATACGCTTGACTCTTCCACAGTCAACACTGTGCTGTGCCTTTTAAGCAAACCACTATACAATAGCAGCCAATTTTATAGATCTGTTAGGATGCACAGCATCCTTTTCAAGGCAAAGTGGTCCCCATCATGTCTGACTGTCATCGACCAATCTCAGCTGGGATTGGCTGTGTTATAGTCAAATCGCTTTTTACTGTGTGAAAGAGAAAAAGGGGAAGCTTTTGCTTGACTGCAGTTGGATGTATTTTATTCTGACTGCATCTCCGTTTTGAGTGGCGGGAAACCAAAACGGAGAATTTATTTTGAAGACGTCCACACAGTTCATTCGGAACCACAGAGAAAAGGATTCAAGAGAATAAAGAGAAATGTATTAAAAATTCTCCCCGGATAACCGGCCAGGAGTGATTGACAGGACAGAATCGTGTCCTCTGCTTCACACTTCGCCTCGCTTCTCAAATATACCACCTCTGCACAAATAACTTTAACAAGAAACAGTGATAAAGTATATATAACCAACAATAGGGCAAAAAAACCATAAATAGCCGACATAAAGTGTTGATTAAAAGACATTTGACATGTCTTTGACAACCAAATATGATCGTTTATTAGCAAATATCACTATTTTCACTTAAAGATCTGAGTCAGTGTTAAGAAGAGCTGCAGCTGTACAGTAACTTTAGCTTTGTTGGTCACCCCCTTCTTTCCAGCTTCATGCAGGAGGACTGCACACAGCTCTGCGAGGACCGAGCTCACCCCTCTGCTCTTACAAGAGAAATTCAAAGTGATACACTCCTGTGGTTTGTAATAAACAACTTCCCTTAGCCATCTCGAACTGACTCTATTAGATTTTGTTTTGTTTAACTTCGGTATCACAGTAACTCAGAGCAAGACACAGTATTGTGCAAAGCTTAGTCACAGTTCCCAAGGCGATGTTAGAGCTATAAAGACTGAAAGCACGCAGTTGAGCAAAACATCGATATACATCTGAATTAAACATCAGGTTCTGTAAAAAGTGAAGCCTGCTGCTGTGATTATAGTCATTCATACCCGATGTAAGGCTAATAACAGGCCTCTGCGAGACATTGCAGGTGATTGCACTCCACGCATCCACAGTGTGTGTGCGTGTGTGTGCGTGCGTGTGTGTCTGTGTGGAGCTGTATGCACAGCAAGACATCTACACACAACAACACAGCGGCACAGTTGCAGCTACAGCGTGTGCTGCTCTCTTGGTATTTCTTAAGAGAGAGATCAGCAGCAATGAGGATGTCATTTCAGATGCTAATTAAGCTGCTACTTGTCAGTCTGCATGTGTGTCTGCGTGCATGTGTTTTTGTGTGTTTGTGTGTGTGTTTTGCAGCGAGCCCCACAATTTACATAATTAGCAGTCCAACTGAAGCAGAAGATGGAGGAGGAGGAAAGCTATTAAGTGAGAAGCTTCACAAATATTCGGGGTATAGAGAGGGGAGTGTGCTGGTCAAATCTCTTCAGCGCAAACAAACACACACACACTCTCTCTCTCTCTCACACACACACACTTAAGTCCTGTTTAAACTCTGGATTCTGTTTTCTTTCTCTCCGATTTTCCTCTGTCAGTGCTCCCATTCTTCATTTGCCTCGGCAGTAACTGTGTAGGATTATCTAATCTTTTTTCCCCCTAACAGAGTGACAAGTCTTTGTTTTGATAAACAAACCAACAAGGGCCTTGACTGTCATTGTGGTGTTTCATATGAATGCCTGTCAAGCCTTCTCCCACTCCCACAAACACACACACACACACACACACACAAGTGCACACACGTTTCAGGGTCTGCTGTCGACAATGTTTAAAGTTCAAAAATCATATCCTCATCCTGACAGTGAGGATAAGGACATCTATAAAGAATCTTAAAGGCACTAAGTGTGTCTTAGTCTGCTTTTTTGTGTGTGCATATACAGTGTGTGTGTGTGTGTGTGTGTGTGTGTGTGTGTGTTATACAGGGTTTGTGGACAATGTGTATATACACTGAGGCAGTAGGAAATGCCTGCACTCGACAGAAAAGGCTCTTGGCTGTGGACGTTATCCACAGTAATCCTCACCACGTGATTCACTCTGGAGACACACACACACACACACACACGCATACACACACACACACACAGGAACATCAGAACAACCAAAAATATCCCAACAGACGACACTGTACTTTTTAAAGGCACACTCCAGTCTAATCCAAACCCCCTGTGAAAGAAAACCACTTATTTCAATAAATAAAACAGACAGCAATACATTTTGAATGCAGGAGAAAGAAAATCTAATTTAAAACTTGCAAGCATTAGAAAGGAAACATTAGTAGCTCTGTGCAATAATAAAAATCTAATTCATACCTCCACAGATCTTCATTTACTTATTTATTATAAATACGAGTAGGATGGTTTATTCGAACTGTAATAGTGACATTTCTGTGAAGCAGAGGGATTTCACTTCCCCTCATCCCTGTTTAAGTTTGCTGTTAAGTAAGTAAGTATGCGTGACAGAGCAGGAGCCAGTATTTGTATGCCCCAAAAGCACAAAATGACCTTAAAATATCTCTGAGGGTTTTAACAGGGCTGCAGATCAGAGTGCTGATCCAGTGATTACTTCAACTAGTGCTGACATGAATGGATTTCATTGCTTGTTTTCAATGTCAAAATTTACATTTCCCATGGTAATGGTGTGTTTTGTGACAAAGTAACTTCAGGTAAAAGCTGCAAATATATATATATATATATATATATATATATATATATATATATATATATATATATATATATATATATATATATATATATATATATATACACACCACTTGAGAATGAAGAAGTCCAGGAAAAGCTAAAAACACACCTCTCAGAACAATACTGTACTTATGAAGTTGTTATGGCTAACATGCTAGCAACTTGCCAGAAGAACTTTAAAAACATTGTCCTTATAAAGTTGTCATGGCTAAAATGTTAGCTAACACTTTTTTGTTGTTGTCTCAACCCCATGGGGAAAATATCTGACTGTTTAGCTTGTCAAGTAGATCTTTCTATACTTCTTTACTAGCTAGCCATGAAATTTATCTGCCATTTGCTGGTGGGAAAGTAGCGCACTGATTTTTATTTGCTGATATGGCTTCCTGCTACTACTGGAAAGTTGATAAGAGCGAAACATGCGCTTATTGAGTTGAGTTACGTGATGTTAAGCTAACGGAAAAACACTGGTTACTTTAAAGGGACAAGTAAAAAAAGTGTGTGTTATTTCTTGACCTCAGGAACAGTAGTTTGACAAAAAAAAGAATAACTAAGCTTTCAGTGATTTTCAAATGTGGCAGATAGCTCCCAAAGTGGGTGGATGCCGAATTAAGATATTTTTTTTGTTCCAAACAAGTAAAATATTGTATACCGTAGCCTTACAACTTCATATTGTTCCAATTATTTTTATAAGACTCTCAGAAACAAGCACAAGCTCTGTTCATCATGAGCCAGCATGATTATTCATTTACTTTCCATCTCCTCTACTTATTTTCTGTTTGTTCTTTTTTCCTGTAACGGACACATAGGGACAGGTAGAGAAAGTCTAAAATGTAAAACACAATACTCTCAACCCAGTTCTCCTGTCCTCTTCAGACAGTAAAGCTCAGGAAGAGGTCAGTACATTCGCCAGGATTATCAGATATTCTGCCATGCTCAACCTAAGCAGGCCGAGATGAATTTATCAGGATATCAAAAAATCACAAGGGATGGTGTCACGTCAATATGAAACAGTAAGCGGTTTTGTGCATCAGACATATTGAACAGGCTTTACACAGGGATGAGGTAAATCTGTAGAGCTTTATCACCATGTGACAGATATAATCAGTATCTGAAACAAGCCTCCTGCACATGCAATTTCAAGTATGATTTTCTTTTAATGGACATTATTCTATTTATTCTTGCTGTATTCTAGGCTATAATATTATAGCGACTGAATCGTTCCCATGACGTTGTTGGCTTAACCCCACTGCTGGTTAAAGTCATGGCATGACATTCCTGAACAGTCTCCAGTAGCTTACACCACCATAAGATGGATTATTCAAAGCCAAGCGCTTGTATTTGACCTGAAGGATGTTGAAGTTATGATTAATGACAGTTTGTGATGATTTATGGGAGTAAAACTCCTGCTTAGTGGGTAGCTACACACATGGGCACTCGTAGGTCACTCAGTGCAATAGCATACACACAAACAACAACAATTTGCAAACCTTTACCACATTTACTTTAACCAGCAGTGTGTGACTCTCTAAGGAACGGGGGCCGAAGAAAAGGTGGCACCCAATATAGAGGCTAAGTTTAAGTTAGAATTTATTTCTATTTTGGTGAAAGAGAAGCACTTGGAAACCAGAAGGGTATTGTGGCTGACTGAGATGTCACTCAGGTAAGCTAAAAGTCTGCTTTGATGGTATTTGGACTGACAAGAGGTACAACTGAGCCAAATAGGGCAGAATTTGGGTTTGGGTAAAGGTATTACATTGGTTTTAAAAGAAGTATCAGAGAAGAAGGTTATGCCTCTCACACTTTATGATCACAGCCTATAATGTCTTTATAGTTTTGGTGAAAATCAGCCAATTTCCATAACTACCACTGGCTGCTGTGACGCTCTACTAGCTGTATATCTGTGTTTGTTGATGAATTTCATTTATGGTTTTGCCCTTAATGAATTTTACTGGACTTGACTGTGCCTTCCATTGTTGTTACATCAGGCGACTGTTGATGAAGATACATCAGTAAATTAACTTAACGTCAGTGTGTTTTGGAAATGAAAAACATTAATTCTACAAATGTTTAAGCATCATTAAACGAGGAGATTGCAGTCGACTGAGTGTGTTGTGGTCAGTAGTGTACTGCCTGTCACTGTGAAACAATTTCCTCATGCACTGTGAGATACTCAGGAAAAAGAGTGAGGGAAGAACAGACTGTGTTTTCCTGTCAGTTTTCTTTTTTCCCAGATATTTAGAAACCCAGGAAACCTGGCTCGTACTCTTTTACCAGGAGAACTTTGATCTGCCTCATTGCCAACAACTCTAGCAAGGTGTTCAACAAATGGAACCGACTTGTATTGTTGTAAAATTCCTCCACATCTGGCATACCGTGCTGTACGTCTTGTTTTGTGCTGAAACCACAGTGTATGCTAATCAGATGTACAGTAGCTACCTTTACAGGACTCCAGGGAGGAGGAAAAGCTTCTCCCTGTAGTTGCCTGATGCATATACAATGTGTGCTTGTGGTTCGGTGGTATACAAAGCATCAGTGAATGTTTAGTTGAAACAAGCTTTACCTCACAAGCTTTCAAAGAGCCCAACAATAACCTCATCGCTACAAAGAAAACTCTCACACTCAAACAGACAGAGAAACAAAGACACAGTATACCTAAACACACACCACGCACACACATATCTATATACACACACACACGCACAGAACAATTCAGCTCCATCAGGGGGCAGCAAAGTCAAAGGCAGCCGGCTGCTGTAGACACCAGCTTCTCATTTGACTTGTTAGGGGATGAAAAGGGTGGAAACAGGGAGAGTGAGGGGTAGAAAAAAAAGAAAGATAAGGAGGTGTCTAAAGGTTACAAGCAAGACAATAAGGGCATTGCAGAAAAACAGAACAGTACAATAAAAAAGGCAGGAATTTAATAAGCGACAGGTTATTGGGAACAAAAGGGGAGCAAAATAAAGTCATCGTCATAATCAACCTCAGTGACATTGTATTGAAAACGGGAGACTTGCTCTTTTATTATCATGTTGCAAAACAAACAAGTCAGGTGTCTTGATGCATGAAAATAACACCATGAAATGCAAATTCATGCTATTTTATATAAAATGCAACCTCACTCTGCAGTAAAGGAGTATTATGTGGGGTTTTTTTTTAAATCCTTAAAATCAGTTAGTCTCTCTGGGAACCCTCATCCCTGCTGCCATGAGAGGTTTGGAGACTTGTCAATTTCTCAGATGGCCGAACACTGAAGGCTTGATTTCCTCTGTGCTCTCCCTTTCTCTCTCTCTCTCTCTATCTCCCTCTCTATCTCTCTCCTGCTCTCTTGCCGTGTGTGTGAGAGAGTGAGTGGGAAAACCACACAGAAGGAAGAGAGGGAGAGTTTGGGAAAAAAAAAAAAGGAGAATGAAATGAGACGCAAGACACAGAAAGCAGGGGAAGATGGACACGGCGCATTCCCGTCCTTCATTCCCTATTCTGCATAGTGTGCCACAATGAGGAGTAAGGGTTTACATAACCCAGCACAGCTCCTAAGCACACATTTAATTACAAATGGGGATTAGGGAGCAGCAGCATAATGTTCCAAGCAGCGAAAAAACGGAAACGAACAGATCGTTTTAAAGTGCAGTAGGATCTGTTCTTCTACCGGGCAAACATTGTCAAACAAATCACTGTCTGTCTCCATGCCGCTGCCTCGCTGGCATTTTCAACAATTCAGCCAGCAATTTGTACTTTTCTCTACCCTCTCCATGCACTACTACTTCAGCCGTCCTTGTTCCTTACAGTCTCATGCGCTCCGTGACTCCTTGTGAACTACTGGCATACTGTTCCAGCACAGGAGGACAGGAGTGTCAGTTCGCCATGAGTCTATCATCTGGTGCTGAAGGCAGGAAAGACCATCTTTAATGGCAGGCCACTCAACGTCCTCTGAAGGAGAGGAGAGAGGACAGGAGATTTCACTCTCTATTTCTTCTGTATGTGTTCAGGGAAATTACCACAGCTGGCATCCACAAGAATTAAAATTCAATCTACATGACCTGCAATCACTTAGGGACTTCTCTCTGCAAAAACCACCATCTCTGCAAATGGAGAGGGAAAGAATAAGAGGATAGTAAAATGAGGATGAATCAATTTCAGGGTGGAAAAAAAAAAACCCTTCAGTGCAGTATTGTGCCCATAACCGAAACACAGAACTATGCTTGAAAAAAAAAAAAAAAAAAACGTGCGACACGCTTGATAATGCGGAAGATACCAAACTCATTATTCTGCTCAATTCAACGATTATTCAACAGCGGGAAGCTGATAAGTGTTAAAAGACAAATGGAACAAAGCTGAAAAGAGGAGTGAATAGAGGGGCCTGTTTTCCGTTGTCAGGATTGGGAAATATAAAAATGCAGGCCCAGGCGTTTTGTACAATACGAGCATGTTTCAGCTTCAAATGAAATAGGATTAATTTAGCATGCTTCCCTAGGCTGCAAAAAATGCAAAAAACAACTCAAACACACACACACACACACACACACACACACATACATAGAGGCGCATATGATCTCAACAGTTAGGCTTAGATATGCATTTATGCAGCTAGATACTGTGAAGAAAAGGCTAAATTAAAAAAAAAAGGCAAATTGCTGTCATGTCAGAGCAAAAAGCTTTTACAGGACAAGACGTTTAAACGCTAAGACTAATATTTTATTGCCTTGCATTTCTATTTAATACTAAATAGACGGTTTAACAATCTATGGTGCATTCAGGGCTTTATTTTGACATTGGCTATTGTAGAGCTCCTTTGGCAAGCAGCGATTTTTTTCACCACCCTATGACAGAATCCACAGGACTGAGCAGATGTGTATGTTTTGACACGTACCTGTGTTTTCAGCGGCCCAGCATGCACTAAAATGTTCAAGCAGTGTGTCAGAGCACCTTGACACATCTATTCTAAAGTTAGTCAAACCTTTTCTGGCGTCACAGTGACTGCTGACATTTTTCTAGACATAAGGACTTAAAAGAAAAAAAAAAGGGAAGTGTATTGAATTCATCATTCAGGTTGATATATAGCTTCATATCCTTATGCTTTTTTTATTTTGTTGTTTTATTTAAAAGGAGCCATAGGGCTATTGTCAATATGCTTGTTAGTTAGACCCCAGAGGAGGAAATAAATATTTCCTGTACTGAGAAAAAAAAAAAAAAGACAGGTGATTTATCTTGCTGCACAAAGACAAGGTGAATAGATGAAATATGAAGTATCACTGGTCAGTTAAAGTCCTAGACATCTTATCATCACTCCAAAGTGAGCGTGATATAGTAACAATAGATGTAATGGTGAACTGCAGGTTCAGCTGCTGCTGATGCTTCAAATTTACCACCTGCAGTGCACCACAGAGGCATCACAGAGGCATCATGTGCTAAATGATGCGAATCAGTTACCACATCCAAGCCAGTCAGCCTTCACTTACGGCCTGTGTGTGTGTGTGTGTGTGTATCAGAATCTCTACCTATAAATTTCAAGGCATAAGTCCAACCTAATTTTAACCTACTTGTATCTCTTATCATAGCAACAATTATATAAATAAAGCCACGAATGAAGCAACAGTGCATTGAAAAGGTGAAACGGGTTGCAGTCAGTGACAAACGAAAATCTATATACCACATGCTTTGAAGTCCAATGTCCTGCTTTACAAGGATGATTGCTCAACCGCTCTTCTCTCGCTAATTCTTTGCCTTCATCTGTCTCCATTCTTCATTTGTCTTCCCTTTCTATAACCCGCCCTCTATTGTATTTTCAACCTCATTCTCTTCTCTCCATTTTCCTCGTCTTCCCCGTCCTCCATTTTACAATCCCCCCCCGCGCACCCCCACCCTTTTTTGTCCTGTGTATGTATGCGCTCGCTGGCCTGTTAGTCAGGGCAGACCTTGAAATGTCATTTTCTCTGTCTGCTGTGATAAATGTCCCAGCAAAGGTGCTCATCACCCGTTTACGATGAGAAGTGGGGCTGTGGGAAACACGAGGATGAGAGATAAAGGAAGGTGAAAGCAAGTTACAGTATACTGGGAGGGGGAAAGGTCACAGATGTGCCGATGATTTCTTTTAACTATGATTGTTTTTTGAAAAAAAAAAGAAAGGGAACTCATGACAGAACACAACGCAGAACTTAAGGTATTTTTCTAAAAATGTAGCTGTCTTGAAGTGAAGTAAGAGGAAGTGACAAAAGCTTTGGGCAGCACTGAATGCTTAATCACAATTCCTCAGCTTTTGTAAAGACTTCCTCACCCATCCATCTCTTTGTGGATATCTACCTTATGATAACACTGGAAAAGTATCTAGAAGGCTCCAGTTGTACATCTCTTTCTATCTCATTCAGCGATAATGGCTTTCTTCAAATGCCAACAGTTAAGCTGAAAAAAAAGAAAAACTGCTGAAAGGTGAGTGGCCATGTAGCGCATACTCAGACAGCAGCATGGTTATCAACCTGGAAGCAATGTACCAAATTGTCACACGGTAGACGGTAGAGCTTTATAACTGCACGCACATCAACTCATCCTGTCAAACAGAAGCTTGGAAAAGGAGCCACACGCATTCAATAATTCTTCCTTTTTACAATTGTAAATGCACCAGTGGCACTTCAGCTCCATCTCAACATGAATTATACACTTTGTCAAGTCAAAACCAAATGGATAATATCTGTTAAATGTCAGCCATTTCACTCTGGGTTAATTAAAGCAGATTCAAAAACTGGAGAAACAAAAAAATACAGAAAAAAAAAACAAAACAAAACAAAAAAAGGTTTTCAAAGATAGAGAAGCATTTCTTGACTGGTAAATGTAAGAATGTTAAAAACATGATTGGTAGTATTTGAACAAATTTGCTAAGAAAATTTTAATGACAGGTACGTAAAACAATTCAGAATAGCGGTTAGTTTTACAAGCAGGTAAAACATAACAACGTCCTGACGGCAACGGAGAAAATTCCCTTGCAAGAATATTTCCAGAAAACTGCCAAAATGCTTTCTGGAGGACTTGTCGGTTGTTTCACTCCGGAGATCTTTGAACAGATTTTAATAATGCTGTTCAGGTTGTTTCTGGTATTTTTTTTTACTGTGAGGCTGTGAAACCACCAGATAAAAGAACAACTCAGGAGTCTCTCAATAAAAGATTAATAAAAACAAAAGAGGATGACGGAACTGACAGTGAAGGAATTTAGTTTTGCGGAGAAGGTGAGTTCTCTGTTGTCCCCGCTTCACAATAGCCGCATCAAATTTAAGGTGATCGTCAAAAATAGTACCCAAATATTTGTATGATGTAACCATTTCCACACTTTCATTATGTATTATGGATGGGATGATAGAAGATTTTATCTTTTATCGGGACAAAAACACTCAAGATAATTTAATCGTGGTGAATTCCCAGTATCGGGATGATCGTGAATATCCTCACACGAGTAACTTTAAAAAGCTGTCTAGACCACTAATGTACAGTCCTATTGATTTCCTGATTTATTTTGAACCGATATATGCCGCAAGGGAGAGCCTGCATCTTTCCAGTCATTCGTCATCATGGCTGAAGGCTCAGAATGTGAATGCTTAGATATCAGGGTGATCACTAGATTCTTTTTTATTGTTATTTATCATTTTTTTTCTCTTGTTGTGATTATCTGCTGGGTGTTGGTGCGAGTCTGAATCTGTCCTTGTTTGTTTTCATATCATCCCATGCCTATTATGTATGATGCACTCTTTGGCTGCATCTCTGTTAAGTCTAAAATCAATAGTCAGTTCCTTGGTTTTAGATACATTTCGGTCCAAGGAGTTGTTATCACACCAAGAAATAAAATCACTCAGAACATTCTCCGTGGTCTGTTTGTCAACCCTGGAGAAGGGACAGCAAAGCTTTGTCGTCAGAAAATATGACCAAATATCTGCCCTCCTGGGTGCTCCTGCATCCGTCAGTGTACATAATAAAGACAGTCAATCAAGAAGTCCAAGATCCATAATACAAGCTGATGAGTCAAATTAAAATCACAATTAAAGTCAAGTGAACCTTGACTTTGGACTTTTAACTACAACAGCTTAAATTTCAAACCATTTGATAAAATATGGTGGAAATTAGACTGAACTTGACTATCTACTATTACTGAAATACAATACTATACACTCAGTGAGTCAAAGTTGTTGTTAAATCAGCTGAACTGATTGTTGACTGATTGTCGCTCGTGCTTGTTGTGTTTTTTTAAGACAATTTAAGGATTTTTTTTCAAATGTGGCTATAAAAATAAGATGGAAACATTGGTTTGTATTTCACATGTAACGAATAAGAGCCATATATAATATAAAATACACGTACACAAGTCTGATTTGACGTGTTGAATCAAAATCATATGTGGCAGTAATTGGTACCTGACCTTAAGAAATTATTCGCACAATGGCGTGCCATGCAATTATGCAAGGGCTATTACAGGGCACGAGGATTAAGGGAGACTTTCAGCAAAGATCAAGGTTTTTTTTTCCCCCTCTGTGGGTGGAAAAGGCATCCAGACAAGCATTTAAATTATGCCACTCTAACACTTTGTTGAAACTGACTTTTAGCATATCTGAGGAACTGACCTCATCTGAATACAAATGGGATGGAATAGATTTTTAAAAATGATTAAGAGGTTATCAAATTGGGTGCAGAGACAGGGCAATGGAAGAGTCTATTGTTTTAGAACATTGTTGCCTCCACCGACTCTCAGCTGAATCCTGACAGAAATTTCTCTCTTCACACCCGTAACGCCAATCATCTTAACAATATACTATACATTTTGAACACAATGCATACTAATTATGGCAGCCAAATTAAGAGTTAACCATAGATTCTGTGTGTGAATGAGAAATTGCAGCATATGAAAGATTATGGGTCACACGCCTTCTTGAAATGATAAGGTGCTGCAAGCACTGTGACACCCTGAAGTGAACTTCAGGGGTCAAATACATATTTCACTTTTTCATGAGAATGGAAAACTTAAGCAACACCTCTATGTTTAGACATTTCCATATCCGACATATGGTTTAATTTCTCTTGTTCTTTGTGATATTTTTCCATAACAGATAATTAGGAGATCATCTGCAAAATGAAGCATTTTTATTGAGAAAGTACAGCTTCTCTCACTTTCCAAGCAAAACCTAAACATAAAGGAGTGTAATGTCGCCGCCAGGTTGCAAGATTTCATGTAGGAAGGTTGGTGAGCATCAATGTCACCCAATCCCTGTTCAGCAATTACCTCCTATGATTAAACTGTAAAAGCCATGTGGCAACCTATTATTTAGCTGCCACTATGAATGAACATTGAGCCAAATGAGCAGGTAATTGCATGGTGTGTGTGCTCTGGTGTTTCTACCTTTGTGAGAACCAATGAGATTGATGTGATTAAGATGTGTATGAGTTTAGGCGGAAATGTAATGATACTCAAAAAAAAAAAAAAAAAAAACTTGTCTAAATGCTAACATGAGGATCTTGGACAATTTCACCACAACTCTTTAGATCAATCAATCAAATATTGGATGAAATTAAATGAATTAAAGGACGTGTAAAGAGTGCATTGCCTGCAGTGAAACTATTAAGAAAGCGGAAGCCAGTGTTATAATGAGTGATGTCACCACAGATCTGCGGTGGACATACTCCCAGCCATCTGCTCAGGCCGGGAGCCATCACTACTCCTCTCCACTGACAGTAGGGAAAACACAGGCACTTACTGTATGTGGGCGGTGGCATCTTGTCAGGGAAAATGCAATATGCATTAGACACAATCCAATCTGTCTCCAGTGGATTGGTGCATTTGTGTGCGTGTGTGCCTTCCTGACTATGTATCCGACTCTGGTTGTGTAACTGTGTGTGTTATGCGGTGTGTAGATGCAGTAGAAAGACAGAAAGAAGAGAGCCTCAGTGGGATCGCTTGGCGCTGGGCTGGCACACCGTCAGACAAACACACTTCATTAAAGGCCTTTTTACCTGATTAACTGGGCTACTTTATCAGCTGCACAGCACTCAGCCAAACACACCACTGTCAGCAACACCCCGGATCCTAAAAGCTCCCACGCCCACACACACAGACCCACACACAGTTTACGAACACAAAGCTTGACTTACCGACTGACTGTTTGAATGACTGACTAGCCTTGCTGAGTCGAGTCGGTGCGCCTGACACGACAATCCCTTTCTCTTGGCGGAGTCAGTGTATGACATCAAATATGCCTCCCTGTAGTCTTGAATTAATGTCACCTCTCACAAGTTAGACTCAAATACGACCTGAATAATCTGTTGTACTCGAGTTTTCCTTATGGGGAGTAACATTTGGGTAACCTTTTCATGTAATGGAATGTAACAATCAAAAAGGAATAAAGCCTCGAGCTGTCTCCCAAAGACGAGAGGGAGGACAAAGCCCACCTTGAAACATTATCATTACAAGAGGGTAATGATTTCCTTTTCTCTTTCCCTTCTGTGGATCTGACTGCAGGCTGTTTCAGAAGCAAATCATATTCTGGCATCACTTTTTAAAGCACTACACTGAACCAAACCTGTACCGAATCAACCCAATTAGACACAACCCACTCAGATGGAGCTCTAACTTAAAAAAAAAAAAAAACAACATAAAAATAACCCTTTGACACTTTCACAATTCCACAAGTGCGATATTATTCTGAGGGCAACAGTGTGTAAGGGTTATAATTTCGCCTCAAATCATGGTAATACATTTGCACACTGTTGTATTTTAAGCAAGCAGCTTCTCTTTTCTGTCTGCCATGTGTGTCTGTTGGGGCTGCACTGAGCCAAGCTGCGCCATTTGAATTCAGATCACAGGCAGACCGGGTTTTGGCAGGGCTACGCTCCCGGTCACAACCCAGACCTGAGGGGTCTATCAGGGCCAGGGCCCCCGGTATCACACACCTGCATGGGCCGCTGGCACTGCCTAGCTGATAAAAACACACACATAAATACACACACAAACTGAAGCTTTGGCGGTCATATATAAGACATTCATAGTCATGTGCATATATATGTGTGGACATAGTTCCACGTGGTCACACAGAAAAAGAGAATGATGATGATTTATTGCTTTTCATACATAAATTCAGTGTGTGGACGTATCCATAACTCACACATACACACACACACACACACACTGTCTGGCTCCATGCTGACACTACATCTGTTTGTGTGATACCACGACAGACCTCTGATCACAGGTGCTGTCATGTCTCATGGGCTGGGTTTAAGAAGCCATGCCAAACAGAGGGAGCACGTGTGTGTGTGTGTGTGTATGCGTGTTTATATGTGTGTATGAGAGAGGAGGAGAGGGATGAACAGGCAGGTGCAGAAAGTAAAAGTATGAGGGAAGGCTTTGAAGACAGAAACTGAAAAAGAGAACTAAAGTGAAAGAAAAACAGACACAAGATAAGAGACAGAGGAATCATCCATATACTTATAGATAATTGGTGGACTTTCTGGGGAAGACTTGGGCTGATTAGGAGAGACAACATTCATCCCACTTTGGATGGAAGAGTTCTCATATCTAGAAATACGGCCGAAGCAGAGCTACAGTCTTCTGCGCCTCCATTAGAGCAATTACCCACCAAAAAACCCCATAGAAACCGTGTCTGCCCCTCTGACCACTTAAATCAATTAAATCAAAAGTAAACAGAAGAGGAGATACACATAAAAACCTAATAAAAATGAACACCACCACTGCAATAGTAGAAATACTTACTTTCTAAATGAAACCTAAATGAATCCACTCCCCCGAGTCATATTAATACTCACATTCCTCAAGACACCGGGCGAGGAGGTGGAGTTGCAGCCATTTTCAACTCAAGTCTAATTATCAACACTAGACCTAAACTTAATTATAACTCATTTGAAAGCCTTAATCTCAGTCTTTCACACCCAACTTGGAAAATTCTATTTGTTATAGTCTACTGTCCTCCTGGCCTGTACTCTGCTCTGAATTTTTATCTGAATCCTCCTTAGTACAGATAAAGTAATTACAGTAGGTGACTTTAATACTTGTGGATGTCGATAATGATAGCCTTAGCACTGCGTTTATCTCATTATTAGACTCAATTGGCTTCTCTCAGAGTGTAAATAAACCCACTCACTGTCTTAACCACACCCTCGACCTTGTTCTGACTTATGGCATCGAAATTGAACATTTCATAGTTTTTCCACAAAATGCTATTTTATCACACCATTGGCTTAATAACTTTTGAATTCCAATTACTGGACTACATGACAAAAATGTCTTCCCTAGATGATGCGATAATGCCATAGCTAAATTTAAGGAGGCAATTCCATCAGCATTGAATTCAGTGCCGTGTCTCAATACAACAGAGGACTTTTATTCAAACTTTAGTCCCTCCCAAATTTCATTGTCATTCACTGTCATTCACAGGGTCACTGCGAATGACACTCAACTCCACCACCCCTTTAAAAAAGGAAGATAATAAAACATAAGAGGTTAGCTCCATGGTATGGCTCCTAAACCCACAAATTAAAGCAAACATTGCAAAAATTTGAAAGGATTTGGCATTCCACCAAACTGGAAGAATCTTGCTTAGCCTGGCAAGATACTCTTAAAACATATAGGAAGGCCCTTTGTAAAGCCAGAGCTGCCTATTACTCATCATTAATAGAGGAGAATAAAAACAGCCCTAGGTTCCTTTTCAGCATTTTGGCCAGGCTCACAAAGAGTCATAACTCTGTTGATCCATGTATTCCTATAGCTCTCAGCAACGACTTCATGAGCTTCTTTAATGATAAAATTCTAACTATTAGAGACACATTCATCACCTCCCGCTCTCAACAGGATGCAAATTCCAAACACAGGAACCTTAGAAACAGCTGTAAAACCTGCTATATATTTAGACTGTTTTTCTCCAGTCAACCTTCTTCTTCAATGATTTCTTCATCTACACCATCAACCCGTCTCTTAAGGATTAAGGAAGTCTTACCCTTAGTAAGCACTTCTTTATTAGATATGATCAATCTGTCTTTAGTATCAGGCTATGTACCACAGTCCTTTACAGTAGCTGTAATTAAAACTCTCCTTAAAAAGCCTTCTCTTGATTCGGGTGTTTTAACCAACTATCGACTGAAATCTAACTTTCCCTTTCTCTTTACAATCCTTGAGAAAGCAGTCACAAATCAGTTGTCTGACTTTCTACATAACAATAGTTTATTTGCAGATTTTCAGTCAGTCAGAGAGCTACAAAAGACTTCCTAATTGCTTCAGGCAAAGGACTTCTCTATGTACTTGTCTTGTTCAATCTTAGTGCTGCATTGACACCATTGACCATCACATCCTATTACAGAGACTGGAACATTTAATTGGCATTAAAGGAACTGCATGAAACTGGTTTAAATCCTGTTTATCAGATCAATTTCAGTTTGTACACATTACGAAGAATCCTCCATGAACGCAAAAGTTAGACACAGAGTTTCACAAGGCTCTGTACTTGGACCAATACTATTCACTTTATATGTGCTTCCTTTAGGTGGCCTAATATTATTAGGTAATACTCCATACATTTTCATTTTTATGCAGATGATACCCAATTATTTTTATCAATGAAGTCAGATGACCAATCAGGTAACTCCAAGCATTAACAACATTATCTAATGATATAGCTACTTTTGATGGCATTGCCCTGGTCTCCAGCACCACCATAGGAAAATTGGGAGTTATCTTTAAATAGGATGTGTCCTTCAACTCCCACATAAAACACATTTCAAAGACTGCCTTTTTCTGCCTACGTAATATTGTAAAAATCAGACACATTGTGTCTCAAAAAGATGCAGTGTGCATGTGTGACTTCTAGGCTGGATTATTGCAATTCTAGGCTGCCCTTACAAGTCTCTAAACACTCTCCAGTTGGTCCAGAATCATGTGTACGTGTGCTGACAAAAACTAGAAAGAGAGATCACATTTTTCCCATTTTAGTTTCTGTGCACTGGCTGAGGAAATGAAGAATAGAATTTACAATCCTTCTCACCTGCAAAACCCTTAATGGTCTGGCAGCTATCAGACTCCTCTCCTGTGGAACCATCTTCCAGTTTGGGTCCAGCTTAAAACTTTCCTTTTTGATAAAGCTTATAGTAAGGACCAGCCCAGGCTTGCCTTGGACCAGCCCCTATTTATGCTGCTATAGGCCTAGACTACCAGGGGACTTCCCATGATGGACTGAGTTCCTCTCTACTTCTCTCTCTCTCCATCTGTACACACTCATGTACAATTAATGCATGTTACTAGCTTCTTCCCCAGAGTTTTTGTGCTTTCTCATCTTGCAAGTTTCTACGGATCATGGTCGTGGACCACCTGGTTACTGATCGCAGGCTTCCATGGACCATGGGTGTGAACCCTGTGCTACCATGGTCCTGCTTGATGCCCTGTGTGATTATTATTTTTAATTGTATTTATATTATTATTATTGTTGTTTTTATTGTTGTTGCTGTGCTTCTATGTCTCTCTGTTCCCCTCTCCTCCTCTTCCTTTCTCAACCCAATAAGTCAAGGCAAATAGTCGCCGACCAAGAGCCTGGTTCGGCTCAAGGTTTCCTCCCGTTAAAGCGGAGTTGTTCCTTGCTGCTGTTGCTAATGATTGCTCATGGGGGAATAGTGGGTCTCTGTAAATTACAGAATATGGTCTAGACTTGCTCTATGTGAAAAGTGCCCTGATACAACTTCTGTTGTGATCTGGAGCCATATAAATAAAATTAACTTGACTTGACTAAACCTGACACAGATACCAGGTAGAAAACAGACAGGAACACTTTTCTGTTAGTTGTCGCCTGGCGCAATCTTTGATCTCCTCAGAGAGTCTAAAATATCTGTCAGGTTGCATTTTTTTTGTCTTGCTAAACTAAACAAGAAAATTGCTCGCTTTTTTGTTCCCAGTAGAAGCGAAATTACACAGAGCGATGTGCTTCGTTCAATACATCTATGATGAAATCATCTTAAGACTTTCATTTCTGATGATTCCATCATTTGAGTTTCAAAAATATCATTGGCGCAAAATGTGCTGGAACTACTTCTGTGTGGTGTGGGTTTTTGGAGTTATAAAAATCAATTATTGCACACAAGGAAGAGTTCAGACCCTATGTACTGTAGAAAAATAATGTTAGATATATACTAGATACAGCCTAAACATGCCGTTAAATCTCCAGTTCATGGTCAGTGCCTTAACCCTTAAGTAACAAGAGAGCTTTTTAAAGAGGAAGTTATTAGAGAACAAATACAACACATTCCTTACTGGCCAGTTATATGAGCACTGATTTAAAATTATAAGTATCATAACTATTACAAGTATTTATAATTTAACATTTAAACCAAGAAATCATGCCTTGCTTTGCTCCACAAAGGAAAAAAAAAGTTACATATCAACATTACATCAGAAGTGCAGAGGTCATGTTTGGCTAAATTTGCTAGAAGGATGAGGCATGTCATCCACTTATTCTTGAAGTCAATAGTGAAAGAGAAATGAGTTGAGAAAGAAACACTAATGCTGTACTCGCTGAGTGTTTGAACTAAAGAAAGGCAAAAGACATAAACACTGCAGCAGTGGAAAGATATGCACAAAGGCAAAGATGTAGCCGCAGTTTTAGAAATTATAAGGTCACAAGTTCAAATCTCCCCAACGCAAAATTTCTCTCCAGTTTTTGTTGTGAAAAAAAAGATGTACATGTTTATCTATTTTGTTGGCACAGATGTAGTCATATTTAAATATACTGAGTCCATACCGGAATCAGCCAAATAAATACCAACTGTGTGAGATTGTTAATTTTAGAATGTTAACTCCCCCTGGTTGCGAAAACCCACAAATTCCCAGAAATGACCTAAAGTGTTCTTCATGGTAGCTGTTGCACAAATCCTGTACTCTACAGCATTTCATTTTTGGCATTCTTGATATTATTACTCTGTCTGTATCTTTGTTTTTCCTTAGCATATCTCGAGAAACGTTCATCGGATCTACTTCACACTTGGCAGGTGAATTGCTGGGGACCCAAGGAGGTGCTGTGTCAAATTTGGTGCAATTTGGGCATGCAACATATTTAATATAAATAAACAAACAATCAGTGAGCCACTCCGCTCTGCAGCAGCAGGGTGAGGCTTCTAGGCTCTGCATCTGCATGGAGAGGTATTTGTCTGCAGACTGCAAGAGACCGGCATGACCTGTAGTGGGCATAAGTTGTAGGAAGGGGCTTGGTTTGTAGTTGTCCAAATTACACAGAATCAAACGAGATGGCAAAGCAAGATGTTGTCAACAAGATGTTAGATTGTGTAGAGGCAACAGTAAGAGTATTTTCCAGAGATAACTGTTTAAATTGAAGCTACCTACAACAAAGGCTGTTGTTTGGGAGAAGAAGTCAAAGATATCCAATGGTTCCTGGGATGAAGTGACACCCAGCGTGATTGATATCGACATCCTGGACACCGTGGATGATTATGATGATGCTGACAAGGCTTGTCTCATTTAAAGCTCTGTGTCGTCAACTAAGACCTGAAGCCATGTTTACTGTCATCCCCAGAGGAGCAGTATGGCATGTGCTGTTTGGTGACCCTAGAGTGTCGCAGTGGGAGATGGACACCCTGCACTACCAGCTGCAGGTGTATCTTGGCCAGGCTCTGGACACTTGTGGCAGGAAGATGCTCTCAAAGGTGCTTTTCTCCAAAAGCCACAAATTCGAGGAGTACTTCGAGAGCCTAAGGGAACTGAGACAGAAAGGCTACGAAGATGCACTGGAGAGAGTCAAAAAAATCTTCTTCTTGACATAATCATTTCTCCTGTTCATATTGACCATTAGAAGATCCCTTCATACACTTACGATGTAAATCTGAAACCAATTCTGTAAAATCTGCACCTACATTTTACATCAGGTGTGGTGAACTGGAACACATTTTCAGAGGGGTACAGATGGACCTTCAGCACTCTGTATCTAATCTCCTGTTGCATTCAGTCCAATTCTCTTTACAAACACTGTGAAGGCTACAGAGGATATGGACTGAGAGGAAAACTGCAAGGATTCTACTCTGTAAATGATCTTGCAGGGAACTGCAGCGTTGACTGTTCTTATGTAGCTGGAGGCACTTTTTGAGTAACCTCTTAAACTCTACCATCAGTGGGTTCATCATTACGGTGCAAGCTTCCAAATATGTCCTGAATATATGAATTACAGGGAGATGTGTATAAAATGATGCACAAGAAATCTGATTTTCTATTAGACGTAATGCTGCAGCCATAAAACAATGGCTTTGAATATTTCACTGTACTATAAACATTCACATGTTCAGTGAACATCACTATTATTGTAGGAGCATCAGCAGGTAGATTTTTCCTTGAAGCCATATCTAAGCTGAATAACCTGGAAATTGTTTGTACCCGATATAAATGACAGCATTATCAATGTGCTCTAGCTTCAATGAAGTGCTGACATAGAATGTGACCTTTTTACAAAACAGAATATGTGTCATTTTCAAACAGTGTGAAAAAGTTTTGTCCGCCCCACTCAACTCCTCAGCCCTGACTTTGAAGGCACTGAAAGGAAAATCACTTCAAGGAGTTGAAAGGCTCTTTCTAAGAGAATAAAGCAGATACTGTTGGTGTTGTAAAGCAAGTTAATGATAAAAATGTGTCCAAGCTTAGAAAATAAATTTCATTTTGTTCTCTGAAGCTAGTATATGTATATATGCTTAGTTTGTGCCATTCATCCAATCCCTTGGTAGTTAAATAAATATCTTGATTTGTAGCCAATTTTTTGTATGTGTGCCTTCCTTTGTATCCAAAGATGGAGGTCACTGTATTCAGAGATCATAACTTTCAGATATAAGACTGATTCATTTGATTTGAATCATTTTTCCTCTTAATTAATGGATTATTAATTAATTGATCAATAGAGGCAGTGCCCCTATTGCGGATGCTTGATATTAATGTACAAATGTAGTAATAATCCCTACATAGGAGCCACCTACATATACTATAGGTGGCTCCTCTTTAGTTTAAAGATGGAAACGCTGATGCAATGTGACTTCTGATGCCTCCCAAGGAAATATATTTGGACTAAATAACACCACAAAAACAGTGTATGCTGATCTCGACAAATTGTTTTGAACACAGACAGACAAAAGAGCTTATTTACATTCCAGCAGAAAGTCACCAACAAAGGCCAATCATTGTAATGTAAATGTATAACCTTTGTTGTACTCCCCAGGAGAGCGCTGATCTCTATCATTTCACCCCTCGTCTCATCATACAAGTACAATTCTCTGTTGTACAGTATAGCATGATTCAGATCAATAGCAAGCACCATGTGTGAATACATCTCAGCGGTTGTTTGATATTGTCACCAGGGAGCTTCAGGGGCAGGTTAAAAGCATGGAGGAGAAGGAAAATAAGCTATTCTACCAGCGTGACTAATATAATTCCATTTGTTCCGAAGTGCTGCAAATTCATTTCAAATAAAGAAAACACCACGTCGTTTCAAGCCCAACATTCCTAAGAAATGCATTTTCTTCATCTCAAGGGCTACTGTACAGGCAAGAATTAGCTTCAAAAACATTAGATATTGTGATATTATGAGTGATCATCAGAGAATATAGAAACTAATGAAATGAGTTTAATTTGAAATTTTAGTTTGCAATCTGAAGCCATTTACAGATGTTGTTGTCTTCCTGTTTTATCAGACATCCCATGTGCAGATTTGCAGCTGACCAACAACTCTGATTCTGAGGGAAATGTGGATTGTGCAATCCAGGTGGGTTTTTCTTCACAGGTGATGGTGAGGACAGTGAAACTGCCTGCTGCTGCTTAGAGGAATTGGCCTGGAAAAAAGCTGTTTTTTTTTATTGTACCAGAAAGGGAATGGAACTCGGCTCTCTCTTTACTGTGGTGGCAAAGAGGGAGGTACAAATCAAAGCTCTCAATTTACTGCTCAGTCTTCTTTTCCGACCCTCACCTGTGGTCACAAGCTTGGGGTAGTGACTGAAAAAATAAGATCGCTGACACAAGCAGCCAAGTTGAGATTCCTCCACAGGGCGGCTGGCCTCACTCCACGTGAGAAAGTGAGCAGTTCAGCAAAGAGAGAGAGAGAGAGAAGGCTTCTGTACCGTGAGTTGCTGTGCCTTCACACTCACTGGAGCAAGCTGAGGTTACTCAGGCTGTTCCGGCTTGACTACGGGGCAGACCCAGAATACACAGGAGGGGTTAGTGATCCCCAAGGAAGAGATGGAGGAAGTTGGGAAAGGACATCCAGGCTGCTTTGCTCACCTTGTTGCTACTGTGACCTTGATAAGTGGCTCAAAAAGCCAGAGAATGGATGATGGGTAGATAGATGGAAAAACAGGCCCATTCGCTTTAGAAAAGTCTGATGGTAGATTAAATTACAATTAAGAAACCTCTGAGGTATGATGTGATATGATAATTTAATACAGATGACACCATTGCTCCAGGTATTTGTCTCTTTGTCAGGATTTGTCTCAGTCTAACAGAGATGTTATTCTTAGGACTGCAAATTCTTACCTTTAGCTCACTTTTAGGTTGCAACTAATCATTTTCATTATTGATTAATTGACATTCTTTTTTTCAATTAAATTTTTAATCTATAAAATAAAGAAAATAACAACAAATGCCCATTGCTAACTTCCAGAAGCTCCTCATTTTGTCTTAACAACAGTTAAAAAAACCCAAAGACAAAAGCAGCAAATCCTCATATTGGAGAAACTGAAATGTACAAATATTGGGTATTTGTAGTTTATTCATTATTAAAGCGCTATTCCAGAAAAAAATAATTGTCCAAACTGATGCAGTAGAGGCTGAGATATCCAGACTTTTTGGTCCTAGGTATTCGTCATGCTCCCAAAACACTGGACCCTACTTTTCCCATAATGCAACCGATAGCATTGTTTCATTAGACTCTTCCTGCGAAGTAAAATTTGTAGTCTCCCAAGTTGAGATATTGTTGTATAATGATAATAATAACAACAAAAATGCATTTCATTAATGGATCGCTTTTCAAGATACTCAAAGATGCCTTACACAACAAGTTGCTTCTTGCCCCAGAAGACATTACACAACTGTTTTCAAGTAATACCTCTGATAAGTAAAATTACCTTTATGTGTAAAATTGGTGGTGTTCCCCTTTAAAAGGATTAATGAATTATTATAATGGTTGCTCAATCATTTTTTGTTCACCGACTTTTCTATTCATCAACTCATTGTTCCAAAATGACCTCATTTTGTGACATCATATCTCCACACAACGAAAAGGGATTCAGCCAGTATCTGAACCATAAAACTAAAAGTCAGAGGCATAAATGCAGTCATGTCAGCATAAGCAACATCAGCACATTTCACCACACCCCTCACTGTGCAAAGGAAAAAAAAAAAAAATCAACTGCTGAACAGACTGATGTTTTGTTCTATAGCTCCAGAACTGGAGGGCAGACTGGCGGTCCCGCAGGTTATCACCCGGCGTCAACAGTTCTCGCTGAATGCAGATATACAACCGCTCAGAGACCATTGTGTGGGAGGAAGTGGGAACAGGACAGAAGAAGAAGAAGAAGAAGAAGTAGTGAGAAAGACCAGCAGTCTGAGCCTTAGGGACATGTGACTTAATGTTTTCTCTCTGTGGGTAGAAGGTCAGTGAGGCACATTGGCTCTGTTTTAATGTTTCTTATCCAGTATACTGCTGCTTTCACAGCTGCCTTTTTTCCTCCTTTTGTACAGATACAACATCATGGGAGAGCTACGAAAATAGACACAACAGAAAGCCTAAGACAAGGTTAACTCAATCAGACAAGCCCCGACTCCTTAACGTGGTTCCCTCTGGAAGTTTAGCCCCCTCACGGAAGAAGAAACATGTACTGTACATTGTTGCAAAGCTAAATTCACTTTCTTTATTATTCATGACTATGCATTTTAAACATGTGTCATTATGTCCAACTTCCTCTGAAGCTGCTTCCAAGAAGGGTTACTTCAGGATTCTTTCTTATATCTTTGCTGTCAGCTATTAAATTTTAATTTGTGACAATTTATCAAGAGCACAGGAAGGACCGGCCTGCACCTGAATGTTCTCCTCATACAATAGTTTATAACAAAAGCTTGATACGATGTAAAGTACATGTTGATCCCTATTCTCTTGTGGCTTTTACCAATCATTTACAACACACTGTCGTCTCAGTAGCCACCTATAGTGACACCAACTGCCAGCTGTAACAGCCACAACTCTCCACGTTCTCATTATTCCTCCTCAAAGAACATTTCTTGACACACCTTAAGTTCTTAGAAAGTGCTTAAAGCCTTCTACTGAGCCCCACAAAATTCTGTAAAATAGTGAAAAAAAGTGAATAACAATCTGAACAATAGTCCGATAACATACTCTCCCACAGCTCGGAGTGTCCCTATCTCTGCCGTCTCATAAAAACTTAATGCGTCCAAGCTCTTAAAACCCAGACAAGGAGAGGCCATTTCAGCAGCGGAGAAGTTCAATTTCACTCCAGAACCATCCCCAGCAAAAAACAAGCTTTCCTTTTTCCAGAGCCACTTGGCAGAAAAAGTGAAATCCTATTAAATCTTTCAGCAAAGCTTCCAAAAATATTGTGGAGAAAGTGTCCCAAGTCACACTTCTCGCTGTCTGCTAAAAACAGAGCGCTGTCCACTTCCCTGGAAAAAGGCTATTGTTAGTAGACGCTGACATGACATCAGCTATGTCACCGCCGCTTCACAACCATCTTTTAGGATACCGGAAAACATTTTTTCAACTTTGTAAAACTAGTCTACTGCATCTTTTAAGCTATGCACACATGTCGTCATGAGCACACTGACCGAATAGATTTCTCAGCACTGAAAAGGAGCTGCTGTTCCCTCTTTAAAAAGGTCTTTCGCAACAAATCAATAAGTCTTCTGACAACCCCAATAAGATTTTACAGTCATCACTGTAGAGAGAGAAAACACACTCGTCACTTAGAGAAAAATGAGTCTCACCTCTCTCACAGGTACTATCCCAGAAGCCAGTCCCAGTGCAGTCACAGACGAAGCGGTTCCATCCTTCCTTACACACCCCGTTGTTCTTGCAAGGGTTGCTGTCGCACTGTTTCCCCGTCAGCTTACTACACGAAGACTTGATGCCCGTCACGTTCTGGGACAGGGCTATCTGACGGATGTCCTTGCTGCGTCCGTCGATGAACAAATCCCGGACGCAGCCCACGTAGCCGTAGTTCAGCATAGCGGTCCAGAGCTCAGTGGGCAGCACCAAACCCACCCGGTTGTCTGGCAGACCACCTAGATAAAGGTCCCCCTCCAGGTCCAAGATCTCATTTTCCCCGCTGGCTGTGAAAGGGGTCCGGCGGCTGTTTACAGAGATAATGCCTGGAGGAAGAAAAATCAATTATTAAATACCGGCCAGATACTAAACTGCAAAAAAAATGTACATGTCAACTTGTCATGTAGTTTTCTCTGAGAATATCTTTTAAAAAAAAACACTGGTCACTGTTTCTTGTTGAATTTTCTCAAATCAAGTGTGACGTTCTGCTAGTTACATGATCTGCTATATTTTTGCTCACTGCCGGGACAAAAAAAAGCACTTGTTTCTGCTAAATTCCTGAAAAAACAGGAACTCCACTGAAAACAAGTGACATTTATTGCCCTCAGTTTATAGCATTTGGCACTGACACATAATTGATATTCCAAGATTAAATAAGAATTACTATTTCAAACAGAATGCGAGATTAATGGCTCCTTTTTGTTCGGCAAAGTGAGGACAGAGGTGAAAATAACTAGATTTTTGCTTGCACTTCCACTTTAGTGGAGCTGCAAGCGAAGCCGAAGCGCACCGACAGCAAATCTGTACTGAGAGGCTGACAAAAATAGAAAAGTACAACTGTGTCTGTGCTAAGAGGTGGTCTGAGTAGGAGGAGGTGTTAACCTATGTTTGGAAGCCAAAATTGCACTGATCGCCGACTGTAACGCTCTCTCTTCAAGGCCACTGATATTCCAGTCACGAAATTATAGAATGGGAGGAGGGAAAAATAATCTCGCATCCAGCAAAATAACCACTTCCCTGGCACAAGGACACTGATAATATACACTAGCGCAAGAGGCCCGATACCACACAGTAAACATTTTTATGTGCGTATTCTCCCATGAGATAATTAAAACAACTATCAGAGGGACATTTTATATTTTTCTTAACATCCATATAACCCCAAATTAATAGTTTTATGCAAGAACCCCATGGTCCAAATAATTATAAATTCCCTGGCACTGCTGCTTTTGTACTACTAAGATACAGTGACAATACACTCCCTCATTTATATTCCAAGCAGATAAAAATACACCACAGACAAAATCATTGGAGACATTACGTGTGATCTCTGCCAGACTCTAGAAACATGAATGCAGTTTGTATTTTTTTTTTTTTTTTTTTTTTTTTTTTTTTATCTTATATCATAGGCAAAGCAGTTCGGTTCATCAGTTCTTTCTGACTCAAAAGAATCCAAAATTGTGATTCAAACTGAATAAAAATGGTGGTCCCAGCACTGAAATTAAAATGACAATGAGGGAATTGAGTATGATTCCCACAAAGACTGTCTTTTAGTGAACCAGAACATGGGTAAATGAAAGGCTTGTTTACATCAGCAGGAAAACAAGCCTATAATTAAATTTTCATGATCACTTAAGCCATTTTTTATTGTCAAACCTTTCAATACCTATGCGAAATAATTAGATTGTGCCTTTAAATATACAGGGATCATTAGAGAGAGAGAGAGAGAGAGAGGGAGGGAAAACGATCGATATGTACAGTCATACCTCTGTCTGCACCTCTCTAACAGCACTTACCGAGGTCAAGAAAACATAGAAAAGAGGTGTAAAGATCACCTTTTTCACAAAACACAAATTTAGCTTGTCTGAAAACAGTGTAATCTTAGCGCTCACATTTTACTTGTGTTACATTCACCTTGCAGCCAGACAGGGAGATTCTGGGCGAGAGCTCTTTGGAGCCAAGAAATTTAATTCACTTGCAACTCCTATTAACATTTCACTCCAGCCACAAGTGTGATTATGCCTGTTCTTAACCATCCCTCAGTCTGGTATCCATATATCTGTCTCATTCCTCTTTTTCCCTGTGAAAATCCTACTTTCTACTCTGCTATCGCACTGGGGGCTGTGCTGGTGATTAATCAAAGCAGTGAGCTCTGACACACGACTAAATTGGCTGCTCTAACCTGATATATAACACAGGCTGCAGCCCCGACTAACACACCCGAGTTCTCTGGAGGATCCCACCTAATGCAGAGATTGTGTTGGGTTTGGAGCTCAAGGCAACAGAAGTTTCTAACCCTTTTCTCTAATATAATCTTCTTCTAATACTTTCTGTGTATTTGGCCATGTTTTGAGGTCAAGGGACATACGGATGGAAGCAACAGAGGAGAAATAAATCGGTAACTAGCTAGAGAGAGAAGTATGATTCTATCCTGGCAATAAATCACCCTGGAAATTAATATAATGAGGAAGTTTACATCATCCGGTGTTTGTGATACAGGAGGAAACTGAAATAAACAGTAACATGCTTCCTGTTTTGATTCTTACTGCGGGTGCGGGCTCCACTGCGACAGCTGGTATGAGCTGTTGTGTTTGTTTTTGTTAATTACAGTATAATTTCCATGAACACAAACATTTCATGGCCTTTAAATTTTGGCACAGTAATCAATCAATCAATATTGTAAAATGTTAAACTTTTCTGGGGGGGGAATGAAAATACAATTTAATGATAGTGAAAAGTCATTTCTTAATTTGTATTTGCTATTTCAAGCAAAGTTTTCCTAATAGGTTTTTGTTTACAACATATCAACTCTAAGAAAATCAAGAAAGGCAATTTAAACAAATCTTTTATCTTTTAGGCCCATTATCAAGTAAAAATGACTAAATATTTATTTGTTACAACCTCTCAAATCTAAACTTTTGCAGTTTTCTGTTCTTTCATATTGTAAAAACTAAATGAAGCTTTGGCAAAAACTCAATCATTATGCTTGTATTCATCTACGGGTGAATATCATTATTTCCTCCTGTTCTCCATCACTTCCACTTTTCTACACTGTCAAAATTCCTACATTCACAATTCAATCACCACCTGACCAATGATCTTTCTACTTGGGTTCATCGAGCCAATCGAACCCTTTGATATTGTCCTTTAAAGATCTTTGCAGTTCTGGCTTTCTGTCCTTCAGACCCACTTATTGTGCAACTCATCACTATGATGACCTGTCCAGAGCAACTCAACTGAAATTTCCATCAACAATCTGCCGTCTCCACCACCACCAGCATCTAGACTCTGATTCACTTAATGAAGATGCTTCACATCAATGGAGTTCAACTGGCAAAATATTTCCATGTTGTTAATCAATAAATAGTTATTTACTTTCAATTTTTTTATTTACTTTTACTTTTTATTCTAAACACTGTTTTGAAATGTTAAAACAGCACTTAGGGCTCTAGTAGTGAGGGGAAAGGCACAGGTCATCATTTCATTTTAGAGATTCATATACTTGTTATTTGAGAGGAATACATACATACATATATATATATTAACTACCGTAATAATGAAAACAATTGTAAACTTTTTTATTAGCTCCCCAAAATGAAGGACTCCCATCTCAAACGATGAATGATGATACCCTCTCGCTATAAAGGACTATACAGTCCCTTTAGCAATATAACAGAAAGGACGAGTCATTCTTCACTCTGTATTTCAGGATATATTGTACAGTAGCGTACCTTTATTTCTTTGGTTTGATTCTCTGTCTAGTAGTTTGTTATTTGCCTTGTCAACTCTGCCTATAAATTCATATGATTTGTAGCCAGAGGCAACATAGTTTTAATTGAGCCAAGAGTTCGGTCTCCTGATTGAAGCCATACTTTGATTTTGTGTGTGTGTGTGTAAGAAAGAGGGAGCGAAAGGAAAAACAGTAATATACTGAGACCACATTGCCTTACCAAAGTACCTAGCTGATCACAGTTTATTTTAGCAACTTTAACAACCTGTGACAAAGCTGTTAGACAGAACTCAAGTGTCTAACTCTACTTTTAGTAGTGTGTGTGGCTAAAAGTAGGTAATTACAGAAAATCTGTTCAGTTTTAGTCACAGCCATACAACTGCAAAATGTTCTGAATGAGCAAAGTAGATCTGAAATCAGTTATTACCCTTTTCCATTCCTTTATTTTCCCCTCCATCTTTCATCCTTACCTGAGCGACCATCTCTCTGGATGTCCACATGGTGCCAGACGCCGTCATTGACCTTAGCCTGCGTGGCTTTGACCTTGATGGTGCCGGAGCCCATGTCCAGCAGCAGGTACAGTCCTCCATCCAGCAGCTCCACCGCGAAGAAGTCCACCTTGTTGTTCTTCTGACCCTTGGCGTCCCGTCGGTCCTGGGGCTTGCCGTGAGTGAAGAGTATCAGTCCGTTGGGTTCGGAGGTGCGGAAGTCGAAAGAGATGGAGCCAACGCGCTTGGTGTTCCATTTGGGCAAAGCTAGGTAGGAGTCGGGGGTCTCGAAGTTGATGGGGTCAAGGGTGGGGACGTTTTCGCACTTGAAGACCACATCGCCCTGGAGTTTCATCTTGGGATCCACAATGCGGGCGAGGCGCGACAGCTCCAGGCGGATATCGTTGTTCTTGTACACCACCTGGGGGGAAGAAAGTGTGTTAAAGACTTCCTATATATGCATTAAAATATACGGCATGCATGCGAGTGTAAAATTATACCTCAGTGTGAATCATCGAGGGCTTAGAGGGTTTTGTTTGTCTTTTTTTAGTTTGTTCACGATGATCACTGTAGAGGATAATTTGCCAGAGCAGTAATGATTGAAAAATATTTCTCTGTGAATGAATTGCACTCCATTGTGAGCTGTAATATTATAGCATCATAGTCTAGTAATATCACATATTGTTAATATGGGGACAGCTGGATCGATAAAACTAATATCTTCTAAGGTGTGTACAGCCCAATTTGGTTCTCAGTCATTTTCTATTTCAGCTCCAATTTATCCACAGTGAAACGGAGATTGTACACAAATGCGTGACTTTATTTTGGTTTGATTGAACATCTGCCGACTGAGTCAAATGTGAGAAGCAATGGCTATATTATTAGTGAGTAATCCCCTGTATAGTTCAAAAAGAGCAGTCTTCATGAACACAGGGTGAAACCCCTCCAGAGTATCTGTGACCCTGTGAGAATATACTCAACATCACACCTATTTACCCACAATAAATTCACCCCAACCCCCTAATCCATAAAAGTAGAAAGCAGCTTTACTTTATAGTCAAATACAACCAAATACCACAGAAAAGGAGAGCAGAATATTGTCAATTGGAATCCACTGAGGCGGAAAATTAATGTTTTTTCTTTTCTTTTCTGGTGAGGAAGACAGGCTTTTTCTTGATATATAAGGCAGTGTGCGCGCAGGAAACAGCAACACTGTTAGAGGGAGCGCAGCTGTCAGCAAACAGATTTTACTGCTGTGGGATTACCGATAATCCTGGAAGATTTGACAGTAAATCAACACAGGTGACCCGAACGACGAGGAGGACTGGAGAGGGGGAAAGAGAGAGAGAGAGAGACGGAAGGAGAGACAGACGAGCTGGTGGGAATAAGGGCAGCAGAAAACTGTGTGAAAAAGAGAAAAAAAAAAACGTCAGGAGGCAAACAGAGAGAAAAAGAGGGAGGGATCTCAAAGATTAAATGCTGTAAAGCCAGTGTGTGCCACTTGCTTTCAAAATATGCTTGTGTTATGTTTGTGTGTACATACACGTCTATGTGAAGCGCAACACAAACATAGCGGCGCAGCTGTCAATGCGGTTAACGACTACACTTAATCTCCTGAACATGACACACAACAAAATAATCACCACACACTTTGTCAAGCTCTAAATCTACTGATAGTGCACCATAAAATACTGATGATGTTCATTCCAGTTTAAACATATTAAAACTTGGCTACCTGCAAAAAGGGAAATTACCATATGAACACACTTGAGATGCATCGGACACAAAAGAGAGACAAGAGACTGTTTGAGTATGCTAAACATGCTAATATGACTCATGGCTTGAGGGATCATTTCTGTTAGCTCTTTTTGTTTGCATGTGATTATAAGCTAAGCACTAGGTTTGAGAGAGAAATTCAAGTAAAACGCAGCCCAATCTAGCCCTCTGAATAATGTCAATCAGCATCCGCGAGTTGATTTGAACCCAACCGGCTATCGAATTCAACTGAAATTATGATAAACATCAAATGAAAAAAAAAAATGAAATTATCATAAACATCAAATGAAAAACAGAACTGACGAATTATATTCCACGGAGATGTTGTATCTGCCCTGTAGCTCAAAACTCAAAACTTGAACTGCCATTAAGATAACACGGATCTCTCTGAAACACTGATGTTTTTATGTTTTCTTCTGAAGCAAAATACCTTGCATTTCACTTTCACCGAGCTTTTAGACTACTCTTGGGCAAGAGAACAAACTGAATATTACATGAAAGGAGAACGAGAGAAGAAAAAGATGCTTTAATGCTGCTCATTTGCAAAGGAGAACTTTTTTTTTTTTTTTTTTTTTTTAAAGTCTTGTGATGGTCACTGTGCAATCCTTAGATGTAAATCACTCAAACTTGCCCAAGTTCCAAGACATTCTGTCTCCGTCTTTGAGACATATCAAGTAGAGCTTTCTCTACATGGAAAGAATTATTAAACTGTGTGATTTTTCACTACGCAAGGTCTTACTTGAGGCAAATCAGGCTGTTCTTCAACTGTGAAAACTGCTGTTTGTCTTGTGAAAACCTATTTGTTTGCTTGGTAGTGAAAGTCTTTACAAACTTTCTGTGGTAGCACACTAATCTTACAATCAACCAGCGCCCCAATCTGCTTTGGGATTATGATTTTGTCTGTTCTACTGCAGGCTGATCAATAAGGTAATCAAAATGATGTTATAAAACAGGAACTGACTCCTGCGGTTATGTGTACCTCATCTCTTCCTTTGTTATGGCTGTGCTTTGCTACGCTATCCTTCTGCCTATCAACAGCCTTATGGGGCCCATTCATAATGCACGCACAGGGGACTGTAACGACTCCATAAAGCCGGGATGCTCCATCTCTGCTGCGGGATGGTGTATTGATCGGGGCCCGGTAGGGAAACGAGGAGAGGGGCGAGGGAAAGGCCGGTGGGTGGAAACGAGCGCGCGTGCACAGACACACACACGTATAGACAATCTCCTCCCTAATCTACTTCAGATCAGTGCTCATGTCCTCTTGGCCCCGGCCACAGCTGCTGTCAGCTGCTGATTTAGCCAGGTGTTAATGAAGAGGCAGGGTAATTCCACTGAAGTGGAGAGAAGATACATACACACACACACACACACACGCACGCACACAAGGAAGTCACAAAGCTTTGCAGAGGAGCCTTCTATTTGCTCAAACACACACACACACACACACACACAAACAATACAACTATACACAAAAAAACTTAGCGGAAATTAATGTAACAACAGAGGGTGAGTAAATATTACAACTGGATGAGTGACAGCGCTGGTGAAACAAAGGATAGAATATTCAGTCATCATTAGTGGGAATCAATATGGGCCTAAATTACCATTTTATGAAGACTGAGATGTGACAGTGCACAGATATTAAAGGATTAGTTCACCCTAATCACCAACAACATATTTTCCCACTTACACCTATTGCTATCTAGCTGTGCAGATATTTTCTATGTGCCTGGGTTTTGAAATAGATCCACCGCTAAAATATTCTGCATTCATCCCAATGAACTGGAAGTGAATGGCATTCAGAAAAATTACTTTTGACAAACACAGCGGTAATATCTTGGAAACTATTTTCTGCTCGGCTCACAGCAAGGTCTGTGGATTATCCTGAGTAACTAAGATGTTTCTAGAACTTTTTTTTTTTTTTTTGCAATAAGCTATGCAAATGAAATTCTATTCACCTCTATTGTACTGGGGTGGCAGAAGTTTCAGTGAGTGATGGATATCTCAAATCTCAGCCAGTTTTGACACATAAAACCAAAACTGTCACTGGAAACTATTACAGGGATAAATAAGAGACATTTTTATTTGTGATTTGGGTGGAATGATCCTTCAATGTGGAAAAAATTCAAGTGTAGGCTGCAAAGCGTGTTCAGCCATGCCACAGGATACACTATTCTTTACAGGCAGTGAGGCTTGCACTTGTGAGGCTCATACTCTCTCTCTCTCTCTCTCTCTCTCTCTGCACATACTGCTGCTGCTTCACAGCCTATATGCCTCTATAGTTACAGCCCTACAGCCACATTCAGTACAGCATCCATGAAGCATGTTGGCTCGGATTCTTTGCTTCCTCCTGGGGAGACAGTTTGCCTTCGCAAAGCTCCTCTTTGTGTTAAGATGTTAAGACGTATGTATTGCAGAAAGTGAGAGCCTTGACAGCAAAAATCAACTATATATATATACAGTATTTTGTCGTTTTTTTTCTCAATTAATTGGCTTCCTGAGACATCAAACTGAAACAGAACCATGACATCAAAAACACCGCAGCTAGAAAATATATGACAAAGTGTTACATTATTAGATTCCTCTCTGAGATTCTTCTCTGCACCATAATTTATCCTCATTCAGGACCTTGACTGTCTCAGCCCGTCTTCAACTTCACACTCTCATCGACTTCAACTCTCCAAATGCCCAAATACTGAATCCATAACATTTGAGCTAGTGTCAGGGTTGATGCCAAAACTCTGAATGAACTTTAATTTCATGTTGGTCCTTCGTGGTTAAAAAATTGTAGCAAACCTCAGAATGATTCCACCTTGACGGACAGAAACTGTAGACAAGTTTTCTGCTGGATCCAGCTCTGATGATCACTACTGCTGCATCCATTAGACACGTGACTGTGAATTACGTCTGGGCTGGTAATACTGCAGGCAGCATTAGCCTGCCCTGCTGTCAGGGCAGGTGCTAATATATTTATAGCACCTTTAATTGTTCTATGTTTTAAGTTTTATTATACTTTTAATGCTTTTTAGCTGATATCCTTACAAAAAACAGTCAGTGCAAATGGAGTTAAAACAATCAGTCGTGTGATATTTTAGATGATCAGTGGCCCACAAAGAATTTTGAGGTCAGTAGCAGCCAGCAGCTTGTCTAATGTCGCTGTAAGCACAGATTAATAAATTAGTATCTAACTAGACCATATGATGGATTTTAGGCTTTTGTTTGTTTATTTTTCTTTCTATGTCAGATACTTATATTCTCAGTGATCCGGCATTGTTGTAGGAATACCCAGATATTCTGTATTCCACTGTGTGATCAGCCGATAAGCTCTAGCATTGTATGTATTTAACTTCCTTTAGTAAGTTAGTGTAAGATCATCACATAAGTCCCACGGTGAGAGGTTGCTGAAACAAGGAGATGTGAACTTGTTTTCTGTACTTACATCCTGCTCATTTGTAAGTAAAGGTTTCTAAACGGATCTGAAAAAGGCCTTAAAGAAGGAAGATTAAGAGTTGACCTTTCAAAAGAGAATGACTTACTGTTAATAAAAATGGCTCTAAAACATTACTGCTCTCATATGCTATCATAGGTGTAACTGAAGTCTAGAGTTTAAAGATAAACTATAATAAAAAAAACTTATTTTTATAATATTATATAATGCAGGGTTTAGAGTTACCCAGAATTTAGGTTACAAATTTATGCATTAGGTGTCACCTTGAGCCAAACAAACAATGTTTACAGCGTCACAGATTAGCCTTTAGGGGGTGAGGGTGAGAGGTGAAGGCCTTCCATTAAATTCTGAGGTTTGTACCCATCCATCACTGTTTGGCCTTCTAAGGGGACATAAAAAAAAAGTGAAATAATTAAAAGGACAGGGTGACATTTGCATTTTTATTGGAGGGGGAAACAAGCATTGCCTGAACAGACTATGGTGACTAACACAAAATCATTCTCCATTTTTTTTTTTTTTTTTAATCCTCGCACCTTCTATCCTCACATACTCGCTTCCCTGTTTGTTACTCAGCATCTCCCCGTTCTTCCACCTCTTGGATACAGCTCCTCCTCCCCCAGCAGATGAGCTCGATGACAGCGCATGCCTCTTCCACCCCCACAGTCTGACACAAGTTGCCACTACACGGCTCCAGTGCCGCAACGGGTGCCCTGCGACGCCGGATGGAGGGGCTGGATGGCGTGAGAGCTGATGGATGGGGGGAAGGAAGAGGGGGGGAGGAAGGGGTTGCAGAAAGCACTGACTGCATGGCGCTGCAAACATTAGGCTGACGGGCGAGTGAGCGGGGTGGCTGCCCACTGGCCCTCGGTCACGTGACATGCGGCAGCCCACATGGCAAAACACGAGCGTGGGCGGGACATGTGTGTGTGAGTGTTGTGTATGGATGACATCCCATATAGCCTAGGGGGGCAGATGAGTGCAGTGGAGACTGAACAAGAGAGGGGTAGTGATGGCAGCACGCAGCATCTCTTTTGTTGTCAGACAGAGGGGAAGGGACGTATTCGCTCACTGCAGCAGCACTTGCCTCCATCCACTTATTCATCAGCTCTTCCTCTCTTTCAAAGTGATGCATTTTTTATTTTTTATTTTTTTTATTTTGTTCTTTTACCTGATGGTTAACAGAGACCAAGATGCACCAACAATCCTGGCTCAGCAGCCTTTAAAGCACTCTAGCCAGACATTACCGACACAGTCAGACAGAAATACTGACGCACTCTCATCTGAGCAATGGCCCAAACTCAACTGAATCATTCCCTCATTATCTGGGGATATTGAATCCAAAGGAAGAGGTGGAGGGGGCAGGAAAGAATAAATGTGGTGTAGGAGAGCATGAGAGAGGCGCAAAGACAAAAAAGATAATACAAAAGGGAGTACAAATAGGTGAGGGTGAATGCAAATACACACAGGCAGTAAAAAAAGAAAAGCAAAAAAAAACCAAAAAACCCACATCTTGGGTGTAATGCAACGATGACAGAGATAATGTGAATGAATATAGATACGAAGGAGAGATTACAAGGCGAGTCGTGAGCGCTTTGCATCGTTCTGTGTAGCAGATGGCATCATGCCTGCTTAATGGAGCAACGTATGATGAACAGTTGAGGACCACACAATACTACCACTACCCGGCCACATGGTGAATCACCTCCAAGATTCTGTCCACCCAGTGTTCTCTCTCAAGGGCCAACTCATGCTGAGTCACGCTCACCCCGATAATATTAGAAACACATGGAAAACGCAACCGCCTCGGCATCACGGCTCACGATGTAATATGCAGTCCTTATTTTAAAACGTCTGCCTTGTTAAAACTGCACTAATCAACATTTTTATATGAACAATAGGTCATAAGACTATATATATATATATAATGTAAAAGGGGTCACTCGTAGAGACAAACCACCCACAGAGAATTATAACTCAACTGTGCAGTTCCACTCAACAGTTTTAGCAGCTTTCAACTCGTTGTTCTGATTTTCTGACCTGCAATTTGCTGTTTTTGTTCAGTCTCACTGCTCTCATCAACCTCGCTTCCAGTTTGTGTGAACAGCGGCCGACAGACAAAGTTAGAGACTAGCTTGTAAACACAGTGGCACTTTTAGCAGATTAAAACACTGTTATTTTTCTCAGAACTTGGTGGAGACCAAAACAGACCTAAAAGGAGAGTGAATATCACACTTATATACATCAGATCACAGATCAGAAACACAAATGAATGCTAATGACACTGTGTGTATGCTGGATGTGTACAAAAGGCAACAGTTTGAGACCATAATATGTAATACATGTGATTTCCAGCTTGTTGTGGAGTTCCACTAGAGTAAGATTTATATCATGGTTAGTATAAATGCATTAACTGTTTAAAGGAAGGTGTAGATACTGCAATGATATTACATAACTTGCTTGCTAACAATGCTTTTGCTCCATTTCAAAATGGCATCATTATTATTAAAGATAACGTATGTGAAAATGAACACGACGCCACCATTGAAGTTTTAAACTGACAGATAAGAATCTCTTAACTAAAATCTTTGTTTTATTTAGATTTTTTTAATCTTTATTTTCTACGTCTGGAACATAGGTTGCAGTGAGGGTATCTGCTTCGAAGCCAATGAAAATGTTTTGTGAAAAAACAAGTTAAACTACTGTACCTGTTTACTGTACCATGGCTGTGTACTAGATTTATTCTTCTTACCATGTTAAGTATGTCATGTTGGCCTGTACTGGAAGAGGAATGAGGAAGCTCAGGTGAGAATTAGTTCATCCCCTGTGTGGGAATTTACAGCGTCACCATGTGTATCGACTGTCTGAACCCTACTAAAAGGCCCTTTTCACTGAAGACATATTTACATGTCCCAGTCGGAGAAGCACAGGTGTAAATAATAAAATGAATGCGTAAATTCCATTTAGCTACTTCAGTTTCACGGTCCTGGTATTGCACATGCTGGCTCACTGCTTTCTGGGACACTTGGGTAGACTAGGGTCATTATTAATGCAACTACTAGCTCCAGGAAAACACTTCAAAAATACAAATACATCTCCCCCTCACTTCGACATGCTGGATCCAGGAACTTTTTTCCTGGATCTGACCAGAATGCAAGTTGAGAAACACATGTAGGAACCTCACATTACTTTAATGTTGCAAATGTGTTAGCAGTGTTTAGAGCGCCTATTAAAAACTATATATAGCTGACATGCCGGCTTGCAGTACTGGTCCAACGGCTCATCTATGTTTAATGCTTTGTGCAGGACTGACTTCCATGGCTGTCAAGAGCTGCAATTCAACAAATCCCCCCATGTTGCAAGAGAACAAACATCAATACACTAATGGTATGAATACAATACCATGTGAAGTCGAATTCCCATCACTGGGTATACACAGTGTTTTTTTTTCTTGCTGCACACCAAGTCAAATATTTATTTTTTAATCTATAATAATTTGATGACACAAACACATATCCTCATTTTAAAGGGGCACCCTCCTTTGTATCGTGCATCAGTTTGCCACTTTATGTGTTAAATTAAACATTTGAAACAACAGACTGAAAGAAAACAACAAAGTAAGCCCCTTTTCTTAAAACAAAACACAGCCAAGGTATTAATGATGATTACAGGCACATTTGTGTCCAAGTTTAGGATATAAATCATTCTTGGAGCCGCAGGTAAAGGTATTGCTGGGTCAATGTGGAAAATGTACTGCATGTACTGTACACATGCGCCTGTGTGTAAGAGACAAAGTGTCCAGTTTGAGGATAGACAGGGATGAATTAGCAAACATGGTAATGACTGGAGGAACAGCAGCCTGAGCCACTCAGCAGAAACATAAAACAATGCCAATAAGGTGACTTTCTCTCAGCCATCACCCAAACATGTCATGAATGTGTGTGTATGTTTGTGTGCAACCACACAACAAAAGGATAAAGTAGAGAGACAGTAATGGTTTGATGGAAGCTAGCCTGGCTAAATGAAAGGCATGTTGGAAGGTGCTCAACCGAGCTTGGCAGCACATCACTAGACTTACTAGCTCATGTCAAAACTGAGAAGGTTGTGATGGAAGAGAAAAACAGCCAGGATGAGAGGGTGGAGAGCGGCCAGCCTGAGACACAGTCGCATATTAATGTCCCTAGTAAACTTACAAATGTTATGAAGGCTTTTTAAGTGCTATGAAAATAAAATACGAATTTCTGGAGCCATCTGTCCATCAGCTGAGCTAAAATAAACTTCCTGGGTAAAAAATACCCACAAGATTTTTTTTCCCCAAATGGTACACCAGCTACCAAAAAAAGGCATGTGCAGTAAAATTCATAGAAACATTATTTTGGCTAAAATATAATGATATTGTTTTGACAGTGAAATACGATCAAAATATTCAAGCAGTGTTAAAATATCCTTTAAGTACTGTACTGTACTACAGTTGGTGGTGGTTACTGGGCACAAGGGTATAAAGTTATGGGGGCAATTCTTTTTAAAACTGTCTAGTCTGATGCTGTGTTTCCTTTCTATATATTGGTGCAGTGGAGCATTGCAATACTCACCTGTGTTTCATTCATTTCAGTCTGACTGTTATGGAAAACTGAGCATGAAAAGTTTTTGGGTGAAGTTGCACAAAGGTGGCATCAAAACTAGAGTTCCAGTGGAGTTATGCTAATGACGATTTGACAAAAGTGTCTATTAAATCTATGTAATCTAATGCAATTCAAAGCGCTCACTGTAAGCATAGATAAATGAAAGAGAAGCAGTTTCCTTGGTTGATATCTGATCTTAGGTATAAATTTCCACTGGTTTCTTCACAGGATAAAAAATGGAAGATCAATTAATCATCACAGTGTCAGATTTCCCCATTTTATATGATCCATCTGTTGTTGAGTACTGTACAGAAACAAACTGAAACAAGGCGCTGCATGGATTACAACAGCACTACACTCAGTTTCACTAGTGTTTTAGATACAGGCCAAAACTATATTCTTATATCCAACTGATGTTGCTGCTGCAACAACATATTATTGCCGCTAGTAAATGCTATTCATGTTTTCAGCTTGTAGTGTTGCAACAGCCACTGCCAGGGCTGTTTGCCTGTGTTGGTTGGCCTGGGTTGTCGAGACTGTTGATCCTGGCCCAATATGAGCTGCTTTCCCATTTCACAAAAAACCTCTGTCTGCCATAACAGCAAAATATGGTAACAACTTTTTGGCAGCATTACAGTCACTACTACATCAGTCTTATAATTTAAACAGAACTGTCCTTCCCTTTTAAATAGCAAGATAAACTTATTGATGATGAGAATAATTAGTTTCCAACAGTGTTCCAAACTGCAGGCCCCACAAAGAGACACATTTGTGCCAAGTAAAAACATAAACTGCAGAAATCGATCTAGACTTTTTTTTTTACTCTCTGAAGAGCCACTTGTCCTCCCTTTACTATCATAAACTGCTGCAGAATAAGTAATGTTGAACAAATTGTAAATAACAGGACACCTAATATATTTTCTGGCTGTACTCACAAGCTCTAAGAGCCAGCAAATACATTATAAATGTCCCAAAACAACAACGCTTTTCGTGTTTCATCATGAGCAAATATTTCTTTCAGATTACTGCCCATTGGGAGGTGTTTTAGCGGCACACTCAAGCTAATGCTGCAAATTCCATGTGACAAACTGTGACAAACATGTGACAAACTGAAGTAAGTGCAATGAATAAGTCTACACAAGGAAATATTAAAAGTCTGATACTTCCTTTGCCAACTCAGCAGCTTTAATTTGTTTCTTCCCTTTTCCCTTCCTTCCAGGGAAAGTATGCTGATTTTTCCCCTCCACATTTAAAACAGCTGTCCTGGTTAAGTAAATACTAGGAGAGCAGTTGTATGTGGCTGCACATTGATGCATTCAGTCTTGAAACACTGAAAAAATGTGATGCAAATGGAGATGTAATGTTTCGGCCTAACAGTATGGTTTTTCAAATACTAAACTAGTCAAGCACCTGTTTTCAATCTGTATTGATGGTGGGGGTGGCAGTGCATGCAGGTGCTGGTGGCAGTTTTTGTTTTCGACGGCTGGTGAGAAAGTGATAGTGGAAGACAGGCTTTTGAACTTTCTTTTCGTCAAAATGAGGACACTAAGCTACGATGAAATTGTTTTGCTGGTTTCAAACAATTTCTCATCTGAGTGGATTGAAGAGTCCAAGAGGCTTCTATTTGAAGTCTGCTGGAAAACTATGCAACGTTAGGTCTTACACAACGGCCCACAGAAGGACATTAACAACATCAAGGTAGAAAACATTTCCAGGTTTGTTTCGCACTACTTGGATGAGCTTCCACCTGTCGGGATTGGCAGCATGGATGCCTTGGCGCTGCTTAGCAGAGTGGAGCAGTTGAGCCGAGAAGCAGCTACTGTGGCTAGGGATCGCTGGATGTCAGCAATTGAGAAGTACTGTGGTCCCCCTGGCTTGGACCCTAGGACTAGTGCTTCTCGGAAAGGAGATGTGCAGGGCAGGAGGTGCAGGGAAAGGAGGAGATACTGGATGAAGCAACTAGCACACTGCCCTGAACACAATCACAGTCCCCACAGTGGAGCATTATTGTGAAAGAAGGACGGCAACTAAAGTGGATGCACCAAAACACAGCCATGAAACCAAAACCCTGCGCTATACAAGCTCATTGGAAACAAGAGCAGAAGAACCAGCACTCAGAGTAACATTCAAGTGGTTAAAACCAAGCTGGTGAGTGTGTTTGCTACTAGATTCTCCCCTTATCTTGATGCTGACACTCTACTTAATTATTTGACTGAGAAATTGGGCAATAAATCAGTGACATGTCGAAAGATTGATTCAACCCGGAACAGATTAATTTCATGTCACTGCCAAATGTAATGGAGTTGCTTAGCTAAACAAAACTTGGAAAAACTAAATTCTTTACACAAAGAGGGGACCGCAGCACTAAAATAGTCCAAGGCAGGACACCAAGTAGAGTTTCCATTTCATGACATAAGAAATATGATCAGCTGGTCAACATGGTGAGATATTTATACACCTTTTGAGTGTTAAAAGTATAAGGATCTCTTTTTTTCAGGACAATGCTTCCACTTGCATCTATGTTATTGGAGATATGAATGCTAATGTCTCTGATGTTAATTCTTTATTTGCTAATCACTTAATGCAGCTTTGCTCTGATGGTGGTTTGATCCTCTCTAGTAAAGTGCTTATGCTTGATAATAGCTATACTTATACTGAAATACTTATAGACAGGGAAGCTAGGCACACAACCTCATGGCTTGATAACTGAATATGCACAGCTGATGCACATGAGTCTTTAGATGTCATGAAGACAAATAATGATTTGGCCACTATCAACTACACACCCTCTTCTGTATTGTTAAATTCTACCTATCTACCTATGTTATCGTCTGTGAATAGCAACATAAGTGCAGGGTCTTAAAAAATATATTTTGTTAGACTGACGCCTTAGTGGGAAGTATTGAACTAACAAAAGATGCCACTGAGTGTTGTAATATGAATTTCAAGAACTCACAACATAGTAATGAGTTACACGTATGTTCCATGTCTGATTCTATTGTATAATCTCTCTCAGCAGGCCTTTTTATAAACGTAAGACTTATGTGTACAATACTAAGCTGGGTTGGAATGACTGTGTAGAAAAGCTTCATGCTGAGGCTAGAAGGGCTTTTAAAGAATGTGTTGAGTCAGGTAGAAAAAAAATATAGACTCTTAAGTGAATATAAGAAACTTGTAAATGTAAATTTTAAATATAGCTGCAAGCGGCAATGATCGGTGTCCAAGTAGACTGCAGGCATTTGGATGCTTATTCAACTTAATATGACCTCACTTGAAAACATAACACATGCATGAATTGCTACATTGGCCACCTGGGTATTCCTAGAGAAGGTGACTTACTGACTGCACCACTGGGTTGATATGGTGCTGCAAACCCTCTCGCAACTTGAGGCAATGGAATCACATGTGCAATAGAAATTGTTGTGTTTATAGTAGAAAGTATGGCAAGATACTGAATATCACTGCAGAGTCACTGTTTTACCAATCTGAACACCCTTTTAAACACTTGATAACTAGTATCTAAAGAATGTCTGTGTCAGTTTTGGTAGGATATGAATAAAGACTGCCCACAAATATATGGCAAATATAAATGTTAATTGATTTTGCATAGTTAAATATAGAGTGATAGACTTCTGAATTGATTTTTTGGTCTGGCATCTTGACATGAAACAGTAGTTTTACAGTTGAAAAAGCAATTGATCCAATGAGCGCTGCAGGGGGACTAATGATTAACCAATCAGTGCCACGGGAGGGACTAACGCCGTTGTCAAGCTGTAGTCAAGCGTTGTAAAGCTGTACATTGGAACCACAGAGGAGTAAAACTAGGCAGTGCTGATCAAATATGAATCAAGATTCTGTTATCTATTGCCTATTTCTCGCTTCAAATGTTTTGGAAGGTTTGTCACCCAGCCACCATGTTGAAATTGGATGAGCCAAAACCAAGCACCACCCAACTCGCAGTGCTTCACTCACCACGTCACCATCAGCCACATTTAGTGGTAATCGAATCGAATCCCCATCCCCCACGGATATCAGTGGATGGAAACGGAGTGAATGGAGTGTAAAGACTTGACAATGCTGCCTGATATTAGGAAAACACTTAGATGGATATGCTTAAAAAAATTCAGGTCTGTAGGATGTGCAGGTGATCTATTTTCATTTTTTGAAGTTTGGAACGTGAAATAACTAGAAATTTTTCAGTTGTTGCAGAAACATTACTATGATCTGCTCAACTGTGTTTAGATGTTTTATTGATACCTCTAAAGCCTTTGACCATATAAATCATGAAAATATATTTAACCAATTATATCAAAGAGGAGTTCATAGATTTCTAGTGAGAATCCTAGTTTTCTGGTATGCTCATCAGACAATGCAAGTTAATGGTGACAATTTGAATCTTTTCCATTCTTGCTGAATACTGGAGGTCAAAAGGGCAGTATTTTGTCTTCTTTTCTTAACATAATGTCGATAAAAATGACCTTTCAATGCAGTATATATGCAGATGATTTGGTGAATTTCTGTCCATGAAGTGCTGGTATATGGTATAGATTTCGACATGAAATACAATGCAAATAAGAGTTCTTATGATTCTACATTATGATTGTCAGAAGAAGGAAGACAGAAAATTGGTATTTCCTGATTTCTTTTTGTCCAGCTTGACCCTTAAAGTGTGCAATGAGGCTAAAAATTTTGGCCATTACATAGCCGCTGATCTATCAGATAACATTTAAAGACAAAGGATAAAGATTTTACACACAAGCAAACTGTTGGCTCGTAGATTTAGTATGTGTTCAGTGACTCTGAACACCTTTCTTTTTTAAGTCTCAGCCAACCAAGTTCTGTCAGGTTTTCATCAAGAATGTGGAACCAATGGTGCTCCAGCTCTATATGCAAATGTCTGATCATTATGGAATGTCTTCTATTCTTTTCTTTCTTTTTTTTTTTTTTTTTAGATATTATTAATTCATTCTTCGTTGTATTTTATTGTGCTATTGACTGCCCCTGACCTGTGTCCTTGATGATGTCTCAATTGAAATGAACTGTATTCATGTGAATCCCTCTTACCTCTTTAAGGCAGCCCATGAAATTGTTGCTAACTGGAGATCCAGGCAGGTCTGCAGTGCTGGGGCTCCCACCCACGTAGAAGAAATCATCAGAGCCCAGCATGGTGTAGTCTTCCTGGGTATAGCCAGTGGTGGTAAGGATCCCATCAACGGAGATAGTCACCTGTTGAGGGGTAACACATAGCCAAAGCCGAGCCATTACACTCTGGGATTTGAGGCTGTGATGTGTATAAAACACACCTCCCTTCTTGGTCTGCATTCGAAATGAGGTATTTGGACTTTTCTTTAGGTCCCACACTGTAGGTTGGTTTCTCATTTAACCTTTTTACAGAATCATTTGATACCTTGAAGCGATTATTTTGGACCAGACAGCGTTTGGATTTTGTTAATGGAATTTTTGCCATAGGATTCACAGGACAGGTAAAGAAAATATGGCAGAGGCATATTTTCTTTATCTTTGATGGGGGTAAGAGAATGGATCCGAGGTTTGGTTCTGAAACTTCAGGTTGGGGGAGGGTTAGTACAATGTTCAAACCAAGGACAAATTGATTGCACTTGTCTTAGGTTTCGGGGTTCATCTGGTAACTGCAGACACACACATATACAGTACACACAACACACAGACGTGTGCACGCACGCCTCCACTCATCCGTACATTTGTTCTCACAACGACAATCTCACACTCTCCCATCTCTTGCAGACATCTACATCTAAATATCCACACACATGCAAAACAAGGGGAGGCTTTTCACACCACATCAATGTGCAAACCAAGGTCATCACTGTTAGAAGGCAAATTAAACACATTTAATTGGACATGTAAGGGAGTAAGTGGATCAATGGTGCCTTACAAAGCTTGAGCAGGCCACACAGGGTGCAGAGGCTCATGCACAATCAAGACCAGAGCCCATATTCAAACACACTCTCAGAATAGCTGATGCTGATCTCTGATCAGGTTTAGCACAGGTGTCACGGTTGGATTTTCAATGTCACTGGACCAGACCGATAATCCCAGATCAGGATGCTTATTCTTAGAAATGTTATGCATATGGGCCCGGGGGGTAAGGGTGATCAAGGTTAGCCAAAACACACAAATACCACTTTCACCAGCATGCTACAAAAACACACAGGGAGGGCAGGGTGAGTGATACAGTGACAGGTGGAAAGGTAAGTGAATGAATAGTGTGTTAGTGGTTATTTTGGGTGACAAGGTGAGAGGTCAATGAAGTGTGGGCATGCCATGCGCCATAGTGAGTTGGAAACAACTGTCAGAGCTCCCGCAATGAAGGTTAAGGGTTGCCATTTTTTGGTAGTTTCTCTTTTAGGGCTCGGTGTCGAGGTCACCATCTTTGCTGGGATTGTGGTAAGCTTCTGTCAGTTCTGGACGACAGTCCTCACAAAAAATGGGGACTTTTTGTGTGAAAAAGTAAAATAAAAAGTAAGTTGCCCTGACAAAGGCAAAGAAGTCAATTTTTTTACTTGTTGGAAATCTGCAGTAATGTGGAAAAAACAAAGAGAAAAAAGTAAAAGCCAAAGTGAAAAAAACAGGATGGGGGATTGTGGGGTAAAGAAGGAGGTTGTTGGCAGGTCAGGGAGGAAATTGAGAAGAAGCGAAGAAAGAATTGCCTGGTAATACAAACCCATCTCCTCATTTTTTGATAAGAGTGTCTAGGATGGAACTCAAAGAGAACAAATAAAAGAAGAGAGGGGAGGGGACACACGGCAAACCCAAAAAAAAGACAATAAGAATGATATCTACCAGACAATGTAGTTTGTTTACCATAGCGTGTCCAATGCCTGATTGCTTTCCAGAAAAAGGGGAAGAAAGGAAATCAAAAGAATAGTGAACAAAAAAGGTTGTTAATAAGGATGGACAGAAAACAAAAACCAAAACCAATGATGAAGAATTAGGATGTTAGTACATTAGTTGGTTAGATATTGGTTAGTAGTAAAAAATGACTTTTATCATGGATGAGTTAGTGTTGGGGTAAATAAACACTACATGATTTGTCAGAGATTCACTGCAGTAAAAGTGCCATCTTGCCATCCTAGCCAAATTTTCTACATCAGAGTCCTGCAAGGAAGAAAGAAGAGTACTGTAAGATGCAAGACTTTCAGATAAAAATTTGTGTAGGATGGCTCAAATCCCAACAAAACTTGTAGTATTTTTTCACCCTTAGTCTAAACAAAGAGTGCCTTTCAAAGAGGAAAGAAAATGATAGTGAAAGAAAGACAGAACTGTAGAAAGAAAGAAAGAAAGAAAGAAGAAAGAAGCCAAGCAACCCTTCGCTCTTAGCTTCTAACCTCCTAAACTGAGTGTTATCCTGTTGGGATTTTCAGCTACAACTATTTACTAACCTGTGGGGCGAAAGCTTACTGCTGGGGAGGGTCAGGAAATCGGCACTTACTTGATGCGCTGCTCTGAGACCAACAACAAATGCTGTCTCACCTTGCAGACAAACTAAAGGTCAACCAAGACAATGAACAACTCCGTATTTTGCAGCTAGCACTAACCTCATACAACACTGGGTCTCATTATTTTGTTAGTCTTTCTACAGCCCCTTATATACACACAACACTGACTCATACTACTGTAGCTCCATCCGACAGCAATACAAGCCAATTCTAAATTACATCAAGAAAAATTGTAAACAATATCTGTCAAGTAACAAATTCTGCCTATGCACAACAGATGCGCTACTTTGATGGAAATGTATCTCCATCTTTAAAAAGCTTCATGATCATCCGTGCTATAAATACTGCCTTAATGGACGGCTCAAAGGCAAAACACTCTCTGCCTGGCTTTAAAGTGAAAGTCTATATTCTACACAAGCATAAAAACAGTTTCTGAAAGCAAGGAGATAGCGACAGCGCCAAATAGAAGTGTCAGCTTAGGCGAGTGTGAAGCAAAATACAATTATCAGATAACTTTAATTTGAGGACACAGAGGACTCAAGTTCAATATGTCGATAAAATGTCAAGAAGAAAATACCTAGCATAATAGTGCCTTGACTAATCTATTAATCACATGCTGCAGAACTGTTTTGCCCTGTTTATTTTACTATTTACTCAGCCAAACAGAAATTGAACAATGAAAATAAATTAAAAAGAATTCCATGTAATTATAAAGACAACCAAAAATAATAATAATGACATCTGTCTCAATAATGTTTCTGAACTGTGGCGATGGAATGACAACCGATCAGAACAAGGTGACATTCTTAACGCCAGCTCTCTCTCTCTCTCTCAAAGCTCTTGGAAGCAGCTAATCTAAAGCAAAAAAAAAAAAAAAAAAAATCCACCTGTCTCCAAACTCCGTCCATCACTGTTACCCCCGATTACCTGTCTCAGGTTGCGTGTCACTTTGATGTCGTGCCAGGCGTTGTCATTGAATTTTCCACCGACTGGCTCGACGATGGCCTCAAAAGCCCCGGAACCCAGATTGATGACGAGGGAAACGGCCCCATCTTTTAGTGCGAGGTTGACATAGTCTGCGGATTTCCCCGTGTGGAGGAGGAGGCCGTTGCGTTGCCAGGTCTTGAAGGACAGTGTGATCTCGTCGCTGCTGCTCTGGATGGGGTTCTGCGAAAGGTCGTAACAGAAATACTCCGAGCCGCGGAAGGTGGCCACGTTCTCCTCCCTCGCTGAAATGACAAGAGAGAAGAAATAAAACGTTAAACAACTTCTCATGACTGTCATTAGGGACGAAGAAGTCACAAGGCGATACATTTTCAACATTTATATCCAGCACATTTAACACCCAAGTTTGCTGTTGCAGTGCCGCACTAATGATTCACCATGTGTCGCTCAAAAAAATTGTTTTTCCTTAGGAGTTTTGTGTGCCATGACAACTGAAGCCAAACAGTCATTATCACATTCACTCTCACATTTAGTGCAGAATATTTTAAAAATGAAACAAGCTTAGCTTCCGTGTCAGTCCCTGCATCAAACATGAGACAGCCTCAGTAAATATGAGAAGTACTTTGCGCTGCAGAAAAGGTTACATCAAGCAAACACACAATGCACCGCTCACTATAATTACAGCTTTGATAATCCCATCATTCAGTTCAGATCATAACATTCTATCTGTACAACCATGGGTTTAGGTTTCACATACAGCCTCTAGACAGACAGACTACTTATGATGGAACACTATTCCCCGCTAATGGTAGGCATAAATCAAACTTAGCCTGATTTTACAGTTTTATATCACTCCGTTGTTCTAAAGAGACTTCCTGAGCCCATTTTTTAGACCGACACCGAGAGTAAGGTGAGACAGCTTGAGACAGAAAGTGAAAGGGCTCAAGGATTGATGGAAAGAGTGAGAGAGCAAAAATAAAAGTGCTGGGCTGAGAGGAAGAGAAGACTCGACAAGAAAGAATGAGTGGATTAGAGTAGTTGTGTTTCCCTATGATCTGTGATGAAATAATTGACACTTTCCCTGCTGTCTCTTAAAAGGTGGTTTGACACACTCTTGCTAGCTTGGGTCTGGGTGAGTCTATTAGAGACAAGGTCACACTCACTGTCAATGATTTACAGTGTGTTAAGTTGGTTATGGCACTGCCGACTCAAGGATAAGAGGTAGAAGGATTCCTCTCCCCAAGAACAGAGCATACAAGGCATCACCTTTCAGAAATTACAACCTTCAAAAAATTCCCTGCTAACATACAAAACTGACTAACTGCTGTGGCACTTGGTAACAGTAACTATGTCATTACAGCAATACAATTTCACAATGTGTCATTTTATTTCTTCTGCATACAGCGTTTTCTTTTCTTTTGTATACTCACAAGGAAGTCATGAGGGCCACAAGTGAAAAAGAAGAAAAAGCACAAGTGGGAAGGCAGAAGAGAGAGATGAGAAAGAAGGAGAAAGAAAGAGAGAGAGAGAGAGAGAGAGAGAGAGAGAGAGAGAGAGAGAGAGAGAGAGAGAGAGAGAGAGAGAGAGAGAGAGAGAGAGAGCATAAGGGCTGCAGGCTGGAAAGCTTCAGTTTGTTGTTTTGGATCGGGCTATGTGTAAACATGAGGGAGCAGTGTTGTAGAGCTGGCAGAAAGATACTGAAGGAAGAAAAAAATGACTAAGAATATGGAGAGAGAAACAAATGGAAAGTGGAGTTAGGCTGTGGGATGTTGAGAGGGGGGGGGGGTTGATTCCGGTCATGGAGAAATTCTCCCCTCGGCATCTCTGCACAACACAGAGACAAGAGGAAATAGTATGGGAAGCAAGAAAGGCCCTGTGAAAGCCCTGATCCATGTGCCTAGGGAATAAATAGAAACCCATTATTACCACTGAGACAGAGTTACGCGTAACACAGAGAGGCAGCAGAATCTACATTGGAGAATTTAAAAAAAAAAAAAAAAAAACCCTCCATCTTTACTGATTTCATGCATCTAATCTTAGACATTGCACAAGCATTCACTGCATAGAGATTAGAGAAGTCCATATAATATTGTTCTTGCACGACTCTCTAGGACATCAAAAGCGAGATGATAGTGCCGTGAATACTGAAGACCCACATAAACCATCCAAAGAAAAACTCTTTTAGATAACTGATTAAACATTGATTTATATATCCACAATGTGGTTATATTGTCAAGTCATCAGTGTCTATAATGAAATGGATCTGTAGCTCATTGCTCCAACTAGCTTTATATAAATCTACACTATGGGCCAAACCCCTCTGGGGTCCAGAAGTGAGAGAGACTCTTGGAGGTAGAGGTGGAGATGAGAAACATCTGTACTACAGAGGCACTGTAACAAGGTTCTGTAGAGACTGTAGATGCTAAGTAGGCTCAATCACATCTTGCCTGGAGGCCCCTTGCATATTCCTGATGGCAAATGACAGGCAAATACATATATGTGTAAAAAGCAGACTTGTTTTTCAGGACTGATTCTGCTTCATAAATCTGATTTTCTTTTTCCAATTATTTTAATTTATACATGCAGCATCTTAGGGGAAGTTGCTCATCAAACATTGCTGTTTCAGGCAGTTTAGTTAAAGGCGAGTCCGCACCTTTTGTCTCTGTATCTAAGCCCTTTGTAGGTATGCAGCACGGTAATCCTTCAGAAACTTGATCTTATCTGCTCTCACCTGACCCAAGGTAGAAAAGGTCACTGCCATGGCAACTTCCCTCATCTATCAACCATATTCTAATTAGGTTGTCTATCTGGGGTTTGCAGCTCAAATAGCAAGACAAGCTAGTCTTTGAAGGGATTTTTGTTAATATTATTATCAAAAGGTGCAAAGACCAACCATAACCATTAGTGGAGGTTTACTATTCATGACTGTGACAAATACTGTAGCAAGAGCAGTGAACTACTGACCACTGAAACACAGACATGGTTCCCAGTTTTGTATTTTATGTATTGTTATGTCTTTGAACAGTATCAGTATCAAGTAAGATTAATAAAAGAAGTGGCAGAGTTAGCAGGAAAGGTCTTAAAATAATTGGTCCAACACAGCTTATGTATAAACAAGACTAAGAGTCTACAGCCATGCTAAAGATTCTGTGAGGCTTTACTTCAACAGTGCTTTCAGTGAATTGTTACAGTACCATGTTGGCATGCTAACATTTGCTAATTAACAATAAACAATATATGTCATAAGTGCAGCTGAAGCTAATGGGATCATCATTATTTTGCAGGTATTTGCTCACCAACCAACCTATTATACAAATTAAAGTTTTAACTGGATGGAACCTAAATGGATCACTAAAGTAATTCCAACTCATCCCACTATGTATGTATCAAATTTTATGACAATTTATCCAATAGTTGTTGAGACATTTCACTAAAAAACCAGAAATGCCAATCTTGTGGTGGTGGTAGAGGTAAAGTCAACGGATTGCCAAAGTCAGAGTCATACATGAAAGTAAACCATGAAACTAAATTTTATGGCAATACATGAAGTAGTTGTTGAGATATGTCAAAGGATAAGTGAAAAGTTTGGACAGGTGATTATGAATGGGAAGATTCACAGATTTTCATTTGTTCACCTGCATAAACATTCAAAAACTGTGCACCAGATATAATTTGTGATGAATTCAGGATGCACCGTTTCTAACATTTTTGCATCAGCAGAATCTAATTTACTTATGTATACTTATTAGTAAAGGCCCTATGCCTTTATTAATTAGAAATGTGACCAGTAATGTGATATTTATATTGATTGCTCCACTCTAAACTGTTTCTCAAGCGTGCTAGCATGCTACAGCTAAAGTGCACTGCCAAAACGCTCCGGGTGGAACTTGTGCTCTAGAATTATTGTTCCGCTCGTCTGAGTAAGTGGATTATTAAACTATTTTGACAGTAATTGTTTGGGTCATGGAGCATATGCATGTGAACTGGAGACAGAGAACAGTACACTAGAAAGGACTTGTGAAAAGGCCTGTTTATGAAAGGTCCAAGTGTGTTTTTAGAGGTCAAAAAGACACAGCATAAATAAGATGCTTGCTGGGTTGCAGATATGTGAAGTAAAAGGACATTTTTTGCTGTATGCTTAAGAATAAAATCAAACTCTCTGTACCATATTAAATCGCATAGCATCATTTTTTAAATCACATTGAATCACATCATAACTCCATTGCAATGGGTTGAATCATATCGTAATCGCTTCATATGTATCTAATGTATCAGATCATTGGCAATGCATTGAGATGTGTATCAGCCTCAGTGATCGAGATGCACATCCCTACAGGGAATCACAAAACTCAGTAGGATTCATCCCCTGGGCACCATGAATGTCTGTGTACAAAAAATAGTTGTTGAGATATTTTAGTCTTGACCACAGTGGTGGACAGACCAACTGACCAATCGTCAGACAGACTGAAACTGCCATCCCTATAGCTATATAGCACCCAGCTTCTATATTTCCTGCAGAATGTCCATCTCATCATTAATCATATTTTTTGCTGCAAAGCACTATTATTTTTTTTTTTTTATCAAAGGGCTTAACAGTATACGGAATATGACTCTCCATGTGTATTAATTATAATGATGTAATTACAATGTTGCTGTGGAGCTGTAAAGACTATCAATATAATGTTGTTGCTATGAATAATAGAGAGAGCAAATTGATATAATGTAATATTTGTGCACCTCAGCAATATTAAACCCGTGGTAAGTGTATACGGATCCATAAAAACCAGGGGAAATGTATTGCCTGTTGAGACATGTTCTGCACAGATCTGTGGCTTTCATATCGATCATATAGCAGGGTCATTTTCCTTTATTTTCGCCATAGTCATCAATATTCCATTTGTGTGCAGCCTGGCTTGCTCACTGGGGGCTGGGGTTCGATTTCAAAATCCACTGGAAGCAATTAGCTCCTTCATTACCATCTCCCATTCTCTTCCGCTCCCCCTCGCCGTACACACCCGTGCTGCCTGAGCTGGCTCTCCGGTCCGACCCCAGGGGCCTCAGAGCAAAGAGTGCTGTCACCTTACAGAGCTCCAGTCCACAACCTTCAACCTCCTTAAGATCACTGCAGCATATCAAACTGTCCCTAATTACTGTAGGAGGCAAAAGATTTAAAACACGTAAAAGGGGAATCAGATGAGTTTAATGATAGGATTAGAGACGAGAGGCATTGTGATTATTGTGGGAAAATACTGACTTTAGCTGGAAATGCTGAAGCTGTAAGGCTGCCAAAGCCATAAGCCTCACTACTCAAGGATGCTAGCCTGGGCAAGTAGCACTACCGCAAGTCCCAAAAGAGACTTTTCTCTAGTGAGGTGGACTCAATCTGTGCTGACATCAAACACATCAAATACATGTTTGCGCCACTTTTGCAAATAAATAAGCCCGAAGTTCCAGACCTAAACATAGAAAGCTAAGTTCTGCTCCAAGCTATTGTTGTTTGTGTGACACCCTGGGAAAACACAAGCAAGTCAAGGTTGCTGTGTCATCCCAAACAATGCTAAACTAAATATGTAACTAACTAATTGACTTAATATGAAAACTCATGCCTCCACCCATAACACTGTCTCTTTTCCTCCTTCCCCAAAATGAGAAATTAGCATCATTTGTTAGTAAAAGCTCAAGCAGAATGGTTAGCTTGGTGCAGCCGAACATGAACAATGTGTTTCACTGCTTCCCAACATGAGGCTAACTCTAACCATGCTACTGGGTGGCTTGAAGCTCAGTGGTGAGCCATGACATGTCAAATGAATTTGGAGCATCAGGGGTGATGTCTCTCTTCAAAGGCAGGCGGCACTGTCAGACAGGCTTATGTTGGAGGGAGATTTGGTAGAACACATTCTACGGTAATATATAACCAGCCAATTACTACCAAATGTACTGAAGCAACAATTAAACTTCATCCAGAGTACAAAAGCACTGACTTTTGCGAGAAAGTAGCGTATGTGAGGTTTCTCAGTGATGCATTTTCCAGTCAAAAGCTATATAAAAACTGCCTCCAATGTGTCCTCCCCATGACAACTTTCACAATGTCACATGACATATCTAAGAGCTTGAAGTGAATTGTCACTCCCGACACTTCTTTTCTCATCTCCGGTTTCGCATAACCTTGTGAAGCTGTGGCGAACGACCTGTCTGAGACTGCCTTTGATGTCTGCACGCACAGACTGAGGACGGACGAGTGACAACGAGAGAGACAAAGAGAGAGATAAGCATAAACAGAAATGACACGGAGGAAGCAAAAGAGTCTGGAACAAAGGAAAGCGAGAGATGGAGGCAGAGACATTGGGGGGTGGAGGGGGGGAATAAAAGAGATGGGAGGCTTGGAGGGAGGGGGGGGGGAAGGAAAAGCAGAGAGAGTTTGGGAGAGTAGGAGAATGAGAGTGGCAGATGGAGGAAAAGAGAGACAGAGGCACTTCCAGTGGCTCTCCAGAGAAACTAAGTGACAGTGTGTGTTAGGACTAGCAGTGAGGATTGGTCCCTGTGGCTTGTGAATCCAGCATTGATAAACCTTATTACTTCACCTGATAACACAGCACACCCACAAAATCCCACTCTCTCTTTCTCCTTCTTCACCTCCCTTAAAACATACTAATACCCCCACCAATCCTAACACCTTGTCACTGTCAATTTTACAGCCAGAACATCATTTTTTGCAATACTAAATCCCCCTAGTGAAAGAACTGGTTTCTATGAACTGCGATTTCAAAGATACTTAAAAGACTTCTGCTGAAAGAGTGTTCAGATTCCATCATTACTTATAGTACTACCTCATTTTCTTCCAATATTGACAAGGTATATACTGGAGATGAAGTGAAGCTTTTTCAACTTCAACAAACAACAGAAGCTGCTGCAGGGAGAAATGAAGCAGACCTAGAAGAATGCAGCAACCTGACTGCATCAGAGTATGACTCACTATGGTGGACTAGACCGGTACCTGTACATGCAGGCGGACCAGAATGGTTGTCATCTACTTTAATGAGACACCATCTAGAACACTGTGATTATCCTCTTGTGTACTGTTAATTTCATTAATAGATGACAGGTCCGCGGGTTGACGTATGCAGCTAGATAATTCAGATAATTGCCACTGTGAATAGAAATATGAAGTGGCTATTTAAGTCTTCTTATAGGCTGGTGATGTGTGCAGGCCTGGGAATTTGTTAGAGAGACTCCAGGGAAAATAAGGTCATGTCTGGGTTTTTTTTTTTTTTTATTCATTTTTTTTTTTTTTTAGCCTTGCAAGCAGCCTTGCAAGGCTTTAGAAATGTTGGTCTGTGTGTAGTGTGTGGAATGTCTGAACAGCTGCATTATGGATTGCAATTTAATTTGGTATAAATTTTCATCATCCTCACGGGATGAATTCCAATCACTTTTTGGATACCTTGACTATTGTGATAGTGTGAAAAGTATTGGATTTCCATGAAATTTGCTGTCCATAATCATGGTACTGCCATGGTGAATCCTAATGACTTTAAGGACATCCTGACCATTCCACTAGTGCCACTAGAGGAAGGTTATCTTGTGGGAGATTAAATATAAACAAGAGATCTTAAAATATAGAAGAGAGAGAAAGAGAAAGAAAATCATGATCCCCAAAGGACAAACCTCTTCAAAACCATGATTCCCGAAGGATAAACCTGACAGCTCAACATATGTTATGCTACATATGTATCTGTATACACAATTTCCCAAAAAACGCCCTCAGGCTTACCATGCATTTCTGAACATGTTATTCCTCACACAAGAATAAACCCTTTGATTAGCGTATCCCAGTTGGTGTTGTCAACCACCAAAAACAGATTTCCAGAAACACTCCTGAAAGTAGATAACATTCAAAATGCCAGTATGTTACTGTATTTTGGTTGGGAACTTTTCAAATAACATAGATGAGGTGATCTCAAGTGTCTGAATATGTGTGTTTGATTTCTATGATCCATTTTTCAGAATTATGACTGGTGCACTCTGTTCTTTATGTTTACTCTTTTCAGAGCATTATGAAACTTCAGCAAAAAAAAAAAAAAAGCTGAAAGCAGCCTGGCAGAAATGGTAAAGCTGCCTCGAGTGGCATGCCCAGTAGAAGAAGCTGAAGTGTTTTTCCTCCTCGCTTTGGCATTTCAATGTGAACAGTACACTTTGAAAATAGTTGAAAAACTTTAGACAGGTAAATATAATTTTCAAATGTATCTGCAGTATGGACATGGCTCAAGGCTCCCTTCTGGGTACTGGCTATGACAAGCTAGTGACTGTCACCTTCGGTGTGTTTTTCAGCGTATTTGTGTGTGCGTGCGTGTGTGTATGTGTGTCACTGAAGCTCCTTATTGGTTGCTGATGGTGGAGTCTCCATGGAGTGAGTGATGAGGTTTGGAGTGACAGCAGGGGGGATGGTGTGAATGGCGAGAGTGAACGATGGAGGGATGGAGGGTGTCTGAAGAATGGGGGCAGGCGCCTGAGGTCCAATCCCATCAACTGAGGCAATTGTGCGGAGCGAATACTGGAGTGAGGAGGTGGGGGTTGAGGATGAGTTTGCAAAGGAGAGAGAGGGAGCGAGACAGAGATGTGGTGACTGCACTCCTATTACTAATACTGGACAATTAAGAGTAGAAGTACTGTCTGAAAACACAGAGGAGAGGGAGGGATTGAAGGAGGGTGTCTCCAACTAATCTGTCACTGACCTTCCCAATCTACTAGAAGCAAAGTAAAGTTAGGAAAGCAAACGCACATTTTAGTTTTAAGACTAGTCTCCCACCCTGCAGGCCACCACTGCTTGACATTTAAGTGTAGTAGAAAATTCAAATGCATACACCTAACTTGCTTGAGAGACAGTATGTGATCCATCACTGTGAGCTTATAAGTTCCAGATTTATGTCCATGAAAATGCAAACTTTTCTATTTTCTCCCACAGTCTGCATGGAATTTGCATCTGATTTACAAAAGAAGCAGCTAATTATGCAATCGGTGACTGGGGCTGCCTTCAAACGTGCATTCTGCTGGTAAAGGAGAGCTCAAATGGAGCAGTTCAGGGATCAGGATTTTCAAAAGGTCGCCAAGCCCCGAAAATAATTCAAAAATGGCTGATATTAAAAAAGAATTATGACATTCTGAAACACAAAAGCTGAATTGCCAATTATGCATATAATTAGAATAATACGTATTTATACAGAATCATATATCGTACAATGTAGATTGTATTGTGTATAATATATATTTAAATATATTTTTTGTAAAAAAAAAATACAAGCAATACCACCAATATCTCACCAAAAGTGCAATCATCATCAGGTAATAAGGAATTTTTTTGTTGGCTAATCTTTTTGAGGTAATATTATGTGGTGAGCTCATTCTTGCTTGTTATCTGCTTGTCTGGGAATATTAAAGAAAGCAGGATAATAACGTTTTATCTCCCGCCTGTATACCAATATGTTTCTAACTGCTCTTTTGGTAGAGAATTTTCCACATAAAATGGACCCTCACAATAAAACCAGCAGGATCTGTACCCACATGTACCATATCTGCTCTCATCATTTGCTGGGCTTAAGCTGCTAGTATGCTTCATCAGAAGTGCTTGTTAGATGGTCAAATAGCTTTGTGTGTAGGGAGTTTCTGCCCTACACACACAGTTTTCTGACATCAGAACTGGGGTGGCTGCGTCCGGTCATTTCTGTATATTTCCAAATCAGACAACCTGTCATTCGCAGCCACTTCACGCACTGTTTGGCCTCGTATGTGGGAGTGACCAAGTAACCAAGGTTTGAACTTTTCAGCCTAGAGCTGTGTTTTTTTTTTGTTTTTTTTTTTAAACTAACCTGAGGTATGCACCATTATCTCCATGTTTAAACAATTATCAAGTCTTGTCCCTCACTGTGGCAACCGGCTTTTCAGCCAAAGTTTGGATATTCAGAACAGCTATAAAACACTTTTGCCTACCACGGCACTAACTAGTTCTGTTGGAGCATATGGCATCCCTTAGTTTTTTGTTTGTTTGTTGTTGATAACATATTATCATTGCATAAATTACCAAACAACAATATTCTTTCAAATGATTTTGATTGCTTAGCAACCGGGAGTAGATAGTTAAACATAATGATTAAAATTTAAAACACTGAAAATTTTGTTTTCGTAGCTGTTTATGGAGAGTCAAAAGGCAGAATTCATCAGCACTTCAGGGAAAAAGAAAGATCTGAAGCATGTCTGTGGGCAAATGTGCAAAAATAAATATGCATTTAAAACTAGAATTCTGCTCAGCTTGAGGATACAGCCTTACAAAGCTTCGGTTTTTACATTTTGATGACATTGCTTCTTTAGTTGACTGATTTTTTTTTTCTTTCAGTGTGCATTTATACCGTCAAATATTGACTGAGCTACTGTACACTGCAGGCGCCGTATTCATGAATCCTTGAGTGGTTTCCATTTTTAAATGGCTGTAACTGTGGATTACAATATTATGGAGTCATCCGCAGTCTGTATTATTTCCGTCAAACAATCAAACGATCTTTGACAGTATGTCTCTTGAATGCCGACTATTGCATCAGCCTGACAGCTGCCGTCCTGGGCCAAAATGGGATGTGACGGCAGTGAGCATTGTATTGGTTTCATATTCTCCACCGTTCTGCAGAGCACCATCCCTATAGGCTTGCGTCACTCTGCATCTGTGTAGGTTTGTGAGTTCTCGGTTTTCATCTGTCTGCCTGATATATATGTTTTACTATGAAATATGCTATTGTGCCGTTTGTGAAGCAAATCATTTAATTACTTTAAGCTACAGAGAATGGATGAATGTGTATATTACATCTTACTTGCTGTGAGCATTCACTGAACAACAAACAACCTGTCAATAATGGGAATGGTTTCTGTATACAGTATGTGTGTGTGAAAGCATGCGTGTATAAATGTGTGTGTATACAGAACACGTGTGCATGTTTGTGGTAGCGTTTTTTATTTGAGCTTGCTCCATGGAACAGGGTTGTGGACAGGCGGGGCCATCCCTGGAGCCTGTCAATCATCCAGAGTGGCGTTGCCTTATTGGCTATTATCTCTCCTGTCAGAAGCCCGACCGTGCCTCCACCTCACCACATCAGTCTCTGTCAGTTCACACACTGCCTGTGGATAGAGCCATGGAGCATGAAGCTGCATGCTACTGTTATCATTACTTTTAGTGACATATGCTGTTTCAGACCCAAGACTCCATCAACAAATGTCATCTCATATTCTGAGACCAATAACTAAATATTTTAATTTGTTTTACCTTGTTCACCTTCTTCCTTGTTATTTTAAAGTTCTGTTTTCTTCTTCACGGTTTACATGTTCAATACTTTATCATCTACTCAATTGTTCAGCTCGACAGAGCGTCGGTATGCTATATAGCTGCTCTCCACCCACGCATGCAGGAGGACCAACTGCAAAAAAAAGCAATTAACACAGCAAAATCACACTGCAGCAACACAGTCTTTCACAATCTTTTAATGACTGCAACTGAATGATTGTCGCTTTTTAATTATATACTGTAAGCATACATATTTAGCAGTGTTCATAAGCCATATTCAATTTGCTGGGTGATAATCTTGAACGAGAGGAAATGACACACTGACGCGATGCATCATGCAATGTATTTCTTTTCTGACGGTATCAGAGTGTAATAATGCATTTAATGTCTTGGATTTTGTGGATTTTCCGTTATATTTCTTACTGTAGTTGTGTTGACACAGTTTCTATATTTGTAATGCTACAGTACATGAGAGACATGAGAGCTAATAGTAAATGAACATCTAGGATGCATTGAATGTTACAATAATAATAAGATCCCATAGACAGAGCCCATTGGTATAAAGGAAAAACATGAATAAGGGAACACTTGAGTGCTTAGCAAGAAGCAAACTAAAGCTACTGTATATCAAGTTCTGGTGAAATACAGTGAAATTTGAAACTATCATGACAGTAAAAATAAGGAAAATTAGAAAAAAAAATCCTTTTCAGTTTTGTGTTTATATCTAATAACACTTATTTTGAAAGCCTAAGCCTGTTGGCAATCACTAAAATCAGTATATTTAGGAGGAAAAACAAGCTTAACTTTTTAATTTTTAATCTTTATTTTGAGAATGACAACCTGCAATTTTACTGTCCACTTTTAAAAAAACATTATATTGATAAGATGTTAATAAGTCCCTCTCCTGCACTTGAAACAGATTAGCACACATTCCTAGTTGAAGCTGAGGACATCTAATATTTATTACCTCTATAACTTACTCTCCTGTGTACTGCCAGAACATTTAGCTGCGTGCAGGGAGGCGAGGGGTTAAAAGGGGAACAGCAGTGCCATAAAAGGGACAATGAAATAAACATGACTCACCGTAAAAGAGCCCTTAAAGCCAATATAATCTAGATGGTGGGGAAGAGCACCGTGCCAAAGGTGGTTAATGATGAGCACCCCCCCCCCTCCAGGCTTGAACTATGACCTCACCTCAATGGCCAATCACATCGAGTGGTGTTTCAAAATGGAGGTGAACAGCAATTCGGTTACATTATTGTCTATTTAGGAACCGTGACAGCAGTTTACGGTGCATTAGGAGACATGGGACACAGTTGACTAAGGCATAGAGTGCCCATTCTCTTACAGATATGACAGAGTGTCCATTCTCTTACAAATATGCGAATGATGAATGTCATTTTTCAACAGCATGAAGGAACTGCGAATAATTATTATTTCTTGGATAGTCAGAGAGAGTCAGGAATAAAGAGGCAGACTACTCAGGGAAACGTATTCAATACAGTGCTTAGCAAAATGAAGAAGAAGAAAAAAAAAACACTGCTGTAGCTTTAGATCCAGTTAGAACCAGTTGTAGCCTGTAGCCAAAACAATATGTGACTCTCGCTCTGCGTGTGCAAGAGTGTACGCGCGCACATGTGTGAGTGTGTGTGCAAGCATTTGCAACGATGTGCTCCTACAAGAGATAAGAGTAACGATGGATTACTCACCTTTCTCTAGCTTTCTCCTTTTAACCTTTAAGTGCAGAGCTGATTGCAACGTTTACATATGCAAACAAGCCAGGTATGACACTGTGTTCATAAAGAGTATCTGTACAGTCTACTGAGTATACAGGCACAAAAATAAGAGGGTACACACACACACACACACTGGGTGAACTGCAATCTTGGCATATGCCGGCTCAAACAGCCAGACTAATCACTCATTTTTAACAAGTACAAATACATAAATGCACATCCACATCCTCCATCATGTGGCAGGAACACTGATGCTAGAGGCTGGGTATCCGTTTGCCTGGATGCATTCTTTTCCTCCTTTTTTCCACACTGAATCCTGCTATTTCTATCCACCTCTCTCCTTCATATTGTCCCTTTCCTTCCATTTCTTCACCACACACATTTTCTTGAAAAGTGTGTGTGGAGCTTCAGGGGTTGGGGGGGGGGGGGGGTTAAAGCCTCGTCCTCGCTTCCCAAGCTTGGCTTGGTTGAACCGAACTCAGCATTCTCCAGCCTCCACACAGCTTTCTAAAATTAGTAGAAAGGATCCACAGCAGAGACTGACTGACACGTCTGCAGTCTCATGGAAGATTTTGAGTGTGACTATGGCATGTGGGTCTGTTTCTATGGATGTTTGTAAGCTTCTGTTGGGAGGGGGTTTCCTGTACAAACTAAGCTAAGATGTGCAAGCTGGCAAACATGAGATCATGCATGTGCACATATTAAATGAGTGTGTACGTGTGTTTCATAAAAAAAAATATGTCAGCTGCTTTTTCAAATCCTGTTTGGGTGCAAACAAACTGATCCTGACCCGCTGAGGTAAATACAGATTTACTGTCATTGAGGAAAGTGGTATTTACTATTTGTGGAGTGAGGTCTGCCCACAATTACAATTACTAACTATGCTAATCCAAGCTTGTTAGAGCAACACCGCGGACTATTATGCTGTCTAGTGAGTGGAACTGCAAGGGGGTTTTTCCAGTATGGCAGAAGCAAGTATGTGCACATGTTTATTGATCTTTGACCTCCATAAATGACAGGATGTCACATACACTGAGAGACCAGGGAGATACATGAATTTAAGGTTGAGATCATGCATGCAAAAATCAAAAATGCATGCTGAAAATCTAAAAGTTAAGCAGCAACTAAAGATGACTGTACAATCAAGTAAAATCACACACACACACACACACACATACACACACATACACATACACTGCCAGCCTGCCGTCTAGCTTGGAAGTCAATAACATTATCCCCTCTCCATCTCAGCAACAGTTATTAGTCTGGAGAGCCAAACGGCTCACTTCAATGACACTCTGGAGATGAAGGGATAAATCACCACACTGAAAGGATGAGTGTGTGCGGAGGAGTGAGAGTATAAGAATCACAAAAGGAGAGGAAGAGAGAAAATATACTCTCAGGCACAGAATCAGATGAAGAGGCAGTTAAGTCAGGGTGGTATGACTTTTTACTTTTTTGTAAAGTGCAGATGATGTGAAGACAAGTCTTTCCCAACACAAGGACTGATATTCAGCCTCACAAATCTTTCTCTTTCTGAGTGCCATATCCCAGACGTCTGTCTCCCTCCTTTCTCTTTCTCTCTGTCACACTCATTCTCCATCTCTCCACTTTTGCTTTATCAAATAGAGAAAAGGTGCTTTATTTGGCCTGGTAGTCTAAAAGCCTCCCCTTTGTCTCCCCACCCGCCACCATCTCCCCTCTCATTTCCACCCTGCTCTTTCTCCCACGGGACCCTTCAAAATACAAGGAGAGAGGAACAAACGCCAGAAGGCTTACTGCTAGTTGGATAACACACAAGTGAACACCTCATGGACTTATGTGCCCTATTTCCATTGTGCTAAGGACATTACGTCAACAAATTTAGTCTGGCTGTTATTGCATGTTACTGCTTTGTGTATCAGAATACACCCACAAAAGATAAGCCATTACTATTTGAAGTGTCCTTACGTAAGTTAACGTTAGCAAGCGAGTTGGCTCCCGAGCCTACCTAGCCTTGGCTTTCTGTGTGGAAGTTAGTTATGCTAGCTTCCAATTTCTGAGTGTAATTAACAGCACGACGGGTCCTTGTGAAATGGTGTAAAGGACGACTTTTATCGCTAACAGTTGGTTAGCGCTATGTTGAAAAGGGGGCACAAAATGTCTTCCATCAACATTCATAGGCCAGATAAAGCTATGTCCATTTATTGGTCACTCAGAAGCTTGACGCTGTGTGTTGAGACAGAACGCAAAGGGGATTTTAAACACAGCGCAATTACTTACAAAGTCATTGCAAAGATGGGACTATTTTGAGCGAAAATCTTTCGTGCATCCCGGGCCATGCTTCAGAAATGTACAGAGACATGAGGGAAATTCAGAGGCTAAACAGCACAGTCTGTTGCTAGTTAGCATACAGCTATACTGTTGGTATGCTGGCTGTTCAAATACAAACAGTCCAACGGGCGAACTTGCATGAAAGCTACAAGGCAAAAAAAGGTATATACAGAATTCTACTTTAAAAGGGCAACCATCCAGGCACACATCAAGGTGTCTCATTCTTCTCAAACCAAGATGGAGGCAGCACATGTCTATAAGATGAAAAAGTAAACTCATGCAAGTGTGTGTGTGTGTGTGTGTGTGTGTGTGTGTGTGTGTGTGTGTGTGAACCAATCTAAGTAAATGCCAATTCCTATGGGACAGCTGGCTGTATGGTAGAATGGTCAGCTCCATCCTGCAGGGCTATCACTCCAAATGTCTATTTCTGGAGCCTGTATGAGTGTGTGTGTGTGTTTGTGTGTGTGTGTGTGTGTGTGTGTGTGTGTGTGTGTGTGTGTGTGTGTGTGTGTGTGTGTGTGTGTGTGTGTGCGCACATATGTGTTTGACCAGTTAGAGCTGGTGAGGAGTGTGACTGTTGCAACACACCAGAGGCTTATCCAGATGGACGAGGGGCTGCAGTCCAGGTGGGCTGAGTATAAGGAAGATGTGTGTGCAGAGTGGTATTGAAGAGGCAAAAAAAAACACAGACACAGAACAAGTAGTAAAGACGACATTAAACCCCAAACTTTAAACATAATCATTGTATTTACACTTCAGGACATGAGCTTCTTTTATTGTTGTTTACAGTTACCAGCATCGCAGCGACCTTTGCTGCATTATTCCTGACCGCCTCCTCCACTTCACTGATTTTTAATTGGCTGCCATGCCACAAAGGCCATGTGGTGGGAGAATGCTGAGTAAATAACCGCACAAGCGTCCACACTTCCCTTATTTGGGTGAGTGGATAACGATGGAGATGATGGTGATGGTGATGGTGATGGTGATGATGATGATGATGATAGTTTATTTAAGTGTCTCCAAAGAATTGTGTGAGGAGGCCAGTGAAGAGGAGCTAATTTACACTGAGGATACTGGCCGAGGAGGATGTAACAAAGAGACAAAACAATAAAAGTTGCTGCTAAACCTCGGAGGGGCCATCCAGAGTATTACAATGAGCTAATGAATCCATTAGAGAAACACTGAGCCCACTGATGCATGTTTATTGCACGTTTGTGTGTCTGTGTGTTCTTTGGTATTTAGTCGAACACTTTGTCCACAGTGTGCTACATCTGAAACATTAATGAGCAATGGTGAGATGAGAAGAGGGGAATTTGCTGAATTGCCATGATGAACACGGTTGATTTGTAATTATTCATGGTGACACATTTAATCTGATGTGGTTGAGGAATCAGGAGGCTGTGGCTACACAATGGAAGCTATACAGTTACCCAAGTGGGCTGGCTATCTCTACTTCAGCTTTCATTCCCCCCCCCCCCCCAAAATGCTGTCAGATAAATGATCTGCAAACTCACAGCACTGAAATATTGTATAACAACTCTTTTTTTTTTTTTTTTTTTTTAGCCTGCCTACCATGACGCACAACAGTGGGGTTTCAGACTCCGCGCTTTCAAAATACCTCCAGAGGTTTGGATACAAGAAAGAGAGGAGTACGTCATTCATACACACTCGAAAAACACACATTCACCAGAGACAGACACTCTCACAAACCACACTAAGGATTACCTCACCAGTAGAGAGAGTAACTGGTAGATAGCAGTGGTCCATTAAGTAAAACTCCAGAGGTTGACTCCTATTTTTTGCACCTCACAATGGAGGACATGCAGGGCAGAACACCACGTAAACGCTCAAAAACTTATTAAACCGTTAAATTTAGACCAGTAATTCATAAAAGATGACCTCAAACCAGGCGATGGCTGGGCATAACGAATGAGGAAGACCGAGGTTTCAGCTTAGGGGGAGATCTACGTGTGAGGGGTGTGTAGGCATGCGTGTGTGTGTGTGTGTTTGCAAGCGTGTGTGAATATGGATGGAGCTCTTTTATAGAACTTTCAGTTTCAATTTATGATCCATTAACTTGTAATAAGTGCCATACGTTCCCTCCTGCCCCGAGAATCAACAGCGAGGGGAGTGGGAAGGAGAAGGGAAAGGGCGTTTAGAAGTCGGCCAGACAGCTACACAATGCAGCGATTAGAGCAGTCCCGGTCTATGATGTGGCATTTAACAGACGCCCACATAAGTATAGAGCCGTGGAGGTTCATCCAACAGTCATGTTGGATTCAGGGTCAACATGCCCCTGTGGATTTGGGTAGCTATGATGTTCATATGTTAATCACATGAATTCCCCTTCATCCAAAGAGTGAGCACTTTTTGGGTGCACAAATGTGTTCACAAAATTCAGATGAGGCTATTCAACACTAAGGGTTCGATCCTACAAACCTTCAGGAGAAATCTCATCAAGACGTTCTCAGTGAGAAAGAGGTGACTTGTTAGTAACATTAGTTCTAAGATCACAGACAAAGCAATCTATGCCCCTCACCTCCTCCCTCCCTCCCTCAAAAAAAGGCTAATGGAAAAACTGTCTTCTTGGACATTTGACACTCACCCACCACCCAGGTGGGCTGCAGGATGGGTTCCTGTCAGCATCCTCGCTGCTCTCAACTCCCTGTCTATTGAAGCCAAGGTCTTCTAGGAAACCACCCAATCTGCTGCTTTAAAATCTCTTTCATATGTGGCACTGAGAGAAAGCAGGTGGCTGTCTGTTGTTTTCCCTGTTTTTTTTTTTTTGTTTTTTTTTTGTGAGGTGGGGTGGGGGTGGGGGCCTTTCAGGATGACTCCATTGCATAGAGAGCAGTATTTCTCCCTCAGTAGCCTGACCACCTGCAACTGCAGCTTCTGCTAGTGCGATGCAAAAAAAAAAAAATGTTTTGCTGGCTGCAAAAAAAAAAAAAAAAAAAAAGATGCAGTGAGCAAACTGGCAGTTGGTAGCCAGCTGTTTTGCCTTTGCATAATGTTGACAAGCAAGGTATTAACAGTAATTAATGTGCTAGGACAGCCAGAGGTGCTACAGAGCAGCGCTGCAACGAGTACATCTCTAGGTTCAGACAGGATTATCCTGATTGGCTGAGCTCATGCATGTGAATTGTGCTGTGTGAAATATAACTTTAATCTGGATATCAGAATATATTAAATCTCAAAACATTTTAACAAGAAAAAAAAAAGCTCTTCTCTAGATGATACATTCTTGCTGAATTCCAATGCATATGATGGATTTGAAAAGCTGCAAACCAAAACTGGAGCAGTGAATGTGTAGTAAATTACACCCAGCTGGAATCCTTTAGCACATTAACATTTACAGTACATCAGAATCATCCCTTTGTTTTATGTCTTTGTTACGGCGGAAAATTTCAGATATGAAATTACATACATTGTGTGGAATATATTGCTGGCTTTCACATACACGTGGAGCACAAGCATGCAATCTGCACTTTTCTGTGCCTCTTCTTGTCGTCATAGACTGTGCACTGCAGGTACTGTATGTCTCAGATCTAATTGGTGACCAGATTTATGCCTTTTCCGTCATACCTAAAAATGCCCAACAGAAACTTGTCATTCTAAGATACTTAACATCTGATTACCTGGCAACAGCAAGGTTCAGAAATAAAAATGTCCGTTTCTTAAAATGTCAAACGCTGTGTGTTGAATTTATGTTTCTTGCACGGCATGGCGATGAGGATGAGGGGTCTTATTCAGGGCTAAAGAGGTAATCACTGCATTTTCTTGAGCAAACACAAGCACTGTAAAAACACTGCCAAGAAAAAGAAAGCAAAGAGGAAAAATCTAATACTGGCTAAATCAACAAACTTGAAACAAGTGGTGCCATGAATATTCCTGTTAGCCCCTGAGGGCAACACTACATTCTGCATATAGTAGTCTTTTTCTCTCGCTCCCCTCTTTTCTTCTCTATAGCTTGACTTCAAAGACTAACTCTCTTGCAGAATCCTAGTCAGGTGGTGGTGGTGGTGATGGCGGTGGGGGTGAATAAAGCACACAATATGCTGAGTGCACGCCATATCACACATCTCTCACTCTTTTATGTGTTAATCACCGTCAGCGCAGCAGCGGATGGAAGACGAATAAGAATGTAATGAAGATTTGGGTCGTGGGAAGTGACTGGTGCAGCCGGTCTCCACCTCAACCCAGCCGAGACTCCTTGACATCTGCTTGCTCGATAATTTGTATGCCTTTCTGCGACTATCTCGGAGTGCTGTGGGCATATTCCACATGAATGGAAAACATTCTGACCTTTCACGCTTGATCATAAAACGTGACAATGGCAGTGAAAGGGGCACCTACCCCGAAAAACCTGACCGGTGATCCTTTTGAACATCTGAGAGAAATAACTAAGCGAGCTGAGTAAGTTCATTAGCCTTTGCGGATGTGGCCTTATCTGCAATCGTAAAAGCAAAGCAGGAACTGTAGCCCGTGGTGCCTGTAAAGTGTCACCTGGGAGAGAGGAGGAAGATGGGGAAAGAGACCAAGACAAGTCCTCTCAGAGATGGGCCCAAGCTTTTGATATACCGTAGCAGGAAGAACCACTCTTTAGAAAAAAAATAAATAAATAAAAAAATAAAAAAAGCCAAGCTTGAATCTGGCAGGCAGAGAGCTCTATCAGGGCCAAGCCACACATCTATCAGGGAAAGGCACTAAGGCTATTGGGGATAAAGCATGGAGGCATGAAGAGAGGCTATTTCCATGGGGAGTCCTTGGAGAGGCCAGGCCCAACTTGCTAGTGAAGCCCAGCAATGAGAGGTCTCTCTGGGGGACTGCAGAGGATAAGAGGCCCCGGCGGAAGAACTCTCACGTCAGCACTTCAATCACGCCTAATCCCTGCTTAGTACACCCACTGCTATGGCAAGGAGAGAGAGGAAGAGGAGAGGAAAGGAGGGGGGGGTGCGAGGGGGGAGGGATGCAGAGTGAAAATGGCAAGAAGGGAGGCTAAGAGAAAGATGAAGAGAAACAGAGGGAAGATAAAAGCTACGAGAAAGGGAAAAAAAAAAGATTAAGAGAGGGAATGAGATGAGAAACAAAAGGAGAAAATTGCCAGAGGAACTATCAAAGGTGAACGAGTGGAGAGAGTGTGTGAAACTGAGAGTGGCGATGAAAACTCGGGCGTGTTTAAAACATCAGAGCAGCCTCTGCCAACACATACATATTTTTGTCATTTCCAAATCGTATCCAGGTCAGAAGAAATCAGAGCAAACAGAAGTGATGCATGAAATATTAATTAAAATGAATGTACATACAAACGGGTGACAAATTAAAGGAAAAACCAACATAAAGTGTCTTTGTGAAGTGTTAGGCCGCTTCAGTGTGCCTCGGCATTGATTCTGCAAATCCCTGGAACTCTCACTGGAGGGATGAACAGCAGTCTTCCAAAAGATATTCTCTCATTTGGTGTTTTGATGATGGTGGTGGATCTCTCATACGTGTTCAACCGCAAAGTTCATAGCATATGATTCACATCATTTTCTCTCATCAAAACATTCGGTGACCCCTCGTACCCTGCGAATCGGGGCATTGTCATCTCGGAAGAGACCAACTCCCATCAGGATAGAAATGTTTCATCATAGGGTAAAGGTGATCACACAGAACAACTTTGTATTGATTTGCGGTGACGCTTCCCTCTAAAGGGGACAAGTGGACACAAACCATGCCAGCAAAATGCCCCCCCAAAAGCATAACAGAGCCACCAGATCCCCTCACTGTAGGGGTCAATCCTGTACCCTTCTCTTGGTGTACACCACACATGCACTCGCCCACTTGTCGAGAACATGTGCATTCATCTCTGTAATGAGGGGTTTACGCACTGCAACCCTACTCTGACATCCCTCTAATTGTCGACAGACTGTTGTTGCTGACACAGTCTGATCACATCCTGCATTGACATTCTCAGTCACCTGAGGAAGAGTTGCTCTTCTGTTTTTCCCTTACATCGTCATCGCACTAATGCACGAGCATCACCGTCATTAAATGTCCGCCGCCGACCATGCATTTCCGACCCTGTGTACTGATGTCTTCCCGTAGAGCTACATGCAGACATCACTTTAATTACTGTTCCTGTTGAAACATTAGCCAGTTGAGCAGTCTTTGTGACTGAAGCTCCTGCCATCCGTGCCTCAGCGATGAATCCTCTTTTCACTTCCATCTTTTCTTCTTCTGCCATCTTGATGCAAAATCTGAATCGACTGGGCCCGCTCAACATTTTTAATACATGCCACGGAGCATGACAGGATATTAGTTGCTTAATTGAACCAACGCGTGGAAGCATCTGCATTCATTATGTTTCTCCATTTATTTATTCAGGTTTTTCCCTTTAATTTGTCACCCGTCTATATGTCTGCACAAGAAAAAAAAAAGAAGAAGAAAAAAACGACTGTCCTATGAGTAATTGCAAAATGAAAACTTCAAAGAAAATCTGTAAAAATTTACTTCCAGTTAAAAATCCTCGCAATCATAATCATGGCATTCTGGAAAATGTAGCCGTCACTTTATATTCATTTCTGTGTAACACATCAAATTACTACAAGGAGCTCTGGGTACATTTTAAGCAGGGTGAAAAAGGATATGCTTGGCTGTCTTTTAGAAAGAAAGGCGTCCCTGCCACACCACCAGGAATATAACCAGAAAACCAAGTGTTCCACTTGTCAGACAAATTACATGTTCCCGCTGTACTGGTCTTCTTCTGAGACTGCTTGTGTTGTTCTGCAGTAGATATGATTATCCCAAGAGGGCAAAACGATCCAATCTTTGAGCAGATGTAAAAAAAAAAACAACACAAAAAATAACAACAACTGTAAAGACACATCAAGTCTATTGTCAAATACCAGCTACTTGTTTTGCAAGTTCTGCTGCAGTGGACAGGAAATAGGGGAGATATCAGAAAGATATGGGTGCCTTCATGGACGGATGGAAATCTTTGCTCTGTTGACCTGCCATTACTTTGCAGAAACGCTGCAGGACTGCGGCAAACATCTAAACCTAATCTGATGAACGCCGTGCATATGTACAGTATGTGCAGATGTGTATCCGTGTGTATATATATATATTTTTGTGCATCTGTGAGAATATGTGAGTGCATGTGTCGGGATGGAGGGATGGAAAGACGAGAGAGGAGAGGAAAAGAGGGATGGAGATGGAACAGATGGACAAGGGGAGATCAGTGAAAGAGGATTACGCCACGTCAAACCATCATCGCACTCATAAAAATCAGTCCACCCACACTGCTTCAGGGGCTTCAGAACCAATGTAGAGCAGGGATAATTTAAGGCCTACAGTCTATCTCCCTCTCTTACTCCAGATAGTAAACTACTACTGAGAGCGAATGGACAGAAGAGACAGTTTAAATTAAGCGCAGAGGATTCTACAAGAAAGGGCGATTGAGAGTATGTCTAGATAAATTGTAAAGGGTGATTGTGCAGGAAAGCTGTGAGGGGATTTCTAGGCAATAGGACAAAAAGCTGCGTATGTATCGCTAAGTCGCACAAACTACGACGGGGGACAGACATAAATGGTTAAGCTCGTGTGTGGAAAAGGGAAGGGCTGCATGTGCTAGAAATGTTGCATTCAATTTACAACAGAGACTGAACCTAAGCAGTACTTTAAGCTCTTACCTGACATTTGATTTTCACTGAGAACTACAGCCTCTACAGCATGATTATTAAGCCTCACTTAAATGATGACAACTGTTTGTAATTTCACATTAACATGAACTTAAAATAAGAAAAACAGAATCAAAGCAACAGTTTACATAATTTGTACTTTCTACGTTGCCGCTTGTTGCTTGTGACAGCAGTAGTGACAGAATCTGACAGAGTCTTTTTTTTTTTTCTTGCTGTTTTTCCAGCAGCAATTTTCCTGAGGTTAGTTTCCCCGCAGTACATGCTCTGAGCTACTTTGAACAGTAAAAAGATGTAAAATAGGCTCTTTTTAAGAACAACACTTCATCACGCTCTCGGTACAATTCCGGTTCAAATGGACAAACGGACAAAATGTTTACAAAACTAGGTTGCTGACAAATCAATCTCTACTGATTGAACCTTACAAAGCCTCTGGCGAAACATGTTGTTCGCACAGTTGCACTTGTTATTTAATGAACTACTGAAGAATACTGATACGAGCCACCTGCTGAGCAATGATTTACTTTTGATTTTGTTGTTATACGATTCACGCCTTCCCACAAAGATGTTCTTGTGAATGCTGGGCACGAAGCATTTCCGCTTTGTTGATGAAAAAAAAATTCTCTCCAACATTCAGTTTTTTCAGGAATTTACAAGCTTGGTGCTTTATTATCACATCTTTGACACGTTTTGTTTAATTAATATATTCTGTCAAACAAACTGACTAAATCAAATCAACAGTCAGTCCAAATTATTCATTTTTGGTCTTGAATTGAAACCTTTCATGACTGACATTACAATATGGTGCAGTGCTTCATTTCAGGACCATGGTCAGCGCTAGCATTGGCTACAAGTCCTCATTAGAGGAATAATGTTCTCTCACTGAGCACTACAGAGCATTTCAGCACCATGGACAAGGCCACTATGTTCCAGTTGGACTATTCAGTAACTACTTTCAGTTATGATGTAACTCACAACAATAAATACCTCGATAACAAACACCTTGATACCCTTACAACTCTGTAAGGCTGTACTTAGGCACAGTGATACTTTGAGCTAAATGCTAACATCAGCATCCCAACAAGCTCATAATGACAGTGCTAATATGCTGGTGTTTAGCTCATAATGTTTTCATTGCATTACAAAACATTTTAGTTTAGCCTGTTAGCATGCTAAGATATGCTAAGTAGCACTAAACACAAATCAGTTGAGGCTAATAGGAATGTCATTAGTTTTGCAGGCATTTGCTCATAAATCAAAGTACTGAATTACAGAAAATTTTAACCAAGTGAAAGCTATAGATGGAAAGTCAGGGGATCACCAGAGTGTTCACATTTAATCTTGAGGAGGACATGACTGACTGTACCAAACTCCATGGGAATTCATCCAAATGTTGAGTCTGGACCAAAGTGGTGGATCGACCAACCAATTGACACACAGACATTGCCGTTCCTATGGTGACGCTGCTAATATGGCTACAAAACTAGATTCTTCCTCACTCGTCAATATTAAACCAAAACTATGAATTATTCCCTAACCTTAACCAAGTATCATGAAAGCCTTAACATAGCCATTAAAAAATCTGCTTTAGTTTCTACATATGTGACATTAAGTAAAGGAAAAATCACCCTGCAAAAAGCCTGTCAATGACGGAAGTGAACACTGAGCAAAAAAGCAAAAAAAAAAAAAACAAAAACTCACATGCATCTGCGCATATGTTCTTATGTCATATGCATGTTGTACAGTACAGACAAAGGCTTTTCTTTGCAGCCAGTGCGTGCCGACGAAGTGCCCCTGGGGAGCAGGTTTCATCTTCTCTTTGAAGGCCTGCCAACAAGGAAGCACTCCTGGCTCAATGGACATTTATGTAAATGCTCTCTTCCCATCCCACTTCCCAACCTACAAGCTGCCCTTGAAAGAAAAAAAAAAAAAAAACACATGCTAAATGACATCTGCAACAGAGGGTCGGAGATAGGGTTAATCTTTTTTCTTACTATCTTCTTAAGTTCTATCACGTGCATTGATGCAATTCCCATCATTGTTGCTGTCCCATGTGTCCGCCTTTCACTCACTCACTGATTTCTCACGTACCTACCCTCTCGATGCTACGTCACGCTCAAAATGGCTGATGATTAATGCCATCTGCGGTGGGCGGGCGCCATGCTAACACCCTGGAACGGAATGGATGGTGCATCCCAGGTCCATCTGTGCCTGTACATACAGATATGTACACAGCGTAGGGGCGCAGACATGGCTGTGTACTCACATTTACTGTGATGTATGTACACAAACACAAAGGTCACAAACAAGCCGAGATACAGACTCAAACATCAGACTAAATATACAACACCAAAGAGAAACGAAGGGGAGATATGAGGGAAAAGCACCGGCTGCTCCCGCCCCTATTGATAGCAAAGAGGCTTGGACTCTGTTTTTCAATAAACCAACACTTCATGTCCCTGGCACTCTGCAGCATATCCAAAACAGTGAAAGAGCAGGAGGCTATTAATTAGAGCGGAGCAAGCCCGGTCACGTCCGTTTAAAGAGGCACAGATTTGCTCGGTGTTTGAGGAGTTTTCATCAGGTCAGTAAAAATAAACACCATTATGTGGTCTCAGAAAAAGTCAGAACGCTTCAACAGAGCAGAAAAAAAAAAAAAAAACCCACACAAAAAGTGCTTCAGTACATGCCGCAATTAATATGTCAAAGAGTTTCTTTGGAAATGCCATTATGGCTTTTGCAATAGTGACTCATTCATCTGACCTGAGTCACAATTGCGTGAACTTGAAGCAAATATGTTGTCCTTAAACACGCTTCTGACAAATGATTTAATGAGCGGGCTATCATGTACGTCAGCTAGGAGAAAAAAGCAGGTACTACATACGGAGGTAATGTACTTACACCTTCTCTTATACTCTCAGGCCATCACCAGCTCTCCATTATTTATGTCACCACAGGCATTTAGAGTCCATTATGCACAAGGGTCAAGGTGCTGTAAGATGTTTTATTTGAGCTCCAACGCTCCCAGGTAAGAAAGAATGGGAGAATTATGCAGCTTTCAGAAGAGCCATTTGTCATCATCGTTTTTTTTTTTTTTTTTTGCTTTTTGGTTGACCTACTCTGCTGTGTCTGTTTGTGTTTATTTGTGTGTGTGTGTTTTTTTCCCTGCTCCCCTGTGCTAAAAGGAAATGAATCCATTTTGTGCTTTAGTGTGTGGGAAAAATTCCAACAACAAACGTTTTACAGCCTTCCCTCTTCATGGGTGCTAAGAGGAGCTCAGCTATTTTTTGCTGCAGGGGAGACAAGGCGAGGCAAGTGGAAACGCAAGCTCACTCAGTGTTTGGCTGCTGGTGGAGATGGGGAAGATGTGAAAAGATAAGTGGCTTTGTTCTTCACAGACTCGCGGCAGTACAAAAAAAAAAAAAAACCTTTAATATTTACCTTTCCATCCCCCACTAAAATGCAAACATGGGAGGAAACGGTTTTCATTACAGCATGACATTAATCCATGACGGTGCACGTATGGAAACACACAGAAAAAAAAAAGCTTTTATTATTTCTTCACCTCCCTTCCTCATCTTTGACGAGAAAAAAGAAGACTTTTCATGGGAAAACTGTGCAAAGGGGAAAGAGGGAAACGGGTAATGGAACTCATTTATAATCAAAATGACAACCGGCTCCAGTCGAGACGGGGAGAGACCCGGGGAGAGAAACGCTGGAAGACAGCTCGAAAAGGGAGGACTGGGAGGTGAGGCTGAGATTGGAGAGGGACTGTGGGCTACTGGGAGGCTGTGGCTCCCCTTAGCATCTGGGTGAAGTTCATTAAGCGGCGTGTCTGTTGTGGAGGGACTTCGTTACGAACCAGACCCAGAGCAAGTGGGGACGGCTGAGGCTGTCGCTCCAAGGTCATAGCTCGTCCCCGGGGTCAGCGACTTTAAAAAAAAAAAACTGGAGATGATAATGATGAAGCTGGTTACGACAATGATGATAGATGATGCACAGGCAATTTAGACCGACTATTTCCCAGCGTAACAGAACACAGGCGCTCCCATATTCAATCAATAGCCAGTAACAAAAATGGAAATCAAGTGCTAACATATAGAAAGATGTTTCATATCTCATTACCCACACACACTATTATCTACCACAGCACCCAGGTGTGACATTAAATCTCATTGTATTTGTCCCAAGGAGCATGAATAAGCCTACGTTATGTCTTTGTGAACAACCCTGTCCTAGAAGAAAGACTGAATTGAGGCACAAAGACACATTACTTTATTAACATTTATTTAAAACCAGAATCTATTCCTAGCCTTGACCAAAGTGCTTTTGTTACATGGGTTTAAACCACAGAAAGGATTTTCTCTGGGATCAAAAACCTGCATTTGTCCTGAGCTTTGTCAAATTTTTACAAAGAAAGTCGGTGTTAAACACTAGTGTTGTCACGTGTTAAAGAGTGCCTAACAAAAATGTTTTTGTCAGGTTATCTTGGCGATTTGCTCCATTTATTTTGGCCATTCTTTAAAAAAAAACCTTTTCTCTTGTAAGTCCCTCAACCATATGAAAGTGTAATACTTCATTACTGGGGTAGACCTTTAACTTGATGATTTCCTGAATGTTTGGAGGCAGGTCTTGTCTTGTCGTGAATGTGTTTGATTTTGGGTTGCACTCGATTCAGGGAAAAAAACGCCCAATATTTGCAACTCATGCGTCAGAGAGGAGCTCAATAGCTTAAAGAAAGGGAGATCTCTGCGACTGCTCTTGCAATTATGACATTTATTAATTCAGTATATCAGTCTAATGTTTCGGTCCACACAGACTTCTATAAGAGCGCGTCATCTTTCCTGTGTTGAACATAACAGCTTATTGTGTGGAGCAAAATACACCGCCAACCTTTCTCGGGATTTCGTTTGATTTAATAACGTGTGTTCTCATCACATCTTCAGTTTCATTTGCTCCCTGCGTCCCATTTGTTCCCTATCGACTCCATTTTTTTTCTCTCTCTCTCTCTCCTGCCCCTGATCTCACCATGTGATCTATATGTGTCAAAAATGATTTATACAATGTCAGAGAGAAATAATGTTCTCTCATATCATTAATCTTTGGTTTTTAACAATCAGTGACGTGCAGGGTATATGAGAGAGTTAGAGAATATAATACCGTGTGGCGCCGGTCCTCCATGAATGAGAGTATCCATAAAGGCCTGTCAGATTAGGTGTGCCAATTCCTCAGTCTGGATTTATTATTATTATTATGGGCCGTGGAATGCTGGTGAATACTGCCTGCATGTAGATGAGGGGCCCGACGCGGAGACGTCAGACCAGATCACACTCCATTAAGTTCCACCCCGGAGTGTGAGTGTGTACGTGTGGGGAGAAACAGTAATTTCATGTGTTCATGTATATGTGGAGGACGGTGGGGGGACATGTCCTGCTGATAGGTAGAGTGTGTGTAGAGTATTAAACATGTTTTTCGGGGAGCGATTTTTGGGATGGCTCGGTGGAAAAGTGCGTCAACGTTTTCTACTCTGATTCTCCAGAGCTAAATGTCCTTTTTTCTAGTGTGTGTGATGCTATTTGGTCTAAACACAGAGAAAAATACCACTCTGTCACAGACACTCACCACGCAAACAGAAGAGAATATCCAAACACTTCAGACAATCCAATTTTATATCCTCTTCTGCACAGGGAGACTGCAGCAATGATTTGCATTCATATCGGAGTCCCTGACTCTCTCCCAGATGTTGGCACAAGACGATCTAAAGCTATGAGTGTTTGTTCCCCCACAGTTTCATCCTCGCATACACTCCACCTATTAGCATGACTCTGAGCACACCTTTGGCATATATGAGCATCTAGCATAACTAACAAAGCCCCGCAGCTCCTAAAACACAACTCATATCTCTTCTCCAGCTTCCTGGCATCTTTTTTTTTTTTTTTCCCACCACTTGATCTTTACTCTTACTGTTTGCTTTCGCCTCCCTCCTCCCCTGCTTCCTCTTATTTTTTTATTTTATTTTATTTTATTTTTTTTAAACTCTGGTTTCTTCTCTCAATTTTGCTCTCCTCATCTCTTTCTTTCTTCCTCGACATCTCTATCTCTACTTTGCACCGGTTCAAGAGACACCTGTGGTGACGGTGTGCACAACCGCACTCTTATAAGATTTATAAAAGGCAAAGCCACACAGTAAAAAAAAAAAAACTGCCGGCTTTTTAAATATCTGAAGAGACAGAGAGCGACTGGAAAACAGATAGGAGGGGAGAGGGAGAGGGAAGGGGAGTCTGAAGGTGAGAAAAAAAAATATTGACTTTTACTGTTCAATGCTGAGTCAATGTTTGAAGTTTGAAGGAAGTTTTGCCTGAAAGCTTAGATGTTCAGGAGTATTGACTGCAAAGAAAAATGGCTGAGAGGACTACAAATGAGGGATGAGGAAGGAGTAGATGGACTGGAGTGTCTGAGAATGTGCTATTTCAGATGAATACAAAATAAATAAAATGTTAATAACTTTCCAGAAAGTAAGATGTTAATGGTTTTGCCATTTATTTCTGTTTAATGGGCTGGAAAGTGTTGATTTTTCTTCTACACAGTGATGATTTTGGAAATTGTTCAGGTATGTATAGAATTTCAACACCTAAAGGCTTTTTTCTTTCATTCACAGCTGTTTTTGGACCAACTGCTGATGCATTCATCTGCTCCACAGGCTGTATAAGAGACTTCTTTTTCAAACTTTTCACAGTGTATAGCCAGCTGATAAAAGTCTGAGTCGGAGAAAGCAGCAAAGAAAGTTAGCTTGTCACAGAAGCGATGCAGTTGAAAGTTTTACAGTTTTCGAGTTTATGAACTTTAGTTTTTCTTTGTGCAGTGGAACTACAACAAAAAAAACAAAAACTTGTGACTACGTCCAAATACAAATATTTCCCTGTATTTCTGTAAGACTTTTTGTATTTCCAGTGCAGGTTGATACCAAAGCACAGAGAGAGAGAGAGAGAAAGAGAAAAGAGCTGAACAAATCAAGATTTAATGCAGATCCAAGGCGCAGATCTTTTCAAAAAAGAAGTTGCAAATTATTGTTTGAGGGCCTCTGGACTATGATGAAGATGTAAGGTGTCGAACAATTGGTCTGTTTGCGCTTTTAAAGGCTGCAAATCAATCAGTACGTTCCACTCTTTTCTCATCTGGGATTGTTCGAGGACCCTCTGATTTAACCTTAATGTGACCATTTTTAAGTTGATATAGTACGAAAAACCTTTCAGTGTATTTTAAGGCGAAGCTCTTAATGGAACTGCTTTGTAACTCAGTAAAGAAATGCAAAAATTCACTGTTGATTCTCCAAAAGGAAAGATCAGTTCTACATATGTCAATCTGTGCCTCCTATAGGAAAGGAGAGTAGCGGTATAAGACGAACATTCAAAAAAAGTTTTTGAGATGTTTTGACACCTTCAGATAGCTGCTGTAATTTTTACATTTGCGTCACCTGATAATTGCAACTGGGTATCTATGCTTTTGTATTTAACACTTAAAAGGTGTAACTGAGATAAAGACTAGTCTAGACTGGTGGCTCCAGTTGATGCAGTCATTGAGTTTCTGCTACTTTGTTTCCGTCTTAGAATTAAAAAAAAAAAAAAAAAAGTGTTTCAGCCAAGTAAACCTTTAATGTATGGCTGTCAAGATCAGTTGGTCTTGAAGCACAAACACTTTGAGGGCGGTGGAGGTAATGGCTTAGGGATATTTGTCAGCTGAGTCATGTTAACTGCAGCGTTCAATATAACCTGACCTCAAATATCACTCCCTCCTAGGTGCACAGTCTGTGGCGTATGAATTTAACCGCATATGAGCACCCCAAGCAATATGTTCCCCCTTTTTTTTTTCTTTTGAAGGGTGAAGGGGGGTGGGGGGAGGCGGGGGGAAGCAGATTAGGGAATAAAGACAATTTACATGTACAAAACTTGTAAAAAAAAAAAAAAAAAAAAGAAAAAAATTCACCAGCCTTTGATTTTAAAAGAGGAAAGCAAAAGCAACAGAGCTACAGTAAAGCAACAAAAAAAAAGGAAGAAAAAAGCAAACAAAAGAAATAGGGGGCGATGTGTCAGCAACACAAGAGTCTATCCCATCTGGAAAAAGGGAAAGATGAATGACAGAAGCTAAATGAAATGCCACTCTGGGTAATGGGAAAGAGCCAGCGTCATGAAAGCAGGTCACTTGAATTGCAGGGGATGTTCTTGAGTGGCTTTGCCCTCAGGCCTTGTGCATTCAAGCTTCCTTCTCAAGAGTCGATAATATTAGATCAACATACACACACACACACACACACATATATATGCATACATATAAGCAGTGTAATAGCCACTGCAGGCTACTTGTATAAAAATCAGTATGCAATTTTTTTTATTTTGTGCAGGTGATACTATACACTGGAAGAACCAAAAGAAATGTGTTGTTCTTTTTTGTATTTCTTCACTTGATATTTTAGTGAATACAGAGAAAAATAGAGAGTGTAGCCATGGTGATGGTAATCATTATGGAGGTGATAATGTTCTCTCTCTCTCTCTCTCCCTCCCTCATGCTTTTTCTCTTTCCTCCCCGCAGTCTTGTCTCTTAATGCCTCAATCTCTGACCTCCTCTTTTTTTGTGCATCTCTCTCTCTCTCCCACCCCACCCCTCTCTCTCCTCCCTCCCTCCCCCCCCCCCACTTCTCCATCCCTCTGACCTGGATTATACTTTTTTTTTTTTTTTTCCAGCTCCCTGAGCCGAACAATACGCTCCGGCGCATTAGCATGCAGCCCAGCCAAAAAAAAAAAAAAAAAAAACAGAAATCCTGCTCAAGCCTGTGACTGTCCCTCTTCCCTCTTGTTCCTCCCCATGGCCTCAGCCCTCCATCTTACAACTCTGTGGCTCTCACGCCTGTTTTCCGGTGATTCTCTGCTTCCGGCGCTTTCTCTTTATCCACAAGGCCTCCATCTATCTTATCCCTGCTTCCTCTCAGGGTCTTAAATTCCCCTCTTTCAACCCTCATCTTTTTCTCCATTTCTACCCCTCCTTTTTTTCTCCCCCACTCTCTTTCCCTCCCCTGCCCGTCCACACTTCACTGCCCTGCCCGCTGGAGTGCTTGAGAGAGGGGAGCAGCATGCTTCATTTAATGACAATAATTAATTCTCCTTCTCCCAATCTTAATGAGCCAAATCAGTCACGAGCCCGAAAAAAAAAAAGAGAGTGGGGAGGGTGGGGGGAAGAAATGAGGGAGAGTGAAGGAATGAGACAATTGCCTCTCATCCTTAATGCCTGTAAACGCAGCTTTGACAGCCCCCCGCGGCTCAGCTTTCACTCACGAGGCATCCCTCACATTCTTTCAACCCGATCGCTTACTTGTACTCACCTGGTGTTCAGACACCTCTCTGGCTCTCTGAAGCCAAATCTGACTGATGGATACTTCAATGTGGTTGAATACAATTACTAGTTTTTTTTTTTTCTTTTTGCAGCCCACGAGTCTCACTTTCAACCTCTGATTCTTGTGTTCCAGGTGATGAGTTATCCGTCAGCTATTTCAAGCTGATGTCAGTGACTTGTAAGGTTAAGAAAAAAAAAAGAAGGAAAATCAATGTTTATTCCTCTCTCTTATATCATATTGTTCATATTTACTTGTTCACTGATGAGCTTTGGTTTCTCCCAACGTGGTGTTTCAAAAATGTATGGCACTGATTGTTTTGTGTCCTTGGTTATTGCTCTGATGATAATAGATTCTGCCATGGTAATTAGTACGCACATACAACTGGAATTATAATTATTAACAAACTGGCTGTTTTTTTAAAGCAGGTCCTGCTTCATTTTTTCCTCCCCTGCATTCTAAACAATGTCAGACATTTCATCTCCACCGTGTTTCATCGGTGTCAAAGATGCTCACACACATGTGCGGCTGCAACGATTAGTCAATCCATCAATAAGTTGATCGCCAGAAAATAAATTGCCAACTATTTTGATAAGTGAATAATTGTTTTAGTCGTTTTTTTAAAGCAAAGCAACTTCACAAACCAGATGCTATGATACCTTTCTTTGTCAAACATGATCATCTTCTTTGGTTTATTGATCATAGACATATGAAGATGTCACCTTCGACACCTTGGAAATTATAACAGGTATTCTTAAGTATTTACATTAATCGATAATGAAAATAATCTCTGGTTGCATCCCTACACACATGCACATGAACCCCGCTTCATCCCTGACGCACTACAGGTCACGTGACTGATCATCATCATCACACTGTTGCGTGTGTTTGGCCAACAGTGAATGACACAGATGCCAGTGGACATGACTAGCCATTAAGAGTCTTGCCTTCCCACCACTGCCATTAATCAGCCCTACACTTCATCTATAGTTACTGTGACTCTTAACCTGAAAGCTCTTTCCAAAGCCAGAAGCTATGAATGACTTTCTAGGTCAAAACCAAAGCTCATATAGCCAGGGGCGGTGTGGTCTCTGGTGTGGTCCAAACCAGATTGTTTTACTGAGGCTAATTTGATGTAGCTGACATCTTAAGAGTCAGTAAAATGGCGGTTGTTTTATTTCTGATCAAAGAAACAACCCCAAACTGCAGGTCAAGTCTACGAGGAGTGTTCAGCTGATGTGCAGATTCAACGCAAAATACCGTTTTGTGAATACAAATGATCTACCGACTAGCTAATCAAGGAGGCCGAGCTTTAAATGAGATACAGTTGTCTCAAATGATTAGCTGTATCTCTCACTATTCAGGCATTTAGCGCTTAGGGAAAAATGAGGTTAATTTAGCGTTTCTTTAAAATAAAAACACAAAGAAATGAACTATAAAAGTTTTTTTTAAATATATATATTTATCAATCACTCGAGGCAAGAGACTCATACAAAAATACAACAGCAGACACTACTTGTGAAAACACAAACAGATTTCCTCTCAAATATAGCATCAAAATTGAGTTGATGAAAAATGTTTAATGCTAACACACAGAACAGCTTACTCATGAGTGATTGCATATGTATAGGGCGTATGCTACCAAAATATCTTGTCTAACTTCTTTGGATTAACACGTCGAGTTGTTTTTACAGCTTGATCTCCAAGCTCCTTAAGATCCCAGTGATTGACACACTATCAACCAGATCTCATAGGATTTGGGGGTAAAGATCTGCCCTCCTCACAAACCCCTCCTAATCTGCAATCCTACAATAGTCTATAGATTCCTCTTTCGTCTTAAGATATCATTACTCCCCGGGAAGACTGATTTGACATTGAGGACGGGGGACGTTGACGTACTTAGTAGCTGCTGTTTAGATCTTTGTCCCAGTTAGACTTAAAAAAAAAAGACAGAAAGATGTCAAGTATCATCTGGTGCAAGTCCAAAAAAAAAAAAAAAGATGAAAAGATCACTTCACCTGTGTAACCCAGCCTATTTCAAAAATTGAGGTTTTGTCATTGAAACTTTTGTTGTGGAGTGACGTGTGGCTAAATAAAGGTTAAATAGCAGTAAAAATCAATGTAATTACCCTGCCTGTCCAGCCTGCCTACAATGCACTAATGCTGCAATTAAAAGACAGGGATTGACAGATGGATTAGTGCTTTAAACAGACAGAGATTATTCCTCTGAGCAACTAAAGAGGAGAGGAGAGGAGAGGAGATCCAACTCCCAAAAGATCCTGATTCCCCCTTCAGCTGTTTTCAAGAGGGAGTTGCGGAGCGAAAACAGCCCAGAATCAGACAGAGTGAGCGCTCCGAGGGGAGAGGGACATAAGAAAAGGGACGGGTTGACTGCAGTATTACATCACTAAATTCATTGCTGTACCTCCTTGCCTCTTCACTGACATTTCCAACAGTGAAGCAAGGTATCCGGGGTCAGAAATGATGTCTCACTGCCACAGCTGACCCATTACATTGCTTTGAAAAGCAGTGATTATGTTGGCGAGCTAGCGAGACAAAAACACAGAGGCCCAAACAATAGCGGGAGGTCACCTTGATACAGCTGCCTGCCGGAGACAGTGCTCGAACGAGGAGAAAATGACTCAATTACAACCAGGCACACAGCAGAGAGATGGGAACGGGGGGTAGGGATGGCAAAGAGAAAGGGGAGGGAAGAATAGAGAAAAAGAATAGAGAAAAATACAGATGTGGTGTTTGTAAAGCTCCCACATTTGATGAGACACGCTGTGCCGGTCTACTGAGAGAAATCTGTAAACCAGATTACTGGATTGAGCTCAAATTGGGATTTAAATGTAAACACTTCATGAATTCAGTTCAATTTACGACCTGCATTTAAGCAATAATCTGGAAAAATGAGATGAAACGGGTGTTTTGAGGGTGTAAAATGACATGTAATGAAATTGAAATTTACTGCATATGTACATCAAGTGATGCTTGAATATTTCATTAAACGAACAAATGACCCCATGCACATATTGTATCTTTGGTAGCCATGCACTGAGGTGTAGCTGTTCATCTGCTTCATGTGTATGACCTTGAAATGCCAGGTTTGGTGTCCTAATTGTATTTTGGATGACTAAAATATAGCAGTAATGTGGGAACTGGATTTTAACAAAAATTTTAAAGATCACTGAGCTTTTGGTTGTTCGATCAAGGACAATTCAAACTGGTGATCCATAAGCAAGATACATGAATTACTTATCAGGATTTTTTTATCAACATGTTTGAATTGAAAATATACTGTATCAATTATTTGTATTGTAGTAGATATCCATACACATACAATAAACTATATTTTGAATTTTGCATAATCATACTGTTATAGAACCTATTCTCTACTACCAATGCCAATAAATGTCATTAAACCAACATTTGAATATGCTCAGTTAGTTGAAACAGTACTGCATGCTAGTATGCTAATATGCTGATTTGCTATAGTTTGATGTCAGCAGCTTGCTGTAGAAGCTTCACCGCCTCCTCCTCCTCCTCCTCCTCAAAATGGGCAACATCTAACAGGCGTCCAGCCCGAACTGACAGCATGACAGCATGGTCCCATACATTGCCAGTGGCCTTCTTCTATACACTATGGAAAACAAGGATTTCGACTAAATTTGGAGCCTAGCGGAACACAGCTTAAACATTCCCACCAGAGGATACCCTGAGCCAGGAGCTCATCCCTCAGCAGAGTGTAAAAAATCATTTGAGGAGTCAGAATAAAAGTGCCTGTGATATTTAGTCTGTTAGTCTTTGGTCAAACAGATTCATGACATCAATACTTGGCATTGCCGGCCATTTACTGCAGAATTTAAAGTGTGTTGCACTTAAAAAGAAAAACACACAGCTTACCATGTAAAGCATACAAGGTGAGAAACCCATGAGTTTTACCTCTGTTTGAGAAACATTGCCAAAGTTCGACCCTTTTTGACCTGGGATGATACAAAAAAAAAAAACTAAATTATACCTTCATTTCAAACAGACTAGGCTATTGTACTGCATTATTCACAGACCTTCCAAAGCACTATTGACAGGCTTCTGCTCATTCAAAACTCTGCTGCTAGAGCAAAAAGAAAGAGGGAGTATGTTAAGCCAGTTCTAGCCAGACTGTAGTGGCTTCCAGTATCTTTCAGAACTGTTTTTAAAGTTCTTCTACTCACAAATAAAGCTCTACATGACATTTAAGCACTTTATTTAGCAGACTCTCTATCAGTTTATGCCCCATCATGCCAATCTTCAAGTTATGTCCACCAAGATGCAGCCCTCCAAACACCTCTCCTAGAGACATTAGGGTGGACACACTCAGTTGACCATTTCAAACCACTTTTACACTTTATTGGATGGCGTTGATAGTTAAATGGATGAAGAGGAAGAGGGGCAGGAATCAGATATAATTACAGTAATTGCTGCAGAATAAATGACTCACTTCAGGACTGGTTTGTAACGCTGTAGATGAAATGGGGCCTTTCACAAGTGCAAAAAAGAATGCAGGGATCTGAAAAGACCACTGATGTTCTAAAAGAAGGCTTCAAAGTGAGATCTTGACAGAGCTCCTATTAGCACACAAGGCCTGAAAGTCATTAAAGGACACTTTTTAGAGATACTGGATAGGGGTGGGATAACAGAAAAAAGTTGATATTGCAACATATTGCGATATTTCTACTTGCAATGCATTATTGATACACTAGTGCCAAGTATTGACACTTTTTTTTAAGAAACATAGGACCACTTAGATTAGATTCAGCTACTTTGGCTCACCACTACCAGAGCACCATTACCCTCTGCCTGCTTATGGAGGAACTGAACAGACTGGTGACAGTCAGATGGATGGTAATTACAGGTGACAAGAAATGCGAGCATTATAAGCAGCCATGAGCAGCTGCTGTCAGACTTACGGTGTCCACGCTGGTAACACAGTCAGAACACTGCTGGAAAGTCTGCCGGAGCTTTGACAGTCATTAGAAGCACATTCATGGCCCTTGGTAAAGGTTTCTGTGTGGTACCTGTGTGTGTGCATGTCTGTATGGGGAGTGTCAGTATGTAGCTGTAGCCAACTGCTGTTTATCATGTTAACGTTGTCACTCGTCAGCCCTGAATATCTTGTAAAGCTCTCAGTATAGCACAGTTAGTTATCGGCGGGTCGTGTGTTGTGTTTACTGCCACGGAAAAGGAATAAATCTTTGGGTTATTAACATGACGTTGCCTCTCTGCCATCTCCTATCAGGCTTACTAATGCTGCCAGCAGCTCTGTGAGAGGCACAAACTGAGGCTACAGTTATCAGGGTTGTGATATTTATACAAACTGAAGCTACAGTTTTCAGTGTTGTGATATTTATGCTTGGTGGCATTTCTTTTCTGTGAAACTAATGTACTGTAAATAAAAACTGAACATTACCTAACTATTTCCTGCTCTTTGGAATATCATTTTTTCTTTTCTCCTCAGTTACAGACACTGTGATATAGACTATTTTTTGATATATCGTGTGTCGCGGTACCACTTTTGTTGTGATCTATCGTTATCGTGGGATGAATATCGTGATAGTATTGTATCGTGAGTTCATCTGTGATTCCCAGCCCTTGTAATGTCAGTATTTGAGGTCACTGAGGTCACTCCACACGGCTCAAGCAGCTGTCAGAGATTTGAAGGCGATCCCCACAGCCGTACCTTCAAGTGCCACATTTTATCAAGATAAGTGAATTAAATAATATAAAACTTCTCTTTAGGATTATTAGAGTAACATATTACTAAGACTGTAAGGCATACAAAGTGTCAATTATATTTTCTAAGGCCATTATAATTACCTTCCATGTACATAACGATTGTGCTATAAGAACCTCTAGAATAGAAAACGTGTTTTAATTATCCAAAGATAATTTGAGCAACAATGTAAGTGATCACTCTAAGCATTAAGAAGTCCGTGGTACATGTGGACATTTTTTTTCATTACATGCCCCTGAGTGTTCCCAATTTCAATTATTTCACTTTTTCAAACCACAGATGTAGCCAGTGTGGAGTATCTCTGTTGCACCTGTGTTGCACTGCAGCTCCAAGCTGGAAGAAACTGCTCAGGAACAAAAAGAAAAAAGAAAAAAAAGTCTGATTTTATCTTTTTATGGGCATCTGAAACAAAGACTGAAAGAGCAAGTTGGACTAGGAGTAGAGATCAAAGCTTTTTGTAGCAACTTTGCACAACATTTGAGAAACAATACATAGCAGACTATTCAATATGACCACATGAAGGAGAAGAGATTCTTCACAGTGAGAGTGGACAGATGTCAGAGGATGGGAGACACCAGGGGGGAAAAAAAACTATAAAGATGATTACATTAAAAAAAAAAGAGGAGTCATACAGTGTATTCCCCAGTCCCAGCCACATCTTTTTCCCCAAAGTATCAACTGTATCAGTCTCAAAAATGTGCTCCTGACAGTCTCTCAGAAGAGTCAGTGGCATGTAGGCCAATATATAAAAAGCTTTTCCTGTGCCTGGGGCTAGCCGAGCCTTGGCAGCAACCAGCCAACTCCACTGCGGCTGCACACATCAAACACATGGACACGTACTGTATGCACTCACACATATGGGGATATTTATCAGCTGAGAGATCTGGGTATGTGAGTATAGTACTGTACGTGTGTGTTTATCAGAGTGAAAGGGTCAAACAAAGAGTGATTGAGCAAACTGAACCTGTGTGTGTGTGTGTGTGTGTGTTTGTATTCATGTCCATGTACATGCATGTAGGTCTGAATGATATTCTTGACACTCATTCATGCTGCATACACACATTTATCATGTTACAGGTTAATTCTCTTGCTGTAGTGAGGCACACAGGACACCGGACGCCATATATCCACATTAAACATCAGATCTTTTAAAGGCAGCGACACGTTTTAAAGACTTATATTATCACCTTAATTCTGATATTTAATTTGACTTTTTTTTAATGTCTGACCTTGAGAAAGCGAGAACGCGTTTTATTGGAGAGGAAAAAGTAGATTGCAGATTGCAAATTCTACATTTCAAATGCTAACCTGACTCAGCAAACGCCATGAAGCCAAAAACTTTGATAAACAAAAAGACAATGTTCACAGTTCTCCTCTGGATCCATGTATCTCTTAATATTCAGAAGAAACCTGTGTTCTGAGCATTTGTTTTCTGTGCCTGGTTCACCGAGCCTCTACCCCAGGTTTATCAGGCCTGAGCTACAGTGTGGAGTTCACACTGGCCCCAAGCTATGGCCCCATTCTGCCAGGAAAACCAATTACTTAGTATTTCAAAGCCCTCTGAGTGCCCGAAAGGGGCCCATCATTTAACCATGAGACACTCCGACTTCATTCACTGCCGGCCTTTCAGCACTGGATCATGCCGATGCACAAATTCACATGTGCAAAAGGGACGCAAACACACATGCACACACCCCGAAATCATATGAATGCACATGCACGCCCCCCACCTCCCTCCCCCTACTACTTCAAAACAAACGTTCAAATTAGTTCAAGGAGAGAGACTAACTTTAGATGTAATTTATCATTTAATAATACAACAGACAAAACGTGTATTTTTACCTGTTATCTGTCATGTTAACAAGTTTCGACATAGAAAACACAAAAATACCAGCAGCATCATCCTTTATAAAAATGGGAAAATATAGATAGAAACACCAAATTCCAAAAAAAAAAAATGTCAGTCCAGAATGTTAGTGTGCTCTCTAAACTGCATTTTACAATTAATTTTTAACTAGTGTTGGACAGTGAGTCAGCAGCTAACAGAGTGACCTCTCAGCACCGCAGACAGAGTAATTTTTCTACTGCTCAGTGTCTTCTTACCACCATCACTCACATTCAAACACACACACACACACAAAAACAGTTAAGCTGATGCAGATAAACACTGGCGTTAACTAACACACTTCCACACACGGACTGACGTCAGGGCTGTTGTACCAGGCGTGGTGTCGTACGTTACCATTTACGGGAAGCCTCGTTTAGCTTGAAGAAGCTACTCTTGTTTTACACTGTGATATATCTCTATCTGTAGCTCATCAACTGTATTGTGAGGCAAAAACCTTGAACACGGATCTTCTTTAGGCCGTTCTGTTTGCCCCCGGTACTCTCACTACGCTCCCTCTTTGTCTGTCTCACTCTGCCTCTCTCTGCAGGATAAGTTAATGAGTCTAATGAGGATAAAGACTGAAGGGGAGAGAGGAAAAGACGGAGAGGGAAGGAGAAAGGGGGGTAGCAATCAGATGTGGCTCTGCCCAGCCCTTGGCAATGACAAAGTGGAGCAATTATGCATGAAGGCTGTGACATTGACTGTGGCATCACCTCTTCTGCTGATCTGTTAAAAAGCAAACATACTCTATAATTCAGTAAGGCACTCACTCAGTCATACACACACTCACACACACACACTCTCATACAGGCACGCATCTCTCTGCCAAACATGTTCAAGGACGCAGATGATCGTACTTTGACAAGTTAATACGTCTGCGCACACGGACACGTTATCGCCCCGGCGCAAGCTTTTCACAGCACAGGTCAGCAGAAGGTCAGATATGTTCTCCAATCTCTCGCCCGGTGGGTATGATAGGTACCCGGTGAGGAAAGTATTCCCATCACAAGTCCATCACCTACTATTAGCCTTTCATCTCTCTCGGGACAAACACACACACACACACACACACACAGCCTACTCCCTTAACAAAGTACACGCCTGTGGTCCCCATCTTCCCTCTTCACTGCCCCACTTGATGCTTGCTTGCATATTAACGGTGTCATGCATGACAAGATATATCGATTACTCACAAGAATGAACCTTCAGTGCATTCGGTTTACACTCACTCACTCATAAAAACACAGATTCCTACAGTCATCATCTTATTGTAGGGGCGTGCTGTAGAACCATCCAGGAGTGTGAAGCGGGACGCTATATCAGCTACAGGTGAGCATGTCATGGGAATTGTATGATGACATTCTTGGACATGTGTTTTAAGAGAGGGTAATATGGAAAACAAGATAAGGGAGTGATTCTGGTTTATTATAACTTAGGTCTTGTTGTGTTGGTTTTCTTTCTTATTCATATTCATTCACTTTCATATTCATTTCACGACTACAGTGTTACCATACGTGATAGAAATAAAGGCCAAAACTACTGAAACAGGACCTAAGTTGTAATAAACCAGAATTATCCTTCAAAAAGTAACTAAATACCCCCTTAAAAGCCCCTTTGTTGACCTGCGGTTGTTAACTTCTCATCTTATTGCAGTGATGCACAGGTGTACTCCAGGATCACTGGTAGGTTTAGTGACAGGTGCAACAGAGCACATCCAACCACACCCACCAGTGACAGTGGGGGAGATCGGGAGTGAAATAGGCTGACAATGTTCAACCAATGAGGGCAGTGAATTTTTTTTTTAGCCTGGTGTTAGCCTCATCAATCTTGAAAGAATAACTGGTTCTTAAATGTTTTATTATGGTTAAATTGCAACATTTGAACAAGCTAATATGAATTTCTCCAAATAGGATGGGAAAAAATAACAGAGGCGGCGGGGCAAGCGGTCATGCCAGCCAATCATGGAGATGACTTGGTGGAAAAATGTCACCAATGTGCTTCAAATGCTTACAGTTATTATACCAATTTCTCCCAAAATAAGAAAACCACACCCTGTAAAAAAAGGGAGTTTTCAACTGTATTATGTTGATTTGCTGCTAGTCAGCTGAGAAAATCTGGGATGAGGATGTAAATAACAGATGCTGTGCTTTCCCCTGAACAGCTACAGTCAACATGCCCTTGAGCATGGTATTTAACCCCGTGACTGGCATGACAAAGGATATTCCATGAATAAAAAGCCTTCTGAAGCCACATTTCTATTTATTTTCATCCTCTAGCAAAAACACATAGCAGGAAATTCGAGTTAAGGGACTGTTCACTCTAAATGAGAGAGAAAAAGAGAATGACACAACATGACAACTGTATGTGAAACATGCAACAGCCTTAGGAAGACACAAATAATTACAGATTGTAAATTAATCAATCCCTCCAGCTGTACTTTCATGAATCTAATGGTGTGTGATCAGTCGCAACTGCAAAGAATTCCCAGTGTGTCATATTTCGCATGAAAAAGACGATCACAAAGACTCACACCTGTCAAAATCTACTGCGGGGTCATAACGCGTTCCAACGACGCGAGTGTGTTAGCTCAGCACATTTCTGTTCAACTGATCAGCCAATTACATGACTAATTATTGCCTCTTGCAGATCTGTCAAGACTCCGCAGGCGTGGGGCAGTGGAGATCAATAGGATGTGTTAATCCGAGCAACACACACCTACACACATGCACGCCGCTGAAAGGGAGAAGATGATCAAACGCTATCAAATGCTTCTGTGAGTCTCTCAGAGGACCCTCAGTCAGGCACTGAGGCAATAGGGGTTAATGGGTGTGTTGCGATGCTTTGAGATTCACCTACAAGAACATGCAATCTGAATCCATTATCTGCTGAGCCACACTCAAATTTAAAAAAAAAAAAAAAAAAGGAGAAAAGAGAGGAGATAAAAGAGTGAAATGATGTTTTGTTTATTTAAGGCTTCAGGGAGGTTCAAGGCTATGAATAGAGTGGATTTGGAACAGGTCGAGAAGTGGGAGAGGGGACAGAGGGACAGATGGATGAGGGAGGGGGGGAGAGGAGTACTACAAAACAGAAGTGAACTTCAACTGAACTGGGAGAAATGGAAGAGAGAGTAAGAGATCAGGAAAGAGACGGAAACAAAAGGAGGTGATTTAATCGTGAGAAAGAGGAGGTGCGATATTCACATTTCGCAAAAGGAGGGAATGAAGAAAAAGAGGGGTAGAGAGAGAAAGAGAGAGAGAGATGTGTAGGGAGAAAATGTAAAGTGAACTGATGACTGTCTGATAGCCAAATGAGAGCAGGGCTGCTATATATACACGGGGTACAGTAAATGATGTATGGGGGATGGTGTGCGTGTGTGTGCGTGTGTGTGTGTGTGTGTGTGACTAATGGGTTAGGGTCAAAGAGTGACAAGAGAGTGAGTAGGAGGAAAAAAGGACAGGGGGATGAAAGAGAGGACAGATAGCGAGACATTGAAGGGGTGAAGGAAAGGGTGAGAAAAAAAAGAAAATCAGGAGTGATGGCAAGAAAAAAAGTATACAAATAATAAAAAGAGAAGGACAGTCAATGCAAGTTTAGAGCATAAAGAGACGGGAGCATCTGCAAGTGAAGTATAAACTAGAAATACGGCCTTGTGGTTGTATGCCTCATCAACCACTCAAGTTGCACTTTACATCCATGTCTGTCCAGATTCATGAAATACTTTTAGTGAAGACTTTAAAGGAATTGAATCAAAAGGTATTAAGTGTATTTTCCTTGTATGTGTTCACATGCTTGGCCAATAAAGCGGAACACAAAGTTATAGCCTTGACAGTGGACGATGCTTCAGATATGGATGTTCCCGCAAAGAAGCTACAAATTCTAAAATGCGGATGCTTCACACATATCTTCCAACCCCACAGCACAGAAGAGCTAAACAATCACCGCAGTTTCATGGTGGGCACCCAAGATTAGCGTCAACGATTCAGTATCTGACCGAATGTGAAATAAGGTCACGGTCTCCCCCGTCTGTTCCTGAGTTATGGTGTTAAATAATGGATAGAAAAGAGTTTTCGCAGAACTTTATGATACCTTTTGGATATATCACTTCATCGTTTTATCCTATTAGACATTTGTGTGAAACTTTGTTGTAATTATGGCCAAAAAAATATTTGTTTTGTGGGATCACGGCGAGCTTCACCACAAAAATCTAATCAGTTCATCCTTGAGTCCAAGTACGCGTTTGCACTCAATTCCCTCAAGGCATTCCTGAAATATCAAGTTCATGAGAATAGGACAGACAGACGGATGTACGGAAAACCCGAAAACATAATGCCTGGGGCCATGTCTGTCGCCAGCGAGGAGGCATAAAAATTAAATATATACTACAGAGTCTTCTCACTACATTTGCTGTGACGGCTCCAGGGCTGTAGCTACCGTTAGGTACACTGAGGTCATGTCGTCTTCTCTATATTTTCTAGTAAACTTTGAGTTTTTAGCAACTTTTTAGGGAAAGTTTCCAATTTACAATTAAAAACTTGCATACAACAGGCATTTTACAGGCGGATTTCAGTTTTTTCAATTTGATGACAAGGCAGAGTATCAATGTCAGTGCCTTTATGATACCTTACTTTGTAAAAACGGAACAAGTTTTGGCCATTTTTTCTTTTTCATTCAACAAAATATGTTAAACTGCTCAGTGTTTTATCAAAAGTGTCGCTCTAATAAGTTGGAAATGTTTCCTGATATAAATAGAGAACTACTTTGTTTAACAGCCTAAAAATCAGATCAAGTGACACTAATTTATGATATCTGACACATTTTGTTACTCAATGCTACAAACACATTTTGGTTGGCACTCAGAATATGAGTTTCAATACCCGGCTCTATGAAGGACAGCATTTCTGTACAAGAATTTCATTCCAGGCAGTTTGAAAAAGGCTTTAAAACAGCATTTAGATCTTTTGGGAAATGACATTTACAGAATGTATAACTGAACAGTTCATTGAATAACTAAAATTTGAACATTTCCAAATATTTAACAGGCTGGACCACAATAAAATCCTGACCATGGACGTCACAATCACTATTTCCAAACAGCTATATCTATGTTCTCTGCAACGAAAGTAAGACATAGTTCAATCTAAAAGCAGCTCACAAAGAGGGAATTAAAGACATCCACATTCAACCCACACATGAACATACATGCATATGAGCACCTAAACATTTTTTCTCCCTCCCAAACCCAACCAGCACAGGACTTCACACGTAGCTGAGTACATACAATACACATACATACTAACACACAGCGAGCGCAGCATTGGGAGCTGATCAACGCTTGATTATCTTTCCCTCTGTGAAGTGCACCCTAAGCAGAACCAAATCTGATGACTTCATTAGCATATCATCTGCATAATGGCTCAGCCAGAGCAAGGGCATTTGCCTGCTACGTGGCTCCTACCATGTCTCATTCTGAATGGGGGGGGCGGGGGGGTTTAGGGTTAGAAACTCTCTTTAATTTGGTTATAACTAAGCAGATGCTGGGCCTCTTATTGAGTCACGTGACCGCCTTAGACGTCTCAACTGCCCAGTTAATTGAGGGCATGATCATAAAAAAGGAAATTCAACTGAAGATAATTTCTCTCTATTGTGTACAATTGCTGGAGTTTCTTTGCTCATACATCCAATTATAAGCCTTTCTGCTGCAAATTAAAGTACGAACACGTGGGCATGAGTGTTTGTACAGCGAATATTAATTGCCTGAATATTTCTATTTTAGCATACTGAGCAAATCTTTGTTGCAAAAGACCTGGGTGATGTTTGGTTTATATAAATATGTGAAATACTAATGCTACATCTCCAAAACGTTGATGAAATGATCAATGTGCATTCTGGTCTGATCAAACAGAGAGACCAGCCTTATACGTATGTCAGTTCTTCCCTGAGAGAAAAAAGCCATGCAGTGTAATCAGAGTTCTTAGAATATTTATTCCTTTCAAATGGTGCACCATGAAAGGTTTTCATACCTCAACTCACAAAAGTCTGCCCTTGGTTAGTGTTTGAAGAATGGCTTTTTCTTTTCACCCTTTTTAACATTATCACTCATTTTGTAACTGCAATGTTAATGGAAGTCATGGTTATTTTTTTTTATTTTTTTCCATTAGCTCTGGCTCTTTTTCTTTTAATAAGTACTTGCCGCCTTCATCGCGGTTCACAGGTAAAAATGTCACCAACTTAGATGAAACATTTTTTTGAACGGAGACAGCACCTGTTTTGAAGTCATCAGTGTCAGATTGTTCGAACATGCTGCTCTGCTCTCTCATTTCAACACACATAAGAGTGCACTCAGACACGTAGAAATAACTTGAAAGTAAGAAAACAGTCATCCTGTCAGGCGGGATTGCTGCCAAGCCATGTTAGATATGATAGATATGAAGGCTCAGGAGGTTGTTATGTCACTGATGGCGAAGAAAGACAAGCAAAAGGTAGATGGAGAGACAAAAAGAAAGAGAGAGAATACTTGTAAAGCACATATATAAGTAAGGGATTTGGAAAAAAATGAAAAAAAAGAGAAGAGAGAGAACTAGAAAGCACACACAAAGTGCAAACCTTCACCAAGACCACACAATCCTACAGGTTTGTTATTTCCAGGTCTGTCCCAAAATACACATCATGCTGATTTTAAAGTGTCATTGAAGACTTATTGAGATCATGTTGCTGTTGAAATGTCATCAAACATCATTACATTGTTCAAGATTGCTTAAGAATCGCTATGTGCATGTGTCTTTTAAATTCGGTTGTACTGTATTTGCACAATGTGAAGTGTTACGACCATTTAAATGTCAAATGGGCTACACCTAAAATCATTTGGCAAAGAATTAAAGGAAAACTGCATGGTTTCTTTTCAAGGTCACCCAAAAATGGCTTGAATAGATTAATACTGTACATGTTGGGCAGATGATTCCAGGAAAGAGGGAATTTTGCTTCTAGGCCTATGTCTCACAACTGAAGAGTAAAAACGTACTTTGTAAATGGCCACAGTTTTTTTTTTTTCTTTGCCCATTGCCTAACATTCTACAAAATGCTCTGAGATATCATGCTAACTAGCAGACAAAAAAACATAATCTCCTCGGCCGAGGTAACAAACAGCGACAGAGAGGATGTATTAAATAAAGAAGAAACAGATAGAGAAGAAGAAGAAGAAGAGAGAAAGAGGCAGTGTGTTCTAACAGTGCTGGCTGCATTTCTTGCCATTCTGCTGCCATGTTTGTTTACTTTCTCCCTGGTGTGAACATCTATGCATGGCTGCAGCCATCACATCTACACATGTCACCCCTCTGCACAATCACACACACACACACACACACACACACACACACACACTCTCACACATACACGCGTTGCACAAACACACGCGCTCCCACATATTCCTAAGCCTTTCTGCGCTCATACTTAGACTCTCACAATACAGCCCTTCAAGCAACATCTTAACCTAGTTCTTCGCATAAATCCTACTCATAAGGTCTCAGGCACTCCACAAACAATACACAGCATTCCTGAGTTTTCAGCCAAATGTGTTCACTCAGTGTACTACTATTCCCGCCTAAGAACCCTGTTCTTTAATTATGATGTGTTATTTTTACTACATTTGACTTATTTTTTTTGCTTAAAATTTGAGTTTTTGGTACATTAATGGAAGGTCTGCAGACCAGAGAGTCATTAAAACGTTGTGGTCATCAGATCTGACATCTTTTTTTGTACAGGTACAAAAAGAACATTTGAACTTGCATATCTGTCATTACGCAGATGTACGTTTATGTAATGAGTAAACAGTATTTGCCGCTGTGCGTGAGGCTGTGCACATTTCGTGTTTGCCTAGTAGCAAAGCCGATAATGATAGTTCAAATATTTCATGCAAATATATTAAATATTTTGCAGAGGAAGTGGCTTAACCAACAGCAATATTCTTTTGGTGATAAGCAGTAACGCAAATAAAGATGGACAAATATGTCAGTTACATATTTACATGTTCTCTCTCTCTCTCTCTCTCTCTTTTTCTCTCTCTCTCTTTCTCTCACTGTTGCGTAACCATTGACGCACTCATGATCCGTGAAAAAGTGAGAATCAGTTTTGCTCGGTTGATCCCAGAGGTCAGCAGCAGAGAGAGAGAGAGAGCAGAGGGAGAGAGATATAGCAGAGGGAGAGGAGTAAAAAGAACACAAGGCCAAAAGAGAGTGAAAAAGAAAGAGAAAGAGGGAAAGATGACCAATCACCAGTTTTTCATTGGTGAGTTTGTGACTGAGAAAAACGTAAAGACTGAGCTCTGTAGCTGACAGGGTTGTCTGAACCTCTGTCCGTTGTCTGGGGAACCACAGATGCAGGAAAAGGCTTGAAATAAGTGGACAAGAAAGAGCAGAATACAATATAACAGAAAGTAATGTAACAGAAAACAAAACTAAGTGGAAAACTTAAAGTCAAATAACAGAAAGGAACAAGATTTTTTAAAATAATAATAAGGAAACAACAAAGCAAAGAAACAGAACATATACAAACAGAGAAATGGAGGAAATATGTAAAGGAAAGAAAGAGAGAATCAGAAAGAGAGAGTCAGTGCGTCCCCTCTTTCAGCTCAGATTCTACTAACAAATATAATAAAACCAGCGCAAAAACTTCTCAATACAACAGCTCTAAACCTCAAACAAAATTGCCTGTTACCTCGACTTTTCAGGCACAATTCTGAACAATTTAGCTTCTGGCTCCTTGGGATTGGAAGTGGGGGCTGCCAGGATAAAATTTTACTCTAGTCAATCCATATTCCTTAAGAAACAATGAACTGCAAGAGGAAACCTGCGTGCGTGTGTGTGCGTAGGGGGAGGAGGTCTGCAGCTCATATTTTCTGACTGCTTGAGTAGCAGCCGGTCAGCGCTGAAATCAATTTGACCAATGCCCTCAATTTTAACAACTTTGAAATCCACCTCGAGGATTCTGGTGTAGTTTCAGACTGAGTAATGGGGAGAGGCAAAGTTAAACTCAATTTCAGGGTGAGCGTCTGGCCATTAAAAGCCGTTTATCAACAGCACTACCAACTCATGCCAAAGCCAATAAGTGCCAGCTGGTGCTCTGAATCCCAAAGTCTGAGGCGTAACGGGAGAACCCGTTTTCATCGCCTCCATGACATTGCATGGATACAAACAAACCGAACCTCTGACGACATCCAGCGCCTGCACCTCTCTCACGTATTACAAAAGGACAAGGAAGGACATGAGCCACATTTTTCAACGTGTCATCATGGGTCAGTAGGTTAACTACTATGTTTAGAGAAGGGAGATGCTAAAAGACAACGTGTTCTACCTTATTTTATTCTATTGTGTAGCTCCATTTCAAAATCCTTTGACAAAACACAGCAGGACCTCACCAAATATTTACCCCGAATCTGAAAGCAAATTAATTTAAGCTGCAGATTCTATTTTTAGTGTTGTAGAAAAAGCACATGGCTGAATTTCAAGATTGGATTTTTCTTACTGAAATGCACCCTCTTTCTTGTACACAGGCGCCATTTTATCGAAGAACCAGATATTGTCTAATGCAGTTGTTCATCTTTTGTACTAATGATTCAACCAGGAGTTTCATGCTTATCTGAATGTTGCAAATTACTTAACAACAAGTCCTGTCCCATTGTTAATGGATTTTCTACTTCCTGAACCAGAGACGTTCAAATGAACTCCTCCTACCTCACTACTACCATGTGCAACTATAATTTGTAATGTCAGTAATTAAACCATTTCAACAGATTTTTTTTTTTTTTTTTACACTCTTCAAACTTTGGACTGGTACTTTATATCTACTGTCAAGAATCTGGGATTGTTGACTTAACAAGTTGGCCAAAGCATGTTTGAATTTTCTCAAGCATAAATGGACACCTGGACAGAACCACCGACCCACAACACAAACTGATACCAGCTTCATTCCACATGTAGCACTGAACGCTATAAATGATCAGAAATCCCAATTCTTAATATAATGTTTGTCTAATCTGTGGCACTTTCCAGTTCCTTGATGAGTTCAACAAGAAAACACTGTGTTCAAATAAATAATTTACTAATGAAGTCATGTTGGGACAGCAGATTATGACGCCCAACAAAACACCGCCAACCATTGTTGTCAACATTGGTGTATGTCCTGATGCATGTCGTCACAGGTTGACACGCTTATACTACTGTCCTATTTATAAGCACTGAGCGCACCAACTCCTCAGAAAAGCAGCAATTTCATTACTTTCACTCATCGGATAGGCACATCCCGGATAATGTACCCTGACCACTTCTGTCTGTATGTGTGGTGTCAAATGACCTGCACCAATCGTAAACTGCTAAATCAAGTCATTGAGATATCTGCTTTAGTCCCGGCTGGGGCCAGTGGGAATGAACTAACCAAGAAGCTCCGAGGAGGATGGACAGAGTGGTACATAAATTCCACTGAAGCCTGGCAGGATCTGTGGACAGGCATTAAGCACCAGCATAGCACTCCCATCTTGAGCCTGACTGTGATGTGAGGCTCATGATGTCCACGGTACTTTGAACTGGAGAAACACAAGAGAGAGTAAGGAGGAGGAGGAGGAGGAGGAGGAGGAGAGAGGCTAACTAGAATACTGAGGCAGACAGAGATGAATAGGGTGGGACAAAGGAAGAGAGAGAGGGACTGAGAAAGATGGAGTCAGAGTCAGAGAAGGGGTGACAGGCAGGGAGAGAATATATATTCAGAGAGAGGGAGGGGAGGGAAGGGAGGGACAGAAACGCAGAGACAGAGGCAGAAGGCAAAAATCTTGTCTGTTTGAACTTTGCGGCAGGACTTTGAGGGGATAATTAGGGAGAGTGACTCCAGAAGTGGAGAATAAGTTCTCAGTCCTAAGCCTTCATGGAGGGGGATTAGACTCAGGCTGAACTCCTCACTCCTCCTCTCTCCCTCCTCTCCCTCCCTCCCTTCCTTCCAGCACTTTCACTGCTCTCTAAAGTGGACTTGCCCCCATTGCCAAGTTATGTCCAAAGCAACTGTGGCAGCTCTGTTTCTCTATCTACCCCTAGAGTCAAAATAGATCAGTGCAAGGGTTTCATTACAGGATGAGTTACCCACCATTTGTGTATCATCTACAGAGGGTGAGTACAACAGCAGTAATAAAACACCGCATATTGCAATATAATCCAATAGCCTGTAAGAATTTTGATTGATGTCATACTTTATGGTGTTGTTATACTATATTTCATGATATTGCAAGTTGTAAGAAATATTTTTGTCTTTGCCCATTGTGTGTGTGTGTGCATTCGAGGGTTTATTTCAATTGGAACGCAGCTATAACATCTTTTTAGAACATTTTCGCTAATTTCACACATGCGACAGATCAATCTGTGATCAGGAGAGAGCCATTATGTAGTTAATCTGCGCTGATAGTACGACCTGCGGGCAGCTTTGCAGCTCATCTCTGACCTTGGGCTAAAGTGCCACACCCCGGTGAACACTATCCAGGTGTCCACTGGAAGCACATCATTGATGAGACATGGAGGAGAAAATAATGATGTCACGAGTCAACGAGCACAGTATGGGCCTTCATGTACGGCACACCATCAGGGGGTGTTTTACTTTTTTGGTTGTGCTATGTTAGCAAGGAAAGAAAGTGCTTTCGATCAGTGGCTTGTAGCGGTAGATGAAATGGCTTTTAAACAAAAGATGTATTAAAAGTAGGGGGCTAAGTAATTTCCCTAATATGGAAGATTAGATTTAGATGTTAATTACTATACTACATTGATAAACAACATAATATACACCAACAAAGAAACACTGCAAAAATGTATTGTTAAGAGCTCAACACACACATGCTCTAGAAAATAATATTTATATGTTAATGCAATATGTTACTTTAAGGTGCAAATGCATGAATTACACATACCACCTGGAATCTGATTAGACTACATCTGGATGTGGTGCATGTGGCAGCTGATGTCTTTGACTGCTTTCATGCTTATTATACAGTTTCCTCACATTAAGATCTGAACATAATCAAACTAACATGTACAGATATTTACCCTCATGATCAGAACTCATTATCTGGGTGACATATCTTGGTATGATTGCTTTTGGGATGCCAGCTGTAAATGGGGCCTTTGATTAGTACTCACTATAGTTTTTTTTTCTTGCGTGAAATACTTTTCTATCCCCGAGTGAATTCTCCCCCTGCAACAAATTAATTTAATAAATTTGCTGAAAGCAAGTTGCCCTTAACTCCAATATGTCTGCCTACTAAATCAATCAATAGAGACACTTTAAGTCCTTGTTGGAGTCTGATAAACATTACCAACCTACAGTCTGAAGAAAAGCATGTTGTTATCTGGAGCAATGTTGCTAACTGGAGCACAGTCCCTGGATCACTGCCATGGCTTATAAAAAAAAAAGTTTGCAATATCGTCAAAGCTATGCATCAAAAAAAGTTACGTCTCTGAGCCAACAACAATCGGGGCCTCGCTGATTGCAAGGGACTAAAACTTTCTCGATAGATGGCTCGGGGTCCATGCAGCATCAGCCCCAGAATTGAGTACAGAGATGACAAGGTGCTCCATATTTTTCATTAGAAATATGTGGCCTCGCAACACTGACACACTCCCCTGGCCCCTTCATCTGCCGCACTCAATCCTTTTTCCTTCTTCCTTTCTCTCCCGCTTTCGCCTCCAGCACCTTCCCCCACTCTCTCTAGTCTCTTCTCTCGGGTCTGTTCTCTAGTTTGTTTTCCCCAGCCTCCCACTTACAGTGCCCTCTGACCACTGTGCCATTTACAGTACATACGTGCAACTGCAGAGACATGAATCGAATAGCACAGGGACCTGCTGCAAGGCACTTCCTCATTTTACACATCTTGATCTTCGTAATCCTCAATAAAAAGTCAAATAAGTTATGTAAGCAGAATACTGTCTTGGTTACATATCTGTGTGTTTTAGATGATTGTCTGTGTGTTGCTGAGGTGTATTTTGACAGCTGGCTGGAAATGAGAGAGTTTATATATACTTAAATCATCTGTGAGTGTTTTTTCCCAAATTCAACCTGGCAAGATGACTGCATCTATTCAAATATACTCTTTACTCTGATCATCTCTTGATATGAAAATGTAAGCAACAACTGATTTGATTTATGATTAAGTAGCCTCAATGTTGATATTACACCTATAGATGACTCAAAGTCCCAAATCCATCTAATCTGCATGTCTGTGGACAGTTGGAGGAAACTGGAACACCCAAAAGAAACCCCCACAGACTCCACATAGAAAGCCCGGGTCCTTCTTGTTATGTTATGCAATACCACTAACAACTGAGCCGCTTTGGGACCTTTCTCTAGATAATGATTGGACCACTGCTACCTAATATGCTGATGTGATACTAATGTAAGGGAATTCTCTTTCTGGTTTCACCCCATTCACAGGAAGAAAACAGTGCAGAGTCTGATACAGAGCTAATTATTTAGCTTAGTTACGGTAGTCAAACTCATTGTACCCATATTTCAGTCAGAAGTCTTAAATTATGACAAAATTAAATAAAACTTTCCTTAAACTCATATCAAATCAAGACAGATGATCATAGATGACCGTTTGCTAAGCTCCTGCCCGTTCAATGATTGTGTAAACAGCTTTGGATTTCTCTACATGCTGAAGTGGGATGCATGGTTCAAGACTTTACTGCTATCTTAAAAGATAAAGGGAGGTCTTTCCAAAACCATGAACACAAAAGTAATATAGAAATGTGTTTGCCTTCTCTAACATAAGCTGCAAATGTTTACATGTCCAGCTAACTACCTCATTGTCTGAAATTTTATCTTTTCATGCTGTACTACAAGAACAACCATTCTCCATCTTGCGGCACAAAAACAATGCTGCTCTTTAATCTATATGTCTTCTACATGGATCATCTACTGGTGAAGATGCTACTTTTTGGCCGGGACCTAAAATGTTGCCATCAAGTGCATATTTAAAGCCACTTTTACAAGGCTATCATTTCAAAACAAGTCATGCAAGAATGAGAGTTTTCAACCAACTTATGAAGCTAATGAATTAGCTAGCTAGCTATAGCGACTATCTTTGTTGCCAGCTGAAATAAGAACTGCAGTTGAGTAGAATTAAGAAACCTGCTTTTGTGTACCTCTGTGTAAATTCAGCAACCCGTTGTTTCATAAAATACTAAGCATGTCATTGGTAAATCTCCCACTGTTACTGTAAATTGGATGGCAACAGTAACTAAGGTGGGCGGGGCTTAGTGAACGGTCAATTTAGTTTTCCTCCGTCTAGCAAAAAGAGGCACACTCATGATCACACACAAATACACAGCGTATCACATGACTTCGATAAATGAATAATGAGGATATTCTCCGCACGATAGCTATACACAGAGGCCACTGCTATGACCTCATTTAAATGAAGCCAAATGTCAGGTCAAACACACCAATCAGCTCCTTTTCAACTGTCACATCCAATTAAGCACGTACACACGTAAAAAAAAATGCTTGCATGCTCAGACACACAAACGCATGTACGGCCTCGTCTTCACACAGACAGATTCATGAATAGTTACTGCTTGCAAAGATGCCAAGTAATCCATCTCATGAGCAAACACTCATCATTTTATATTAAACAGTGATAATCAAGTGAAAATTACTTAGACTCCAGTACTGACACCATATTTCTTTCCATCTCCACTCCAGTTTCCGCTCAATCACTCATCCTTCATGCAAGAGTAAATGTGGATGCTCGTTAGCAGGAAAGAATCCAGTCCCCTGATTTTCACAGTCTCTTTCCAACACACAGCCTGAGCATATGCACATATGCATTTAATGAATACACATAATGAATGATTAACCAGTGGCAGCCAAATCGCAAATTCAACACACACACACACACAGCTCTCGCAACACAGATAATAAGAAAAAGAGGGTAAAAAAAGGGATTGTTGTACCTTTGTTTCTACCTACAGTTTTTGGAGAGGAGAAAGGATCCGTGGAGATAAAAGAGGGAAGAGTGTCATCCAGCGTAGAGCACCAGAGAAAGACAGCAAAAAGTGGGGATAAGCTATTGTTAGTCTACAGTAAGCCTGTACACTGCCAACTGACTTTCATGCAAAATGTTGACAGTCATGCAAATGGTAGAGGAACGGGAGAAGCGCATGTGAGCAGCACACTCCATACTGTACACACACAACTGACACCGTACAACTTGATCGTCTTTTCGTTCTTTCTTTATATTATGATTTTAAACTTTGGTTCCCCTCCCCAGAAAATGATGTTGCTGGAAGCTTGATAACATATCGACCTCTTGTGGGTTGTAAAATGGCTACAATTGGTTGTGGGTAGTTTTGTTTGTATATTCTAAATGCTGGTGTGACCGAGCCCTAACACAGGCCGCCTCTGCAATACTCATTGTTTGTCTATTCTTCGGAAACCCCATCGGCAGAAGACAATGTTGATTTTGGACAGTTCTGCAAAAGCTGAAAATTATGTTCGATGACAAGTTTTGCTTCCAGTGCTACCTTTTTTTTTTTTTTTTAAATCATGTAATTCACCTGAAAGTTGGGGAACAGCTATTAAATGAGCCTTGCGAGGTGAGTCATTTGTCACCTGCTGTTTCCAAGGTCAAAAATTAACTTTGAACATCAACCTCAATGAGAAGTCCTTTAAAAATGCTCTGTAAAAAATGGAAATTTGAACATGTACAATTGCCTGACAAGTGAGAAAACTTCATCTGCTGATGAAGACCATGTGATATGATTGAAAGCTCCATGACAGCTGCTCTTTTTTAAGGTCAAGAATGAACTTTGATCCTCAAGTTTTTAAGATAATTTCGACAATATCTGTACATAACAACAACTGAATAGTTCATGTCAGGAAAAGATTGCAGTCATGACAAATATATTATGGTTAACTTACAGTTAAGGTCAGGGAAACACTGTGGTTATACTTTATGGATTTTTATACTGTTATACTGTGAAACTGATGAGAAGCAGCCACACACTTATGTGAAGTGCTCACTATACTATTTCCTGCATTGGCACTGAACATATATTGCACGCTGGAAAATTCATCCAATATTAATTCATGGGGATCCTGGGCTGTTTCATCTACATGCTCCCCCCCCCCTCCCCCCCTTCTCAATCATGCCACCTTTTGTTCCTTATTTTCCTCTTTTCCCTCTCTGTCTCCATGCTGCTCTTCTTCTTCTAAGCTGTCTCCCCAAATTCCAGTGATTTTCTTATCCGCCGCCCCGCTTCCCTGCTCTTCCCCCGCCCCAACCCATCGCGGCAAAGGTCGGACATGAACAGTGGAGTGTGTCACTGCATGTTAGCTGTGGAACGGAGAACAGTACACAATTATGTAATACATAGAAACCTGGGTGAAATGAGGGTGAGGAGACACAGAGGCAGAGAGAGAGAGAGAGAGAGAGAGAGAGAGAGAGAGAGAGAGAGAGGAGGGAAGGTGAGATGGGAACATGCCATGCCGCCATGCACCCTAACCCTCCCCAACACACACACACACACACACACACAAACACAAATCCACCCATTTCTCTGCAGCAACAATGGGAGCATTGCAACACACAAATGCACACAGACAGGTAGTGAAGGCACACAGCGTAAAATTGCGCCCCAAAACCAAGCCAGGCGGAGAGTGAACAAAAAAATAATAAAGATCTACAAAGAAAAAAAAAAGGAAGTACCTTGCTCTGCCTTCAGGTGTGCGAGGCCTTGAAGAGAAAAATCGGACAGACAGGGACAGAGAGAAAATTTAAGAACAACAGCACACCAATACTACAGTTGTATTGTCATTATGCATGCTTTGCATGATGGCAAACCATGGCTATCACACTAAAAGCAAAGCTTCCCCAAGTGCATTTTGAAAGCTTTTCTGTTGACACACACAAATGACTGATAAATAGAGCAACACAGTACGTGAATATTAAGTACCTCTACAGATTGTTTACTGAATAAAAGCAAATTATAACTTATATAACTGGATTACTGGTACATGTTTATAGATTGCCTTTTAAAGCTGCGATTCTTAAACATTTTTAAAAATAGATTAAAGGAAGTGTGCTTTGATTTGAACTGAAATGATGACTGGTCCTTCTTGAGACTCACCTGGTTTTCTCTGGGCTGCTGTGGAGTTTTCAGAGGAAAAGAGAGAAAGCAAAGAGAAGTCCTGCATTAGCAACACACTTCAGATGCTTTTGCATGTGGATCTAACATGCAAAAAGTACCACACACCTCTAAGCATTTTGCTGCCATGTAAGGAGCAAAGAACTGCCCCTTGACATGCCTGATCTAAAATAAAACTATTTCACTATAAATCGCTGTGGAGAGAAAACACATAAAATTTCATCTGTCCCGTCCTCTAAGGGAAACAGATTGACATTACACCTTCCCCAAACAACTCTTTCACATTTCGAATATTGTCACAGTAACATAATATTCAGCATCTCATATCACACAGAGTGCCTCACACATATAAAAAATAAAGAGACATAAATCCACACTCCTGAGGATTTATGGTGCTGTGAGGTTTGTGGATCTTGGGATGCTCCTTGTCAGACCCATACCTTTCTCCTCCACCTCCTTTTTAGACCCTTCAACTCACCCATCACCGTCTTTATTCAATGCTGACCTTAATTCAGCACACCCCTCGTGGTTTCTCAGAGGAATGCTCACTGTGGGATTCCAGCAGTTCACAGTATGGAATGTCAGAAAGTATAAGCCACACATTAGGCTCCATCGCTTGCGGCAGACTTCCTTAGCAGGATCTCACCCGTGGATGACACCTTGTGGGTATCAAACATGCCAGTCTGATTTCAGGCACATGTGGCAGGCGCACCGAGTGAATTTAGTCTGTTGTATCATTGGTTATATTTTGAGCTATTATGCGAAATCCTACTTCTTTAGTCTCAAATCTGGTGTTTGTAGCCTTACAATGAATAAGATTTCTGTAATCAGAGCCCCTTGAGACTTCAACGACTGACAAGAGGAAATTAAACAAATCTTAATTAAGACAAACTATATTAAACATTTCAAGTGTCGGCTCTAATACACAATAGCAGATATTAATTTGACTCAGTGTGGTGCCTTGATCTCTGCCCAGGCTGCACAGAGGCCTGGACTCTTTCCCATCGCTGGATTTTATTGGGGATTTTCATCCTTTATTTTTTTTTCCCTCCCTAACAGCATTAAGTCCTTGTTAAATGTCAAATTTAACAAACTCAACGGAGGACAGAAATATCATTTGAGAGGAGGTGTAGGGAGACCGATACTGTAGAAGCGGCTGGTGAAGGCGAGGTGAGATTTTTTTTTTTTTTCTCCAGTCTTCTTTAGGGAGTCCAAAATGGCTGCTACTTCTCCTCCCACACGAGAAGGATGACATTGGCAGAGGAAAAGGAAGGACAAAGCATGGGAGTGGGGGGAAGGGAGACAGTGGCCAGCTGATGGACAGCAGCGTAGCTCCAGCGCTTGAGAACTGGGGGACTCCGGACCCCTGAATGTTCTGTATGTGCCTGAATGACCAAGCAAACGTGTGTTTGTTGGGGGGGGGGGGGGGGTTTCTCTTGTCCGTGCACTCATTTAATGTGCATATACCATGCGTGTGTGTTAAACACTCAGTTTCCCATGTAGATAAAGCCCTTTCTCTTGATGCGACAGCGTCCAGAACAAGCCAATGTGCTGTGGAGGACATGTGGTCCGAGCGTAATCCCCTGCTCTATTTTACCAGCAGCTTCACCACTCAAATCCAAACATAATTTTCAGCTCGGGCACTAGACACAAATGCCCTCTGCACTGGAATCAGGCAAGTCCCTACACCATTTTTTTTTCTTTTTTTTCCCCTGACCTACTTTTTATAGTAAGATTATTGTAACTGTCATTTTTTTCCATGTCTGTTTATTAATCCCCAAAGCTAAGCCTGAAGGCACCATTTCAGCACTTGCTTAACAGTTTGCTTGCCCTAGCCTTCAATTACTAGCCTTCCATCAAGGCAATGAATATTTTTTTTAAGCAAAGGGGCCTTAAATTGTTCATTACATATGCAGGATGTGGGGTGCCAACAGAGGAAATTGGCAATCATTTTTTAATATTCATTAAACAATCCAGTGTAGCTCTTAATAACCTTGACCTTATGCATATCTCATTGTAGCTGGCTAACCCGAAGGTATTCAAGAGATTTCATAATGTCACCCTGATTAATTTAATTTAACAGAATGAGGGACAATATCCAGATCATTACCATAAAAGATACTGTTATTTGCAGTGATAATAACAGGAGGAAAATCAAGTTGATACTAAAGATGACTCTGCAGAAAGGGAGAATTTGGGAGTTATCAACGCGGCGGATTTGCCTGAAAAAATGGTGTGGAGAGCGAGTGGTGAGTGGTGTCTAATTTCAGCTCATTGCCCTGACACAGTTAGTCACACTGATCCACATGGGAGAGGAGACTGAACATGTGTTTTATGGCCAACTGTTTATGGTGCTAAGCCGCGAGCCGAGCTAGATGGTTCGGGAAGAGCTGCAGGAGCTCAGAGAGACAGGACTGTCTCGTGATTATCACTGCAGTAAGAAATAATGATGCCTCAGCAGCGGGCTAACCCAGCTATCCACATGATGCACAGCCAAAACTGGGCAAACGCTGTGGGAATGGTTGGGATGTTTCCCAGCGCAAGTGGTGCAAAAAACCTCTACCTCACTTTTCCAACCTTGTTTTTTAATTTCTTATCTCACACTTATGCCTGTTCCTCGTCTTTTCCCTTCTAGGCCAGTGGGCTAGCAGGCTACGATTAAGAATACGGCTGGCAAAATGCTTCCAAGGCCCAGTCCACTCAGTCAGTCAGCCATCTGCCCATTTTAACGAGCAGCTCGGGGGCCTCGTTGCTCCGTGTGCGTGAGTGTGTTTGTGCGTACGTCTGTAAATGCAAATGTGTCAGCATGAGTGCATATGAGGCTCGGGTTATGCAGCCTGATAATGTAACATATAAATATTCACAGGTTTGACAGATTGCTTTCATTGCTCATTAATGTACAGCATAATCAACAGCACGCCGGCAAAGACAGATGTGTTAAGCAGTTGTTCACATCTAACTGCAACCAAATGGTGAAAGTCTAATTCTCGCACCCCCCCTCCTCCGCCCCCCAAAGCATTAAGTGACTGAAGATTGCTCGAACAACAAGTATTTCAACACTTGTGGACATGTGGACATAACAATAAAAAAAAAAAAAAATCCTGCGCTGTATTTGCCAACAGTCAGTTTGAATCGACGGCAGTGTTTGTGCAGGCATTTTCCGGGCAAATTAGCAATCTCTGTCCTCATTATCCTCCTAATTATGGTTCCCTGTCTCTGTGGCATAATCAACAATCAGCCACATCAGTTAATGGGAAGGCAGAAAAGAACAGCAGTCAGATCAGCTATAGGGAGCTAACATGCCTTGCCCTCCTTTTTTTTTAATAGCCTGAAAACAAACATGGAGAATAGGTGTGTGTCTTTTTGTGTGTGAGAAAGACAGACAGATAAAGATGAAGGAAGCAAGGGGTGGTTGTTGTCCCAACAGCTGACCTCCTGGGACAAATTGGGGTACAACGGGCCTGTGGTGGAGTCACTCGTCACACTTGCTCTGCCCTGGGGCTGAGATATGACCATCTCTCTCCCTGTCCAAGCTGTCTGACTGAATTGCAACCACACTCTTAAAAACATTGGTTGTTTTAACCCAAGGATGTCATAGTTCCCCTGTCAGCTCTCAGGAAGCTCTCAGACAAATGTCCCTCCTCCTCCTCCTCCTCCTCCTCCTCCTGCTCCTCCTCCTCCTCGACAGGAGCAATGAGCAAATGGGATGAAGCGAAAAAGGGGGCAAGTCCAGCCCGTTCGCTTGACTGCTCTGCAACCAGCACATCGCGTGCTATCCTGAACAATGCCACAGGCTAACGGTTCGGATTTAAGCTTCAAACAGCTTCATTTGAGCAGCAAATGATTCAAACAAATACAGAAAAAACACAGCACGGAGAGCTGAAAATGCATTTTAAATGAAAAAAAAAACATCTTAATTGCATTAGACACAGTCTAAAATAGCTTGCAATCAGTGCTGTAGCATTCAGTGAGCATTCCCCTGATATGTTTTTTTTGTTTTGTTTTGGCAAAATGGAGTCATCCCTCAGCCATGTCAGTCTGATTTAGACTGAAGAAATGGGTCAGCAGTGGAGGATACTCGACATGGGTCCGGCCACACAAAGTTATGATTTACAATCCATACACATGAAGAAAACAGTTAAGCATGTAAGATTAAAGTGAAACTCTGTATTCTCTGTTTTATTGGTCTTATATGAAAAAAAAATGATGACATGATGTGAGTGATGCATTACCAAAAAAGAGGAAAAGTTATTCTTGGCATGAGTTGTCATTGATCTCAAGGCTACAAGCAGTAGTGTGTTTTGAAAGGTGTCAGTTTTAAATTAAGCAGCCTTCAACCAGCAGCAGGGCCATGAAAAATTTAAAAGTAGTTCACTGTACAGCACATGTAAAAGTGATTTTTCAGTGTTTCCTGGAGGGAGGGAAGGACCGGTGGCAACTTTTAAAAATGGGGCCTGTATTACATCACTGTCACAGGGCCATTTGAGAGTATATGTAAGTGTTTGCTGGGAGGAAGAAAAAAAAGCTTTGTATGCCTATATCTTTCCAGGTATAGAGATAGATTAGTGTAGGATATTGTCAAAGTGATGCAACCCTTTTACACTCCCCGAAAAGAGATGACCTTGGCACAGCATAGGAACAAAACAAAAAGTAGTAGTAGTAGTAAAAAAGTTGTTTCTCATCCAAACATTCTGTACCTTCAGGTCCCCGCACCAACCTGCAGGAGCTGAATAGAACTGAGTGTTGTAGTTTTAGTCATATCAGCTAATACCACATCCACCGCTTCCTCATCAAAAGTAATAACTGTGAAGGGAGAGGAAATGCTGAGCACATCACCTCCAATTTAGTTCCCACATGAAATATGAAGACTTTCTAAAAAAAAAAAAGGAGCTGTAAGAGAAGCAACCCACAAAGAAATATTTTGATTTCATGTCCAGTGTGAATTGCGTTAAATCTTTTAAACACACGGGAGTATAGCTACTCGCGCCTCATATAAATTACGCTGTTGTGTGAATACTACGTTGCAATCAATGCACATTTTTCAAGGCGTTTCATAAATGAAGTTCGGGGTGGCACAAATCGCATTAGGTGTAGCGGGAATAGCAACACAGTTATGGAAATTTCATTTCACTTCATATAATTCAACAGTCTGTATTGAGATTCATGGTGTAACAAAATGCATTGAGTTTTAAGCCACACGCCACTGAATGATTTGAACAATATGTATCTAATGCTAAAAACAAATATGAGGGGTTAATATAACAATTTCACACTGTATACCTGGAGGCAGAGAATCGCTGCTGTTAGGTCAGTGCTAAATTGGTAAGGAATCTCTCTGAATTTTATACAAAGATTTTAATCAATATTCAACGCTCGACACAGAAAGCTCCGAAGCCAGCCCTCTTACCTTCAGTGCAGTATCGACCTACAAATCCAGTTTTGGAGCAGTCACAGTAGGTTTCTCCATCTGCCAGCGAGCAGATCCCGCCATTCTCACAGGGGTTCTCTGTGCAAAGGCCTATCATCTCCAAGCGCACTTTCTGACTATTGATGAGCGTGGGCAGCTTACTTCCATAACTGAGATCTGTGATAATTCCCTTGAATGGTGGTAGCTCACGGACAGAGGGCAGGGTGATGGCAGATGGGCGGATGTCCCCAGGGAGCCCTCCGAGGAAGAGGTCACTGACGATCTTCATGAACTGTCGCTGAGGCCGGACCTCTTCCGTCTTGGTCTGGCCGTCCACGGCCAAGCCAGTCCGCAAATTGTGCCTGTTGATGGCAGCAAAGTGCCAGCGGCTGTCATTGACCATCTTGTCAGAGGTGATGGTGGTCTCAGCGCAGTCGATGCTGACGCAAAGTTGCAGCTTACCCTCAGATACAGTGAGAAGCAGAAAGTCGCAATATCCGCCGTCGTCGAAGTAGAGCACCAGGCCATCCGATTCTGAAGTCTTAAACTGAAATGTCAGGTCACTTCTGGAGCTGGCATCCCAGCGCAGGTAGCGAGCCCACTGACCTTCAGAGCCAGTAAACTCCAAACCTACGCTCAGGCCCAGGATGGTACTTAGCAGCAAGAGGACATGCCCAGGTAGGCTGTTGGGATTCATCGTAGAGAATAAAAGGCTGCACCAGAAGAGGGTTAGAACTGGGGATAGATCCTCAAAGTGATAATAACATCTGATTAAGTCTGTGTTCCAAGATTTATCTGTTGAATATTATATTCCACATAAATAATTTTACAGTCAAGCGGAGAATGCAATATCCGTTTTTTGTTTTCTTTTTGTTTTGTTTTGGCTTTTTTGAGGCAGATCTAATGTTGATAATTGATAGAATCTAATCTTCCAACCAAGTCTAAGCAGAGATATATGGGAAAATATCCAATTTCCACATAAAGAGGACAGGTGAGAGTGCTTGGATGAAGGTGATCCTTTGTGTATTTTGTCAGTGATTCAGAGCTGCATCTTGGGATTTTTCTTTGAGGCGACTTCCTGGATTGAAGAACACAACCTTCATCGTTGGTCCAGTTCCATGCCCCATGGTTTGATCTCCAGTTTCAAACACACTGCCAGACAGAACTGCAAACAAAGAAAAAGTTTGGTCATGAATATGTATTTTTAGACAGGGTTTTTTTTTTTTTTTTGGTTTTATGTCAGGAGGCAAGACAAAATAGTAATTTAGTTCTCTGGTAATGAATACATACATTTACAAGATGCCGAAAAATGATGTTTTTAATGTAATGCTATCCAATACAGCAGTTCTGCAATCAACAGATAATTTGTGAAAATGTTCCATTTTGATTGGCAGTGAGAGCACCACAGTTTTTAAGGCTTCATTTTGTAGTGTTGGTACATTATATAAGCATAATTGAATCAGTTCAAATGAAAAATGTTACTTAGAAAAATCAGATTATAGGAAGCAGCGCCAGCTTGTGCGCCAACGAGTTAAAGAAAGTATACAATGTCTTACAGATTTAAACAAAATCATGTCTATGGATTCAGATCAAACAAAGAGGAAATTCAGAGGACTATTTAATTCAGATTCGACTCTCCATGTGGCCATTAAATACCACTAAATATCCACTAATAACATCCATTAAGGGTTTACGAGCATTTTATGCAGGGTTCCATTTCTACCAATTACCCATTTTATTTGCAGATCAACTCAAATAATCAGTTTTATAGCCTTATTTTGAGAGTTAAATTCCCAAATACTGGTAAGCACAACCCAGAAAACGTAGCGAGAAAAAAAAAAAAAGATCTAGTAGACTGCTGTTGTTGATTCTGTGATGAGCGAAAATCCATTGAGGTGAGCCAGAACATGTGTTTAGCCTCAAACGTCAGCCTGCTATCTGTAAGGGCCTGCTGGGATCCTGATAAATATGACTAATTATCCACCGCCACTCTCTCTCTCTCATTTGCATGTCTTTGGGGGATTACAATCATAAACAGCTATTCAGAAAGATGTTAGGATGGTACCACTTCATATTCGAATCCCGCCACTATTAACATTTTTCAAATTTTCTGTCAGTGAATACATATTCAAATTATGTCCATGACCGAAACTCGGATGACACCGGTATGGAATATTAACAAGCCCTTCCTTGCTACACCTGTACTCATTCAGTTCTGTTTAAATTTGTTCAGCAGAGCTAGAAATGATTCACATGGAGAAACCTTATATGTGTGTGTACTCTTCCAGCCCTTTGCCCTTGCAGTTGTTTTGGCAGTGGGCTGCCCACCAGACAAACGCATTGTCCAATCGTGACAGTAGCACAGAACCATGCAACACAATAGGCCCTTTAACCACCTGCCCTGAATAGTTAATCTTGCTGCAGCAGGCGAGCTATTGAATTCTAGTAACTGATACCTATGCTAATGCACTGTGTGTGCACTCATGTGTGTCCCTGTGCAGGAGTGTGCATACGTGTGTCTCTCTGACAACACCGGGTTGCCAGGCTGGATCACTGTCTTTGTCCTAAAACTGACTCAGTGAGACAGCAGAGAGGTTAAAAGGTTCTGTGTGGTGATAAATAACCCTGAACACAGCTTTGTCAATCCAACCCACCAACTATAAAGATATGCTGTGTGCTGTGTGTCCCTTCAATAAGCAAAGCTCAGTACGCCTATGAAACCTGAGATGCCAGTCTCCTATGAAACTTGACCCCAGGCTCTATTCAATTAACATGACTTATTGTGTGTATTGCCTAACTGAGACATCAGGTGTCCCTTAGAGCCACAGATTTGACAGAGAATGCTAACAATGCTAGCACTAGCACTCTGTAACTAAAGCTAAACTAAAGCACCAATGGAGATTTCTCATAGAGTTAGAATTAGCCAGTGGCTCCTATTCAATTAATTGACATTAAAACTCAAATGGCTATCAGGTGTCCATGCCCTCCAATGTCTAATGTTAGCACTGTCCACCTGCTGGGCATTTTTGCATGTAAGGTTAGCTAGCCTGTAGGCTAAGCTAAATGAGGCTAATGTGGTGACAGGTCAAATTTCACACTAAATATTTTACTGACACTTTTTCTCACAGGCTTGATATAAAAGTATGCCCTTCAGCTAACCTCACGCCTGATAGCATCCTTAGCAGTCCTCACTCTGGAGGGGGAAAATTAAGAAGCTATTTTCGGCTACTTAAGAATATAACCACATGTGGTTAAGCTGCATTACAAAAACATGTTTTTTCTCCGTTAGCTTAATTAAAAAAAAAAAAAAAAAAAGTAGGCCGCACGTATCAAATTATAAAGGTAAAGCCACCTTTTTCTCGACCCCTCAGCAGTACTGTTAGCTAACTCTTGTTCTTGATAGAGTTATAAGTAAGTGATGCTAGAATAAGCACATCGTTTTCCGGGATATATACTCGTTGAATTATTAAATAGTGCAGGATATGAGATGACCTGCATGGGATACCGTCACTGACTGGCCATAAATGATGCATTGATGCATCCAGCTTCGGTGCTGCAGATTTATTGACATGTTTTGTAATATAGCCTAGCCCCCAACACGCACTAGAGACCCCTCTATCCCCTGCTGTGCTCCCTGTCTATCACAAACCTCAGCCCGGAGGAACGATTTAATCCGACATCAGTCACAGCAGACAAGGGTATCCTACATTGGCAGTGTGTCCGGACCTGCTAGTCCACTGGTTGGACAAAGCGGTGTCCAGGGACCACCAGGGGGCCTTTAAGGGGCACCAAGCGGTCACCTACAGCCGAAATAAATAACAAGGGCAAATTTCACTATACAATAGAGAGAATGTGCTTGGATGTGTGTATTGATCACGTGTAACAAATCCTTAGAATCCTTTTGATGCTTCTTTAGGAGAAATAAAATTAATTTGCCACAAAATACATCACAAAATCACAATGTAGCCCATAGGACCAATACTGTCACAGCATAAATTGATACTCACCCAATTAACATGTCTGCAAAACCCCACATAGACTACTATTAAAATGATTAAACCCAATCTTAGAGGGCTATTTAACCATAATTAAGCTTTATATTAAAAACAGCTCACAAATATATTTTTTTAAAATGTTAGTTATTAAAATGGCCAACACTCCCTGAGAGAGAAATATTATAAGGTAGGCATGAGGTCACTATAAACTCTGCAATATCAGAAATAAGTTCCTGCAGGAATATAAAATTGTACTCATGCTGTCTATTGAAAGCCCCGTTGCATTTGTCAGTCTCACACAGGCATGCTTTCACAAAATGGGCGTAATAACCAACCTTGTGGTAGGTCCTATATTAGAGTAATTTTGATCAGAAATTTGAAGTCTCCTCCTTAACGACTAAGGCTTAAAACCGACTGGAAATCCGACCCGCAGCCCTGCACCGATGAATTAAACAGCAGGCAACCTTTTTTTTTCCAGCAGCGCGCAGCTTTCCCTCTGCTTCTCGCACGGTGGCAGTCTGACTGTTGCTCAATGGTTTACAAGCCTTTGCTTTAAAAAATTACGAAACGAAATTTGAACACGACTCGGGGTATATTTGCTAACAAACAAACAAAAAAAAAACATACGTAAAACGCAGTTCCAGCTGTTTCATCTTCAGTGTTTCTGGCGGTGTGCTGAGCTGTCCCCCCGCTGAGAGACGCGAATCAGTGAGCTGAAACTTTCCGTCTCAACGCTCCTCGCTCATTCACCACAAATATATTTGTCACAAATTCAGCTTTGATAAGTCAACGTGGTCTCTTGAGATGTGATTCCCACCCCCCCAAAATCACACGCTCCTCTGTGGTTAAACTGCGGATGAGAGCTTTTAAACTAATCATCCAAACCATCCCATTGCGCTTGAATCCGCATGTCATCCCAAACTCACCAATTCCACACCAAAACCACAGAAAAGGAAAATTCTTGGAGAAAAGCTCACGGATCCCAAAACACAAACACATTCCCAATACACTTTATGCGTAAGAGACGGGGTTAACAAACACGAATAGCCCAATTTGAATTTGCTCCTACCTTTTTGTGCAGAGAGACGATTCCGGATGGATAAAGCCTGTGTATAAATACTGAAAATTATAATATTCCAGAGCAAAATTCCATCCAGAAACCGTAGTATTTTTTAATTATAGTCTGTCCGGGGTGGTGAGATGCTGATGCCTGTGATGAGGAGGTTATTGAGGGAACGGCAGCGGTCCTCCTTCCCCCGGCTCAGTGAACGCGCATCTCTCAGCTCGGCTCACTCAGCGCAACTGATGATGGGCCCCTGGATTTCTCCCACACTGAAGCTCTGACCCGCCTTCTACACAGGAGTCTACACAGTGGGGGGAATATCATTTCATTTGGCGAGAAAATACAGAAAATAGCCCCTCAGGACAAATTACCAGTAATGAAAACTCTTTATTCCTTATTCCTATTCCTATTCATATGTTGTTTGCAGTAAAATACTACTATTCCTAATTGTAAAAAAAAAAAAAAAAAAAAGGACATAGTGTGCAGACCACATGTACACTGAGTGCCCAACGTATGCCAGTGAATTTGTATTTTGTACATACATTTGCAAAACCTTAAAATTGCTCATAATTTTAGGTGGTTTGGCTGATATACTAGTTTGGCTGAGTGGCTTAATGGTAGATCCACAAGGTACAAGGTGACCGCTGACAGTCTGGACAGTATTAGCTTGCCCAGAAGTTGCTCCTAGTTCAGTTTTAGTCCAATTTTAGTTTAATAGATTCCAGAAATGGAAGCACAGAGTGAAAATGTGACTTTTTTATGGAGAAAATCCAGATATGTTGAGTATCAGGAGTTCAGTACCTTGGACAGCTCTCTGATATTAGGACTGCCAGCCAACATGCAAATTCCAAGGTGCTGTCCAAGGTACTGAAACCTGGACACAGCTGGAATTTTGCATGTTGCATCTGTAGTCCTAATGTCAGGGTGCTGTCCAAGGTGCTGAACTCCTGTTGAGCATGAAAGAGTGCAAGATGACTGTGCAAGGAGGAGAGAACAGGAGAGATCAGCTCTGTTCTCACTTGAAAATGTTCTTATGCTTTCTCTATGATAGGCTGTTATATTTATGTATGCCACAGAACAGAAAATAAGCATCATGGTAAAGTGCAGTGAGCCTTATAACACAGAATAACATACATTAATGCTGTTATGACTGCGCCTACTGCTGCTGCTGTGATGTTGATGGTAATGATGGCCCTGAAACAGGCTATAACTCACAGTGTGCAGTGTATAATGTGGATTCGACTTTTTGTGGGTCTAACATATCTAGTGCTGTGTTGCAAAAGAGGAGATCATGGCACCCAGGTTTGGCCAATACAGCTATTGATCCAGAGTATATATGTTTTTTATTTACACTTTGTTACTGTGCATTCCTGACTTGACAATAAATGCTTTATATACAATGTAAAGCTTTAATTATTATAAATATAAATATTTGAATATGTTTAACATGCACCACTCTCAAACGTTATTTTTATCCTACCACTTATTCTACAGGTAGCCCTCTGCCTCTAGAGATGATGATGATGAAGGTGTTGATGATACTGTTCTTGTTGTTATGTAACACTGATCTGAAAGCAGAGTTTACAGAGCGCTACAGAAAGAAATACAAAAACAAGAATGACCTAATACATGCATAATGAGAAGATTAAACTGACAAGAAAAAAAATTATCAAAACAAGTGGATAAAAGCAAAAGCTTCGCATGAGATTGCATTGCATTAGCATATCTAAGTCCCACAGGCAAGGTCTTGAAGGAATGCCGAAGGGCCTTTAGTGTCTAGACTGAGGGTCAGTCATGAGGGTCCTGCCTTGATCCATGACTTACAGGCCACTGAGAGGTCTTTACATATCTGGGCAACAGACCAAGTTTAAACATACTATGTGAAATCTAACTGGCAACCAATGGCAAGATGCTAAATCGGGAGATACATGGACTCTCTTTCTCTGGCACAGATTCAAATTCTGGCTGATGCGTTGAAAAATAGCTTGAGGCATGAGAGTGACTTTTGACTGAGGCAGTACTAGAGGGAGATAAGAAGAAAAGCGTCAATGACCTTCTCTTGTTCTGTGAAGAATAAAAAAAATTGGACAGACCACCATGAGTTGGAGTTTTCTGGAGGTAGAGGAGCCAAAATACACGCATTTGCAATTTGTGTGTGACCTGATTCTAAAACGTTTGCAGACATACAAAACTTGCTCTATGCAAGGCATTCCCTAAATGGCCTGTACACCCACCCTACACAACACTTGTTTTTTAGGTTTTATCACTGATAAGACATATTTTTAGGTCTATATACACAAACAGTACTTTTCAGAGCATGCTTAATCGACTAACCTCAACATCATGACTAAATTATTACTTTTAATGCAGCTTTTAGCGCGTGGGGCAACTTGGACTCCTGTCATTCTTTATACATCTTAAGACTAAATACTATGCAGAGCATTGACTAAAACTAACTAAAAACATTCCTGTTCTTTGCCCTAACAGTGTGTTATATTCAGTGCAGAAAATACACAGACAGAAAAGGAATGGGCCTAAAATACAACCATGTAGGAGGCCGCAGGTGAAATCTGTTACTATAACCAACTTCTCACTTTCCCCAACAAAGCACTTTCTCTTAGAAAGGTAGGATCTAAGCCAACACAGTCAGAGCTATTAACCCAACACTAGAGGTGGTGAATTACAACTGTATGATGAATTGAGTTAAATAAAGCAGGAACTTCTAATCAGAATCAAATTAAATAATCTTTTGCATCTGCTGTTAAATTGAGGCTGTTACACTGAAAGGGGCTGCCTGGCTAAAACAACATTTGGGCAGCTGTGTTTACCCTGTTGCAATTGCAGCTCTGACATGGATAAAGTGAAAAAGGAATGAACGGATAACTAGGTTGAGGCCTGATAGATGAAGGTCTCCCTGCTTTTGCTAAAGGAAATGTTATAAGTGATTACAGTCATTATTTGTACCACTAAGACTACTAGTTAGTTCTAATATGTTGATGAATTTTATTGATTCCCTACACCAGTGTTGCTTAGGAGCCAACCTAAGCCAATACAATAAAATATAAAACAGTACAGCTTATGACAAACTTGAATCATCAATATAAAAAAAATGATTATAATGGAAATGATGGTGGTAATAAAATGTAATCCTTTTCTTATTTAACCTATTTCAAAGTCTGAAATAAAATCTGATTTTAGAAATTTTTTTCTATAGTGCTCGAAGAGGGTGGTCAAGCTCTTTTGTTGACTTGCCAACCTGTTAAAAACACTGATCTAACAACATGAAACGTGTTTGCTTAGGCTTTAATTTTTGAGTCACACGGGAGTCTTTTAACCTGACCACACACATGCTGACTTTTTTAGATTGCCAATACATCACCAGGTCCATGCATGAGCTTGATATTAAAGCTAATCCAGTGACATATTAAGCAGGTTTTAGGGCCTAATTAAAATGGAACAGTGATGAAAAGATCAACAGCTCTGTCTAATGAGCAACAGCAGAGAGAAACAGGCTGCAAAGAGAATGAGAGAAAAAAAAGCAAAGAAGTGTTAGAAGTGTTAGAATGCACACAACATTCATGATCCACTAAACACAGTGTGCTCAACCTTCACAACCCTGACAAAAATGCATGCACACACAATGACAAATGAAAGTATCTCTTTTGCAAATAAATCACTAAAATCAAAGACAAAAATGCCTCAAGCACGCTCAGTTTCTCACACAAGGTTTTCTACCCTCCTTTCCTCTGTACTAAAAGGCATAATAAATGAATTATAACCCTTTGATACTTTCTTCAAACTGAATTCAACACAAGCTTCTGGTTTACTTTAATAACACCCCAGCTACTTGTTCTGTAATCATGAAATGAATTTCCTGCTGCCACAACAACTGTTGTAATATTTACTATGTATTATATATGCTATGATGCAAAAAATGTATTAATCATAGATTAAACACCTTCCTACTGCATGTAGAGTGGTTTTGAACAATGCTTAGTCATCATGCAGAGGAATTATATGCAGCAGTTGTGTTGTGCGTAGCTGTGACATGTGAGCATGCTCCAAACTCCAAGATGTGACAGGTTGAACAGGCACTGTAACAAGGTTTCTCACTAGTGACATGTCGCCTTTTACATCTTTGTTTCTTATCTCTCAATGGCCTCCTGTATTTCACTGTATTTTGGATTATTTTCCCTGCTCTTTATAATTTTATAACTTTATTTCTCAGAATAGAGATTGTCTAATCATGGCTTAGAAACCTGCCTGTCAAGCTCTGGATTCTTCCAAACACTGATACACTGATACACTGAATTTAAAGAGTTGAAGTTTGATATAGTATTTACTGTTGATTTAGCTTTTCCAAAACCAAAAATACAACAGCAAAATCATGATGAATGGGTTTAATTATGTGTTCATCTGCTCTGTTATGAGCTGCAATTGCTAGCATGTCCAGCTGACTGGTAACATGTAGTAACCTTGCTATTCTATCAAGGCCAAAAGTTATCATTATCATTAGTGTCATCATTAGATTAGTTTGTGGGGTTACAGGTGTTTAAAAAGGGTTACATTAGAATTTAATTTTCTTCCATGTATAATATGAAGACTAACTAGTGCTATACTGCAGTACAAAAACATTGTTTTTTCTTTATTTCCTGATTTGATTTCCTACATGCATCACCAGCTAGTGAGGCTGCTGACTTTTTGCCTGGTATATGCAGCTTTAGCCTCAATTATTTAGCATGATATGTAGCCACTAAGTGCATATTTAAGAGAGCTTTAATTGTGTTCTCATTTCAAAAAGAGTCAGCTGGGAATATTGCTGCAGACAGCGTTTTCAACCAATTCATGGAGATAATGTTAGCTTAAATGGTTAGCTAGCTACAGACTGATAAAATCTGCCAGTGACAGTTGTCATTTCAGCCAGCAAAATCGTTTTGCCCGCTTGACACAGCATGCTTGCTTTTATCTACTTTTGTTGGAAATCAAGGACCCAATGTTTCAAAAATTACAAAAAGAATTTCATTGGTCCATCTACCCCTTTTACTAGAACAAACTGTCACTCATTTCTGAAGAAACCAAGCATCTCTTCAGTTCCAGGGCTTTTTATGTCCAGTACTCTGGCTAGATCAGTGGCCTTGTGGCTCAACTGTCTGCCCTGATAGTGGAAGGCTTGGAGAGGAGTTTGATCCTTAATTGACTCCTCTCGGCATGATATTAACTGCAGCCCTGCACAAAGGAGTGTGCTAAGCCTCCACTTACCACAGATACAGCAAATGAGCTAGGCTACTAACCTATTAGCCTTTAGTTTGAACAAGGCTTATACTTACACCACGGATAGATGACACTCTGCCACCACTGTCCATATGTGTGCTCTCTGTACACACAGCAAATATCCATTATCTCCTCTGATTGTTCCCATTGTGATATTACTAATTTAATCGCCGCATCTCTGCTTCCACAAACTATCATGTTTCTCTGATAGGTGAAGTGTTTGTATGTGCCATCTGTGTGTGTATATATATATATATATATATATATATATATATATATATATATATATATATATAGAGAGAGAGAGAGAGAGAGAGAGAGAGAGAGAGAGAGAGGCCTGGTCATTACAAATGTTGTAGCCTGAGATAAAGCATCTCAAAAAAATCCAACCCTAGACGAGAAGAAACTCTTTGTTCTAACAGGGAAGTCAGTTCAATACTTCAAGCTGCAGATTGTTCTAAAGATTCCTCTATGACCAGGGTGCAAAATAAGAGAAAATTGTTTTACCAAGTGCCAAGTAGATCCCGGGTACCTGGAAGAGCAGTTATCATATTGAGTAAGACTGATAGTACTGTTGCTTCTGCTTAAGGTGACACAGAATATTATGTGGCAATCTGGCTTTGAAAGTACATCCATCATGCAGGCTCCTTAGGCTAATGATCATGAGGAGGACACCATAATGTGATCTGTTCTATAATGTGTATGGTAGGCTATTTATAATATATACAGCAAGACATGTTGTACAAACCAGAGACAATAAGCAGGGAAACAGTTTTGCTGCTTAAAACAATGTTGCTTATATGAGATTTCTCTCATTCTAATTTCTTTCGTCTAATTTCTTTCATTCTTAATACTCGCTATAACAGTATAACATTTACTTAAGTACTGTAGGTGCAATTTCACTCAAGTATTTTCCATTTTATTATGCTTTATATTTCTACTCCCCTACATTTCACAGTCCACTGCATTTGTTTGACAGCTCTAGTTGCTGATTATTATTATTATTATTACCATTTTAAAGATTTAACTTACATAAAATACAGTGCACTGTTAAAGATTAAACCAACTCCTTACAGAAAAAAAGTTTTAAGAAAAATCAGTGTCTAGTTGGGCCCTTTATCACATTTCAGATGTCTATATGAGCTGTTAGCGGTTCCTCTTTAAATTTCTCAGATGGTTTTTATTTAAATAACTGCCTGAGGCCAAAAGATATGCAATTATCCAATATTTCCCAAAAAGCAAAGATAAAAGAAGATGAATTCAAGTTTATGTAGAACAATTTTGATTCTCATTCTTTCCTACCTGATTAATCATCTCAAAATCCTTCAGATGTATCTTATGACGAACCACTAGAGTAAAATACTTAACAGTATGTAAAGTAAAAACTAGCTCCACCTCAACCAGGTACACTAATATAATGAGTCTTACACTCTGATGCTTCAGTATTAATGATCTAAAAATGGCATATATGATAATATATTCAGTTAGTGTCAGGTTAGAGCCATGTCAATGCAAAACTAGTACTTTTATTTTTGATACTTAAAGTTAATTTTGCTTCTGTAAATTAGATGAAGGAAAATTTTGAATGCATGGTATTTGTCTTGTTTACATTTTTCATTAGTACTTTCACTTAGATTAATGATTTGAATACTTCTTACACCACTACTGACATCCACCTACTATATATGTCCAAAATTCTTGTATGCTAACAGTCCACCCTAAAGGTGTGAATAATCAGATTAATGTGTGTGTATCAGTATATCACTTCCTCCACTGTGTGCCAGAACAATACATATCAACAAGCCTACTGCCAGTGGCTACCACCTGTTATGGTGTTATCAATAATCCATGAGGGTACTAATAATGCTGTATCATGGTTTACCACCTCCACGCTGAAGGTCACATATTTCCTCACACACACAAACACACACACTCACTCACACAATGATAGTGATTGATCCTAATCGTACTTATTTTACCTCAAATCCCAGCTGCCGGTCGGTCATGGAAGAGGCTGTTAGCGGGTCAAAGTGATTACACTATCAAGGACATCTATTAGAATCCAATTTGGCCAGGTTGGGCCCTCAAACAGGCCCAGCTAACCTCCTTAATGAACATTCATTTATCTCCTGTTGTTTGGGAGCTGTTGCGTGTGAGTTCTGCAGCTTTGGTGCTAAGCAGGATGGATGTGATATTTAGATCAATAGGTCCAGCTTATGGGGAAAAATGTGATGGTATGCAGATGATAAGAGGGTGATATTTCATTGTAAATGTCAGTGTAATGTAACCATCAATGCCCAGGGTAGGGGGGCTGTGCACACATATATATATACGTATATAAGACTGTATACCGTATATGCAGCAACTTATAGAGCACGCCACATGAAGGTACTTCTTCTATCGTTCCCTCTCATACCAGCAAGAATCTATTTGAATAATGAGGAGAAGCACCTGTCAGCCTTGCTTATCTTGACACAGGGACTGTAGTCCAAACACCTACATACATCTGAAGGGGAAAAGAGAGAGAGAGAGAAAGAGAGAGAGAGAGAGAGGGAGAGGGACAAAGAGACAGAGAGCACACTCACTGCACTGCAGGGTACCTGCATGTTTTTTTAACCACATACCTCGGAGCTTGAATAGACAATCGCCAGAGAGGTGCCAGTGCCGTAATACCACATCAATCACCGTCCTCACCATGAAAAACTGCTTCTCTAAGATTAGATCTATCACTCTCAAGAGCACATGTTTAAAATATGCCATTTGAAGAACATATAACACAGAATATGTACTCTTTGGTGGATACTTTTATTCAAAAGCACTTCACTGTGACCTGTTTGTTTAAAGTATGTCTTTTAGTAGCTTAATATTTGTAGCACGATGATACCAGTGTACACTAAACTGAATTGCAAGTGTTATCCCACAGTCCAATTAGTGGTCTCTATAAATTTGTTGCAGTGTGCTCCATTCCTCTGTCACATCTGTTGTGTGAGCCTATCATCTAACATCCCCAACTTTTTGTGCCATGTTTCATCTAATAAACTACACACAAAATAAAATAAAAAATGAATCGGATATACCTTGGAGTAAGCTTCACATACATACTGTCACACTAAAAGCCTTTGAAACTTAAAGTATAATTGAAACAGAATTTGCACTGGAACAAAAGTGGAACTGATCCTTAACTTAAGAGCTCACTCTCGCTTGCAAGCTGACAGGAAATCATTGTGTTCAGCCTATGACACTTGAGTCAGGCCTCCAGTATGGACCACTGATATTTCATCATCTTCACCACAGAGTTCAGTAGAATTGATAAAGTGTAAGATGGATCAGGGTCTCCTGGTGACTCAGCGGGTTACAGCATAGACCATATACTGCAATGATCTTAGCTTGTGCAATGATATTCGCTATCTTGACTCCTCTCCACAACCCTGTTACATGTCTCCTGAGCCTCCACAGTAATATCTCTGATATGACAGAAAAACAAACTTCCAAAAAGTTTTTTGCAGAACAAGAAGATAAAATAAAATCAAATAAGTCTCATTATTGAAATGCAATGCTTTAGTTTTAATAGTTTTATTTAGTTTAGTATTTATTCCCTTATAAAAATAACTAATGGTGTACAGCCTTTCTTACAAACATGATATTATTATGACATAGTAGGATTTTATGCATGCAGTTTGTGCATTTGAGCATATTAATTTGAAAGAAATGGCTGCACTTGAACAAACATGCCCGTCTTGCTCATCCCAAAGGCCAACTGTTCATTTAGTCATGTCAAGGTGAGTGTAACAGAAAATAAAAACCTCAATATCAAAGTGAAATATTGCTTTTAGCGTAGCATCTGACGCCACAGATCCAGACTGGTAAGGGTCTTGGCAAGACACTCCAGCCACCTGGTCGCCCAGACACCCTGACACCTGGCAGGGCCGACTGTGTGATACCTAAGTGTTTCAGACTCTGGACAGATGGTTGCGTGAAGTGAGATCACACACGCAGACAAACGCATAATCGCAGACACTTACAGTTTGGCATACAGTTGCCTCACACAAATAATTTATGTGAGCCAGATGCATTGCAGATCTGCCATCTAGACTCTCAAACACATGCATACAAACAGATAGTGCTCAGGTCCTTTCCGTGCGTTGTATTCATGGGAAGATGAAAAGCTTTTACACTTGATACCAAACGTTATTTTTTATATTAGCCTTTACATCACCTTGAAAGACCCTAGATATGAGTTTAATGGTTTTAATAATGTATGAGCAATGAAAATGTATCTTGCCAAAAGCATAAAAGTTTTATGAGAAAAAGATTTTTCATATTTACTAACTCCCTATTTATGTCATTGTCAACAAAATATACTGAGCCATCTAAATGACTATACTGTATATACTGTATGATCTATGTCAATGCTGGGCAGAGGTTCAAGCCTCAGAAAAGGTTTTAGCACACCAAGATATGACTTTCACCCATCCGCTTTCTTGAAGACAGACTCGCAGGAAGAAAGACGGTATGTCTTGGTTACTCAGACTTTTCTATGTGAGAACCGAAACAAAGGCCAGGCGCCAGATTTTGAATAAGGAGAATGACAAAAAGAGAAAAGGAGGGAGAAAAACAGACAGAAAAATACAATGAAGCCCTCTGCCCCTCCAAACTACTTCAGAGGCAGAGTGGGTGAAACAAAAGCAGGCACAGAGTGACAAACAAAGTGATGAAAGCCTCAAAATTTCGAAAAAGATGACACATTTCTTTCATTTGCAGAGAGAACGCCTGCTTATCAAAGCAACGTACAATATAATGCTGGAGTACGAGTCATTTTTTCTTTTGTTCTCCCAGCAATTGTACTGGAAATCATATGGAACATAAATCATGTGGACATTTCTTTATTTTTCACCATGCACGCACCACTGCCATATGCTTTCAATTTGTTTTTCAAGGGGCCCTTGGAAAAGAGCTTTGATGCCATTCAAGAGAAAGAAAAAAAAGAGAGAGAAAAGGCACATTTCATTGAAGTTGCCCCCCTTTGGAAAATAAAGCCAGTGTGTATTAAAGAAGAGAGGACGCCGTCTTATATCAAAGCCCTGGAATGACTCTCAGCTTTAGTGAAGGTGTAGTGCATCAGAGAGGGAGAACTCCTACCACTCCCAGTCTTAAAATAAGGTGTAGCCACCAGTAAGACCAGCACCACCCTCTCTCTGTCTCACCAAGATCAGTTCATTCATATTCCCTACCTTCCATCTCCAAGGCAATCACTCATGTCTCAGTCGTAATGGAAGGTACAGCAGTCACTTCGACCTAGCGAGAGGGAGCTCCTATTATTCCCTCATTGCGTTGACGGATGATTCCTGGATGCGATAGCAAGAGAGGGAGAGAAAGATGTAATGTAGAGAGAGATAAAGAGATAGAATATAAGGGAGAAGGGTAATGTTCGGGCCGCTAATGTTTGCTTTCAGATTTGAAATAAAGCTGCTGTGGGGAGATAGAAGACAGATCAATCAATGCACACAGAACAGGGTTAGCATTCTGGGTCTAAGCAGGTGATTTGTCTGTGGGCTGCAATGGAATTGGACATTCATACAGGAATGGTTATGAATATGGAACCAGGCGGTGACTTTGAAAATGGAACAGTTCAGGATGAAGCGCTTCAGTAAGCCAGTACTGCAGTGGGAACAAGTGATGTAGTCTGCGAGGCAGCCATTTTTCATACTCATGTATAAATTCCCCAACCAGGGCTTGGGTTCACCTCCTTTGGTATTTTATGTGCTGTGATCTTTCTTCCTCTGTAACAATTGCTGACTTCACAGCATTTAAATGAAGAGGACATGAAGAAAGAAAGGAGAAAGAAAAGTGTAATTAATCCCATGTCCTGCAAGAAAGTGTGTTCATGTGTTTGGCAATTTGCAGGATTGGTTCAAGTTATTCAAGTCTGTCTTGAATATACAGTTTGACATGATATATTTGGGAAATACACTCAGTTTTCTTGCTAATACTTACATAAGAAGATCAATACAGTTCTCATGTAAGCATGCTAGACATGAAGCTCTATCCCACAGGCAATAAGCTTTGCTCAGCATACAGACTGGAAGCAGGGAGAAACAGATAGCCTGGCCCTGTCTGAAGCTAAAAAAATATGCCTACCAGCACCTCTAAAGTTTACTTATCAACATGTTGCATCTCATTGATTAAATCTGTAGAAAAACCAAAAAAAGTTGTGATTTTATAAGGAGTTACCTCTGGACAGAGGCTAGCTGTTTCCTCCTGCTTCCAGTCTTCCTCTAAAGTTCACTTCCTGTTTGGTTTTTGCAAAGATTTAAAAAAGTGTAAAAGCAGGATGATGGGGAGTCACTGTTCCAAGCCAAGGCGGTCCGACACATAACCCCTCTTGAAGATGCATTTTGTAAAACCACGCCACTTTAGTCTATAAAGATAGAAGAATTTTAATCAGTGTTCTTTGGAGGTGCTTGTAGGCTGTTTTTTTCCATTTGGAAAGAACAATTTTCATCTGTTTTTAGTGTGTATGCTAAGCTAAGATAACTATTTCCTGGCTCCAGCCTCTTATTGAAAAGACAGATTCTAAACACAGGTACAAACTACAGGCAGGAATGGCTGGACCACAATGGCACTGAAGCACATTGATGATGTGGCAAAGGAGGGTGGGAGAGTGGAAGGTAAATGTTCTCTGGAATTTAATGAGGGAATGAAGGACAGATGTGCAGGGAGAGGTCAGGATCCAAACACTGGCAAAGGGCAAGAAAGTCCAAGGGACTCTGGTGGAAAGGAGGGGAATGGCAGGGTCTGGAAAGTTCCATAATGAAGAGCCTAGTGGAAATGAAAGTGTCTGAAACTGAGGAGGGAGATGGGGCAGGTGAATATGGAACCAGGCAGTGACTTTGAACCAGGCAGTGACAAGAGTATTAAATTGTGTGAAGATGTGTTTTATTTCTTCTGAATTCATCGCTTTATTTCTACAGTAAGAGGATGATGTGTCATTTCTTTCAAAAGTTACATAATCTAATTTTAAAGATTTTTGGAATCATGGAGGTATAAAACTTACTTACTCTGAGAATTATTGTTACAACCCAAATATTTCTGAACACAGACACAACTCTTTGAATTCCATTTGTCAGTATAACCGTTCAATTTACCGTCTATGCAATGGCACCAATATACAGTGACGTTATTGTCAGTGAGCACACGTGCGCAAGTGTGGACACATGTGCAAAAAAAATGTAAATAACACTGAAGTTTGTAGCCATTAGTAAATGTCAAAAGCACATGCACAGTTCAGTGTAGAACTGAGGTGCAATTTCGTGCAACCAGTTTGTTGTTGAATCACGCCTATCCAGCCCTAAATCAAGCTGTGCCCTATGAATCAGCTCTGCCCTTGTGATTCATAGCAGCTGATTTGGATCTGAAAAGTCCTTCCCTCCCACTTACACTATCTGATTGGCTTCCTGATGAAGCTTCCTCCCATCTCCTTCCATTTGTCTAATGAAGAGACTATTGATTACTCATGCAGACAGATGGACGGACAGATGGACACAGAAGTAGTGACAAAGAGAGAAATAAACATACAAACAAATACAGAAGGGCTGCAGGGCGAGGGCACAAACAGACGGACCAACAACAGATAGTCAGTATGAGCCAATGTGTGTGAGAGATCACACCAAGATGGAACAATCAAAGAGTGATCGTTTTTACATATTTGAATCAAAACATGGGGCCATTAACGGATGCACATTTTGCGTTTGAGATGCATCCTTTGGTTAAACATTAGATTAAATCATCTCTAATTCTTTCTCATCACATTGGACTGAATCCACACCCTTTATCTCCCTACTTATTTAATTGCTAATTAAGTAATTACCTAATTACTGATTAAGCTTGCACTTCCATCATCAAAACTCCATTCTGTTCTATGTGGCAGTACAGTGAACACATGTTTACCTAGCATGGTGTGTTTATGATTACTTAGATGAATTAATAAGGTCAATGGACTTAAGAATTATTTTAAACCTCTTACAGTTATAATCCTTAAGATTTTTTTGATGAGCCTTTTTTTGGCAAATATGGTATATTGGCCAGCATTTTTTCTATAATTGCCGTTCACCATTTCTACATTGAATTCAATGCACAAGGGATTAACAGGAAGCCATACATACATGTAACTCAATATTAATGTAATATTAATCTGCAAATGCTGCTACTAAAAGTAATCACATTTGTCTTCAAATTAACCCGGATGGCAGCCTTGAGGATAACAACTTTTAAGTCCACCATCCCACCAGTTGGTGAGTCAGTACAAACTCAAGCTGCAGTCAAACATTGTTCAAACTCACAGAACTTCATTTTAAATTCTAGTGGTGATCCCAAAGTTTCAAAGATACCAGATATGTCAGGCTGAATTTGGGGGGAAATGTGTATAAAATGATGCAGGAGACATCTAGAATATTTTCCATTTGATGGAAAAATCACGGAGCCTTTGGGTTTCAAGAGACACTCGCTGTGAAGATAGCCTCAATGAAGGGTTGGAAGAACCTGTTATGGAATATATATGTTATACTGTGACAGTGTGAAGTAAGATGTTTTTCCAATCTTGAAGTTACTTAAATTGGAATAATGGGGAAATGTTAAGGGTAATTCTGGTCCAACTCATGATTAGGCTGTTTTATTTTATTTTTATCTCTGACAAATTGATCAGGCATTTATGCTGACAGACATGAAAGAAGAACATTCATACATACTCAACAAACAATAACACAATATAACCTCCCCAAGATTGGGTATCTAACATAAAAATATAATTAAACTGTTGAAAACAAAAGACAAAAATGTTGAATACATTTTCATTACATTCATCTGATGTTGTCTGTGTTGCCCTCTGAGTTACTTCTATCACATGAGTATCCTCCCCCACTTCCTTGCTCTCCTTCCTCTGTAGTCAAACCCCTCTAAGACAGGGCTCTAAGAAAGCTGATCTCCTTTGATTCTCTTGGACTAGGAGGAGACAGAGGGAGAGAGAGAGAGAGAGACAGAGAGAGAGAGAGAGCAAGAGAGAGACAGAAAGGGAAACCGAGGATTCACTCAACAACAGCACCGGTCCTCTCATCCTGCCGCCGGAGCACACTTGTTTCCCTCAGAACTTCTGTATTCTTCCCAAGGCTAGAGAGATGCGGTGAACACGGGGGGAAAACGGGAGAGAGAAAGGTGTAAAGAGAGGCAAGAACAGGCTCTGCATACAGACAAAGATTTAGTCGAGAAAGGGAAGGGAGAACAGGGAGAAAGAGAGAGGGTAGAAAAGTCACGGATTAGACACAAAAAGAGATTTGAACAGCCTCTATTGAGTCTATGCCATACTGTCTAAGTAGTAGTTGAATGCGTTTCTTTTAATAGAATTAAATAGACCTTTGGGTTCTGAGTCATATGTGCTGTAGAGAGGTTCAATATATAGCAAGAAAGTGGTTCCAATTACCCAACTGTTATTAATTATAATTACAAGCCAGTGACCACTCCTACTATATATAATGTACTTAAGCACCTTTTGTTTTTGGCTGCACACGGAGAGAGGAAGAGTAAGTGGGGGTGGGGGGGGGGGGGGGTTTGTAGGAGAGTTTTGCTTCTTAGCCGCAGCTTCTAATTGATTTGGTTGCTTAATCCCACTTGGATTGAGTTAGGAGAGAGTGCTGTGTGATTGAGGCATTTGAATTCCCTCGGTGAGATGCAGCGGCGGCATGGAGGTCATTTAAACTGAATGTGGATCAGTCACCACTCATGTTTACTCTGAGGATTTGGTTCCCGCTGACGACCAGGACTCAGTCTGTTAGGACAGATCATCAGCGAGGCCATCGACTGTCTGCTTGTGTGTGCACACGTTGCCTCTCTGACTATGCAGTGTCACTCATCAGGGACGTGCAACATGTGCCCGAGAATGAACCGGAGTGAGTAAGAGTGGGGCAGGGGAGCATTTCGATGTGCCATTTCAAGAGGGCGTTGCTAAAAACATCTATCAAATGTCCATTTTTACACCCATGTTCCTCCTTGCCACATGTTATTCCCCTATCCCCTCCTTTTCCACATGGCTTTAGAGGAATGGAGCAGCTAACTTTGCTGGCAGCGCAAGTGAATATCCATGCCAGAAGTGACTATGGGTCTCTTGACATTATGAGGTTAAGCACAAAAGAAACACATATTGAGGCTTAGCTCTGGACTAATATTGGAATGTGACCATGAAAGACATTTCTAATCTGCTCAGCCAAAATCACATTAACTCCCCTAATGTATTTTCTCCACACTAACAGAGCCGGGTCTGGGAACATTTTTAATGGGAAACTTTCCTCTTTACACTGCGGCTAGTGAAGGAGAGGGGAGAAAAGTACAAGGAAATGCTTCTTCTGTAACTAATCTAGGCTGATTTTGGAAGCGGGGTGAATTTTTTTTTTTTTTTTTTTTTTTTTTTACACTTGAGCATCCATAGATGGCTGGAAACAAAGCTCTGCAGATTTCCCCCCCTAATAAACACAGCGCAGATCTATCAGAGTCACTTTCCGCAGCGTGTCAGGGCAAAGAAAAACCACCAGTCCATTCCAAATATGAAACAGCTCTCCAGGCAGGAATATAAGAAATGGCACCCTCCTGAAATGTGAAGCCAAGCAGGACGGCACTAGAAGACAGATGATTGGCTGTCAGGATCTCTCTAAGACTCGCTGATCATCACACGGAGCACGCAGACTCTCTCTCGGGTCCCCTGGGGGATTGTGAGAGCTCGGTCTACAAAGCAAGGGAAGGAGAGAGGAGCGAGAGTGAAGAGGAGGTCATTAGGAGGCACTTTATTGAGGAGTGGGGTATGAAAATGAGGGCAGCATATATGAGCCACTATGAACTCATTCTACAAGGTTATTCATAGAATTCGTAATTACAACGCACGCACTTTCTGCCCATATGCCACATTTCCATAAATGTTGATTATTAGCTGTGACAAAGGTTTCATCAACATGCCTTTTTCTGTGACTAAAACATGTGTTTAGGCTGCCGTGGCCACATAATAGTGTACAGTGATGAGATATTTTCAGTACTGCAGACCCACAGTTACTGATGAGGAAGTGAAAGCCAACAACAGGCTGCACATGATTTTACAAAACTGTCCTGCCAAGAAAAACAAGAGCATTAGTCGTTACAGCAGATATATCCAAAAACAACATGAGTTTACCGTCAAGTGACAGACACCTTCAGCTGTCTTGTCCGCAAAGAAGGAAACCGTGTGACATTGTAGAGCAACAAAATCTGCAGACAGAAGAGGTTGCGAGGTGTGTTGCTGCGCGAAAGAAAAGTGTTGGATCTTAATATGAAAAACAGCAGTTTGCACATTCGTACATAAAAGGAGTCCATCCAAAATCCTTACAATGTCTGAAGAAAGCAAACAAACATTGGAAAAAGCCTGGGTCAAGTTTGAATCCAGGATCTTATTGCTTTACTCTTTCTCACCGTGCCACTGTTTATTAGTAAGCACTATGGATTACTGATTGTTTCTTATGAGCATGTCTTCAGTTCTGAAAAACAATCTCAACAACAAAATGGCAGGCTCCGTGGAAGGGGACCCACTCCCTATGTGGATATCAAGGACTCATTCTAAGGTAATGAAATCTACAAAATTCTCATTTTAATGGGATTATACACTAATTAAAACATACTTATGAATATTATATTCAATTTCAAGTCCATTTTGCTAGACACCACTAAATGTTACACACTGGACTTTTAAATGAAAAGAACACATGCACTGGGCTGCACTGGGGGGATGCATTCATTAGGTTGGTAAGAGATTTGTAGTTTTGATTTAGATTCACACAAATCGTCAAAATCTAATTCTGGTCACTTCTCCACCATGGAAAGCTCTAAATTGAAATGCAAAATCTCACTAAAAACAGAGGAGATGGAAGGACACTGGATTTTTTCTGATAATTTATTATAAAATCATCTAAGATGACTAACTGAAGTGTGGTGTTTGCAGATATTTAATTTCAATCATTTTGTAAAATTGTTGCTAAGCACAGTTTTAATTAATATCCCAGCTATTAAGTCTCCACTTTGGCAATGAAAACTTACTTTCAGACAAAGTAATGTGGACAGGGTACATCTCTGGATTCTTGGTTTAACACTAGTGGTAAAGGTAGTGATAACAGAGGTAGATATTGTATCTGTGATAATAGCTGTTGGAGTAGCAACAGTGGGCCTCCAGATAGTCTGCATGAGCTATTCCAAAATAGAACAAAAGCAGATAAGACTCTAATCTCTGTAATGGCAGAAATTTCTGTCCCCATGGAAACGGATGAGGGTCAGTAAGCCATGATTGTCCTGGTGTGATCCCAAACAACAAAATGGCTGAGAGGCAGGAATTATGGCTCTCCTCAGAGAACTCACATGTTTTTCTCCCCCCTCAGCAGTAGAGGAATTTGAAACTACCTCCCAATTTCACCACGAGTCCATGCTGTCACATCTATATTACACATACTCATTTTTCACTGTAGGAGACAAGACAAATCAAAGTACATACAATGGGATAGACTGTGTTAAAAATCATTGTCCCATACTTGCCGGACGGGTGTTTTTGCCTCCATGTACACAGAGGCATGCTTCAGCTAATTGCAAATAACCTTGAGTGATAAATTGGTCTGCAAATGTATATTGCCAGAAAAAGTAATGAAACCGCTTGGGATGCCAACAGCTGTGATGCAATTTAAACATTGTGGAAATTAAAAAGTGCAGATATAAAAGCTTTTAGAATCATGCAGAGTTAATGTGGAAATGCAGAAAGTCAGAGGGGAATGTTGTATCCATAAAGAATTCAAAGATCCAATTATGTCTTTCAGACTCGGCTACCTCCACACCTCAATCATTCGAGAGAGGAGAAGAGAAAGAAAGAAAGAGCAACTGGGAGAGATGGAAATAAAAATAGAAAGATGAAGTTACAAGGAGAATGTGTGAAAGAGAAATTAAGAGAGATAGAGAAGGAAAGAACATTTTTTTTGGTGAGCACATATTATTCTTTGACCTGGAATTAATCAACAGGAGATGCCATTAATCGTGATGGACTGTAGTGCTTTGTCCTGTTTCCATTGTTAGCTCAGGCCCACCACCACCTTAATTACTGCCTGTTTAATTCAGCAGTGCCCACTTCATCAGTTCCGAGCTTTATTATTCACAAGAACATTTGATTTAACACGGCGTTCAATTTTAATAGGGTAAACATTGAAAGTCACAATTACAAACATACCGCCATTGTGAGTCCTCTTTCGTTAAATTTGTTTTAGCTTGCAGGGGTAAATTTCATTTTGCCACTCAAAGGACACTGTAGCTACATACACAAATTAAGCCCAGAATACACTCTCTATAAATTACCTTGACACTGTTTATGCATGCTCAAATGGATTTCAACAAATATGGTGTACATCGTGCTCGCAGAGTGAGAGGTGAAGACCACAGCGGGCCGGGAGCAGACAATGCGCTGTCCATTACACACACTAATGTTTCAAATGGTATCTAATCTGCACAGTGAATGCAGATGACAGTGGATGTAGTTATGAACAACAAAACTGTTTTGGTATCATTATCCAAGCAGCATGACATTAGAAACACGCACTGAAGTAAAGAATTGAAAAGTGGCATAAGCAGGTTGTCCTGGAGTACTTTAATTTAACTTTTGAACACTTGATTTTATGAAGTGATAAATCCCATTGGCATTATTTTAAAGAAAAATAGAGACAATTTTCAAATGGTACATTTCCAATCTATTATTTCCAATTAATTGCCAGCATAACCTGTAAAGTCTTCTACTCAGTACAGAGCAGATCATGTGAACATTTTTACACGGGTAAGCATACAATTCAACAATTACGAAGATGAATAAATATTTATTGGGTTTGAATGGAGCAGTTCTTTTAGGGATTTTCCTATTTTTCCTAATTGGCACCAAATGACATAGTCCTTTCCTGGAAAGTCCTTGAACATCTGAAATAAAACTGAGTTTTATGTTTTCTTTCAATATCATGAATGTCCCTCAAAACAGAAATACTGGAGCCCACTAGATTATTTACTGATGCTATATGTTTGTGTAATGGCTATCAATTTTTTAAAATTTTAATTATTTTAGTTTAGAAAGGTGGATGGTTCTAAATACCACATTAACCATAAACGTTAGCATCCGTGTAGTTGCTGTGAGGAAGAAGATTGCCCGAAACAGAGCTAGAGCAAACATAAAACCCTTAATGTAGAAGTTGGGGACAAACCACTGCACCATAGTTGCTGAATTCATCCTAAATTGGCCTACAATCTAAAAAGGGAACTGACTCAGACTGTCAAATGTATTTTCAGGTTCTCAAAAGCATAATATTCAGCTTCTGCCTGATCCTTAAGAATAGACTTTTAAGCTTGGTGATTGCTTGCTTCTTAACAAAAAGCTCTTTGCGAGTCATAATAGACTTCTTTCCTTTATGTACACAGGCTTGTACCTTTGACTTTTTTAAATCAAAGAACCAGATATTTGCCTGTCAATGCACATGACATTTTCTTCCAGAGCCCTGATATTGATAAATGCACATCTTCAATTATTGGCTTAACTTTGTATCCTAAACATGTTACTGGGAGTATTTAAATGTTTTGCTCACTTGTGCCATTGTGCATCCCCAAATGCTTGAAACCACAGGTTCATGCTGGGTAAAATATCTGACCAAAAATGACTGCAGATGGATGCAGCATGGCACGCGGTGAAAGAAAAGAACAGTTGAGCCACAAAGGAGACATGAGTAATCAGAGTGGAGAAATGTCACTTTAGCTCCTGCCGCCTTTTGCATTGATTGGATAGAGACATAATTAAAAGCGACAGCTGCGCAATCAATAACAATCCTCTCACTCACCCATGGGCAGCACTGCAGACCACCCTCTCAGCACCATCTCGCTCTGTCTTTCACTCACACACACACACACACACACGCTTATGCAAACACACACATACACACACCTCTTGGTAGTGGACTGAGGAGTAGTGATTCGGAGTGTGACCAAACGTGTCACGCAGCAGCAGCTGACGTTATGTAAGAGAGTCATCCCCGCCTGGCTTGCACTCTTTCTCTCTCTTCCTCTTCCTCACTCTCTCTCACTCATTGGCTCTCACCTAGGAAGGGTGGGAGTGTGGACTCAGCGAAAACAGCCAGAAAACACCCATGAACAGCTCATGTTGGATCTAAAAGCCTCCCACGTGCTCTCATCTCCACATGCTTACATATGTCATTGAGGCTCATATCATCACTTTGGCCCGTTGGTTGAATCATTGCGTGAAAACTGCAGGGGAGGAGGATGAGGGAAGAGGAGGAGGATGCCAATTAGAGTGTACAACAGACGTGCCATACATATTTCATAGTGATGAAATTGTAAGACTGCCAAGTTGTAGTTCTTATTCTTTTGCCAGGATAATTCCTGTTTTTAGATTGTTTCGACATTTAAAACAAGGAGGATTTTTGGCGAAGTGCTTTAAAATCCATCTGAGATTGGGAATGGTTTTGCTCAAAAATAAAAACCATAATACAATATTAACATTAAATAATCAGTAATATTGGATGAATGGGAGTGCGAAAGGCATTTTCAGTGTCAGAATAGTTCTTGCTCACAATCTAAAAACAAGTTGTATATGTTTCAGTGAATGCCTACATTCACGCTGCTGCATCTGTGGGTGGATAATGTACAAAGAACAAAAGGATGCTTTCCAATGGGGACTCATTAGATGACTGTACTCCTAAAAATGAATACAGAGATTTAAAACTATTTTTTAAAAAGAGGTTAAAAAAAGTTCAACACTTTTGGGAAAAACACTTATTTATTTGAGTTTGATTTAATGATGCCACTGTGATGTGACACCACTCACATTTGTTCATTCAATATGAAGCTACAGCCAGGAGATGTTTAGCTTAGCTTAGCACAGAACTGGAAGCAGCTAGCTGGAGAAACAGCTAGCTTTGGAGGTCACTGCACCTGGGCAAGAAATAGTCCAACACATAAACACAAGTTGAACCACAACACTTTGTTTGTTTGTTTTTTTTGCACAGATTAATCAGAGGTTCTCGACAGGGGGAACCAATTAGCTTGGTCCAAAATTTGCCTGCTTCCAGTCTTTGTGCTAAGCTAAGCTAACGGACTGCTGACGGGAGTGTCACATTTTAGACAGATAGGCAACACGTGTAGTATCAATCTTCTCATCTAAATCCTGACAAGAAAGTGAAAGTATTTACCAAAATGTTGAACTATTCTGCTCACTGAAAAGTCCAGGTTTGAAGGTTTTCATATATCAGTGAATACTATTTAGAGCATCACTGAATTTAAAAATACCTCTGCATAGATTTATCCAAATCCATTACCAGAGTCTGTGATCCTTTAGCCCGGGTTGGCCACCTTGTTAACATAGTAGACAGGCAGAATTGGGATCAGTGCTCAGATGGTGCGCCCTGTGCTTACGTATACAGGCTTATTGCATTACCACCATCTCGGCATGCAAAGTGGGACAGAATATTTAGTTAGGGATCATCTGTCTACAACTCCACAATGTATTAAATATCCAACACTAGGGATAGGGGTGGATGGGGAAGGCGTAGGGATTGTAACAGTTGGAATAACTTTACAACATCTCAATGAAATAATGCATTTACCGGGGATAAGCTGAACTTCTGTTGATTTCCCTTGGTGGCCCTTGCCGTGTTTTGTTGTTCCTGTCAGGGACAAGAAATAAGATCAGATTTTTTCCTACAAATATGTATTTGGTATTTTCCCTCTTTTTTTGTAGATGTGGTAGTTTTTGTACACATCAAATTAGAGAGAGATGTTATATATGACCCATAATTACAAGAGCGACAGTGACATAAATGTGTGTGTTTGTGGAGTTTACTGTACATCTGGGGTACCCCCTGGGGTAGACAGTGGCTCTATAAGCTCCTTTAGCAGGAGATAACGCTGTGAGTAGATTAGTTGGGGGTTTGAGGCCGGTTACACCCTCTGTCCTGTCTGTGTGCCCGACGGTCACTCACACTGTGGATCAAAACCACTAAATCCCTGCTAGATCCAGGCTACACTGTCAAAGAGTGACACTCAGACCTCCATTCCCCAGAAAACACACACATGATGAAATATACAGGAATATATATACATACTATACACACACAAATAATTCATGCATCCAACAAGAACAAATACTGTGACAGACAAAAGATTTCTTTCAAACAATACAGTTTAAGGATGCCAAATATTTGGCACGCTACTTTTCTAAGCACTTTAAAATATCATTCATTAATTTTAGTGAACACTCAGGGATTGTGAGTTTTGAATCAGCACTGAATGTTTAAACAGTTTTAAAGTTAATTTAAAATTAAATTAAAGAGAAGAGACATTAAGACAGGATTTATTTTGCAAATGCTTTTCATTTACTGGATGAGGCTTTACTGTGTGCTAATTATAGTGCATGTCTTGTAGTAGGTACAATTATTCTATCTCTGATCCGATTCCTTTACTTTCTGTCCTGGTATCAGTGTGATAAACGTGCTTTTTGAAAGCACAAGTTTTTTAAACAGTGCTATAACTGTCCTCAGTGAAACCAGTGGTGAAGTTATTGCTCATTCTTAAATAATAATAGTGGGTAACTGGATGTTTCCAGGATTATTGTATAGTAAAGAGGTTGGCAGGCTATGGGTTGAAATTATTGCAAGCAAAGAATTGCAGAAATTTTTTATGGCCTAACGACCATACGAGGCAGGTGTGTCAAAGGTCAATACACCAAATATAAAGTAATTGGATGATGGTGTCTTTTTTAGCCTTTCTAAAACCATAAATAGAAGATCAAAGTGTAGAGAAGGCATTACTATATGCAGAGGTACCCTCACAGAGTGTTACTTAAAGGCCAAGGAGAATTTCGCTCTACAGTTTCAGTTATGTTAAAAAGCTCTGTTCATGATAGCACATTCACTGTGTTGTATTTCCTCTGTGTGGAAGCTGGTGTTGGATACTGTATCACAGTTTAGGGAAGTGTTAGTCCTGCTTTTTATTGGATTTGGGGAAGTTTACCCTCAGGCAACGGCAGCCAAACTCATTATCTGAAATACAGTTACATTCCCCAGATAGACTGGTTAGTCCTCATTGTAACGTTAGAAGTTAAACATACTATTTGGAAATACAAATGTTAAGCATGAATCCGAACCTGCAAGACACCATCCCGAGGCGCTCAAGAGTTAACTTGTGATTTCAGCCAGTTCAATTCAAATGCCTCATTTATCCTAAAATCTTGCCCACCAGTTCCTCCCCATTCCTCCTGATCTTATTCTTCCTAAACTTCTGGCCTCCTCCGTGCAAACCTTCAGTCACAGCATGTTCTAGTAGTACTGCTGATAATAAAATCATAAATGAAGCCATTGCCATTGCTTGTGAATGTTCTAATATTTTTTATTGTGTTTATCAAATATCAATCATTCAATATCAAGCAATATCAATATCAATATTATTTATACATTTTATTCCACATTTAATTTCATGGTGTTTTTTTATTTCAGTATTCCTTTTTTTTTTGCTGTATATCATATGTAATGTATATTATATGTTTGTTTGTATGTTACTGTGTTTAGTGTAAAACAAACTACTTCAAACAAATTGCCCATAAAATACAAAAAGTTGTATTGTGTTGTATTGTTTGTAACTGTTGTGTTGAAGGTCTCTTTTGTCAGACATTGCACTTCTAACAGCCTTAGTAACAAACTGAGATCCGGTGCTGATTAGCTGACGGCATCAACAACATACCACATTCCTATCTCGACAAAAGGAAGCGTCAATTAAGTTTTCTCAACTCATATACTGCAGACTCATCATTTTAGTACTTACACCATACTTCATCAGCCACCTTCTCACTTAAAATTCGCATCTAACACAATTTAGCCTCATTAAAAGTCACTGATTTAGTTACTGATTTAAAACTATATTTTCTGTTTCTAACAGTTTCACTTGGATGAGATACAAAAACTGCATGCGCTTCATATAATCATAAAAAGTGGTTAAACAAAGGCATGTTCTTTATCTGTAAGAGCGAGCGAGCGAGCTTGATTGCTTAGAAAAGAATCTTTCCAAAGTAATTTAGTGATGCGAGACCTAATGAAAGACTGATAGAGCCCGACGCTCCCTTGCAACTTGTGTCAAGCACAGCGTCCTTTCCAGTAAATTGGAGCACGGTTTGAGAGCAAGGGGAGAGTCGGTGGGCTGGGCTGGTAGCCTGTCGTGATTGGGTAATGGGCCTAATGTCCCATGCAGTGCTTATCCTGCCTCCCAGATGGATGATGATGAGGTGATGGGGGGAAGAGCCGAGTCTGTATCCCCCCAGGGAAAAAGAGAGGGGAAGAAAACACTCTGATACTGACTTCGTCCTGAAGTGAGGACAGAGGGATAGAATAAGATTGAGGGCAGAGACGGAGACAGATGGAAATCTTGTCGGTGTGCAAATGGAGAGGTGCTGACCATTAATTTTTCCATAATTAAATCAAAAAGTCATTTTTTATTTGTCAGAATCCTAGATTAGGGGAAAAACTGAATTTATACTAGGCATGTAATTTAAATCAGACGAAAAAATCCTATCATTGTATTTGACGTTCTATTTGTCTTTGTTTTCTGGCTTTGAGGGAAGTATTGATTGAAATGTCTCAGACCACAGAAGTACTTGAAATGTCCCCTTTAACAGTCAAAATTATTCCCCAATCAGGCCAACCATAAATAGACTCCTACTAAGCCCCAGCTGAAAGTAGATTTGTGTGATTGCCTGAGTACACAGCCAAAACATTCAACAAGTACTTGCAGGCTGAGAACCAACATCACTGGAGAATTGTTTTGAAATTTGCTCCAGGGAGCTGCAGTAGGCGCCAAAATCTTGCTCTCTCTCCCGGGCCTAAGTCCATCCTCCGCTGTCAATTTGCTCCCTCACCCCGAAGCGTCAGAACATTCACACAAATCCACGTGAACGAAAGGTGTTAGGGGGAGAAAGGAGCAGGGGAAAGAAAAAACAAAGATGTGCCGGTGCGTTTGCAGCGCCACTGTAAAAAAAAAAAAAAAAAAAAGGGCTTGGATAATTGTCTTGGACAAGTGTGTTAGTGCTTGGAGAATTCTGCATGCGGGGGAGCGAGAGAAAGAACGAAGGCGCAGTTAAAAGAAAGGAGGGAGAGCAAGCACAGGGAGAGACAGACACTTGGGTGAAAGTCAGAGGGAAGATGAAAGGGGTTTTTTCAGCTATCCTTCCATCGACCCTGGGGCTGGATTGATAGCTGTCACCTGCTGAGATAGGTCTCCTCCTCAAGGGTCTCAGTTAATGGTGTGACTACTGACGAACCTGAGTGTATATGAATTTAATCAAAGCAAACTGGATGAGTCGACCGGTGAGATCAATAGCCTCTAACCTACAGACTTTTTTTTTTTTTTCAATGTCATTATCCACTTCATTTCATAGAATTATAAACATATGTGATTATGCATGAATACAGCCAGGCAAAGTGTTCCTAACATGGCACTGAAGACAAAGATCCACTTTACTGGAGACACTGATGGAAAGCCCAGGTGCTCAGATGCTCGTAATGCTAGTATCTGCAGGCTTGAGTGGAAAAACTGCACTTATATGTGTAGGTGTGTGTGTGTGTGTGGTGTGTCTATGTGCAGAAAAGAACATTAAGCCACAGAATTAACGGTGCATCAATACACCTGGAGGCTGTAAACTGCTACTTTCACAGCTGGGCAGAGGACAGCAGAGAGTCCTTATGTGTCTAATAAAAACAGAAAACTGGGGAACACAAAAAGCGCAGAGAGCACACACACACGCACATAGCTAAGAAACACATACACACACAGTCTACTGGTGTCGGCTGTACCATCAGAAGTGTTTTGCCAGAGAAAAAAAAAACATTCACATGGTGAGAGTTAATTAGGTTGCTTTATTCACTGAATTGTCTCAGCTTCTTTGCAGTTAATTGCTGATTTTGTTAGATAACTGCATCCACAGCCTTTGATGGAATGAAAGTTCTGAAATTACCATCTTTCAGCCCACTCTGCCACGGAAATGCTGGGATTAATTGTGAAAAACACACAAGTGTTAAGATCTATTTTTAAGGGACGTTGAATGTTGTTGTAGGCGTTTTCTTAAGGCTGTTGCTGTGCTTCTTTTTCGTGTGATGGGAGTCTGCGGAAGGGCCTCGAGTCAAACTGAAATTTGACTTTTCAATAAAAAGGTCAGTCCAGGAAATACAGCTGAACACTTCAGAGTTGATATAATTCTGTAACTCAGCCAAAGATTTCAGCTCACGTCTTATCATGTAACTTTCAAGCCTTTTCACATAAGAGTAAACTTCCCCCGTTTAAGCACCTGTAAACCCCTTTAAAAATACAGTTTTGGCTCATATCTCAGTCCAAAGAAAGTCGATCTAAGCCCATAAATTCTGCTGCAGTTTTTCCCCAAAAAACATATTTTTTGTTCCTACATCTACTGTACTTGACTACAGAGGCTGCATGCATCTTAACATTCATCAATCTTTTATTAAAGCTGCACTGATCAATATTTTTTATATTATTCATGGATCAAATCACTATGAGTAATGTGAACAGGGTCATTCAAAATGACAAACACATAGAGAATTATCACTCGACTCGAGCCCAGAAAAAGCTCTTATTAACCCACTGGATGCTACCTGCCCAGCAGCACAGGCAGCCAAAGTTAGCAATTAGCTAGTGAACATAGTGGAGCCAGATATTTTCCTAAGGAGTTGAGGAGTTGGTGGAGACCAAAACAGAGCCAAAGACAGAGTGAGTATTCCACTTATATTCATCAGATGACAAGAAAAATAACAATGAAAATGAATGCTAATGTTGCTTCATGACCTCCCTCCCCCCCCCCAACACACATACACACACGGGCACAAAAATAGGATTAATGGGGCTTTAAATCTGTTTGGCTAAACACGTTTCGACTGAAAAAGAGCAGTCAAAATATTAACTTTGTAACCTAAGGCGTAAACAGAGACAGATTGACACAGTAACCAGTTAGCTGTACCAACCTTGTTAGGCGGTGTAGATCAAATATGGGTTTGTGTGTTTCAGTTTTTGTGTGTCAGTCAAATAGACAGAGGATGAGTCGAGTTCCCCGCTGTGCTGGAATTTCCCTCGATGGCACGTTCACTGGAAGCTGTCTCGTTTTAGACCAGACAGGAAAAGTGAAGCGAGAGCAGCACATACTGATATTCTCATGTACTCTTATACTGAGTTCTGTTTTATTCAATTTTGATCTATTTTCTCTTCGTTTCTTTTATCCCCTCCCTCGTGTTCTACCCCATCTTCCCCCACTCCTCTCGGCTCCTCTTCTTTCCTCTCTGTGATGGTGATGGTTCATGTCTGTTTCCTGATGTACAAACACTCCTCATGGCCCCCCCTCCTCTCCCAAACAATACAGCACTAATGGAAATATTCAATATTGCATGTTGAAGCCCTCTGGGTGCTGTTGATGGGCTTGTTGTTGCAGATTGGTATATATGAGAAGTGGTCAGCTGGAGCAGAAGAGGGAGCTCGCTAAGGTGTAAATAAATGAAAACTGAGTGGAGAAAAGAAGCGAAAATCTATGAGTGTTTCAACTGAACATATACAGCCAAATAAAAAATTAATAAGTGAAGCTAGCATGTTGGAAAGAATAGATGAGACAAGGTAGTATCCTGAATAACCAACCAGAGGATAAAACAGTTACAGAGCAATTTCATAGTTAACATAAAACTAAGTAGCAAATACTGTAGCAAATGCAAGTAATTATAGCCATTTGCATTTCAAATCCACACAAAACACATTGCAAGACAGGAATCAGAAGTTGCCCCATCCATGTCAAGTCAAAATGATTTAAAATTCTAAAAAAAAAAAGAAATCACCTAAAAGTGTGATGATCGCAATTTTTCCCCTCATACATATTTTGCAGCCTTTGCACAAACAGTCAGATGGTATTCATCAAGTCATATTTAATTCATCGCTGTGTAAGTTTCTCAGCTGAAAACTGGTCCTTCGCATGGAAAGCCTTTAGCTCTGCGAATGTGGCCTTGGTTTTGCAGTCCACCTCCAGCAGGTGAAAGCAGCAGCCAGAGGGAATCCTGTTTACTCTCGCTTTATCTCTCTAAAGCTCGCTGCATACGGATGCGACTGGATTATGCAAAGTATCTTTTCACACCCCTTTGAGCGAAGAAAGACGGGAATAGAGATCTTTGGCATGAAAGGACTTTATCTTTGTTTGTGGATCCGGTAAGAAAGCTACTGTCCCTGTGCTGTGTTGTTTTGTAGCCTGACGTTTGAAGTTACACAACCATCTTCATTCCCTGAGAATGTGGATACCACAAGTGCTGTAGTGCAAACCTTGTCCCACGTGTCACATTCTGGATGGAAAAAGTAAATAGGATTCGGGGACCTTTGAACTATTTTGCGCTAACACAATGGCTACTGCCTCGGCCCGTCGTCAAGCTTTGACAGCAGACCTTGGACATGCAGCAAATCTTTTATTTTCCCCTCACACAGTTACTGCTCTTTTGCCAATTCATCCGTCTCTCTTCCCTTTCATCCGCCTCTTCCGGCATATCTCACATCTTTCCATTTATCCCCATCCCGCCTTGCTTCCCCCTCCCAAACAACCTCTGGCCTCATTATGGGAAAGCTTTAGTGTGCACAATGGTGCATGCTCACAAACTGTAGTGAGGGTAAGCATCAAACGGCATTGTAATAGAAAGAGACAAAAGAGGTGGGGAAATGAGAGTGAATAAGAGAGAAAGAGAGAGAGAGAGGTCTGAGGCGCTGGGGCTGCCTCTGTGCAAGAAGCCCCAGGGACAGACCTATTTCCTCCCATTAAAGACAATTTACTGTGATCCAATATTTGAAACATATTGCAGGAAAAACACATCTACTGTAATACAGCTCAGCTTTTCGGTAAAATGTATTTTGCAGTATTTTAGACCCAAACACAACAAGTTAAAGGTAATATTACTGGGTAGCCGCTACTTGAAGGGGTTATGGGAGGTTGGTTACACATACAGAATGTATTTGGCTTGAGTGGTAAAATTGCCTGTCCACAAACTGACTGTGAACAATGTGCCTGAGGTACAAAGGTTACTTTCTCTATTTTACAAATCTTCCAGTGGAAACAAGCTCAGGAAATTAAAAAAGTCAGTCAGTCATTCAATACCAAACATATTTTTTTTTTCATTGTTATAGAAATTATCTACAAAGAGACCAAATTAGCCCCCAAAAAAGACCAAAGTTCAGCCAAACATTTTTTAATCACATTAACTGTATCTTTCAGAATACAAGAAAGAAGGAGAGGATTGGGGAAAAGAAATATAATGAAAACAACTGTAACAATATAATAACAAAATGTTAGTTTTGCAGGTATTTGGTCATAAACCAAAGTTATTACAATTCATCCTGAGGGAACGTGTATAGATACATATCTGTACAAAATTTAATGGCAGTGCATGCAACAGTTGTTGAGACGTTCACTCAAAACCAAAAAATGTTAAACTCATGGTGGCACCAGCAGAAAAAACTCCAATGTCAGAAAGATTCATCACCTGGTTACCATGAATGTCTGCACAAAACTTCATGGCAATAAATCCAGGAGATATATTTCAGTCTAGACCAAAGTGGTGGACCGAGTCACAGACATTGCCATCTCTGCTGCTAGCATGGCTAAAAATGTGCTGTATAATAATGAAATATAACCAGATCATGTTTTAAAAAAATCTGTCACTACACAGACTACTCTCCTACGGGGAATGTAAGCATGAATTATCTGAGAGATGCTGAACCAGGAAAACTGAAATGACCAGTTATCTTGCATCAGCTCATTGTTCCTGCAGAGGCTCAGACTAAGCAGCCAGAAAGACATACATATGGAGAAGGTTTTTTTTTTTTTTTTTTTTGCACACTAAAGCTCTAAGTATTCATTAGGTTGCATTTCAGTCATTCTGAAAAAGGACCAAGCTTTTCATTTCCCCCCCTAGTTTCTGTGATCAGCATCTCATGACAGTTTTTGGTGTGCTTTTCCTCCCCTTTATAAACAGATAGACTTTACATAACCAGTGGTCCATCACACTGTCTTCCCAGCCATCAAAACAGCCACAGAGGCACAAAAGGCAAGCATCCAGATGAGCAGCAGGCCTGCCAGTCATCCACACAGACATCCAGCCAGACAGGCGGGCAGGCAGGCAGGCTTCCATTATGTTCTGGGCTGTGAGTGCTGATTGCTAGCCGCTGCTGCCTGTGTCAGGATTAGCCATTGTGGCCGGAGCAGAGTGGATGGGCTCAGAGCCTGAGATGATGCTGAAAACCCCCTCTGTAAGCAGCGAGGGGCTGGAGTGTATTCACTGCGGACTGAATAAACATTTATGGTAGATATGCACCATCGTCCACGCTGGCACGTCACCACACAAGCAAGCACTTGAAATCTCACACACGCACACAAATGACAATCAACACCACGGGCACACATATGGACACAAGCCCGAGAATGCACACACACACACACACACACACGCACACGCACAAGCAAACAAGTGAGAAACTACACAGGAAAATGAGCAAGCTGCTTCTCTCTTTTTCTGTCTCTCTCTGTCTATCTCCTCCCTCATCCCACCATCCCCACAAAAGTGGCAGGCAGGCAGCAGTGCTGGACTCACGCCCCTTCAGAGTGGTCAGCAGTAACAGGATTAGCTGGGAGAGAGAGCGTGACGACAAGCCAGTTTGCCGCCGCGCACTGTCATTATTGAAATACATTACACACTCAAAATGGAGCTGCTGGAGTCAAACCGCTGTCGACTTAATTACTCCAAGAGCACACTTTAATAATTTCCTCCCCATCTCACCCGACTTCTTCCACCCACTGGTTTGGGAGATGAACAAAAACATGGCGTCCTTGCTGTCCAGTACTGATTCACTCTTTCATTTTTCCATCCTGCATTTCTTTTTCTGTACATGTTATTTTCTTTCCCGTGTTTTACCTCAGCCTAGTCGCTAGATTAAAATGCATTGTATGTTGAATCTCATTGTTTTTGAACCAAAAATATGCTTCACATCAACATTTTACATTCAAGATACATATATATCAGTGTTATAGTGTTTTAACTGCTTGTGGCACTTTTGAGGCGCTTTTGGCATTTTGAGGGAATAGAGTGAGGGTAGGCTATAAAAACCCTTTTCTGGTTGTGAAATAACATACATTATATATTTTATTACACATCATGTATTTCGAGCATGTGGAACAATAAAATAGATTTTTGTTCAGAATCCCCCAGCCCCCCAGTTTTCGTATATGTGCTTGTTTATGGCCTATGGCCATAATTCAAACTGCGGGTCCATTATTTTTTGTGTTCTGAGGTGTTTATATTATTCTGTAGCTTCCCAGTAGTGTTATATATGTATTCAAATGCAAAAATAAAAATTTTGATTGAAGTAGATGTTTTAGCGTCAAAATGCCATTTTCCCAAGTCCTCCTAAAACCCTTTTCCCACATCACCTGACATAGGTTTCTGCATGATGACGTTGCTACATATAAACTGATATAAACGCCCTAGCCTGCCTAGCCAGTAGCCACAGAGACGGACTGAGCACTCATGGTCGCTGATGCTCTGCTAAACGTGCTAATTGACGCACAGACAGGGCACTCACTGTTGCCACTGCTCAAAGTTTAAAAAATAAACCCTTGGCTCTCCTCCTGCCAGTAAACAGCTCCAGATCAGAGCAGAATCTGGTGTGACTCACAGGTATTATTCGTCCCGAAGCTCCGGCTCTTCTCCTGGCTCTCTTCTCCAGAGCTCCTGGCATTCATCAGCTGTCTGTCCCTCTGCTCCATCTGGTGCATTTACAAACATCTGAGACACTCAGCTTTGCGACATCAGTCGTAGTATATCTGGACAATTTTTCATGGGGGCATCAGCACTCTAACCCAAGCTACTGCTTTTTGCTAATGCCTGAGTGTGTGTTTCCATTTGAACAACCTGGAAAAAAATGCAGATGGAGTTGTCCTTCAATTTTTTATGACATACACACATATTTCCTCTATTTTACAAAATATGAACACAATATTCTTAACAACCCCTGAAATTATTGGTTCTTGGTTCCTATGATAGGAAATTCATATTTAGAATGTTAGTAGGCAGAGTTTGTTGTTTATGAGCCTCTTTCTTACCTTTTGAAGCCAAATCGCAATTAAAACAGTTTAGCTTTAATTAATAAATTACTTAGGTAACCTGACTCATAAGCAACATAATTTGTGGCTGCTAATGATCAAAATGTTAGTTACATTTTTGGCAGTGATACAGCACAGTAGCAAAACAGCAAGCTCGTTGATTTCACTGAGGCACCTTTATTTGACATGACTCATTCATTTATTAGTATTCATATTGCACATACAAAGGGAATGCAGTCAAACCTCTAGCCTATCTATATGTTCCAATCATTAGCTTATTCGTCATACCCCAGAACAGCACCTCCCTGAATGCTGTCAAGGTAATGACCCCTCAAGTGTGAGAGCAATTCAGCAATTCAAGTGTAGCTTTTTAAATGACAATTAAATGTGTGCATTCTCAATAAAATGTATTTGAGTGGAATGCAAAAGGAATGGCGTTCTGTCATGCTATTCAGCTCATGTTTTTGCTGTCTTGTGAATCCTGATCTCATTCAGCTGTTAAGGAATTAGTTGTAAACAGACTGACATGTAGCTACTAAGGGTGCAACAGATCACAAAACTCACAGTTCGGATTGTATCAATGATTTGAGTCACTGAACAGATCATCTTTTGGATCAGAAAAAAAGGAGGTGGGGGCAAATAAAACTTTGCTTTCCATATATTGTATTAAACACTTGACACAAAACTTTTGTGCATGGTCTTAAATGAAAACAACATTCGAGATATCCAATATTTAAATCAAATCTTAAAATATAGTTAAGTTATTCAAAGCTCAATTCTTAGATTAAATTGGAACATGAGGCATGATACCTTCTTCTTTTAAACATGCTAATGAATGAAACTTCATCAAAACTTCATCATTTATGACTATGAACAATGATCTCGTTATCAGTATCATTGTCATCGTTAGAGTCCATAACGATAGAGTCCATGTCCTCTTGATGCAGAACACTTCTGTTAACAGCAATAGATTTGTAGCCAGGCTGCACCTCTGTCATTAGTTGATTTTTTTTTTTAGTTGAATCTAATTGGGCTTGCAAAATACACCGCAGTCCCTAAAATGCCTCGAGAGTTTGTCTAAGAGGAATACATGATGAACAGAAAGGCTGATTTACTTTTTCATCTAATGAGCATATGTATGTTTTCTTCAAGTTTGTTGTAAAACTTTCAAAACATTTTCAAGATCAGGCTATGATTTTTGACATTGTAATCTTTCAAATAACTAGTGCAGCTTTGATATATCTTAATAAATACTGCTAAATTCGTATATGTGCTCAATGTTGCAACTTTGTCAATTATGTGGATGTGGTTCAATCGTTCCTATTCCCAAATATGAAATAACATGATTTTGTGATGTGTATCAAATTATATACTTAGTCTTCCAATAATTCACTAGTAATGTCTTCTTTCAGTCATCTGGAGTGGCAGCAAAGTGGCTGCCAGGGCTGTTGCATGTCTTTGGCTGCATTTCTTTGAAAAGAATCCCATCTCCTTCTCTCAGCTTACAGACAAGCATGACCTTGTCAAAAACTTTTTTTCCCCCTTAAAGTAATGTCTGATTCTGTAATGAGGAAAGGAACTCATATATGTTATAATTCAGGTTATAGATGACAGTGTTATCAAAAGATAAGCTAAAATTTAAAATATAAGATTTAAAAAAAGTTGAATGTAAAGAACATAAATTACAAGTTTTGGCAAGCCCATACCCTTGTTCCATGGCCATAAAGGACACTATGAAGCTAGGATGATGTCAACTGAAGCAACAGTGTCTTCCTTTGGGACAAGCATGTTGTAGAAACAAGACCTAACCAAGTTTCTTTTTTTCCTTCTGAATCTTTGAACTAATGTGGTGCCTGGCCTTGCAGCTGCGTGCAATATAAATCAAAAACAAAGAGTAACACACAAGAACCAAGCATATGTAAACAACTTGCTATCTCATTAGTTAATAATCACAAACAGTTGTTCACAAGAGCAATGTACAAAACAACAGAACGCACCATTCTGACGATACTTGTCTTGTCTTGTATTTATTTATTTCTGGATGCTTAAGGCCAAACTTTCCATGACATGTTGCTGCCCAGGAGCATCTTCTGGACTGATGTTAGCTTGAGCTGTTTAATATATTATCAGAGGTTGAAAAACTCATACATTTAAATAGTCAAGAATGGTCACACTTCATTATTTTGAGCTCAAGCAATGCATACTTGATGTAGTTCATTCCCTAACATCTTCAACCAACTGCAAGAGATCGTTGTCAGTGATCTCTAGGTCACTCTTCAAGGTCTCAATCTCTTTTTCCTCATCTATTGTTCTCTTCGGTATCTGCAGTGGATAGTGTTAGAAATGACACTCTGTTTTCAGTAAAACAAATTAATGATTTGGTAAGATAATGCCGGCATCATGAATATGCAGACTTTATTGTTTTTGCTGTCTATTGTTGTCCGGCTCCTATAAAGTGTGCATTAGATGTGTATAAAACTTCCCCAGTTCACTAGGAAATCAGTTATCGCATCCATATTAAGAAGTTGTTCAATGTCACTCCTAAAAGCACTGAACATAAACGATCATTTGTGTGTATATGGCTAACAAGAATGAGCTCTTCCAAATTGCTGGGATTTACTGTGCCTTCACTCACAGGGCTTCATGCACTTCAGGGGTGTGATCTTGGCAAAGAATGGCACTGTACAGGACTGGCTGTGGATCTCATAAACCAATGTCACTTGTTTCTTGAGCAAGAAGATTCAGTGTTAATTTTATTTTATCATAGCATTTAAATTTCAGATTGGAAAACCATTTTTAAAAACAATAGGAGTATGGTGTACCATAGGTCTATTGGCTCTGTAATTGAAAATAGTGTGTGTCGTCCTAAGAAAGTTACCCAGCAGTTACTCCTGAAAATCATATCTTATCTGTAGGCCAACCTGCATATCATACTGCTGGTGATCTACACATCTTTTCAGTTTATTTCAGTCCCCTACCAATGTGCACATAAGCATGGTGACCATCGGCCTGGAAATCTAATGTTACTGCAGTGTCATGCAGGTTAGCCAAGATGGCATCAATATTTTCTAGGTCACCTGACTCTCCACTACTAATGTTTGGTAAGTCAGACATGATGACAACTGCAGTGGAGGAGAAAGCAGAGTTGAACATTTTATTTTATGCTAACGATGTCAGATTGTCTTTTTAAATTTAAATTTGGGTTTTTTTTGTGAAACTTCTGACCAAAAGTTCATTTCATGAAAATAAAATAGCCTGTTACTCAAACTATACTTATTTGAGTCAATTACTTTAAATTACATTAGACAATTGTACATGCACCATACCTTGGTAAGGTTTCTTCTTCTCCGTTACCGTGTGCCAGGTAATCAAGTTGTGGGGTATGCTATTTAAATACTGCTGCAAAATTTAAATTGGCATGCACACTGGGGGTTGACTACAGTCGGTGGGTTTCAACACAATATGATGAAACTAAAAGTCAAAATAAAGATTATACCTTATGTCATATTATGATACAGGTATAAATTAATGAGCAATAGATAAAATAATGTTTAGCTAGAAAATTGCTTAACAGAGAGTTGGAAGCACTGTTTTGAAACAATACATAACCCTTTTCTCTATTAAATATACCCCTTATATTTTCCTTATTCTAATCCTAGCCCTAGCCCCAACAAATGACTGTATATGTCCCCGAACCCCCATTCATGATTGTAAAAAGACGTCTGCATGGATATCCTAGCTCTATTCTGCTGTGTTTATGAATGGACGTTGGGAGTATATGATTGACAAAAGTGTCATGGGATTTGGAAGATGTAAAATTCGCCTGTTTTGTCAGATTTCAGCTATATAAGTGGAACAGGGTCATTCTGACCCTTCTCTGTGGTGCCTGCTTTCGCTGACCCTGCTCTCATAGCTTGAGAGGTCAATAGCTGTGTACAACAGTTCAATCCATGTCTATGGCCCCTTTTACTGATTCATTGTAAGCCTTCAAAGACATTGAAAAATAAAGGTTTAAATGTCAATAGTTCAGTGCCCTGATTCTTCAAATTATATATTTACTTCCAAGACAGTTCCAACTGTTATTATCAGAGACTTCACTGGAGTCCAACCTGGATGAAATAAAACCTTTTCTTTTGTATGCATATTCATTAGACACAATCGTTCAAGATATTGATGTTTGCCCATAAAACTACAATTTCCCATTTGCTTGCATTGCTATTTAGAAGCACTTTAGTCCCTATTGCAAGCCTCCAGATTTGTCTGTTGTTGATGTTTGTCTATGGGCAGGATTTGGGTAAATTATGGTACCGACACCTATCCATATACAGTTAACATTTCAGACATCCACCTCTTAAGGTGACCCTGCCATGACCTTGATAGCTGTTGTGAAAACTGACCATGATTATCAATCATTGATATTTTGGAGTACTTTAGCCCCTCACCAATTATCCCAAAGGGTCCTAGAAGGACTGGATTCCAATATGTTGTACCAATACCCTGTATGCAGTTAAAAATTTAGTCTTCCCCTGGGATCCTTTAGAGGGTCATAGTGGGTCCAGAAAAAAATAAACTGTTTATTTCACTATTACTTTTCTTATCCTTTGTGCCTTTGCTCCAGTGTTTCTTGCCACAGCAAACATCCAAAATAGGATTTCTGGAGACATGAGGGTGTATGATAAATGTTTAATTATTTAGTAAGTAACATTTAATTCATTTCGTCTATAATTGTGACAGTACATAGGATACAATTCCTGCATATAACTGTTACATACCCCCCACCCTGCTGGATGGGATATGTATAACTTGATTCTACTGACTCTTTGTCAGTTGTTGGGTGGATTTAGGTTAGAGGGGACAGCCCAGATCCTATGGGCCTTTTGTGGGCCGGTCTGGGTGTCTTCTTCTGTTCTTTTTGGCCAGCTGACCAGCTTTTGTTATTTGGTTGTTTCTTTTGTAAATAAATTTGTTTAACTTTCATGGAAATCCTGGCTCTTAATTATGTTGGGCCCTCTGTGGGCAAGCTGTTTTTAGAGGGTCGTAACAATAACACATATAATATATATGTAATTCTAATGCATATAGTTATTAACAAATTTGCATTCTACACTTTTATTTTCTCTCTCATATTAATTATAGAAACGACTAGAGATAAGTGCAGATGTCATCAAGGCCATTTTAGCTAAATCTAAACTAAGTACATTTAAGTTACTCTAGTATCCCAGCTACTCCTTCAGCTAGCTAGACCAATGTACACAGTGACTATTCAATCGCTTCTCTCTCTCTCTCTCGCATGCAAAAAGTGCCCTCAATGCGCCCTCATGCAGCCCCACAAGAAGAGGCTGACAGATGCCTGGGTGAAATTCTCAATGCCTGGAGGGCTAAAAGTAAAAAATGGAGTAATGACAACAAAGAGCAAGATAGAGCTTATAAGCTGGTAAGTACATCATCACTGTGAATTAATGATTGCTATTTCTCTTTTGTATTAATACTAAAGTGCATAGGAATTAAAAAGTTCAAATATCTCTATACAGCTATGATAAATTGAGTGTGATCCATGAAAAAGACCTCTCCTGAGAATAGCGTAATTGTAGACCCGTTTCACAGAGCTAATTACTAAAATCAGTGTCTGGGGCAGACACCAGGCCCCCTCTAGTGTTTCAGTGGATGATCTAGGATTGGGTTTACCCTCTCCATATCATTGAGCTGAAAAGAAAAGCTGATCCTAGATCCCTAGTGGGGCGTGTTTAAACCGTTATAGTTTTGTTTGCTGAGTAAACCATTTTACTTGAACATCATCTATGGAGATGCTTTGCCCTTTTATGAAGAAAAAGAACTGCTGCTGGTGCAAAACATAAAGAGTTAAATCAAGCAAAACAGAGAAGAACCAGTCAATCCTCCCATCATCCAGATATTCATGTAAACTGATTGTACGAAGACTGTAAATTGCCTGTGGTTGTGAGTGTGAATGTGTGATTTCTGTGATGGACTGGCGCCCTGTCCAGGATGTACAGCAGAATGACTGCTGGGATAGGCTCCAACCCCCAACAACCCAGAATTGGATTACAGTAAGCAGTTAGAGAGAATGAGTGACACATAGAGGCCCTAATTCACAAAACGTTTGGTAAGCAAAAAACCTCTGCAATAATCAAAAAAGGCCCCCCGGCTATTTACAACCCTAGATAAGTGAGTGTGGCATGTGCAACAGTGAAATGCAGAGGTGGACAGTAATGCACATCTACTACTTGAGTACTGTACCTAAATACATTTTTCACATATTTGCACTGGTGTATTTATTCTTTTGGAAATTCAACTTTTACTCCACTACATATGAAAAATAAATATTGTACTTTTGACTCCACTACATTTCTGTTAAGGTTGGCGTTACTTGTTACTTTGAAGCATAGCTTTGAAGTCAGCAGTTAAGTCTTTTCTTTTCTAAAATGCAGTCACACGCTGTTTTCCTCACCTCCAGGAGAAAAAGTAATCATAGTAGCCTACTCCTACTACACTGTCAGTCAACTTCAAAGTTAATTTTGTTGATTCAGTTGCATTTATATATGCTGAAGTTTCTATGGGCAATTTTGTGCTGCACATTAGTGGTTCCACAAGGAAGTCAGTACATTCAATAAGTGCCTTCAGAGACTTACGATCTTCTGAAAATGCCTGAACAACTTTCACTTGTAGTGGAGTCATATTTGACTTGGGGTATTTATATTTTTACTCAGAAATGGGGTTGTGTCCACCACGGGTGAAGTGTGAGGCGACTGCACCAATGCTGTTTACGCACATGTAAATAGATATCTGTCATATAATTAGTTTGCAAATTTCAATGACTGGCGGGTTCGGTCTTGCAAATTAAGATGCTTAAATTTGCGTATAACCTCTCAGATTAATTATCTATAGCATAACCTTCTTTACTTTACTGGAGAGTAATATCTTGGCTTTATCGTAAAAATGCAGCTTTCCTTTTCTCCTATCTGCCATTGTAGATCTGCATGAGCTTGTCCTTCCCTTTTCTACTGTTAAGGATGTAGTACTATTAGATTTGTACTGTTAGCTGATGAACTTGGGCTAAAACATAGGTTTAAAGCTGTTGTGAATTAGTTTAAAGGCACAAACTATGCTGACAATGAAGCCGTTTGCTTTCATGAGATATTGGAGGTGTTTTTTCACTTCATTTGCATAAATAGTTTAGTGAACAGGAAGCACTTGCGCCCCAACCATTCCCACAGTTGAGGTGCAATTTGCATGAGTTATTTGCTCACTGAAGCAATCTTTGTGAACTGGGCCTCAGTGGATAATGCAGTTGAATAATGCTTGCATGTTCTCTTTTTCAGTTAGAACATTTCTCTGCTCTGGGACACTTCACAGCTTTCATCATTGGGAAGGAGTTTGAGGCGAGGGTGGTGGCTAAAATCAAATACACTTTAGATTTTCAGCTGTCACCCACCCTTGAAAAGAGTTTGACGGTGGCATTCAAAACCATATTGAAAAGTAAGTATTACTCTATATTTATAAATACAATACCTGCTGTATGTCTTCTACAATTTTTTATTATTGCACAGAGGACTTAGGAGTTGCTGATTGCAAAGGTTTACTCATAACTATCCAATAGATAGATGGCTACTCCTGATAGAATTTTATTACAGATGTATGTAATTTTAAATTATGTCTTTGGTTAAAGGAATACTTTGAAGTTTTGTATTTTTTGGCAACTTTTACTCATGAAGTAGTTTTCCAATAAATGCTCAAAGTTTCCTCTTTCACCTTTTGACTTTTCAAGCAGTTTTTAGCATTTACAGAGTTGTTTTGGAAATCAAGCAGTTAAGTTACACTTTTAATGCATTTGTTTTGTCTCAGTATATTGTAAAAGATCCAAGAAAGCAAGTCGCCCAGACCCCTCCACCTCCCTGGTACTCTCCACCGACTAAGAACTCCCCACCACCTCAATGAGTGAGTAAGTGAGTGAGTGAGCAGTCCGAAAACATACGTTTACCAACCAAAGTGTCTCACACAGAGACTCCCACACTGACAGCAGCACCAACCCACAGATACAAAGGGACACGACAGATCTATTTTACCAGCCTGCATGGTCACGTCACAGGAGCAGCATTAACCATATACAAGTGTGCATAACGAGAACTGGGGGGCTGAGGGATTCCGAACAAAAATATACCATTGATTCACATGCTAAAAATATGTGGTGTGTAATAAAATGTATAATTTGTTATTTCATAACCTGAAAATAGTTATTATAGCCTTCCCTCATTCTATTCCCTCAAAAAAAGTGTTTCAGAAACACCACAAGCACAACACAATCCTTATGCAACCTGCAAGACTTCAAGTATGCCCCTTTCTTTCTTAAAGGTGTGTGACCCTCTGAGGGCATTCTGGCTTTCATCTGTTTCTCATTGTGGCATTCTTGTTTTCTTTCATCTGTTCAAATCTATTTTAATTAGCTACCATGAAGAAAAAAATAACTGAAGGAAAACTTAACTTTGATGAATAAGATATGATGTTCAATGAGTATTTAAAACACATAATTTGCATAAAGAATGAAGAGTATAACTAATTATTGACAGATCAAAACAACCTGGAGTAAAAAAAAAAGATTTTTCCAAACCACAAAATCACAACATTAAATTGATACATTTATAACATTTATATATAATAGTTTTACTCTATGTGCAGTAGTGGTTATTATTCATGAAATCATTAAACATTAAACTTTTCTTTTTTTTACTCTAAATGTCACTGTATGTCATTTCACTCATGAGTTGAGGTGTCCACACACCTAAAATTCTTCTCAGCAGGTGCAAAAGGAGAAAGGCAAAACTGTGCAGAGCAATGTGCACGGAGCTCCTCCACCGCAGAGTACTAAATAACTGAAAGTGTTATTTGGCTTAAATGTCCAACTGTCATAAATATCTGGATGAGTATGCCCTCTGGTACTTTTCTCATCTATAAAGAAGACACAGTAAATCTCCATTACTAGCACAATCACACACTGAAGTTATTGCTTTTAGGATGGGCTATAAAGAATAAATTTACTGCACGTAATGAATGAGTGTTCAATTTGTCAGTGTCAATATTGTCAATATTTAAAATGTATGACAATCATGCTCTTCCTACTATGTTGTCAAAATTCTGCAGACAAGTTCAGAGGGGTAATTAGTCAAATTATATGTAAATGGGTCTCAGTTTCTCTGGCTTCTCAGTTTGGACACATTTTTATCATTAACTTGCTTGACAACACCAACAGTATCTGCTTTATTCTCTTGGAAAGAGCCTTTCAACTCCTTGAACTGATTTCTCTTTAAGTAGCTTCAAAGTCAGGGGGGAAATAAAAACAAAACTTTTACACACTGTATGAAAATGCCACATATTCTTCTGTATAAGAAGGTCACATTTTCTTTTGCAGCACTTCATTTAAGCCACATCACATTGATAATGCTTTCATTTATATCAGGTACAAACAATTTCCAGGTTACTCATCTTAGAAAACTCTTCAAGGAATATTTCTACTCACTGATGCTCCTACAATAATAGTGATGTTTGCTGAACATGTGAATGTTTATAGTACAATGAAATATTCAAAGCCAAGATGCCATTGTTTTATGGCTGCAGCATTACATCTAATAGAAAATCAGATTTCTTGTGCATCATTTTATACACATCTCCCTGTAATTCATATATTCAGGGCATATTTTGGAACTTGCGTGGTAATGATGAACCCACTGATGGTAGAGTTTAAGAGGTTACTCGGAAAGTGCCTCCAGCCACATAAAAACAGTCAACGCTGCAGTTCCCTGCAAGATCATTTACAGAGTAGAATCCTTGCAGTTTTCCTCTCAGTCCACATCCTCTGTAGCCTTCACAGTGTTTGTAAAGAGAATTGGACTGAATGCAACAGGAGATTAGATACAGAGTGCTGAAGGTCCATCTGTACCCCTCTGAAAATGTGTTCCAGTTCACCACACCTGATGACAAAAGAACAGAAGGGTTCATGTGGAAAATATAGGGGTTTTTTTTCTATGTGAAATTTTCTGGAAGCAGTGTTTCCTTGATATTCATTTAGCAGTAGTGCACCACCACAGCAAGGAATTTACTACCACTGTAAGAGAAATTCAAATAAACAAACAAAAATAGCCCAGTGTTTCAGAAGCAATATATTACAATTAAAATTACATTCTAGCACTAGAAGCTTGACTTGAATTATAACTTAGGCTGAATGATAGACAGATAAAGGACAAATGTAGAATCCTCACTCACATTGTCACAAAAATTACAGAGGAAAAACTGTGGTAAACTGGTATAGAGAACAATCAGTTAGGCAACATTTATGTACAATACACATTTTACATTTTAGTTACTCTGGAAGTTCCAGTGCATTTTTAGATGCAGAGCCTCTGTATGAGTGTCACTCCCAGGATCACTGTTAGCTTTAAGTACCCTCCATTTGGACATAATATTTTGCCACTTGTTACATTGCAGTAAGTAAAGAGTTGAAACGGAGCATGGGAAGAGCTTTAGACAACGGGCTATGACGTTAGTTGTGTAACTTAAGTTGTGAAAACAGACAAGAAATCAACCATTACTAGCTTTTAAAAATCATCAGCGAAAAGAGCAGAAGCATATGGAACTAACTGAACATATTAACTGAACACCTGTGCACAGGGCTGGGCAGTATACTGAATATTTTCTGTATAATTGTGTGAATTTTCATGATGGTATAAAGTTTTCTACCACGCTGACGACGGCTCAACGCTGAAACGCGTTTGTTTTTGTGTCCACAATAAAACACACTGTATGCACTGTTTCCTGTACTGATATAAAATTTTCTATTATTGTGAATACTGAGAAATTTTGGCTGTATTTTAGATGCATGTCGGATTAGAGTGTGCTTCCTCAATGACTTGATACGCTCCAAAACTGGACCAGCATACTCTGGTTTTGCTGACCTGACCCACAGCACATACTAAAGCTAAAACGTAGTTAAATCTGCCACTGGATTAGAATCACAATGCTTGCAGCACATGATTTTAAGTGTGGCTTTGATAACATTTTTTTTAAAGCCAGAAGCCTATTGTATAGCCTATAGTGCCACCCACAAACCCTTTGCTTTGTCCTCACTGCATTGTAAGAATGGCATGCACAGAGTGCACCTATAGCTGATCCTTTGAGTGACTTTCACCTATAGCTCAGAGGTGCTTTGCATCTAAAAAGATGGGAGAAGGGCAGGAAAAAAGACAATCACTCTTCAGAAAGGATTCCTCTGTCACTATCCTCCAGAAACATGTTCACATGAGAGCCAAAGAACAGATTGCAGGGTTGCCATCTGTGGCACCACAAGGATGAATTTCCTCAGGCAGCTATAAACATAAAACATGAGTCACTACAAAATCAGTAGGCTCAATATAATCAGTAGGACTCCATCGTCATCTTGGAACAAGCACATATTGTCAGAGACGAAGGACTACTCTTTATTTGCATGTTCTGTAGCCTCCACATTTGTGCCTGCGGATAAAATATATGTAGTTATTGTCATATCCAGATTAAGACACAGTATGTAAGAAGTGGCAAACCGGCATGTCTACATGGAGCACTTTGGTAACAAACTGTGACTGTGTGTGACTGTGAGTGTGTTTCACCTAATAGAACTGCTTCACATCTAAAAACCGAAGGAAATAAAAATGACCATTCCTTCCGGAAAGGACTGGACTCTGTATGGCTCCTCTGCCTCGCATGGGTTTGAGAGGACAGCCTCCTTTACATCAAGGGAGTGAGATACCTATTACGTAACAGATTAGTATGTGTAAGCACGACACTGATGATTAATTTAGACCAAGTTGTTTGGGCCTGTAAAAATTTGGATTTAATTCTTACTATGGTGACCTCATCATATTTCCTCTTCCCAGGGATGTGGAAAATTGGGTCCAGACTTCCCCTGGCCATCTGCTTTCCCTGCTTGGTAAAATGGGCAAACCTCCGGCCATGGTTGTAGAAATAAATTTAGAAAACTCAAATTTTAGAAAACTCAAACAGGTTACTGCTAATAATATCTTGAATTTATATTGATTTTTTTAAAGAGGCTGGTACCCTTCAATCTCAAGATTCTCCATCAAAATTATGCAACGTCACCTCCTTAAGCAAAGCATATCATGCTTAAGAAGAGATCAGAGTACAATAAATGTATCTTTCAAGTTTCAAGTTAAGTTTATTTGGAGGTCCAACTCACTATTTCCAGTCTGAAAGGGCTTAACAAGCCCACAAGTTTACATCAAACAAAACAAGACAACAACCCCTGTCGTAAACCCTCACAGCAGCTAGAAAAAAGTCCTACAAAAAAATCCAAAAGTAAAAGGGAAAAAAAGAAGAAATCTTGGGAAGGACCACAGAGGGGAGCCCTTCCTGGACCAAATCAAAAATCTAATTGCACTTATTTTAACCATATCTACTGTATGAGCATTGAAGTCTCAAACCTTTTAACTTCTGTTTATAACTGTTTTTTATTTGATTTTTTTGTTACTCTATTAATTAATTGTATTTATATGTTTGTTTTATTGATTGTCTTCTTTCTTCCTCAACATCATTGTAAATGAGGGCTTGGCAAATCAAATAAGTTATACTTACAATTGTGAAATCAAATGGAGCCTCCATGACAACATACCTGTAAATATAGCAAAACTGTGTCGGTTCCATTTTTTTGTGTGCATGTGAAGTCAGCAAGTTGAATGAAAAGAAAAAGAGAGAACCCTCTACTGCAACAGTGTGACTCTATTACGTTACAGAAACTGCTTTAGGTGGAACTGAGGAGAAGGGAAACAAGTACTGACATTGTGCTGCCATCATTTGGGTCTTGTTTCATTTACACGAGCTCAGTGCCAGTAAAGTAAAGGAAGAAGCGACACATGTGAAAAGGGCTATAGACACTGTTAATGGACATTCTGTAAGAGAGCATAAATTAAAAATGTGTTCATTTGTTCTGTTTTTTTTTTTCATTTTAATTTTTTGTGTTTTCCTTCTAGAAAACTTTTCACTCACCATTATCATAAAGATCCCACAGTCAATGCCAAAACGTTGTCTGAAGAGCCCCTGATTGAAAATAAATAAGTTTAATGAAAAGCAACTACAAAGTTCAATAGTTTAAAGATTTTGAGATGTGTGTTAAAGTGATAGGGTATTGGTGGTTTGTAAGTATGAAAGGAGAAAACAGAGTAAAGTAGTTATAGCCTAAGTTATGACAGAAACCAGTAATTATTTTTTTAAAAAAGTGACATGAAGATAAATGTTCTTTGAAAATGATTTTCACCTTAAACATCCAGGCCTGTTATTTCTGTCTGTGGTCCCAAGACAACAAACCTAATAAAAACAAAAATGGCAACAGTAACAGTAGAAATATTTGAACACACAAAAAATATGAACATGACAAGGAGCTACCATGATTGTCAGATGAAGTTTGTACCCCCAGTGCTGGAAAATCAGGAAACATGACTGCCAGGTGACACAAATTGGGAAAGCCCGGGGAACTCTACTGGCAAACAGCAGTAGTTCAAACAGTCAGAGCAAGTCTGGGGAACGCAACTGTCAAAAAACAACAGTCGTTCAAACAGTTTGAGCAAGCCTGGGGAACATGACTTCTAGCAAACATCTTCCTTTAGAAGCCTTAAGATGTTTCAATAAGGTTTGTGTCTAAAGCCTTGTCCCCTCTCTGAATACTGGGAATCAGGAACAGAACCCCTCTCTTAAGTGGTTTCATAACCTACAAGGAAAACAGTGGATTATTTGAAGTGATACGTGTACTAAAATAAATCTTAATGTAAATGTATTAAAAGTATGAAAATTAAAGCATAAATACCCAAAATGATAGAGAGAAGAGAGATGTTAAAACAACAAAACAAGACCATTTAGTTGAAAGTGAGAAAAGTAAGGTTTTCAGTCTGGATTTAAAAGTTTCAAGGGTCGGGACATTCCCTGTGCTGCATAATGACTAGAAACTGCTTCTCCTTGTTAAGGTTTTACCCAGCGCACCACTAGATCTCCATTCTCTAGTGATCTAAGGGGTCTTGCAGGGTTATATTGCTCAAGCATATCAGTCATATATTCAGGGCCAACTTCATGTAGAGATTTATAAATAAGTAATAAGATAATAATAAGACTTTAAAATCAATTCTGTGGCAACCTGGCAATCAGTGTAGAGATTTAAGAAACGGCGGCTGTCCTTTTGGTTCTGGTCAGAACTCTTACGGCTGAATTTTAGATAAGCTGCAGGTGCCTGATGGTCTTTTTAGGAAGTCCTGTCAGAACTCCATTGCAGTAATCCATTTTGCAGAAGATAAAAGCATGAATCAATTTTTTTTTCAAATCTTCTTTTGTCATAAGTTTCCTGACTTTGGCTATGTTTTAAGGTGATAAAATGCTGATTTTGTTATTGCTGGAGTGACATATCCATTAGAAACGTACTTTAAGTCCTCTACACCTGCTGGTTAACTCTCTCATTGTTGTGATGTAAAATGCTACACATAAGGAAGATGTGGCTTACTTGGGAAAAAGAGTTCACGAAGTAGTTGTTCTTTCACATGCCAAAGAACAGCTACTCCACTATCTAGGAGGTGAGCCACCTACATATCTCAGGCACAAGTCCAATTACTCTCAGAACATCCTTTTCATCTCTTGTGTTGTACTGATGAAAAGTGTCATACAATGCATAGTGCTGTGCAGAACCAGTTGCAGGATAGCCATTAAAATCAGGTGGGTCTTTTTTCAACTGCAACCATGGCAAATTCATTTTCAGTTCCCCTTTCTTGGCAGATGCAATATCCTCTGGGGTAGCTGCAGCCACTCTTCCTTCCAATGGAGTAAAGGTTAGTCTCTCTGGCTCCTGTAGGTTGGTATGAGTTGCTAATCCTGTGCAGAATCATAGATGGCAGTGTTTGGGAAATGTTGGAATGACAGTGTTGAATTTTACTTATGTTGAATTTTACAATGACATTTACAATGCCATAAGGACACATGATCACTGCCCAGCTCCCCTGAAATAGAAATACACATGATAAACGTGACTGTCTTCAGGTACACATACAGACAAATGGTGACTATAATCACAGGTTTACAGAAATTCAATATTTTCTGATGTCATTACATAAATAATGGAACTACATATATGTCGGACACTTACCATATGCTCCCCAAACTTTTTGAAACACTTTGCCATAAGTGCTCTTTGTTTTCATCTCCTGTTTCAAACGGAGGAAAGGATCCATTTGGAGCCTTTTTAGTCGACATCACATTCTTTTACAAGTTTCTTCAAAGCCTCAACATGTTTAAACGTAGATGCAACAACAACCATTAATTAATTAAAAAGTAGGACAAATGACCACAATTTATCTTGCTTTTTGGCATTTAGTTAATCGCTAAATCTGGAAGCTGTTTCAAAAACATCCAGCAGAGTAGATGTCCAGTACAACAATGGACTGAATGTACGAAGCCATTTAGCGAAGTTTCAGGAGCAGGACCACACTTCAACTACGTTACTTCTGGCAATCCTATAAATACCACCTAACCCTCTCCTCCCCTTCCGCTCTCGTATTCTGTTGTGTTGTATGTTACTGCATTTAATACAATTTAGGGCAGTTAAAATTGTAGACAGCTGGATAGATCTTTTGGAAAACTTTTCTAAATATGGCTGCAGAATGCTTCCTTTGTAGAACCATTCATATCTATAACTTACTTCGTAAAAAGCCTCTGCAAACAACTTCTTGGTCAACAGATTGCCAGAATTCTTCAGTATCGACATGACCTTCAAACTCTGGTGGAGGATCTTCGATGTCACTCACTATAAGACTCAAAATCAGTATTTGGTGGTATTAGTCATGTTAAAAGGGAAGACAGATAACTACTTACCTGGCATGCTAAAAACTCCCTTCTTGTGCAAATCCATTATCACGACAGGCGGATGGAGCCCACAGTGCACACATCAAAAATTGTAATCATGTGCTGTCAATGCCTCAAAGTGAAGATAACCATGAAGAACGGAGTCATGGTTCAGATTCTTTTTTTGGTTTGTCTATTCCAAGATGTCGAAGGCCCTGCCAACTGCAGTGTGATTCTCTAATAGCATTTGAAATTAGATCATGACAGATTGTAAGTCATGTTTGATTTTCTGTTGCCATATGTGACTGTTAACCAGGATTTCAGGGAGAAATTGTAAGTAAGAAAATAGTTTGTTTTATTTTTAATTTTTTATGCAAAAATTATTAGTTTGTCCATTAAATAATAGACAAACATATGCTTAGTTATTAAGACTTCAGAACTATTGAAACCACCTAAACTTATATATGATAAAACATGTAAGTCATGTGTTTATTAAAACAGGATAGGTGCAATGAAGTTGCATTAATGCTTAAGTGAAGATTATCTAAATAGACAATCTCAAGAACTGCATTGAAATTGTGAAAATAAATACTGTATTAATCATGGGCTAACTGAATTAACTTTAACTATTTTACAATTTAACTAGATGTATGGCCTGTCCTAATGAAATAAACCTGATATCTTAAAATGTAAAACTAGACTAGGCCTAAATTAAACACACTTTGCAGTACCCGGGCATACAGTGCAAAAGGGCTCCAGTGGAATGAGGTGCTTAGGCAGTGTCTCCATGTTGTGATGAACAAACATTTGGTAATTTCTTGTTGTTCAGCAAGTAAAGGACAATTGTATTCAAAACATTTCTGTCAGATGGATATAGAAGAATTTCCAGTGCTGTGCACATCTTGAAGACCAGCAAAGGTGTCAAACACATTACTGTCTGTACTTCTGACTTTTAAGACAAGTTCAAGTCAGGTCTGACGTTTTGCAATGGACTTATGAGGACAGGAATTTCTTGGGTTAGAGCATGAGCAGTCTCAAGAATTTCTTTTTTTGTCAAAACACAGTTACTCTCCCTAACCGTGAATAATGGGAGGTGCATGTTTCCACTACTGACACATATTTTCGATGTTCCATTGCCAAAAGTGACCACTTTACTCAGTGGGCAGCTCTTAGACTCGGCTTTTTGCTTTCTAGCGAGACACATTTTCTTTGTGTTGTCAAAATTCACTTTCTTCTTACCATGTCTGATGTCTGGTTTGAATGAAATAGGACAGAATGATAACACATGGATGCACTGAAACCCTATTATGCCACTTCTTCTGGAAAATTGTGAAACCTTTTTGCATTGCTCTAGTTCACAGCTCACTTGATGGTTGTTTACCCAGGTGCATTTCTGTATATGTATGGTGTTTCTCAGTCCAAAAAAGTTCTGATAGTGAAAATGCCCTTATTTTGGTCTTTGAATTAGAATGGAAAATGATGATTTGCTGTTATGTCTGTATTTGATGATGAGTGACACCTTTGAATGTGTACCTTGATGTTTTTCTTGTTCACAATCAAATTGCAAATGTAGTTCTTTGGGCCTTGACTTGAGCATTGTTGAGTTACTCATACAGGTGGTTTGGGCATAATTATGTGTATATATAGATATACTTAATTTAAAGGACCAGTGTGCAGGATTTAGTGACATTAAGCAGTGAGCTTGCAGATTGCAACCAACTGACCTTAATCCCTCACTCCTCCCTTCCAAACACACCTTCCAAGCGAAACTATGGTGGCCACAAAAAAAACGTCAAAGGCCCTTTCTATAGCCAGAGTTTGGTTTGTCCATTCTAGGCTACTGCAGAAACATGGCGGTGCAACATTTCTCCGTGGTAGAGGACACACTCCTCTACATAGATAGAAAAGGCTCATTCCAAGCTAACAAAAACAAAATTCTTATTTTCAGTTGATTATACACCAAGGAAACATACGTATATTCTATTTTTGCGAATAGATCCCACTAAATCTTACACACTGGTCCTTTAGACGGTTATCTCAGAAAAATATTCTTACTGTTGTCGCTTCAGGATCTGTAATGTTGTCCCCAACAGCTTGTTCTGACGTCTTGTGTGGCTCTTTGGAGGGGCCCCACCCACCCTTTGGTAGGGAACCACTGGACTCAACTAGCTAACTGTATATGAAGTAGTTCCCTGATGCTTCAGTATTAATAATCTAATGATGAATGATGTCGTATATATTAATTTATAAGTCAGAGGGACCAAACCACTACTTTAACTTTCATACTTAAACTACATTCTGCTGCTAATGTACTTTTACTTAAGAGGGAGGACTTTTAGTTGTAATGGAGTATTTTTACATTGCTGTCAATACTTCTATCACTGGTGAGTGAGTTGTTCGCCTTGTAGAGAAAATGTATTAATGAAAAATTTTTGTTCACAGTGTAAACTAGTTATACTGTAAGTGTGTATTTCCATGTTTGTTCATGTGCATGTGTAGGAATGGGTTGGAAGGTGTGTGACTGAAACAAATGAAAAAACAGAAGTCAGATACCTTTGTGTGTGTGTGTGTGTGTGTGTGTGTGTGTGTGACAAATCTACCCCCCACTTACACACACGCTCACTCACTCTTGGAGACCCACCCGAGATTCCTTAGTGCAGCCATTTTTAAAAAGCACTTCTCATTTTAGGGGCATTAAGCTCAAACTTAGAGCAATCCTGCTGCTTTTCAGCACACACCATGATGCACTTTTCCTCGACTCATGTCAAGTTCAATTAGCTCCTAGATCAAATCTTACGACAAGCAATCTGTTGCGCTGGCAGCTGCACACAGACCCCCTCCTGGTTGGCTGCTTTCTACACTTAACTTTCTCAGCAGCATCGCTCAAGGGCATATGACTTGACTCTATGAATTATGTATTGGCTCATATTCTGCTACAGCTTATAGGCTAGAACAGTCATGAGCATCTGTGGCCATCCTGGGACCAATGAAGCTCTTGATTGGTTATACAGTATGTTGAAGTCCCCAGGGGTGAGCGGTCACAAAGGTTCAAGTCCAGGTAGATAAAATTACTGATACATGTTAGCCACAGGCGTGATGCAAGCCCTCAGGGAGGAGTGGGAAATAGGATATCTGCGTGAGGAGTGTTGACAGTCTTGCGCAAGTCGTTCTGCTGCTAGCATAACCAGGATTGTTTTTAGCATGGGAGCTTACTAGCCAACGGGGACTACAGAAACCAGGTGTCAAGACGCTGCTAACTACCAACTGAAGCATAATTTCTGTAGCCGGTCCACTTGTTGGTCCCATGTCAGTAAGCTTTTCTGCTTGACGTCCTTTCTGTGGGTCACCTCTACTAAAACAATATCAACATTGTGGGCTCCAGTTTGGAGCCCCTGTGTGTATGTGCATGAGCCCTCCCTGCTAGCGACTGCTACCCTCCCCTTAACTGGTTGTTAACCTATAATTATGCACTTTTAGCAATTGTACTGGCCTCTTTTTTTATTTCTGTTATCATGCCACCCCATCTATAATCCACGGTTCCACTCACCTCTCCATCCGACTGTGTTAGCTGTTAACCAGTTAACCTGTACAGCTTGCAATGAAGCTTTTATTAACAATTTTAACTTCTTCTGGAAACACCCAGCCTTCTTCTGTCGTGATGGCATCAACCCCAATGGCCTAGGCTCATGCACTTTACAATTTATAACAATTTATTTTACACAATCTGGAACCCACTCACTCTGACTATCCACCATTGCATGTCAACTCCTGGTCATTTCCGGCCTCCACCAGCAAACCTCTCCCAAACCACACTAATGTTTACACTCCATAGTTAGGAGTGCCTACTACCACCTCCCTAGGCATATGTAATTTTACACTGCTTACTGGGCATGGACCCAGTTCTGTTGATACACTGCCTCCACAGACAGTGAGGAGCAGCTCCATTGTCTGCCATTCCTGTTTTGACCAGCATCAGGATGAACAAAGTGTACTCAAAGTGCACAGCTACTTTATCTGATCTGACTCCAGTTTTGTGCCAGCCACAGACTGTGTCAGACAGTGCCTCCAGTACACTAAATGCAGCTTTATTAAATATCAGCTCTCTGATACACTGGTCCCTGTCTACCAGTGTAAACAGTTGTCATATGGGAAGTTTGGTTCTTTTGTTGAGCAAAATTAGTAACCATTTACAGGCCCCTAAAATATAGTGCACACTTTTTTGATGACTTTGCCGAACTGCTGTCTGCAGTGTGTATTGATTTAGACTGTGTTGTTATAGTGAGTGATTTTAACATTCATCTTGATAATCCCAAAGATGGCAGAGCCAAAGAACTTCTATACTTCCTCGACAACTTTGGACTTTCCCAGCATGTTAACAGACTCAACACATAATAAGGGACATATTCTGGATCTAGACCAAGGGTCTACACATTTCTGAGGGTATGAGATTATTCTGTGACTGATATTGCCCTTTCTGATCATTACTGTATTTTCTTTAAAATGACCCTCTCTGCCGACACCAGCAGAATTAAAACAGAGGTAATCAGAAAGCACTATACCAAAGAATACACCTTATCGTTATTCACCCAAGCTTTTATACTCACAACAACTCTGCCTTCAGTTTCGGTTCTAAGTTATAAATGTTATTGATACCATTGCCCCCGTGAAAATCAAATTTATCTCTGGTAAGAAAAAGCACCATGGAAGAAATGGTACACTAGCAAAATTAAAGTGTAGACAGGCAGAACGCAGGTGGTGAAAAACCAAACTCCAGATTGATTATAACATTTATAAAGAGAGACTTCACATGTATAAATTTGAACTAAAAAGGGCAAGGAAGTCCCTTTTCACCGAGATTATTAATACAAATAACAATAATCAAGCACCTAATCACCACTATTGTTAACAAAATGACAAACCCCTCAGCCATATTCCCTTCTGAACTGCTATCCACCAAGTTATACAATGACTTTGCATCTTTTCTCACAGATAAAATTCTGCGGATAAGACAAACAGTCTGTAACTCCATCTCAGGCAAAATGGCTATGTTGCCTGTGCCTCAGCATAGAGCCACTTTAGTTAATTTGGCACACTTTCAGATTATGATTATGCAACCTTGACAGAAATTGTCCAACACCTTAGACCTACTACCTGCTGCCTTGACACTCTGCCTAGAAGCTTCTTTCAAGATGTTTTTAACTGCATAGTATCAGATGTACTACAAATAGTCAATAGTTCTCTTCAGTCAGGCCTTTTTTCCAAAGGCCCTGAAGACCGCAGTTATTAAACCACTTTTAGTATTATGCCTCAATAATAAATAACTACAAGCCATATCAAACCTACCTTTTTTAGGAAAGATCATTGAAAAGGTTGTTTTTCAGCAACTCAATGCTTTCTTGGTGCAAAACAATTTCTTCAACACTTTTCAGTCTGGATTTCGATCGCACCACAGCACCGAGACTGTACTTGTGAAAGTTTTGAATGAAATTCATCTGAGTAGTGATGCATCAAAAACTTTGGTTTTGGTATTACTGGATCTCAGTGCGGCATTTGACACAGTTGACCATGAGATACTGCTTGACAGACTGTGAAAATCCCAGACTTTCTGGCACTGTGCCTAATTGGTTCAAATCACATTCACAGGATAGGGACTACTTTGTGTCAGTTGGTAATTATGAATCTGTGCAAACTAAAATCACATGTGGAGGTCCTCAAGGGTCCATTCTCAGGCCTCTTCTATTCAATATCTGCATGCTCTGGCTTGATCAGATTATGGAACATTATAACATCTCCTACTATATTATAAAGATTACACACAACTCTATATAGCAGTGTCACCACATGACTACAGTCCTTTAACATATTTGCTGAATAAGTGCTTTGAACAAATCAATGAGTGAATGTGCCAGAAATTTCTACAACTGCACAAAAAAACTGGAATAATTGTTTTTGGCTCCAAAAACAAAAGATTAAAAGTCAGTGCTCACCTTGACTCCGTGACACTAAAACCTACAAATCAAGCCTGAAATCTTGGGGTAGTCATGGACTTGGACCTAAATTTCAACAACTGCACAAAAAAAAATTACAAAATCAGCTTTCTACCACCTTAAAACATAGTAAGAATTAAAGGATTTTTGTCTAAACAAGATACAGAAAAACTAGTTCAAGCGTTTATTTTCAGCGGGCCGACCATTGTTATGGTGTCTTCACAGGTCTTAGCAAAAAATCAATCAGACAGCTGCAGCTCATCCAGAATGCTGCTGCCAGAGTCTTCACTAACACCAAGAAAATGGAGCACATTACTCCAGTCCTTAAATCACTGCACTGGCTTCCTATGTGTCAAAGGATAGATTTTAAAATCCTATTACTAGTCTACAAAGCACTAAATGGTCTTGAGTCCAAATACATTTCTGATTTACGTGTACATTATGGAGCATACAGACCCCTCAGGTCAACCTGGGACAGGTTTACTCAAAACCAAACAAGGTGAAGCAGCTTTTAGTTTCTACAGGTATGTAGAACAAGCTTCCCGAATGCCTGAGCTAAAACTGTCAGCTCATTTAATTCAGGGCTTAAAACATTATTGTTTACTGCAGCTTTCCACATGTTTCTTCTTTTTAATCTTTAGCTACTTATTTGCTTGTTTTTGCCTTTTGCTTTTATTCTTTTAAATGCAATTTTAACATCTTTTTTGTCTACTTCTTTTAATGTATTTTAAATACAATCTTAATCATTTCTTAATGTCTTATTTTCAATGAATGCGCGCCCTTGTAAAGCACTTTGAATTGCCTCGTGTCTGAATGGTGCTATATAAATAAACTTGCCTTGCAGAGGAAAGAAAAGAGAAATAAAGTGGGAAAGTTCTAAAATGAGAGGAGATGAAGACAGAGAAAGGAAAAGACGAGTGAGCAACAGAGAGTCTTTAGTACAGTCACGCAAGCATGAATTAAAATGCCAACTCTGTGCAGGAGAAACACCAGGGGGTGTGCACACAGTGCAGGGCAGGATTGCCGCTTTAATGGTGCTGCTGAATCAAACACATGCACATACAAACATATATATGCACAAGCACACGTGCAGGGATGTTGTCAAATTACGTTAGCTGTACAGGGCTTCATTTGCATCATGTAGACTACTTACGTATATGGTTATTACCCCTCAAGAACAGATACAGCCATAAAACATTAACATGATGTGATGTTCTTTCAAACATACCACAAATGAACACAGTTTCCTCTCTGCTTTCTCCTGTGTAAAAGAAACACTTCTAAATCAGCACCTGCATGCAACATTCTTCCATTTAAAGTGATAAATTAAATTTGTCTGGGAAAAGTTTGGCGTCCGAGTAGAAGAAGAAAGAAGAAACACAAACAAGGAATCCCCTCTCTTTCCCATGAGGCAGCACAGCAGGGCACATATGGTAAGGTAGATTTATCTCATTCTAAGAACTGCATTTATCTGCTTTAGAAGTCTCTCTGGATGAGATAAATGGTAGCACCTGCGGTCACCAGGGAAATTAAATAGATTATTTTTTTAGTGTGCTGCACTACAGATGGCACAGGAGCCTCAACTTCCAATTGTGTATTCATGCAATCAACGTTCAAGTGGTGGATTACAAGATTGATTTTTTTTACTTCGCCTTGGCTTGTGCAGTTCTTTCCAAGTCCAGCTACTGTGTGTCACAGCTTATTCAGTGACACAGTACAACAGCTGAGACTGAAACCCCACAGGCTTTCCCACAATACACAAAGACCACGCTGTATTTGTTCATTCTGAGCCTGCTTTTTCCTATTCATTTCTGCACTCTGTCAACAGTGGATCACAGTGGAGTCACCGATTACATCAACAGACTTAAGGTTCACAAGGCCAAACCAAAATGTGTGAAAAGCAGGTGAGTGGCAAGAAACCTTGAGAGCGTGAGGTGCAAACTAGGCCCAGGGGAGCACTGACTGTGAAATTACACAAAAAATTACACAGTCTAATGTGCAGTCAAGCACACATGTAAATTGCACAGCAAACACTTGGATGCAAGTGATGAAGTGGGTGAGTGACGAAGGCTACAAGCCGTAATGGTCTAACAATAAAGTTGTTCTATACACTGTAAGTGTTGCTAGAATTTGATCTCTTTATGTGAGAACAAATGCACTCAAGATGTGAGTACAAACACACACACACACACACACACACACACACACACAAATATATATAACACAAACAGAAAGAGGGTAAAAGAAGAACAGACAGAAACCAATAATAGCAAAGAATATAAACAGATTGAAATCCTAAGAAACATATGTGTTACCATCTATATCTGCTTGGGACCAATTTAAATGGGTTTGATAGCATTAGGGGGGCCTGTATGTGCATTGATTTCTTCATTCAGGGGAGAGAAAAAAGAAGCCTGGAAACTCCAGACATCAGCAGGAAATAAGCAATGGATGAGAAGAGGGAGATTGCTACATATCCTATTGAATGAAGACTGCAGTGCTTGTTATAGAGGGTCAAGCGATGAAGGTGTTAGCTGAGACAAGAACAATAAATGGATATTTGGCTGTGACATGCATGATAATTTGATGAAAAAAGAGGAAGGAAAACTGAGGCTGTAAATCAGTGAATGCTTCATCAGCATGAGCATTATAGAACATACACACCAACATAAAAGCAAACTAAGTAAGCTCACGCAACAGTGTTATTTCTGCACCGTTTCTGTCCTCTTGTTGCTTTTCAAATTCAGCAAACGGCACATTCTCAGCTCTCACTTCTCATGCTCTGCTCATATCAAAGATGAATGATTAAAAGTATGAAGACATGTGATTCAATTATAAATCCTTTGTAACTTTTCTCATCCCAGATAAAGCCCACATCACTGCTAAACTGTTAAAAATGCCCAACAACGTTGATTCTCTGGGCAGAGGTCATCTCGAGGACAATCTGCTCTCAACCCATTAAAAGATAAAAAAAATGTTTATGTATGAAAAATACAGAACAGAACACCCATAGATGAGCACGGCACGGCAAAACTTTGAGAAGTATTTGAAGTGTTTTTGAAGTCAGGTCCAGGTGGACCTTTATCGAATGTAGAAAGGACGACACCCTGCGACGCCTGCTCATAACAAACCAAAACTGGACTAGAACAAATATTCATTAGAAGGAGAAATTGACACATACACATGCATATTTGTATTCCAAATATGTGCACACATCCACTAAAAACGATTTGACTTGAGTTTCATGATTTGCATTTTATGTGCATGTTGCTGTTTTTGGTGTCTATGTTGATTAACTGAATCAACACAGATTAGCCTGTAGCGTTTGCATATTTTCACATATTAAACATCTTATTTCCCTGAGCTTTGTGCGTGAAAAATGAATTCAGGGATATAGTCTGTATATGTCTGGTCAGTTTTAGTGTCTAACTCGGTTAGACAAAAACCAGCGATATAACACTAAATCTATAACGCTCCATATAGTCTCACCATCACGCCACAGCTGAGGCAATTTTTGGCCACTAACTTTTGAACAAATCAAATTCACCCTACTGACATTACAAGTATTTTCTGTGCAGCCTGATGCAGCAAATGTCTGTGCTATGTAAACCTATTGTCATCAAAAACACATAAAAGACATTAAAAATCCATATTTCTGCATTTAGGTGACATGTTTCTTGGATACACTTAACATGTTCATTCTCTCTTTGTTCTCTCTTTTATGTGCTTTTCATAGTTATTGGACAACAGCAGAACTCTAGTTCTTCAGCTAGTCATTGACTCGATTAGGCTGACTTAATCGGGTGATAAATCAAATTTAGTCCTATCACTTTGAAAGTCTAACACATGTTTGAACTGTACACTGTGCAGAGATGCATGACAGCTGTTTTAAAAACATATCTTGGATATAATTTTACTACCAGTGTGTGTCTGTGTAGCTACAGCCTCAACCCGTGCTCTGTAGTTTACTTATACATATATGTAGTGTTTTGTGCATTTAATATATTTAAATGAACACTATATGAATGTTTATATTTTTATGTGCATATTTGCAGCCGTGTCTCAGTGTTTTCGCCCTGCTGGAGTCCTCTTCTCAACTCCCCACCTTCATCATTTAGCCCTATCCTTTCTTTGAAGTTCAACCTCAAAGACCAGCTTCAAAGCGTCATCTCTTATGAGAGAACATGTTGCTCCTTATGTGAGGAAAATATCAATAGGCCTCTGCTATTATGATTTAATGGCTATGTTATTGAATGACTGGAGTTGAAGAATTTATAATTAGTTTTGCTGGGGAAAATCATTACCATTTGATTAGCTCAACCCCAGTGTTTTACTGCAGTACATACTTTGCATATTAATTAGATGTATTTGTGTGTATGAGAATTGTGCGGGTGTGTGTACACGAGGGGGCATTTGTGTACGGGGTGATGTGCATTTGTACGCGAGTCAGTCGGTCAACAGTTATTATCAGCAGGGTGTATATGTGTGTCTTGCGATTGCACGCAGATTTTTATGCCTGTGCAAATTTGTGTGCGTTTTGGAACACACACTGTGTTTCTGTGTGTATGCAATATATTACACAAGCAAATAAAGCTTCCCTATTTTGCATATATTGGATTTTATAGTGCCGCATGCTTTTACAACAAATTAATGCCAAGTGCACTAGACCACCATTAGAGCTTGTGATGTAGAAAGCAGAAAGTCCCCTTCCTTAGACACATAGCTTTTGATGCAGAAAATCCTCCATCACACACGTACTGTAGCTTGAAACTCACAGACTAGTGGCCAGTTAAATTTTCTGGGAACCCACAATGCTTCCAGCGTGTGACAGAAAAGCCGAACTGAGGTTGACCATGTGGTCTCGTAAAAATCATTTGGACGATTGTTAATTGGAACTCCGGCTGCTGTGACATGAAAAACAGTTTAATGGGCACTTGTACGAAATAAACGGAGGAAGATGTCAAACTGAAATTTTAATACAGGCCACTAACCCCGAGGACTGCCGGTGATTCAGTAACTGTAGTGTAAATGGCTCCACTTTTACAGAAGATAAAATAATACATGATGGCCTCAATCATGTGATCCTGCCTAGTAACCATGAAAAAACATGTGGTCACTGGTGTTTATGGTGTACCACCGCGGCCATATAAAGCAACTAGTCATTACTTCCATTCTGTGAGAGAAGCTTACCTGTCAATTTGGCAGTGATGTGTCAAGACTGGTGGACATGAAGGCAGTCTCGATAGCACAGCCTGCATTGACTCGTGTCACTTAGCATCCCAGCTGAATTTGAGTAAGGGCGGATAATTGGCTGCTGCAGTGCTTGTAGTGAGGGAATAAGGAAGAGTCTCACACATTCGGATAATGTAAGGAAGACAGCGTTTTAGTTAAATTTGAAATCAAATAAATGGATGGCGAGGTGGATATTTGCGAGCTGACACTGAATGTACGGCTTCTGGGATTGATAGGCACTTCTTCCAGTGTGTCTCTCCTGTTGTATGTGGCTGAACCGCCACACTGTGAGAGCTGTCACTTCCCTGAGTGTCTCTCACTGTCAGAAGAGATTAAAAACAAGCGGACAGGCAGGTGGATGTCACCGCTAGTATTCCAGCGAGCACTCTTGCAGACCAGTTGGAGATAATAAATTGCTGTGTGGTGATCATACACTGTTGGATACTAATTCATCTCAAATCAGACTCATATCAAAGGGGGAGAGTTGTCTCTATTCAGACACCTGGCCCCCTGTATACAACATATGGTGTCCATACTGCAAGATCTTGTCATCAAATAAATGCAGAATATCAAGCATATGGAATGATATATTTCAGTCACTATTGTTTTCCATGATGCCAGTGGTGTTTCAGGGTCTTTTTGTGTTGTTGATAACTTGTCTATGTCATAGAGTTTTGTGTGAAATTTTGTGGCAAAATCATTTCCTGTAAGTGGATGCTGCAATTTTTGCATTAAGTTCAACTTTGGCTATTGACCAATAGCAAGTCATCTTGACAGTGTTGACTTTTTAGGGAACATAGAGAAGAAGTGTCCAAAATACAAGAAGCTATTGTAGCTTATTTGCAGAATTGCGACCACTTTGATTTAATCTCCTCTGTCAGACTATAAACTGCTCCTCAAAAGAGGAATCAATGGTATAAATGTGTCTTTTGAATAAACTGCCAACTTATTGTCTTAGTAGTAGATTTAAGATGAAAGATTTTTAGATTTAAGATGCACATATATCGCAAATAGATACATTTTATTGTGCCACTTCCCGTTTTTTACCAGCATTAGAGCTATTTAGGTGTTTATGACTAGACTCCTCACCTCCATGATGCCAGAATCTGCTGGCAACAGTGCAGATGTGCATTTGACTACTGCTAATCTTTTTTTTTTTTTTTTAAACTGAGTCATTGCTATGACCTCATGTTAACATGCAAGGGGGTCGCTAATAGGCATTTGTGTGGCTGGTTCTTCCACTTGTATGTTAATATGTTTATTTTTGTCTCCGCTTTAGACCCTCCTCTGGGAATTGAATCAACCAGTCAATTTCATATACGCAGGTCTGTATGACACATTTTTGAGGGTTGTAGGATGTGCAAATTTGGAACATATGTGTTCAAAGACATGTTTACAGTATCAAGAAGCTCAAGAAAAGAAAACATAGCTCTAAGAAGTCCACTTACTGTAAACACGTCCATTACTCTGTGTGTTGGTGGCAGATATCAAACAAAACATATGATACTGTAGGAGACAAATAATAGCTGACATTGAGTGCAGTCATTCAGAGAGAAAACACAACTGAGTGTAATCAGTGTGTGATGTTCTTTTTTTGGCTAAATCTTCAATGATTGATGGACAGAATCTTTTTGAAACCTTTTCTTACTATATCTTCCTATGCACGGGCTCTCACAGATGTTCAGTATCAATTCAGTCTTCTTGAGTGTGCCAGGAAATATACAAGGTATTGCATTACAGTCCTTCCAAGTCCTTACCTAATTAATAACAAATCTCACTTATCAAACCTTGCATGTTATATGTTTTCGCCCCTTATTCCTTTGTGTATTAAATCATTTCTGTATATTGGTTTCACTATCCTAGTTCTTTGGGTTATTCACCGTATATTAGTGTGGGCTCTAGAGGTCAGAAAATACCTCAGTATTTTAAGCTGTTGGGTGATCTGAATTAGAGATAAAGGAGAATCGAAAAAGAGCAAGGGAGTACAGGTGAAATGTACTCATTTTGTTAGCTCACAGGCATATTTTCTTCCTGCTCTAACACTGCAGGATTGACTCTTATCTGATAGGTCACTGAGGCTATTTCTCGACCCCTGGGAACAAGGCTTGGACATTACCAATAAAGGGAAGAGGGAAAAAAAGCGCACCCTTCAAGTATGGGTCAAGAGGTCACAGTCGGGATGTTGGTGTGGCATTACATTCAAGGAAATGTCTATATCGCCTCCATAACGTTGGGCAGTGAGGACACTTTCCTTCATACCCTCTTCTGTAATTGTTTGGAAGCAATTCAGATAGACAACATTACCTTTGATAGAGATGGATATTGCCAAGGGGGAAATACTCAATGTGGATGCTGGTAAAAGGCAATCTCTTGACTTGCTATTTCATATTGTTCAGTCCACTCAGTGCAACTATCTCCATAGTCTATTCATTTAAAATAGCAGTTCAATAATTTAATATAATGTAGACTATTGATAAATATATTTGTAGGCTGATAGAATTTGAATTAAAAACCCCTGTGATTCAAATTTTAGCCATGTACCCCTGGTTGCACATGCAAAAGAGAATTAAAAGAGTAAATGTATGTACAAAGCGTGACACAACTAAGAATAAAATAAAAAAAAGAATATTACCAGAAAAATACATGGTTGACTATGTAAATTAAAAGAATGATAAAATGAATTATACAAAAATGATTAATCAACATTATTTTTTTAAATGTGTCTTTGATTGGCAGTTTCCAGATCTCTGTGCAAATACAAAAATCACACAATCTGCGTAGCTGGTTATCAACTTAAACAAACAATGTTTTACAAAAAGGTTCTGTCTCTTATCTTATATTTCATCTCCACCTCATCACATCACTTTCAGATTGCTTTAGAAAAACACGTCTTCCCCTCTTCTAAAGAATGTGTGAGTTACGCACATTCTGTGTTTCTATATACCAGTTTATGTGCAGGAAATGGCGTTTGCATGTTTTTGTGTATACACATCACTTATGCATCTAACCCCAGGTTTGTGGTTTCCCAAATATTGTGTTTCCCAAATCCAGGATCAGGCATGGCACAGTGACCAACCTAGAATGCCTTCCAACTAAATCCTTTTGGTAGTTTTTCAGAGATCAGTGGATTTATACTGTAGATTGTTGTTTTACAACCCTGTTTATTTTAATTTCAGACAGTATATGAAGAGATTATATTGTAAGGTCACTATAAAAATCATGGTTTCAACAAACAAAATGGGTAAAATCAAAAGGATCAAAGCGAGAAACAAAAGTAGAACATCAAAGCAAGCTCAAAAATGAATTACATACGCATTATTTAATATTCTCCAAAAACAGAAGCAGTACTTTGTTTATTTTCTTGTCAAGAATATACCTGATGAATAAGTCTTGGCCAGTTTCTGTTCCTGGGGTTGTGACCAATGGTAGGAGATCTTTCCACACATAGGAATTAAGTAGATTCTCCACTTAAGAAAGTCAGTTTAGGGAACAACAGTATGGCACAATAAGCACCAACATCTGCAGTAGGTGCAATCAAACACCTACATAATGATAAAGAACATGTACATCATGTTCATTCAGTCATGGAGTAAGAAAGAGATTAAAAGGATTAAAGGAAGAAAAAATTAAAGAAATCAATGGCAACACTGAAGACAACAATGTTATTATTCATTTCCTGAGGAAGCTGAGATCGTTCAACATGTTCAGCAAGGTGTTGGAAATTTCCCCCCAGTCTGCTGTGGCCAGTGCACTGTACTTAGCTGTAGTCTGCCAGGGCGGGAGCAGCATTGGAGACACCAACAGACTTAATAAACTGATTAAGAAGGCCAGCTCTATAACTGGCTGCAAACCAGACACCTTTGAAGTTGTGATGGAGAGGTGGACACTGAACAAACTGTTATCCATTATGGATAAAATTCTGACCACCCTCTCCACCACCTACTCAACAGACAGCAGAGCACTTTCTCTAACAGACTGTCACAACGACTGCTACAAGAAATCTTTCCTGCCTAAAGGAATAACTCTCTACAACACCTCACCTCTGTCTAACAGAGAACTCTCAAAACTCTCAGCTTTATAGTTTCTGTCTCAACCAAACTCCACTCTTGTTTTTCTCCTTCAACAACTTTGCTCACAGTGAATTTACACATCTTTATACTCCTGTGCTACCTCATTGCATTTTTAAAACTTTTGCACACTTTTCTAATTTACATAGTATGTTATAATATATTTACATTTTATTATATTTATATTGTATTCTAGTATACTCTTTATATTGTGTCTATATTGTATGATGTATTTTTTGTTTATTTCTCTCTTCTAGTGTTGATACATATATTTACATATACATTTACTATGTATTTACTGTCACGTGCAATTCCTGGATAACCTGCTACTGTAATACAAGAATTTTAAAGAGAACAGCACTCCAGCAACACTTGCAGTATAAAGAACAACTTCGTTTTTCGACTGACGTGTTTCGGCTTGTGGCCTTCATCAGAGTCATCAACAGACTTAAGGTTCACAAGGCCAAACAAAAATGTGTGAAAAGCAGGTGAGTGGCAAGAAACCTTGAGAGCATGAGGTGCAAACTAGGCCCAAGGGAGCACTGACTGTGAAATTACACAAAAAATTACACAGTCTAATGTGCAGTCAAGCACACATGTAAACAGCAAACACTTGGATGCGAGCGATGAAGTGAGTGAGCGAGTGATGAAGGCTACAAGCCGAAATGCGTCGGTCAAAGAATAATGCTGTTCTGTATACCAGTGTTGCTTGGGTTCTGATCTCTTTAGACTTCTTTCCCTTCTCCGTGCACCTTGGTGAAGTTGTGTCAGAAACCCCTACTCTGTTATACAAGAATTTCCCAGTTTGGGACTAATAAAGAATTTGTATCTCTCTTTGTCTATCTATGTGTCTATTTGGTCCGTTCCAATAAGTTGTTTGAGACACAATAGGTATAATACTACACTGTGCTTGTCATGGTTTATATCACTAGATATAAGCATGAATATGTGAATAGATAATGAATTCATACCTATAGGATCCCACATGCAATGTCTGCCGGGAGTCACTGTAGTTACCTGTGATCACCGATAGCAATTTGCTGCAACTAGAGAACTTCGAGGCTATGACATGTCCCTGTCACTAAGTTATTTTTAAAACTATTTATTACAGAACTGTAAGGTCTACACTGCCAAATGCTGCACTGAGATCTACAAAGGGAGTCTGCTGCTCATGAAAGGTCTTTGGTAAGTCTAAGGAGAATGGTTTTGTGCTGTCAAGTGCTCCGAGAGACTTTGGTATTTCCCAACAATCATTATTTTCACTTGTAAATCATATATCAAATCCTTTCAAAAAACTTGAATAAAATAACAGCTGGGAGATGAGTTTTTATTCTTGCAGGAGACAAGTGAGCAAGACTAGCTGGAGTGTTTTCAAGTGGCAGGGCTTTTTTTCTTCAAAGGAAGAGTACTATCAAGAGCAGTCAAAAGGGCAATTAAAATGATCAAAACTCTCAGTATTGACCAGAGGCACGTGAGCAGTTTTGGAAGTGCTTGTCAAAAAGGACTCTTAGAATTTGCCAGAGGAGGCGGTTAAGTATGAGGAGAGAAGGGCACAGAGGCTTGGAAAGAGCAAGGAGTCAATTTACAACAATGGCTTCAAGACCACAGACCCCTTTATATAAATTTAACTGGGGTGAAACACAAACAAAACGAATGCAAATCCCCTTAATTGGGACAATTATCCATTAAAACGAATTAAACTGACTGAATAAGATTCCTGAAATCAAAAGGAGGAAAAAGGAGGAAAATGAACAACCAACAGAAATTCGTGTTAGAGTCTTCAATTGTCATTTTTTGATTTCATTCAGAGAATTAATACATTTATAGAGAGCAGAAGGTGCTTGCCCTTAATTAAGAAGCCAAATACTAAAAATAAGGATTATATTTCAAAGGTGATAGAGCAACATTTTAAATAGTGTCTGTTTAAAAGTACCAAGACTTCAATAAAACTAGATACTTTAGTTAGGTGGGAAAGGTAGAATTTAGAAAGGCTGTTTAGCATCTAGGTTGCCGTAAGACCCATCCCAGCTGTCCGTACTGTCAGTGGCGCTTGTGTGCTTGTGCGCATAATAATCCATCTGTTTGAGTTGACTTAACTATTCTAATGTACTACTATTACATGCCCCATTTATTGATTAAGATGATCAATTAATGTGTCAATTATTTTTAAGATGAATCGTTTATAAAGTCTATAAAATGTCAGAAAATTGTGAAGAAATTACCACATTTCCCAGAATCCTCAGTGATATATTCAAATGAATGTCTTTAAGTGTCCAAAACCCCTAAAGATATTAATTGATGATGATGTAAATGGAGAGTAACCTGCTGTTAGCAAGACAGGCACTGTCACACCTAGCAACATGTCCAAGCTAGCGGAGCAATTCTATAGATTCTAGGTTGTAGATAGCCTAGCTAAAATCCCTCTCAGAGTGTGTATGTGTGCCGCTGTGTGTGTGTGTGTGTGAGTGTGAGAGAGAGAATGAATGAATGAGTGAGCTTACTGTATTACAAACAAATATAGTATTCTTTACATTGATACAGAATATCACTAAGCCAGACAGTTCCATTGATTTATATATACCTTAATACTTTACAGTCAGAGTAAGGCCGGTCGGGCTCAAGGATACGCACAAGGACTTAGACAACAGGGGGCAGATAGAGAGGAACAATGGGAGAGACACTAAGAGGCACAGAGAGACATACAGGAAAAGAGACAAGAGGCACAGGCAGAGAGACAACAAGAGCCACAAGGAGAGACAGTAAATGCACAGAGAGAGACGCAAAGAGAAGCACAGCCGGAGTATAGAGACACAACAAGAAGCACAGGGAGAGACACAATGAGAGGCACAGACAGGAACCCAGGCAGGCCAGCTGATAATCCCGGCTGTGACACCATTAGATGAGCCAGTGCCACTGACATCAAAAGCCTCGTCCAAAACCAGGACAGCAACAGCCCATACTGTGGACTCCTGGGGATATGACAGGCTCTGCTATGAAAAAGAAAGCAGTGTCATTACCGGAGTATGGTGTAGCATATGTACTATAAAAAGAGTCAGGGAAAGGGCCCTTTGCACACAGGTCAAGAAAAACTGCAGTGCTGAACTGTATATTTCAGGTACTAGAAATGTTAAAAAAGACACTGCCAATACACACAGCGAGTCCAAAACCCATGTTACAGCATGTCAGATTTTCACAGCTCCAACAGCTGCCAGGTCTGAGACAAAATCTACAAAAGCTACATGAGAAGACCAAAGAGAAGATGTGCAAAGGTGTTTGACATTGCATATACTGTGGCCTACTGCAAGCAGCCTTTCAGCCTGTTTAAAACCTTAGTGTCAGTAGAAAGGAAACATAGTGTGGAGCTGGAGGTGACATATAACAACTCAAAGGCCTGTCGCATCTTCACATAGCACATTGCGGGGACCATGAGAGACCATCTTCATGACCTGGTAAAATATGAGCCATTCTAGTGCTTCTTACTTTGATGTAAGCACAGAAAAAGGCACATGAAAGAAAGAGGTGGTCATCATCAAGCTTAGTAAATAGCACACCAAGAATCAGACTACTCGGATAAATAAGGATAACTCAAAGGATAAATTCCTTCATATTTTTGTTCTTTACATTCATGTGTTTGTCTTTTGGATAATTTGTTTTTCTATGTTTTTTGTATCAGTCAATCAAAAAGGCTTTTGTTTTTGTGTAGTCAATTCCCATTTCATTTGAAGACCACTCCATGTGAAACTATTTAAATAACTTTATGTGAATAAATCATATTTGTTTGTTTTCTTTTTGTATTTTTTTGTTTTTGTTTTTCAGTATTGCAGATCTAGACTCCTGTCATGCTGATGAGATAATGAAGGCCATTACAGAAGCGCGTGAGGAGAACCATCTCGGACTCAGTAACTGTTTGACTGCAACAGCAGGTGATGGCACATTTGTCAATTCTGGGAAAACCAACAGTGTCCTTACTCTACTCCAGCAGCAGTCAGCTTCATGGACGATCATGCTTGAGCTGTGCCTGAAGGATGCTTTTAAAGATACCTACTTCACACACATACATTTACATAATTAAGGTTCAAACCCTGAAGGGGTTAGAAATAGCTGTGAGCTGGAATGAGCAAAAACCGTGAAACTTGGTCCAGTAACTGGCATATTGATCGTTGGAAGTGGGTGTGGTCTATTACATATTTGCTCATCACTCAAGATGCCTTTTGGCAATCCTGACTAAACTCACTGGAGACATCCTGTGCTATCTCCCGAACATACACACTTTGTTCAGTTTTGTTCAAATCTGGTGAAGTTGGGATAAATGGAAAAACTTTGAGTGCGCAGTTATTAAATGGTGCATGCACTGCAATGATAAAAACAAGTATGTGCTTGTTCTCACTCCTTTAAATAGCATGAAACTTGCTGAAGTGACTTTGCTCACCTTCATGAAGACTGAAACCTGCTTTTTGCTGCTCATGGATTTAATTTTGGCTAATTGTGTGCTGCTTCCTTCTGTTGAGCACAAACGGTTTTGAACCTGAGAATTGCTGCTATATTTAACAAAACATTTTGGGAATTGTTTGTGTAGAGAGATTTTGCTTTCCATTCATGTTCTACTCATATGCTATTGTTTATACTAAGGTTGATATAGTTAAGTAAAACTAAACTAAAAACTAAAACTAGGTGTGAAAAAACATTTTGGTTAACTGATATAAAAATAAAAACTAGACTTTTTTTTTTTTTTTTTTTAAAGAAAACTAACTGAGATGATATTGTGTATGTACAATATTAACTAAAATAAAATGAAAATATACAGAAAATGTCTTAATGTCTTTTTGGTCAAACTTGTCAACACAACAAGCATGAGGAGGTATTGGTGCATGTTTATTGAAACTGGGATGTCTAAATGACTGTGAGTCAGTTGCCTTCACAAAGTGTTGTATTTGGTTCTATTCTGGTTGTTGTTTTTTTTACTCAGATCGATGAGCTGCTCATGTGCCTCTACTCCCTGTACCATCATTTACCAAGAAATGGAAGGAGCTCAAGGCCATTGAAGAGGCTCTTGAAGAACATGTTATGAAGCCAACTTGCTCTCAGGGCACAAGATCAATAGACCACAGTAGGGAGGCCTTATAGAGGCCTTATACTCCCTTGCCTCTAACTACAAGTGCATCGTAGCACACCTCCTAGAGAAGTAGGAGGATTCTGGACCAGATAAGCAGAAGTTCAAGGCTTACTAGCCACAACTAACATCATCCAAGTTTGTCCTTCACATGGCCATGCACCAAAATCTGCTGGCAGACCTTACTGAGCTCTCCCTTGACTTCCAGGCAGATGAGCTGTCCCTTCCATCTGTCAGGAGTAAGGTCATGGCTTCTCTGGCTGCTCCACTGAAACACAAGGAACAACCTGGTCCCTTCCTGCACTCCGTCATCACTGCCCTCACCAACACAGGCAGTAGTGGTGTCTTCGAAGAGCAAGGTAGTGGAGATCAGCACCTCATCAACATCTGCTGAGGCCTTCCATCACCAAAGGACGGAAATAGTACACAACATCACTGCATGCACTGGTCAGTGTTTCTCTACATTCTATCTTGGCTCCTGTTAACATGCCAGCTGAGGATAATATCAGTGCCATTGAGCAGTGTGGAGACAGCGAGCTGCATAAGCTTTTTGAGCATTTCGAGCCACCAGTAAAGTCTGCAATGTGACAGAGGTGGAAAGTGTGACAGAGTGTGGCAGAGTGGTTGAAAGCCAAAAATGACATTGTGCAACACCCCAAGAGGCCTTTCTTGTATTGTGGCAGAGAGTGCTGACTGAGCTCTATCTCCTCAGGATCGCTCTGGTATTCCTTGTTTCCTCATCTCAAGTGGAACAGCAGTTTTCCACAATGAAGCAAACGCAAGGAGACTGGTGCTTTAGGCTGAAGGCCTCGACCATTGGCCATCTCCTTTTAATTAAATCCCAGGGCTGTGCCCCTGTTGCATGTGAGAGCAAGGAGGTGATGGCAAGATAGTGGGCAGCTGGCCTCTTGAGAAAGAGACCAAACATTCGACCATATGAGCCGAAACTGAACTTTGACCCTGACCCACTGACGGTTAGCTGAGTCAGATTAAAGACTCTAACTCTCTCACACACACACACCCACACAGACTATTGCATGTTAATACTCTGTTTAATACTCTGTTGGCCCCAACAAGAACCCTCCTGCTGTTCAGTTTCATTCCTTTACTTGACCTCTTTGATTTTATGACACACACCCTCCCTCCCTGATTTACTTCCTGTTTTTTACTATAGGTTTTAGTAAGAGGCCTAACATTAAGGAGGCATATAATATGACAACTTCAAATGTATTTCTATTGATATTTAAAAAAGTGAATAATTTATGGTTTTCATGTCATTTGTGGGTTTTTTTTTTCTTATCAGGAAGTCAAGTTATTTATTTGTCGGCTCCAAATCCTCTTATTTCACTCAGTGGTCTTTGTGACCTAAAAAAGACTGGAGACTACATATGTTTTGTTTCATATTTATTAAAAGTCAACATACTTAGAAACCCTTATCAGCATGAGAACTGATATCAAGGCATAAACTTCCCCCACACATATGGTCTTTATTGTTCTGTGTACTGGCAGTGCAATTTACATCAGTGCAAGAGCAGCTGAATAGCGGTTGTTTACTTCATTGTCATTTGTGTCTGTTGTATCTAAAAGGACCACCTGCTAGCTGGAGTAGTGCTGGAAAGCCTTCCAGGGTGCGTCTCATAATTGCCACTGGGGGGCTGGTAAATAACAGCATGCTATTTCACAGGCTCACAGCCTCGCCACCGTAATAAGCCACAGTGTTGTTTCCTCTTTTCATTAGAGAAGGTCAGAGCTAATTTGGGACATTTTGGTGAGAGAGTGAGGAGGTGAACATGTGAGTGGGGAGGACGGGTAGAGAGTATACTGACAAGATTGGAGGGGGTAAGTATTTAGTTCGGTTGCCATGGTGGTGGATTGTGTGAGGTGGGGGTGTAGAGCTGTTCTGACACCGATAAGACAAGTAAAACAAAACAGTGGCGCACGCACACACACACACACACACACACACACACACACACACACACAATCATACTAACTAACCGGCCCCTACTCACACACATACACATTCACATAAATGTGCTTCAGGCAATCAATGTCAGTAACCCCTACTACTGTAATTCATCAATTTGTTTTCCTAAAATATCCACTTATAGCAGCTGAAGTATGATTATTGCTTTTATGGTTATGTTTAGGCACTCACAGCACTTGGTTAAAGTCAGGGAAAGATTGTGGTCTCTGTTGAATATTGGAAAAGTCAGAGATGACTTGAAGTACGAGGCAGGACATGTAGTATTTATTAACATTGAACCTAAACATCGATCTTTCCCTGACTTTAACCAAATGCTTTTTTTTTTTTTTTGCTTAGACCAAACCACACACAGGACTCAGGATTTCTGGTCTCAAAATGCCTGTGCTTTGTATGCCTTCCATCCACTTCAACCACAACCCTGTGAATACAAAGTAATACACAACAATAAAAAATCGAAAAAGAAGAAATGTTGCCACTGAAAATAATCCAGGGAGTAATTACTTTTCTATTGAAACGTATCTGGCAAAACAAATTACTGCCACCTGCAGAGACCAGCTTTGTTCATTTTGTTTTCTGCAGTATTTTTTGAGTGTCAAATATATTCCATATTCAGTGCAAGGAAACCACAAAATATTACTCTCTTTGATAACCAAAAAAAAAAAAAAAATTAACTTTAGAATTTGTAGTTGTATACTGAAACAAATTCTCATAAATTCTGTGAAATGAAACAAAACAAATACAGATTAGGTGTTGATGATTACTTTATGCTCCATAAAAAAGACCTCACAACATTTTGGAAAAGCAACAGTTGGAAGATGTGAGCTAATAGCCACCACTGGGTAACCTTGGTTGAACATAGAAGATTAGTCATAGAAGTAGATTGTCCATTTGTCACGTCTCTCTGTCTACATACACGTCAAATAAATAATACATGTATGCTTCATCTTCACGCCTGTTAAGTTGTAATGTGCTACATGTCCTTAGAATTCACCCCAGAGAATTGCTTTCCTCTTAACTTAAATCACTATACGACACTGCATCGCTCTGTGTTTCCCTGTGGTTTATCACTCCACACACAGCACTGTCATTACTAGGCACTGGACGAATCAGCGGCACAGAGAGGAGGCAATTACCTGTAAATTGGTTTCATTATGTATAAAAAACAACAGGAAGACAGCCTGAGAATGCATTACATTTTGCTCTTAGGGAGCAGAAGAAGGCGGCTGTGATAGGAGGTAATTTAAGCATGAGCTTTAATATGTCAGCTTAATGTGTTTTATAATACCAAATCTGCTTTTATTTTAGATCATTTTTTTCAATTTGCAATCACCCAAGAGCTCTTATCAAAACAACAACTCCTCCTGAAGAAATAAACAGAAAGGTGAGGTCGTAGATGAATGGACACGTAGCCACATGTGACCTTGCAATTCCCAAACTTTCTACCATCAAAGTAATGGTTGTGTTCTTCTTTTGAGAGGAGAAAATCGGTTTGTATGAATTTTGATATGCTAGATACCGTATAGCTCTCTAGCATTCCTCTTCAACTCAGAACGCACTTATATAAGATATGTAGAGGTTGGCACACAGAGTGATATCAGGAAAGTGAATATAAATGGAAGAAATTGAGATGAGGGAAAAAGATGAGGACTGAAAGAGATACTGAAAGTCTGTAGGAAAATGAATGTAAGATGAAGCAGAAAATAGGTATGAGAAACAGCAAGGTGGTGGGAGAGCTGGTTGGAAGCTCCCCAGATAAATACAGTTTAATTTAGTGTTATTGTGTAGTTCAGCCAGCTTGGCACTTTGATCCAATGGGCTCTTGGCAAACAAACTGCAACACAGAGAAGCTTTTTGCAACTGAGTTTTGGGATAATTACATGTAGATATCATTTGGATGGCAGGAGGTTTAGCTACAAACGCTGACACATATGGAAAAGTATTCCCAGGGGGAATGAAAACACAAACTCAAAGGTTTGTGGCTCTTGAGTGTTCACAGGAAAACAGTTTTGAAATGAAAAAGTTTCTATTTACCTCACTTTTTTAAGCATTTATCTCAAAGTTTGTGACTGGGCACATATTCTCTGACACACATATTGCAAACAGACACTGAAACCCAAGTAAAGAGAAACATGAGACATGTATTGACACACATGGGCATACACACAAATGCATACTTGAACACTCATGCACAAACGCAAACAGAGACAAGCTCACATACACATGTTTATGATATAGCTTGATGTTCTGACACGTTTTAGATTGTGTGTTTCTCTGGCAGGAGAGGTGTTGAGCCCCCTATTGTTCAGCTCAGTAATATAGCAACACACTCCACAGGACTCAAGGCCTACTTTCATAACCTGCTTCAAAAGCTGCCAGGATACACACCTCTGTCTATATCCCCTCTCAGAACTTTTTTGCACCCCACTAGCTTCCTCCCTATTTTTCACCCTTTGCTTCCTCTCTCACCTTTTCTGTTCAGTCACATCCTCAATTCGATCTTCGCCTCCCTCTCAGCGACCAGCCTCCCTCTCAGCGACCAGCCTCCCTCCCTTCCTCCCCTCTGCTTCACCTATTGTCTAATTCTCCTCCCCTTTCCCGGAGAAACAGGGAGGCTTAGCTTGTGCTGCCAAGAGGGTTGATGCTGGTAAACAAAGCAGCATGGGAGCCATTGAAAAAGAACAGTAAGAGCTATTCCATGTAGTGAACTACATTTCCCATGACCACAATGGCATGCTAGAAAATAATAATATCAGTGCCAAGGAGGCTTTTTGTATAGCTGTAAATAATAGCAAAAATAAAATGCTGTGCAAGTATTTCACACTGCTTTCATAAGTGCTCTCGCTCACACTTGCATACTCTGTTCTGCAACTCAGCCAAAATCCATTAAATACTCTGCTTACTTGATTGCTTGAGAGGCAGACCTTGTGCAGTGATATTGCAGTTAATTGGACTCATTTGCATTGTGTTGGGTTCAGTGTCTGTTTGTCCTCAGTCTAGTGGAACATTGAGTTCTTGAACTCTAATTGTCTCCTCAACGTTGCTGCTGCAACTTCAGAGTTATCTATAGACAAAGTGCAACCCATTATTCTAAATTCAAAGTGGAAATGTTTAGGAGGAGTGATGTATAACCAAGAGTTTGGTGGAAGAGGTATGCAATTAGAAATTTAAACTCATAATTGGAAGGTAGCCAGTTTGAAAAGTAGTTAAGAAGGTGTTGGCAGGAGAATTTTAAGTGGCTACAATCAATAGATATATAATAACAGTGTTAGCTGGTGAACATAGTGGAAAATTTAGCAGCTAAGGATCCAGATATTTTTCCTCATTAGTTGGTGGCGACCAAAGACAGAGCTAAAAGTGACTAAATATTGGACTTCCATTCACCATGTGGACAGTAACACAACTCCAAATGAATGACGATGTTCCACCATAACTGCTGAATGTGTAAATAAGCTAACATGTTCACCATATCAATTTAAAAAGTAATGATATCTCTATGTTGTGTTTACAGCTTGTTTCTGCCGCCCTAAGTGGCCAGACAAATTTCTGGTTTAACCTCACAGTCACATAATCAGTTAAATGGACATTTCCTGTGTGTAGTAAACTGGTTTCAATTGATTGTGATATAAATCACTACAATTTGTACAAATTAAACAACAAAATGCATCATTGGTCCACACCCTCCAAGACAAAACATAACATTTTTCTGATATGATGCCACTTTTGACAAGACATCATGGCAGTTTCAAAAACAGAACCATTTTCTGACCTGGCAATACTATGGTTAAGCTTTGGTCATATTTAGGCACAAATACAACGTGGTGAGGGAATATCATGGTTTGGATAAAAATAAATATTTGGTTTAGGTTAGGGGACCTTTGTTGTTATGGTTACAATAAGAACCACTTGGTTATGGTTAAAAGAAATCAACATTGACTGTGAGTAAGAGAGATAGATGTGAGAGATTTGAATGTGACAATGCTCAAAAACAACTGTAGTTCTTGAGCATTTGCTGAAACAACTGGTGCTTCTGTTTTTCTTGGAAGAATAGTCTCATAAATACACCTGTCTCTGGAAGGTCCAACATTTTGTGATACAGTATTGTAGAAAAATCTTCAACATAGCTTCAAAAGAATACTCCAAGCAACTGTGCAAAAAGATGGTTGAAAAGCCCAAGTCAGGGGATGGATACAAGTAAAATTTCCAAGTCATTGAATATCCCTTGGAGTACAGTTATATCAATCATTAAGAAAAGGATAGAGTATGGCACAGCTGTCAATCTGCCAGCCTCAAGAACTGAGCAAACGTGGAAGGAAGAGACTAGTGATGGAGGCAACTGAGACAGGTATGAAAACTCTGAAGGAGTTCCAAGCTTCAGAGGCCGAGATTGGAGAGAGTGTGCATACAACGACAGTTTGCCAGATGCTTCAGCAGTGGCAGATTTATTGGAAGAAGAAAGAGAAAAGAGAAAGGCACTCTCTTTTTAAAAAACTCACATGATACTCGGCTACAGTTCGCCAGAATGCACAAGGGAGACTCTGAAGTCAGATGGAAGAAGGTTGTGATGAGGCCAATCTTTAGCTTGCACATTATCTTAAAACTTATCATCCATCATGAAGCTTAGTGCTGGCAGCAGCATGTTGTAGGGATGCTTCTCTGCAGCAATCCCTGAAAGGCTTGTGAGGGTAGAGGTTAAAATGAATACAGAAAAATATAGAAGAAAACCTGATACAATCTGCAAGAGACCTGCCAGTGTTAATGTAAATAAGTGGCCAAGTCGGAGCCCAAAACTCAATCTAATCAAGGCATCGTGGGTTGACTTTAAAAAGGCTATTCAATCACAATCTCCATGCAACTTAACAGTGATGTCAATCCAACACTGGATTTGTTAAAATGTTGAGAAGCATGGTACTGTAATAGTTTTCTAACATTTATTTGCATGTGTGTGTATTAGTGTTCTTTGTTAATATGGTAAAGACTAATAAAGATTTTCACAAATCTAATTTCAGGAGCCATAAAGTCCATGGGGCTAAACATTGTATCCACCTGAAAATAAATCTTTATAAAGAATGAGGGCCAGAAATGTCTTCACCTTTGGTGTCAGAATGCAGTCGCTAACCTGATCACAGGCATCTGAGAGCTAGCAGGGACCTGGAGGCAGGGTGTTTTAGTGATGCAGTGGGGAGGGGAAAGAGAGAGGGCTGAGAGAGAGAGAGAGAGAGACGGCCAAGGGGACTGATATCGCCAGGCCATCCTGATGCTCTCTGAAACAGCAGATCTGTGAGAGCGATGTGGGAAGAGCAGACTGTGTGTGTCCTAATGGGATCCTAGATCTGCACTATCTCAGAGCCTTCAAGTCCCTGCAGCAGTCCTGATAGTAAACACCGGCGGATCAATCGATGGTGATGCTTCGCCTCTATTTCCTTTACTTCCTTCCTTCAGGCTGTCACAAAGTGTTCAAGCCACAGCCTGGTTTGACAGTAACTGGTTGTAAAGTAGCCTAAATACAGTGAGAGGTGATGTCAATGCAATTGTTTACCTGTGAAAGTATAACATATCCAACATGATCCATGGGTTTACTGTACAGGATGTTTGAAAATATTACAAGGTAGGCTGACAGAATAATTATGAGAACAAATTATGGTCAGACTAAGAATATATTAGCAAATTTTTTAATTATTTATGACAAGAAAACAGAATTCCTCTGATCACATATTTATGTCTACCAAATGTAAAGTAAACTTCATAGTGTACATAATTGGAATGACATTCGGAAACAATGGAGCAGAAAATATAAAAGAGAATTTCTTAATGCTAGTTTAACAGCGGTATCCTTTAAACTCTTTTAATACTAGCAAAACATTTGGATTGGACTCCATCTCATCCTAAGAACAAAGCACAATGTGATAAAATATTCAGCGAATGTTAAATGAGAACTGATGGGATTTTTAAATATGCAAAAGTAAAAATTTGGGCTGCAGGCTATATTATCAGAAAGCATAACCAATCCATTTCAGTGGTGCCACGTTTCAAATGGAGGAGGCCATGCTGAATGACAGACAGGAATATTCTTCCACATTCTGTTGCAAAACTGCAGACGCATGAAAAAGGTGCAGCACCTATGCAGAGATAGATGAATCATCAGAACAAGAAACACTTTTTAACAAGTTTTTTTTTCTGTAACCATCATATAAAGCTGACTGCACAGAACCAAAAACATTTTCTTAAAGTGTCCTATCTCGTATGTAATAGGAAAAAAAGTTTACACACTTTATTGTCCCATTTCACCTAGCTAGTATTAGATATCATGTCAGAAATTTGATTTAATACTTGTATCATATAGCTGGGATTTTTATAAATTTACCACATTGCTTTGTGAGAAAAAAGATTTCAAAATATGTCATGTTTACACTCTATTGACTTTAGCTCAGCAAAGATTCAATGGATACTCCTTGCCGAACTATCCTGATGTAATTTTTTTCAGAAATGAATCAGTGGACTGTTTACTTGCTCGTTCTTGATCTTTTGTGGATCCACGAATGAACCCCAGAACCCTAATTTTTTTTAAGTGTATACTGTACCCTCTTTTCTTTCTTTTTCTTTGAAACACATCATCTTGCCCTTTCTCTTCCCTCCTCTCAAAACATAATGTCAGACAAGGAGATTGGATTTGAGAAAATGCATTTCTATCTATGCCAGTGGGACCATATCTTCCCAGGTCATCCATCCATGAGGTGCGGCTTCAGATGGATTCCACCTCTTCCAGGACCAATGTCTGTCCCAGCTCCCATTATGTGACCCCAAGTCCCTTATCATAATATAATATTCCTTCAGTCTCAGAATAACTCCTATCCCCAAACTGTGATGCAAGTACTGAATAATTTCTTTCTCTCGCTTGCAAAAATAAATAAAAAAATAAAAAAATTGTGGTTTAGGGAAAAGCCAGTAGATTTCCCTACTGATGCATATACATGTTTTTACAATGTATCATGTTGGCAAGGACCCAGACTCATAAAAGACACACTGGAAGCAGTAAATCAAAGGAAAAAGTAAAAGAAAAACATTGCACGGAGCTTATGAAGTGTCATGGAGAAAAAAAAAATAATTTGTGCTTTTAAATTAAGAATTTGAGCTCACAATTTGGTAATTTGTGCTGTTGACTCAATATTGTTTTTGGCAAGAGATACCCACTTTCAGGCTCTGCCTCTCTCTCTCATGCTGCCCAAACAAATCCCACGCCAAATGAGAGGAAGCCACAAAGCCACTTCTTAATAAAAAATGATGTACACAATTGTAGCTTATGTTCACACTAAAAAGCTGTCAATTTAAGATCAGGAAACATCAGAGCTGAGGTGAAGAGTGAAGTGTATGAGTAAGTGGTTAAAAAAACCTAGTCAGCACTTTGTTCTGCTCACATGCTGGCTCTGTGCTTGCTTTGTTTGTTGCTTTGTCTGAAATTGCATTTTTGTTTTGTTTTGTTTGTTTTTTTTTACTTCACTGTGTTTTATTCAATGTGACCCCCTGCTTCTGTGAGGGCTTTGGCACTAGGGAGGCACATTTGTGGGAGTCAGACGATAGTCTGTTCTCCAACAGAGAAGCTGGTGTTACAAGAGTCAGAGAAAACAAAGCATTATGGAGGTAAGACATGCTTGTTGAGCTTAAACTGCAACCTGCACACATTAATCATCAGGCGTGTGGGTGCAAGCAGCACAGACATGCTCAAAGTATGAACACACACGCATATAGAAGATCTTACAGGAAAGCAGCTCTGCAGCAACAAACCCAGCTCTTTACACACACAAGCAGAGGGTTAAGCCGCGTATCTGGGACTTCTTGATAAAGTAAGAAGACATCTGCATGTACAAGATGGGGTGAGACAATTATGATCCGTGCTGTGGCAAGAGGGGCAGCTTAAAGCTAATGGCATGTGATGCCCAGCTGCTGGCTCAAATCTGTTGCAGCCATCTGTTTTGTCTTGCTAGTTTAAAACATGCTCACTTCAACAGGGACAAACACCTTAAAAGAGGTCAGGTTTACCACAAATTACTTACATTAATGTTTTGTAGAGCCATGATATAAAACTATTGGGATCCTGCAGTTCACAGAGGTGACTTCCCTCGGTGGAATTCAATGACTGAAGAGATTTGTAGAGCTAAGTGCAGTTAAAATGTTGTGACATGCCAGTTGCAGCCGGATCAATGATTCAGCATAGCCTAGGCTACAGCTGATAAATGCTGTTTTGCATTTGTAAAAAGGTCATGTGTCAGCGCTCGAAAATCAATTGGGAATTTGCAAAAGGCCTTTTCCTTACAAATGACATTAACCTGCTTGGTAGGCGTCTCACATGTGAGTCACATCACAACCTCTTCAATATTAAATTGCTTATCTTAGCACAGCTGGAATAATTGGGTACCACATGTAATTTATAATTGGTAGTTTTACTGTAGAACGCCTCAGTAGACTTTCTACAGTGTAGAAAAATGCTATTTCCCAATTAAAAATAGCTGATTTCTGGTCTACTATATAGAGTTAAATATAGACCAAGTGGATTTGCTGTGTTGAAAATTAATTAGAGAATTACTATAATTGTATTAAATCTTTACATGCATATTTATATATTTGTTTTATCTGTGCTAATAATAAGTATGGTATAAAGCAGAATATGTGCCACCATCTCAACATGTGGGGCGGCTATGGCTCAGGAGGTAAAGCGAGTCGTTCCACTAATCAGAAGGTCGGCACTTCGATCTCCAGCCCCCCTCGTCTGCATATCGAACTGTCCATGGGCGAGATACTAAACCCCAAATTGCTCCCGATGGTGTGTGAGTGTGTGTGAACGGGTGAGTGAGCATCAGTAAAAACATTGTAAAGTGTTTTGGATAAAAGTGCTATATAAATGTAGCCATTTACTATTTTACCATTCATCAACTCCCATAAAAAACTGCCACTATAACTGTCACCACTTCAGAGTTGGATTTCTCTCCGGAGAGTTTTTGTGCTTATATCTGAGTATCAGAGATCATTGTAACAGCAAAGATAATAATGTTATGGAATGAGTTCCTTGTTTGGACATACCAAAGGGTGTCCAAACTTTTGACTAGTACTGTAAGTGATAACTTTTTACATTTAATGAAATGCTATCCATCATCTCTCATCAGTATATTGTTAGATTGTTTGGGAGGGAAGTAAAAAGTGCATAACAGTAATCAAGTCAGCTTGAAATGATCAGTTTTCCAGCATCTTTTTGATTTATGAATGGTCATACTTTAGCTATGTTTCTAAGGTGGGAACTTAAATAACACCAAGATTTATAACCTCAGATTTAATCCAGGGAGTTAATTTCCCCAGATTATTAAACAGCAAATCTCTTTTTGTTTTGGGGCTGACTAGTAGGATTTCAGTTTTATCCTTGTTTAACCTTGTTAAATGATTGCTTTATTTATTCCCAGAAGACAGGTGGTAATAAAGTTTATCGCTGCTACATCATTTGGTTCAGCAGAGATGTTGAGTTGTGTGTCATCTGCGTAACTATGGAAACATATATTGTGCTCTCTGATGATGTCACCAAGTGGTAGCATCTATAGTGTGAATAATAATGGACCAAGGCAGCTTCCTTGTGGAACCCTAAAGCATTCATCATGTTTCTCTCCCTTTGATGTATGTTTTGAACCAGTTTAACACACAGTCAGAAAGACTAACACACTTTTCAAGACGATTGATTAGGATATCATGGTCAATCATATGAAACACTGTGCTTAGGTCTAAGAGGATAAGAGCTGAGACCTTACTTTTAATCACAGTTTAGTCTGAGGTCACTAATTATTTTAGTAAGAGCAGTTTCAGTGCAGTGGTATTTTCTAAAGCCTGACTGAATTTCCTCCAGGATATTGATTTCTTTAAGAAAGGGGTTTATTTGCACTGAAACAATCTTTTCAAGTATCTTACTAATGAATGGAAGGTTGATTATCAGCCTATAGCTGGTTAGTATATTACCATCTAGGTTGGGTTTCTTTAGTAAGGGATTAACAACAGCTCTTTTGAAGGCATCTGGAAAGACTCTTGTTTGAAGAGATGTATTTATAATCTTCAGAACATGACTTGAAACATGGTTGAACATCTGCTTAAAAAAATATGTAGGTACAGGGTCAATACATGAGGTGGAGGAGTTACATTCAGTGACAGTCTTGCAAAGCTCAGTTAATGTAATACAGGTGAATTTTCCCATATTTACATAATTTTTAAAAGGTTTGGTGAGATCTTCTGTGTTTACATCAGCAACAATACTTGCTTTAATTGATGTTATTCTGTTATTAAAGAGTAATGCAAGTTCATCACATTTTGATGCAGAGAACTGTGGATGATGGGGGGCAGTGTTGAGTAGCTGGTTAATAGTGGAGAATAATATTCTAGATAATATTCTAGTTCCTAGCATTCTCTGTAATAAAAGTAATCCTTTCTTGCAAGATGTATTGCTTTGTTATAGGCAGTCCATGACTTCTTTATTTATATATATATATTACAGTGAACTATGAGCTCAACAGATTCTCTTGATTTCACTTTTATTGTTTAACCATGAGGAGATTCTGTCAGTTGACCTCTTTTTCACCTTTGGTGGAGCAGCAGTATTTAAAGCAGATGATCAGTGAAATGATTGTTGAAATTTTCAACCATGTCATTTGAAGAACAGTCATAACTGTATGGCTCAGATGGCTCAGAGGAACTGCTGCAGCTTTACCACCAAGGAATCTCTTTTGAACCAAATATTCCCTTTTGGTCTTTGTTAAAGTCAGTTTGGCATCAAAAGACACACAGTGATGGTCAGAAATAGGCAATTCAAATACTGAAACATTTAACCTTTTTGTTATTACTAAATCTTGATTGTTACTGTGCTGGTGAGCGGCCTCATTTACATGTTGGGTGAGTTCAAAGCTATCCAGTAGATTTACTGCTCCATTGGAATCATTCTTTTTTATTAATATGAATGTTCAGGGCTCCAATTCAGGATTAACCTATCATATCTAGTGACACCAAGTGAGATCAGATCTAAGAATTTCTTTATAAATAGTGATGAATGTCCTGACGGCTGATATAATGTAATGATAAGTACAGATAATTCTGCTTTGAGTTCCAGCACAAGATATTCACACGATTTAAATTCACTCAGGTCAATGTCATTACACACAAACTGTGTAGAGAAAATGCCTGCAATGCCTCCTCCTTTCCTGATTCGTCTGATTGACTGGTATACAATGCAAATTATTTTCAGATTAACCAAGAAGGATTTGTTAGCCAATAATCTGACATTAAAAAGAGCTAATTTTGGCTGTTGGGATTTTGTGACAGGAAAGGAGACTGGTGGTGGTTGAACACTGAGAAATTTAAGATTATCACGACAGGTACGATGTGTTTAACCATGCCACCGACTGTTTAAGATCACCAGTATGTTTGATGAAGACAGACAGACAATTAAAATCTCTCCTAAAAGACATTTTAAAAATTGGGTTACTTTTGTGATATTTGAGGCTCTGATTGGGTTACTTGATGTCAGTCAAATCTGGCAAGTTAATTGGTGGTTGTCTCCATTAGACACTCAAGTCTGCAATGTAACTCCATACACTGCATTGCTAAACCATAAAATTACATTTTTACAAAAGTTCCATGTCTTCTTCTGCTACTGTGAAAGCTTCTTCTATGTTGCTAGTTTACATTTGCACATTTTCTCCCCCAGTTAAAAATCAACATCATTAATTCATTTCCTTCCCTAATATTTGTAGTATGCAATGGTTACATCATGCTTGTGCACCTCACATTACAACCAACCCTGCCAAGTAACCCATTCATGTAACAGTTGACCTGCTCACGAGGAGGGTTGTGAAGGTCTGCTGACCCATTTAGACATACCTTAACATCTCTGCAGGTCGATCTCTACTCCAGGCAGGGGTCATTGTCAGTCGGTCTGAATGGGATGTAGCAATCTACTGTAAATAAGAACACACTGTGGCTTCTTGTCCTTCTTAAAGAATAAAGGTTAGAAATCCAATAAACATTACATGTTGCTTGTATACCCACTTTTCTAGTCCTTTTAAGTCCTTGAAACACCCCCGAGCCTTTGGTCATGATGGTTTTAGAACTAAACACAAAGAGTTAAGGAGTTTAGGTGTAAATGCAAACCATTCCTCCTAATGGTACTCAACTCTACATTTGGTAACATCCATATATAAAGATAAAAGCCCTTCCAGCTACTCTATATGGCAAAAACAAAGGTTGAGTTTTCTGAGTTCTCTGCAAATGTACGTGTCTCTTTCAGTTTGGGCACTCTAGATTGCCACTTACAGAAGCGTCGTTGACACATACATAATTTCCTCTCATAACTTTAAAGCTGTTGACATTCACTGCTTCCATCCAACTTTCCTTGTAAGTCACTGCATGAGGTAAAAAAAATAAAAATCCCTGAGGCAGGAATTTTTTTTTAACAGGGACTCAGTTACAAGGCCCAGGGTTTTTAAAGATGCTTCTTGAACATCTGTGCAGCACACAGGCAATTTGAGATAAGACTCGCACAGGGGAAGTTAATTAGCAATATGGATCAGGCCTAATGAATACGTCAAGTGTATCTCGAGATGTAAAAGCACTGGATGCGTCTATTAAATACAACTTTTATTTGAACCCCATCTTAAAACTTCCATGTATGCAGTTTTACTTTATAATTACACACGTTTCCCGGATCTCATTTGTATAATACAAATCATCTCAGGCTGTGAGCATGCACATTGCAGCCTCACAGACTGTAGTACCATGGTCCAATGAAAATGCACACTGATTTCTTTTATTTATTATTTCTTTTTTTCCGTGTGATGGGAAGTAATTTGCTGTAATGCGTGATCAGGGTGTTTTGAAAGAGCCATTTCATCTCGCTGTGCTGGTCCCTTTCTCTGTGGGGGAGCCCGGCTGTTCCTGTTCCTCTATCAACACCAACCACTGAAGCCGAAAGATTCTGCTGCTGCTGAAGCTAAATGAGACTTCACACCCCTCTGCTTTCTTCCTCATCTTCCTCATCTTTCTACCCTTTTCTTCTTCTCACTGTAGCTGTTTCTTAAGCTGTGTGTCATTCTGCCGTGCACTGCTCACCTGGAAACACATAAATGAAGTCCAGAGAGAGGTGAACTAAAAGGTACACAGATGTCGCTAAATGAAGGGGGGAAATGACACAAAATAAAAATAAATTAACAGAAAAAAAAGCGTGGTGCTGAGTGAACTCAGATAAAATGTCAGTCACTGTGCTTGTCATTTCTCATCATGAACATAATTCACTCCAGCAGGTGTTTGCAGCCTCAAAGCCAAGTTTTAAAAGTGGAACAATGGTGTCAGCTATTGTTATAATTAGGGTTTCAAAAGGGTGAATAAGCGATCAGTGTAACAACCCACTCTCTGCCCACATTTGTTTTAATAAGAGGTCTGATACTGCACCATTTCAGGCATTTAGCTCATTTTGCCCAGCAACAGCTGTGGCCTTACCATGATGATTGTAGTTACCATTGTCTAACTGTGAAGAAAGAATAATAAGTATTCTTGTTTACCAGATGGACTAACAATAAGTGTTAGTGTCTTTATATAATTAAATATAAGACCCATGGCAGAGATTTTGGTTCAGATTTGCAAAAAATGCAGAGGAAAAGTCAATAAATATTCAGTGGGATGGATGTAACTTTGATAGTGTGTTAAAATTCCTCAAAAAATACAGATTATACCAGCTAGATAACAAAACAAATGCAAAGCTGACAAAAAAAGAAAACTTTTTCTGAATGGGATATAGGTTTTGGGAAATGAGCTGTTAGTCATTTTGTCATTTTGAAAGTCATTTTGTAATGAGCACTCACTCTACATTAATAAAAATGACACTGGCCCTTTAAAATCCTTTGACAAGGTACAGCCCAGCAGAGGCAAACTCATAATGTGCAGCCAGCATTGTTCAAACCTACAAAATTGTGTTTAAAATTCTACTAGAAATCCCCAAAATAACAAATATATCAAGCTGGATTTCGGGAAATGTATATAAAATTATGCACAGGACATCTAGAAAATGTCCATTTAATTGAATGTTACAGTCATAAAAAAGTTGAGTCTTGAATCAACACGCAAGATCAACATGCAAGACTTACTTTAGATGCATAATTCACCACTGCAAACAATTCAACACCTTTACTATTATTATACCATGTCAAAATAATGTCAAATATACAATATGTTTTGTTCAGTGGGCTAAAACAAGCAGAATGATTCTTTAATTTCTGCAGCATCCTCTCTAAGCCTACACTACATGACTGTCATAACGTACTGCACAGTTGTGAAAAAGAAATATGTCCTGTCTGCTTTACACTGAATGCCAAATGTGACCTTAAGGTGCATCTCTATACATATAAAATAATACATGTTCTATACTGTGCTGTTTTTGTTGTGTCATGGTTGGGAAGTATCACCATCCTCTGTTGTCTCTCTCTCCCTGCTTGGCTTGTAGCTGTTGTCTATGTTGACCAAGATGAACAATGCTTCGTTTGAGTGTTCTGTCTTTTATTATGGTGTGTAATATCATTACCATTTGTTCTGTCATAATGATAAAAAAGAAAAAATCTAAAGAATGGCACTGACACTACACAATAGTTGGAATAAGATAATGGCCCCACTGTCAGAGATAACCATCAAACAAGGGTGGACCTTCAACAGAATCCAGCTTTTCTTATGCCTTTCTGTCACTTTTATGAAGATATTGGGTGACATGTAGTCTACTAGCAATGGTTAGGCTCAATAGTAAATCAAATACAGAGTAAAAAAAACATCCGCTGTCTGCAAATTTCACCACTCTACTTGTGCTGTTATGCTGCAGAACAGATGTGATGCCTTGCAGCTTTGCTCACTCAAAGCTAAAGACCTTCCTTGTCAAACAGATGAAGGAGAGAGAATGACATTCAGAATAGCTATAAAGTAGAGATTTAATGCCTGACTGATTGCACCGATCAAGGCGAGGACATCAAATAATATGATGTGCCATACCTTGGCTGGTTTCAATAATACAAAAGGTCATAGGTATGCCTTCTCTGACAAGTAGGCTTTACACTTCAAATGATGGCTTTAAGACTGAAAAAACACAGTTTTTGCTTTTCTCTGGGTAAAGTCACACAATAAATAATGAATATACTTATTTTTTAAGTACTCATTCTCAATATTGTAACAGGAATCAAACAATTTATATCAGATTGGTTAGCTTGTAATTTTATTCATGCTCAATGATCCTTTTTTCCACTTGTATATGTTTTATTTCAATAACCATTAGTTGGATATTCAGTCCACCATTTTGGATCAGATTAAAATACTATTGACTGAAATCATCTAGTTATCTCTTTATTAAATGCTGAAACATATTTAATTTTATTTAAATAAATGCTATATTAGTTAAAAGGTTAGATATAACATGATTACAGTTCTTCAGTAAAATTATGCTTTTAGATATATATATATAGATAGATATAGATATATATAGATTATATATATATATATATATATATATATATATATATATCCAAGTCTGCTCCACTAGATGCCACTAAATTCTACGCACTGGTCCGTCAAATGTGCAAATATTATATTATATGGAAATTTGCAGTTTGCTGATTGCAGTTATTTTTCAGTCGAGTGCTGTCCAGCACATATGCACACACACTAACACACGTCCACATCAGGGAGCTGCCGTCTACAATCACCAATCTTCTACCATTAGCTGCTGAGCAGTTCCACTGGAGCAATTTGGGGTTTCTTCTGAGCTCAAGGACGACTCAGCAGCAGTTTGCTGAGGGAGCAACATGCCCTTGTCATTTATTTTCTCAAACCCAAACTGGCAACCTCTCAGTCACAGGCCCATTCCCTAACCTCTAGGCTTCCCAGGTACGACTTAATCTTTTTCACCAACACTTTACACTTAATACACTTAGAGCTCTGTGCAGCCGCAGAGCAGTCACAACCTACTGCAACCGCTGAGCACCTCCACTGAAGCAGTTAGGGGGTTAATTGCCATTTTCAAGGACATTTTGGCAGAAGCTGCTCTTTTCGGCAGCAGCTGTGTCAGACTTTGACATAATTACTGATAATAACTTAAATATCAGTAAAACTACCAAGCGGATATGGATAGGAAACGTCCTTTGGCAACAGACCGAGATGAAAATAGGTGCGAAAGAAAGAGAGAGGAAAATTAAAGCAGCTAGATATTGTCTCAAACAAAAGAATATATTTATTGTAATTTCACCATTACTGAAATGTCAATTTTAATTCTAAAAATCATGAAGAGCTCTGTCCACTGTAACCTTCTACTCTCCTACTTTTACTCTTGAAAGATACATGATATAATAGGAAAAAAGGGAATAATAACAGTCTTTATAAGTGGAGAGGGTGATGTGTTGAGTTCACATTCAGTATGTCCTTACAATAGCCTGCCTACACACAGGAACCTCAGAGATTTAAAAGACTATCTTTTTTATCTCCCCATCTTTGTGTCTGCACACACACACTAATGTCTATACATAAACACACACACACACTGATCTCCAATGATGAGTAATGGGCCATTCAGCACATTGATATGAAGCTGCAACATGGCCGAAAATGACAAAGACTACCATCGTAATGCTCCATCATTCATATCCTTGTCTCATTTAGGGCTGTAGAAAGCCCATTATGTCCAGCCATTTCTTTCATTTACACGGAAAGATCTATGACAGCTTCTGTAGATCATTATGCATGGAGCATGAGCAGGGTATATGTAGAGATATGGTGCTACTAACCAGACACTGGCATTACAATGACCTCAGCTAATAAACCATATAGAAGATGGAATCATCTTCAGGAGACCAGGATAACTTTTCTCATGATGACATGATAATACAAGATGAATATGATACTTTAATATAATGACTTTTTTCTCATTATAATGACAACCTTTTCTTTATTATGACAGCATATCTTGAAACTGTTCTCACTATAATAAGAAAAGTTGGTAAGAAATTGGATGAGATCTTGCTATTAGTGAGCACAGTGGATGGTATAACTAGAGTGAGAACATTTTCAAAATATATCTGTGATCAGGGAAACACAAGTACTGGGTACTGAAAAAACTGGTAGTGACATCTTGGTACAAATTCTGGTCCAAGGCGGTGCTGAAGTACTCCGTTACAATCCCTCTGTAGAGCAGCTGTGTATTTTAAGTTAATTCTAATGAGAAAATGCTGAATTGTCATCATATGTTTCATTTTAATGCACCTTCCACAAAGGCCCTATAAAACCATTCACTGCTGAGTAAATCTCATTAGCAAATAAAAAAGAACAAAAAAAGAAAGGTCAGTGGTTACAAATTAGTGAGCAACTCCCAACCACACAATGAACCACATGCTTATTGTTTCTAATGACCACAGGCTACAAGGTTTTCCATGTATGCCTGACTCTTTTCTTTTCTTTCTTGTTCTAATGAGAAGTTAGCATATTGTTATGACAAGAAAAAAAGTTTCTTGTTCCAACAAAATAAGTTGCTGTGTCACAATAATGTAAGCGATCTGTAATCACAATGACAGTATCTCATTATAGTGAGAAAGTGAGGTGATTTTTTGCTGTCACTGTGGCAGCAATCTGTTGCTGTAGAATTCAGACTGAGCCGCAAAATGCCTGCAAAGCTTGCTTGTGGCTTGTTGGTTCAAAAAATACAACATGTAGTAAGTAAATGTATGCAGATGTGCTATCTTCAACATTTAATGTTTCCATAAACAGACAATAAATATGCTTAAAAAGTGTCCTCAAAAATACATAAACACCTGCCATATATATTTTGGTATTAGAGATATATATGTCTAATGTTTATGTTACTGTCATTGGGCTGTAGCAGGCAAGATCACAGGATTTAAAAAAAACATCATGTTATTTTCTTGCTTGTCATAGCAGAAAAAGCTCAGGTGTTCCTGATAGCATTAACGATGGTTCTGTTGAAGTTTCCATTGAAGGATCCCAGAAAGCCATGTAATGAACCAGTATAAACAAAACCAGGGCCCTCTGCATGACATACCTATGCAATTAGATGTTTCAAATATTCATATGCTGACTGCCATAAGACGACAAGTTTCACAAGATCAAACATGTTGATTGTTTGAATTTGGCACTGTGAGTCGTGGAACATTTTGAGCTTGGAATTTGGAAATTTCAACTTGGAAAATTCTGACTACATCTGTGTAATCCTGCTAGGAAATGTCAAAATGTCTGCTGTGAAAAAGATAACAAGGTAACTTAAATAATTTTTTGATAATCTTTGATAATTTTTCAGAAATTATAATTAAAACAATAGGCCATCGTTCCTAGCAAATAATCCTATTTGCTAGTGAGATAAGAAGATCAATACCACTCGTGTCTTTGTGTTAAGTATGAAGCTAGCACATACATAGTTAGCCAAGCTTAGCATAAACAGCAGAAGCAAGAGAAACCAGCTAACTAAGCTCTATTAACATGTTGTAATTTGTTTTTTTATCTGTACTCAAACAGAAACTTTAAAAAAAGGACAATTTGGTGTTTAAGGGGGAGTTTATCTGTCTGCTCACTACTTCTGTGGAGTGTCTTGTGGTTATAGTGAAGGTTGCCAGATACTGTATGACTGGTGATACAGTGTATAATTCCCCCTAAAACCACAAATTGTTGTTATTATAGTTTTTATACAGAGTAATCAAATGAGACACAACAACAATATGTCCCATACTTGTGTCCTGGAGCATTGCCAGAACATCTTGGGCATTAATCCTTCATCTGCTCTGGTTCTTATTTCCAAATCCATATCTGTCTGTCTGTCTGTCTTTCAGATCAAGCTAGTTCTGGCTCATGATATGGCACCCCGCTTATCAAAGGACGTCAAAACAATGGCTGTTCCTAAGCAACCAACATGGCATGAGTTGAGCATGGCATTGCTATTCGAGATATATATTATCATAATTTTCTTTTCTTTTTATGCCACATCCCCCCATAATTCACTATATGATTAATAAACCCATTCTAGGAAAAGTCACAAACTGAGAGATATAGGGGTTTTTATTTTTATAGTTATATGCATTCGAAAGCACCAGGGGGGTACAAATGACCCCTTGGCGGTTCTAGTGTTAATAATGTGAAAGCTTGAAAGCAAGAAACTTAAGTGGAGCTGTAAATGCATTGTGTACAGTCACTCACTCACAGGTCTGGTCCTGAGAGTGACGACTTCAGCAAACAGAAAGGCTGACGCTATTGTTTCTTTTGTTTCTCATGAATGACCTCTGGGGCACACACAGTTTAAAAGTTGCCTCACTCTGATTTTTCTTTGTTTCCCCTAACTTTTATTCTGGCAGTGAAAAATAAACTTGGGATGAACGGTGGTCTGGGAAGGGGGAGGATTTGCTAAAAGATGCTATTGATCTTTTTATTCCTGAAATAATTTGTATGGCTTGGCAACCGCAGCATCATCCCTTATCAACGTCCGCCAAAAGCCAGGCAGTGGCCTCCCGGGTGTAAAAGCTCTGAGAAATAATGCTTCTCATCACCAACGAGAATAGCAGAAGAGGAGAAATGAAAAGGAAGATGGGGAGAGGTGGGGCAGAGGGGAAAGGCATGAGGCATGAGAGTCGGATGATAGAGGCGAGAGGAGGCTAAGAAGAGAGGAGAAAACAGAGTCAAACTTTTTGAGATCCACAAAGGAGACAGATCACATGGTAGCTGGAGAGACAAAATAAGCGAAGCCTTGGACAAAACCGGGTAAAGTAAACTTGTGTGAGGTGGATGATGGATACCACTAGGGAAGGTATATCCAGGTCGGTAGAAATAAATCTGAAAAGCAATGCTCAAAGTGCAGAGATTGTTTATATGAACATGAGGTCTGAGTAATGGTCTGTTTCGCTGCTAGTGTTTTTTCAGAAACCTGATTTTGTTCGATCCTTCAGGGGCCCGATATCCTTGAATAATTTCTTGTTCCGATACATCTTGTTCTCCTGTAATGCATTTTTTATGTCCTTCACCGTGGAAGGAGAGCACATTTCATTATGTGATAAAACTTTTTGTTTATCTAAACATGTGATGTGATTTTCACAATATAATTTCAAATTAAATCCCTGTATGTGCTTATCTATAGTGATAAAAAAAACATATATTCCATTGTAAAGATATATCATTATTTTCTGATGTGTCTTTTTAATTTTTATTGTACAGTAATTAATAAAATAGTAGGTATTTATGCTATTAAGACACTATGAATTTATGAATATAAAGATCTTTCTCAAACGTTTCTATTAATTCAAACAAAACTGACATTTTAATTGAATAAGCCCTAGATAATGAATATGCCACAGTTATCTCAACAATGAAGGTATTCAGCGCATGATTGTAAAACAATATTAAACTTCCTTTCCAAAGCTCAATTACTGTGTAGATTAATTTTTTTCTGTTCGTTTTTTTATGTATGCTAGAGAATGCTAGAGCAAATCATGTTGATCAGGATTTGTTAAAGGATCTGTGAGGTGGACGTAATACCAACCCTCTGAAAACATCACGAGAGAACAGAGAAGCATTTGGAGACAGATGAAATAATACACGGCCCCTCTGTGCAGTACATCACAGACAGCCGGGCCGGCTTCAACATTCCTGTCTCACCAAATGCTAACATCCCCATATCAGCATTCCTGAGGTGAAAAGTTGTGTATAAATCAGCTTATCTTTGAAGTCTATTCTCCTGATTCACTGGGGTTTAACTGCCTCAAGTCCACCTGTCTCTCCTTAGGTGGAAACTGGTGGAAGAGAGCAGGGGTTTTCGTTTCAATGCAGAAGTTGAAAATCCAACCCCGTCATTGTTAGAAGTGCATAATGTGTCAGAGTTTAGACCAGTTCAGATCTGTATATTAGCATATTTGCACATTAGCATTAGGTTTACAATGTACCTGTTATCCATTTCAAATATGGATGCAAGATAATGATCATATCTTGCATGAAATTCATATCTATCTTGCAGGGTGCCACTTTTTGGCATAGTGATCCATGAAGGTAGCCAGAGCGACTGCAGCAAGATAGTGATCCATCACCCACCAATGTCACAAGCCACCGTGAGATGGGTGCAGAATTTGGGCACACATACACAAGACAATTAAGATGAAGAGGTCTTTTTTTTAATGGCATCTTGCCTTTTATTTCACTATGAAACAGGATATTTTGGTAACGCATAATGAAAGGAAGGAACTGAAAAGAAACTATAACAGAAGGAAAAATAAAGGAAGTGAAGCCAGTTGTAAACTCAGTAGGGTTGGGTACTGAACCTAGTTTTAAGGGTACCCACCGAGTACTAATCACTACTAATGATCCACATTAGATCAAATGATGCCAAATTTCAGCATCTTGCAGGACTGAGTCAGTACGGCCCACAAATAAGTTTTAAAAACATTTTACCAACCACAGTGTCTCACCTGTAGATACGAAGAGATGCGACGGATCCAGCCTGCACAGCAGCTAGCAGCCAGTTAGCATGGCTAGCATCATTAGCATAGCTGTGCCATGATGTGTGTAGCCCATACATTGTATAAAAATAAGGTGTTTCTGGTTTAACAGCACCATGCTAGGCGGGTGACAGGTGTGTTTACGGTGTTTGTGTGCTCTGAAAGACATCACAGCATGGCTATAAAGTTATGCAGCTAATGGACTGTTAGCCTATCATGCTAATCTTACGTAAACATATGAATGAGATCATATTTTTACATTATTCTCTGTAATAACAAAGTAGTATTACAGAGAGAGTAAAGTACTGAGAAAAGGCACTGCTGGATACTGGTATCAGTTCAAATGTGAATGGTACCCAACCCTAAAACTTGGTGTAGCGATCTGCTGTGAAATTTTCAAATGTGCGAAAGTTAAGTCTTCCACGTGATTTGACAAAACATCCCTCTGTACGAATGCGGTGTCTCAGAGTTCCCGGAGTCTGGTACAGTACAGCTGCGAGATATTACAATAGAACTAAAATACATTTACTGACACATAATGTCATGAATACAGAGTGTTTGTGTGCACGTCTGCGAATGAATTACTGCATGTTAATACTGGTTGAATTTTTTTTTTTATGAAATCAGTTCCTACCACTTGGGCAGGAGTTCAAAGTATCAGCCTTGTGAAATATATTAAGAAAAACATGATTTATTTATTCAGTAGGTGTACACAGACAATTTTCCAATACGGTGAAATAGCCATTTTTCTTTCAATTGTGACTTGACAGAGGGATTTTAAGACTGTTGTTTGCAGGCGAATGCATCAGCCACGACAGCTCGAGTAAGTGAGGTGTGTGAGTGTGTGTGTGTGTGTGTGTGTGTATGTATGTATGTGTGTGAGAGAGAGCAAATGATGTTCAAGTGGATTTTGTCACTGTGTCACCAATGTGCAGCAGTTTATAGCTCATCATGAGGACCCGCCTAAACACACTGACCTTTGTGTGTTCTTGTTAAATTGACTTTCTTTAAAGGGCAGTGCTCCTCAGCTAAATGTCACCACTGAATTGTCCCTCTCGTCTGTCCCTTGTTGAGCATGAGCAGTCCTTCCAACTGCTAAGTCTTCCATGTGGTTTGACAAAACATCCCTCTGGACGAATGTGGTGTCTGAGTTCCCGGAGTCTGGTACAGTACAGTTGCAAGATATGATGGCAGAGTTAAAATACATGCTGATACATAATGTCATGAATACAGAATGTTTGTGTGCATGTCTGTGTATGAATAACTCTGGTCCAACACTGGTTCCTCACTGACTCTACCTCTGACAAGATATACCGGGGTCAACATTATTATTGAAATGATAAATTTAAATTTTAAGAAGACTGCCATACCACAGTGCAGGGTTGTGATTTAATTCATAATAAATCTTTAATACCTTTCCCCAGGTGGTGGCATGTGAGACAGACTGATGCAAATAGAATGGGACATTGATTGAAAAGGTAGGAAAAAAGAATAAAGGGCACAGAAAAGAGATTAAAAAATGGATGTATGGCCACAGGAGATAGAGAGAAAGTAGTTATCTGCCGATTCCAAAAAAGTCATGAAATATATCAATATTACACATGTTGAAGGACACCCACTGTAAATCCTAAAGAGACATTCTCATCATACAGCTCAAATACCCACTTGCCTAGCTGTGGGTTTACATTTATATTCCAAAACATTAAGGTAGCACATCAGAATTGCCAGTATATATGCACACACAGTTAGAGCACCTATTTATGTTGTGGCTTGCATTTTCACATTTCTCATCATGCTGACATTTACCACTATCAACCCCATCTTAGCTGCAATCACACAATTCAATAACAATCAACACAGCTATCATGGGTTCATCCTGCATGCAACATTTTCATTCCATTCATCATGTTTCCCCAGCACCAGCTCTCCTCTCTTTGCAGCCCTCGCCTTTCACTTGATCCTCACCTGGCCATCATCCAATCAGCCAACTTGCTCCTTTCTTTTGAGTCCTCACTATTGTATCAAAACTCTTATAGCAGTAGATAATGGCAGCAGATGCCACTGAGCTAGTGTTCATGCTAACATTCGAACCAGTTTTGGCTACATGTGTGCCAGGACCACCTTAGCCCTATGTTTTACCATGGATATTAACATCCATGGTAAAATCCATGGAAGCCATCCATTAATATGTACTAAACAAAGCGACCTTATAACATGCCCTTTTTGAGCAACGGCAGTTCTGAATGAATATGCGTGGAGCCACTTCTGAAAGTATAAACCAGTTTTTTTTAAATCATTTTTATACAAGAAAGATAACCAGATTATAATAAAGCACTGGCAGGTTCATATGAATGCAACCAATGGGAGGATGTGTCCACATTAGGGCTACACATGGGTACAAAACTAGCACCCTTTTCAATGTCCTTAGTGATAAAGTATCACTCGCTACCTGTGCTGCTGTAACCATTCTACAAGTCAAATAGAGCTACCAGGGAAATAAAGTGTAGTAGCCAGTTCTGTTAGGTGAGAAATATATATTAAAATGGACTTCAAAGTGTAAATAAATCAGCATTAATTGATATTTTGACCACTTGACTGATGTGGAACTTGCTGTATACAACATTGACATTTTATTATGAGGTGGCAGATAGTTATTATTTGGACATCTAGCAGACATGTAACAACATTAGCATTCATTCTGAGATGTGTCTCTCGCCAATAGAGTTGCAACGATTAATCAATTAACCAATTGGTCGATTGACAGAAAATTATTTAGCAACTATTTTAATGATTTTGAGTCATTTACAGCCTCTTAAACGTGAGTAAAATCAGTAAAATCCCAGGTTTATACAAATCTAAACAATGAAGTAAAAGTTACTAAAATACTCTAATATTGAGGGGAATTGCAGAGTTGGGTGTGTTTGTCACTAGAAAAGTAACTGCCCTCACATTTCACACAATCATTTAATCCATTGTTAATATGAAAATAGTCTGTTGGTTAGTGAACCTTTAAAAATATGTCAAAATTGACTTTGAAGTAATCGTAGCTCATCCTGGGAGAGGGAATTCTTTGTTGCTTTTGTTCTTCAAAAAACAGTTCTGAATATGGGCATTGAGACAACATACTGCTGGGCATACGTATAACTAGTCCAAACTGAATTTTATATTCAAACATACCTCCCCAAAACCTCGGGGAATTCATTCGGTAAACCCTCCAAGTGATGCCTCACTGCAGACAGTGAATCTTAAGAAAGACCTGAGCAGAAAGACAGATGGCTGAAGAGCTGAGACAGCCTACACACCAAAGCAAGACAGAGATAATTCAGGGATATAAGCCACCCTCACTGAAATACTGAAAGCACAGTGTTTCCCTCTATTGAGAAGTTCAGAAGCAGCTCCTGCCATTAAGTGCCTCATCTCATGACTAACATACACATACACACACACTCACACAGTGCCATTAGCAGTAGCTGGTCTATCAGACGATGCAAACACTCCCACTTTTAATATTTAATAATGGCAAACATAGTTTCACTGCGAGTGCCTGTAAATACATACACACAAATGGGTGTGGGAAAACATGCACTAAGCCAATAACTCCGGGTTATGTGAACAGCAAGGCCTATGTTACAAGGTGCTGTGAAATGGAAAAAAAAACTATTGTGAAAAAATTGCTTTTGTTTACAAGCACAAAAAAAACAGGTTGACAACTTCTTTCATTTTAGTACTGTTCACTTTCTACAACATTTAACAAATTGGAGCAAAATGCTCCGACAGCCAAACACACCATTCTCATGACTTTTCCATTGTAAACGTCTACACCATATAAGAGAAACATTTATCCTTTTTATACTGCATGGGTACTTGTACCCCTGTGTCCATGCATTTATATGTGTGTGCACATGAGAGTACTGCACGCAACAGCCCCAAGTGAATAAAGGTCGAGGGCCGATCCATTAGCATCCGCGTCAGAGGGTCTATTGTTCTGCTGTGCCTCATCCATCTCTCCTTGTACAGTGAATGTATCAAGGGGCTAACCCACAAAAATGCTCAACCAGACATACACAACAGTGCAGTCCTGAGCTATCTGGTGTGACCGTCAAACTCCAGAGGTACCATCTCTATTCCTCTTTCAGCTATGCTCAGATGCTGCAGAGCCTCGGCTTCCCTGTCTGATCGATAATATGACAAATTGACAAAAACGGCAGTGATAAGGATGAATAGCCATAGATCCTCTTTTCTGTCCTCCTTACAAGTGAACTGAAAGTGGATATTAAAGCCATATAGAGTGCAGTAACACTCTGTTGCCCTGGCACTGCACTGAATGGAAAAGAAAACATCTAAAAAGTAATTTAGTCTAGAAGTGTCAATCATCTGTAAAACAAATGAAGAATTGTGCAACAGGGGGTGTCATTTCTTTTGACTCATGACAAAATGAGATAGATGTAGATAGAAAACTATTTGATGGTTTGTTTGTTTGTGTTTCAAACTTTTGAAATACCAAAAAAGTGCAGTCTTGTTTCTACCGCTACTGTATCAGCCAGCCACAAACGCTCTGATTCTCACAAACATTTCCAGTAAGGGATCAGAATCCGGTTAGAGTGCTAGCTGTGGTTTTTTCCCCACACACATTTATCCGGCTGTCTGTCTTTCCCATTAGGATTGCAGACATTTCCGCTGCAGCAAACCAATTTGTCCCATTCACTTTCTTCTATGCTCCTCCTTTCTCTCCTTCTCTCTTGTTCTAATTTCTTTATATCTGTCCTCTCTCTTATTGCACAATATTTGGCTGTCTCCACTGCTTACATACAAGCCATCGAAGTAGTAATAGTTTTAGAAATGCTTGCTGTGCTGCATCCCTGATATTCAGATGCAAGAGTAAGCATTTTGAAAGCATTCCAAATCTTATTGATAATTGCTATTGGAAAATGTGGTACAAATGTCAATGATATAATTATTAGACTGCTAGCAAACTATTAATCAAGAGAAAACAAGTGAGCTTTCACACTTGGGCTGATGTAAAAGCTGTGAAAGTTGTTTGAACTAATTGAAATTAGGGCTGCAACAGTAATTTTCATTATCAATTAATCGGCTGATCATTTTCTCAATTAATCATGCTGTCTATAAAATGTTAGAAAACATAGCATTTTTCCTTTAAAAAATTACTAAAACGATTATTCAGTTATCAACATGGTTGAAAATTAATTGTCTGTTGCCTGACTAATTGAGTAATCTACTAATTCTTGCAGCTTTAATTGACATTTAAGTTAAAATCCTTTCAAACCATTTTTGATGCTAGTCACGGTTAGCATTAATGGACCTGTGTGTAGGATTTAGTGGCATCTAGCGCAGAGATTGCAGATGCAACCAACTGAATACCCCCAAGCATGTAGGAGAACCTACGGTGTCTGCAAAACTCACAATAAACACAAAAGGCCTTCTCTACAGTCAGTGTTTGCTTTGACCATTCTGGGCTACTGTAGAAACATGGCAGTGCAACATGGTGGCTCTGTGGAAGAGAAGCTGCTCCCTATGTAGATATAAAGGGCTCATTCTAACAAAAACATAACGATTTTTATTTTCAGAGGATTACACACTAATTAAAACATAATTATGAATTTTATAATCCATTTCTGCCAATAGATCCCCCTAAATCCTTCACACTAGCCCTTTAATGCAGTAGCTATTACATATATTTACATTCATGTTATTCCTCTATATAGTAGTCTACATTGGCAGTGGTTGGATTCACATTCTGTACACAGGGACATGGGATACACATGAAATGATTTATGCATGTAGTTGAAAAAAACTTGCCTGGTATGTGCACACATTGCATATACATATGGCAATCCAGAAGACTGGTGGTGGCGTACTGAATTGGCAGACAAATAATAGGAACACTTTTCAACCAGCACACCACCACCACCCACTGTGACCTCAACAATAAAAAAGTAGGATTATCAGCTTTCTGACAATGTCAACAAAAACTGAAAATGTAGAATCTTTGTAAAATAATTTATTGCAGATTTATGGATTGCATTAGATTGCACGTGTTCCTACTAAAGTGCTCAGTGAGTGTATACGCTTCAGTATGTATCATTTTGAATGAAACTCTGCAACTTGCATTTATTAAAGACATTCAGCTCAACCAGGCTTGAAATCTTAAGGATTTTAACTTTAATGTGACTCAGCATTTAAGTAGTGTTTAGATTATAATTATTTACAGATATAGCATTTAACAAATGTAAAATAGATTATGTACAGAGTTGCCATCAGTCCAAGAGTAGGAGTTGAAGTCAAGTATTGGGGCCAATTCTGAAAATGCCCTGACACAGCTGCAATCAGTGGATACTGCAACCACAATGATTAAATGTTGAATTTGTTAAATGAGTGATGGAATTTGAACATCTGACTCTAACTCTGTCTCGACTACTTGGTCAGCAGGAGTATAAGAAAGACACTGTGCATGCATGCTGCTGCCCCCCACCCAACATGGATCCAACCTGCAGGGCCTGAGTTGTCCATAGTTGACTAAACTTTCTTCAAAAACAACTACTTGCCGTCAGAATTATTTGAAAGATGCTATAATAATGTCAAAAAAATAGTGGCTTTAATGACATTTTTTATGATTGATGAAGGGAATATTAAAGCAAGGGCACGTAATGTATTTTAGAAGTATTTTTTGTTATATTTGTTGAAATGCTCTGTACATCCCAACAGTAATCAATAATTCAAATGCTTTGACAATAAAAAAGAAAAGAAAATCCAGTAACTGTGGCCGGCGCAGGCCTGTAATAAGTCTGTCCATTCATTTCATTTGGCCGGAATGAAATAATTGGACGAGCTACCTACCTGTCAACCTACCTGCCTGCGTATATGTGCACACTCTGCCTGTGCACTCATTGCACATGACACAGAAAGTTCGGTCAGGCGAGCAGTGGGATACCGACAGATAGGAAGTGATGAGACTGCATGAGTTGCAGAAGGAGAGAAGAAAAAGACGTGAATATCAACATAAAGCAGGATGAAAAGCAGCGTGTGATCATCAGACTATTGCCTGTAGTGTGGGGGAAACTGAACAGTGCATAATCTTATTAATAATGCCGGAGCAAGAGACTTTCAATGGAAGTGAACTTGGCTCCCAGAAGTGAAATGCTATATCACTCAATTTCATGCAGGGAGATGGGACACTCATTACTTCTGTGGCTGACTTCAAACAGGTGAGAGGCAGCCCTGTTTACCACTTACTGTTTACTAAAGGTTGTTGTGCCTTGAGAAGAAATTGTGTGAGTGAGTGAGCGCAGCAGTAAGCACACAAGAGAGAAACTAAACTAAAAAGCCAAAGAGATTCAGTTAGAAGCTACAAAAGTACTGACAGCTGAACACACAGCTCTGTTCTCCAGGACAGACATGAGTTGAGTCTCGCAACGCATAGTTGTTTTAGAGGGAGAAGCAGGGAGAAGAGGGATCGTCATGGGTTGGCTGCAGTCAGCGAGACGTCACCGCAACTCGCTTGGAGGTGGGTCGGGTACACTTTGGAGATGGTCCATCTTCGGTGTAACTTGGCACAACTCGGCATATTTATACTGGTAACAGAAACACAAATCAATGCAGTATGGTTCGACTTGGCTAAAAGTGCATGTATATGTCTGTGTGTATGTCTGTCATCTGCTGTGAGGGGCTTAGGACAGGGAAAAAAATGTTGTAGGGTGTGTTTGTCTTGTCAGCCCACCAGTGCTAGCTGCTGTGGTTACCACTTGCCATTACAACATTTGAATTTTCTTGGGCTTAGTAACTGTTTTAGAGGCCTGTGGGTCACATAACTACACCCCCACTAAGTGAGAATGTAAACACTATTAAAACGCTCTGATTTTCAGATCAAATTCAGCACACCGAAACAATGACCCAAGGCCACTGCTGACTCTGCAAAACCAGCAAATGCACAAAAGCTACCCCTGCAGATCGTCCACCGGAGCATGAGCTTCCCCTGAAAGCCAATTATTATACTCCCTTGTCCACATGGAAAGGAAGAGATTTGTGTTGGAGGGAGAGAAAAAAAACCAGGTGGTGATTTGACACTGAATGAGTCAGCAGAATGGATGGATGAAGATGTAAGAGAAAGGAGGAGAGATGAGGAGGAGTTTGGGGTGAGAACAGGTGGGCAGCTCTGAAAAGTGAAGCCAAATTGGAAGTGACTTAAACTCGCATTCTCTATAATGGCCAGCAGGGGACAACTCCACTTGCTTCAAAGAGAAGTTTGATTCTACGGAAGTCTATGAAAAAATCATCTACTTCTCCCTTGATTTATTGCCTCAGTAAACAGTTTCCTAATGAGTTTATGGTCTCAATCACTAGTTTCAAGCTAGTGTATTTTGTAAATTATGGTCCCATTTGGAGTAAAATAGATGATACAGCACAATATGCTTTAGGGCACGGCTACATTGTGACTGACAAGTCGCTACCGCAGCGACAACGTTGGTCAGGTAACATAACCATGGTGTGATCTTAGATTCAGAGTATAGGCATAGTTGTGGCTGTCACTTGTGTGTTTTCAGTTCATAAAAGTTAATTGTAACATTTTGGTCATCTAAAAAAATGTTTGTATTAAAAGTGCCTCTAAGGAGTCGGATGTTCAGTTTTTTTCAGGTAAGTACATTTTGTATCAATGGTTTTAAGCCTTTTTCACCAGCGAAAATTAGCATTAGCATTATCACAGTTAACCATTGACTGTAAATGCATCGTGATAACCAAGCTAGCAGCTAGCGTTAGGGTTTGCTCTTGTCCAAATATGGTCACCTCTGGTTCCAAAAGTCCAAGACGACGACAGTCAAAATGCCGATCTCAATGCGTGATGTCGCGGTGGTTACTTCCATTATTTTTTATACAGTCTATGAGTGAGAGCAGCCCACAGAGGAGGTGAAGGCAGGATCAGACAGTGGGAGTGCTGCGGTGGAGAGAGACAGAGGCAGCTATGGTGTGACAGTACCCACTTAAGGCAGCCTGACAGGAGAAATCATCCACACTGTCAGTCTAGGGGAGTCAGCTCAGGGTAGGGGGAATGAAGGAAATGGAAAAGGTGTGTGTGTGTGGTTAGGGTTGAACTGTGACAACTGTATGAAGGGGAGCGTGAGCAGATGTAGAGAGAAAAAGAGAGACCGTAGTTGACAATGTTTTTGATTTAATACATTTCTTAGTGTTTTTCTCAAACATCCGCTGTCTGCATCAAACCATTAGCTGACTTATTTAGGCCACAGAATAGCTGCTTTTTCAAACTTGCCAGTGTCTCACTCAGCATGGTTTATACTTTCGCTGTTGTGAAGATAGTCCACTTCCTGCAGTAGAGACCAGGCAAATTGAGGACTCTGGTAATACTCTCCTGCCCTCTCTCTGTCTCAGTTCAGTCCAATAGACCCTTATCACAGCAGATTTTTTTGGCTTGTCAAAGCAAGAAAAGCACAGGTGGAATTAATGACATGAATGATGGCTGCAATCCAATTAGCTGAACCAGTTCCAGCACTTCAGTATTGTGTATGCTCACTGGGACAATTAATGGAATGGAGCCATCATTAGAGTTATTATTTATACTCATGCTTTTCCAGCATTGATATGTCAAAATGTCTGCCATGAAAAGGGTTCATATAGTTGAATGGAGCTTGATTTTTACATCAGAAAACATGTCACCAAAATTCATAGGCCTACATGAACAGAGTGAGATAAGTAATCAATAAACTGTACGTTGATTGAAACAACTAGTTCCTTGTAAGACATGTAAATAAAGTGAGAAATATGCAGAATTGGGAAAAGAAATGACAATTACATAAGACCCGCAATCCTAAATCTGTGCAACAGAATGCTTGCAAGAGTTTATCATTATGGATACTGACTGTACTGACTCCTGACTAAAGGGAAATATTCTTAACTTATATGTGACACAACAAGCATGTTGCAATTTCCATAGAATTTATCCAAAATCGTTGAGTCAAGAGCACGTGGACTACAGGAATCTATAACAAGTCCAGCTGAGCAACTATTACACTATGTCATTCTCATATTGGCAGCACTTGATTTCCACAGCTCTGTGTGTTACAGTATATAAAAATAAACTCCTCCTCCTCATTCTGCTCATACCCAACTTCCCTCTCCAATCTCCTCTCAGATTTCTGCCTAGAAGAAGCAAAGAGGGAGGCCGCTCCAGATGAATGACATGAGACATTATACAAGCTAACTGTGAACTGTGAGAGGCATTTTAAAAAGACAGCTCTAATTCAATATTAAACTAATCCATCTGGCCCACGTCACCGAATGCAGATGGATATCAGGACCAGAAACAACCTTGAGCCCAAAGACAGAGGAACACTGACTCTCATTACTCAGTCTCAATCTCCCTATCGCTGTGTCGCTTTGGCTTTACTCTGACAAGCTGAATGCGTCTGGCCTGCTGATTGGCCCAATTTGTTTCTCCTTCTTTTACTGTTTGAGAGTGAGGCAGCCAGAGGGGAGGACTTAATACTGATTCTTGGTGCTTATCATTGGCTGTATTGAACTATATTATAAAAATTAATATGTATTTCCAATTACATATCTTTGTATCAAAGTGCACTGATAAATGCAAGATCAGGGAGTAATAATTTCCTGCTTTTTATGTCAGTGTTCTTGCTCGTGCCACATAATTAGGTGTCGATGCTGGAATGAAAATTAGATCAAACGTTTTTTCCTCCACTATTTTAAATCCTCATGTTGCAAAGGCTAACTGTAGATCATTGGCTGCCAATCTTTTGAAGCCGTATATCCCTGGCCTTGGCCTTGGTGAAAAGCAAGATATACCTATTGAAGTGTACATCCAACTTAAGGCTAATTGTATTTGAATTACATGAAATGCTTTAATCCATCTTTGCACACTGTAATTAGAATATCAAACGGGCTATAGCTGTCTGCTTTAAGAATTTTACAATACATAATACTTTTAGTGCTAAGTTTCATTATTTAATTTCAAGCGAGCACAAACAAAAAAAAATATGTGGCCTATTTTCCATTTGTATGAGGAAATTATTTGTTCATAGTAGACAACCAAAAGAAACATACATGTTATGCTTATCCACTGAAGCTTCATGCAAGTTATTACATTTACCATTAACATTTTAGAAAGGAGACCAGTAACGTGTACCAACAAAATTCTCAGTCAATGCAATTAAGCTATGTGCAGTTACACGTTCGGTTTTATGCCACATCACTTTTCACAGTCCTATCAGAAGGCAAACTGTTGCAGTCATGTTACTCACTCGAGCCACTGTGATGGCTGTGACTGAACGCTGTGAGTGCTTTGTAGCATGGTTCATAGCTACAGACAGCCAGTCTGAGACAGTCTGTGAGGTGTCTGTCAGTAAGGCGACTCCTGTAGTTTGATTTGATTATTTTAACCTCTGAAAATGCCATTTCACAGAGGTAAGTGGATCCAAAGTAGGCACTCACTCTTAGTGCACATGCAGTGAGGAGAGGAAGCTTTTCTCTTCCGACAGGTCCCCAAAGGTCACTGTCCCTTGATCTACATTTCAGCTCTATGTCATTTTGCAAATCAACAATCTCCATGTCAACTCCACTTGGCAAAGGAAATACTTGCTGGAATTTGGCTGCAAAATCTTCCATGACGTCTAACCATAGACTGTAAAAAAATATGGATGTAGCCACCATGAATTCACCTATTGGTTTCTGAGGAGCAATTCTGAAGCTCAAAGTGGGCAAGATAGGCAATGCCTGACTCCACCTAACTCCTGGCTAATCCAAAATGGGCAAAGAGGTGGCGCTGAGGCAGGCTGAACAGCCTGGTTGCTGAAACAAGCTACCTAGCAGCTAGCAACCTGTCACTCAAAGCAGCCACGTCTTTAATAATGCATGATAATAAGTGAGTTATGAAAAAATTCACCCCACTGTACAATCACAAAATCATGAAAGGGAAAGGACATGTTTATTTCTGCAATAAAGTTGGGCATTTTAACATGGGAGTCTATGGGGATAGACTCGCTTTTGGAGCCAGCCTCAAATGGTCATTCAAGGAACTATTTTTGGCACTTCGTCATTGGCTTCATTTTTCAGCCTTGGACATTACCGGTTGTGTCTAACTCACCAAAACGCCAGTTGCACTCTGTTGCCACTTTGGCCAGGTGAGCCCAGTACTGCTCAGTGTGAAAAGCATCCTTTGTCTTTGATGGCCTGTGACATTTTCTCCAGGTTTGGAAAGTGTGTCAGCCTCTGGCTCTTTAGATGTGTGGTCCAAACACCAAGCTTGGCCTTGAATGCATTCTGAGTGAGGGCCTGCTGATGAATCACATAGTGATAATTCAGGAAGTCAGGAAAATCAGGGTCATTATGGCACAGTGCTATAAAACCAGCATTGCCAGGGCCCCATCAGTAATAACTGCCACCACTTTATGAATGAGGATGTCATTTTCATGGACATATTTTTTAAACTCATTGTAAATATCCTCACCTCTCATTCACTCCTTTTAAGTGCAAAAGAGTGAGGAAATCCTCCTTTGTTGTAGAATCCTGGAAAGCCATTCTGACAAATACAACAAGCTAAGCTGTGTCCATTACATCCAGGGATTCACTGAGCTGTAGTGAAAAATATTCACAGTGACAAGTCCTTTAACACTTGTCGATCCACGTCCTCTGACAGTGACTCCGTGTCACTGTGGGAAGGCCAAGGGGTACACCACGAAGTGTGGTTTTGATGTTGTCTTTGTTTTTGAAGTTGTTGAAAACAGTCTCTGCGGTAATGGCCATTGCTTCCTTGAATAAATCGCCATGTGTAAATGACTTCTTGTGTTTAGCCAGAAGGTGACAAAATGATGCTTCAATAGCAGTCTTATTTTGAGCAGCAGGATTTGAGCAGCAAGCGATTGCTGAGCCTTCAACCCCAATTTCAGCTCCTTGCATGGATTGCACTCTTTGGGGGGTAGCTGTCTTTGAATTTCTGGTGGTTGGTGTTGTGATGCCACTCCTGATTTCCCCTCTTACATAGTGCTTCTGTTTGGTGGCACAACATACATACAAATTTGGTAAAAAAAAAAAAAAACAAAGGTAAAAAGAAATTCCTCTTGCCATTCTGGATGGAAACTGTACGTTTTCACCCTCTTTCATGGAGCCTCCGCTATGCTAGCTAGCTACCTTGCAGGCTATCATCAGCGAGTGCCAAATATCGACATTAGCGACAGTTAAGATATCGGTACTCTTCTCTTATTTCGTTGGTCACTTTAGTGCAGCACCTGCTACACCAAAAAAATACAACAGTTGGATCAAGAGAGAGAGAGAGACAGAGAGAGGTGCTTGCAAAACTGAACGTTAATCAGGCATAATATATTTGTGTATTTATTTTTCTGTTATTTTCGGGAGCTACAGGGAAAGTCTCAAAAATCTAGCAGTCGATCGCGATCGACGGGTTGGCGACCACTGCTGTAGATCAATAGCACAGAGGGGAGCACACAGCCTGGTGTTGACGCAAATCAAATGGAACTCAGTGAAATGTAGCTGCAGTATTGACTCTAGAAGGCAAATCCATGTCTTGACTTTCTGACTGAGTTATACACTGCAGCACAGGGCTTGTCGAGTGGATGATTTCCTATAGAAGCAAGAACTTCAACCTGTGGGAAAAAAACAGCCCTGGCTAAACAAAAATAGGACTTAGCAAGGGTTTTGATTTTCATTCACAGTATCATTCTCTCACGCCATTTGTTTTTTTTCACACCACTTCTTCTTGTTTGAGTCTATTTCTTCCTCTTCTCTCCTCTCCCTGTTCTTTCATCAGCCTTCTCTAGATCATGTTCCTTCCACTTAGCATCTCTCCCTCCCTCTTCTCTTTTTCCATGTCCTTTTCTGTCCTCTTGTTTTCATCCCTCCTTCTCCCTTGTTGTCACACCCTCCCCCCTCCCCATGTTTCCATCCCTCTGTCTCCCTCCCTCCTCTCTTCTCTCTTCCTCTGTAATCAGAGCTGTGACTGAGCAGTGTTTACAGGGTCTTCCCAGGGGCCTGCCAGTGTGGCACATTCACTTTACAAGTACTCACCTCGCCTCACCCTCCACTTCGTCTCCTTGCTTTGGTCAGATTACAGGGGAAGTGAGAGAAAACATTCCTCCACCACCATCACCACCGCACCTCTCCTCCTCTATCCATCCCAACACCTTCCCTCTCAACCTCTCCCGCTCCTGCTGCGCTCCCCTAGCAATGGCAGCCCGGTAGGAGGCCGTCTTATCTCTCTGTTCAAATGGAGCCTCGTCACTCCGGGGATCTTGGTTGCATAGCAGAGCTTGGTTAGACCATCAAACTGGAATGTGATCATTTAACACTGACTGGGAGCGCTGGCCTGCTGTGCATAGCGAGATAAACAGGTTATTCAGCAAATCATATGGAAGCAAACTGGCAAAGTTAATAGCGCTACTGATGAGTGTGTGCACTGTTTTTGAGAATCAAATGTGTATTTTAATGAGACAACTTAGCACAGATGTTTCGCTGAAGGACTTAATATCTCAGGAGCTTCTTCAGTTTTTCCTCCAAACACCGGAGTGTTACAGCAGTGTTTTGTTTCTTTTTTTTTCTTCTTTCTTTTGTGACATGTCTATTTGTGTGAGCATCAGATGAGCTGATTGGCACTGGAACTAACTGATTGCTCTTGAGGGAAGGTGGTAATTTCTCTGTCATATTGTGACTGATTATAGTCTCTGAAATATGTCACTGTTCCAACTCCATCAGAAGTTTTTGACAGGAGGCTTTGATGTGTGTTCACACAAGCAGACAGACAGACAGCTATCTAGCACCCACTCCACCGGGAAGTAACACAACTGCTTTTGATTCTGTTCATTGCAGGGGCCTGTATGTTGTAAATTGTCACAAAATACTGTGCTGCTGTAGACGAATATAGCGTTTGAAGTATGACAGTAGTTCTCCTGTTATCGCAGCTTGTCTGCTTGAAACTGTCAGTATTTTGTACAGCATGTATTGTGGTGGTAATTGAAGACTGGACAGGATGTAGGAGAGAATATCTCACTTGCAAATCTAATATAAGAAATGAATGTAAACCTAAGACAAAAAAAAAAAAAACCCTCCATCTGATTAAGTAGATGATTCGTGCTTATAAGCCTCATTTAGGAGGGAAGTTTTTCTGTCTAACATAGGAACAAATTAAATGTCTGAGGAGATTAAACTACCTCTACAGTTTTAGCCTCGAGGCTGCCAGAACGGCATAACAGCAGACATTTTATGGAGGAGCACTTTATAAGCCAATGTTCCACTGGGGACGTGTAACATGAAAACTGAGTCACATCCTTTGCTTGTGGGCACAATATTTAGCAAGTCATTTTAGGGAGTGAAACCTACATTGCAGGTGTATTAAATATAGATTTGGATTCACTAGGTAGAACAAGAAAATGTGTTGGGTTTTTTTTTCAGGATTCTGCAGCTTGTCAGTTACAGTGTCTCATGGATGAAATATTTTGATCTTATAGCATAATAATTTGATACTGCAGTTCTTTTTAAGCTATTACTTTTGACTCAAATAGGTCATTTTTCTCATGGGTCTCTGTTGGATAAGGCTGTGTTAATGACCGTGGGTATTCACTCATTTTGCGGGCTGGAAGAAATTCAATCCCATCATCACACTGAATTTGAATAAGGAGTTAAGGGTCAGAGTGTAGTATGGCCATTATCATACTGCTCATTATCACTAACTTGGTTCATTCAGTTCATGTTTCTTGGCCTTGTCCCTTAGAGAGAAAGAAAAAGTACTAACAAGGCATCATGTTTCAGTAGTGGGGACAGTGGAGGGAGTGGAAAAGGTGACATGGATGAGTGGGAATATTGGTGAAATATTGTTTAATGACACTACATATTGTGCATGGTGGCAGTTTCTCCCTTGTTGAATGCATGTTTACTGTAACATCTTTCCCTTATTAACCATAGACCTTGGGGAAGGAGGGATCGACGGCCTTCCCAGGGCACTCAGAGTGTACCGTGAAGTTTATCCCTCCCCAATGGAAGGAAAAAGGTGTGTATAGGGTCACCGGGGTCAGACTCCTCTGCGGTGTGTGATTCCTCTCCATCTGTGCGTCTCACACCAATCCTTGTGGGGTATGGCATCAATACTCTCTTTTATGTCGGGAGACAGCGATCAATGGATCTCTCTTTCCCCGAACGGAAGCACTCCATATTCAGCGGTTGATTTCACGGCTGGATATCTGACACACCACTTAATGGATGTACGTGTGTGTTTGTGTATGAGTGTGCGTGTGTGTGTGTGTGGCTCGGTGTACAGTTGTAGCATTGTAATTTAAGGTGATTAATCTACATACAGTAGGGAAGCTGGGTTTTTTTTTACACTCCGATTAGTGTTCTCACAAATGCTAATGTAATGAGAGTATACAACATTCAGCACATACAAACTGCAGTTCATTGTTACTACTCATTAGGCCAAATACACGGGGAGGGTACTCACCAGTGCAGCTCTTCATTCAACTTTAGATCATGAAAGTCCCCCTCCAATCAAAATATTTTTTTTGTTCTTGTTACTACAGTTAAATGTTAAAGTTTCACTGTGCAGATTGATGTATGTGATCAGTTTGACACCAAAGGGATGTTTTCACATTCATCTGTTGAAAGTGGAGAGTTTCTCTGTATTCATTGAAAATATGATTTTAAGGGGTGGACCTGCAAGCATGGTTTGTGACACAACTACTTTGGAAGCCAATCCCGGTCCAATATTCAATCTCTACAAGTCCGATGTGGAAACTTGAAGCCTTCAGTGCACATACACTGAGATTAGACTTTTCAGTGAACAAGAAGACATATTGTGTTCAGTAGTTAAAGTTCTAAGATGAAATATATTTGCATATTCATAGATTCTGGATTCATTTAATGAGGAGAAGGAGTAGATGCTATTTTAAGGATTTTGACATGGTAATTATACCTTTTTTGTAGCAAAACCATATCAGACACACATTATTGTTCCAAGCAGAGTATTTTTTATGTCTTAATACATGCCTGGAGGGGATCTTTAATACAATTTTTTGTTAAATGTTTATTTGGGATTATTAGGTTTATCTGCAACAATAACAACTATTAGAAAGAGAGGAGATTCTAAAAGCAAAAAAACAAGTTAACAGAATGTGTGATCTGTGTGTATTGATTGTTGTATTCCTGTGCTTGCTTGCAGAGGTTAATAATAAGAAAAATTCAGATTTTCTTCATCATCTCGCGGTTTTCTTGTCATGTTCAGAGATCAGACAAAATCAGGTTGGAATCTGAAACCAGTTAGCATTACGGCTGGGTGCCATGAGCCTCATTTCTCATGCAATGTACTGTATGATGTTCATAAATATATTTTTCTGAATTTCTGTGCAAGACATTCTGGAAACTTGCTGGCTAAGAATATGGTGAAATATCTTCCATCATGGCCCAGCGGGAACAAAATTCCCAGGTAAAGTTGCAAAAGCTTGCATCATTCTTATGTATGCTAGCCAACCGTATGTGTGAGCTTTCCCAAGATAATTGAGTCTGGCAATGCTGCAGGCTGCATGTAAGAAACAGGTTTGATAGTGGTTTTCCAGGGCTTGATTTCCAAAAATATATCTCTCAGGGTCAACATTTCAAAGTAAAATTTCTTGCGAGCAAAGCTGATTTTGTAGAAAATAGTGCAGGATAATTCAATACAGCTGAGCCTCTTTTAGATTATTGTACAGAGAAGCTTCTGCCAAGATCTTGTGCTTTAGCATTATAACATAATAGTAGTACTCTCAGATGCCTCACTATCCTTTCAAAGTTTTTAAATTCCTGAGCTACATTTTGGTCCTAAGATATGTTTTTAAAATTCCTGGTGCAGTATACATGATGTAGTTGGCTTTAGGTTTTTTCACAATTAAAGTGATGGATCAGCAATGGAGCTGCAAGCCAGAGATTCAGGTGAGGGGGAAATGTAGTTAGATGTAATGTAGTGTAAGTAGAAGTTTGAGTGAAGAAAACATACACGTGTGCTAAAAGTCATCTCCACACTATACACACAGACATACTGGGTTGAGTTCCCTTCCACAACTGCTCCCTCGCTGAGACATCAACAAGCATGCGCGCACACACACACACACACACACACACACGTGCATGCACAGTCATGTTTCCATCACTTCAGAGTACATAACATTGACTTAGATGAATTTCCTGGAGACTTCCTTAAGATTTCTTCCTTAAGTTAATGATTTGAGTTAAGGGGACTTGCTTTTTGTCCCCATAAGGTAGGCGAATCCCCGCAACATGACTGTTTAAATGGATTTTTATCTCCACAACATGAGGAATACCTGGTGCAGAATTTTTACATATAAATGAACGTCTGTTACATTGAAGCCCTTGCCAGATGAGGTCACACAATGCTGATTAATCCTATCACTGCCTGGTAAATCTCTGTGTATTTCACAATATACAGAGTTTCTAAATCTGGTGTCGGTGGTGACATTCCCGTGCTGGCCATATAAATGCATACTGCACATGCCCTATGCGAGCGGCTAACTTCCTGTTAGCCCTCTGCGAACTTGAATGAGGATAAAATAATTTGGTCGTGTGGCTCTTCTAGACCTTCAAAATGTTATCAGACCAAATGGATCAAATCTTGATAGTGAAACAAATCATTTTGTGGGAGTTGAGTGACATTCAAAACAATTTATAAAATTAACATTAGCGATGGAGTAGGCTACAGCCGAGCCTACGACGTAAGCAGGTGCTATTGTAATTACTCTCACTACCAGAAGGGGGAGACAAAAGTTTTGCACCCCAGCTTTAACTTAACCTCAATTCACACCTTACCTCAAACCTTAACCAGGACCTCAGAAATGATGTTTTACTCATTAGGACCAGGCTTTGGTCCCCATGAGGACTACTGGTCCCGACAAGGTCAGTGTTTATATCAGGAAAGGTCCCCAAGAGGTAACAAAAAAACATACACACACACACACACACACACATACATACACACACACACATACCAGATCTGAGCAGGGCAATGGGCTGTGCATGTAAATCATGCCCTTAACGGCCTGTGGGACAGACTGAGGCGAGGAGACTCAGTCTCAACTCTATGAATAGCAAAGCAGATCCAGCTGGGACTGCCAGTCATCAACATAAATAACAGATTAATATCTTTTCTTTTACAGATAAAACATTATCTTCCTCCGTGTGCTAAATGAATCGCTGCAATTCAGACAGCGTTCATTTATACCGAGTCCTGGGTCTAACACAGTGGCTTGCTGTGTCTGCTGTTGAAAACTCATAAAGGTAGAATTGCAAAGCTAATAAACATTCCTCGATTAGCTGTCCTCCATATGCCTCGCAGTTATACTTCTGATCACTGTTGCTTTGTGAAATCAAATCACCAAGTAAGAGACTTGCAGGTATTATAGCCCTTAAAATTGTAATTACCTATAATGAAGTTATATGAGACGTTGTTTACATTAACATAGTGTAATGGTGAGTCTACTTTATTTGTCTACACATAGCCAGAAGGCTACTGAGCTACAGTATTAAGCCCAGAGAAGATTCAATGTCTGCTGTTGGGTATTAGATTTAAAGCCAAGAAAACAAATCATGCAGTGTTATATGAAAGAGTTTCGGAGATGTGTACCATTGGGTCAGCCAACTGAATAATGTGTTACTTTTGGTGTTGCAAATGGTAGAAAATGTTGCTCGACCTTTGAAGTAAAAGTGGTTTCTACAAGGCAGTGTGTAAGTGAAGCCAGTAGTGGCTGATGGCACACAGATCAGTATTACTCACTAGACTAGACCTCCACAGCTGAGGGAGAGATTCGGCCCCAGTGCTGTCTGTCAGCCCTGTGATATACGCTCGGAGAGAGAGGTTGCGGGGATGGGAGGGGAGGTAGGATTTGATGGGTACATGCTGCTCAAACAACAAATGGCCGCTGGGCTTGTGTGTGCGCAAGAGACTGTTCACAGAGAGCAGGAGCAAAAGCATGTAGCCTTTGAGGGACTGACTTTTATTTGTGGCACGAAGTCACATTTCCAAGCGTCACACCGGCAGTTCTTTGTGTGCGCCTGAGGTTTTCTAGCCATTTTTCTAAAATGCAAATGGCCCTTTCCACATTTTTGTCCAATAAAGAGAGGAATCGAGATAGGGTAGAGGCATTGTTTGTTTGTCATCACACAATGACATTTCTGCTCATCTCTGAGCCTGCAGCGAGGTAGCAATTTAAATGTTAACATGGAACGGGTAACACTGGCAGGATACAAAAGTAGACATGGCATCTCTTAGACAGAAAGACCCATTCCTCCCCATGGCTTTTATATAAGACTCCTACTGTCTATCAAGCAGGAGTTACAGCTGGTGTTCATTAATAGAGATCTGAAAAGCTGTCTGTGAAAATTGTTTGAGTAATCATAATAAAAATCACAGGATGGTGAGTAAAAAGAAAAACAAAAATGCTTTGATTCCTTTGTTCGCTCTGGGGCTGATGTATCCTATTTGGAAAAAATGTATTGTGTTTCTGGTGATTACTAATATGACAGATAACTGTATAGTTCCAAAAAAAAGTATTATCACAGAAAAGACTACTAACAAAAATATTGTTTGTAGCTGCTTTCATAAGCTAGCACTCATAATGAGTTTGTAAGGTACATTAAACTGCAAGTAACCATAGCAACACCATTTGTGTTTCACTATTAGTACCACCACACACTGAACTAATGTAACTGCTAGGGGTGTAAAAATTAACTGATGAGAATCAGAAAACCATTACTAGTGTAAAAGACCTACATTAATACACAACTATCCGACACAGAAACAGCAAAAACAAAAATATTCTCAAGTCTCTCTCAGCAGCAGCACTTGTGTGCCTCTAGCATCTGTGTGTATCAGGGTGTGCAAAAGTTAAGTTACTGAGAGAGGCAGTCAACACCAGGCGCTAGTTTTAGCAGTGTGTCAGTGTGTGCCACAATAAAGTGACATGTGTCCATACAGTACCTAAATCCGAGGTACGAAACTGAACCAGGAACAGAGGTGAATTCCCTGTCAGCAGCATTTTGGTAATTTTGAATAGCCAAAAGCTAGCCAAAATGTTGAAGTAAGAAATAAGTGGTTGAATCGGACTCTGGTTCATTTCCCCCTTGGTATGATTTGTCATGGCAGATCTGAGCACTGCTAGGTTACTCAGATGCGGACCAAAACAACCCTAAACTCAAACAGGTCCCAAACTAATTCTGGGACATATCGTTTGTGGTGGAAATCTGATCCACTCAACTACTTTGAGCTAAATGGCACCTGTAGCTATGGCTGCAGCTGGGATGCAGATGAGTGAAATCAGCAGTTGGTAGCAGCTAGTTGGAGAATGAATCAAGATCCAACCTGAAAAAGGACAATGGAATATTGTCTTGTATTTGGGCAGATAGGACTTTCATCAGAACCTCAGTGTTTATGTTCTTGCTTTAGCACAGACACATCTAACCAATGAACAGAGTGAATGTTTTCACGTGGCTTTCAGTGATGAATTTGGGTTCACTTGAATTTTTTTCTGTGTGAAAAGAAAATGAAACAATTGGAAAATGCATTAAATCTACCAACTCAGCCACTGATTCAGACCAGAGAAAACAAACTATAGGTATGAATGCCAATTTTATTGAATTGGCTTTCGCTTTGTTTATCACTTTTGTATTGAATTATGATTTGTGTATCTAGACAGGTATTGAATTGTCTGAGAAGTAGATACACACCCCTGCTAACCACTGATTAAAACTGACTAGAAACAGAAGCACAATAATGCACTCCAAAGTGTTTTGTTACAGTAAATAAAGAACTCAGAGGAGGAAACGCCTCCGCTGCATCTATTATTTTCCTACTTCCTACACCTCATTGTGTGTTATTGCTCATGAAAAGTATGAAAATCTGGTTATACTGAAAAGAGCCATGGAATAATGAAATAATGCTCAAATTTGGGTTTGTGAGTTGCTCATGAGTAAATGTTCATGAAAGCCAAAATATTTCCTCAAATAAAAATGAGCAGAATGGAATTTCATTGCAAAACAGTTTATCTCATATTTTAAAACAATTTCTGATTAACTGTTGAACATCTTAGATGGAAATCATACTGTACTTACAAATTAATTTTGTTTCAAACGTTTTTATTGTGAAGCATCATTTTCAAAAATAACAACACATAATATTGCCACGCTTCTTTTCCATAAACAAAGATAATGTCGAAGAACACTAACAAAACAGACTACAGACTACTACTAGAGTCCATATCAAAGAAATGCACAAGATCTTTAACCCATAAATAGCCTCATGCTCTCCCCTTATCTAAGTCATCCCTTCCCCACCCCGGACTGCAGTTAAGATTCCCTCTGCAAGATGAGAGAGACTAAAGGTTGCCAAATTTTCTCAAAATCTTTTAACTTATCTTTAATGATAAATCGGATTCTCTCGAAGTGAAGTGCGTCCATCAGTTCTGTGAGCCACAGTTTCAATGTTGGGACTTTCTTTTTCCAAAATAATAGGATACATTTTTTTGATAAGTCCACATGACAGGAATATGTTGTACCTGTTTTAGTTCCCACACATCTTTAGATATCCCCAGAATTATTAAAATTGGGTCTGGGTCTATCTTAACATTCAATATTTTTGACAAAAAAGTGAAGATATTAATCCAGTAACCTTGTATTTTGGGACAAAGAGTGTAGCTATGAAGTACATTACCTTCCTCTGAATCACATTTTTCAGACAAAGGACAGACCTCTGGAAATCTTTTATGCAGTTTTCCTTCGGAATAATGTTATCTGTGTATGACTTTAAACAATGTCAAACAATTCATGGGACATGTATGAATATAACCTAGACCCTCATCTCATATGTCATTTTGCATCTGAGTACTCAATTCTTTTTCCCACTCCACTTTTAAGTTGATTGCGGTTGGGCAGCTCATGTCTTGTAATATATCATATATATGGGATATTATATGATGTGACCTCACAAACTCTTTTAAGCATTCATTCAACCTACCTGGTCCAGCATTCTCAAACTGGAGAAGATGTACTTTTACATAATTTCTGACTTGCAGGAATCTGAAAAATAGATTTTTTTTTTGGCAAACAGTATCTCTGTTGAAGCTGATGGAAAGATGCAAATGTTCCATCTATATACAAGTCCCCTAGATTACATATCCCCAATTCTTTCCACAATATTAAAGGCCCCATCTAAACTTGATGGAAGAAAAGAAGGATTTGCTGATATTGGCAACAAGAACGAGATAGTTCTGAGTTTGAAATGTTTTGATAGCTGTTTCCAGATCCTTATTGTGTTGTGTATTATAGGGTTGTGTTTATAGCATGTTTTGCTAAGAGAAACTGGAGATAAAATGACTGCACCAATAGGGTATGGCAGACAATCCTATCGCTCTATCTCCAGCCCACCAGGAAGCAGAGCAATATCTTCTAGAACAGAACATAATATATAAAATTAGGCAGTGCAGGTCCTCTGATCTGTACTTACAGATTGTACTTTCTTTATTCTATTTAATTTAGTCCATACAAAGGGCAGAATGACTGAATCTGGCTTTTGTTTTAAAAACATGTTTGCTGAGGAATAATGGTATATTTTGAAGGAGATAAAGCAATTGTGGAAGGAAAACCATCTTAATTGTATTTATCGTGTCCAATAATGAAATTGGAAATGTCCTCCAGAACTGAATGTTATCTTTAAGTTTGTCTAGTAGGGGAAGAACTTTTAACATTTAAAGTTTAAATAGAGAGCTATATTTTGTAGTAATCACAATTCCCAGATATAGGTGAGTTTTTCCAATGTTACTTTAAAGGGAAGTGATTTAAGCCAGTCATAATCTTCCAGTCTTATAGGCATCAATTTACTCTTATCCCAATAATTCCAGATTAGTAGGCCACCCCTTGCTTTCACTGAAAATTGTGAGTGATATATTTGGTTGAGAGCGTCATTTTTTCAATGGGTTTTCTGTAAGAAAATCATATCTGCTTGTAGTGCCTTCAAATGGGATAGCACCTTGCCCCTTTTCACTGGTTCATTAACCCCATTCACATTCCATGTATAAAAGACCACTTCTTCCCCCTTTTTCCCATTATCGATGCTATCCTGAATTGAAATGGTAGATTACTGCAATTTACTTTGGCTTCCTCTCATTCTTTACTGAATCTTTGCAGCCCTGAGTTAAGCAGTCCACCCCCATCCAAACTCTATCAAAGAAATATTGATAACATCACTTTAACCTGAACTACCTGAAGCTGTAGAGGAAGAATCCCCAAACATACACCTATCAAATCAACAACATATATACAACCTCCTAAGTACATGTTCTTGATCTCTAACTCCCTTATTCCTAAAGTGGTAGCTCTGCAGTTGTTATAAAAAGAAAAAAAGCCAAATTCAGAATCCAGAGATATAGTATATATTCCTTCCAGGATTGGCAAAACAAATGAAATGAGTCCGTCTTGATCTTCAACAGCATAAACAACAAACCAATATCAAGGGGATCGGCTTACTGCTATTGGACTTCACAGACTTCTGTTATTAAGTCCCAACCACAGGCCTTCATTATTTACTTTCTGACAACAGAATGAAGTATAAGCACATCTTTTTGGGAAATAAAGTGCAAAACAAATATTTAAACCATGCTCTATGCCCATATTTGTAGCCTAACCATTTCAACTGTCTGGAAGGAGAAACAATGAGAAATAAAAAAAAGGGGGCGAACTAGTAGTGATAATGCAAATGGGGGGCTTACCGGCAGACAAGTCTTATATTCCCCCCATAAGGGTCAATATAGACACATACACATATCTTGCATGTTAATATTTGAAACAACTTTGTTCCTCAGAACAATTTCATCCTTTAAATTGTGTGTATGTGTGTGTGTGTGTGTGCACATGCACGCAAGCGCCATGAATGTGTGTGTGCATATCTAAGTGAGCATTTCTTATTAATATATCTGGTGAAAGCTGCACGAGATTTAACCACGGCCTGTGGCATGTCCCAGAATATTTAGATCCGATCATTTCCATATTTCAAATTCCTGTTGACCGTGACCTTCTGTAATATGTCTTCGAGTATGACAGTAGTGTACTCTCATGATCTGGTGTTGTGGTGGCCTGTTGTTTCCTGGACATGTCTGCAAGGCTCTGCTAGATCCAGCGCATTTATAAGTTACTTTTTGAGTAAATTAACCCCTCAAAGGGGTTGTCACAACAGCAATCTTCTCATCAATCTTGTTGCATATTTTTCATTTTACCTGCTGGGACAGTTCAGTTTGCAAAGTTGCTATTGCAGTGAGCACTTCCTGGTTGTTGTTGAAGGTCTGTGCACTCATATTGGGCTTTGCCAAGGCCTGTCTCCTCTGTTGCTCCCATCCATATTTTTCCTCCTGTTGTTGGCATTTTTGGTTTCTGAACCTATGAAATGCTTATTACTTATTACTTCCACAGTTAGTCCTTTGTCAAAGTAATATGGCTTTGTATTATAATATAGTTTTGTTTGAATTGAATTTCACTCGGCACACCAAAGCAGTTAGAAATGGTAATGAATGTTGCTGAACAATAAAAATCTAACTTTGGAATGGTTTTGATCGGAGGATTTTTCATTTACACATTAGGAAATATGTTTCTGCATCTCACCTTTCAGAGTATTCATACAAGTGACAGATCAACACACTTCACAATAGAACATGTAGTACTATGGTGCCTCATTTCTCACTGTGAACACTTTCTAATTTTTTTTTTAAAATAAATTAAGCAAAATTATGATATCTCTGTCACTCTAACAGAACTGAGAGATCTTAAAAATAGACAATAACATCACACACTGTATCACCTTCTATCAAGTGAAACTCATAGCTGTTTTCAGGATATCATTAAAAAGAAATCATTTTTGTAAGCAGACTCAAAGGCATTTTGACTGGGTTGTTTTGATAGTGAGAAATAATCCCTGGCATGAAAGACAGTCCCTTGCATCAGGAGTTTTTCTTTCATTACCCAGTGTATTTCCATTTTCCAATTGTACATGCCAAAACTGGTGTTATAACATGCAAACATCTAACCATGACAGAAACAAAAGCAGTAGATACAGATATAGATATCTTAATGAAAAGCTGAGACTGTCTTCCTAAAAACAATGACAGCATAAGTCATTTCAACAAAAGCATCACAACAACATTGTTTACCTTCAAGTGACAAAGCCCTATAGCATCCATACAAAATACACTTGCACATTTTGAAGTAAAGGCAGAAATGGTGACATTATAGAGACACAACAGGAGGGTTGGGTCATCAAAATTTTGGACTCCTAACTTTAACAAAGTAGTCATTTTAACCTGATGTTTTTGTGCTTAAACCAAACCAAACCTTAAAGAGGACCCATTAGGCTCATTTTCAGCTCTTTATTTTTGGACTCCACTAGACTACCTTTGCATGATTCACAGTTCAAAGAACTCTTTATTACTGACCCTTTATGCAGCCCCTCAGGTCAGTCTCTGTCTCTGACAGGCAGTCAGAGACAGAGAGGCTCCTGAGGCTCCTGTCTCTTTCAGGCCCCCCACCTGATGAGCCCACCCTGTTCTGATTGGCCAGTTTTCTAGAAACCTGCCAAAGGGCAGCCTTATCAGAGTCGCATTAAGTTACCGCTGATGAAAACCAAACATTTCCTGCTTTTGCTGATTCATATTAAAAGCTTTTAAATGACTGAATAACAAGAGAGCTTTTTTGAGGAATATACAGGAAATGAAAAGTGTTCCTCACTGAATTAGTGGAGCTTCATTAGCAGCGCCAAAAACCAGTTGATACAACAAAACATGGAGATATTTGGAGCTCTTTGTTCAGTGGATCAGTTAGAAATATTGCAGGGAGGAACAGTTCAAGCAGAAACAGCAAAAGTGATGATGATGTTTGATGAAGAGCTGCAGACAACCAGCACACCTCCAACACCAAAACTACTTATTTTACTTTGCTGTGCTGTGTAATGGAAAAGCACACATAGTGTGCCAGCTTGACTTAAGTCATCGCTTGGCGTGACTACCCCAAAAACGATGGAAAAATTGTTTTAATATTAGAAGGAGCAGAGTAGTGAACTTGTGCGCTATGCATGGAGCAGATGATCTTATAAAGAATCCATCATGGACTGACGTCAGCTTAGGTTGAAAGTAGAAAAATAATGTTGGAAACTGAGCGTTCAGTGCAATCTGAAGCTGCAGCTTTTTGCTCACAGGGACCATGTACATTTACATCATTATTTGACACTTTGGCCATGTTTAATATGAACATCCAACATTGTAATATTATATACTGTATGCGACTGAAAATAAGGAAAAGCATAATAGGTCCTCTTTTAATCTTAGCTGTTTAAGATGAGGAAATGTTTTGATTTTTCATCTGTTATTTGCAACAGTTTTAAAAGGCACATACAGTTGAGGATCAAACAGGATGAAAAAAGAGGCCTCATATTATCTTCTACAGCCAGAGGCGTTGATAGGCATAGACAGTGGCACTGCTGTAACGATACTAATTTCTGTGCTACTATGCAGTCCAGATGGCAAATCAGAGACCCCATAATAAAACATTAACTTTAACAACACCACCGCAAGCAGCTGAGAGCTACTGCACTACACCAGTTGGTACATTAACAGCCGTGAATCAAGTGGAGCAATGTCGGTTTCTGAGTGGTCTTCAAACAGAGCGTCGTTTTAATGGGATCCTAGGGGCCCTACATATCAAGGCTGGGGGTCGTACAGGGAAACGCCTGTTTCTCTAGGAAATAATGAGGTCATTCGGTGTATAATGAGGCAACTGATGTGGCAAGGGAGGGGTAGTAAGACACGAGGGATTTCAGGCTCCACTCAACATCAATTTGTCGAAACAGGTTTTGTATTGCAATTTCTTTCCCCGTGTTTTCTCTTCCTCCTCCTCCTCCTCCTCCTCTTCCTCCTACTGTCTTTAACACGTTGTAATTTTGTCGTGTCATCAGTACCAGCAGGGTGTGACATCCCACTGCTTTTAATCATTCTCAATCAGGAGGGACTGTCTCTCTCTCTCTCTCCATCTCTTTCCCCATCTCTCTCCCCCTTTCTCTCTGCAGGAGACAGACAAAATGGAGAAGAATGAAACATGTGCGTAACCTTTTCAAGGACGGCAGTGAGGATGGGCCGTCCGGCTCGAAAGCACTTTAGGAAAAGAAAACCACTGGTGCGGTTAATACAGAAAAGAAGAAGAGAGGGAAAATAGATGAGGGGGCCTGAAAGCCGACTATGATGACTTCTATATATAGCAGCTGCAGTGCGTGGTGAAGGCCTGCACCGCTAAGACGGCATGCTCTTCCAGCTAAAGGGATTTCACAGAGAATATGTGTGTGTGTCAGAGTGTGAATATGTGTGTGTATGCACGCATGTATCTGCATGTGTGCATGTGTTTATTAGGACCAGAGATTACACTGAGCGGTGCTGCCGAAGAGAGGAGGAGGAGGAGGAGAAGGAGAGAGCTGTGTTGCTGCAGGAGATGTGGCGTCCTTAATTACAAAGCAAACAACCAGGCCTTCTCCCTTACAGGATAAATGCTTATGTATTTCTCTGAAGGGCTATTATTACAAAACTTTTCTACTCAGCAATTTCTAATAATTAAATGTTACAAAGACCCATTTTCCTTGCCAGGATTGTATGGATTTTTTTAGGTTGTGTATTATTCAGCAAAGGCGACATCTTTTATTCTTCCAGGACTGGTTTATGGAAAGAAACCAGGATGCAAATTGTTCACATAATGAATATGAGGTATAACACATTCAGACCACTACAGAATAGTGAGTAATATTGCATGGATAAAGCACTAGTAAAGACTTTAACCTGTTAAATGACACTGGGACACTTTATCCTCTCTAACTTGGGTTCAGGATCACTTATATTCATCCTCAGTTTGAGTTGTTTTTCAAAGAAGACCAAGGTTATGAACAATAACCTTTTTATTTTGGGTACATTATTTTCGGGCTCGTACACAAAAATAGGGGTGCCTGGTAAGAGGAGGTTCCTATTTAGTCAAAGTCAGTATGCAACATGTTTTATTTAATTTAAAGTAATAGATCCAAATTTATCTCCATTTCTCAATTTTTGAAGACGTTTGTTAATTTTATATTACATTTTTTTATTAAAGGGGCAGAAATAGTCAAATATATATATTTGACTATTTCTGTGTTTTTGCATGCATGTTCCATGATGTTAGCTATTTTTGGATTTTGACAAATCTTTCAGGCTCATTCACTTACTTTGCAACAGCGTACAGATCATCTCTTTTTAATCAGAACATGAAATGTTTAGACATAAGTTCCTGCAAGGATACAGGGTATGGACTGTATGAGCTCTGCTTTTCATTTCACTGCTTACTTTCCCAAATTAAAATTTACAACCAAGGTGACACACTGGTAACACTGCATCCACCCTCCTCTGTCACCTCCAGTTGTGAGTAAATGGGGATGAACTGAAAGCAAAAACACCAATTTTCCCCAGAATTGTCTCATTTCATCTTTAACCTCCTACCAGGCACCCCTGTTTTTGTGCACGAGCCTGGAAGTAATGTACCCAAAATAAAAAGGTTACTGTTCATAACCGTGGTCTGATTTGAAAAAAGCAACTCTTTAAATTTCACAACTAAAAGGTGAGAATGAACCTGAAGTTATAGAGGATAAAGTGTCCCACAGGAGGGAAAATGCCATTGAAAAGGTTAAAGAAATATTGTAACATTTTTGGAAATGCGCTTATTTTTACTTTTCTTGCATTTTCTTGAGAGTTAAATGAGAAGATTGATGTCTGTACACTTATGAAGCTAGAATACACAAAATACAAAATATGTGTCCAGTTTAGAAGTTAGTTGGTCAGTTACCTTTGGACAGAGCCAGGCTAGCTGTTTCCCTGTTTCAAGTCTTTATGCTAAGGAAAGCTGACCAGCTGCTGGCAGTTGCTTCATAATTATCGTACAGACATGAGAATGGTATCAATATTGTTGGTCGAGGCAAGAAAGCAAAGAGTTTCCCCAAAATGTAAAACTATTCCTTTAAATGAAGCATTTGAATACTGTTACAACTAAGCCAACAGATAATAACAATCAACAATAATAATAAGACATTTAATTTGTATCACACGTTTCATTCTTAGTGAAACTCAAAGTGCTACAGTATTAATAACACACAACAAAAAGAAATAATAACAATAAGAGAATATAGCCCTCCAGAATAGAAAGGTTTTTTAGAAGAGTCTAGGGTCTGTGCTGCCCTCAGATGCTTAGAAAGACTGTTTCACAAGCATGGTGCAGCAGAGCAGAAGGCTCGATCCCCCCATGGTGCAGAGCTTGGGCACTGGGGCCCTGAAGGAGCAAGCTGTTGGCAGATCTGAGGGTGCAGGTGGAGGTTTGTGGTATGATCAGTACCTGTAGGTAGGGAGGCACTTTTTTTATTAAAAAAAAAATAAAAACTAGACATTTCCACCAGGAGGTAAAAATTTGATGGATATGAGAAGTGAATTTTACATTATAAAAACTGACAAGCTGTCTAGTAATGAATAGCACTGAGAAATTTGATGTTTACTGAATTTAAAATTATTTTAAAATGGAAAAGTAAAGGAATCCACCGGGAGAGATGAACAAAAAAAAAACAGAATTATCCGGTGCATGTGTGTGTGTGTGTGTGTGTGTGTGTGTGTGTGTTTCTTGGTGCAAGGCAAGGCAATAACCACAATAACTGCAGTTATTGTAAAGACAGTCTTTAGAATCAGAGTTGTGAACTTGCTGTTAATCTGTGGATCTGGCTCAGAAACACCAAACATATCTTAGCTTTTTGAGCTTTTGTCCAACTTTTCAGTAAGTGAAAGATACTTTTTTAATACTTGGTTTTTTCACAGATTTTACAATGTGCCACTTTTCCACAATTCTCACAATTGTTGAGATTTGGGCAGCTATTATTTACAATGCAATTTAAGATTAATGTTTTTCTGCAGGGTAGATTGAACCTGTCCTCCCAAGAGAAATGACACTGTAGGTCATAAATTCACAAAAATGACCTATAGTTACGTTTGAGTGACAGATGCCATCTAGCCGCTGTAGTAATTATGACCTGGGGAAGTGATGCAGTTCAGATGACGTCCATATAAGGTTATTTCCTAATGAGGAGGAGGTGGGCTGGGTGGAGGACTAGAGCGTTAGATGGCAAAAAAGTGGCAAAAGCTGCAACTGTTTGCTTCCCCTTTCCAACCACAAGTGTCATGTTTTCAACTGTGAGTTGGGACTTTTTTTTTTTTTTTTTTTTAATGGTAACATGTTGTTTACTATTGCCATGAGGATGACGATTGCCATGTTTAACCATGTTTAAAGTGATCATTTTAACCCAAATCATAATCTTTTCCTAACCCTAACCTCCTAACCAAGTGGCTTTCCTGCCTAAACCTAACCAGACCTTAATCCCAGCATTGTCACACCATAACACATAATTATTTTTTAACAGTGTAAAGTGGCATATTACACTGCAATTGGTCGTTCTGGAGTGCAGGTACAAACCCAATTAGCATACAGAAGTGGGCCACTTCAGGCAATGGTGTGGCACTGCTCGCCTTCTTATGGCGCGGACAACACAGATGTGAGCCTTTTTGGGTAAAGACGCAGTTCTCTCAGGTACCTGTACTCTGGATGTGTGCCAGTTCCGGTTTATCTGGTTTGTTCTTGGTTGATATATGGCTTGCTTGTGGCCCAGATCTGGGAAACAGGAGCAGACCGCCCAAGTGCCATTATTCCATGCGGTATGTGGGCCAGATGAAAGTGCTGAAAGTGTAGGTGTGGGCCAGATATGGGCCACAGCAATTTTGCTATCTGTGAACGACCTGTGTGGTCGTTTAATTTAGAGGACTTATTGGGAAGATCATATGTATACTAGCCAAAGAGAACAAAATTTGGGGAGCTGAGGTATTTCACTAACGGGCAGCTCGCACTCCCCTTGTCTCATTTTAATGAGAAAAACGTCTCCATTATCTCCCATAGAGACTGTGAGTGGCGATGGAAGTAAATAAATGACTCCTGATTGTGAAATAATGAGTACGCCAGTTGCTGCTTGGCAGCCGGCTGCTGCTGTCAGCAGGTTTTGAATCACTGTGAAAAGCAGTGGAACGGGAGAATAATGGGAGCTATTAAAATTGGTATAAAGAGATTACCAACATCCACCTACCAAACACTTCACTTGATGAAAGGAGATTGGCAGATACGTAGGAGAGACATCCACTTGACACATTAGTTCATTATGGTCAGAGATGATGTAATTAGTGGATTAATAAGGTTATATTCTCTGGGCTCACACCCACAGGTGTGAATGATGAGGAAATTGCCACAGTCTCAAAGTGAAGAACTAGATTTGCTGTAATACAAATCGAAAATTACTTTGTCAAACTTTGTGTGATTTCAATTTCAGGAGTTGACAGAGACAACTTCTGATGTGGAATCATTTCTTCAATGTAAAAAATACACGTACACCCATAAGTCAATATTACTCCCAAGTTGGCCAGGGTTTACTTGGTTGCCATAATTTACATTAATAAAGTTCAGGCAGCTTTTCCACCACAACCCAATGTATAATTCACAACTAGTCTAAGGTTTGGGAAGGTTAAAAAAGACACATGATGCCACTAACAGAGCCACTAAAATGCCCAAATTTAATTCTAAGTTGTGAAGTGATTCAACTGTTTATCAAAAATATATGATAAATCAATTTTATGTATGCACCTTACAAGAAAGCCAGCACTGGCTAAAGAACTGTCTAAGAAGGAATTTAAATCCTTGCTGAAGGACATTTCAGCTGCTCATCTGCTTATCAACACAAGGTCTCAATCCCAGAATCTCCAGTTAAAGGTTACTCTTCCAGCTGATTATGCCATCTAGGGGCAAATATGTATGTGTGTATTTGTGTGAATGTGTGTTTGAGTTTGGATGAGGCATTTTTCACTAGAGTTTCAAAGTACCAGCCTTCAGTTGATGGTGTCTCACCATCATGGATATGAATGCCAACTACTCATGTTTATATTTTTGCAGACTGTGTAATGTTCATAGATTAGTTGTGAGGCATTCGAGGATGATGGAAATTACAAGTATTGGATGGTTTGCTAGGAAATTTGGTACATAATATTGCCCACAAGATGAATCCTATTACCTGGAATTATAATAACTTTTCATTGAGTCAAAGTTTTGCTTTTTTTCCCAGCACTTTGGTTTAGCTGCAAAAGTGTATAGTGCTCATTAGCAAATGCTAGTATGCTAACAGGCTCATCTAAGATGTGACTCAACATGTTAGTAGTGATTGGGCCTCACTCACTAACATGTACATAGAAATGTTCTTAGTTTGTGCACAAGATAAGTATGCATGCAAAATTACAGTCAGATTCATGACACTTTTGCACCAACCAATTGTATTTTTACCACAGTGGGTATGTTATTTTGTATATCGGTAATTAGCATACTACTACACCCCCATCTCTCTATATAAGGAACGCTCTGTTGGAGCAGCGCAACAGCTGTTGGTCATTGCAAAGTAGACCATGATGATAAAAATGTAGAAAAACTACAGTAATAGTTTCAGAAGAAGAAGCCAGGAAAGGCAGATTTGGCTGGTAAACATGTCATTAGCAGAAATGTTTGGAGCCTGAATGTTGAATTTTGTATATAGCCTGCAAACATGTTGCATCACTAACACACTGTATGTCCATAACAATAAAGTTGGTAAATGTGTAAATCTGCAGAATTGATCTGAATAAATCTCTACTGCTGCACCAGGTGAATGTCGTGTTTCGTTTCTGTCCACAGCAGGTCGTGATGTACTGAAAGCAAGGCGTCGCTCCCTGTGCCACCACTGAACTGTCAGGCTGTGAGGACACTGAACAGGCTGCTGGTTAACCGGCTGCATACATCACTGCATACAAATCTGATAGGGGAAATAAATCGCTGTCGCATTCCAATATGGAAACTCGAATATATAAGATATTGTCATTTAAAAGTAGGAACAGGACAATTTTAATATATTAATAATTTCATTACATTTATGATGATGATTGATGGATTACAACATCTTAGCTATTCATTTTATAATGAGTAAATAAATTATGTATTATTAGAAATTTCACACTTTGAAATGTTGTATATTAAGACCCACTCATTTTTTTAAAATAATTGTGGTTCTGATATACTGATGCAGATAAATATTGACTGTATCATTTTTTAAGAACCTCAGACGTTAATGATTTGTGTGTAAGCGTGATCTAAGGCAGTTCTACATTTGGATTTGTGTTTAAAACATTCGTACGCAGTGTTTGTGAATGAGGCCCAATGTAGGCATATTAGCATCATGACAATAGCATTTAGCTCAATGCACCTTTCACCTTACCTAAAGATATTTTTTCCTAACTTTTATTTTTGCTTATTTAGTCATGAATGTTTAATGTTATCGAGAACAAAATGTAGTATTTATATTTTATTTGTTTGTATACTGTAAAACTGACAGCATTAATAAAACCATTAACATATACCGTATGTTTGGATATCAGAATTAGGATTAGGTTAGGTTAATATTTTGACTAAATACAAAATGATAAGAGGGTTAGACAATCAATCTAGACAATAAAACACCCTCTGAGTGCAATAGTGAAAATTTGTGTTTGGTTTTGTATATGCATCTACATGTGTGTTTACATGTGCGAGTGGTTCTATGCTTTCATCTTGTACATGCACATGTGTCTGTGTCAGGTCCGTGCTCTGAGTTTGTGGGCGCCAGACCAGAGTTACTGAGAGCGGTTAATGAGAGAGTTGGCAGAGTTATTAGATGATCGCTGTAAGTCAGTGATCTGTGTGAGAGAGGATTAGGTTCCACACGTTTTGCACAACCTCACTGGAGCCAGGAGCTCAGTCTAAGGGAAGCTCATTAGATTTAAATATGGCTGTCTAGAGCAAATAGTAGACAAGATGGATGTAAACTGCTATCGTGATGATGGTGCAATTCAGACGGTCAAGCATGAATGTGTAAGTGTGTAAGTGTGTGTGTGTGTGTGTGTGTGTGTGTGTGTGTGTTTGAGTGCAGTGCATGTCTTTGTGTGTGCTGGTGTGCATTAAAATGAAAAATGTAGATGTACTTTGCCTAATCACCGCTTCACATTCAAATTTGATTATCTGCCGTAACAAGATGTTATTCACTGAGAGATAAACATAAGGTGTCAGGAGACTAATTTTGGCAAAGCCCACTGACAGTTTATTCTCATTCAGTTTCCTTAGAAAAAAAATCACTTACAGTACATGTAAGGCACTTGCTGATTGCAAAATCCATCTTCTGTCAAGTAATCATTTAGTCAGATGTAAAATCTGGAAACATTTGTCAGCATCTGAAGGGGAATGCGATTAATATGATAAGGTGTCAAAATGTAACGACCTAGCAGATACCTATTGAGCTTAGAATATGGACAGAAATGTTTCAGTCTTTATGAAAAAAAAAACAACGAAAGCAGCCCTTGTGAAAAAATCTTTTTCAGCAACGATGTCTATGAAATAGTAGAAGTAGTAGGTTTGTAGTTGCAGCATCTTATTGAAATAGAGCAAACGATATGTGACAGTAGCTATGACAAAGGAGAATTAAATACCTATGTAAGAAGAAACTACAATCATGACCGAAGCACTAGAGGAACTCCAAATCATAGCCACGTGCAACTTGTCAACAATGTCAGTTACTATGATGGTTAAGAAGATACCATATGGATCTTTATGGCTTCCTGTGTGTTCCCCTATTATCCCAATGGAGATTGCTTACAGTACAGACAATATTAACCATTATGTTGAAGTTATCCGCTTCTTTCCAATGATACACTTAGCAAAGTTATCTCCACTGTAGACACTCATTGCGCTCATCTCTCTCTGTCACAATGAATAAAAGAATGGAAACATCTTTTATTTGGCAACAGTTCTCCAGTTGACCTGGACCAATAGCAACCCCAGCTTTCATAACAACCTTCTGTACACTGAAATCACCTGGGTGACTTTTTTTTTTCCAAGTTGCTCATGTCAATGGAAGTATATTCATTTAACTGTTGTTCAGTTTTTCTTTTCAGAGTTAATTTGACTGCTTTCATATGCTAGCAGTGTCATAAATAGGTGTAATTTCACAATGAAATGACCTTGTCATGACAACCCAAAACTGAAAATGAAAAAGTGGAGGCAGACAAAGAGTAGGCGAGTTACAACAGCCGGAGGGGGCAACTGAGACCACCTGTGACAGTCTGCTGTAGCTCCTCTAGCGCTGCTCACTCCTGGCAGTGCTGATAGCAATGTTTGCCGGCCAGCAGCCAGAGGAAGGAACATGGGCTTCAGCTTCCCACAAAAAGTCCACAACCAGCAAGAGTGCTTCGTTCAGATTCAGTAGGAGCAGTACTCCTGGCTGGAAATATTCTGTCATTAAAGATAAAACTTTTTATAGGCATGTTTGTGTTGCTTTTTTTCTCTAGATATGAACTGTGTAGTCTCTCTATTAAATTATTTTTTCACCGTTTTTGAACCATTTCAAGTGTTTGTAGTAGGCGAAATTGGCTCTTATGTGTAACTTGCAATCATGATTTACTACTTATTAAGCCCGCAACTAGCTCCAACAAGAAAAAATCTCTGGCACTGCCAACATCAGGGCGGCTGTGGCTCAGAGCGGGTCGTCCATTAATCGCAGGTTGGCATTACGAACCCGGCTCCTCCTGTCCACATGATGAATTGTCCTTGAGAACCACAAATTGCTCATGATGGTTAGGTCAGTGCCTTGCATGGTAGTTCACTGCCAATGGTGTGGGTGTGGGAGAGGCAAATTGTTAAGTGCTTTGGATAAAAGTGCTAAAGTGCTTCTTTTTTTTCTTTTTCAAAAGTATGTCACTCAATTACTGACCAAGCAGCTCCATTGTTGGTCAGTAATTGAGTTCCCATCATACACAACATTCTTCAAGAATGAAGCAAGAACAGGGTTTTTATTTTGGGGGGTCTAAGGCCAAAGGAGACTATTTTCTTGTTTAGGATTGCTGCTGGGAAGATCATTTGATAAGTGATGTGTTTTGTTCTCATCTCAAGGTCTATTCCTGCAAAAGTACAAGACTTAATGAGACAGAGATGGACATGTCCTGCAGTGAGGGGTTATTATATAAAAACAAGGCCTTCTGCCTGTCATTATGTAATACAGTGGTGAATCAGGGAGATGATGACAAACACACAATGCTGGGGACAGTGGTCCTGCTTTCAGCCTCTCTCTGCAACGCTTCCTCTTTGTGTTTTTCACTTGCTATATCTCTTTCCCCCACATAATATCTCCTCTCCGGAGTCTTTATGCTCCCTTTCATTTCCTCTGCCCCTCTTCCCCTTTACAGCGGGTAGCTCTGTGTGCCCCTCTACAGAAGTGCATTGCATTCACAAAAGAAAAAAAAACATTTTATGTCGTAATTATGAGTTACTATCTCGTAATTACAAGAAAAAATCTCATAATGACGAGATCAGGCTCTCATCATATGAGATATTTGGAAAGGTGACACATACTGGCCACTGTGTTGCTCAGTAGAATCAATGCATTGCCACAAAAAAGTAAGTTATCAGCTTGGTTAGCTTGATACTTCCCATGTATACAACTGTACTTTTCAGTTCAGTTCAGTTCATTTCAGTTTAGTCACTTTATTATTGCAGACAGGAAATTTGACTTGCAGTAAGGAGCACAAGATAGAACAAACAGCACAAGTACAACGAAAATAACAAAAGACAAAAACAAAAAAAGTATAAATATGTTTCCTGAACATACAATACACAGGACAAAATAATACAAAAAACAATCTCTAAAATGTTCAATTACATGTACAAATTAAGCAGGGTTATTGCACAGGGAACGAAGAAACTTTTACTCCTATTGCACTTGAACTGGGTTACTTTAAGTCTACAGCCTGAGGGAAGAATTTCAAACTCAAAGTGAAGGTGGTGGTTTGTGCAGTCTAATATTGACCTGGCCTTGCAGAACACCTGCTGGTCAAAGATAGCTGTCAGGTGGGTCTGAGGGACACCTATCACTTTACCAGCAACCTTCACGATATAGTTCAGGTGATTTTTGTCCTTGATGTTCAGGTTACCACGGCAAACAATCATAGAAAAAATAAGAACAGATTCAATAAATGACTTGTACAACAGACATAATTTTCCTATTTACATTACAAAAGCTATTATACAACTTGCACCAGGACTGTTTAGTTCTGCAACTTATTGGCTTTTTGTTTTTCTTTTTGCTTAAGAATAAAACAATAATTTGGTAAGAAACACATCACTTATCAGAGAAACAGAGAATGCCTGCCTTGCACACTACATACCAGTGTATGTGGACAGCATTGCTATGAGGTAATACTGTCTGGACAAACAAAAACAGCACCAACAACAACAAAAAAACAATAGCTCAAGGATGTCCCTTCTTGAAAGACTGCAAAAGAAAATTAGGATAGCAACAGCAAGCCATGGTGAGGAATGTGAACAGGAACCTTGGCCCACAAGAAAAGCAAGCTTTGATCGATCTAAAAACGCTAGGAGTTCATGAAAAATTGAGTTGGGGTGGATCCATGAGGTAAAGCAAGTAAGAAAGCGTTCTGGTGGGGGCACCTGGGTACTTGATGTATCCAAGGACTCAACCAAAAAGGCCCTATGTCTCATGTTTTTTTCCACACGGTGAGTCAATAAAAGGAAAACTGAAAGACTCAATTCTCAGTGTTTATGACTGTAAAGAATCGGAGCTTGATGAAAGAATTACTGTTGGTGAGTTGTACACAGTCAAAATTTGGGATTTTTTACGGTAAACATAACATGTCACATAGGCAAATCTGACACAGAAGTGGACAGCAAGATGGACAAATATGGTGAAACTATGAGCAGCAGAGACAGACCAATTATCCTGATCAGCACCAGAAAAAGCCAGTTTGTGTAAATGAATCACACAAACAGAACCATCTAGTGCAGCTGAAGACTGTAATCATGGGAGCTCCAGTGCCCATTCAGCTGTTGTCGACATTATTGATCTTACCTCCCAGTCTTATGATTCAGAGGTGTTCACAGATTCCCTAGAAGCTGTATCCTCCGCAAGCCAGCTGGATGATACTGTTCCGCTTTTCCTTTCCACAGAGGAAATCATCAGTGTTGCCCTTTCCTCATCCACTCTGGTCTTAGGAGATTGTGTAAATCATGCTGTCCATTCAAGTGGTAATGCACACTATGAGCCATTCTCAGAGATCCAGCTGGAAGAAACAGTTCCAGTTTTCACTCCAACAGAGGACATCATCAGTGCTGCCCCCTCCATATTCACTCCTGTCTCAGAGGACCGTGTTGAACATACTGACCATTCAAGTTTTGATGTGGGCTATGAGCTACTTACAGTGGGCATCACACTTCACAGAGCAAATCTGATTCTTAACTACTAATTAAAGTGTAGCTTTATTAAAGAAAAGGACAAAAACACAGATGGTGTGGCCACGGATGTCTGTGCTGCTTTTTGGACAGAATTTTTTGGATTGTGCTGCAGAGGAGGCATAAAACGAGAGTGACATCCCTGTCACCAAAATGGCAGGAGGAAGAATGGAAGACTGTAGGAAGAATGTTGGCCAAGGGATAATTCAATTTTTATTTATATAGCAACAACAAACTACAATAAAAGTCATCTCAGGGCACTTTTCACATAGAGCAAGTCTAGACCGTACTCTTTAATTTACAGAGATCCAACAATTCCCCCATGAGCAAGCACTTGGCGACAGTGGCAAAGAAAAACTCCCCTTTAACGAGAAGAAACCTCAAGCAGAACCAGGCTCTAGGTGGGCGGCCATCTGCCTTGACTGATTGGTTTGAGAGAGAAAGAAAGGGGGAGGGGGAGGCCCACAGTTTGGATCCCGGAGTTTCCTGCAAAATGAGAAAGCACAAAAAAACTCTGGGGGAGAAGCCAAGTTAGTAACATGCATTAACATACTGATTTGCTATTTGAATCTTTAATCAGTGTGAGGGCAACCTCATAGCTACTGCTTTACAGGTAGACATTGACAGTGATGGTCAGGATGAGATAATAGATCTACTGGATCGACTGTGAGTGATAACGGTTGCATCACAAGATAACCTTAAAGCAGTTTTCAAGTAGCACACAAACAAATAATTCAACGGCATGTATGAATTTTAAAAAAAAAACAGGAGAGTCCTGAAGCTGATTGAAGCAAGTCCAGTAACTCCAGCTGAGAAACAAGCCCTCAGATATCTACAGCGGTACATACAAGGAAGGAAGATGAGATCTGTGACAGGTTTAGATATCATCTGTGTTACAAAAGTTGGTGTTATATTATATATATATTTATTGCTAATAAGATAAGACTGGCATATCGACCAGTTGCACACATCTGTGGACCAGTTTTGGAGTTACCCTGTACATACTCTTACCCAGAGCTATGTGTGGAGATGGAGAATGTCCAGAATGACCAGTAACTAATACATTATGGATATTGTGTAGTAAGAGAATACACACATTGCACACACCAGGCAAGATCCATGTTGCCAATTCTGAGTGTATTAAACTCTTTAATAATTTAAACTTCAGGCAGGAGTAGGCTTGAAGAAATGTTCTATGTCAGAAATGAAGAAGCAATATGCTGAGTCAAAATTGCCTTTGTTTGTTTTTTTTTATATACCAGTAACTTCTGGAAGTTGTAGAGTTATATCCATTTAACTGAGTGTAATGCAGCAACCTCCAGAGAATCTCTTTTTTTTGTAGTCTACCATGCAGCACTATTTGTTCAAATTGTTTACACATTTTTTTTATGTGAAACTATTGCAGTAAGTAATGTACCTGACACAGAAACAATTACCATAAGATAAAAACATTGTGGTTTTCATATATCAGCAAACTAATATCTAAGCAATGTAAACAGACTGTGAGGCTCAAAGGCTGTTGAGTTTGCCGACTTCTGTTAATGTTAAAGCAAATACAGAGGCCAGTTGTCAGTCATGGGTGGGTGAGAAGTACACACTGCACTGTAAACAGCAATTGATTTTCCTGGGTGTAGTTCATCCCTTTAGAAAAGAGCAGTATATGTAATGCCTGTCATGTTAATTCATACTCTTCTACTTGTCCCCTTATCTTTGATGTGCCACAGCCCCTCAGCCATTGATGTGTTAATGTTCTGTGTTACCCGGAGGTTGAAATTTTCTTGTTGTGGTGGTTTCAAGGGAACGTGGCCAGCCCCTCACATCACATCACTTGAGAGTTGACTAAGTAACAGCAGTGTATTCTGTGGTTAACTTTTAACTCAGAATTATTATTCCAAAAATGTCTGATTTTCACAAAATGACCCCATTTACCTCCAGTTCTATTTACGAGAAAAAGAAATGCTATATACCAATAATTAAAAATGCTTCCAATATTATTTTGGTGGGCTGCCCCATGTTCATTTTGGCTGTGTAAATATGTCACAGATTTAATGTATTCAAGAAAGATGAAGGTCTGCATACTGTAGCTCCCTTAGATGCAGTTTTTTGATATTGAGACATCCATTGGTATTGGATGTCTCAATATCAGCAACCTGCATCTATGGGAGCTACAGTGTGTGGACCTTCATATTTCTTTGTTACATTGTTTCATTGGTCAAACACAACACTTTTAGTACCAGTATTTGTAATCAATATCAATTCAATCAATAACACACAAACTTCAATACAGTTTTTATTTTTTAGCTAAACCACAGTTGAATATAATATTATATGAAATAGTATCTTATACCCTATTTGTTGTTATTTTGTGTAAAAGCCAAACTTAACTACATTTAACAAAATGTCAGATGACTGATATTAGTCTTCAATCATCATTTACAGTTTAGTGTAATTTCTAAACATGTTTTATGTGACATGTAATCTGCAAGATAAATGTTTGAACTTCAATAATAACAGTACATACACAACACATTCCTCAAATAATCAGTTCTATGCACACAGACGCAGTTAAGACAGATATCATCAGATAAAAAATAATAATACTTTGGCAATTATGAGATTTCAGGATAATTCCGGACAATTAAATATTAATAATCACTGTCTGGTGTGTCCTGCAGTCTGGCAGATCTGGTGGTGAAGTTGGATCTCTCTGCGCAGTTCACTATTGTCTTTCTGGGAACAGCCTGAAACACAGTAAAGGACACAGAACTGATAAACTCTCAAAATGAGAACCATAAAAATCGGAATGTATTGTTTATTTTAACTTTTTTGATCGTAGTAATATTATGGGAAGTTGATTATTCATAAAGGAAAGCACCCAATAAAACCAACAATTCAATCAGAACCTGAAGTAGAGGAGTCATTTGACCCATTTTATAAATAGGTTCTCTCTAGATTATGCTTCACCAAAATATTCTTCTTACAGCAGCAGTATACTTACTGTTAAACCTGAGTATGGATGTAGGCTTAAAAAAAAAAAAAACAATAAAGTTCAATTTCTTCCTGTGGCATAGCAGGTGGGTATAGATTGTTTTCTGACATTACTAGGCAACAAATGTCAAAAACGCTCTCATCGCATGGATGTGGGCCTCTTGGCAGGCATTCCTCTCTTCAAGCTTGTATTTGTTGATGGAATACTGTCTTGAGGTGGTGTGCAGTGCCAAACAGGTGAGGACGGCTGTACATCATTAGTGTTCGTCCACTTGGAGAAACTGCATTCCTGCTGAGGCGAATTCTGTGGCAGTTCAACAGATGAGCAACTTCCCGCAGTTTCCTCTGGAAAGAAAGGTTAACTATTAACATTTATTCCTCACACATCTTTTCAACTACCCCATGCCCCTATGTACCTTGAAAGAGTTACTGGATACTGCAGTCATTCTTTCTCCCCATAGCGGCTGTGAAGAGATTCTAATAAATTCTAATAATTGATGAGGGACAGCACACAGTCCTTCTGTGCAAAATTCATTCTAAAGTTCAGCTGAAGCTCATATAAGGTTTCAACAGAGAAAATTTAAGCTGGTGCCTTTAAAAGTTATAGTCTTTTTTGCTATTTCTTCCTTTTCTTACTATCCCAAGCAGCTAAGCAAGAAATTTGAGGGAAATTTGAATTAAGACTAAATAAAACTAGAAGACAGTTACTCCTGGATTTGATACATTTGAATTGTGTCAGTATGAACAGTATGAATTGGAGAAATTATTACAGCATCCAATAACTACTGCAATGTACAACAGGGCATATGAATAGTATTGTTTTACTGTAAGACAGAATAAATATGACTAATCTCATCCACTGAATTGAACCATGAAGTTAATAATTAATTACTTAATTAATTCAACCAAAACCAAAACTTACCTTAATTTTTTCCAAATATGTGAATTGTACAATTGTACTGCTCCTTTTTCAAGAGAGCGACTTCCAGCAGGTCAGACTGGGCTTTTTGCCTGAACAATCCCAACAATTTGAGAAGCCTGTGCAGTCTTGACATATTGATATAATGACATACTAATGCCATCCATATTAATTAACATTAACATAATATTTCCCAATGTCTCATACCAAGAAGGAAATAAAAGCATATTAAATGCAATAGCGCCACCTTCGCCCAGTGTCTTATCCTGTAGCCTAGATTAGCAACAATTGATAACTAGGCTACCTTAACTTTTCACAATTACAAGATCCTGATCTCTTAATTACAAGACCTTTTCTCAGAATTATGAAATCTTGTCTAGTAATTATGAGATACTAACTCATAATTACTAGATAAGGTGTCTAACTTTCTTTCTCTTGTGTGAATGCAATGCACTTCCATACCCCCTTTATTGTAGATTGCCTCTCTTTAAATGCCTCATGTGGTGTCTACAGTGTATCCGTGTGACCTTGTAAATTTTGGTTAATTTGAACAGGTGCACTTTCATTATGTGTACTTTCATTATGTGTGGCATCACATCATCAGCAGGGAGGATGCTAGACTGCTGTTTCTGACAGTGCAGAGTTGCATCGGAAAAAAGTAATTGCCCACTGACTCTTTTATACAAGAAGACTTCCAGAAGACAATCAAGCTTCTATTTTGAGCCTCTAAATAAAATGATTCTTTTGTTTCATCATTTTGTCTATCCTATATGGTCTCAGTGAAAGCTGCATGGCCAAAGAGGCGCCACGGGTGCTTTAGAAGTGTCCTAGAAAAATGAAGAATACCATAATTTGATTTCATTTATGTTTGCTGGAAGCGCAATGAACAGCTTCATTGAACAATCTGTCACTGGCTAGCAATAGAGGTTCTGTGAGCTCATGCAGGATGATGCCTGAAAGCAGGAATTGTTATTTATTTACCTATTTATTAACCCAATGTTCTCTTCTGCTGTCTTTTGTACTCGGCACATCTTTTCCAGACGCAGTGGTAATGAACAAATCATGGAAAGTACTGAAGACTAGACATGCATATATGTGTCCTCAAGTGTTATGCTTTATAATAAAAAATGCACTCTTGAATCTAAATGCATTTATATGTGCATTTTGAACAAATGTTTTCTGCATTTAAGCAGAGAGTAAAATGTGACCTTCGGGAGAGGAGTGGTAAGTGTTAAAGATGAAGAAAAGGGGAGGAGGGGCAGCCTGATAGATGAAACATCCTCTCATCTCTCACTCTGTCTCTCTTTTTATATATATATTGAATGCAATGACCCATGAAAGAACGCAGTGCCAGCCACCACACGCCTTGGCCGTCCTTTTACTCTGTGTACCATGTGTAAAGTGTCTTTTATTCGCCCCTCCCGCCCCGCCACACCTCTCTCTTCCCCCCACTCCATACTAGTGAGCCAATCAAAACGTAGCGGGATAATGAATTACGTAACGACAACTTCTGGATAATCGTCTCCTCGTCTGCCTCCATGCCCCCAGCTATGTGGACAATTAGAGGGGGGAGAGAGAGAAAGACAGGACAAGATGGGAGAGAGGATGCATGAGCGAAGGATGGCAAGACGGAGGGAGAGAGGGCTTGAGAGTAGAAAAGGAACAAACAGCAAAAGCAAGAGAAAATTAGAAAATGAGACATTTGACATTTAAAATGTCTTTATTGAGTCATTTAAAGTTCATGTGGCACAGTAGAGCATTTCTGCTAAAAAATATGGTCTAGAAAACATGGAGTATCACACATTATTCAATTAAACAAGATGGTATCACTGTGTCTTTGCTACTACATAAAGCTGTAGGTGTTATCAAGGTTTTGAAAGTCAAAATGTCACTAATAGCCTCTTCTTGCTCTACCGTGTACATAGTAGAGATAACCAAGCCTGTCCTCCCAAGAAAAACAACATCATAAGCTGTGATGTCAGTCTCAAAAGACGACCTTTAGTTACGTTTGAGTCACAGATGCCATCTAGTGGCCGTAGTAATAATGACCCGGAGAATTTGCGTAGTTCAGATGACAGCTATATAAGATGACAAATTTCCATATTCGTAGGTGGTGGGTTGGGTAGCAGGTTAGATCTTTCAAAAAGTGGACTTAGTGACCTTGCTGCAGGAGATGGCTGTTTCTCCTTCCAATTGTGAGTGTCCCGTTACCAACCGTGACTCAGGACAGCTTTTTAAAAACCATAACTTCTATTGTCGTGATGTTTATTGTTGTCAGGATGGTGAAGGTTGCCAAACTTTAAGGAAGAAGTCATTTTAACCCATGTTTCAAGTGATCAACACTAACAATGATCTTTCCCTAACCCAAGCCAAACCTTAACCATGGCACTGTCACATCATCAGAAATAATAATATTTTTTTTATTGTGGAAAGCACAGACAAATAATGTCCTGCCGATTACTGCCGATAGAGGCGCCAGATTAGAAAATGCTCTTATGGGTCTTTATGTAGTGCATGTTAAAAAAAAAATCTTAGTGGTCGTTTAATTTGGAGGACTTGTTGAGATAACCAGTTTTGCTTGAGCGAGTAGGAAATTGTTCCCCCAGGACTGAGGAAATGAAAACACAGTAACACAGTGATTAAACACAAACTACAGGCTGCCTTGTAAAGTGCAAAGAAAGGGGGTGTTAGTAATGGCACTAAATATAACTGTTCAGTGAAAAGCTGGCATGCCAGGCAGGTAAAAATGGACAGGTGGATATAGTTTGTGAGCTGAAATGTGTCTCAGAAGCACCACTGTTGATGCCAGTATGATAAGCCTCAACCCTAAGCCCTCACATCTTTTGTGGGCACAGCAGACTTTATATGAGAGACCTCAAATAGCAGATCACTCCCTTAGAGGCTTACAGTATTTGCAGGCTATGTAACATTGACTGACTTGACACAGAGGTCATGCAGAGACTTCTTCCCCATCTTGGCTATAACGTCTGGCTCAAGTCCCTGACAAAAAAGGGATACTGCCCATCCATTCTCTAAACATCTGAAGCCTTTGGAGACATTAAGGTCAGGTAAGGTCACCTCCACAGTCTTTTCAAACCTGCCCAGTGCCCAATCCAGATGTGTCTCTTTCCAGGCTCAGTGCTAAAGGCATCAGAACCAGGGAATGATTAGATAAAGACCTATGTGAAGTAACTTGGACTTACAGGCTGAATCTTCTTCCTGGTCCAAACACTGAATAAGGATTAAAGGCAATCGGTAAATGCAGATTTGTAGTCCCACATGTTCTGCCTTTCCTAGATTTTTGCTCCAAGATCAACATTGCTCAGAGCAAGGGTATTATAATAAAATAGAGAGCAGCTGTGTTAGCTGTGGCAACTTTGGCTTTGAACTTTGACCTCAAGTACGCTCCACAAGGTGCATCCAATGGTTTTCTGACATTGACGTGAAACTGAAGCTGCAACTGTGGAGAAGAATGGTGAAAAAGTCAATGTTGTGTCAATGTAACTCTACTTTCCGGTCTTACCGGGACTTGGGTAACAAATCTGAACAATGGGGTATGACAGGGAAACAAGGTTAGAAAATCTTTTTGTAATATTTATATTATAATGTAGTCCATAGCCTCCTAATTGTGTTGTAGGACCATGTGCTCCTCTTCATTTTGCTCTCTACCTCGTGTGAACTCTTTGCTCCTACATGTTTGGGCTGAAACCATCTTTACTTTGCATTCAAACTGAAAACTGTGCTAATAATGTGCCAAATCAACCCAAGAGGCTGCATTGTCAAGGGCATGGCATGTTTTTGGGGCACTGCTGTTATGATAAAATATGATTCAGGAAGAGTTTGAGTTATACATGCATAAGTTTTAAGGCTTTTCAGATGCCAGAACACTGCACAGGTTTATAATAGGGGATTTTACAATTCTGGAAAGTTATCACGGGAACGATCTTTCATCATGATAATCACTAGATAAACAGTAGAATGTGCACTTGGAAATATCTGATTGGCCAATGTAGAGGCTTGCTGGATATTGTTGAATTGGGTTGAGGCAAAAGTTGAGCCAAGTTCAACTTTTTTTTCCAGATGACCCTGAAAAGAGTTGCAGCTGTGTCATTGAAATGAATGCGGGGGCTAAAATTTGTCATGCGGTGTTGTCGTCTGTCTTAATACAGCCTTAGCCTCTAAGTGTCAACTTGAACCAAGTTTAATTTGATGGACTGCAAAATAAATACACCTCTCTGTGCTCACCTGCATGGCTGGTCATACTGTTCTGACTTCACTGCTCGGCAGGATTATTGCCTAAAGATATACTGTAGAAGCCACATGTGAGCAGGTGAGCTTTAAAAAAAAGTTGCTTTTCTGAATACTGATTTTTATTTCTGAACAGACTACTGTATTTATCATAAAAGACATTTGCACATTTCACTGTATTGGCTGACTGAGGCTGTGGTCCATGATGTGATCTTGAGTGGTATTAAAAACAGAAAAATGAAAAAGACTGCAAGATGAGGGGAAAGAGACAGAAATGAAAGCAAGATAGAGTGAAAGAAAGAGGGAGATGAAGTATGAACCTGAGGAGTGAAAGCCTCATCAGGTGGAAAAAGAGAGTGAGATAAAGGAGAGGGAAGGAAATGAAATGGGTGTAGTGAAAGTGAGAGGGAGATGGAGTGTGAATGTAAAAGAGGAAAACACTATTGAGAGGTGCAGGCTAAAGAAAATGAGGGATGTGTAGAGACAGAGACTGAAAGGGCGAGGAAGGGAGATGGAGACACAGGGAGGGGTGCGTTAGCGGCTTCATGCCACAGTCAGTGGAGTGTGGAAGGGTTCAATGAAAACTGTGTAGATCCCAGCAGAGGGCTCGGCTGGACAGAAAAGCCTGACATTGACCGGATGACATCAGACTTTAAGCTTGTATAAAGGTGTCCGTGATATTGCCTTGGCTTGACTACCTCTAACGGCAAAGAGAATACATTCAGAATAGTAATTAGTTGCTTGATGTACAGTTTTATGTGGTGTGAAATTGGGTTTTTCAGGTGTTATTTCTCCTCGCATTTGCCGTAATTTACTCAAGGACTGTCACACAGTGCAAACCAGCTGCCATTCTCATAATTGGGAAAATTCAGCGGAGGATGGTATAATATACTCCAGTACGTATATATATATATATATATTTTTTTTTTTTTTTTTTTTTTTCTGCTTACAGTGACTCTGCCGGTTAGTGAGGCATGTATGACACAGAGCAAAAATGCCATCCAATTTCCTTTTTTCAAAGGGAGAAGGCACCTCGCTATCAAACGCAAACATCTCTCTGAGCCTGTCAAAACAGATTGCTCTGACACACTGGTTTGACACAAGCAAGGGCACCCTCCACTCCTCAGAGAGGTTTGGTGGAAGATACAGAAGCACAGAGACAGACAGCGCTCATAAAACCTCCTTTCACTGACAAACCCGATACCCCATAGGAGAGGATGCTGCCAAATTGACATATAACTTTACTGTGTCTGTCAGTATTTCTCATTTTCTGATGCAATAACCCTCATACAGTACACACTGCCAGACAGCAGAGATAACACTATGTTTCTGACACCCGTGGCCTTTTGTGATGGGTATAAGTCAGTTAGATAAATTAGGAACACTTGTACACACACCAACGCACACACACACACACACACACACACAGAGACACACAGATACATCCTCATACACCTTATTCTGCTTATGTCATCAAATGTGGTGTTAAATTTGCGCTTGGAGCAAGAATACACTTTACCTGTCGCCATGGCAGCTGCGTGGGGTGATTGCAATCACACAATCAGCAGAGGCTCATGGGAAATAAGCTTGGAAGAATGAGCTCTCCCGAGAAACAGAAAAGACAGACTGAGAGAGAAAGAGTGAGGAAGACAGAAGGAGTGAGAGAGGAAAGCGAGACTGAGAGACTATCAGAGCAACCTTTTGTCTGCAATGATGTGAATAAAGAATTTGACTTTTGTTTGTTTGCAGAATCTGAATGCCACTCGTGCGACGGGGAGAAAATACATGTATAAATAGCATGAATTATCGAACAAGAGGCAGGCTAAATTAATAATGATGCATTTCATAATGCACATGCAGAATGCAAACCCTGGCGAGAAGGTAAACCGCAACAGGAATGAGAATTAAAAGCCAAGAATAGACAGGCTTCTTACTAATGAATATAAAATGCCTTTGCTGAAAAAAAAAAAAAAAGACAAAGCTCTCAAGGCCTTTTTTTTTTTTTTTTTTTTTAAAAAAGGACCCATAGCAGGGTCAGCTAAAGGTCATCTATGGACCCACTTTGTTTGGTGGAAAGAAAGAAAGAAAAGAAAGAAAAGAAAGAAAAAAATGCTGTTTTGTGTATAACATTAGACATTAAAGATGCTGCGATAGCTGCTAGACTCAGATAATGTTAGAGATTGAAGGATATGAGACTGAATGGCAAGCTAGTAGCGGGCTATCTGGATAAGGCATTGTGCTGAAATTTCACTGACCAATATCAATGATAACGGCTAATGCTATATCCGTAAAAACATAGATTTCTGCACTGGTTGCACCAGCTATGCCACCTGCCATCCTAGCAAGTTGTAGCTAGATGGAGATTAAAATGTCATGTCAATAAATCAGGTCTATAATGGATAACTGTGTTGCAAAATGGCAGCAATTAATGAAAAATGATGCTGTGTGGCAGAAAAACTTCTGTTTTACCTTTATTGAATTTTATGACATTTTATGATTGACACCTGCCCTCGGGCCATGTGGGTAATGATTTAGTTGTTACTCAGGAGTTATGTTGTAACTTATCTCTGTGGTGCAAGCTTTTATTTTGGTAATGCATAAATCACAACTTAGTAATAATTTACGTTATAGCTAAGTTTGAACTTACACACAGCTGGTGCATCAGGCTGTAGGAGTTATTTGTCCTGCTCTGCAGCTACGTATTTTTGCTTGTAATGGGCAATTGTCTTCGCTATAACTGTCCAGATGCACTCAGGAAATACTTGCAGAAGCCCCTGGCTGCTGGAGAAGGGATCTTTGATCTCCCATCTACACCATTCTCTGAAGCAGGAAAGTTCAGCCAACTATTTGGGGACTCTGTTTAATTGATAATACACTTTTATTATTATTATTTAATGTTACAATGTTACACCTTGTTACTATTAAAAGTAGGTCTTAGTAAAACTAAAAAAAGTTTATTTGTACAGGTCTACTTTATATACAGTAGAATGACACAAATGACTTGCTGTAGTGTAAAAGTATGGATGTACTGTTTGATGTTTGAATACAGCTGCAGGTCGACATCCAGCATCAAATCCAGAAAACACTCCAACTACCTCCAGTGAAACACAGCTGGTAATATTGAACAATTTCTTCAGTTGTTTGTATTTGATTTGTTTGTTTGAAAGTAATTTCAAATTATAAAAAAAAAAAAAAAATAGTCTTGAAAACATTGTGGTGTCTGATGTTTGTTTGTTTTACTGTAGAATAAGTGGGTGGCAATGAGGCAGTACTGGTGGGGTAATGTGGAGGTTGAAATGGTGGTGGTGCATGTGGCGGCGGGGGGTAGAGGGGGGGCGAGCACCAAATCCTAATCTCGCCCAGGGCACCAAGGATAGAACCGGCCCTGACCCATAGTTTGCATTACCCCTGGGTGACTGTGTAGTTTGTTCCACCAGCAGGGGGGAGGCAGCCACGCAGGCAGAAGAGCCCCCTGTGGTGCACAGTTTCATCCTGGAGGCTTGGTGGTACAGGCTGTTGCTTGACCTGAGGATGCCAGTGGAGGATTGTGGGATAATAAGCTCTCTGAGTTATAGGTCGAAATGTTTTTGTAGACTGTACAGGCAGCAGCGAGGTTTTAAATGCAGTCCTGGTGGAGACAAACTCCCACCTGACCCAATCTTTTACAATTCCATGATGTAACACTCCTACTTATGCCCTAAGCTCGTATTTCTCTTTCTTCCCTCCCTCTTTTATATATCTCCCTCTATCCCACCCACTCTGTCTGCATCTCTCGTACATTAGCCCTCTGTGGGAATAAACTGAATGAGTGAACCTGACTGTTTGAGTGAGTTGACTGTTCAGCTCATTCCCCCTCTGTATCACTCCACATTAGCCTCATTGCATTTCCTCTCCCTCCCTTTCCCCCTGGGCGTCAAATTAGCCTTTACCCCCCGAGCTGCGCGAAACATGACAACACGATTCACCCCTTCACCTGCCCGGGCCCATCTCCCTGTCATACTCCTCGTTCCCATAAGCCCTGTGTGTCCCTGCATCACCTTTCACAACCCTGCCCTCCACCTCTCCCCTGTCTGTCTCTCTCTCTCTATGTCTCCAGCAACTACCTCCAGCTGCACAAGAGCCATATTTAGCATAAGCTGTGGAAAATGAAAATGCTGTGTTGGAAGATGCCATCGCTGTGTGTTAGTGGGTGAAGTTTCCCACCGGGGCCCGGGGTGTGTGTTCTCGCAACTACATGGCTCAAACCGACCAGATGCTCCACGGGGGGATGAAAGAGCAAACGTAGCAGTTTTACAGCGCTGCAATTACTTCACGCTTCACAAGAGGAAGATGAGGAGGGAGGAGGAATGAGAACTGGTAACACATAGTGCCTTCAAAGAAATGGAAACCACAACAATGCTGTAGATCAGCGGTGCTCCAGTGCAGAGAAATAACTTGAATACATCGATCAGGATGCCTCTCTGTGGTCATATGTCTTTCCGTGTCTTGCCTTGTTAGCACTCTGAAACATCCTGGACAGCTCTCTGTAATTTATCCCCCAAAATTTAAGAAGTAGATTTGGTTTGACAGAAGTTCCTTTTTCCTCACCCTGAGAGGAGTATAGGATCATGCCTTCCAGTGACTGACTGCCAGATAGCTTCTGTCTGGCACAGCACAGTCAATAGAAGTGCAAGCAGAGTGGAAATATTATTGCCCCAGGCATGCTTTTCCTAGCCCTGCAGTACACCCAGATTATCATTGCCCAACAAAAAACGATAAAGATAATCTCCAGCACTGTGAATACTGAGGAGGAACATCGAGGGCAAGGAAAAAAATAAAACAGCCAATTCCAGAGAGTTAATTAAGGTTCGGATGACTGGCTGCAGAGGGTGTGGATGAGCAATGTGCTGCTCACCGATAAAGACGATTGGCTCTATTTATTGTTGTTTCCTCCGCCTTTTTTCTCCCCTCCCCCCACCCGAAAAAAACTCAGCCTTGGTCGGTTAATGATTGCTGATTGCCTGATTGTTTCATTAATGCGATTACTGACCAAACTGTCTGTTATCTCAGTTTGGATACAGGACATTACAGGGAAGAGATGCATGTTATCTTACTGGTAATTATAGTATAAGTAATTATACACTCACATTTGAAATTTGTATATAATTTGAATAATAAATCAACAGTAATTCTTCAGAGATCTTAACAGGTTGTTTAACTTTGTGGACTGATGGTTATCGTTTCTGCAAACCACAATCAAAAATCTGAGGACTGACACAGTGGACATTTACATAGGTGGTATAACTGGCAAAATATTATTTTGTAAATTATAAAAAGTACCACCAACACTTGTATTTCATCTGAAGAGTAAATTATTTTAATGCAGACAATGAAGTCTGTCATTGAATCTGTGCTCTTGTTTTCTGTATTTAAAAGCACTGAACAGCATTTGTTGGTGACTTACCACCTCCAACTATCAATCAATATCAATCAATGAAATAATCTGAAACCAATTGTGGGATATGAACTACATCGCCTGCATGTGCACACACATGTTCTATATAAAAGTAACAGGGACCCAGTTTTAAAAAACTTGTTATAGTGCCACTGGCAGTCAAACATGCCAACAGGCACTTTTAAGCGACCTCAAATAAATAGCAAGATATGAAAATCCTCACACTATTATGTTTTTTAAATGTGTTAATTTAAGACTTCTGTTTCCTTTTTCTAAGTCTTTGATTTTTGATGTTCAGTCTTCATCTGTATTTCATAAAGTGGTGATGCTCTAGAAGCCACGCTGATTCACCCTCCACATTGTGTTTTCAGCATCAACAAGAATTGACACCATTAACCTTCCACTCCAAAGTCTTTATTACCATCACTTTCATATCTGTATAAAAAGTAAAAAAAAAAAAAACTTTCAACCTCTCCCTTCACCTTTTATTTGCGTCTTTCAAACACACTTTGACATGACCACAGTTGATTACAGGACTATTCTTCCAAAGCCTGTATACAGTCTCCCTAAGTCAAATGTAAATGTCAAATATAAACTGCAAGTCAGTCATAAGAGACACCAAAAGGAAAGGTTTGAAATACAAGTAGAGAGAAGTGATCTACAATTTCAAATAAAAAATGTTGTTTCTGTTTAAACAAGCACTAACACAACACAGAGAACCAACTAAATGTGAAGTGCAGTCAACTCCCCCTCAAATCAAGCATGTTCTTGACATTTAAATCCCCCTGTGGCTTAGAGGGGGTCTGCAGGACTTTGTCATTGCAAGTGATGTTTCTATTGACTCTCCATTCATACTGCAACTGGCCCTCTGAGCTCTAATCAATGGACCCTAATGCCTCTATTATAATCCATGCTCTCAAATTAAGGTTGCATTGATCAACAGGCCTTGGGTTTCTACAATGTGGGGCTGCATGAGGGACTGGAGGGAAATTTCTGTTTAAAGCAAACAGAAACTCTGGTGGCAAGAGAGAGTGGTGTGAGACTTATGGGAAGCGCGTGTGTTTCTTTTTCAAACTCAGTCTTTAATTTGTACCCTTTCCCCGAGGTTTTAAAGTATGCATTGTTGATATCGGTTTAGAGGGGGTGAGAAAATGCATCATGCGTGTCGATCAAAGGTATTGTTGGATTTTAAATACCGCTGAGCTTTGGGGCGCTCAGGGAAGAAATTGCTCCAGGTGTTTTTTGAACAAAACAATATTGCCTCAGTAAGTCCGTTTCAGCGTCGACATGCATCTAGTTTTTCTTGTATGTTCAGTGTGAAAAAGGAAATGTGGATTTGAATGTACAGGTACTGCAGCTCTGACCTGTGGAGGTGCACTTTGCTCTCAATGTATCTTCCCTTGTGGTACAATGAGATGTTATTGCTAAAGTCTTTATTATATATCAGCATACTATTGTCAGTTTTCATATGCAGCAACTCATGTACTGCACGACAGTTCAATTAACTTGCAAATCATTAATGTCATAAGAACAAAAGAGCATTAGATAGCATGGGAATCAAAATTAACTCGCAGTAATATTGTTTTCAGTCACCTAACTAGAAACTCTCATTTGTTTGACAAAGTAATAACTCCCATGTGTCAATATTCATCATTTAAACTCCAAGTCTGATGATAGAAATACATGATCCTGTTCTCGTTTCTTATCACGCTCTATCAGCAAGCCAGTCTTACTCTGCATCTGATTCCTGTCTCTCTCTCTCTCTCTCTCTCTCTCTCTCTCTCTCTCTCTCTTCTTCTGCACTAGATCTATTTTTCACCTGGAGGGCTGTAATTTATACAGCCACTCAGCCTCCTCTCCATTTCCAAGGCTGACCAGGGCAAACACACCTAGAAAGTGAGAGCAAAACATGATGGAGCAATCAGAAATGCACAATGTCAGGGAGCAATGTCAGGAATATACATCTGTGAACATTTCACTTGCAGAATATACAAGTCAGTGTATATGATAAAAGTGTGTAAACCTCCTTACCCTATGACACTGTACAATACAATAGTACATCATGCAGTGCAATACAACTATATAACATTTAACACAATGTGATACAATGTAAACCAATACAACATGACAAAAATTTATATTCTCAAGCACAATTAAACACTGAATATCACACTTTACATGTAGTACTGCATATTAGCATCACTTATTAGTATGTTTAGTCTTCTTACTTGCCTTACCTGGTCAATTAAAACCCTTATGTGTAGAATAGTTATGTAAGAACAGGATGTTTCAAAGCTGTTGAGGGGTTTTGTGTACGAAAACGGCAGAATCACAGTGAATATTGGCACAGTCCACGTGTTGGCTTCAACCCAACTTCACCCAACTTCAAACTGAGCAAAGGTCTAATCAACAAACAAGTGAAAACACCTGTGTGGGTGTGGTGGACCTTTAACTGCACAAATTATTTTTATACAGTGAAAGATGAAAGAAAGAAATGTGAAAAGTATCACCTGTTGTGACAAACCTACACGTAATTATCACCTAACTTAACAGCTTAACAGTGTTTCAGCTCATTGATTTGGTTTTATGGCTAACTTTAGCTTTTTTGTTCACTCTCACTGCTCTCATCTGCTTTATTTCCAACAGCGAGTAGCTGTTTTCAGTGAACAAACTCAACCTACTGTGTGCTCCCGATGACCAGACAGCAGACAGACAAAGTAAGCAACTAGCTAGCGAACATTGTGCATGTGTAGCATTTACAGGGGCTTTCTCATGTCTCCAATGCGTTAATAAACAACCGTTTGCTAACGCATTAGCCATATCAACTTTATAGAGTGATAACAGGTCAGTGTTGTGTTTACAGATTGTTACACTGCCCCCAAGTGGCCAAAAAAATCAGTATTGACAAGAATTAGCAATTTTGACTCCAAACTATTTATCTAATCCATAATAGCAATAAATAATAAATTTAGTTCTGAACCATAATAACAGGATGGGCTGTTCCATAAATGTGAACATGATTCCGGTTAGATATCTAGGATAGCTTTGGCAGATACTCGTGTACAAAGTCTGAAACCACAGAATTTACTCTTCAGCTCCTTTTACTGCCTTCCAAAAAGACAGCCCCAATTCTTGTATTACCACCATTATCTCACAGTCAAGACACTTGGTCCGGTCCTAAATTACATCTTCCTCTCAGGCTTGCTAGCTGCTCATTTCCACTTCTGTCTTTCCATTCTTTTCTCTTTCTCCCTCTATCTTACTCTCACACTCTGCCTTTCAGTGGTGACATTAATTACAATGAGGAGCAAACGATGGCACTCATTGCTCCAGCATTACAGCGGGCGTATTCAGCAAAGGCAGAGCCTGATGAAGTGTCTGCATCACACTGCACCGTGATTTATCACTTATTTCTGCCACAATGCTTAGGCTGATAGGTCTTATTCTACACCATTTCCTGCCACAACATATGTCTCACACGCAGAGTGGGGACTGTGTCATTTCTATTGATGCAGGCAGTGTGTGTGGAATGACCTCAAACGATGTAAAGATCTGAGCTTAAAGGAAGCTTATATAAGAATGAATGGTATGTTGCACAAAAATATATGGTTATATGAGAAGCAATATCATGCACATGAATGGGCTTTTTTCAAATCTAAAAGATACACACCTGTATCTGTATGTGTCTTTATGCAATATTTTCTATTTCTCAGGCAAAAGTTCAAGGCAAATGCTTTTCTCATACTGAATGGCATACAACCAACACTGACTTGGGTTTCTTTTATTCAGAGCTTGATGCCAGTGAATCTCTTCACAGAGACAATGATAATGTTTCATTTGTACACGTCATATGGATCCTAGGTCACAGAAGGAGCAGCCAAGTGGAGGCACGCCTTTATAAGTGACTGTAAAAAGACAGAACAGAGATAATAGTTTTTCCAGAGGTGAGAGCATGGCCGAGGAAAAGAGAAAAGGAAACAAGACAGGTGAAATCAAATGGGAGACACAAGGGCAGACGAACAACACATAGTGAATGAATAAGACACAGTTGAGACAAAGCGAAAGGGATGCAGACATGTGAAGCACATCGAGAATGTGACAAGAAGATAAGTAAGAGGAGGAAAGACTTGCATAAGAGAAGTGTGTGTGTTCTATCAGTCCAAATTAGTCTGAACTCAGAAATGGCAGGAGGGTCTCTAATCCTTTCTCCCTGCGGCCTAGAATCACCTGCCATCCACAAAGTCACCGTCCATCCCACAGGAAAACACTCATTACAGGCTGCCATTACGTTTGACTGCATCTCCCTCCATAACCTTGAAACACTGTTCACTCAGCCAAAAACACTTCAATCCAGCGGGAGAGCCAGGTCAATTGAGTCAATGTCGAGTGACTCCTTTCTTGTTAGAGAATGTTACAAGGACAAGCGTAGGTATATCACATGGGAACACAGTGGTAGGTGTAACTATGTACACTGATCTCAAGAAAGTCATCCAAGGGAATCAAACCTCAGACAAAAAATGAATCTACAGAGTGAATTTCTTTGAAGACCTTCAGGAAGCTATCCTTTATGATAGTTACATGTGTTCTGTTTGTAACTATTGTCTACCAGCCAAAAAACATTAAAGTCTAAATGAAGCAGTCAACAGTATATTCTTAAGGCTTGTTCCTCCTTTTTCTCCCTTTCTTTCTGAGTTCACATGATTGATATTCTCCTGTTTGAGAAGCAGTTCCTGGTGGGGATTGGAGATCAGCTGAAATAAAAAGCCAACACATTTTCAAGGCATCATTGCAGCATTTTTCTCCTCCCATAAACAATTTCATCTTTCCTTGTCGATTCAAAATTCGTGTACTCTTTTGAAATGCAGCACACATTACTCAAATCCTTATCTTATATAGCGGAAAATTATGTTACAGCATTGCATTGGATATGACTTTCCACACTACTGCAGTGCTGACCCCTAATAATAAATCTAATCTGCATTTTTCTGCTACTTCATTTGTAATGGAAAGTATAGCAAAATATACAGCAGGGAAGCATCTGATGTCTAGGGAGACAGATCACAGAGGAGGGGAGCTGTAGCTAATTTCATGCCTTGTATTTTTCTGTCATGCATGGCTAATTCACGGTTCAGGCCGGCGCGATGAAATGCATGCCCTGTGATCTTCCATAGTCCCCCCTCGCCTGGGCACCCGATTGGTGGAGCCTGAGCTATCTTTATGCAGGAAGGCCTTGCAAATCCATATTACGGTTTGCTTTCATACAGTGCTAATTCAGAGAGAGGCCGATAAAACCAAGGGGGAGACAGTAGTGGCAGTTCCATTTGGGTTCGCTACCCTTGACTGGCTCTGAGATGTAAATGACTATCCACCCCCACCGTCCAATGTGCCTTCTCTGGTCTTGCTCCATTTGTAATTTAATACCTTTGACAGAATGCAGTAGTTGGCTGAAAAATATATATGAAGGAAAACTCCTCTTTATCATGCATTAAAAAAGACAATTTTAAATAAATAGATTGACATTTTGAGAAATACAGTCTTGCCAAGAATTAGATGATAAGATTGATGCCACTGTTACAACATATGTAAGGTAAATGTGTGGCTGGAGCCATCAACATGTTCACTTAGCTCAAAGAATAGAAACAGGGGGAAACAGCTGTCACTTAGTTCAAAATAACAAAACTTCTATAGCTCGCTAATTAAGACATTACTCCAGGAACTCACTACTCATGGCCAAGAAATAATCTGGCTGGTAACACCCCAAGATGGTGAATTGAAAAGTTTGTACACTTTGCTTTTTTTCAGATTAAACAACAACAATTAAATAAAATGTATTAATTTATGAGCTTTAAAGGTAGGTGGTAGGAAAATCTTGTTACCTGGACAGACTCAGTCTAGCTGTTTCCCCTTCTTTCCAGTCTTTGTAGTAAGCTAAGCTAACTAGCTGCTGGCAGTATCATCATATTTACTGTACTACAACCCTAAGGCTGGTATTGATCTTCTCATCTAACTCATGGCAAGAAAGCAAATAAGTGAATTTTCCAAAATATTCCCTCATAAGAAGCCAACATTTTTCATGTTCTTTTTTTTTTCTTGATCAGACAACACAAAGGTTTTGCACTGCTGATACTACCAAGTGCTTGCAACTCTGCAAGGTGGAACAAACCCTGAATATCGCAGCTGTGTCCCTTCTTCCTCAGGAGACAACGCCAGCTGATGTGCTACTAGGTACCTGTGGGGCACAGCTGCACATCCTACCTCCCGTCTCCTTCACCTGTCGAAAGCAGTTAGGGTGGAGTGGCCCCATCACACCACCCGCTACTGAAACACGACGTTTGGTTGCTGTGGTGAATGCAACTATCCCTAGGTGAACCTCGCCGGCATTTATTATGATAATGAGGTCCATTTTAGAACACTGGCTGCCTGTAGTGGGGTAGTTAAGGGTAGGGTTGAGGGTGTATGGATATACTGGGTGAACAAGAAACTGAGATGGAAGGGAAGGGCAGAAAATTGGGGAGTGGACCGCTTCGGGGGAACCTCCATGCATAAAGATGAAAGCACAGGGGCCAACGTTTCTCCAACAAATCAGTCAGACAGTGGTTGGAGGGCGCAGCTGGCCTGGCAGTTCCCAAACTGTGACAGGAATATGTCCCACATAAAGCTGTGTGTATGTGTGTGAGAACAGATTTGTGTACAACTATGTCCACTGACATACATAGATGAATCACACACCCCACCACACATACACTAGATTCTATCTCAAGATGTCCCCTGAATTCAGATGAAATGTGAGGTGAAGCAAAAGAGAATTTTGAGTCTAACATTTGCAAAGGAGGTGGTCTTAGAAAACAAGTTATATGCTCTGAAACTTAATTCTCTGATTCCTTGGATCATTCTTTCACCGCCAAAATCATATGCACTGTACTGCTCTGTACTTTTCCGCCTTTGTTGTGTGTGTGTGACAAACACCCTCTACAACAGCTTCCTTTGCAAGTTCCCTAACAACGCTGTGATGCTCACATGCAGTATCACCTGATTTTCAGTCACTTCTTCTCAACTTCACAACTCAGTTCACAACCGAATTGTCTTACCTTTACCGAACATCAAATGGTGCAGAAAATGAGGCTGAACTGCAGATGCTTAAACTTGCCTTTCAAATCCTTTGCCTCACTTTGAGGGCTCTGTCTCAAATATGGAGCGATACATATCTCCACTGCTGGAGACACTGCTGCTCACTATCAGCACCCTTCATCGAGCGACATGCTCTGGAGATTAGCCCTGTGCGCTGCTGCTCCTGCTGGAGCCGCCTGTGATCTCCCCCTTCCCCTTCTCAAGGTCAGATCAGCGTTGAGTGCCGAGCACCAGCGCCACATGTGTGAAGGCATGAACGCAGCATGAAATGGGGTTTATCAGAAAGCAACTCTGCTTACTTGTTTATTTGAACACACGCAGCAGGCTGAGTAATTGCATAAAAAGGCTGTTGATGTGTGCTGAGAGCATTTTAATTAGCCCTGCTCTCTCGTTCGCCTTCTCAACAACAAGCTCTCTCCCAATGACAAAGCAATTTTGTGTCAGGAAATTAATGACTTCCTCTCCAAATTAGGAGGGTACTCCCTAAAACTTGGTATTTCACCCAGATGGGTGTGGTTTTGCAGGACATAGCAGTGCACGTTCATGTATTTTCCAAAATGGAGGGTGAGTTATGCTAGTTTTGTACAAATAATAATGTTATAACATGTACCCCATGTCATGTGCCATGAAAATTTCAGATGAATAGATGAAGATTTACTGGCTAGATAAGGGTAGCTAAACAAGCTAACAAGCTAATTTTTTTTAACAGGTTTAACGTTAACAGGTTTCCTTTGTAAACAAGCCTCATGTGCAGAATGCTTGGTAAGGTTTGCCACAAGAAGCTATAAACCACCCAAGTCTATTGTTAATGTTTAATTAGTTAACCCTAACATTAAGAGGAAGAGGTATTCTACTCCTGGCAATAAAAGTAGGTAAGTGAGGGAGGTAGAGTGTATTTGGTCTTTGACCTGGGAAATGATGAATGATGAGATATAACATATATGTAATCAGAATACAGACTGTATGAGTAGATTTTTGCTGCTGGATATCATTTAGTCCATCTAAATTCCAATATATTTTAGCACTATTTAGTTGTACATATTTTCCAGTATAATGTTATGATGGTCAATTTGAGAATTTTTCAACAGTCAGGTAAAAGTCATTTGAAAATCTGCAGGGAAGTATAGTCACAGTTGTATTTTCATAAATTGATGATCATAAAGAAATAAAAAATTATCTCTGGTTGAAATTACAATTAGGTATGAGGTCTCTTGTAAATTGAATCTTGAGGTTAAGATAAAGATTAGATTAATAAACAACTTTTTAGGTTACAGTTTTGCTAGCTTATCCAAAAAGTGACGAGACAATCGAATGTGAGCTGATGAGAATGTACATCTTGCACACAACACAAAACTGTGTAACACAGGATGTAATAGAGTGTTCACACTACAAGGGACAAAGCTACAAAAAAGCCAAGCATGGCCAGATACATTGCTGCAGAGTTGCCATTGAAATGTTGCCCAAGCACTCCTTGACGTGGTTATGTCGTCATGGGCTTGTGTACCATATTAATTTAATTATCTTTAATAGGTAGTAAACATGATTTAGTATAATTAAATCACACACTACCACAGCTAGCCATTGTGCAGTTAAAAATGCACGTTGCATACCTGATACTCTGCCAAGTTGCATTTTTTTTGTTAGTGTCCCAGTAAATGAAAAGGGTAGAGTTAAATAGCATAGGGAACTGGCTAACAGCAAGAACCAGTTTTTCCACCATTTTTAGACACAGCAGAACAGGAATTGTGGGGAGAGAGAAGGGTGAAACAAAACCATATGATCAGTTGATGCTTCACCGCGTCATTGAAGTGCTGAAAAAAGTAGAGGTTCAACTTTGATTTGTAGCACATCACGTCCATCACACAGCGACAAGTGTTGGGTGTCAGTTTGTAGCTTCATGTCACAGACTTCCATTGAAAATGACTTGTAGCCTGTTGCTTTGTTGCCGGTAGCCTGAACACAGAGTAAGGCACCACCCCTGGGTGAAATACCAAGTTTTTAGGGAGTCCCAAATCGGGAGGCCGATGATAGGACTGCTGGTGCTGATGGGAGGCCACCTCCCTCCTACCACTATCACCCTGAATGGGATGTGCACTGTGGAGGGTGGAAAAAGTCCAAATATAGAGGGGGGAATAGTATCTCAGACAGCCAGCCTGCTGATGTAAAAAGGCCCTGACTGGCTGCTGCTGGCTCCCTCTCTCTCACTCTGCTAATGCTTTCTTTGGCACTCACAGAGAACTGCGCAAAAGCATACTCACATGGAAAAAACATACAGTTGCGTACAAAGCTCCAGCATCATCTCGCCATTTCAGAGTCTGTCTCTTTCTCATGCAAAACAGATGCAGTAGTAGAGCTCAGTCGTGGAAACACCTGCAGCTATCTTTGTTGTCACTTGTGAGAGTGTGTGTGCGCCTGGATTTGTGTATGTGTCTATGGTGTGTGTGTACAAAACTGACAACCCACCTTTGAGTGGTGCTGCCATCTAGTGGTGAATATATGAACTGAGAAGAACACTGCATCTGATTTATATGACATGGTTCATTCATCATGTAATAATGGGTGAATAAATACATTGCTGTATCACGTCCTCATGCTGTGGTAATTTAAGAAAAGGGGGAACATGCAATTTAGGAAATCATGTAATTAAGATATCATTCCTATATTACAGCCTGCATGGAATTCTCTTTCATGATATCCAGTTTGGCTTATAGATAGCTCAGTCTTGGCATTACATGTAGATGAAAGGAAGTGTATAACACATGATTCACAAGCCCTTAAGATGTGTGATGTAAAAATGTGTTTATGTTGTTTGCGACGCAGCATAAACTACATAATATACATAAACAATGATTCATCCATTCTGCTGCCGACCTAATCATCTATTCTCATGACCTAATTATGTCCATAAGAGAAATGTATGCATATTTTTAATAGAATAGCGCAGTAAAACCAAATAAGAATGATAATATATCGGGACACAAAGATGACAAGTAACATTTTTACCAAACGGTGTGTCATGTTGAACATCAAGTCCCCCTCCTCCCATAGTTGCTGCTCTTCCTTCAGATTAAAGGCTCCATTGGCAGTGCCTGCAATTTATTTAGCTCTTATAAGCTTTGCAAGTCCTCTGCTGACCTTGTTTGGCCCCATCTTTCTCTGGACTCCATCCTGGTGCTGGCAAAGAGGAGACCGGGAGTGACTCCACTCAGGGAACGCCAGATAGCACGGCCCCCGGCTTCAACAACACTGGGTTAAGGCCAGTGTTAAAGGTTAAGGAGAATTTAGCGGCCATTAAAACAACTCACCATTTCTATCAGTGTGTTGCTTGTAACTTTCCTTTTATCCCATGTGTCCATGTTTTTTTTCTTGTATTTCATGATCTAGCTCTAATTTCTCCTTCTTTTTCCTCACAATATGGGGATTTCTCTACCATATTCAAAGTGAAAATCATAACAGATGTGTAACTAATACATTCATAAATAGTGAAGAAAGGCAGTCAATGCATTTTAAGTACTCATGAATCAGTCAGGGTTAACCAAAGAGCACAGTAACTCTCCATACCTGTCTCCTGAATTTAAGAGATGTTTTGGACAATATACAGGAACACACATCCATGTAATTCAAACTGATTCCCTTCATCAGCACAGCTGCAGAGGGGAACAGTAATGACATTCACTGTGTAACCATATTTGACAGGTAAGGAGTGAGTGGAAATAAACAAATCTAGGAGCATCTTTCTGCCATATGTAATCCAAGGTGACACATAGTAAAGAAGCTATATGAGACCGCAGTGCAACAATGAATAAGCAAAGTGCCACAATAGCATTGCTTCACTTAGTCAACAGCACTGTGCCTCATGCAGTAAACGTCCTCTTGAGTATCTCAATTTGTATGTGCGTGTGGACATGTGCATGCATATTATGCATGCTTTAAAAAGTGTGTGTGAGTGCATGTGCATGTGCATTCACCAGACTGGGAACTGGCAGGCTGCTGACCCACTTTGAGTTGTTTTCATTTTTCATTCACTCCCCATGAGCAGCCACAAGGCTCTTGCTTTCTCTCCACTTCTCTCTTTTTCTTCTTCCCGCTCTCCTCCCAGTATTTACCTGGTTATAATTGTGACATGAATCATTTCCGACAGGGAGGAGCTCAGCTTTGAGAACAAACTCCCCTACAAAAGCCAGGGACAGGAAGAGAAACTTTCTTTTGATTCCCATAGCAAAGCAACTGATGAGCTTACAAGCGCTCCCTGTATCTCTGTGTTTACCTTTTGACTGATTGCACTGGAACGACATCCACCTCTGGGGTGGGTACAGTGTTTTATGGGAGTATGAGATGTTGTGAGCATGAGATGTATGAGTGGAAAAGACAGAGGATTTGTATTCACATTTTTTTCTTCAAATGAAGATAGGGCTCAAAACAAAAAAAAATAAAGGTAAAAAAAATTCTGTTGAATGAGTTGTCTTTAATGCCGACTCTGCCAAGCATCTCCAGTATGATCCAATAGCCAACTCAAGACAGGAGTGAATCAGTCCTCCTCCATGCAGTTGATTGTCAAATCCTAAAAAGAGCACTCCAACAAGGTAATCCATTCACAGTATTCACAGACTAATGTTTTAATTGGTTCTATTTCAATGAACTAAAAGTGATCTAAAATAAACAGGAAACATGCTTATGTTTATTACTCTGTTGTACTAAAGCCCAGGTAGATCTGACATTTTGCATTTCATTACAACATGATATCATTGAGGTTCTCCTCACCCCCCATGCCTTGTTAAAACACAGCACCTGCTTTTACATAGATCATGGTCTGGCTCAGAAAATGGGCAAAACTCTAGTCTATTTGATGCTTCACCTAACACAGAATCAACTGGAAGGAAGCATACAGAGCCTCTGCACAACAGGCGCTATAATGCAGCAGGTGGATGATCAAGACCAGCTGCACATGACATGCATGCAAAGGGTTGCTACTGGCTAACTGAGGTTGGACCTATGACAGTACAAACACTGGTAACCATTCCCATAGCAATCAGGAGAATATGGGAATATGAGAGGAAACATTCTGGAGGCTAAGCCCTCTAACAAGCTTTCCCTGTTACACCGTAGCCCCCAAAGACCTTGTAATTGATGAACACACCATTACAGGGACGGGCTTCATAGGCTTCTCTTGTTGTCTCTTGGTTGTGCATGCACATAATGCTCTGTGAGCAGGAGATGGTTGCATCAGGTACAGCTAACTGAACCAACAAAGCTAGCGTTAGCTTATAAATGTGTGACCCATTTGGAGTGAGGCGAATTAGCAGTAATTTGGCATATGGTCAACACATCTTACATGACATTTGATAAAGCTTTTCAATAATTGTCTAAACAGGGAAGAAGTGTATTCACTCTGAAATACACATTTCTCCATGTATGTAGATATAACTATATTTACAGAGGATTAGCAGTCATGTATCATTTGCCCCCCTAATATCATTTTTAGAAGATATGCTACAGTTTTTTTCTTAGAAACCAATTTACACTACACTACACTGAAGTTTGAATAGGCTAAGACATTTTTGACTTTTTAATGGTGCAACTGGATTTAGTAAATCACTAGTTTGAAATTAGTGAGTTGTTTAAGATGGTCTTTATGCAGAAACTTACAGTATGGTTAGTTAATTATGGATTTACAAATAGCTGGTGCAACGTGAGGTGCCATCTGTGTGAAGTAGAGTTATGGTTTTCTAACACTCAGTTTTAAAGGTGAATGATTGTTTATGTGTCTGCTGACTTTGAACCAATGAATGTTAAATGTATTCACCTAAATGCTCCTTCATAGACAAAGGAGGGTTCAGAGGATCCCATTTGGAGACGCAATCAATCAATCAAGTTCCTGTTTGAGCAATATGACACACAATATGACAAAATTTCTCCCCAAAACTGAATTCAAATATCTCCCACCATCTTCAAGAAAATACTCACCAACCTTAAAGCGCCACTTACACACTCCCTGGAGGGTGATTTCAGTTGAGTGGTGAAACGATGCCCACTCCATCAGTCATCCTGTAGTCCAGGGAGGGGCAGACAGAATGGTATTGGGCTCCTCAATGCCAAATGCCAGGCACGGCTGGAAAGTGAAGCACCCAGATGATTGGGTTTATTAAAAGCTTTCTTGTCCCGTGCCACGGCTCAGTGATTGATCTCCTTTGACGTGTCCTTTTACCCAGTGTCACATTAATAAACTACGTCTCTGCTGAGAGACTGACAGACTGCCTCCTCCTCCGAGAAACAGAGAGGGAGAGGAAGGAAGAGGGATGGGAAGGGAACAGAGACAGAGAAGACAGAGAGATAGAAAAGATGCAGACACTCAGATTAAAGTATTCGCACAGAAAGAAAGAAAGAAAGAAAGAAAGAAAGAAAGAAATAAAGAAGACAGAGACAGCAAGGTTGCACTTTTATTGCTGATCATTATGGCAGGAGAGTCAAGATATTCATCATGTTCATCACATCGGCAGAGTCTACTATGGTAACATTACATAATATTTCTATTCTACGGCAAGTCATTTTGTAAGCTTTTATGTTCTCCCTCTGTTTGGTCTCAAATGAAACATATACGCCTTAATGGCAACTGAGACAGGAACAGCATGAGGGCTTCCTTCTGGCTATTTTATAGAGGATAATGTCGGCTGTCCTCTCTGCTTATTCTGCTTCACTGCTCTGTACAAAGAACCAGGTGGAGGCAGTTAGCGCTAACAAAAACAGAAAAGTCTATGCAATTTTACAAAAAATTTAAATACACCCTGAGAAGAAGTCAGAGTCACATAAGACATAGCCAAAGGTACATTCACCTTTGTCCTACTGAAAACTTTAACTAGAAATGTGGTCACAGCTGTATGAAAGCTTAGAGAGTAGGTTCCCAACCTTTCTGACCTATAACCCCTTCAAAAAAATGAAGTCTACTTTTTGATTTATAAAATATCTTAAACTTCTTTTAGAGGTAAAATTCACACTCAGTCACAAGAGAAAGGAAAGATTAGAACTAATTTTGGATAAATATAGCCTAATCTAATTTTGTATTATAGAAATATGGCTTAAAAACTAACTGAGCGGCTATTGAGAGTGAAACCAAAGCAAGTTATGAAATACAATCCAAGAAGTCTAGTCTGAGTAATAAATGGTAAATGAACTATTTTTATATAAATGCCTCTCACCCCTTGTGAACTGCCCACAATCTGAGTCAACCTGACAACCTGAGTCAGTCTGGCCTTTAGGCTAGGCCAGAGCCTAAATATTGGACTGAGATGGTGGTAAAATGTTGATTAGGCCATGCTGAGCATTCCAAAAATACATTATTTTAATATTTTTAATGAGTAATGTCTGATAGCAAAAGGGCTAAACTCCATGCCTCTGTTTTAATACAAGCTTTCTGTTACATAGTGAATGTTTAGTCTCTAAACCAAGCTGTGTCTCCAAATCCAACCACGATGATGTCATCAGGGCCAATTGAGATGGGTAGTTGTTCTGTTTATACTACCTTTTGAGGTCTGCATGGAGGACGCATTCCACACATGCAAAGTAGATTCCTGTCTACAGGAAGACAGTGTTGTGACCGCACAAACTGGTGCGGACAGGTCTGCGTGGACACAGCAATTTGCAGGTGCGCAGATGTCCGCACAGAGCCTATAAGTACACCCTCAGATGGTGAAATTTATATCACGCAGACCCTTGTAGACATGGAAACTATAATTTCAGCTTAATACTCTTCATGAGGAGTAAACTTTATAAGCTGCTTGCCCCTTTAAAGAGATCTGCTTGTGACTCAAGAAGAGTCCAGATGAAACAGCATTAAATTACTTGTGAAATAATTATGAATGGATCGTAAAATCATATTTACTAAGCATATGCATCCTGTTGCTGTTTGCTCTGTTGCCAGGTTCTTCAACTACTCATGCAATTTTACAAACTCTTCAAATATAGTGTTGTATATGTCCGTCAGAGAGCTCTGCCACAAATTAACATTTTTATCCAGTTTTTATCCAGATTTTAAGCCACATTTTTCGCTACACTTTTAGATCTTAGTTGATTTTACATATATGTTTTAACAACGTAAAGATTTTAATCTGACTTTGATCAGACTTGTGGATCTCAAGAAGCTGTTAGCTGGATGTAGCCTACTGGACTGCCTCAACTGCTTCTAGCTTAGCTAGGTTTGTTTTTAGTCTGGTGGCTAGGCTAGTCAGTCACTTTTACTGAGGATTTTAAGCAATTTTATCTGGGGGTTGCATTTGGTGGAACCAGAAAGTCACTGAACTGGAGTCTCTCTCCTTCGTCAGATTGGAGAGGATGACAACATGTTAGCCTAATGTGTCAGCATATCTGCGGCTGCAAGCAACACCGCTAGTGGAGACCTGGATGCCACAGTGCCATGGACGTACCCTCGGTTGTGGGATGGGGCGTTTCTTCAGGCCTTTTAGCCTCCACACATGGCTCTCCACTGTTTGCTGGGAGCATGGTGCTGTTATTATTGACAATTTTAATATTTCATGGGAGTGCAATGACTATTTTAAGCATGATAGCAGGCATCTTAATTTTCAAGGATCACAGCTGTTCTCTTCGAACATTAACTGCACCATCTTACACCACATGGACTATCAGCATGCCACTGATGAGCTTGGGTCATCATCCACCTCTTTATGTGATTGACTGCTGACCTCACATAAGCCTCGTTCATTCTCCACTACCTAGCACTTCTAGCTCCCCCTGCAGTAAGCCTAAGAATAGTGAAACCCCAAGCTCTTATTTAATAATGTCTGTAGTAATCACTACCAGACATATCATCAAAAGAACTTGTAGCATGAATTTTAATAATCCCAGATCTCTATGCACACATAAACCACCATCTGCTAATCCACCCCTCAAGAGAACTTTGCCATTGACCCTGAAAATGGCACTTTTGAATGTTAGATCTCTTTTAAACAAGACATTTCATAATGACCTGATTTAAAATAATAATATGGACTGCATGTTTTTAACTGAGACATGGCTTAATAGAGATGGACCAGCTACTCCTACTGAAGCCTCACCACCAAACTATAATTTTCATACTCCTACAGGAAAGGTAAAAAGGTGAGGGTACAGCAATTATCCTCTCAGCATCGCTCGGTTTGAAAGACTTTACATTTTTTATAAATACTCATCTTCTGAATATCACTCCATTATTTTCAGCAGCCCTCCTATACTGTGTATGATAGTTTACAGGCCATCTAAACAATGCTCTTCTTTTATTTCAGATTTTAAACACTTTTTATTTCAAGTACTCTCAATTATCCACATCAATTATGACAGAATTATTATTTTAGGTGACTCGCCTGTGGACAATAAATAGATTCTTTTAGTTTTGAATTTTTAAATCTGCTGAACTGTATGAATTTTATCCAACATGTTACTCAGCCTGCTCATAACAGAGGCCACATTTTAGACCATGCAATTCCCCATGGCTTGTCTGACAGTATCTCTTCAGTTGTGGATGTAGGCATCTGTGATCATTTCTGTGTCTTGTTTACTGTCAATGGTTTTATACAACAAGACAGTCCAGAACAAACACCAAGAAACGCTATCTTACTATTGAAGTGGATGCAAATTTTTATTAATCTCTTAAATTACACTCCAGCAGTCATTTTACCCTCATCTTGCGATTTTATTGTAGATAGTTTTAACAGTAAACTAAAGTCAGCCCTTGACCAAGTGGCCCCACTAAATCTAAAAAAGATTAGTTTCAATCTGACTCCTCTCTGGAGAAACAAGGAAATTAAACAATTAAAAAGAAACTGTCAAACAGCAGAAAGAAGATGGAGAAAACAATAAAGCAATTAAACATGCAAGACAAGCACACTTCTCAAAATTGATAGTCGACAACCTGAATAACCCCCAAATCCTCTTTTCAACCACTGACTGTTTAATTAACTCTATTTTTATGAAGTCTAGCAGTATGTCTACCAAGTCCAAATGTGAAGAATTTTCAGTCCACTTCAGAGATAAAAAAAAAGACACTATTAGATCGAATTTATTTCAGCATCAGCCTATGAATCTTAACACCCCAGAACCTTTGTTTTTGTGTGAAGAAACACTAGAGAAATCTGTCCTGGTTGATGCTGATTGGCAGTTATTTCTCAATTAAAACCTGTGTCCTGCTTTCTCCTCATTCCATCCCATTCCCATATTCTTTTTTTTAAAAACAGTTCATAGATTTTTGGTGAAGATTTACTCAACAATGTAAACATTGTATTCTCTTCAGGTGGGTGTTTTCCCTACTGCTTTTAAGACCACCATAGTTAAACCTCCTCTGAAGTGAAACAATTTAGATCCCTCAATTCTTAATAACTACGGACCAGTACTCAATTTGCCATTTTTAAGTAAAATTTTTAGAGAAGCTTGTTTTTAATTAGTCTAAATGATTTCATCCAAGCATCCAAAGTGCTTTCCTAAATCAAAATTTAGAGCATTTGCGGTTCAAGTTATAATAAGGTTGATCATAAAGTTTGTGATGGCTACAAGTTTGATGAGAAATTCCATCATCTTGCATTTAAAATAGCATTGCACCGAGTTAGTGGCGACTCTAATATTACACTGTCTATTCTATCCAACTCTATTCACTCCTGTTCTATTCTGTAGTTTTCTATACTTTCAGCGCGCATGCTCAGTGCATTGCTAAGGAAGAAAGGGGAAAATGTCTCTGGCGAGGTGAGTCCCGCGACAAGGCCTTTTATGTGTTTAATTCGTTAAATTGTAATCTTGAGTCGTTTCTACTACGATGTAGTCGACAAGGAGAATACGCTAAATGTGTCTTATTGATGTTTTTCGTCTGCACGCTATTGTTTTCTTTTTAAATATCAAAGCTAGCGTTAGCTAGCTTAAGTCGTAGGTAAGCTAGCTAGCTTAGTAGCATGGAGCCATGTTCACAACACACATTTATCAACTGTATGGCAGTTACAGATGTGTAAACAACATAATTCAATTTGAATATTCCAACATTTACTCGAAATGTTGCCACATTATTAGCTAGTTAGCTGTTTCAACATTCCCACATGGTCAAGCTGAATAAAGCTAGTTGGCGTCTCTGTCGGCTAACGTTAGCTTAACGTTACTGTAACGTAGTTGAGCAATCAGCTACACTTAACATTGAGGCTAATCTACATCTTTGTCTTCAGCTTTTTACCGGCGCCGACCCAGCTGTCGCAGGACCAGCTGGAGGCAGAGGAGAGAGTCCGGGCACAGAAGTCCTACTCCACCGCCCTGGTTTCATCCAGGAGAGAGCCCCCTCCTTATGGACACAGAAAAGGCTGGGTACCTCGTTCACTTGAGGTAACTACGTTTATTTAATGAGAAGATTCAGAGTTATCTTTATAAATGTTTAAACAGTGTAAACTGGGACGAGTTTTGTTTGTGGCCCTGCATCGGCCTGGCTCCTGGTGAAGGGGTCACTACTACAGTTCTATGTAATTCTTTAACAAGAAGTCAGGTTTTTCATCTTTGCTGTAAATTTGTCATTCTGTAGGACTTTGGAGATGGAGGAGCTTTTCCTGAAATCCATGTGGCCCAGTTTCCACTGGAGATGGGTAGAAAGAAGAAGACATCCAACGCTCTGGCGGTGCAAGTGGACGCAGAAGGAAAAATCAAATATGATGCCATTGCCAGACAAGGACAGGGCAAGGACAAGGTATACGGGGACATTACTCTTACAACAGTCAGCGAGGATGCTCACCACACACATACTTAAAAATTTATATCCTGGAAAATATCAAGCCCAGATGAAAGTACAGGACTTGTCATACTCTGTCTGAACAGTTCAGGTCAATTGGGCAATGAATGGTCACACATTAAGATGAGAGACGCATGTCTTTCTATGACCTCTACTCTCATATCTCAGTCTTGGCCCACTCCAAACACTCGCCACAAGACACGACCTGAAGAAACCCAGCTTATATCAGATGCTAGAGTTGCAGTATGATTTACATCACCTATGCTGGCAATATTTTAGACACACTTAATAATGATTTAAATGTTCTCTTTATTTATATACATATACAGTGTGTGTATATACACGCACACACATTGCACTATTAAGTACTTACATTAAGTTTTCATATGTAATCACGAAAATATTCTAAATATATATCCCATCTTTTGTCATTGCAGGTGGTCTTCAGTAAGTACACAGACCTACTTCCAAAGGAAGTTTTAAACGAGGACACCCCAGAACTACAGAAACCTGATGAGGAAGCCATACAAGAGGTAAGATGTGTTGGCAATGTGTACAGGCAGGGGCCTGTGCTATAAAGCAAGTTCAACATAACAAGGATATTGTTGGCTGGCTTCACTGAGCCTAACACTGGCTGTTCAGATAAACTAGTACTGTGAGGTCAACTCTTGGGTTTTCCTGTCTAGCCACGAGTGCATTCATGTGAAACGAGGCAGGGTCGTTAATTATGAGCAACATCATCAGAACCATTATTGAAGTGTTTCACATGATATGAGATGAACATTAATATCAAATATGTGCGGAAAAATTCTGTTTTAGGGAAAGCAAAAAGTCATTCAACAAAGAAATGTAAACAGCAGCCTGTAATCATAAAACAGAATAAGAAGATGTAGAAACATTAGAAATAATTTCCACATATTAAAAGTAGGCTAAGGCTTAAAATACATGTAGGAATTATTATATATGACTTAAGTACAGCAAGAGTATTTTTTGGCTATTTAGTTGGATGATGAAGAAACCGCTCTGAATATGTCACATAAAACTACTTGAAAGTAATGCCGGACTGTTTTTGCTACCAAGGCAAAGAGTGGAAAATTAGTTAATGACTGATATCAATCTGATTGAAATGTTGCATTTATAATCATGGGAGCCAATTAACAGTGTGCGCGCATTATTTTTCTAATAAAAGACAATCTTTCGTTTTTATTTTCACTTATCACACAATTGTCCTGTGTTATTCTGAGCTGCAGAGTGTGAAAACATCCACACTATCAGCTAACACTCCTGGGATCAAATTAACTATGTATAATTTAAATGCGGCTAAAGTCATTATCATGTGTTTAGTGTCGTGATCAATCTCCATTTGTTATAAGCTCTGTTTTAAAACCAGAGTGGAAATGGAAATCCTGCAACAATTGAATATTTTTACTGACCAATAAAATATGTATGGCTCTTTTTTTTTTAACTTATAGCTTAATTGTAAACGCAGGGCTTTCCTGTATCTACTGATTTTGATATTTCCACGTGGAAATAGTTAAATTTCAGTACAATTTACAATGTAAATGAAACAACAAAGTTATGTACACTAACACAGCTGCTTCACTGAACACAAATAAACGCATCTGTTTTTATTCTTTTATCATTTAAAAGGATGGATCTCAATGTAATCACAAGCTGTCTACATGTAAACACGGTCTCTGTGCTTTCGACGTTGACTCGAGTTGTGTGTTGTCCTTTTGTAGCTGACAGAGAAGACCCGTGCTGCTCTGGAAAAGCAGGTGTCTCAAAAGATCGCTGCTGCCATGCCTGTAAGAGCAGCAGACAAACAGGCTCCTGCACAGTACATCAGGTAAGCAAAACACCATTTTAAAAATCACAAAGTCAGTGGGGAAAACCTGCACCTCTGTTATCATGACTGGAATCATTTGTGTTTGTTCTTGAGCTCCTCAGACTGATCTAAATTATTTAGCGGTTAGTTTGATATATTAGAGCTGTCAGAAAAATGACTAATTCCTGGAGTGCAGTTTAAAACACATTCTTGGCTTTAACCTGATCTACCTTTTTCATTTGTCATCCTATATTTACAGTTGCTTTTAAATGTTACATGTTATTTTTATTTACTAAAGACCAATTCTTACAATAATAATAAGTTGGAAGTGACTTAACTTTTTTTGTTTTGTTGTTCTTGGGAATACAATTAATTATATGAGTGATTAAAAGCCTCAAGCATTTGTGTGTGTGTGTCAAGTTAAAAGTCTCATGCATGGTGACACACTTTTGGTTTTTTTTCTCTCCGTTTCCCCCCCCCAAAGATACACCCCGTCCCAGCAGGGAGTGGCTTTTAACTCGGGGGCCAAACAGAGAGTCATCCGCATGGTGGAAATGCAGAAAGACCCCATGGAACCGCCACGCTTCAAGTAAGTAAACATGTTTCCATCACAGTCACTCGCTACGTGCTACACACGATATTTGATGTTATCAGTAAAATTATTCTATTTTCAATGTGTCTGAACACAAAAACAAAACAATTTATGAGTTCAGTTCTACGTCTGTGAATATAATGTTTTTGTATATTGTTTTATATTTCAAATTTCAACTCAGATTTTTACTTTTCTTTAACTATTTTAGTACCATTGCAAGTTATTTGGGGTCAATAACTTTTTTTAGCCAAAATAGGTAACAAGTAATGGCTGAAGGAAATCTTAGTAAGCATTAAAGACCAACTGCTTCTGTAGCTCAGAAGTGCCCTCCTGGAAAATCTGCTGAAAGCTGTGTTAACTTACTGTAACTAGATTCTCTTTGGCCTCTTCTCCTTTTATTAAAGTAATTGAATTTGATGTGTATACCTGTCTTTCAGGATAAATAAAAAGATTCCTCGAGGACCTCCTTCTCCCCCTGCCCCAGTCATGCATTCTCCAAGCAGAAAGGTACCGTCGATTTTTACATGTTTGGCACATTTTCGCTCTGTTTTTTTAGTGCTTTTAACACTATATTGATGAATCAAAATTAAGTTGCTCCCATCAACCAAACACTATTAATATTTAACTGATTTTTCTCTTTTGTTTCAGATGACAGTAAAGGAACAGCAGGAGTGGAAGATTCCTCCGTGCATCTCCAACTGGAAGAACGCCAAGGTAATAAAAACACTAGAATTAACTGGAACACTTTAATTTTTAGGACTCCAGATCTTGTCATGATAATTCCACTTTAATTTGCTCATTGCCCCTGCTACCTTTTCCCTCTCTGCTCATTTCTCTCTCTGTTTGTGCTTAATTTCTTTCAGGGTTACACCATTCCTCTTGACAAACGTCTGGCAGCTGATGGTAGGGGGCTGCAAACAGTCCACATCAATGAAAACTTCGCCAAGCTGGCCGAGGCGCTCTACATCGCTGATAGAAAGGTACTCCAGCGCCATTTCTGATTTATCTGTTGTTCTGAATTGTTGCATTTTTGCCTTTTTTTTTTTTTTTTTTTTTTAAATGAACTAAATTATGAAATGCTGGTTGTGTACTGTAGGCCAGGGAGGCAGTGGAGATGAGAGCCCAGGTAGAGAAGAAAATGGCCCAGAAGGAGAAGGAAAAGAAGGAGGAGAAACTCAGAGAGCTGGCCCAAATGGCCCGAGATCGCAGGGCAGGAATTAAAAGTCACGGGGACAAAGGTGAGTCCTGATTTTCAACCATGTCCAATTAGCTTGTGTGTCTTATCTGATTGAGTAGAGCAGACTCTGTCATCAGTGCTGTTTCCAAATCTGGAACATGATTGGCATAAATGATGACAGCATTTTTCATCCTGCCAGTGTTGACAGGACCCAGTAATCTGTGAAATGTTATGTCTGCTTCTCTACCGGTAGTTCTCATTATACTTTTGTAGAAGTAAAATTAGTGTTGCATGTCGTGTTTTTTGTATATATTCCTTGAATGGCCATTTAGATGCATCATTTTATATTGACTGAGGATGCAAAATCTTCATTAAAATTGTTTTTGTTATGAATTCCAAAGTTTGTTTATGTAAATTTACTGACTGTTTCACTTCAATTTATCCTCTCTCTCTCCTGTTGTGTATCCATTTCATCTAACATCTGTTTTTCTTTTCATCATGTCTCCCTTTACCTACAACACACTTCCTATTTCTCATCATCCATCTCCCACTTCACTCCTTCATGTTATTTTCTTCCTTTTTTTTATTTGTAAAATCCCTTTTCATTTTTTCTCTACTTCTCACCCTTTTCCAACCGTCTATCTACCACCCTTCCACCCCCATCCCCCTTCCCCCGCCCCCCTCTCACGTGGCAGGTGGCGAGGACGGCGAGGCCAGGGAGCGTGACGAGATTCGCCATGACAGAAGGAAAGACAGACAGCACGACAGGAACATTTCCAGGGCTGCTCCTGATAAGAGGTGCTGGACACACACTTTAAACACACCACATGTGAACTCACCCAACCCTTCCCTACACACACACAGACACACACACACACACACACACACACAGACACACACACTCACACACACAGACACAGATGCACTGCTCACTGCTGAATCATTCATGGGGCCATACTGAACAAACGCAGGAGGATCCAGCTGAGTACTCGGGCAGTAATCCTTGTCTGTAACATTCCAGAGACTATTTGTGTATGTGAGATGCATGGTCAGTTACTTGGTTGAATTAAATTGTACTATATTGGAACAGGCATCGTTATTAGGATATGAAATTAACCATATCGGGATGTAGGATTTTGGTCATATCGCCCAGCCTTTATGGTCAGTGTTTGTATGTTAGGTGTCTGTCAGAGTTTAAGTTTAAGTTTTTTTAGTTTTTTTTTTTTTCCGGCCAATATGGCAGCTCCGCCTCCACCTGCTGTGGTCTCCCTAAATCCACCTCTCACAGGGGCCGAGGAAAAGTTAAACCACCTACTGATCAGTTACAGCTTATTTAACCATGGAGCTCTGCGCTGATCCGTCTGTTTCACTGTGCTAATGCTAGACGTAACGTTAGCTGAGAGGAAACAGTAAGACTTTTCAGAGTCGTGTTAACTGCTGTTAAGCTAAAGCACACGGTTGTTACCACAGTGTGCGTCAGCTTTGTCACATGATCAAACACTCAGTGAACATTTTTGATGTCTTAAAAACCAAACTTTTGCATAATAGGAGTTTATATTTGAGTTGTCATGCTAAAGGTTATATGGACAAAATTAATTTACACAAACAGATTTATGATAAATAATCATCAGTAATGTAGATATAATGACCAAGTGGGTAAAGGCAAATAATAGACACCACTTAAGCCATATCACAATATAACGATATCTAGTCTCATATCATAATATTGATATATTGCCCAGCCCTACTTTAAGTCACACAGTATTTGCCTATTTAAAATGCTATTCATTTATTTGGCAATCAGCATATTTCCCAGCAGACATTTTGGCCGTTGATGTTTTCATCTATTTCAACTACTTGTGGTCTGTGTGTGTGTATGTGTGTGTGTGTGTGTGTGTGTGTACTGTACTGTACTGTCAGGCTGTGAATTGATGGAATTACGGGTCTCTGGAGAAAGTGGAGGAAGTGAAACTCAGAGGAGAAGTTCATTGCAATCACATTTCCAGCTGTCAGAAGCCAGAAACCTTGTTATCTTAAAATTAACTTTCACTTAACTTCGAATCGGCTGTTAGCTGAAGGACAGTCAAGACGTTAAAGACACAAAAACTTTCACTTTTTATTACATATTTCATCATATGTTAATGCTGTAATGTCAGAACCCAGATGTTTGATGCCGCAGCATTTTGAGCCTTATATTTCTTGTCAAACTACTTGCCAAAACTTTTTCTAGCTCTAACTTTCAGACATTTTACTTTCCAGGTCGAAACTGCAGAGAGTCCAGGACAGAGACTACAGTGAGCTCATCGCTCTGGGCGTGCCCAACCCTCGTACCTCCAGCGAGGCTCAGTATGACCAGCGACTCTTCAACCAGAGCAGGGTAAGATCATATCATACCTTTCTGCATTAATACAGACCTGGATGATTTGTGTTTATTTCACAAAAATACAAATAAGAGTACAAGAGTGAATGATTCCCTGCTTTGTGACATGAGGAGGGAATATTTCCTAAACAGAATTTGTCAAAGCAAGAGAGACCGCTAGGTTATAGAGTCAAGCCACTTCAAATATCTGTTTCAGTCTTTGAAAAAAAAAAAGTTTACTTTTACCTTGGACTGAAGTAGATTTTTAGTTTTACCGGAGAGAGGAAAGGATTGAACTCCTCAGTTGCAGAACAGAATTGATCGGTGAGGATGGTATCACAAGGACGTCCGCATTACAAATTAGAATTTTCCTTCATGGGTGCAAAAATGAAGCAAAAGGCCAGTTAAGAGATTTATTTGAAGGCAGAAACTCACCTCAAAAGATTCAGCTATTACACTGTTGTGTACTTGCACTATATAACAAAACTGAGTACACCTCTGTGCAGCATCAGTAAAATGTTAAATGATTCAAAATTGTATCATCTTAAAATAATTGTAGTGTTTTTAGAGTGGAGTGTAGGGTATGTGATCTTGTTTATAATTTAAAAACAAACAGATTAGATAGTCTAAATTAAAAATGCAGACCTCAAAGTACAACTCCGTGCAGCAAAAGACCACTGAAACAAAAGTGAGAGACACCAGTGACTTCCAGTTTAGACTCATTGCAGGTTATAAAAGAACCTGTGAACACCAAAACTTCCTAACTTTTTTGCCTCAGTTATGTCTACACATGGTAAGGAATTGTCTCAACAAGTAAGATACCAGATTGTGAGACTTCATAAAAATGGGAGAGGGTATGAGATCATCAGTAGGCTACTGAACAGAAGCCAAAACACATTTGCAGCAGTGGTTAGGAGGTACAGGAGCACCCGTACTACCAATAATGGAAAGTGCAGAGGCTGTCCTCCAAAAAATGACAGCTATTTACTCAACCAAGAAGAAAACCATTGCTCACACAACTGCAAGATTAAACTTTTCCAAAGAACATGATGAATATTGGCAGCACACTCTTTGGTCAGTTGAAACCAAAATAAATGAGTTTGGATCAGACAGGGTCCGGCGTGTTTGATGTGGACCCAGCCAGGACTTACCACACTGACTGCATAGTGCCGACTGTGAAACACAGAGATGGGTTAGGGAGTGTACTGACATGAGGCTGCATGTATGCAAAAGGTGTAGGGGGAATGACGTTTCTAGATGGCGCTATGAATGCGGATTTGTAACCCAAATGCTGAATGGAAAGCCTCCTAGTCTCAAGAAGGTTGGCAGGAGAGGAATTTTCCAACATGGCAATGACCTGCAACACACTGCAAAAATCACAAAAGAGTTTTTAAAGGAGAAAGAAGTGAAGACTATGACCTGGCCAAGTACGTCCCCTGACCTGAATCCAAGAGAACACCTTTGAGTATTTTAAAGAGGAAGGTAGAGCAACAAAACCCCTCCAGCAAAAAAAAAAGTAGCTTTAAAGATTTATCTGTGAAGAATGGCCCAACATCTTTTCACAGATTTGTTCTAGACTGGTTTCTTCCCTGCCCAGGAGGATCCAATCTGTCATGAAACATAAAGGCGGGCATACAAAATATATATATAAAAGAATGGAGTCTCACTAATGAAGGGTGGTTCTGACTTCTGTTTCAATTTGTTGTTAAATATGGATTTTTCATTATAGTTAAACATTCTGTTTTTCAAAGGAATTGGCTTCATTTTTCTTGGGTTTCGTCTAAAAAGAAATTAAATTATATTAAATAGAAATGATTTGTAATTACTAAGCTGTTTTATATACTCTATATATTTTTCTAAAAGCCACTCTTCCTTTCTCTCTCCCCGTTTCTTTCCAGGGTATGGACAGTGGTTTTGCTGGCGGCGAGGACGACACATACAATGTATACGACCAGCCGTTCCGCAGCGGCAGGGACATGGCATCAAACATCTACCGGCCCAGCAAGAGTATAGACAAGGACGCCTACGCGGATGACTTTGACACACTCATGCAGAACAACAGGTACTATGAACCGCTTTACTTTTCATTAATAAGTTTCATATTGTGTGATTTTTAATAGTCCATTTAAATGTCAACATTACATCCTTCTTTACAGTTTAACTGGATCTGATTGATACAGTTGCTCCTGTTTTTCATTGCGTCATAGACATCAACAATTGAAATATCACTCAGCAGAGAAAAGACTCATTTAAAACCAAAGTTGTTATTGTTAATAGTATCTTACTATTATAATATAGTAATATAATACAGTAAAACCACTTGCACATTTCACTGTTTTCTTAACTACCAGTTATGTTTAAGTTATTGGAACGTAACGGTTCCTTAAAAAGCAACACATTGCACATTGACTCAACTATATTATCAAATAGTTCTAAAATCACAAATCAATTAATTTGACTTTCTGATTTGATTAGATTATTGATAAGCAAATCAAAATCAAAATAATTTAAGCAATGCCTCATAAAGATGTCACACTGCAAGTACATTGCTGCACTCATTCATATATTAATTAGGAAAAACACAATTTCTTGTAACTGCTTTAACTTAATTAGCATAATTAAGAACTAATTAAAAAGAATGAACTGAAGAACTCATTTAAAAAAAAAATCCCTTAGTATTTCTTAAAAAAAAAACAAAAAAAACCTCACAGTCCACGATGGTTCCTGAAATCCATGTTTTTCATCAGTGGTTTGACAAGCAGTTTATCAAATTTAAGACTTTCAAATTTATCAGGCCACTAACAGGACGGCTGCAGTTTACCCTTCTCGATTATTCTTTAAAAAAAGAAAAAAAAATGAAAGCCTGAATCATTTTTGAGGTCGTTGTAGCTTTATTTTGAGGCACGAGGCGAGTGTGCACATGATGTCCCAGCAGGAGCTCTTGTCCTTGGGGCAGCAGTGCCACACTCTACTACCCGAGCATAGCCTGTCCCATATGTTTAGTCACCAGCTTGTCAGTGTCCTTTAGGAATAGCTGGCTGGCTGCAGGGTGCTACACCATTGTGCAAAACCAGATATAAAAAAAAAACTAGAGGAATAAAAAACATATGTTCCATGGAATACCCTGATAGTTTATATCCCGTCCTGTTTTTCTTCACATAGAAAACGTTCATACATCTGTTGGACAAGAAGAAACCTGCTAGCAGTTATATTGCAGTTTCAATCCTTAGTCCTCTTTTCTGCTTTGAGGATATCTGAAGGACAAAAAAAAATGAGTCCACCAAAACTTAAGATTTGCTCTTTCGCTCTTTCAGGTTTGTTCCAGATAAAGAGTTCTCAGGGGGCGAACATGGACAGAGACGGGAAGGCCCAGTCCAGTTTGAAGAGGATCCCTTCGGTCTGGACAAGTTCTTGGAGGAAGCCAAGCAGCATGGAGGCTCAAAGAGGCCTTCCACCAGCAGCCGCTCAAAGGACGACTACCACGACAAGAAACGCAGGAAGGAGTGAGAGCAGCCGGGCACGTAGGGCAGCAGCTCGCGTTTTAGAGAACAGGGAGGTAGTCTGCAACCCCGTAGTGGTTGAGAGGTGTTTTATTATACTCAAGTCTTTATCGGGAATCATCTGCCAGATTTTTGTTTTCCTTTTTAAGTGTGAGAGAAGATGAAAGATTGATGTTTTTTTTTTTTATATTATTATTTCTCCTTTTTGTTTTCCGCATTTGTTGTTAACTCAGCTCCATTGAGAACATGATGAGCATTCGGTATCATACATGCTAAATATAACATGATTGACCATGTTAGATATAATGCAAGTGGACTTGAAAGGATAGCTGTTGTATGTATGTGTGGGATCTGCATCTGAAAACTTGTATCTGTACAGTGCAGCCAATGACATTTCAGATGTGGATGGTGTTATTTGGGCCTGTGCCCTGGAAATATGTATGTAGTATTTTTTTTTTCCACATGTATACAAATTAAACCCAACAGAAACTCAGCAGGAACTGTCAACCCCAGTTTTTGTCCGTTTTTTTCTTTTGTCAACTGTGTTTTATTTAAGCCCCTAGTGTATTTGTGAGCACAGTTACAGCTCATATTTGATGGCAGATATGTACAGCAGTATGAACTTACCTGTAAGATGTAAAGCAAACCAGCTTTATAATTCTTGTACAATACTACCAATGGAATAAATTTCATATAGTGTGTAATTTGTATCTCTCTGTTTTTCTTATGGAGTTAAGGTTCATATTTTATCTGCACATGAATTAACTGCTGATTTTCCACCTGTCAGCTTCATTCAGTACATTTTTAGAGCAGCTTAATTCAAACTTTTACAACATATAGTGGGAAGTCCATTAGTTGTGTAATTGTTATAGTTTACTTGTAGTAGATTTCCCCCTTATTTTAATCACTTCCCGAGTAATGTGTGCCATTTACATAGATGATTAAATGCCCAAAGTGTATTCAGAGAAGCCATCAATTACAAAGTGTGAGTAGTGACGTTTTTACCAGAAATGGGCTCAGCGATTTATGCGATGATTAGAACAAAACTGGTTCCATTAATTACAATTAATTATGATTTATGCAGTCTGACAGTTTTATTTTCCTGGGCTTCGGGAAAATAATCAACATGGCATTACACAGCCCAGCAGACTCACAAATCTCTGCTCGGTGCCATCTTTCACTCATGCCTGAATAAGGCTCAGACAGTTGTTATACGCACATGATTTATGTTTTCTTCAGTGGGCAGTGTTTGTCGTTATGGCTTCTGGTATTAGCGCAGTGTTCTGGACTTGCATGCTGTGTTTTATGACCGGTCTTTCACCACCACCAGAAAAAAAAAGAGCCGGGGAATAGGAAACTAACATCCTAAAGAGCTCAAAAAGAGAAAGAATTCAAGCCAAAAGAAAATGAATGATATTGGAATATCCAAAAGGAACATTGTACTTGGCGAATTTACTGCATGTGCTAAGGTTGCTTAAGTTAAGACAACTTTAAAATATTAAAAACCAACCTTGTTTGCATGAATGCTGTTGGTATATCAATGGAGTGTTCAAATGTGTACATCCTACTAAATATATTCCTCCCTATTCGTCTTGGCGGCTTTACCACAAAAACATCCCTCTGAGCAGAAAATGACCTTCAATCACATTTATTGCTTGCTTACATTCAAATTCATTTTTCTCGCCAATTGAGATCAGAGCCGTTGCGGCTCTCTGCTTGCCTGTTGGGTCAGAGGAAGAATCTGCGCTTCCCACTGACTCTCATCTGCAGCTGAGGAGCTAAAAGACATTAAACCCTCACTCAATTACAGCAAAGTGGCTCTGATGTGGTTTAACATTGACCTATACTCATGTGGAGAGGAGCTAACATGCTCAAAGTCATCTGATTCCTTACCAACGTAAGCAAGGGGGGGCAGCCTGTCCCTGTCTCCCCTTTGCACCTGAGGAAACAGAGCCGTGACTCTGTGGTAAGAGAGGGGCTCTGATGTAATTTAAAATCGACCTTTATCATCTTTTGTCAAGAGGCGTATCTGTTCTCCATTCTTACCCAGAGCTTTTCCCGCTCCCTTCTGCCTCTCCGTTTTTGTTCTACTATCTGTACAATCATGACTCTTTGTATTATTTACACACTGTACTTTTAAAATGCTTGATAACTCTTTTATAACAATGACATGAACCGTGGAACATGGTCAAGCAGAGTGTATCCTACCCCTGTGTGTGTGTGAATAAATGTTGACTGAATTGATGGAAATCCACTCTGCTATCAGTGCGAGTTGATTTAAGGACAGCGGGGAAGGGGGGAGGGGGGGTTTGTGAGGGCCTGGTATGCATGTCAGTGTGAAGAAATCAATCTGACATGTACCAGCTCAGTGTTAACTGAATCACAGGGGGGTTTGATTGTCGTCTGGATTTGGAGGCAAACTGATATGTAAAAAAATAATAATAACAACACATGGAAAAACATACAAAAGTCTTTGCAACAGCCTCAGAAACATGGTTTCCTCTAGACAACACAATCAATTCCAGCTTTTCAATCAATTCCTATCTCAGGAGAGCAGAAAAGATGTGGTCTCTCCAGCTTGTGTTGCCGCTCGGACCATTGTTGAGGTGTTAAGGACAGCTTGATAATGGGCCTCCACTCGCCTCTTGTCTGCCTTTATGAATGTGCACAGAGGAAGATGAATGAGATTCTTATTCATGAAGGTAAGAGGAAATTGGTTCCTTGGCATTGCTTTTGTGTGCTCTTCGGTGTAAACTGTGAACATATTGTGTTGGACCATAATGGAATCTTCAGGTCGCAGACAGAGGCCATGATGGATAGTTTCTTATCTTTGCTGCACATGGAAACAAACCCAGAAATAATAAACAATATTGTGTTGTTGTAGCACATCTTTACACTCGTTGGACTTGAAGGAAGAGGATAGCTTAGTTTGTTTGGTGATGCTTTTTTCTTGTGACATTTTCCCCTTCCTCCTTCCTCTCAGTGGTAGAAAAGCAATAAGTTTGGTGATAAATGTCCCCACTGCTTCTGTTGACAGGAGCGTATCTATGTTCCCAGAGTCCAATATTCCCAAGGTCCTATGTTCCCCAGTTCAATATTCTGTTAACACACATTAACTATTGTTTTTGGGCCCATTTCAAGCCAAAATATTTCATGAATATTATACAGTTTATTGGAACAAGGCTTCAAAACAGTTATATAAATACAACAAAACAAATGGTTATTTGATTTTCGATAAAGGTTGCCTAACTTTAAGGAAATATTAACCACAAAAAAAAAACACAGCATAATAGAAAATGCTCCTATGGGTCGCTCTGGAGTGCATCGTAAATCAAACTATGTGGTCGTTATAAGACCCTGAACACATAGGACCTTGGGAGAGCACATATGTAAAACTGGGGAACATAGGACCCTTTGTCATGTTCCCATTATGCACCATACAAATCTGGGGAACATAGGACCCTGAGAACATAGGAATAACTCCCTGTTGTCCAGTCGAAGATGGTGGCCAGAGAGAGATCTTATCTCACTCCAAGAGATTTGTTCTTCTCTTCCAGTAATGAAGGCTTTTGCTGTAACACAGGCAGCACTTTTGTTTTTGTGGAAGCACCCACACACTGACACTGCTCCTCGTCCACATGGGTGACTCATTTTTAAGTATAAATTTGTGTCAGAGGCGAAGGATCTGTTTTGACAGAGAGGCAAGCTGTTAAGCCCTTTCAGCTAGAGTTTCCTTGCCTTATGTGATTTACATTTACCTTTTTAAAGCTTGACTTAAAGCTACACTAATTCATATTTTTATATTAACAATGGAGCAAATGCTTACATGTAACGTGAAAGGGGTCGCCACTAGGGACCTCAAAATTTACGATTTCTTAGCTGTCTGGAGTGTTTTTAGCATCTTACTCTTTTAAACCTGTTTCCATCCACAACAGGTAGCTGCTTCCAAAAAAAAAACCCAACTCTAAAATCCACTCTTTGCTATGTACCCAGCACCAAACAACAGATACTATAAAGTCAACTACTAGCTGGTTGACATAGAGCGTTTACAGCATGTAGAGCAGAACAGCAAGAGTGAACTGTTTGCCAGCATGGTACGCATCAACTTTATAATGTGAGAATATGTGAAAGTTGTGTTCACAGCTTGTTTCCCTTCCCTCAAGAAGCCAAAAAAATTTAATTAATGGTGCTTTAACACGTCTTATATAAAATATTCATGTAGTTTTTTTTAATTGCTGGCAAAATAATTTGTATGCTGAACATTCAGCATTAAAATCATGGCCTACATTATGCTCCAGCATTCCACGATCTGCAGATTCTCTTCGGGTTGACTCATAAATATGAGGTTATTTCTATATGCGTTGTCACTCTAATGCATAATGTGAATACAGTGTACAAAGCCACAGTCTGTACAGTCTGTAGTAAATTGAATCTGTCAAACTGACATTCTTCACTAGCAGTATTCACCTGAGCAGCCGGTCTTCTCTGTCACTCATCCACGTTCTTATCATTAGTTCCTCGTCTGTGCATATTTAGGCCGGAATTCACTCATCATTATACCAACAGTCTAGAGTTGGACAGAGTCTACTGCTCACTGGAAAATAGTCCGCCTGTCAATCTGTCTGTCCTGCCTGCCTTACCTGAATCCAGGAGGGCAGGATGCTTCCTCTCCTCATTGGCTCCCTTCTCGGTGGATAATCTATTACGGTGGGAAGATTTAGACAGGCGTAGCAATCTCTAATGGTTGTGTCAGTCAGAAAGCAGCCTACCGACTATACACCAGTGGCAGGGCCCGCCCAACCGTGATGGGAGTGCACGTCGACTGCTCTGGGATTTGCTGTGACAGGAACTGATTGACGCCTCGGCCAATGTCTTCATCCTGGGAAAGAACTGGGCCAGAGAGAGTGTGGTTTGACTGGTAGCATATGTAATAGCAGTTGGGAATATTGCTCTGATGTTTATGATGTAATGAAGTATCGTTAACTTTTGAAAAAAGGGTAATTTAAGAGTTGTATAACCATCAAGAGAGCAAAATGTAGTGCTCTGATTGACACTTTGTCCTTGAGTGATTGATACATGGTATTCACCACATGAATTATCAAGAATGGCCAGAAATATTCAAGGCTGGAGTGTATCATTGACTCGGATGTGACTTGCACTTGCTCTGGTTTGTGCATGAGCGTAATTCCAAGCAATCAGTGCGCTCGTTTATACTCATTTAAATGGTTACTTGTGTACTATTGTGATTTCATCATTTGTTATCTACCACATTTAGACCCCACTGAAGTATGAAAAATGGCTGCTTGCCTCGACTTCCTCTCTGGCAGCGTTGGGTCTTAATAGGCTGTCGAGGGAATAGGAGGAGAGATTGATTCTCCTGATGATTTCATTAGATGACATCAAAGCAGGGAAATTGCAACAGAGAGAGCGGGAATACATCCTCGGTGAATAGGAAATCATCTGTCATTTGAATGGTACTGTAAGAACATCAGCAGTGACATGTAACCTTGTCAATGGAAGCACAGTAATTATGACATTTTTCTCAGTAGGGATGTTTGTGTTGGTGCACCACATTGGGCTACATTTACATCTAGTTGATATTTAGTTTTTGAAGCAATAGGAATGCAGGAAAGTCATCCAGGTCACGTGCAGGGCTGGATTGAAACGCTCCAGATGTTCAAGGGCTACACTATAGAACATTGAAGTCGAATTGAAATTTGAATTCTCCTCACTTTTTGTGTTAGGAAATATAACTATATTGTAACTTTTGTATATATTTTCTATTTTCCTAAAGCAAATAAAAGGGCTGGAAATAATACTAGCTTAGTTAGCCTAGCATAACTAGTTGAACAGCAAGCTAGGCTAATGACTGCATACTGAATTTATGCTCATCAGGTAACCAAAAACACAACTCACTAATGAATGCACTGTGACTGCTGGATATGGGCAATTGTTTGCTAAAACGTTCACCATAACAACTTTTTATAGTGATAAGCCTAGCTTGATACGTTAGCACATTCCTACAACATGTACTTTTCGTTCACATTATTTCAATACCTGCTGAGTCATCAACAGCTCCCACACAGCGCTATTTGGTCCATTATAGTTAGTGTTAGCTGTCTCTCTTTCATGGGACCAGACTGTCAAAACCTCACAGCTATTCAGATAGTCCTGTAACCATCGCAGTCCATTTAATTCAAATTACAAGACAGAATAATGTACAGAGTTGCAAAGAAAATTAAGAAGTGCACAAATCACAGATGGAGACTGAGACAAAATTAACAATATTGGCCTCTTGGCAGGTTAACTGCCTATGAGAATTGGAGTCTAATTAGGAACTTGACCAACTAGGCTACTGATTTATTAACCATTTTAATTTCAGTTCAAATTTGAAATCAGACATAAGCACAGGGACCTCCTAGAAATAATGTTTTTAAGATTATCTAAGAGTCCCTTCTTCATCGGTCCCTGTCACTTTTTCAGAACTCACAAATCAGGTTTTTGGTGAATGTCTTCCAGACTGTACACACTATACCTGTACCTACCTATGCTGATCTTGTTTTTTACATGCTAGACATTGGATTATTGTTGCATTTGGCTCCGTTGAGAACAAAAACATAATCACTGTCAGCAGGTTTTAGACATACATCAAGAACAGATCATTCAAAATTGCTTATTCGTTTCAAGTCAGCATGATTTTCTCATCAGAATGAATTCCAATCACCATTAAAGCTTATTGCAGTGTCTGTATCAATGAGAACACATCCTCTTTCCTTTTAACCCTGCCTCTGATCCTATTAAAGCTGGATCCTTATCACCTTTATCAGGTTTAGAATGGATGGGAGCTTAACTGCCTCTGTTCACATTGGCAAGAGCTTTCAGGACTGATGTTTCATTATTCTGCACTCAAGGTTACAACCTTGAGAGGAAACAAAAAAGGAAAGGCTTGAAAAATGATTAGAGAATCAAATCATCAGATGTTATCACCAATGCCTTAATCATGGATGTCACACCCTAGAAACACTGGGCTGCAAACCAATGCCACCAAACACCGAACTATAACCCACAGCACCAGCATAACCTCTATTTGTGAATCTGTTAACAGAACGGGCTCAACCTTTGTGTGGCCCAACAGTGCCATCTAGGAGGTTGAAAACAGGAGTGGGTTTATGGTTCTTTGGCCTGCATACATTTGCATTATTTCTACCTGAAAATAATCCTCCAACACACAAGTAAGCATATGCAAATAGCCGAGGACGGAAGGGGGTCACGGGTAGTGCTGTACAAACACCTTACATTATATCTGACACACTTGCAAATAGCCTCGAGCTGAGCGGCACGTTTCAAGAGAGTATGTTTACCAAACAGGAAGAGACCAGGAAGTACAACCTGAAGCTTCTCCACAAAATCTGGACCTTGACTCCAGGAAACACTCCTATTGTTTTTGTACTCTCTCACACCAGAGGCCTTTTCCCTCTACCTGAATTTCTAGTACTTACTTCCTTGAGTACAAGTGCAAAAAGCATTGGAAGCAAAATGTTCTTAAAATATCAAAGGTTAAAGTGCACATTTAGTGGCAGAATGACCCTTATATCATTGGATTATTTTCAAGATGTTTTAGCTGATTGAGACTGTGCTAAATTTAACATACTGTTGGTTAGTTTAATCTCTAACATTGCATCATATTTTATTAACTGATCATTTGTTTTGTATGTAAAATATGAATCTTCAAAGAAACTTGTACCTGCAGATCTCAAATAAATGTAGTGGTGGAATAAAAAGTACAATATTTCTTTCTGAAATGTAGTGAAGTAGATGAATAATGTAACAAGGATTGAAATTACGCAAGTATGTGGTTACTTTCCACCACTGGTTAATAACAGGTTTTGCTCCTCTGCGGTTTTTCTGTTGAATTAATGTAATGCAGATACTGTAGAGATGGAAGATTGCATTGTTTACACAAACAGAGAAGGATCGGATAAAAGGTCTAATGTCACAAGGTATCCACAGGGCCATCAGTGACATGCTGTGTTTGTTTTATGCTAATGGAGGTTATAACAGCCACACTATAATCCACTAAAACATTTCACAGACAAGCACTAAAGGTCGCGAAAAGAGGTGTGAGACTTTTCCTGAATTCTCAGATCATTAAAAACCATCTGAAATACTACGAGAATGAAGACTGTTACGGTGTGACTGTTTGTTTGTTTTTTCCCCGTGGCTATCACCTTGAAAACAGCCTTGACCCTTCTTTTTACAACCCCTGAGCACAGGTGAGAAACTGAGTCACTGGAAACGGGTATTCAGTTCACGCCCAAGCAAAGGTTATTATGGGTTATTTCCACGGGTTGGGCTTCAGGACGACCCACGCCGGAGAGACGGTGACGCCTAGCAAAGAGTGGAGAGGTAGGGTAAGAGCTCTCACACTGTTCCTACATTAATGTGCCAAAAACATTGTCATACAAGTGCATCATTTTGAATCATACTCGTGTAACACTTGCTTTTTTTCCACACAAAAAAGGACAATTACGTCATTATTATTGTTGTTTTTTAAAATGACTCTTTATAACTCTTTAAATGGCTCCAAACTGTCTGTGATGTCACAAATCATGATTGTATAGGTACACGCCTTGACAGACAAACTTTTCCTCCTTCAGCAAATGAAAGTGATAACAGCCTTTTTTTAGTGTCAAACTCTGCACATTCTGCCCAGTAAAAGTAAAATATCTAACAGAATAAACAAAGAAGAAAAACGCTTTTTTGTGAGGGGGTGGGACTTTAAATGTGTTCCTGTAGTTACTCATTGACCATGTTCATTTCTGTAACAGTGACTAAATAAACTTGCTGTACAACTTACAACATATCACCTTACCTAATATCAAGTGGATGGCCTTATAACTTAATGGTTTATCCCTGCCACTCTACTATTTTGCTAACTAGTGAGAGGTGTGTCTGTAAGAGTTATCAATTGTCTTTATAGACGATCTTTGTACGGGGGACAACACCATTGGCCAATGAAACTAGTGAGGGGGCGGGGATTACTCGTCTTCTTCTTGAGCTCATACATGACTTCACGCTTAACGTTACACAAGTTGGGCCGCTTGAAATCAGAAATTTCCCAGTATCAGTTGGCCGTTAGAGATGACGGAAAGCTCCGCGAACAAGCTGCTAAACGGAGACGCCTGTCACCGGACCTCGAGTGGTAAAAAATCGAGCAAAAATGGCATCGTGAAGAACCACTGCCTGTTTCAACAGCCACACAAGTACCGTCGCCCCCGGGAGAAGGTAAGGCCCCAACCGTCAAACGGCTCGACAGGGGGAGCGTCGTAAACAAGCGACGATGTGTTTGGCGTGAAGTCACGTAGCGGAACTAGTTTGAATTAAAACAACGGTGTCATGCTGCACGTTTAGTGGTCTCTTGCCGTGGTCGTATCGCGGCCACGAAATGCTTGCTCTGCTGTATTGGTTGTATTTACAGGCAGGCGAGAGTGTCAGATGACGGCAGCATCACGTCATCTCACAACTAAACTGTGTAAGGTTAATGCAATTAGTTTAGCTTATATAACTAATTATAGCAGCCTTATACCAAACGTACATTGCTCTGTCCTAATACAACATATTTCTAGCTAACTGTTATCAATTACCTCCCAGAATGTATCTTCTAGTCATTAGTTTACCTTCTCACGTGTTTTTTAAAACACTTAATTATTATTCATATTTTTTTAAATCTGTTTCTTGAAAGGCAATTTTAGCCTCCTATTAGGAGTTTGCTGGAATTAAAGCTGAACTTAATTGTACCTTTCAAACTTCTTGTATAGTGATGCATGCCACCTGATCAGGGAGGATTGTAGTGGTGGTTATTCTGTAACCTTACACCCTGTTGTGTGTGTGAGTGTGTGTGTTTGTGCTCATGTGTGTGAGGTGAAGGTAGACCGGTCTCTGTTTACACTGACTCTAGTCTGAAGAAGACCAGGGCCCTGTTGTGTTATTTACCACAGAAGCCGACTGTCCAGAAAGAAAGAGAAAGAGAGAGAGAAGAGCAAGAGCGGCGGGCCTGGTTCCACATGACACTTCAGCGGGAGAGGAATGTCTCCAGGCTGTGAAGGGTGTGGTCCTTCCTAGGGAGGAATGAAAAGAACTGAAAACACAAGAGAGTGTGTGTGCGTGTGTGTGGTGGAGGTGGTGGACATTCATGCCTTTTGTTTTAGTTGTTTGGGTTCACACACACACAATCATTTGTGAAAATCTTAAAATCACAAACACACACTGTATTGTATACATTGAAATAAATACTCTGAGCTTTTTCATGTAAAAAAAAAAAAAACAACCCAAAACAAATTCCAGACTTTTGACAGCGCTGCTGATTTCGACATTGTGGATTTTACACAATTAAGTCCAGATGCCGCTGCTGTCATGGCAATTAGATCCTTACACGTATAATTTCTTCATCCTGTCAGATATAAAGGGAGAGCTGCAGATTGTATTAATACTGATAAAGGCATCAGATGCCAAGCTGTCAGTGGGTTGTACCAGGGAATGGGTAGCACTGAATTTCCTGAATACTAAAATGAAGTATTCATTTGACTGCTAATGAATTTAAACATTCACATTTTTCCATGGATGATTATTTTATAACTTAAGTGGAGGCAGGTTAACTTGACTTGTGTCAAGGTATTTGGAAAAATGTATTTATTAATACTCCAATACTGGGATTCTGACTTCAAAAAGTGGCATCATGACATCTGCCAGTTCTGCTGGCTCTTGACAAGGCAACTGAAATAGCTGGACATAGGCCTGTGAATGCAGGAGAAATCAGAGAGTAGATGAACTCTGTGAACTGTGTCTCCCCACAGGACAAGTACAGTATTTAAACCACTTTGCAGTGAGCCTCGGTCTCAGTCACAGACCAGTAATACATTTCCTCCTAGGTCAGGTCCCCGGCTGAATAATTGACCTCACTTTATCGAACTAAGCATAATTCCTATATGGAGGATATAGGAAAAATGATTAGAAGCAGGATTTTTTTTATGAGCAGGCAGGAGTAAACGATCTCAGTAACAGCTTTCAGCTGGGATCATAGTGTCAATAATGGCTCAGTAAAGATGAGCTGTGCATGGAATTGGCAATGAGCGGGGAGAGGATTTACGCTGTTGTTTACTCTCTTTTAGACCTAATGTAAAACATCGTGCACACCGTGTGCAAGCTTTTCTTGTTGGGTCTGCATTGTTACACGGTCATTGTCTGTTCAGCTTCCGAGCAAGCGTGTGAAAGAGCACATTTTCTCCAAATGTGTTGGTCGGATGCTGGCCTCAGGACAGTTTACTGGCACAGGCCTTCCTCCTTTTTTTTTTTTTACAGTCCATGTTTGTCTGCAGGTATGAAAATTAAGCAATATGACGTCAGCTGAACTGGATTTAGCTGCTGTGGTTGACATTAGTATGCGACAGTCCCTTTTTTTTTTTTTTGAAGCGGTGATTGGATGTGAATGCGTTTTTGTGCTCCATAGAGGTTTCAGTTTGCTAACAGTGTTGGACCGCTGGGCTTTGAATGTATTTTCCTGGCTCTTTTAGAGGGGAAGGACCTGTTCGACTGGCTTTAAACACACACACACACACACACACACTCCCACCCACTGCAGTGCACTCCTGTTCCCTGGCTTAGAGGTATTTCTTGGAGAAGCATGACTGATCACATGAGGTATAGTTGCTAAGCTGCAGGCTACAGTTTGTAATGAGTGACCACCCTCATTTGTTTAGTGTTGGTTTTGTAGACAGCCAGTCTGCAGTCCTGTGAAAAATGACACTAGCATTTGTTGTTGTTGTTTTTGATCGCCTATAGATTATCAGCTTTACATTTAAAGAGACCTGGACTTGCATCGAGTTTTTTGTAGAGCTCCTTCGACGTGTGACCACGTTTATATGGTCTCATAATCCTAAATCAATATTGCTATTCATAAAACTCAATGAATTAGAACCCTGGGTTGATTTCCATTTTATTGCTCAGTGGTCCGTGGGGACACAGGCATCGTTGGGTTTCATGAATAAATGTGCTTATTGTAGCCTTTATTAGGTTTCTAGCCAACTCTCTTTCCAAGTAAAACACAAGTTTAGCAAATCAGCCCAGCTGTCGTCTTATGTGTGTGCCCAGCTTATACTGGATTGGTCTGGTCTGCTTTCTGTTGCAATTTATTGGACTGCCTGGTGTGTCAGATTTAATGAGTAAACAGACCTGAAGCGTAGGTAAACCATTACCTTTTTTTTTTTCTTTTTTTAGAGGAGAAATGGTTGGCTCCAGGAATGGCTTTTTTTTTAAAACATAAATCTTAAATCTGTGCCTTGGGCTTAGCTGTGTTTGTAAAATTCTGTCTTCGGTTATACTCTGATGAAGGCTCTTAAAGTGCAATGAACTGTAAAATAGTCTGTCTGCCACAACAACATCATGATATTGAAATATTGGCCGAATGGATACCTGTTTGTTACAAACAGACTCTATTAATTCTGACATCTTTCACTTTATTTTTCCCCACAGAACCAAAATGTCCCATACAATGCCAGCCTGTACAATAAGCCCTATGTGGAATCGTTCGAGGAGACTCCTCTACTGGTGGCCGTGCTCACCTACATGGGCTACGGCATCCTCACCATCTTCGGCTACCTCCGAGACTTCCTCCGCCACTGGAACATCGAGAAGTGCCACGTGGCCCGAGAGAGGGAGGAGCAGAAGGTAAACCGGTGTTTACATTTTGACTTTTTTTTTTTTAACACAAAGGCTGGTGGAAAAACAAACCGAAAGCTAAGCCGTCGCCATAGTCACTTTACACCCGCTTTTAATTTGGGATATCTGATCCTAGAACAGAACTGTGATCAACTTTCCCTCCTACCACGTAGCTGATAGGAATGAATAAATCATCTCTCTAATGCTCCCTTTTTTCCTCCGCGGGCTCTTACAAACGTTTATTCTTTCTCCTCCGCAGGATTTTGTCCCCCTATATCAGGACTTTGAGAACTTTTACACCAGGAACTTATACATGAGGATCCGAGACAACTGGAACCGACCCATCTGCAGCGTCCCCGGTGCCAAGATGGACCTGGTGGAGAGAGTTTCCCACGACTACAACTGGACCTTCGAGTAAGTTGCCGCCCTGTGCTTGTGAGTGTTTGTTGTTCAATGTCTGTATGCCCAGCACGCTCAGGGTTATATTAGAATCAAGCCGCTGTCAATGGAGGTCATTAATCCCTCAGAGGTGTGTGTTTGTGTACTTCTGATCCTTAGTTCAACAGGAAGTTCACTGATTTGCACTTACAGTCATTGACCTTGTATTTGTGATACGGAGAGAGATATAAGATATGATTGAGATGGTTATGTTGAAAGCGCTAGTATCTGTCACATGGCACTGACCAGAAATACTATACAGCATTACTCACTCACAAGTTAGACAAAAAAACTCCTCTAAAAACAGAGTCCCATACTTTTCAATGTCATTTTATTCCTTCTTGTTGTCTAAAGGAAACTGAGAACTTCTGACCACACTGATCCACAAGAATAGCTTGAGCTTTCTGACATTTAAAAGCCTAAACATCCATAGACAGAACACACATGGAGAGCCTTGATGTTGGCAGACAAGCTACACTGATAACAGTGAAGACTGTGTCATATTTCTATATTTATCTAGTTGGAATGTGTAATATGCACATTGTTTTTTTTGTGGTTCGTGCTGACGTATATAAGCTGAATTCCCTTAGGATGATAAACAATTGTATATCATCACAGCGCCTGATAACTGTGGCAGTTAAAGGACATTGAGCAGGAAATGGTTGCCAAGCAACCGGGGCGGAAAGGCACACATGTTCAAGGCAATTATTTCTTATTAACCTGGAGCCAGTGTCCCAATTCTCTGTCTGACTCTCAATCTCTCTCTCTCTCTCTCTCTCTCTCTCTATCAGGCATACAGGCAAAGTTGTGCATGACGTCATCAATATGGGTTCATACAACTACCTCGGCTTTGCGGAGAACACGGGGGCTTGTGCCGACGCTGCTATTGAGGCCACACAGAAGTATGGAGTCGGAGTTGGTAGCACTCGCTGTGAGATGGGTAAGGGTAAAAAGGAGGAAGCTTTATCATCTTCTGAGAGAACTTTCATTAGTAAAAAAATGAGCTCTCAATTCATGAATCAAACGGACTTCCTGAAAACCTCCAGAAGGCATTTTAACAGCTGCTCCTTCTTTTGTTTGGTGTTCTTTCAGGATATAAGGCTTAAGTGGATTTGAAGGACTAAAAGACTGAGTATGAAATATAGTGACATACTGTGAAAGCTTTGAAGTGCAAGTCCTTTTCAGTTCAGCGCCTAGTTTGATGTATTCTCCTTTTGACCCGGGCGCCTACTGTTTAATGTCTCACACTTAATATTTTATCTTTTTACGAACGAGGAAAACAAACTTGAAATAACTCCTAGCTGAGGTTTGTGTGTTTAGCTTAACAAGAGTGAACTGACCTCACTGTTATCACTTCAACATATAGCAGGTGTAGCAAAACAAGTGTTGTACTGAAATAGGGTTGCAACTAACAGTTATTTTCATTATTGATTAATCTGCCCACTATTTTCTCAATTTCATTGTTATGTTGCCTAGGAAACTTCAAAAAGAAATTTATTAATATTTATCACAACTTCACAGAGCCCAAAGTGGTGTCCTTCACAGTTCAAAACAAAAAAAAAAAAAAATCAATTTACTATCATACATGATACAAACAAGCAGAAAATCCTCATATCTGAGAAACTGTAACCAGTAAATGTTTCAATTTTTGCTTGAAAAATGACTAAAACGATAAATCGATTATCAAAAGTTTTCTACTTATTACTTTGAGTTGACTTATTGTTGCAGCTCTAGACTGAAGCATGTGTGTACGTGTGTACAGCTCACTGATGGAAAGTTGTATATACTATTGTTGTTTCTAGGGAACTTGGACATCCACGAGGAGCTGGAGCAGTTGGTTGCCAGGTTCCTTGGCGTTGAGTCATCTATGGCTTTCGGCATGGGTTTCGCAACAAATTCCATGAACATTCCTGCTCTCACCGGGAAGGTATGGAATTTCATTCACTTCCTTTTGTTTTGTTTTTTTGTTCTCCCCTGAACATTATATTCCTCTTGATTTAATCACTGAAAACAATTCCGTGTTTATGTAGCCACATTGAGCTTTGTACCCATACTGTAAGGTTAAGTGCCATAAACAATTGAACTGTTAAGATAAAACGCTGTTTCCTGTGTAAATGAAAACAAGCTACATGTTCAGTTTTACAGCCAAGCTTGAAAAGTTCAGACTGTCCGACAATACACTTTTTTTCCGGCTGAAGCTTTTCAAAACACTCTCTAGCGTAGGAGTTGGTGCTTGCTATATGATAAAAATTCCTGCTGCTGTTGTTTTAACCCCAAGTGACTCCTACCAATCTTTACTTGCATCCTCACTTGCTCTTTTCTTCTATAGTCAAGGTCTCTACAATAGTGTTTGAACAGGAAGTAGACACCCGAGCTGACAGGCGTGCCCTGTGTGATTTTTAGAACACGTTTCCTGAAACCCACATATGTGAAAACCAAAAAAAAAGCAGATGGACAGCATAAGAGATTGCAACTTACAATGACACAGATTTGAGTCACCACCCTCGTCACAAGGGCTCGTAAATTCTCAACCAAGTTTATCACTTTTCCTCTAGTTGATTGTTGTGTAACAAACTCATTTATTCATTGACCAGAGGATATAGTGTCACCTGTGCTAATGTTTGGGTGTGCTGACGTAGATGTCAGTGGCATTTATGATTTGATAAAAAAAATTCCTATCCTTGAAGACTGTTTCATTAACCAGAGCCAAAAGAGATCTGATTACCAGATAATTATATGGGTTAATGACTCGTCAGTGGCTAACATGCACTGCTTGTGCTTGGATACGATAAGTGCATAAGGATATGAAACTTTTATTGATAACACAGACAAGATTATACTCGGATTGAGAGAAACCTGGTTATGATTCTGTATTATTTGTTATTAACAGGTTGTTATGGCTTTAAATAATCTAAATCTTCATTTATTGTTTTCACAGTCTGTACAAATGTCACTAAAGGTTATGGGTGCCTTTTTTTTTTTTTTTTTTTTTTATATCATCATATAAAACAATACGGTACATGGTCACAGTTACTGCTGTATTAAGTGATATATTCATGGCAACAGGTGTAGTCACAGTGTCTTAAATAAAGGGTCATGTGACCGGCTGCTAAACTTAAATAAGCCAGGTATGTTCCAGACGCTTCAGTCAAATACTATTATCCCTTAAAGAGTCATTGCTCAACACTAAAAAAAAAAAAAAGGCAGCATGTGAAATCCTGAGGTTTTTACAGTTTTGCAAGCAAAGCTCCAAAGAGGGTTGTTAACTTGAATATTCTTCACCCGATAGTATTTGTCTCATTAGGGAATGTTTTTCTACTTATGTTAAAAAAAAGAAAAGAAAGAAACTCTCTCATTAGTTTTAAAAAGAACATCTGTTTTTTCTGTTTCTTGTGTTTTTTTTTTTTTAGGGTTGTCTTATCCTGAGTGACGAGCTGAATCACGCATCGCTCGTGCTGGGCGCCCGACTGTCTGGCTCAACGATTAGGGTCTTCAAACACAATAGTGGGTGACCTTCAATAACCACAACCTTATTTAAGAACAGTCAGAGAGAGAGAATTGTGACTAAAAGCACAGCCAAAACACGCAGCGACAGAGAACATGGAAGATTAAAGTGTCTAAATTGGATCTTTCAACACTATCAGACGGCTTTAATCTGCATTACACAACATGAAACTAAATATATTTAACATGGGTGTGTGTTGCAGCAAGTTGCTTCACTTAATGGAAGTTGTTGTCTTTACTTGTTCTCTACTTTTACAGTACTACATTTACTACAGTACTGCTTCATCATTATTGTATTTACCAACTTAAATCACGCAGTTATGTAATAAAGGCAGACACACACACACACAAGTCACATAAAATGATCACAATCCAACTCACAATAAACAAGCAGGAACCAGGCAGGTTGATTGCTAAGGAAAAGTTCTCAATGCTTCAAAGGGATGTGATCATAAACTATTGACACAGATTGAATAAGTAAAGGATGCTCTCATATTACTTAAGTTGAATAAAAGTCTCTGTGTTGTAGACATGCAGAGCCTGGAGAAGCTGCTGAGAGACGCTATCGTACACGGGCAGCCGAGAACGCATCGGCCCTGGAAGAAAATTCTCATTGTGGTGGAGGGCATTTACAGGTACACATCACATAATCATTGTCTCAGACATGTACAGCGCACTTACACAAAATATACAGGCTTGAAAATTGCCCCTGAGCTAGACCGTCCACTCGTTTTTAAAAAATTAAGGTTAAATGGGTTTTATTTCTGTTTTACTGTTATTTCACAGTGGGTGTTTTCATAACGCTACTCTATCACATTACACTGTTTAGTGCCAATTACTTGACAGCTACAATTTTCCGGGTTAATTTTAATTTATAGTGACTGGCAATTATTTTATTTGCACATTTGCAAACAAAAATAACACTTTTCAAATAGACAGCAGTGTAAAGCATTTTTCTTAATTCCTCCAGTAGAACTGTTACTGGTTTAAGACATTATGGTGCAAAGGTATTGATTTACTAAGCCTGCCATAGGTCCTAAAGGCTGTTTTTATGATGTGAACATGGCCCCCCATCTTTACTGTAGCGGCAAAGCCATTTGCAGTAAAACAGTGAAGCACTTTTACAAGATAACTGAAACAATATTTCAGCAGGTTCGAGTTCAATGTGTGAGAACATTTCTCTATATCATTTTGAGTTAATGCTACACTCACCTGCTGACTTTGCATAAAATATACTCTACAAAGGAATCTCCTCATGGGACGAAATGTGAAAACCAATTTCACAATTCCCAGTTCAGTTCCCTCTGATGAAAACGCTGCCTGATTTTTACAGTGTCTGAATATAAAATATAATGGCAGTTTAGAGGTGTGCCTGCTCTCATTTAAGCATAATGTATTCCTTGTTCTTTCGAGTGTACTTAGCATATAGGCAATCAATCCTGTTGATCAATACAGTTCTCAGAGAAACTGCCTGACTTAATCAATGTCCTTTACTAATGCAATGTTAATGGAGTCTCATTTCCACTAGGATTACCAAAAGAAACGCTTCAACTGCTAAAATAGACAGCAAGCACACGCACATGCACATGCACATCAAAGCAAAGGTTAGGCGGTCGTCTATAAGGTCGACCACTCACATGTTCCTTCAGATTACAACAGCTAGCTTATGTTAGTTAGATTGTCGCTATCAGGTAGTTGATCACATGCACAGAAACTCCATTTCTGTTAAGTCTATGATGTTTGCGACACAATTGAGTTGTGAGACCTTTCTAAATTTGTTGATTTTTTTTTTAAATCATTCTCTTATCCTAAAGTATGGAGGGGTCCATTGTGCGTCTGCCAGAGGTCATTGCTCTGAAGAAGCGCTACAAGGCCTACCTGTACCTGGATGAAGCCCACAGTATCGGAGCCTTGGGGCCTAATGGCAAAGGAGTGGTGGACTACTTCGGCCTGGATCCTAAAGATATAGACATCATGATGGGAACGTTCACCAAGAGCTTCGGTGCTGCCGGCGGATACATCGGAGGCAAAAAGGTTAGCGGATACAGAAAGGCAAATACTGCAGCTGTGAGTAAAGGCGGAGAAAATGACGCATTCTCTTGAGTAGTGGAAATTAGGAAGCGTCCTGCTTACAATATCTGGAGCACATAGTCATCCTCTTCACGGATCTTAGCTAATCCCTGATTGTTAAGATCCAGCCTGTTGTGTGCAATTCAGTTACGGTAATAGTCAACCCCATTTACCGGCAATGGGAAATAAAGCTTCCTGTTTTTCCTGAAATGGAATTGATTGAGTGTAAGTGTAAGCCAGAGGGGAACTGACAGTCTGTAACTTCTATTTTTTTTTTCTAATTTTGCCTGAGTTACGAAAAACGGACAAAGGGTACTAGCTTACTCACACAAGATGAAACAGCATATTTAGCAATACATCAAAAACAGAAATAACCGGCGTAAACATAGAGTTTTTTCACTGTGCTGGGAATCGATATGAAAATATTGAACTGTTATCATGCACAAAGTGCCCAGAAGATGGCATAATAACTGAAATATTGTTACCTTGAAAATGAAGAAACCTCTCTGCTACACCTTCAAACTTCATTTCAATATTTCAAAAAGTTTCTTATTTATCCTGTTTAGATTTCCTCCTGCATAATGATATAAATTATTAGTTGTTGCATCATTTAAAAAAAAAAAAAGAAAAATACAAAAACACACTTCTTTTCATGATGGATGGATAATTGTATCCAAATTATGGATGCTTTTTTACTGAAACAAAATAGAGGCAAAAATTATTGTTTTTTGTTTGTTTTTTTTCTCTCCTACATTCAATTTGTGTATCATTTTAAGCCATGTATAATATTCAGAATCATCTTTATTGGCCTAGTATCTTTACACACGCAAGGAGTTTGACTCTAGTTTACTGACTGTCCATGTACTTGCACAATAATCATTAGAAATATACACAAGGAATGACTGTATAAAGGCAACAGAACTGTAATTTCCTATGTGCAAATACATGAATATTTGTAAATATTCCTATGAGGACTATATGACAGGGTTTATATTGCAGTGAACTCAACATATTTGATTTTTTAATCAATCTCAGTCAGAACTGTATTAACTGGTTCTTCTGTCTTCTTCTGTTGTTGGTCATCATTTGTGTTTGTGCAAAATTAAAAACAATTTTAATGTAATTTCTCTCGTCAGGAGCTGATCGACTACCTGCGACGCCACTCTCACAGCGCCCTGTACGCCACCTCCATGTCTTCACCTGTGGCCCAGCAAATAATCACCTCGATGAAGATCATCATGGGAGAGGATGGGACCACACTGGGTAGGTGCCAGAAAATGACACCAATCACAGCAGCAGGGTTGTGTAATGAGTAGAGAGGGACGCTCTTTATGACAGGTGGTTGTTGGAGATTATCTTTTACGATGGCGACCATTTTGCTGCTTGTGTTCCCACGTTGTGTGCTGAGACCTTTCAGGTGCCAGTACTTGGTGTTTCCAGTTTTTCCACTCTATATTTTGTCAGTCTGATACCTTCCATCAGTGACCACAAGATGGCAGCATCAAACCATAGATTTGATTCATTCCTGCAAACCTGATGTGTAGCTGAGGACGGGAGCAGTTTCTATGTCATTCTTTTTTTCTTTTTTTTCTTTTTTTTTCATTTCAACTCACATCAATTTTGCCATCTTTGACTCCTTCACACTAAGCGCGCTTGTTTACCTTGTAAATGTTTAATTCCCAGCCAAGTGCTAAAGGCTGATATCGTGACCAACTGGCGATTATTTACCAGTAAATAAAGGTGTGTTCGACTGTCTTATCAAACCGTATGACATGTAAATGCCACATGGGCCAATGCCCTTCATCCATCTACATTCACACCATATCACTTGCAAGAGTTAACTAATAGTCAGCTCTGTTTATGAAATGTCACATGACGTTTTTTCCAAAATGCCTGCAGCGACTTTTCTTCTTGTTACCTGTGTTATTTGGGGGTAAATTAGACGTTCTATGCGTCTCTTTTGCTGAATAGTTGCTTAAAGATTGCAGGTGTTGTTTTTTTTTCCACTACAGAATCAGATAACATGAGGTTATACCAACAGAGTATTGAGTCTTCTCAGTCTTTATGTTTCAATATGTGCATTTTTTAAGAACTGATGGGTGGTGAGTCCCCTGCTTCTCTGAGATTCAGCTCGGTCCGATGGAAGTTCTTGAAGTCGGCGGTATGCTGACTCTTCTATACTCCCCTTTATGGCTTTCAGATGTATGTTTCTTCTTGTATGTGTGCTCCTTTGCCTTCATGCTGGGTACAAAGCAGCGTGGCGCTGAGGGTCAGAGATCTGCACAGATCAAACTCTGCTGGACTCATCTCCTACACACACAAACAGGTCACCTAGTCTTGTTTTTCTTGCGGGGCGGCACCTCTTCAACTCTTTATGGGGCTTGATTGATGCAGTCTCCTTTTTTTTTTTTTTTTTTTTTTAAATACTGATAGATCAGATTTCCTTCCCCCTCCTCCCGCCTCCCCCCTCCTGGTCATTTAAACATTAGGTACAGGAATAAACACCTGAACCCGGTTCAGCGGTTTCGGAGAAGCCTTTATAGTTTGGCCTTTCCACAGTGTCGTCAACTCTGTCACTAAATCATCTCTTTGAGAAGAGAGGGCCAGACTGGCTGACCTTGCAACATATCCTAGCCTGACAAGTTTTCTTTGTAGAAGACTAACAATGGCAGTCTGATTGGTTGCAGTCCTGTCACTGTTTGAAATCCAAGCCTTTGAAGATTCAGACACTGACATGAAGTTGAAGTGACAGTTGAGCTGCCTGCTAACAGTTTGTTGCTGCATTCAAGTTGCTAAGGAAGGCTGTTCATGGTTCCCGGCACAGGCCCGCATCAAAATGGACTTTCCTTCAATATGAAAAGAATGCTAAAGCCATTTGAAAAAGCAAACTGTCTGAATATTATATATTACTGTTGTTTCTTTCTTTCTTTTTTTTGCCAGCTGATCACTCATATCTAAGAATAACTTTGGAATCTCTGGCTGTAAAAAGTGTCTAGATAAATATAATGTCGGATTTTGTTGTGTCTCAGGGTGCTTTTGAAGCTGTGGTGTTTTCTACAACGTTGTTTTTCACCACAGCCGGGCAGATGTGTGTGTTGCTATTGGCGCATTGTACCCTACGGTTATTTGTTTGGTTAAGATGCTATCTCTGGAGGCTCGCCCTGAGGCTTCAGCGAGTGAATCCACAGTGCGAATCAGACTTGACGTGTGAGGATTGATGCCTGTTTAGTTTCAGCCCCTTTTGACCTCAGACTTAAAAAAAAAAATCCTGTTTCTGTGTTCAAAGGCAAGAGAGCTGTAGACTAGACTCCACTATCTCGGGCTTGTGCTGTCAGATGATTGTGCGTGTCCTGCAATTTTTTTTGTTAAAAGCAGGCTAAATAGAAAAATACACAAGTCATCAGTGAAGAAAAAAAGCTCTGCAGAAGTACGTGCTGTTTCCTTCACTTGGCCTCTGGTCAAGAGCTGATGTTTCACTTTTTATGAGGCTCACAAGCATAAATAATCACTAAAAATAGTGTTGCGGTTTAAAGGTGTTTTCATTTATTCTGACTGATTACACCTCTGCACAGGCTGGAATTTCATGAGGTCACTTAGCTTAATGTACTAATGAGACTGGTAGACTAACAGGAGAGTGAGGAAGGTGTCAATCAAGCACAGTATGTGAATGCCTACACAATCCTGTGGTCTAATCAGGCAATATAATTGAAAACACTCATATGGGTGCAACATGGGTGATTAACTGATTAATCATATTGTCCAGAAAATTTAAGAAAAATGTCTTAATATGTGTTTTAAAACAGAAGCGGGTTTACCTGCAAGCTTATGCCCACTTTGTGAAAACCCTCCTCTCTCTTCCCTTTCCAGGTGCGGATCGCCTCCGACAGCTGTCCGAGAACACCAACTACTTCCGTAGGAAACTCCGCGACATGGGCTTCATCATCTACGGCAACGATGACTCGCCGGTCGTACCCATGATGCTCTACATGCCTGCCAAAATCGGGTATGTGATTCTTTTCCTTTTTCACATTGTTTCGTTATATTTATTGATTTATTTACTTATTGTTTCGTAAAAGTCCATTGCTGTTAACATCATAATTAAGAGACCTAATAGGAAGAAAGACAAAAGGCTTCAGCTCTGTTTAAAAGGCCTCTTGCTTTCTTACTGTTGGGTCTTTTCACAAATAGAATCTGACTTAATGTGTGGAAAGTTGTTTATGATTTCAGTTTCACACATCAAACACCGGCTAAGATGTGGTAATGGTGGAGAGGTCAGACCATCTTCAAGCTCGCAAAGTCTTGCTGTATGAGTAATCTTACCATCGCATTTCAGGGCATTTGGTCGGGAGATGTTGAAGAGAAATATCGGCACAGTGGTTGTTGGCTTCCCAGCAACACCTATCATCGAGTCGAGAGCTCGTTTCTGCGTCTCGGCTGCCCATACCAGAGAGATGCTTGACACAGTAAGTCATCCAATAAGTCCAACCGCTGTCTGGTCTGATCATTATTGAGGTTTTTATATCAATAATCCTTAAGTGAAAAAATCATAAAAATGCAGTTTGCACCACAGTTGCATTTGCTGAGCTGTTGTCATTAGTAACATGACTCTCATATTTGCCAAATTACTTCTTTCAGTGCTCAGGGAGATGAACAAAATACTCTTTCTAAAAAGAAAAAATCTGATGATCTGAGCTCAATGTTTTTATTGAACTTCTAATCTACTTATCATCTGAGATGTAAAGAGAAAGACTCTTAAAATCCGTCTTCTTCACCGCTGACTCCAATTTAAGAGGATGTTGTTACAGAACAGACTTTATTTGTTGAAGTCTTTAATTTTATACTCAGCATGATCTACAACTTTGGATGATCGTGTATCCGTGCTCTCAGTAGACTTTTCTCAGCAGCTGATCGACTATATCTGCCTGCCTCACTGCTGGCTGTCAGGTTTTTTTTTATGTGTGTGTGTGTTTGTCTGTCCACGTATGTGTGTGTGTGTGTGTGTGTGTGTGTGTGTGTAAGCCTGTTGAATAATAAGGGCTCTCAATATTTCCTTTATTATAAAAGTACTTGGAAGGCCAAGCTGTCTCTAAGTATTACAGCGTGGCTCAGACAGAGACTTTTATTTGAGCTGCTCTGTCTCTCCAAAGACACTTCATTCATCTTGCTGAGGAGCACGTCAACACCGTTTGTAATAGTCCATTTAAAGGGCATCAGCCTGCCTTTGTAGAGCACTTCGAGGAGCCGCTTTTTCCGTCTTTGGAAAACCCAGCCCTCGCTATTTCTCAAACCATGGAATCAGAAAAAAGGTCAGGAGGGAAGGTAAATTGTTTCCAGGTGCCCTGCAGTGTTGCAATGCTGATACAGTCTACTGTGGAAAGAAGTGGAGGAGTTTTCTGTTCAGTTGTGGTTTATGCAGCGAGCCTCCTGTTCACCTTTTCGCTTCACAGCCCGCTCCCCTTCACCACTCTGACATATTCAGTGCGTCGAAATCCAAGTGCGATTAAGGCTTATCACTCCATATTTCACCCTACGAAAAACCCCAATCCTCTTTGTGTCACTTGTGTATTCTGCAGGGTTTTTTATTGTCCGGTTATCTTAATTTAGTTTGACTTGACTTAATATCTTATTGGATTCAGATTGACTCTATTCTTTCCTGTTTGTTTTTGCCAGGCATTGGAGGCCATCAGTGAAGTTGGCGACCTGCTACAGCTGAAGTACTCCAGACGTGAACTGCCTCTTCCCTCGCTGGGGTGGATGTCTGAGGAGAGCCTGCTTCAGGACTGAGCCACATCATCCTCCTTCCTGTCATATCTACCCCCCCCCAAAACTCACTGTTTTCCTCCTCCTCCCAAGTTCCATCCACATCTTTTTTTTTTTTTTTTTTTTTTTTTTTTTTTTTTTTTTTGGATAACCCTCTCTTTTCCCCTTCATTTTCCTTTTGTTTTTTTGAGCCAGACCCTCCACCCCTCTTCTCCATATCTCATCTCATATCAAACACCAAGTGGACTCTACAGAACCAAAGTCTTAAGAGGTGCAGCAAGGGGAGGACTAAAATCATCCATCATCATCATCATCATCTTTCTGTGTCTGTTGTCACAGAAGCGTGTTGAGAGAATTTACGTTCGTCCTTAACTTATTGTGACTGCATCGGTCTAATGTCAAGTCTTATTCCTGTGTGCACATTGAATGTGTATCTTATTTGTGCAATAATAATAACAATATGGAGATTCTTTGTAATTTAAACAACCTAGAGCAAAGTGGACTGACTTTTTTTTTTTCCCTCCATGAGTTACTACTTGTGCATTTGGGAGGAAAAAAAAACTATAAAGTCAGAAATCTGATCAGAGCAGTTGCTATGATGTACACAAGAGGAAAAAAAAAGATATATGTAAATATTATTTATCACGAACTCTGTAGTGCTGCCTTAGGGTAGCATCCCAAACCTCAAAGAGAGATACAATATTTCACAGGAGTAACATAAGCATGTGTTGTCCATATGTATTTATCTGACGGCTTTTTTTTTTCCTAATCACTTTTACTTGAATATAGAGCGTATAGATTATTGGGTTCTTTCCCTAACCAAAGGATATACTGTATATGTATAGATATATTTTCTACCTTTCTCTTAAAATGCAAAGCAGATGTTCCAAAAAAAAAAAATTAACAGGGAAAGAATCCCAGGGAGCAAGACTAAGGAATATTTTTTACAACTTATTTTCTATAAATATTTTTCAGCCTTATTTACTGTTTACACCTGCACTCAAAAACTTGAGCCCAGTGTCTTTAACATTTCTATAAGCTAATGAGCTACATGTGTGATTTTTTTTTTTTTTTTTTTTTTTTTTCTTCCTTCCCATTCTCACTCAAGTGCTTTCTTGTGCATCAGTGTTGACATGACATCTCTGAGCACGGCGACACACTGTAAATTAGATCTGTATGTATGACGATACCGCTCCCACGCTTATCCGATGTACAGACGGCTTTATTTATTTAAAAAGAAAAAAATGTCAACTTTTCAGCTATCTATTTTTGTGAGAAATGTAACAGTTATCTGAAAGGCAGCTCCAGATGTGTCCCAATGGAAGGTGTGTGTGTGTGTGTGTGTGTGTGTGTACGTGCGTGTATGTGTGTGTTTTAATTGACTACTTGCGTCTTACTTCAGCGCAGCACTACTGACAGGCATTGTAAATGCACAGATGACGTAGTCACTGAAACTTGCGAGATCTGTGTTTACGTATGCTTCAAGTGTCAAGTGTTTTCTGTCCCGTACTGTTATCATCTGTGATCATCTTCTGGGATGGCATTCCAAAATTAACTTGCTTTCATTGTCAAGTCTTCGTTTTTGTTTGTTTGTTTTTGTCTCGTCTTTCCTGTGTGAAGTCACCCCCTGAAACATAGCGTACATGCCGCCGTTAAACATCCTGTTCATGTGTGTGTGTGTCTTTTATGTTCTATCACTTTATTGATGTGAATCGGAGGCTGCACCAGTGTAGCCAGTCAGAAAACTGGCCATCAACTGGCAATGTGACCATTCCTATAAATGTTCATCAAAGTGATTAAACTCAAACGCAGGTTTAGAGATGCTTTTGTTGTTTTTTTTTTTTGCACAGCATGACAACTTTTAGGGGTCTTTTTTTCCCTTTTAAACTGTACGTCCATTAGAAATTAATCATTGTTGTCTTTGTGTGAGTCATTCCAATATTGTTTTTCACAGAAAATGTCTTGAATAACAACTCAGTGATGCATTTGCTTCAATAAATATTCTATACAAAGGTGAAACATGACTATAATCTGGAATTGCACTCTTCGGAAATGTGCTTCGATATAAAGAATTTTCTCCCCGTCAGAGTTTCCTCTCAAGCTGTCTGCACAACCGTGCAGTATGTGAAGTCTCTACGTTTCTGTCTATGGAGGCAAAAAATGTAATTACAAACAGCAACACGACTGTTTGTCTCAGCCAGGTTTCCCCCACTGACACTGAGGAATTAAAATACACACATATATATATATACTGTAGTTACTTGGAGCTCCTTGATGTAATGTGACAGTTTCCAGTCTACCCACCGCAAATACCTATAACCTGACCTGCAGTGACCATTTGAAACTTCCTTATCAGCTGCTTTTGCCCTTGGAATTGTGTTTGAGTTGAAGATAAACCACTTAGAGGAGTTTGAAAAGCCATGATGTTTGTTGACATTGCTGTTGGTAACAGTGCTGCAAAGATTAAATCCCTTTATTTGTATCAAGTTCTGGATTGGGTTTGTGTGTATTTACAGCAGGCGCAGACAGACTGTAGTCACAACTTTAAAAGTTCTTGACAAACATGTTATAAAGCCTGTTTGACTGATAAGTCACTTGACATCCTGCCATTACACAGCATTCCACACCGGCCATTCACTTCAGTCTGCAAGTGGCATTTTTCTGAGACAGTATGTAAGTGGGGTGAGATAACTACTTGTTTCCAGAGTTTAGAAAAATGGCAAAACACGCCTAAAGAAAATGATATGTGATTTAGGAGATTGTTGTAGGAACAAGGGAAATAACCTTGCAAAGGGCAGTGTCAAAATATTTCACTTTTAAAGTGAGTATTTAAGCTTAAGTGTCAGGTTAAATGTGCCTATAAGAGTGTTAAAAGCCCACTTCATATCCTAGAGCACTGTTGGATATATGTACAACCTAAACCTTGTACCTTCACAAGAACCCCAGTGACCCAACGCACCTCCTCTCCACACAGCTGTGAGCAATGAGCATCCCACCCCCAACTCCTTCAGCATCGACCCACTGAATGCGTGCGTAAAAGGCAAGTTTACCGAAACCGGTTGGTTGGGCGGTACACACACATACACACACACTCACACTCACACACACTCACACACACACACTTACACACACACACACACACATACACAGACAAACACATTCGCTAGAACCGGTGGATGAACTTCAGCTGGATGATGGATTAACGCATCAGACAGATAGCAAAAACGCACTGCATACTATGAACTCCAGATGTCAATGTATTGGAAGAAAACACCCACCCACCCACGACGGAGTGACTCACAGTTTAAAGTAGTTGAATAAACGAGCGCCGGTGCGGACGGGGAGATTCTACGTGGGGTATTTGGCTTCTTTCTGGTACTTAAAGCTCTCCCAACTGTGGCTTTTATGGGGAAGAGAAGCACTGAGCTCGACCCGCCATACGGACAGACAGTTGCTGCGCGAGGCGCTGGTGCCAGATATGGATAGCGCGCGGGATACCTCTGGACGCTGGCGCGCATCTTCATAAAGTGCGACACTTCGGGAGTTGAGGAGGCCTAAAAAAAACTTCATTTGTTCTGAGTCAAAGTTGCTGACAAACGGAAGACGAACGGGACACAAGAGCTTCTTCTAAAACCAACAAGTTAATTCAGAGAAAAGAGTGTTAGAAAAGACTCCAAAGAACTTTTTTTTCCTTTTTTTTTCTTCCCCCCAAACCTTCACAGGAAGCTCTGCAAGTAGAGAAGATGCGTCAAGAGGTCGCGCGGAGATTTCAGATGCTGTTTGTGATTTGGTCCATACTTCTCTTTAGTTTGGGGACAGGGTTTCCTACCAGACACAAGAATGTTGCCCACAAGGTACGTTTTCTACAGACACTGATTATGTGTTGGCTTCTCTCTTTTTTTTCTTTTTCTTTTTCTAAGTTGAGCGAGTTATAGCAACACTTTGAATCACTAAAGTCACACCTGCCGCTCACGAAACGTAGTATCTAATTGTAGCTAATTAGCTAATGTCTGTTGTATCTTTGAAACTGTTAAGAAAGGTGTTCCTGTGTGTGTTAACTTAAGTTTCTGGTGCCTTTATTGCTTAATAGTCTTTTTTTTTAAAGAAGCTACTAATAACAATCTCAATATTATAATAGCCCTAACACTGGCAGCACTAAAAGAAAACTATACATTTAGTGCTTAACTGTTGTAGGGAAATTATGTGAATGAAATCGTGTTTATAAGTCATATTCCCAACACAACTTCTACGTTTCTTTGTTGACGTTTGTTTATTAAAATGTTAATGTGAACTAGCTTATTCAGCCATCACTCTCCATCACTTTAAATCTAAAGAGTCAGTCAATTAAATGAGCTGAAATGACAGAATGTGATTTCCTCAGCAGTGCATGTTGCTCTCTATTGTTCAGCTTCTCTCTCCATGTATAGTAAGGTTTGCCATCACTGGGCATACACTGTGCTATAATAAATCCAAACTCCTTACACACACACACACACGCTGTGCAGTGTGTGTGTGTGTGTGGTGTGTCTAAGGGAATGTTTGTGTTACACGCGGACATATTTGGATATCAAAGTCTGTTTGTGTGTGTTTGTGTCGGGGTTCAGTTTTTTGCTTTTGAACTCTCCTTCTTGTGTGGCCTCCCATGGATGCCCTATTGGGTCTCTCCCTCTCTCTCATCATGTGTCTGATTGATGTCAAAGCAAAAAAAAAAAAAAAAAAAAAAAAAGAGACAGAGAGGGGAAAAGGAGGGAGGGAAGAGGAGAGAAGGGAATGATTAGTGAGAAGGAGAAAAAAAAAAGAAAGAAAAAAATCTCACTGTGGCTTGTGTGATTGTTCGTTTCATTCACCAAAAAGGTCTGCAGTTGGTGACTCTCTGTACCTCCGGCGTGACCTGCTGGATGTGTGTCCGTAAGTGGCGGATGGAGAGGGAGAGATTAGCGGAGGAAGAGAGAAGGAGGAGGGGGCAAGCTCAGTAAAGCGGGTGCCCAGTAACGAGATGCTTATGTAACTAGAATAAGGCGAGCCCTCTGCATCTCTCACATTGGAGCTGGGGTCAAGTGTCATTCATCTGATTGTTTACATTGGCTCTTTTTTGTGTTAATGTGGAATTTCCTGTTTTTGGTTTTTTACCCCCATCTCTCAGTGAAGAGGAGAAAGAGGAGAAGGAGGAGGAGGAGAAGGAGGAGGAGGAGGATGAGGGAGGAGGGGGGGGATTTGTGTTGAAGTGGCCTCTTTCCCAAATATTGAGACCTGTTTGCACTGTCTGTTTTCTTCCCCTACCCACCACCCTCCACCCCGACCTCTACAACCTCACCCCGATTCTACCAGGCATGCATTTGTTGTCCCGTTTTTTTTTTTTTTCCATTTGCGAAAGATGGCGATCAAAGAGCGCCCATAGTTTATTGTTCTTCTGTAATGGTTTGGAAACAGCCAAGTGCAGAGGCCTTTGATATCTGCGGGCACATAAATCAGGGCTGCCACACCGCCTGCCTTCCCAGCCTGGCCCCCCACACCCGCACCAGATCCTGTCCCTACCCCTCACCTCAACCCCTGCTGCCCTCGCCCCGTCTCCCGAACCTGAATGTGTGTCACCATCAGCAGTAGCGATGACAGTAGCCCAAAATGGAACCAGTCGTTTCAATCAAGTGAAAGGAGGACACAAGGCTTTGCCAAAAGGGTGGATTTCTCAGTCATGTTTGTCTGAGGCCAGGCTGAGGTCCTCAAATGTATCCATATAGTCTCGCTGTTAAACACACTGCATGCCATCAGCCAGCGGGGCCCTTTGATCAGAAGAGCCCCACTACGGAGAGGAGGAGAGCAGGATCAGAGAGAGAACGAGGGGGAGGAAGAAAGGAGGAGGAGAGTGATATACAATGCGAAAGAATACAGGATCCAGATGTGTAACAAGACGAGATGGAGGGTGTGAAAGTATGCAGCCTCCCTCGTGACTCTGAACTTCGTGTGTCTGCGTGAGACCGTAGGTGTCAGGGCATGTGTGTGAATGTAAAGGTGTGTTTAAGCGAATATTGTGATAGGCACTGATAGGCACATTTGACAGCGATCCACTCGTGTTAATGACAGGCAAGGAAAAAGGTAAAATGGAGCATCATGCCGGAGGATTTGTTCAATTAAAGCAGGCAGTAGACAGTACCAGTCAAGCGTTTGGACACACTTCCTCATTCAAGTAAATGAGGAAGTGTGTTCAAATGTTTGACTGGTACTGTACATCAGGTGTAACAAGACAGCAGCTGAAGAGGCCTCTATGTCTCACTATACACACATTTATAGCAAGAAATAAAGGCTTAGCTCTTTTTAGGTATTATTTCTTTATAATTTCTTGCCCTAGCCTCCAAATATCACATGTTAAATTGGCCTTATCTGTGGTGAAAACTCACGATTACACAAAAAACCTGGGAGATGAGGAATAAAAATCTCTATCAGGATAAACTTAAGGCTTGTAGCATTTCATTTTCTTTCCTCTGTTATTAAACACACGTTACCTGAAAGTACAGTACCAGCCAAAAGTATGGACACACTTCCTCATACAAGTGAACAGGAAGATGTGTCCAAACTTTTGATTGGTACTGTAGGTAAACATAAAACTGTCTGGATAGACCGAATGTTTGGCATGGCAAGGAAAAATAACTATATAACTAATGTTTTAGCCAAAAACAACAGCAAAACCATCTAAAAAAAAAAGAAGAAGAAGCAAGAAATCACTTAAATACACCAAACCTATTATGATAAAATATACAACATGTATGCATACTTACTCATAAACATTGGAACATGCAACGTCTGTATGGATAGTCTTTTGAACAATGAAATTGAAAAGATATTGCAGTTTTGTGAAACAATTTGTTAAATGCAGCCCCCTGTCGGTTTAAAAAGATATTGATGTTTCTTGGCAAAAATGTGGCAAATGTGTTGCAATATTTGTAATATTTCCCTACAGTATTTGACAACAGTGTATTAAGTTACAAAGAAAAGCTGAGCTTTCCAGAAAGGTTATCTACTTGTCACCACCAGTTTATAGATATTTGGGGAGGGGGCCAACTTCTCTTCATCCATCATTTATCATGCTTGACAGGCTTTTCCTCTAAACAGGCATTATGTGTTCACATGCTTGGATTTGTCTGACCACATAACTTCTTTATGGGACAATCACAGGCAACCACTGAAAAGTACGCCCTGTTCTAGAGGCCATAACCATAAATCATCAACCGTTTGGTCATTAATCCAGACATTTCTTGTCCTCTTTAGCCCTGCAACTGCCACTGGTTTGTTCTGTGCAGACCACAAACTGGCTGTGGTCCAATCTTAAAGGCCTGTCCAGTCACATATTTGGGCCAGTTTAGCATATTCTTGATGATATAGATATGGGTGAATGGCAGACAAGGGTTCATTAGAGGCTTTGGACTTTGGTTTTGACCAACGAAGTAGACATGTGTGCTATTAGACATGAAATAGACACATGTACGCTGGAGAATCAGACCAACCAAAAAAATCAATTTTCAGCGACTCTATTCCAGATACAGTCCATATATCTACAATTCCCCAACATTATACTGTCATTTTAAACCTCAGAGATCAGTGTTTCCTCCTGTTGTCCTTCCTTCTGATGTGACTGTAAAAAGATAAGTGGTGGTCGTAGTGGCGGCAGTATGGCAGGTTCAGACACACTCGCACCAGCCCAGGGGTCCCACGCCTCCCAGGCCCTCTCATTAAAGCTAAAAGAGGATCTCTCTGGCACAGGCCCCTCTTTGTCCACGGCCTGGATGCCATGACTGTTGTGGGAAAAAAAAAAAAAAAGAGATTGAAATGAACGAAGGCTGGTTGGTCACTTGGCTGGGTAGTTGGATGCCTCAGGGACTCTCTGGAATTGCTGACCAAGCTGTGAAGTGGTAGATGTTTTCAAGGTTTCTTTCTGGAAACAGAGCACTAATTGTTTTTGTACTCACTAATAAGCCACTATAAATGATAAATCTTTTTTTTTTGTCAGTGGCCTAAAAGTCGCCAGTAACCAGATGTCTTATTTGCCCTTGTCCTTTACATGATTCAAGGTGATGTCTGCGCATAGGCCATTTGCTGCCATCTACTTTTCCTTTGATGATTCCTCTTTATAACCTCTGGATTCTTGTTAGCGGCCCAGATGAAAAACACATTATCTTACGTCTTAACTTGTTCATTCCATCAGGCTCATGGCCACCAGGTTCACAGCGGTGGGGTCCAATACGTCCCTGATGCTTTGGAGCAGCAGAACCAGGTTCAGAGTCTGTTACCCGAACCCCACAGCCACCAGAGAAGATGGTCCCATCCACAGCACCGCTCCGTCGGTGTTCTTCCACAGCCAGAGCCCGAGGAGGAGACCAAACCCTTCATACTAGATCTCAAGAACTTCCCAGACCTGGCTAATGCTGACATCAACTCACAGAACCCCAACATACAGGTGAGAGGATGAGAGGGTTCATTCAGTTTGTCTACTGTAACCATATGGTGACCAATTATTGGTAAATTATGGGTTAAATGAAAACCATTTATGAAAGGAGAACTGGTCTGTTTTGTCTTTTGTTCTACTGATTTATTTCCTTTATGCATAACAAAACCAACAATCTCTAAGTCCAATCTTAGAGACTGATTTGTGTCTTTTATTTGCTACTATTTAATCAAAGTGTAATATAGGAAAAAGTCCTCTGTAATCATAAGCATCACCCATTAAGATCTCATCATCTCCTTCTAAATTGAACCAAAAAGTTCAAAAAAGTTGTTCTGTTTAACTTATCTCAGGGCAGTTATCCTCTCCAACTCTGGCCAGTGTAATCAGGATGTGGTTAGAGGGACATAATGATGCCGGCCCATGTCTACAGCAACTGATGAAATGTTCTGATGTAGCATATAGACCAGATGTAGCATACAGTATTTCGACTAAAAGACTTGGTATACCCAGCAGAAACAAATGAAAGCGGTTCCCAATCATCATACTTCTTTCCTAACTGTGAAATTCATCTCCCAACAATTACAAAAAGATAGTTTTCCTGCGTAGTCTCCTTGTTGCCTGGTCTTCACATCAGCTAAAGCTGGCCCTTGGAAGCACTGCAGCATCTAAGATGAGTCATATAGAGGTAATGAGAGGTAGTTAACCAGAATAAATGCTCACATTCTCTCCCTGAGAGGATCGTTTAGTTGGCTGAATGCTCATGCTCACGTCTGGCTGGCTGACTTAGATCCGGGGAGTGGGTTTGCTTGCTGAAATACTCCTCCGAGGATTTGAAACGGTTGATTTCTCAAGAAGAACTTGTAACTTAACTGCTAAAACTGCACAAAATCATTGGTGGTGCTTTACTTTTTGGCAAAAGATAGCAACACTGGATAGTTCAATTGCTTGTTTAATACTTGGCCTCCAGTCACTGTTAAAGTAAGTTTGGATGATCAATTGTCCTACAATATGGAGTCTTGGTTTGCTAGTTTAAACTTTTAGAAGAAAGTTGATATTTATTTCACATTCATACAGACTCCTCTCTCTGTCTATGTAGGTAACCATTGAGGTGGTGGATGACCCTCAGATGGAGGTAGAGATGGACCTGGCCAAGGAAAAAGATTGGCTACCCTCCTCTTCCTCCTCCCCCTCTTCCACAGTAGATTGGCTCGGAGGCAAGAAGCTTTTCTGGCCGCTTTTCTGGAGTTACACCGATGCTGATTCCAGCGAGGACAGCAACAGCCGGTCAGGCGTGGAGGAAACTGGCGAGGACGAGGAGGACGAAGATTACTCTCTGGATTACGGCAGCGAGGAGCCCTTACCCAGTGGAGTAGGCGGAGACTGGGATAGTCGTTGGAACGAAGGCTTGGATCCAATGCAGAGCTACTATGGTATGTTTTGCCAAGTGGTACACTGACTGTCTGCTGGTGCAGCCACACAAACACAGCTCGTTTTAGACATGACTTCATCAAACTGATTACAGCTTTTTTTTTTTTTTTTTTTTTTAAATGACCAAAATTTATCTTCTGAGTTTTACTGATGTAGGGATGAAGAAATGTAAAAAGGGGAAGTATGGAAATGCAATCACTGAATTTCTCAAGTCATAAAAGAGAAAGGGATTACGGGAAACTCAAAGGTAAGCGAGACAGAGAAGGAGGAGAGGGAGGACGGCAGAGTGGTTTAGGAAGGCTGCATGATAGACTGTCTTCACAGTCAGAGAGAACCAAACGATGCCAGTATGCGAGGCAGTTTGAGCACTCGACCATCAGGACATTGTGGGTTATAGGCACTTTGAAGTCGACACTGGTCGTGCTGGTCGCAGAGGCCTGCCTTTTGAAGATGGGTCCGATGCGCTCGCTAATGGCAGCGTGAGGCCGGCACTGTTCTCTGGGACAAAACAGCCCTCTGCTTGTGGACAATTAGAGGGCAGATTGGGAACACAGAATGACAGGGGCCATTCGGCCGGCCCTTTCATCCTTCCCCGGGACCCCATGGGCCCCCCCAGACCCTGGCGGCCCTCACTGCCCTCTGCGGCTCGGCCTTTTGAGCCAGTTCAAGAATTTCGGGGGGCTTTCAGGGTTCTGCATAACTTTTACAGCTCTCTTTCCCCTCTTAATTCTGCCTTCCTCTGGTGGGAAAACTGCTGTGTCTCAGCTTGCACAGACCACTTATTCAGTGGTAAAAATAGTAAATAATGAGAGAGGAAAAGGGAAGGTGTACAAAGTGAAAGAAAGGGAGAGAAGGCAGAAAAGAGAGATAGAAAAAGAAAGAAGGAAAGAAAGAGAAAAAGTTTGATGGGCTGGGCATCGGGTAGGCCAATGTGCAGACCAGAGTTCTATTGCAGATCAGAGTGCAGTCATGAGCTTACCACAGCCTAAAGCCTTCATTCTTCAAAGAAATTTCCCATAGAAACAAATCCGTGCAAAATAGATCTATTTGTTTTTTCCAAGGTTTTGAAGTCAGACCTCTACTGTCATAGCAAAATCTCATAATATCATAGCAGGTGTCTAAACCCTGGATAGTTTTACTCTTAAACCTTTCCCTTATCCATGTGACAACACATCGACTTTATCTGTTTAAGTGCTGTGCATGTAGACGAGCCAGCAAAGGGCAACAATGCCTATTAAGTGGTCACATCTAAAGACTCAGTGAACATAAATCAAGGATGTCTGCCTTAGCTTCTTCTTGTAATTAAGACTCTCCTGAGACCTCATTCCCGTATGGCCACATGGCGAGTTGGCAGCGCCCACAAAGTAAAATTGGGTGCTCGCTACACCCAAGCTGGTATTTCTGCACCCACCTCGCCTTTAATCAAGAATGACTTGTTTTCAGTGCTATTAACACCACAAGGAAACATGGTGCGGAGGCGGACAGCCGCAGCACAGCCTCTCTCGCTCTCTAATTTCACTGAAGCCTTCTTAAAAAGAATATGGGTTTGCATGGGGAAGGTTAGACCAGGAGAAAATTGTCATTTGTATGGACTGAGAGAGTCCAGAGACTTTGAAAGCTTGTTCTGGATTAGAATGTGCTGAGTTCGCTTCAACACAAAACTCCAAAGTGTTTTTGTTCTTTTATTTGCTGGGTTTTCCCCTTGTGTTCATAATCCCAGTCAACCCTTTGAAGCTGAGTCTTTTTAGCTTGTTAAATAAACTACATACCTGTGTCTGAAAGCACTGTGTAGAGCTCCTGTAACTGTAAATTTGTTTCCATGCTTTCATTATGTAATCCTCTCATAATCTCTCTGATACTTTTTTTTTTTTTGCAATCTGTAAATTATCGTGTGCTTTCATCTTCATAAAATCTGACAATTTTTCATTGTAGTGCAAAGTAAGCTTTGATCCATATGAAATATAGAGCACAAGCTAAGGCTGAGTTTGTGTGTCTGGTTTTTGTTCCCACAGAGAAAGAGACAGATGAGTGGACTCCCTGGTCTCCCTGCTCAGTGACATGTGGACACGGTGAGAGGAAGAGGACCAAGTCCTGTGGCTACTCCTGCACTCTGACAGAAGCCTCAAAGTGTGACCTGGAGCCTTGTCCAGGTGAGATTATACTTCCGTTTTAAGAAATAAAAACACCAAACAAAGACTTCTTTTGTGTTTTTGGGATTCTCCCGTCCCAGCTGGTTTTTAATCTACAGCTTATGTGCCACTTTCATCTTTGCAGGTGATGTCAACACAGTGGTAGAGCCCTTCCCTTTCGAGATGGAGAATGGCACAGAGCCATTTGGGACAGGTGAGTGTTTATTATTGAAAGTTCTCCATAATATCTTAGATTAGCTGCCAGGACCAAAAATATTTGAAGCCATTAATGGCCATGACAACCAACAAGTTTATATGGTATTGCTGTTGTCTTTCCAATAGATGTGGACAGCTGTGAGAAGTGGCTCAACTGTAAGAGTGAGTTCCTCCAGAGGTACCTCCACCAGGTCTTGGCGGAGCTGCCCAGCTGCCCCTGCTCCTACCCCTCTGAAGTGGGGTACACTGTGGTCAGCGTCTACGATGAGACTCATGGCCAGCCGTTCCGCTGGCGTGATGCCAGTGGCCCCAAGGAGCGCCTGGACATCTACAAGCCATCAGCACGTAGCTGCATCCGCTCGGCTCTTTCTGGCGACTCGTCCACTCTCGCGGCGCAGCACTGTTGTTACGATGATCGCGGGCGGCTGATCACGCGGGGAAAAGGCGCAGGCACGCCTAACCTGATCAGCACTGAGTTCTCACCTGAGCTGCACTTCAAAGTGGATGTGCTGCCTTGGATCCTGTGCAAGGGAGACTGGAGTCGCTTCCACGCAGTGCGGCCACCCAATAACGGGCTGAGCTGCCCAGAAAACCCCCACGAAGACGTGTTCATGAATGAACTGGAGGAGGCCAGGGAGTACTGAGGACTACAGCCAAAACTACCACTTCACTCCGAGAGTCAGAGGACCTAATTTGAGAGGAGACTGCCTACCTTAAAAGTCATGTAATATTATGTCTAAAGCATGCATCAGCCATTTACCATGCATTAATGACTCAGCGGAAATGCACATTTGTGATTGGGAGTTTTGTGGGGTTTAAGAATGATGGTGAAGTGTGGCTGTCTCAAGTTAGGATTTGGCACAGTGCCCTGCTATCAGGCTCGACTGAACCCGAACTGAATTACATGAATGGAAAAAAAATGCAGTGTTCTCCCATTGCTTTCCAACCTGTTACACATCTGGCATGACATCAAGCTCTCTCTCTTCATATTCAGTACACTCTCCTGGGTGCGTGTAAGCATGATGTCTACCTACTGGCTTTTTTGGTGGTGTCCTGGAGTGCTTGTGAATGACAAAAGCAACAAATGGTAAACATCCTGATCATGCTTCTTGTAGGTTTTACAGTAGGAAATGTATGAATATGGGCTGGCTATTTTGATGAAACAAACAAATGTATGGGCAGAGTCCAACAGATGAATATCCCAACAATGCTGCTACAATATAAGATCCTTCAGGTTTTAAAAAAGGTATCAAGGGGAACAAGACGACAGGAGATCAGTAGACCCTAAAGATGCCACATGCAGTAACAGTAATGTACATTTCAGTCAATCCTTTGGGGACACTACAATTAGCAATGTTACAAGAATTTGAAATCTAAACCAGAGAGGTAAGCTAAAAGGCTTTGAAACATTCTATTGTCATTATTGAGTTAGTGAGAATCATGACAATAGCCTTTAGGCAGTAATGATACAGGAACAGCACATTTGATTTCAAATGTTTTGTCACACAGATTGACTTCATGTGTTTCCTCACATTTTCACAGCCAGGAAAATATATAATCTGGGTGCCAAAGAGTTAAAAATCAGACTGTTGGTGCCTGTGCAAATCCAGCCTCCTAAGTCTCTACGGTGCAAATGTAGGAAAGAAAAAGTTCTACAGTGAGTAGATTGTGCTCATAGATGTGTCTCTACAATGTTCTCAGGGGGACTAACTGACCATGATGATAAAAAAAAACATTTGTTCATTTACCTCGACGGCGGAGCACTATTGGACCTAGTACAAAGTGTATTGGGGTAAAGATTAGTAGACGGGTATCAGGAGTGTAATCCAGATTGGAAATTGATGAACAGATAATGCTTTTTGTGCAGTTTCAAAAAGCAGTTGGGAACCCTTATAACTGAATAGTTGTTGATGCATTGTGTGCGATGTCATTGCTGTTTAAGCTGTTGGCTTAAGGTCTTTGGGTTTATGTATAGAACGTGATTAGATAGAAAGGGCATTCCTACTCACATAAACATTCTCGAGAGGTCGTGCCGCGGCCTTATTCTAGCTAACATAAGAGTATTGGAAGTAGTCGCCATTACCAAATATTTCATCAGTAGGGTGTAGACCATAAGATTTGAAACAAAGCTAATCCCCATGACAGTTTATCAAACAGTCAGTGGCAGTAATCTGAATTCTACTTATAAATATCCTAATATCGCAGGACTTGCCCTTTCTGTCCAATCAAATTCTATGGATGTTCGCTCCAAACCTTTTTTTTTTTTCAGGAATTCTGCTTCCAGATGTGTACATGCGAACACGCATTTACATTTTGGAATCACCGATTTTAAAGGAAGGCACTTTATTTAAGGTTTATATACAAAAGATTTATCAAAATGTACTCATGTTTGCCATTTGTTAATGATAGTGTTATTGTGAAGGGAAACTCGCCAGAAATGGTGCATTGTTCTATGAAAGTGCATATATCAAGTGTTCTGTTGAGAAAAAAAAGCATGATCTTTTTGTGATTTCTAAATCTAGTATTACATATATGGTGTTGTACAGTATTTATTTGTCTGTTCTCTTTTTTTAAGTTTACTGAAGCTTTGAAATGACTCTATACTCAACATGGTGCACTAATCGGACTGAGAAATGAAGGCACCCAATATCAAAAGGGAAACCACTTGCCTCATATCACTTCATACAGCAACATCAAGTGTTTGTGTTTCATTCTATGTTGTACTGCAGTGCTCTATGAATATGTTGTTGCAATTATGCTGAAGAAATATATAAAGACTTTGCATTCATCATCTGACTTTTTTTTTATTGTCATTCCTTTTTCCCGCACTTTAACTACCGTGTAGTAGAGCTAAGCAAAGCATAAGTAGAGCAACATTCCTGACACACCTTTCCTCTCCAACAAGACAAGTAGCAACATTCTCATCTAACTCAAGCTAGAGAGAGAATACGTTGGGGGAAAAAAAAATGTTGAAAAACTGTTCCTCTGCATGTTGTTTATTCCCTCGTAACAGTTGAAAACAAGTCAGACTATTAAAAGTGGAGCGGTGTGTATTAAGTGTCCACACACAGCTGAGCTAGTGTAAACTGTGCTAAACAGTTTAATAATCTGTAACTAACAGATTGTGGTTTTGTGTGTTAGTGTCTGCTTTTATGAGAAGCAACGGGAATGTGACTGTACTATTTTTTTTAATCCAAATTATCATTTCCACATTCAAAAGATCCCGAACCGAGCAATGACAGGATTCAATCAGCTATCACGGATGAGTTCTCTTGGTAGTGCATGGAAGCAGCATGTGCAGTCGCTGTTTGGACTAACAGCATCAAACGTTTTCCTCAGTTTACTCTGCTTTATCGTCTGTGTGTTCTCGGTCTAACAGTGGTTTTCTTTATAGGTTGAACTCACATCTAAAAGTCAAAAGTCGCACTAACATTTTCTGCCAGACTTCTAAACAGTCAGCCGCAGCCTTTTCAAACCATGCGTGTGTCAGGATTAAAAAAACGTGTTGTACGCTGTTTCTTCCAGACAGTGATTGACAAGACTGTTACATTTTACATGAGTGGGATTCTCAGTTCTGGTGTGAGTCCCAATTTCGACGTCCAAGCAAGAACAAGATGCCTGTCAGTATTGGCTATAAATTCCTTTAGGTTTTGGATCCAGTAAAGAAAAGCTATGGAAACGATGGAAATCAAAATTATGTTAAGTGTTTCCACCCAACTAGTCAGACAGTAAATGTATGATAAATTTAACCTCATAAGACCCTACATGTCTCAGCTAACAGTTATATATCTCCAATGTGGTTTCTAGGTTGATCTCTTCCTAACATCATGATGTCTGACGCTATACTCTTTCCAAAGGATTAAATAACATTGAGATTAAAAGTTCAAAGGTCAGGGTAATGCAAATCCATAGGCTTAGGCAATCCAAATACTCCTCTTATATACTCTAATTCCTGTAGGTCATGATGCCTATACTTCACTTGCTGCTCTCATTGACCCAAGAGAGAGAGAGGGAGGGGGAAAAAAGCATGGTTATGCATTTACAGTAGAACATTAGGTCTAAAGTGGGACACAATTAGCAGAGGATGTACTAATGTTAGGCGCATATGCAAGGAGATACTTAGAAACCCATCAATTCATCTCTCTGGTGTGTATCCGCTGCGGAATGAACGATAAGGAGCTTGGTAGGTCTACTGTGGTCCTCCAGTGATTCCTAAGTTGACTGCAGATGAGTGCTGCATGGAGAGAAGCCAGACACATGTTGACCACATTGCTGCCGCAGAATAACAGATAAATAACCGCAGATGTGTAGACAGAGGAGAAAGCAGAAAGAGGGAAAACAGAGGAGGGTGAAAGGGAGAGGAAAAAGAACATAAAAGAGAGGGGAGGTTTCAAAACGTTGTGGCTAAAAGATGTTATCTGAAATATTGAATGAAGCAAGAGTTCCCAGGCGGAGGCATTTAAGAAAAACGAGTGAATACACTTGACAGCTTATGGAGGTCATGTGCATCATGTCACTGAGGGAGTACGCTGTGGTTACACAGAAGTTCAAGCTGACCGAAATCATTGTATTTCAATTTAGCGTGAATTATTTCACGCAGAAAAATGTGAAAAGACCGGATCGCAATCCGACAGCATCCACGCGCATTCCACCATGCACCTACATGTTTGTCTGTGAACGTGTGTGTGATGTGATTCATTCCTTTAGTTATAGCGCTGGTGGCCCAGGCCTGGTGCCAGAGCTTGGTGGTTACAGATCTGTTTACTTTTGTAGGCTGGCAGGAACATGAGATTTCCTCTGGGTGTACTGCGGCTGGTCGACCTGCAAACAGCATGGCCCTTCAAGTCGCTCGCAGTTCCCGTTACAGGCTGCCTTGTCCCCAACCTCCCCCTGCGGATCATTTGTGACGAGGGTAACCCCGTGCAAACAAACATACCCTAGCTGCAGAGACTGACAAGGGTTCAGCCAGGGACACACAAACAAACACACACACACACACACATGCTGCATTAATGCTAACAAACATATTCTTGTCTGTGCACACAAACCCACGCGCATACTTCAGCTGCTCTACCTACAGGATTTATAAAAATGCCAGTGGATCTTAGAATCTTACGGATTATGTGGAGTTTGACTTAAACCCATTCCTTGCCTAGTTTGACACAGAGGGAGGCCTTGTTCTGAGATGATAAACAAGACTAATCTCAAAATGAAGCCTCTACTCATTAAGAGGCAGAAATCTCAAGAGTTATTGAGCATGAACACCAAAATTGTGAGAGTGTATTTTCACTTTTTTTGCACCCTTTTTTCCCCCAGTTGCAGGTGATATTTTGTGGAAAAAGTAACAAAACAAAGCCATGCTAGCAGCACTGGGAGGCTGTACACAGGCACAGCGGCGCTAAATGCTAACGTCAGCGTTCTAACATTCTCTACAATTAAAATGTTAACATGCTGATGTTTAGCAGGTATAACGTTAACCAGGTACAGTCAATCGGAGGAAGTTTTGACCTGAGGAAAAGTTGAGGGATCACCACAATTGATTCACCCTGGACGTCTGTACCAAATTTCACAGCAGCTGCATGGAAAACTCAAGGGTATAACCAAGTCGTCTAGGAACCATGAACGTCTGTACAACATTTTGTGGGCAATTTATTCAACAGTTGTCAAGATATTACAGTCTGGACCAAAGTGGTGGACCAACTGACTGACAGACAGTTGGACAATATCATGCCTAGCGTGGATAAAAATATGTTAAATGTATCAAAACTATGAGTGTGTACATTGTTGCCTGACAATCACTTGCAGGGACTGATACATTTAAAAGCACAAGAACACATTGAGACTTGTGTTTCATGATGTCTAGTGTCAAGATGTGCTTTCCTCTAATATGTTACATGCTCTTCAATCTTGCAGACCGAGGGCAGGCAAATTGTTTTATCAAGCTAGAACAATATTCAGCACGATAATCCCAACGCTGGACATCAATATCCTCAGAGAAGTCTGAATAACTGACATTCTTTGGATGAACCAGACTCTACAAACTTTTGTTTGTTTACTCATGTCCAGTGGGAGTCTTAATTTTCTCCCTCTTTCTCTCTCTCTCTCTCTCTGGCTCTCTCTCTCTCTCTCTCTCTCTCTGTTGATAATATAATCAAAAGAGCAGCCAACACAATACCTTTGGACATGAGAGGGGCCTGCAGATCCAGTAGTACTGAGGCGGCAGACAGCCAGCCATAACAACATCAAACAGCCCCTAGCCTCCAGCGTTTACACAGAGCCAAGACCCTGGACCAAAAATATGATTGCTCGTTCTTTTTAAGATAAGAATGCAGACAAGCTTGAAGGTTATTGCGAACAATATGTACAGGTATGAAGTGGCCATAGTGCTAGAAATGGCCGGATTGTTGCAAACAAGTAGGAAAGAAAGTGATATTTTAGCTCAAATGAGGTTTCTTGTAAGACTTAGATCAGAATGCGAGATTTTTGTCTTGCAAGGGAATGATGAAAACAAAAATGGATGCTGTTCTCATTTAAATGTGCAATATATGTGATGGTTTTGGACATCAGAACACATCCTAATCAAATGGATTATTTCCATGGTCAGTTTACAGTTTATTCCCTCAGAGAGAAAAAAAAAGCAGAGATGAGAAAACACCAGGAACTTCAGAAACTGACATGGAGCACCCCCTTCTGGTAACCATCAGTAAATACACAGGCCCCAATCTGTGCTTTGCATCTTAATATTTTTGCCTTTACTTTCTGATATTACAGCAAATGGCCAAACATCTGTTTATCATCTAACTGAGACTGACGCTACTTTATATTTGAGAAATTCAGTGGAGATTTATTTACCCCATTTTTGACAAATGTATCTGCTTTTGTTCATCAGTTGAAGCCAACAGAGCCCATTTTTTTCGGTCTTCTGCAGTCTTGAGTCACAAAGCTTTGTTATCAGTTGATTTGAGGAATTAAATAATAGCATAAACACAAACTCCCGATTGTCCTAGAAATCATTATTCTACTTTCAGTGTTCCTGTCCCAGTGCCTTGTGAAAAATGCAATAAATGCATTTTCACACAAAGGCGGTTAAGTGTAGTTTTTTTCATTGCCTCTTATTTCGTGTTAGTTATCCCGCTCCACACACACTATAACTCTGAAAAAGCTATTAACAGCTTGGTTTACCATGTAAAAGTTATGCTATAGTGTGTGTGTATATCACCACCAACGGGGCTGATTTGGATCAGTCTAATATATTTGTTAAGGAGGTGACTGTGTAAGAGGAAACTGGCTTTATCTGTTAGAATGACAGACCTAAATTATTATTTTTATTATCTGGATCACTATGTTTAACCCACAAAACAGGATGCTGTACAGACTAATGCGTCATGTAATCTAAGATGTAGTGCATCAGAGGCAATCAATTTAAGAATAACACATAAAGGGCACAACATAGTTGTTTCTATATCAGATCTTGTGCCTTTTAATGCTTACTTAGTCACAGCCTTTTAGCCCCCCCTCCCCTTTTTTTTTTTAGCACTACGGAATGTGTTTAATGATCAGCCAATATATTTACACAGGCAAACATAAGTGCACATTTGATTCACAATCTCCATCTGCATCACTTAACAGATCACTGCTCTATGCATTTCTTTATTTAACCTATGTGAGATTCAGTGTTGACTCAAACAATTACCCTGTTACTGCAACGCTCCTGGAGATGGGTGCAATTGTATAAGCAGCGTGAGGGTTTCCCGCTTCACCAGTTGAAGTGTAAACAGGCGGCATCTGATGTGTAAAGCGTATCTATCTACGTAGTTCTACGCTCTGGTTGGCAATACTGATCCTATTTTCAGTCATGGAGGAGTTCCCTCATGCTTCCATGCTGAAAGTCATGAGTGAGATGAACTCTGAAGTGGGAGGAAGTACATATTTATTCAAAGTTTTTAAAGTTGTGAAAACTCTTATTCACCCCTGCAACACATTATTATTCAGTGGGTGCATGCCTCATAGTCCTAATAATGCTTCATTAATTATTTGGGACTTCAAAAGGCAGTAGATTGTGTATTCCTGACGCATTTTCTCATTTTGTCATTATGTACAACATATCTCATGTTTGCTCAGTTGACATTTTATGTAAATGAAATGTCTGCAACTGAAAAAAATCCTATTTCCTCCTTTTTATGATTATAACTGCTTCAAACTCTGCATTTTCTATTGCCATTATAATAGCTATCCTCAGTATTTTTTTTGTTGGTGATGTGACTGTAGTAACCTCTTAAAAGCATTGCTTTAACAACCCAAGAAAATGTCTATTCTGTACTATAGAAGCTGTGGCTAACAGTTATGTTGTTACCTTTTTGGTTGTAAAGGCTAGTAAGCTAAAGCTGTGTGACATTAGCTGGCTAATAAGTGATCGCAGATGTATTGATTATAGCATTTTTTTTTTCTTTTTACAAATTTTCAGCAGTATTATCATCGATTACCGAAGAGAAGGCCCATAAGAAAGACATTTGCAGGACTAGAACTCACGTCTCAGAGTGAAAAACATTCACCCGGCATCAGGCCCCAGCGAGGATCGAACTCGCGACCCCTGGTTTACAAGACCAGTGCTCTAACCACTGAGCTATGGAGCCTGTTCCGTCAAAATCAGCTGTGCAGAAAGAATTTCAAGCTGTCAAAGGTGATAATGAAACGCTGACGTAGTTAATACACCGGAACTTAACTAAACCTTGATTTGACTTTTCATTTCACCGAGGACCTGCTAACCACCATGACACAGTCTGTGTAACTTTCCTCGCCAAAATGGCAGTTTTCCACGTATTTTTAAGCTGGGCTGCTCAAGCGCTTTTAGTTCTTCTCTTTCTGGTTTTCATAGCTTTTCTCGGTTATTGTCTGTATATCCAACACATTCATATGAAATATGACCACATACCTGGGCCACCGAGAGACAGGTGAGTAAAGGGTGTCGTTATTTTAACTTCACTTTATTAGCTAACGTATCTAACACTGAAACTTTTTTGTTTTTTTCCCCTCCCATAGCTTTTTCTTCGGACATTCACCAGCATTTTGGAGGGTAATGAAAAGTGGAGGAAATATACACGATACATTTCTGGAGTGGTAAGCTCAGTCAATGATATATACAGTTAACGTAGTTTAATTTCGATAACTGTTTCTCCTTTGTCGATATATGTTGTCTGTGTCCAAGTAGTTAATTTCGTGACTACACGTCTTTATATGATAAATATATTTGTTATATATATTTAGTGGTTATTGTGTCGGTTTGGGTAGAGAATTTCACGTGTAACACTAATAAGTTACACATGTTGTTTACAGGTCGGAGACTTACGGAGATGTTTACAAGATCAATCTTCTGCATTTCGTTTTAATCGGCACTACCTGTCCAGAGACGACCAAGGTAAACGTTTCCCTTTACAAAAGTATTTGTGCGACGTTAGCCAGCAGTTACACAAGCATTGCACAATAAACAGTTTAAAAACGCACCATTGACCTGCTTTGCTCTAAGTCCTCGCCAAAAATGGCCTTTCAGTGCCAGCTATTGTGCTTTTTGGAGAAAATGTCCTGGCAATATTGTACAAACTTTTTAATACTTCCTCTTTTGGCGCTTCCGGCTTTAGGAAATCTTGATGTCCCCGAAGTACCCCAAAGATAAATTTCTCTACAAGCGACTCTTCAACCTGTTTGGTGACAGGTAACTTATCATATGAGCTTTTTTTTTTTTTTTCTTTCTTTATTTTTTTTTACACTACCTACATCTAAATAATGCATATAAGATGTATTCACATGAGCCGTGGAGGATTTAACAATAAGAGGAGGATTAGGAACATGTTGAGTGAAAATGGTATAAAGAGCTGTCTTGGCATATTTGTCTGTCATGTCAGACTTTACTGGTTCATTTCACTGTTTCCTCACGTCCAATCATTAACAATCTTAATGAAATTATTTAGACTCATGTCTCTCTTCAAGGTTCTTAGGTAATGGCCTGGTAACAGCACAGGACCATGAGCAGTGGTATAAACAGCGCCGGATCATGGACCCCGCCTTCAGCAGCTTGTGAGTTATTTACATTTCATAGAACAGGAAAGGTGAGATCAGTATCTCCTCACGTTTACTCTCCAACCTATATCCTGTGCTTACCATTCACTGCAGATTTTGGTCAGATTGTCAATTCTTTTTGCTCTTTGTGCAACATCATCCCAATTCTTAATCTCTGTGGAGGTTTGCAGGTATGACTATGCTATTCCATCGTCTAAAACTACCATTAATTCCAGGTATTTGCGAGGTCTAATGGGCAACTTCAATGACGGGGCAGAGAAACTGATGAATAAACTTACAGAAGTTGCTGATGAAAAAACAGAGGCCAAAATGCTCGACCTTGTCAACTGTGTCACCCTAGATGTTATTACCAAGGTATTGTGTCATAGTCTGTTTTGACTTTTCATCTCAGTTCATCAAATGCTTTAACTTTCTCAGTATATATGCATGTTTCTTTTCTTGATAACTTCCAGGTTGCTTTTGGTGTGGATTTAGACCTGCTGAAGAATAATAATGATTCACTTTTCCCTAAAGCCATTGAGATGTGTCTAAAAGGGATGGTGTTCTATGTCCGGGACATCTTATTTGAGGTATGACTTTATGCCTGGTTAATGTGTAGTTTGTATGTGTATGTGTATGCCGCGTAAACGCCGTTGCGGCATCTTAAAAATCCATCCAATCCATTTCCAGTTCAACCCAATGAACAGACCGTTTATTAATGAAGTGAGGAAAGCGTGCCACCTGCTGCGTACAACCGGAGCTCAGTGGATCCAGGAAAGAAAGACTGCCATGCATAACGGCGATGACGTCCCCAAGGATATCCTCACACAAATCATCAAAAGTGCTGGCAAAGGTTACAGTCCTTTTAAGTTCAGATTTGATCAGATAAGTACAAAGTTTAAACATCCCTGTGTTGTAACAGGGTTGTAACAGGGTTGACATTGTATGGTCTGGATTAGAGTTTTTATCTTTATCTGTGGAGAATAGTATAACAATGAAACACCTATAAAATAAAAGCATCCTCATCTCAACATGTGCATCATTAACTTTATCATTAAAATTTAAGCTACCACCTGTTCAATCAGATACAGTAGATGAGGTATATAAATAGGTGATATGTCAGTTAATTTGCATTTTTAAATGAGGCGAACGTTCAATCCAGCATGTTGAATCAAATTGTTCAGTCTCTTTTTCTCACTATTTCAGAGGAAAGCATGACTAAAGAAGATGAAGAGTTAATGGTGGACAACTTTGTGACGTTCTTCATTGCTGGTGAGACTATGTTGACAGTTTTTCAGTGTGTAGTTATCTGTGTGTACATGTGCAGTTTGATATAATAGAGTTTTCAGTAAAACAGTTCATCCAAGGGTCTGTTGACTACTATTATTGATCCTATTAAGGGTAGGAAGGAAGGTTTGTATTTGGGTGAGCTATAGTTGGTATTTTCACTTTTTCTCATCCCTTAAGCCCCACTTGGTTTAGAGTTCAAATATGTGGGATAAAAAAATGGGGAATTTCTTTTTAGGAACACTTCAGTCGTTTAGTATTGCACTTCTAGAAAGTTAGGGGACTCAAAAGAGACACAACAGTAAAAATTATAGCAGTGGAGGCTGAGATATCCTGACTTTTAGTCCCTTGTAAGAGTTAAGATTACAAAATGCTGGAACCTACATTTCCCATCATGCAACTCAGTAGCTTCTTTCATTATACCTGCCCTGACTCCTAAATGCTCATTTCTTCCCAACCACACACCTTCACGTTGTATTACAGGCAAGTCTCTAACATAAAACCTAGACAACTCAGATGATGGTTTTTAAGCCCCCTCCAAACATTATACAACTGTTTTCAAAGGCTAAGTAGCACTCCTTGTGATAAGTAAACTAAACTTTGTGTGTAAAATTTGTTTTGAAAATGTTTTGATGTCACATTGCTCCATTTGAAGGATTAATTTTTTTTTTTGCCATTTGTAACATTTTAGGGCAAGAAACTACAGCTAATCAACTGGCTTTTTGCATCATGGAACTGGCAAGACACCCAGATATACTGGAGAAGTAAGAACTATTGCAGTGAGAACAGTTTCACATTATTTTTGTAGCACAACAATGTCTTCAGTAGTGCTTTATTCATCAGAGTGAAGAAAGAGGTGGATGATGTCATTGGGATGAAACAGGACATAACCTATGATGACCTCGGGAAACTGGTCTACCTCGGACAGGTAAGTGTTATTTCTTTTTGGAGGTTTCCTTGATCATTCGTTCACTCACTCTCTGGTATTTTGAAGAATGGCACCACCTGCAGATGACTTGCTAAACCAGGATCTTTCGCTTGCCTCATGTCTGCTTGATCCTAATTCATTTTCCAAAGTAATTGACTCAAGATGCTCACACTATAACCTTCCCCCAGGTGCTAAAAGAGACGCTGAGGATTTACCCGACGGCTCCAGGCACATCTCGTGATGTACATGAAGACATCGTCATTGATGGTATCCACATACCTGGAGGAGTCACCTGTTTTGTGAGTCATTTACTTCTGAATGTGGTTGTACCTCTAAAGCAGGATGTACATGTCAGAACCAAAAAATGTTGTATAGTGTTTTCTGTTTTATATACATAAGGGACAGTTATACCTATCATTTACTTCATTCACTTTTTTTTGGAATACAGATATAAACAATACTTACTATTAAGATGTTTAATAAGTTATTTTGAAACTCAGCTGAGCTCCTACGTGTGTGGGAGAATGGACAGATTCTTCAAGGACCCATTAAAATTTGATCCAGACCGATTTCACCCAGATGCTCCCAAGTAAGTAACATAGAAACCTATGATTTTCACTTAATGATATATTATATTTTTAGTCCTCTCATGTTGAAGAAAAACAGTTTGTATTAACTGCCTTCTTATCTGTTTTGCAAGGCCTTATTACTGTTACTACCCCTTTGCCCTCGGCCCGCGCTCATGCCTGGGACAGAACTTTGCTCAGGTGGGTGGTGACATAAAGAGTCATAAATATTCAAATCTCTGACAGCACACTGAATTAACCCAATGGTTTTCGGGATGTTTTTACAGATGGAGGCTAAAGTGGTAATGGCCAAGTTTCTCCAGAGGTTCGACTTCAGCCTGATTCCGGGACAGACCTTTGACATCCTGGACAACGCCACTCTCAGGCCAAAGAGTGGAGTGATGTGCTTGATCAATCACAGAAACCACTGACAAAAACAAATAGTCATGCAGTACCATAAAATGAGAAGAAACCATAACAATACCTTGGCTTAATGTTTGCAGGTCTGTACTCCTGTCCTTTGTAAAGAAAATAGTCTGTGCAATACATGTTTTAAAGGATTATACAATATATTCAAATGAAATTATGATGATTGCACATTTAAACTTGTGGCTCTTTAGCTCTCTGTAATTTCTCTTCTATACCAACTGAGACATGAAACGTGTTTTGTGCCTGTTAACTCTTATATTAAAATGCTGAATATCCTATTTTTACACAAATGATGAAAATGAAAATGTATTAACATCACAGGTACTTTCATTGATGCAGAAGAACTTTTATATTGTGTTTGTTTAATATAATGATGATTAATATAATGCCTGAAAGACTTCATTTTATTTCTTGCCCAGTGTGCTGAGCAGTGATTTTTATCTTCTCAACCTGTTGTGTCTTTGTGTACTAATGACAATATACACAGGGGGGCGCTATGACTTTGCAAAGAAATCTCCAAGGCACCTGTTAAACTACTGCTGTTTTCAGGATCAAAAGTTGTTCACCTGAACATACTTGATCATATCAGGCATCATATTCTGTTGTAAGAAAAGGATATTAAGAGGTGAATAAGGTTGTGGTTGAATGCTAGTATAATTTTTTAGGGGTTTTTTCTCTTTTAAACAATTAGTACAATTAGTAGTTTACAAATACATGTCTAACTGTAAGAGTTTATGAATATGAAAATCTAAATACACTACTTCAAACTGCATTAATGTGTGTTTTATAAATGTAATAATGGAATTTTTTAAGAAATAAATGTCCTAACTATAATCTAATGCACCTAAAATATTAATGTGAATGATTAATAAACGTTTTCCCCAGTGCTGAACTTGTCTTACTGTTCCTTTAAGAGGGCTGAGCCTTTGCCTTGTTGAGGCTTCAGCGCACTTTTCATCTACCTGCTGCCCACTCCTCTCCTACGTCTTGATTGGCCGTCTTGGCCGCAATCCTCTTGAATGATTTCAAACCCGAGTGTTTGGACAAGGAGGAGGGGGGTCCGCTGCTAAATCCGGGCTAGCTGGGGTGGAAAAAGCTTGAATCCTACCGTCCACCGACACACCGCCTCAGCAAAGAGGCTTCATACGAGGAGCGTTGTTGACGGTGAAACGCACCGCTGCTGAAAAAAGTAGGGTTTTTAAAAAATATATGTATGTAGAGAGAGAGGTGGCGCATTTACTTTAATGTTCACCTTTTTTTTTTGAAAGCGTTAAATAAGATTTAATTCTCATTTAAATTCCTCGCGTTTTATGTTTTCCATCATTTTGAATGGAGCGATGTCCAGCGGAGACGGCGCACATTGCGATGGGACGCGGTGTGTTGTGTTGACAGGACTCGGCATCGGCTACCAGGACCTGATTGAAAATTATTGGTAATCGATTTAAAAAAAAAAAGAAAACAATCATGTGCTTTCGTTATTGACGGAATGTGAGTAGCAGCACTTGTTTCCCAGATCCATAAAGGATTTTCCTTTTGAAAGATTACTGAGGGTATTCAGTTCATGCACAGGTTGCGTTAGCATCACATTTATATAAATATATATTTTTTTGCTGTTTTATTATCGGCTTGTGAAAGAGGAGAAGTGATAAAATAGTACGATACTTTCATACTTTGAACAATGTATTCGTATTTTAACACCATCCCGCAATTGAGGCTTGGTTAATTGAGTTTTGACAGTTAATTGCAAGCCACCGTTTTAAACGAACAGACTCACAGCCAGAGCAGTCATGGCTAAAAATCCGTCCGAGGGACCGAGGGATGACCTGAGCCAGCTGACGGACGAGGAGCTGCTGAGGTGCAGCAAAGAGGAGCTGGTCCGGAGATTAAGGAGGGTTGACAGCGAGAAAATGAACTTGATGATCGAGCATGGCAACATGATGAAAGACATCAACCGCCGGCTGCAGGTGCACCTGCACGAAATCCGGAGCCTGAAGGAAATCAACCAGAAGCTGCAGGACGACAACCATGAGCTCCGAGAGCTCTGCTGCTTCCTGGACGATGACCGACAGAAGGGCAAGAAGCTGTCCCGGGAGTGGCAGCGCTTCGGCCGCTACACTGCCAGTGCCATGTGGAAGGAGGTGGGCACCTACATGATGAAGCTGAAGGAGCTGGAGGCCAACCAGGAGACTGTTCTGAGGGAGAACTCAGAGCTGAAGGAGATCATCCTCATGCTGGATGAGGAGAGGAACGGGGCAGGGTCCAGGAGCTCCATAGACAGTCAGTCCAGTTTGACCAACCTGAACGGGGGCACCGGCACGGTCAGGGATGTCGGTGATGGGAGTAGTACGTCCAGCACAGGTAGTGCTGGTAGCCCTGATCACCACAACCACAACCACATACACAAGCCCACCTCAGAGAATAGTAAGATGGGCCCCACCATGAGGAGGTCCATGGATGACCTGTCAGCACCGCACCATCACAGGAGCATCCCCAATGGACTCAACGGTGAGTTCACACACTGCTTCCACCTGGACACACACCTGGCTGTCACCTAATCTGCATGCAGACTTAACACACACTAAGAATCCAAACCATCAGGTTAAATACAAGCTCCAAATCTGAAACTTTTAAGCTCTTTTGCATTAAACACAACATTGTTTATTTGGTCCCTTTTGATTTTATTTTCACCTTTTCGTCAAGAAATCACTCTAAAAGTTTCCAGGTTTGAGGCTTCTGAAGTTACATTTCATTTCTTTCTTGGTTTTGTTTCAAATAGATCACACACTCAGGCTGTGTTGCATAGTTACCATGTGCGTGTGATTCCACTGACAACATATGCTGATCAAAACTGCTGTGTAGGATTAACATGGGGAGGGGGTCTTGGCTTAACCACACCATAAAGTCTTGATTGGGGTGATTATGACACACACACACATACGCCTGTGCACACGCAGCATCCTTAAGTGGCCTTTTCAGTCCCACACTACCCCATCATTTGAATCTGCACTGATTTAGGTCACTGCTCTTTTGGTCCTTAAGGAAGAGGGCTTATCTTAATAGCTTTTAGAGGGGGCTCCAGCAAATTGATTGTTTTTTTTCTTGTTTTTTTTTTCTTGTGGGTTGGGTGCGTGGAGGGGGGTTCGCTGATTATCCTTGTTGTCTTTGGTTGTGGAAGAGCACTCATGTCTGCTTAGAGGCTGTTTGAAATGCATGGCATGGGACCAGAAATCAATGTCCCTGCTTTAAGACCTAAATACACAGCTGAAAGCTGCGAGGGGGATGAAAAATGCTATGATGGAACAGGAGAACACTAAGCCTCGTTTAGCTAGCACATGGGCTGGTAACTCGCCATGATCTGTTTGGCGAGAGGAATAAATTCTGTTTCTGGGGGGGAAAAAAATCCTCCATCCAGTTGAAACTTTACATATTTTTTCATTTTATCCTGACACACAGCTCAGAAATATGGACAAAATCACAATATTTTTGACTATTGGTGCTTTAATTACACAATGAATCATTTGTAATGTGGATATAATGACGAAGTGGGTTAAGTTAAATAATAGAACAGCTAGAATAGTCTGGTAAGTTCAGAAAATTACATCACTTTACGGTAATGCAGGCGTTAAAACCAGGAAAAGACACCATATCACGATATTACGATATCCAAAATCTAAGACAATACCTAGTCTCATATCACGATATCGATATATAGCCCGGCCCTGACCCTGAGTTACACGTACACAGCAAATAGGAGCTTAGAGCAAGCAGCTTCACATCAGATCACATAGGTCACATGTTATCCGTCAGACATTCTTGGAACTGTGCACTATGAAAAGCGTGAAGGTAACAAACACAAAAGGATGGAAGCATGCATGAGGGAGAGCTGAGGGAGCCCTTAATCCAGAAACACACACACACACACACGTATATAAACTCGCACTCAAACACACACGTTTTTAGGCACTGTTTGGCTGTTATTACGTAACACCAATATTGTGTCGGCAGCGGCCTAGCACCTCTCTAAGCTGCTGTTTCGCTAGATGTGTGACATTGTGTGCCCCTGAGGCTGTGGCTCTGTGTGTTCATCACTGACGATGACATACATCTACACACGCGTACAGTCACACAACTAGCATAGAAAAGGCCCGATTCACTTGAGAAAAGGTTTAATATTCGATTGTTAAAAGCAATGCAGTCGCAATCTGATCGATGCTATCTTGTCCTAAATGAAGCTGAGCATCGTTCTGGCTTTTTACATAATTGCAAACAACCCCATGAGGAAAAGAACAGAACTCCTATTGATATTGTGTTCTGAAATAACCCAAGATGTCAATCAATGAAAACAAACACAAAGCAATACTACATTGATCCTAATCTACTATTACACAAGCTGGTAGGCTGTACCTAGAGGCAGGCAGATCAAATGAGTGTTTCATCACTCCACTCGATGAATAATTCTCAAAAACCTGCTTGGATAGAAAATTTAATTGCCTGCAGGTCAGCGCCAGCTTGTACAGGCCTGACTAGTAAGAAAATGATCTTCTGTAACCGCACAGATTTACTCAATTGGGTGGTTGAAATCTGAGTAGAGTGACCATGTTGTGAGGTCAGATCTGGCCGCGGTGTGAGGTCCGTAGAGTGGCTTTATTTAATGCTGTCCAAATGCCAGTGGCTCCCCTGGGCATTTAGGAGACAAGCTCGAGGATTGCCGCTCAAGTGCTAAATGAACAGCATCTGTCCGGGTGCCAGACACACACAGACGCGAAGGAGAGCGAAGGAAGAGAAATCTATCCTAAGAGTAAAACCGACCAACTTGTTTGAGTCTTAAGTTTCATATCTTCTCTGTCAATTTTTTTTTTTTTTTTTTTACATCATTTCATCTTTTTGGCTAATGCAAATTTAGAAAATTTCCATTTCCTTAGAGGGGGGGAAAAAGAGGCACTGGGAGAGGAGTGTATGAAAGGGGGTCCAGCAAAGGACCCTCAATGGGTCTTGGTAGTGATGGGGGAGTGGCTGAACGGTGGTAAAGGGTTGGCTGGGAGGCTTGGGGGTGGAGTGGTGGGGACTGTTGGAAGGCATATTGAACCAGAAGGAGGTTGGGTTTCGGGGGACATCCTGCTGTCTGCTTAATTGAATTTCTTGTGCGTTGACACAGCCGACAAACACCCCCACACACCCCCCCCCATACCCCCCAATATCCCCCACCCATTCCTCTTCCTTTGGGGATACAGGCTGTGTGAATGCATGTTTACTTGGACAAGATGTGTGCTGTAATGTGCGAGGAGAGTGAAAGCTTCTGTTCTGAATAAAATAAAAGACGGAGCAGCAGGGGCTTCACTGAGTACTGCAGCGTTTCATAATCCATAATAGCGACTTCTATTTCTGGACGTCTCAACGTCTGCGTTCACTTTTGGTGGTCTGGAACCCAATTCCAGTCAAAGACCTCCTGAAATATGATGCTGTCACAAAGACGTTGCATTAGCCCACCCCCCCTATAGTGCTATACAGAAACAGACTTCAGTATTGGGCGGAGTATCGCTGTGTAACATTAAGACAAAGTGGCCAAGCGAGACAGTAGAGTGCTGCTTTGACATTGGCCAGATGAACTGATAAAGATCCTCTCTGCAATAATGCTTGTTGACCTTTAACAGACCGTCACACATTCCCCTTGGCCTTTTAGCTGCCAAATGGCTTTGGAGGAACAATATTTCTAACTCAGCAGATAAAGTGACTCTAAATAAGCCGAAGAATGAAGCTCCTCAGGTTCAGACAGAGAAATGAGAAATGATCAGGCTTACATCAAAATATTTAGCTAGTTTTATCATTTTGAAATCCATTGAGGGGAGTTAGTAATTAACTAACCGTCAACTCACACACACACACACACACACACACACACACACATATACACATATTCTAATGCCTGGCGGAGATAATTAAATCCTGCTAACAAAATGCCAAGAGGCTAGAAAGTGGCCCAGTAGAGGAAATGGGGAAGAAACTCGGGGAGCTATGGTGGCTGACTAACGCCGGCATGTCCCAGCTGGCTAGCTTGTTCACGGTTAGCTTACTCGCAAGTATATTTCGCAAAGCCGCTTTCTGGTGTGACCATGCTTTTACCACAGAGCGGTATCAGTCCACTCAGCAGCATGAGGCTCTCAGAAACCAGTCTGACATGTTAGTAATCCACTGGAGAATGAGATTTAAAAGAGCTTCAGCCTAATACGTTCCTATGAATTTGATTAATATGTTGTTTCACATCAAAGGAGACAGCTTGCACTGGCCTCCTACGTTTGTCTCCTGAGTAAATTGTGCTGTTCCTAAGAGGCCATGTCTTCCACTGTGTAGTCACTCTGTTGAGTCACCCTATAAACCTACCCACTTAGGTTCAAATTAGTCCTAATTAACTCACTGAGAAGTCATAAAATTGCATATTTAAATCAAGTCTTCAGCACCTGGCTTATCTATACGTGTGTGGGTGCCACAGCGAGTGTGAACTCTACTCCTTTCTGATTTAGAAGCGTCTCTCTCTCCATCTCTGTCTTTTCAGTTTCCTTTTCTTTCACCCTCAGGGAGAGACGTGACCTAAAAGCTCGCAATGAAACTGTAAAACCAGCCCTCCCAGTTGGCCACCAGTGTTAGTGTGTGTGTGTGTGTGTGTGTTTCATCACACTGACGCAAATTAGTCACTGCCTTGACATTCACATTCATGTGTGACTGAAGCAGTGGGTCTTGTTTCCTCTGAGGTACTTTATCAATAAGCTTTCAAAGAGCAAGTTTAGTATTTAAGTCTCTCTCGAAGGTATAGTTGTTTTTTTTTTTTAAGAGAACCACTCAGGTTTTTTTATATCTCTTTTGTTTTTCTTAAATAAACATAAATCAATCACAGCCAGCTGGACAAAGTGAGACTTACTTTTCTCTGTGTGAGCTCCTTTCTAGTTTCAAAGGAAACTGGAGGATCAACAAAACAATAGTGTTTTCCTCTCGGCTGTGGTTTCAAGTCATTGTGTGGCATGTCTGTGCGTCTTAAAAAAAAAAAGGGGGGGGGGGGGGGCGTCTAGCGGGAATAGGATGTTTCTGTAGCTGATATCCTGTTTGTCCACACTCGGATTCATATTCTTGTGTTCCAAGATGCTGAGTTGGTTTCTCGTAACCTCACCCCTGCAGCAACGGTGGAGGGCTGCATAATCAAAACTTCAAAGGAAGAACAACAGATGCTATTCTCTAAAATGTATAGGATAGCATTGTGTCCAATCCAATTACCTTAAACCTTCTATTTAAGGTCCAGTAAATGCTAACATATAAATTACTTTAGAGTTTCAGTTTTGTGACTGAGTTGCATCAGGTAATGAGAGTTTGAGAGTTGAGAGGGACACCCTGGCTTTTGTTTCCCAGCATGCTGTCTGGCCTGTGTGACGCCTGGCCGGCTGATAACACACAGATAATGTAGTAGAAACACACACACTCGCACACACATACAAAGAGCCACAGGGGGAACTCTCAGCTGTGCACTGTCAATGAAAAGCTAGCCTGTCAGGATGTCCCACATTCCTGGATAAACAAAAGAGGAAGTGGGTCTCTCTCCTCCCTGTGACACAGCAGGAATGAGGCTGCTCGGAAAGACGAACAGGGAGATGGAAAGCGAAAGAAAATGAAAAGCAGAACCGCTCGGTCCTCGTATCTCTCAGTCGCTCTTTAAACTTTTACCTCCCTGACTTCTCTTTTCTGACAGACTTCACTTCTCCAGTCTCTCCATCTGCATCCATCTCTCTCCCTCGCTTCCTGTGAACCTGCTGTCTGATCCGCTGTCCGTTCATTGCCATCAACACAGCACTCAGTCGACAGAATGAGGTTATAGAGCCAGCATGAGTCTTTTGCGCACACAGACATGGAAACCCTGTAAGATCTAATGTTAGTGCCTGTAACAGAAAATAAGTTTTTCATCAAGTTTTTTTTATGTTGGTGTGGTCGCCTCTGATGTGTTTGAAATTGCAGCTGTTTTCAAGCAAACGGTGCTCGACACGCTCTCTGCATCGCCCTCTACATCTTTAGCGATCTAAATGGGCGTCCTTCTTCTTTTCTGATTGTTGGGCAGTAGGCTGCTGGAGGGGCTGGGTTGCTCAGTCGCCTAGGCAACAGCAATGATCAGTGGCGCGAGTGGACGGCGCCCACGCCTAGCCTCAGAGTCACTGAAGCGGAGGGAAGTAAGGGATAGGGGGATGGGGATAGGTTTGGGCCTAGTCGGCCTCCATGCTGGTTGACCCATGCAGAATGATGCCAGCCACAGTGAGGTCAGCTCTCTGTGTGTGTGTGTGCTGTCTCAAGTAACTCACTCAAAAGACACAAACAGGGTGTGGTCGTCCAAATCATTCCCATGTAGTGTGTAAGAATGCTTTTTTTTTGGGGGGGGGCACATCTATCCTCACTTGTCTGTTTAATGTAAAGAAAACTTATATAAGGTTTTGCTTTAAAGCCATTAGTAATCTGCTTTATTTTCAGATATGGAAACCTAACTTGAGCACGGCTTATTTTAAGGAGCAGATAATTGCACCTGTCATGTTCTCAGGTGATAAGCTCATAATTCCTATGCTACATCATACTGTAGCTGCATAAACATAGATAATTACGCCACGGCCTGCCAACCTCATCTGTTCTGAATGCTTCCAACATTCAGTACCCAACGAGCTGATGTGTATTAATGTGCAGAGCTGCAAGTTTAAAATCTCTATCTTAAACACATTTTCTTTTCTTTTTTGGAAAATTGTATCTGACAATGAAGGTAATTGATATTGATTTTTCTTTCCGAGCTTCACACACTTAAGTGACTCACTAGCTGGCAAATCGGAGACACAAGAGACCTTTTCATTCACTCAATTTAACATTATTATAAGTGAGATCCAAAGCCCATGGTGAGAACTCAAATGTCTTATTTTGTCCTGACCTACAGTCTATAAACCAAATGTTTTAAGTTTACCATCATTGAAGAGTAAATGAAACCAAAAATATTCACTTTTAAGGAGCAGGGAGAGAAAAATGTTTGAATTTTTTTCTTAAAATATGACTCAAAATGATTAAGCGATTGTGAAAATAGTTCTAGACCAAATAGTTTTTTGGGTAATTTCAAAACTGAAAGAATTTCCTCTGCAACCGAGTGACTATACTGTTGAAGGTTTTAGCAAAGCAACCGTTCCTCGCTTGTCCTCTGTCCCATTGTCAGCCTGTCCTTAACTGTCTGGAGCTGATTTTAATTAGAGGTACAGGACCCCTGGCAAGACCCTTATTGATCTGTGTTTATATGTCAGATGGGACGAGATCTAAACAGCTGATTAGGATGCAAACGAGAGACGCCAGGAGGGAGCGTGAAAGAGTAACTGGGTTCAGGTGGCACTGTGACAAAAAACCATCTGGGGCCGCACCATAAACTCACTATCAGCAGTTTGATTCTGTCTATGCAACATACCCAGTGACCTTCGACAACGAGTGGAACAGTCCCAGGTTGCCAAAAGTCAGCAACTCCTAGACAGAACACCTCTTCATCAGCTCCTTTCGAGGCCTGGGAGGAAGGAGGCATTCATCCAGGTTTTCTGTCTGTCAGCTCTTTGCTTTTGGGTGCTGTGACATTGGAGACTAGAGTCAGCAGATGTCTTCACCTTGCTTGCATTTAGATCATGCTGTCACCTCACTCCAACCTGTAGTTTAACAGTTATGGATCGTCTGGATGCTTAAAACGTGGGCATGGGGCCACTTTTGCTGGGTCCCATGTGGAACGACTCATTAGTTTTAAAGATGAGAGATGTTTCATTTTGATTTTGTACAAGTGTTGTCGCTGAATGGAGAAACTGTTTTGCTGTCGCAATAAAGAAATATTAAAGCGCTTGATTTGTTGCTTAGATGATAACGGCTTCAGTGAAAGTTGGAAGTTTGCACAAAACGGGGCGCCTGCAAAAAAAAACATATAAAACTGGCGGCAAGCCTTGGAGATGGATGAGATAATGTGGAGTTTTGAGGGTCGGCTATAGCATCTGGAATGAATTGTTCAGTCTCAACACTGTTGCTTCATCCTCAGGAAGTTTTTTGGAACGGTTTCAGGTAACCCTGCTCTGGTATTCTGGAGGCTAATTTCCTCTCACAAGCCAGTCTCAAGTGCCAAGACCGGACTGTGTAACTTGGGAAAAACATGGTTCTGTTTTGGTTTGGGATGGGCCCCGAGACAGACGTTTCTCTCAAAATGATCTTGTTAATTGGAGCCTGGAAGAAAAACAGTGGTTCAAACATTTTGATGACAAGCGATCAATTAAAGGAGATTATGTGTTTGTTTATGTGTGATGAATGCAGAAATATGACACTTACTCGATTTAGTGAATTAACTGATTGGGGGAATATGAGTGGTATTTGAATGTTGTTTCCAGTGGAGGAGTTGCAGTGTTACCATCCTCTTCCTCTCTTTGAGTAAAGCCTCACATTAAGACTACTGTGGCCATCTGCCAGTGTAGTGTTTTGTTGTCCATACTGTGTTATGAAGGCGAGGGGAAAAAGTTGTTTCCACTCTCTTTCTGAACTTTTAGACTCATAGTCAAGACTCAGTGGAGGGCTTGACAATAAGCTTATGTATATAATTGCTTCAATTGGTACCAAAGAGAAATTCTTGCATTTTAATTTGGTTCTCATTTATGTCTTTTTATAAACGCACCAAGAGCTACGAGCATGAAGTCATGAACTGACAGCTAATCATTTATTGGCCAGTTTTGGCTGCCGTTGTCCTGCATCATCATGGACCCACATTGGAAAATCAAATTCTGGTGACAAGGCATGCACTTCTTAAAGCAACTTATGTATTCATTTATCTGAGAGAGAGAGAGCTGTGTGAAAGAGCTCACAAAGATTTAATTGATTATGAGCAATGTAGGCAGAGACTATAACTGGGCCTCGTATATCATGTCCCATATAAATAGTGACAAAGCCATCGAAACCAGACAAGATGTTACATTTCATTCATCTTTTATTGGGGAACTGCTAAACTAGACAGAATAGGAAACACACCTCTGGTTTAAAACCTTTTGATGTATCAGGGAAATTCCCCGGCGTTCATGCGCTGAGGCACATATGTGTAACCATGTTTACTAAATGATCGTGAACATATGTTAAACATTGCTTATAGCTTACAGATTGGAACATCTTTTTTCGTAACGGTTCACGATCAACAGATGTGTTTGATTGTTGTAAAGCTTTGAATTCACTTTACTTAAGTCACAAAAAAAAGATGTAGTTAGTCTGCTTTGCTTTCACACCATAAAGGAACTGCACCAGAGTCATGAGGTTGCTTGACTTCCTTTTCAAGTGGTTGTTAAGCCCACACTGCCGTTTGATTGACAGCTTTCTGAAAAGCCCAAACAAAACGCACTCAATGCACCAGAGTTCGGTTTAAATGCACCGAACAGATCCGACCTCTCTACATAGCTGACGATGCAGGAATATATATCAAGCCGTGTCTGCAATTCTCAGTCATGATTGGAAATGTTTCACTCTTATCAGCATCTTTTCTTTGTTTTTCTTCATACCTGCCCGAGTTAAAAACCTGATAATGTTCTTATAGGCGGACAAAATCAACAAAGAAGCAAACGCTAGAGCAGCCACATAAATAATTCTAAATGTATTCAGAAGTGTTGTAACATTCAGTCCCCAGAGATCTCCGGTCGATTCGAAAACCTTTCACGCTGGTGTTTTATTAGATATAATTTATAAAGGAGGATTACAAAGAGGAAGTTTGACAGATAAGAGTAATGTGAGTCACACGGGGAAGGTCAGAGGCCGGCTTTGAACTTTTTGAGTGCTGTGAATTCATCATCAATTCTCCCTCCACATTAAATATTTATTCAGAAATGATTCATCTGTCTTTCCTGCGTCCCAGTTGTGCTGCTCATGACAAATACTCGGCGACAATTTGATGGCTGTTGAAATTCCATCAAAAACGCATTAAGACCACCCCACTTAACCAGGCTCGGGCCTCAGATTATAAGAGCTGATCAAAGTCATTATTTATCTGTACTTGGCCAAGTGTAGAGCGTTTGATTCCACTGATGTGACTGTGACAATCATAAAGCGCTTAGGTGAAAGCTGATAATCGTATGAAAATGCGAGCTCATGGAAAAAGGGGAGTTTGCCTGGCTAAATCAATGACTGGCAACCTCGGATGGATGAGAGGGAGCCGAGGTACAAGTACAAATGCGTCTGATCTTTTCATCTGTTTGTATTTGACGTTCGCGGTATTGGAGGATGTTTGCGCCGGTATTAACGTGTGCGGGCCAGCCATCAGGGATGTCCGCGTGATTATCTAAAACTCTGGAGATGTTCCTGGGTCTCCCTCCGATCCTCTTTAACTCCATCAGAGTTAGCTCTGGGTTCAGCAGATGTACAGATAATGTCTGATTACACACAGGCTGCTTTGATCTGGAGTCCCTCCGGTTGGTCGCTGTGATAGATCTTTTAAAAGGGGGTTGTGGTGGAGACTGATAGATGGAAAGTGGAATGAAAGTAGGGATGGAGAGAGATTGGTTTTGGAGTGTTTGGATGGAGGATAGGGAAGGGAGGGAGGGAGGGAAAAGATACTTAATACTGGGACATTCCAGAAACAAGAGCACCCTCTTGTTTCTGTTGCAGTCACTTTCTATCAGGAAGGGCGTTATGGCTTGGTATAGAGTGAGTTGGTCGGTGTCAGATGAGGCAAATGAAGCCAGTTATTCATCTTCAGAGGGGCATCATGCAGCATATTCTAAACTCTTCTCACTCACACACTGAGAGGAGATGACACTTCTGACAGCCAATTATAGCCGGCCCCGTCTCTCCACTCCAACGCTGTGGCCTCGTTCGTTCTGATCTCGCACTGCTCCACTTGTCTGCTGCTGTTTTTGGGAGAGTTTAGCATCAGCACATTTTAGAATCAGGCGTCAGCTTGCGAGGCAACGGAGGTCGGTTAACGCTTTAACTCGGGAGTGTTTCTCATAAGGCACCACGAGCACGTCGCAATCAGTATCGTTACTGGAGTGGAAAGTTGGAAAGCGTGACTTTATATGTGTGACACGGACACCATAAACACGCCTGTCACCTGCCCAGCACGGTGCTGTTAAACCGACAACACCGCAGCTACCTTATTTTTATAGTCTACGCACGGTATGGCAATGCCGATGATGGTTGCCACGCTAACTAGCTGTTATCTTGGCATCTCCAAATTGTGGTAGTAACAAGTGAAACCCATCCCTATGCAAATTAACCTATAGTCTGTTTTTAAAATGAGGACAAACACAAGAATATAATCCTTTATGCTTCTGATGCAAATGATGGATATGCTGCAATATCTGTGACATTTCCTACGTCTGGATGAGATTTGACTGATGAATGAACTCTGTCAACCCGCCCATGCCTCAAGTACAAACACCGCTGCACAAAGTGTGCTCTGAAATCTCACCCGTTTCTTTGATGCTTCCACTTTGACCTGTGGCTGTCTCCATAGTTACCCCATCACCACTTCTGATCTCAGTTTGAAATAGATTAATTGAGTAACAAAACCAAGCCAAGAGGGATTTCAGGAGATGTTTTTACAGTGCGTTATCTCCTATACATCCCCTCTGTCTCGCTCGCTCTCCTCTCAGTCAACAAAAGATGTAAGAGGATTAAAACCATTGATGTCGTAGCTCTCTGAAACATGGCAGAGGGTTTGGAGGGAGGGCTTCTCCGTTAAAAGGATTTGAAGAGCGGGATCCAGTGCTGAATCTCTGCCCACCACTCTTTTAAATACATGGCACGTAGCCCTGCGTATGATATGCTCTGTATGAACCGAAGCACTCTCTTAAACCCTTTAGAAGATATAATAGTGTTAAATGGCATGCACACTTGATGGAAGTGACCCTATTAGGGTCCTAACAGAGCGAGGGGAAGGAGAAAAGGATGGGGGGGGGGGGGGGGGGTGTCCACTACAGGGCATTTTAGAAGAACCTCTAAAAGAAAGATGCAAGGTTGAAGATCCAGGAGCAACAGAGGACACTGCAGAGCAAGCAGCTTCTCCTTTTTTTGCTTGTTGCTAGGATACTATGCCCTTTTATTCAGTATTATGGGGTGTGCTTTACCACGCTTTCTCTACAGAGTGGCACCTCCTTTCGCTCTGTGCCTTTCTACATCTCTCTCTCCGCTTTCTTCTGTCAACTTTTATTCTTTTTGTTTGAGAAACTTATTAACAAGTTGGATCTTTTTGCAGATGGTGTTTTTTTTTAAAAAAAAAAAAAAATCTGTGCTCCCTCAAGAAGAAGAAGAAGAAGAAGTGTGTGTATACCTGACGGACCTTCTTGTAGTTGCTGAAACATAAAACGCACAAAAGCAGTAGGGCATTAAATGAAAAAAGGATGAAGAGGGAGAGGATGTTGCCATGTGCTACTGGTTAGTAATTCTCTCAGGCCCAGACCCAGGCTACATATGGTGGAGTATTTATACAACATGGAGCAAGATGAAAGGTATAATGTGAGCGGTTTCCATGTTGAGGTTAATAATTGACTGTTTGGAAAATGCTGGAGGAGAGAATAGCGTCATAAAAGCCTGCCAAGTCGAATGACAGCAGAGGCATGGAACTGATTCCTATTGTGTTGATGTTGTATTCACCACAGTCATGGCAGCGCGGTTCACCAGACTGGTGGAAAGGCTGACGGCGGAGGTTTTTTCGGGGAGCCCACATCAGCAGCCGTCAGCTGATGAGGACCGAGGAGAGGGATGAATCAGAGAAATGAGGAGAGTTGAGAAAGATGTAGAGGAGGGAGAGGTGGGATTGGGGTTATAGAGGGTTAGGGGGGGAGGAGACATGGCGGAAGGAAGAGGAGCATGTAGAGCGGATGGAGTAGCGAAGAGGGGGAAAAAAAATGAAATGAGCAGGAGAGGAAAAACATGAAAGGGAAAATGAAGGTGGGGGGAAAAAAACAGAGACGGAAGGAGAGGATACAGGAGGAGCAGGTGAAAGGGAAGAGAGAGAGAGAAAAGAAAAAAGCAGGGAGTCAAAGCGAGGACAGGCAAAAGCAGAGGAGAGGGTATAAAAGAGGAGACAATGTCACTGCTACTAGAAGGCACAGCTGGAAATTGGCCATCCCTGAAACCTCAGCTGCTGCTGCTGAGAGGTTAGAAGCTTTAGAAAAAACACACACACACACACACACAAAAGACTGAGAGGCTAGAAATATCAGTGCACCTGCAGAGCACTGAAAAATGCACACCACTGAGCACTGAATGAAGACTTGCCGCCGACTTTTCATACTTTTCTTTTCAGAGAAGTAAATATTTCAACAGAAAAATCTGTTTTATCCCTGCTCACACAGCTGCTATCGCTGTGCTTTACATTTTACTTCTTCTTCTTTTTTTTGACTGGGAGTACAAGGCAAGGTACTTTTTTTTTGGCCACAAGAATTATTTATGTAAGGATGTTTTATTTGTAGAGTCAAATAACTGATCCCTGATACTTTCATCAATCACACTTGAAATGAGTATTCAAGGAAATAGTATTGTCAGGACTGATAATGCGGACCGTATGTGTGCCTTACCTGCTTTGCACGTGATTGGTGAGATTCCTGCAGTGTGCAAGTACATGCACATACTATAGGTAAACATACTGTACACTCCCTTTCCACATTCCATGCTAGTAGCTTCACCCAACTGCGCTTTTATAGACTTCTTACCATCAGCATGTTTTCAACTGATCCAACTTGGGGTGTTTCCAGCTGCTTTCATGCTCTGCTATCATCAAGTATCTTTTTGGTGGTCTGATACTGACTTATTTACACTTCTGCTATGAGTTATAGCTTTCAGTATGACATGTTGAATTTAAAATTAGGATTATTGCAAGGCGTTAGTCGTTAATAGTGTTTGGGTGGGACCTTGCCGTGGCTTTAAATTCTTGGGAGAATGTCAATAAGACGACTGCGCTGACAGGAACTTGGCTAAAAAGGTGCAGTGAGCACAGCAAATTATCATTAGGCCGTAATAAAAACGAGTCAGTTATGTAAGTCGGGCGTCAGTGTCTGCGAACATGCCCTGCTGATGAACTGCCTCACGGGATTCCACATGTGGAAAGAAACGAGCGAGAGAAGGGTCGAGTAAGAGTTCATATTCCACAAGTCGGGGAGAGAGAGAGAGAAAGAGGGAGAGAAATGGGCCATTGTTGTCTTTTGGTTATTTACACATGTCAGTACTCTCTAGCAATACTGGGAAGTTACAGTTTATGTTATATAATGTAAAATAACTGAGCAAGTTAAGCAGATAAATCTGCTGACAACAGTTTTAAGCCTGCAGCATTTTAAGTTTTAATAAGATACTATTATATTTAAAATATCTTGCTTGCATCTTACAGTTTGTGCTGACAGCACGCAGATGCAACAAAAGCAATCTATCCATCTGTTTGGTATACAGCTTTCTTGATTTTTTTGAGCATCACCTAGCACATATTAGGCAACAGGCACACCGACGGGTCATTTACAATCACCGGTTGACATAACCTGCATCTTTTTTTTTTAGGCTGTGGGTGGGAATCAGGGAGGGAAAAGGGAGAACATGCAAACTCCACAAAGATCTCAGCTGATGGAAAATGATAAATAAATGAAATTTTGGAGCACAGAGAGAGATGCAAGAGAATGTTGTCGAGGACAAAGAGCTAGCATATGTTCCCGTTTGCTAATCTGGAGCTTTTACAGTAAGATGATTAGAGGTTTGATAACCCTCCATTTAGGGGGAAAAAATGCATAAAAAGGCTAAAGGCTTGTTTAGAGCCAGTTAGAATTGATTTAACCCGTCTCAGACCTCCAACCTCCCCACCTTTTCAAATCAAAAACTAAAATAAAACTACAAATTGTATCAGATATTGTCCTATTTTCGATCTGCAGTATATGATCAGCCTCTTTCTTGCTCCTCACACTGCTGTCTCTCGAGCTCTCGATTTCCTCTACCAGTCTCTGTTCGTGATTTACTGCTGACCTCCTTCCTTTTCACTGCGAGTCAGTTAGTAAGATCCACTGAGTCAGAGGGACCACCTGGTCACCAGTGGTTCTTTCTGATCTGTGTCACTCACTGCTAATGTGAGCTGACACAGTGACTCCCAAAGGACAGCTGGCTCCGCCGCAGACAATGGAGGCCACGCTGTGTCTGACCCAACTGTGCTGTCCAAGGTAAAGTTAGTCTTGCTTTTTGCAAGTGAGTCATCTTGTGCCATCTTGTGTCTTGTGCCTTTTTGTCTACGGTCACAAAGGGTCACCGAGGTAATGGAGGTTGGATGCTAGTTGACTTGTGGCAGACAGTCAAACGGCTTCACTTCAACAGTCCAAAATAGTCATGCACCATTAAATGTCTGTTGCTCTGTTCATCTTGCATAATATCCAGATTGTATGTAGATACAGCAGAGGCAGGTTTGAGTTAGTGCTGGGCAATATATCAATATTAGATCAATATGGTGATATGAGACTAGATGTGGTCTTGGATTTTGGATATTGTAACATAGCATCAGCGTTCTCTTTTCCTGGTTTTAACAGCTGCATTGCAGTAAAATGATGTAATTTTCTGAACTTACCAGACTGTTCTAGCTGTTCTATTATTGGTCTTTACCCACTTAGTCATTATATCTACATTACTGAAGATAATTTATCAAAAATCTCAATGTGTAGTTATTTTGTGAAAGCACCAATAATCATCCTGTCATTTTTCTGGCTGGATGATGGTGTCATGGTTTGAAGATAGGATTAAATGTTCACAATATATTGTATATGAAAGAAGTGTATTAGTTTAAAGGAATAGTTTAATATTTTGGAAAATGTTCTCATTCATTCATTCGTTCTTCATTTTCATCTTGCTGAGACTTAGTTGAGAGGATCGATGCCTCTCTCATGGAGGAGAGTGATAAGAAAATGAAAACATGTAATTCCCATAAATGGTTAAATTTTGCTTTAAGGTTCATAATCAATAATATATTAAATAAGTATAGTATGAAACTAACTAGCTAGCTAAGCTACTAGTTGGCTGAATGCTGCGTCACCCAACATGAAGATCATCGACATCTTCAAATGGTCCTTTCATGGAGATTCAGGACCAGTTTTTGGTGATTCATCAGATAAAATGTACCCTGACTTCTTCACTATTTATCGAGTAGCCTGTATATTTTATTCAACCATCTCCTGCAGTTCAGTGGCTTTTGGAATCCAATGGCAGCACATCGGCCTCACCCACAGTTATAATTTTCCAGTCAAAAACAATTTTATTTTATAGTTTGAGAACACCTTTTGCTGTTTTGCATTTCATTGCTGGAACCCAGACTTCAAAAAAAAAAAAAAAAAAGAGAAAAAAAAGAAAAATCTTCAAAGAGTGCGGCTGTTAGATTGATGAGGTTGGCTTATGATTCTGCCTCGTCAGAGGATGTATCAAACCGAACTGCCTCTGTAACCACCCTGCTGTGTAAATGATAGCCATGCATCATAAAGTGAGAAAGCGTGACTTGACGACCAGATGATGGGGTGTCAAGGAGGTCTTGTATAATAAAATTACCGGTTGATGAGTTTCCATTAGGCTTTATGAGGTATTTAAATGTGTATGTGTGTGTGTGAGATGGAGTCCCACTGTAGTCTTCATCAGATTGATTCAGGGCAGGTTAACCATCTGGCTATAAACCTCTAGTCTCACTCACTAATGGAATTTGTTCCCATGATTTTCCCCCCTCGGTGTATATATATATGTGTGTGTGTGTGTGTGTGTGTGTGCCTGCCTGTGCCCCCCGTACAAGCTACACTAATAAACCTAATGGCTCTAAGTCAGAGGCGGGGCTTAGGCCTATTAAAAGGATGGAGCTTCAGCTTCAGTGCTGCAGTGGCAGTTATGGAACTGGGACCTGTATCATATATCACAACGCAGCGTATAATGACATATAAAACCCTCCCTATGCACCCTCGCTACAGGCTATATAACGCCATAATCCACTCCATCATCCCATCAAATGTAATGCCCTAAATTTTGAACTTGCTCGACACGGGCAGCGGCGGCAGTCATAAATGTCATCGTAGCCTTCGAGGGTGGGAATAAGGTTGACGTTTTTAACAACAGCACTTGATGAAGCCGTTCATTAGCTTCAATTAAATGTTTACTGGTGCGATTAATCACTATGGCGCGAACGGAGCAGTGTTCGGTTGAGCTGATGCTTGTTTTATTGATTGTATACTTTGTAGAGCCCACGCATCTCCATTGATGTATGTGTGTATAGTTATTTAAATATAGTTAATTATTTGCAGCTGTGAGCGTTGTATTGAAGGACATTAATGTTCATCAACAGCACACTCAAAAATCAAGCTTTTTTTTGTGTGTTTTAATATGTTTTAGTTTTCCCAGTATAAACACGCTACATATTTAAAATCTCCTCAGATTTAGTTTGTAGTATAGAAGTGGGACACAGCTGTTTTCTTCTGCATGAACCCGTGATATCCTCATCTGACCTCTTTAACACTGAAAATCTGCCAAACAGGTTTGAGGAAAAAAAGCACCAAAGGCGTCACAACACATTTATTTGATACCGCTTGATGTTTTTATGTTTTACATCATGTAAGGATATGCTTTTTTTTTATTGTGGAGACGCACATTAGCTGTTTGGATATGTTTCAGGTTGTTCTTCTGTCCTGCACAAGAGGATGAAGATGTCTGCGGCTCGAGCCAGATACATTCTCTTCTCAGATACAATCTCTTATCGCCGGCTGGTCGACTTCATTTCGAATGCTACACTAAGTTATTGGAGTGTTTCTCATATCGATTGGCTGCAAGTCTAATTGGAGAATTGTTGGGCGAAATTAATGATTAATCACGCTATCAAATAATCTATGCTTTGTTTTTTTTGTTTTTTTGATTAAGGTTTAGTCTAAAAAAAGGTCCAAAAATGAAGACAAACACCCATCCCAGAGCCTGAGGTGACTTCTCCAGTTGCTTATTTTTAATCTATGACACTAATTAAACTCAGAGCTGCGAGTAGACAAACAACATTTTAAAGGACACTGTGCTCCTGCTCAATTTAAAGTGGCAACAATTAGACAAGATCAGACACCTTTGGGAATGCTTGGCAGCTCCAATCAAACGGAAGACGTGTTAAAAAAAACATGTTCTCGGTGCTGCTTGTCTCTCGGCCCTGCAGGCGCAGCGGTGACAAAAATAACCCGAGTGTAGCCTAATGTTTGCTTGTCAGGTCTCGTAAGTTTTTTTTTTTTTTTTTTTGCTTTTTTAAAAAGGTCGGTGGCATTTACGCTGACTTGACTCTTCCTCTCTGTGATGTTTCACACACTTTTTTTTTTTTACTTCATCTTTTCACATGCATAAGCACACAAACTGTAGGTGCGTCCTCTCTTTTTCTCTGTCCAAAGATGCTAGGCAACTTGTGTGTGTGTGTGTTTAAGTCTATGTGTGTGTGTGTGTGCAGACACTTGGAAGATTAAAATGTTATTTTGTTGCTGCTGCTGCTGCCTCTTACAAGGAGATTTTATGTTGAGGGTTAAAAATAGCTTGCCTCTTTGGATGGTTATGTTAGCATCATGTAGCTGTTTGGATATGTTTCAGACCGTTCTGTCCTGCACAACAGGATGAGGATGTCTGCGACTCCAAGCCAGATACATTGATCACTTTTCGACAGCCAGTGGACGTAATTTCGAATATAAATCCAAGCAAAGAGAAAACAGACGAAACCGAAAACAGAAAACAGTCAAGGAATAAAGTCATGGACATGGATAATGAGTCCTGGCTAGCCTTGTTTTGTCCTGTTGTGGATGAAACTACACAGTCTAGCCTTGAGCCAGTGCTAACCAGTCATAATGGGATGTAATAGAATTCCCTTGGTTATTATGCCTCTTTCTGTCTCGCCTGCACAGTATCTCCATAACCCTACTGTATGCACGTCCCGCTCTCATTCTCCTGTTCCCTTTCTAATGGCCTCTTTCTCGACAACTGCGGAGTATAAGCGCTGTCGCCTTCGCTTAGTTTCACCACGTCTCAAAACGCTGTTGTCAGGATGAGTCAAAGGCTATGGAACTCCAGTCCAGCATCAATCCAATTTCAGCTGTAGTTGGATGAGATAACTGTCTATCTGGACAGCTCTTACGCAACATCTCTTTCTCTTTTATGGCAATTACTGTGCTAATAGCTCCTCTGTGATCCCTTTTTATCCACCGATGCTGGGTTAATAGTTGGGGAAGGCTCCAGATGACACCAGAGAATTGAAGGGTTTTTATTGATTTACAAGTCGCTTCTTTCCATTAGAAATCTCTCCAGTAAAATGCATTCACTTGTTTTGTTGCTTGCTAGCATTCTTTTATGGAGTAATTTTCAGTGGATTTCCTGCATGTTGTCACAGGTAATGCTCTGTTTAGAGCTCTAATCACCCAATCAACCATAGCGCAGATAAAACCAGTAAGATTTTGTCAGCAGTTGGATTAAATAACAAGAGCCACAAGTTGAATCTTGCCTCGCTCTGCTTTGCATTAGAATGAAACCAGAGGTGGTTATTATTCTTGTAAACAGTAATGAAACCACTAGATGATGTCACTGGAAAGAGAAAAAAAAAACTTATTTTCTCAAGACTGGAAGAAGCTCTAGTTTGCACATTGCCTCAGAACCCGCATAACAGACGGGATTTTCAGCAGTAGATAATAAAGGGGTTTCAGGGTTATACTTATTGAGGAATGTCCTCTGTATTTACCATCTAACTGCGAGCTGTTAGACTCTGCTTACATAAGCAGAACCTTTGCCAGCTCAGCAGTCAGTCAGACAGACTTTAAAGGAAACGGGGTGGTATGCAGATTTATGCTAATGAGGTTGCCATGGGGTTTGTAATGGTGAAACCGTGGTAACAGGGAGAGGAATGAGGTTAAAGAGGGCCATGGGCTCCGGGAGGATGTTCCCTACCCACAATGCCCTCTGGTGTTTGTTTACACACTGCGGTGGGTTGTGGGTTGTGCGAGGTAAAGCCAGCCATCTCGTAAGCCTCTTCTGTAAAGCCCTTCATGGGCACTGTGGGGTATCATGTTGATGACATCCAGGCGTTTACAGGCAACATATCTGTGAAACTGCGAGCAAGTTAAATAGCTGTTTATGGTGACATTTTCCGAGTGTTTGTGCTGAAAAGAGACACGCTTTAACTTGAGTTAAACCAAAAAGTAAATATTCATAATTCGTGCTAACAAAGGACTTAAAATCCACACAAGTCATCCCTAAATAGTTGTCTGATGCAGAAATGTGTTTAAACAAAAGTGGATTGTGCAGTTTTGTACATGGTTATTTACAGCAAAAAAAAGGGGGAAAATGCAGTAGCACAGCAATCCCACTGTGTTCTTCCAACACAAGCAGAAAATCCTACCTGGTTGACTGATCTAGAGGAATTTTATGTCCCATCCCTGAACCAGTCAAGAGTTATGACCTTTAGCCTTTAGTGTCAAGGGCCATGTGTGTCACTGAGTGTGAGATGGAAAGAAACATGCTCTTTAGGTCTTCTTGGAATAGCAGAATACTCAACAAAACATGTTGCTCGGTCGAGAACGTCTCTGTAAAGCAGTACCAGATGGCTTGTACATTTTTTTTTTTCTAGGACTCTAGTATATTGAGTTTTTCTCCAGAAACTCAATACAGTTTTGGGTACCAACCTTTTATTCATGTGCTTGACACAAGTGAAAGATGATTAACAAAAAAAATCTTCTGCAACACAACACACACAGCTGGTTTCCCAAAGACGAGATCAAGTGTTGCAGTACGGCATTCTGTAGACAAACAATAGCCTTAAATCCATCTCCAAATGTCACTAATCTTTTCTGTTTTGTTTCACAGTGAGTAGCCAACACACACACACACACACACACACACACCATACACGCACACATGGACAGTAATTAAGGATGTGGACCAAATATAAGCCCACAGCTTTGATTTCATGGGATTAAACCCAACTGGCTGCCAGACTGCCATTCTTCTAGCCTAATCAAAAGATTAAGGGCATAGGGTACTAGCCTTACAAGTGGCCCGATCATCTATGAAAGAAATAAGCCTCGGCTCTTGTGTTTATTTGTTCGATTTTGCTCAAGCATTGCAGGTGCTAAACTATGTCCGGTAATTTTCTAACTTTTCCCCCCCAAAAAACCCAAACCACAAGTTGCAAGCAGCTTTGTGTGTTGCCGGGTCACAATAACCCCTACACATCAACTTTCAGTGGATTTATTTTTAAATCACATCCGCACATTAACACATGGGCTCATACGCACGTAATCATCGACGCACACAAACATCACACACACACACGCACGCAGACACATTTTCAGCCGGCCGCGCTCAGCTGCGGGCAAGTGAAGGCGTCCGCTGACCCTGCGAGGGTGGTGACGACGAGCGGAGGAGACAGGGGAGGGAGGCATCACTTTGCCAGACAGGATGTGTGATAGAAACAAGACACACGTCTGTGTTACTGTCTCCTGGAATACCTATTAATAAACCGTTTCCCTCTGCTCTCTCTCTCTCTCTCTCTCTCTCTCTCTCTCTCTCTCTCTCTCTCTCTCTCTCTCTCTCTCTCTCTCTCTCTCTCTCTCTCTCTCTCTCTGTCCCTCTTTCTTTCCTGCCAAGGATATTGACAGACCAATCAATAAGAAGACATGAGAGATTTAAACAGGCTTTCAATTTCAACTCAATAGACATTTACAGCTCTTGATACATTAAAGAGTCCCAGCTGACCTCCATGCAAATTTAAACGACTACAAGGAGTGTAATTACATACACAACATGCTATGGAGTAATTTAATTAAGTCAATAGTGATTCCCCGTCAACTTCCCTCTGTTTAATCTTGATAGTCAGATTGATTTATGTTGGGGAAATATGTGAGGTAATGAAGATCGGTCTGTAGACTGTCAGAACATTTTCGCATGGATGCATGAAGCAGGAAACAATTACTTTTATACGCTCTCACTCTTCTGGATAAAAGTAGAATGTTTTCCAAATGGCAGACAATACTGTAGTTACTGTAGGATCACTTCAAATTGCTATCCTGTTGCCATCTCATTGTTTCGAAGCTGTTTACACTTCGCCAGTGGACCATCATTTCTGTAAAGATCTGTGTATGATTTTGGCTTCAAATTGAATCTGATGATATAGTTCCAGTTTATTTACTTGAGGTCAGACTGAAAAGCAACATTCATTTTTTTTTTTGCGGCGATAGTCGGTGTTAGCCGTTACTTGGTGTCATCTGTGATTTCAGCACTTCTTGCCTTTCTCTTGCACCGTGTCGTAATTCAAATTGACAGGTTTTGACAGTCTGGTTGTTTGCTATCAGCACAACTGGACCCATGAAAAAGTGACCAATAACACTAGACCCTCTTCTTTCTCTAATGCAGCACCAGGACGCTACACTGTAAAAGTAGCATACATGTAATAAAAATGTATCTTGGAGAATCTCTGATACTGTGTATATCAAAAGCAGAAGACTTGATTTTCTTATCCGAGGCCTGAAATTACCGAATTAAATCAAAGCCTGTCAATTATTTCCTAGCAGCCTCAGTAAACAGCTAATGTTGGTGCACAGCTTAGCCGCAGAGGTTCAGACGGAAAACGCTGGTCACAACAGAAATATTACTCTTTAACAGCAAACACACAGCTTCAGTATCTCGTATGTGGTCAAGGTCCAAGGTTCCCTCACAGCCAATCAGCTGCCTTGTTTCCACAGCGGGACCACAGAGGGCTTCACAGAGCTATGATATACCAAAAGTGAGCTAAATATTTATGTTACTAAAAACTCCTCGGGGTAAGATCTCTTCTAGTAATTTTGTATTCGACACAGATGATTTCTCAAATGGCCGGTTACTTAAGATCAGTGGGGAAACGCTGAGTTAAAACCACTCTGAGCTGTCCCTGCTTGTTACTAAGCCCGTACTGTTGACATGCGGGAAATGATTAAAAAGCTGATTTCACCTGGTCAGTGTTTAAGAGTTGTTGATACACACATGCCATCCTTTTGAAGTGTAATCCATTTGGCACTTTAACTTTCACACTAGTCACTCAGCATGGGTTGTTTCTCTTCAAGCATAAAGTAATACTGTGCTGTTATCACACGCAGAAACACACACACACACACACACACACACACACACACTAAAAACATGCACATGAAAAAACATGTCTTGCTTTCTCTAGTGCACATATTCACACACACACACACTCCAGAGTGCGTAGGGAGGTGAGGCGCTCTCTCTCCTTCAGAGCGGGTGCCATGTCTTGTCAGATGGGGTTAGCTCCCCGCCAGCTGATGAGCCAGTGGAGCCTTTGAAGCCCTTCCACTGGCCCGTGGTTTACGTGCTTGGGTTGCCAGGTTCTGCCATCCCCCTCATTAATGCAGCATGGGTGCCCACTTAACTTGTTCCTCTCTGCTCCTCTGGTCGGCTTGCCCTGGCTTTGACCGGGCGTTGGGCAGCCAAGCAGATGAGGCACACACACACACACACTCACACAGAAACACACTGGCATGCTGGACAAGCACATGCATGTGTGCTATACACACAGTCAGTGCTTACAGACACACAGCTAGGGTTACAGGTACAGATAGAAGTGTAAGGGTGTGTTAGAACCACGCAGAGTGCGGATATGTCACAATTTACAAACCTGTTTACATGTGCAGCATGCCGTACATGCTGACGTCATGCCTCTATTCTTCTTTATTGTGTGTGTGTGTGTGTGTGTGTTCAGCTTCCTCTGCTAGTCAAAAATATGGAACACAGAGCTGAAACAATTAGTCGATAAATCAATTGGTTAATTGACCATTTGCTAAACTCCTCCCATGAATAGCAGCCATAACTGGGCCTGACAAGCTTTGTATTTCTCCACGTACAGAAGCGGTGCGCTTTGGGCTGTAGTTGGAGTGATACGTGGTATTTAAAAAGCACCAAAAACACATGAGTGAAGGTGTAAAGATTTGGTTAAACAGTCTACATTTTTATTCATGGAAATGTACTATAATACTGGGGCTACTGAGATACGGTATTTTGCAATACGAGGGCAATGCTGCTCCTCCCTGGGGCACGTCACTTAGGCATTTTCATTTCCTTTTAGCATGATGTTCAGTATGTAGCTGTCACGTGTGTATTTCAGAGCCTCTTACATATTTTATTCTTTTAAAATGAGTCAGCTGGAAACATTAAAAATTCAGCTTGAGACAGCGTTTTCAAGTAAGTTGGTTTTAATTAGCTAGCTAGCTAGCTAGCTGTTGCTGTGCAGTCGTCATTTTAGCTGAAAAAACAAAACTGGACGTTGTCTAGAAATGGGAGGCCTGTGTTTGCTTGAGCAATTTTGATAGTTGAATTATTGTTTAAGTTACCAATCAATGTCTTAAAATTCAATCAATATGTAATATAATAATAGTTGTTAAGAAAAAGACAAGCAACTTGAAGATCACCAAGTTCTGTCCTTCATTCCTTTTTCCCTCTTTGTTCTCTGTCTCCCCCTTTTTTCCGTCTTAATTCTGATTCTCCTCCTCATCATGGATCTAATGCATTCCTTGTAGAGCATTTCAAGATTGCTGGTTACTGGAAATGTTGTCATATGATGAATCGGGCTTCCTGTAGCCTGTGAGGTCAGATTTCACCGTGCCCTAAGTTGGGTGTTGGTTCAGAGAAAGGAGGGCAAGAGAGAGACTGTTCAGACCATTTCTGCTCTTTCTTCAACATCTTGAGGTAATCGACCCAACCTCCCGCCTTGAACACACATACAGTATAATCACAGATGGGTTTAAAAATCCCCTCACCCGCTCCCTCCTACACACACACAAACACACATGCACACACGCACACACAGAGTCAGCTTAGACACCCATACAAACCCACATGTACTCCCTATCTTACAAACGCTGCACATAAGCACTCATTCATACTCCACACACACATACACACATCGCTGAGAGAATATCCATGTCTCTGTGCTAAAACACTGCGATACAGCTGTGAATAGGAGATGAAAGCCAAAGCCGAGCCAGGAATAATAAAAGCGGAGTGATTTCAATGCACTGCAGGCTTCTAAACAGCCATGGGATCTGACTTGAAAACATAAGGGGATTCCAAAGCTCGGTCCTTTTTTAACCAATACTATTTTACCAAAGCTACTTTGATGTAGCAAAGACCTTGGAGTCAATAGCACGGAGGTTGGTGGTGCTCTAATTGTAACATTCCCGTCGGTGTCGATTTGAATGCGTGAACTCATTTCGAGACTAGCCCTCTTTGTTTGTTGTAAAACCTCCTTACCAGCATGCCTGACTCCATGTTTCCCTCATGTACTTCACAACATGCTCCTTAAAGAATCGGCTGCCTTGACCTCCAATAAACTCAGCCCCACCCACAGCCCCTTACCAGGAGTTGAAGCATAATGTATATAGAAAGGGTGTGACATACAGAAAGAACAAATATAGAAATAGAAATGCAAACTGTCAGAAATGTAAAAAAGAGACCAAAACATTTTAAAATGTTTTCAAGTATATTATATAAAATCAAACCCTTAAAGTGGTTTTTCATCTGCTAGCCTATTTATTATGAGTTTGATATGCTTTAGAACACAGTCGACCACTTTGCAAACCATGCTGCTTCTGCTTTTGGTTAACCACTGGAGTTCCATTCATTTGCATACAATATTTGTCTATTCACATCATTTACTCTAAGTGTTGCATTACCATTATGAGGCAATTCAGTGCAGACTTTTCAAATCATTCTGCAGTGAAACCGCATTGCCATGCAATGGTAATGTAACTGTAACGAAAATGATTGCAAACTTGATGATTGCGATTGCGTGGTAGCAAGCGGACCTTGATTTGGGATTGTTTTCCAAAGTCAAGTCATGAATGAACTCTCTTGCTTATTACGCGGATCTTTAAAAAAAAAAAACAAAAAAAAAACTGTGGTTACATGTTTTTCTCTGTAACACATCAAACGTCTCACGCAGTTTGAGCTTTGCAGTTGTTTTCATTTGTGTTTCGGGTGGAGAGATGTGCTTCCATCCGAGTGGCGCTAAAAGTGTCAAATACAAAAGTGAAGCAAGATGAGCTGTGAGGGACAGATGGGGATAGGGTGTTTGCAGAAAACAAAGAACCACCAGTGGGAGGTCATGACCTTTTTATTTTTTATTTTTTAAAGACTGCAAGTTTTTGGAAGCTTAGCTTACATTTAGTTTAACTTGCTCATTAAAAAAAAAAGTGATGAGAAAATAATAGACACACAAGTTTTCTGCATTCATTCTCTCATCATTAAGCGGCTCATTCGACCAATGTCTCCTAAAAATCTGTACACTTATGTATTGTTAACGAAGAACAGAAAGACAATGGGGTGGAGAAGTCACAGCAGAGAGATGTGTTCAAACAGAAAGAGAAGCGGGGGATGAGGGAGTGGAGCAGAGTTAAGGAGGGAGTGGCTGCTGGAAGTGGGTCACAGTGGCACTGACGTGATTCAAAATGACGTGCAGAGAGGAGGACGGACTCGCGCCACTGTCACCTTTTGTCTTACGCACACACACACACACATGCTATCACATAAAGATACATCAGCTCAATTTATTGGGTGAACAGCACCGAGGTAAAAAAAAAATGGCTTACTTGTGCATTGTAAAGGACTCTCTTTATTGTTTACTGCTTAGTTGGGCATTTTTACTCTCTTACTTCTTCACAACGCCTTGCACTCACTTTATTGGCTCTTAAGATCACATTCAGGTTATGCATAAGTAATAATGGCCTCTCCCTCTGTGCCTGTTGTGTATAAAAGAGTAGTAGGAGTTTTGCAGAATAATTATTTAGGTTCAGCTATGCGATCCCTGTATGATCTGTAGCTTTACCTCCGGCCCCGTGGAACAGCGGTGAGAAGAGGATGTGAGCCAGAGGGATGGAGGGATAAAAGGATGGAGGAGTAGTAGTGAGGGAGCCAGGGAACACTTTAATTGCCTGACCCCCTCTCCCACCAGCGTGGCTCTCTGGAGCCGGGTGTTAAAGAGAGGGGGACGGCTGGATTCTCCCAGCAGAACCCTGCGGCTCTGTGCGTGCAGCATGCATGTGTACTGTCAGTGTGTGTGTGTGTGTGTGTGTGTGTGTGTGTATGTGTGGGTACGGGGAGGTGTTGAGGCATTTTGTGCGTGATGTGTGTTCCTGCGAATGTTCCCACGGCAGATCAGCACATATTTAAGCAGGACCACTTAATCATGCCATGTGTGATGCTGAAGTGATGCGCTCTGAGATTTAATGTAACCCCCTATAACACATCAAAGGCTTATAGATGGGGAGTGAAAGGGAGAGATGGTGCTGTGGTATCTGAAGCTTCTCAGACTGCTCCTGGCTGTGGGGCTCCTCAATTTAGGCCAACTCTTGGTTCCCTTAGTCAAATATGTCTGAGCAACATATTGCTCATCTTAATTTTTTTTTGTTTAATTTGTTCTAAGGAGATAAAAATAAGCCTAACAGACTCAGATGACTTTTGAGTTTATTGGATTACCGATGGCGAGATCTCAATCTCTGTAAGTAATCTAAATATACACAACAGAGAGAGAGGTGGGGTGGGGGGGAGTAACACACATTCATTTTCCATCCTCCCCCCTCTCTTTCTGAGGCTTCTCTCTTTTGTTGTTTGAGTGTGCTGGTGATGACTGAAGCCTGAGGAACCTTCATCCTAATCGGCTTGAGATCTGGCCGCAGATCAGGCCAGCAGATGAATCCAGATTAGAGGGTCACAAGGCAGAAAGAGAGGATTACCAGCTCTGGCCGCTGCAGCCTCCTCTCTAACCAGCCAACTGACAGCGCTGTCTGCACCGCCCCTCCTAAAAGTCAAGGGGCTGAACATAAATAGGCCTGAAGACCCAGCTGGGGCAATGCACTCTTTTCTACTGTCAGGTCTTGAGAAGAAAGCGACAAGTTTTGTTCATTTGAAAAAGATTTAATGCTGGATTTGGGAGAAAATCAGCATCATTTTTTTTTATTGCTATTTTTGCAGCATCATAAATTGGTACTTTTCTTTAACTCAATCTAAAATAGACATTAGACATGTAACCAAGTTTGTAGGAGAAATCTAGTTAAGGCAGTAATCAAATTTCTCAGCATCCGCTACCATATTTTTAAACTATGGCTGACATGTTTCAATTATATTAATGATACAGAGCATTTGGACTGATGCTAATGAGGTAAGAGGACAGGCTGGGCACTGAGAGAGCAAATGGTGACTATGTTAACATGCACAAAGTATTCCGGTTTTTGCTCTTATTCGGAAAAAGGGATATATTCCCACTAAGCTGTTTACATGGTTAATGAAAATGAATATTCCACTAATATTCCTGTTTGCATGCTCAGGGTTTTCAGTGTTTCCTTCTGCTGCAGTGGAAACGAGAATCACAAGATCTCAAGAAAAAACCAGTGAGGTGAAAAACATGAGCTGCTGCCTGAGTGATACTGATATGACTTGATATTATAAATTTATAGTTACAGGCACATCCAGTATCTAGGTTGTCCCATGATGTTTACAACACTGCTGAGTGTTTTTTCGGTGCATCACACCGAGTCGTCGCTGTCAGTCCATGGTTGCATGTCAGGATAATAACCAATCCCCTCCATCCCCGTCGTGGAGGAGCAGCATTCTGCTTTTCCAGCCCGCCCTGAACAGCTCTCCACTCTCCTCTCATTCCTCTCTGCTGTCTGGCTTCCTGCTCCAGTATATGTCACAGGGGTAAACAGGCAAGAGGGCCATGTGTCCCCAATTGGGATGCATATTCTGAATGCGCTGTATACATGTCCAAAGAATGCTCCTAAAACCAGAATAATATCAGCATATCTCACTTGCTTTAATCAGAAAATGCTACATTTGGAATATGCTGTTTACAGGACCCGTATTAAATTCTGAATATTGTCATATTTGGAATAATAGTGGAACATTTGTGTGCATGTAAATGTATCCAGTGACTGAATTTCACATAAATTCTGCTGTTCAGCTGTGGAAACCCACATGGACCTTGATTTGGGATTATTTTCCAAAGTCATGAATGAACTCTCTTGCTCATTTATGCAGATCTTTAAAAAAAAAAAAAATACTGTGGTTACATGTTTTTCCTTGTAACACATCAAACATCTCACACAGTTTTAGCTTTGCGGTTGTTTTCGTTTGTGTTTCGGGTGAAGAGATGTGCTTCAATTCAAGTGGCACTAAAAGTGTAAAAAAAAAAAAAAAAAAAGAGCTGTGAGGGACAGATGGGGATAGGGTGAAGCAGAAAACAAAGAACCACTAGTGGAGGTCATGACCTTTTTCAAAGGATTGCATGTTTTTAGGGAGCTTCATTTTCTTACACGCTTATGTATTGTTTAGAACGAACAGGTGGAGAAGTTACAGCAGAGGGATGTGTTCAAACAGAAAGAGAAGAAGGGGATGAGGGAGTGGAGCAGAGTCGAGGAGGGAGTGGCTGCTAATTATCTTTAATGTCATATTTATTGTAAGTAATTATTTTTGACACAAAAAAAACAAAACTGGAAAAAAAAACCATTAAGACATCATTCTTCAACAGAAAGGCAATAATTCCTTCTCCCGTATGTTATGTTGGATACTACAGGTTACTGCAGAAAGGTGACAAAAAGCTGCTTATTTAAGTACATGTTAACACTTGTAAACACTTGTTCACCTGGGTAAAACAAGGGTGTAACTGTTATCTGTGAGAATCCAGTTGGCTACTGTGTGTGTGTGTGTGTGTGTGTGTGTGTTTATTAGTGGGTCTGTGCAGAATAGCACCCCCTGGTTGCACAGTGCAGATTAACCAGGTAATAGCTTTAATAATATTTCAGTTATACATACAACAAACTAAAGTCAGCATTACCTCACTGATGCAACATGTGGTGATTTTGTGTGTGTGTGTGTGTGTGTGTTTGTGAGTAGGTGTGTGTGCAGTCCCCTACAGCGGTGACTTCTCATCTGCATCTTACTCCACCCAGCGTTTTCATCAGAAACCGCCCCTGCCGGCTTTGTTTCCACTTCTCCATCACTGTCTCCACTCTCTGCCTCTCTGTTCTTCCACTTAGAAAACAAAATAAAGTAAATATGTGTGCGCTGTGGTGTGCTCCTGACTAGTTGCAGACTAGTCGCTGAGTGCAGTTCCTCTGCACAACTCGGCTTTGATCTCGCACTGTAAATTAAACATGCCTTTTTAGATAACAGGCTCTGTGCCACCTACTGAGACAAAACTTCACACAGCTACTGTCCCTGGTTTGAACTCAATAGAGTTGATTCCAGGGTTTTTCCTACCATTATAAGACTTAGGTGCAGTGCCAAAGTGTTTTTTTTTTCCACAGCGCCTTGAACAGAAAAAAAAAACAAAACAAAACTTCACGTGAGCTTCAATGTCCTCTCATCTGCGCTCTGTGTTCAACTGAGGGCAGCTCCACCACACGTTTCACTCGAGTTGATAGCAACTCTATGCTTGTCACTGTAATCACAATAAAAGCTTCATGAATAAAAAGCCAATAAGTACTTTATCAAACCACCTGTTCAACAAGCATGAACATGTAGAAAAATGATACAGTATTTTTCAACTGCTTTGTCAGCAGTCTCCCATCCACCACTGGTATGTTTTATACAACAACAGCGCACTGATAAGGAAAACAGCGAATTGTTATGAACAAGCTAAAATGAACTGTTTAGCTTACTTTGTAACATATATATTAAAACTAGTTGAATTCTTGTAAACTCGTTTACCGGCTGAGACGGCAGCCCCCCTCCTCCAAACCAGCTCCTCCTCCTCCTCTCTACCAGCAGTGCTGTACATGCAGCAGTGAATCACATCAGCAGCAGGGAGGAGGACAGAGGACAGGATGAAGGACTGATAGTGACTGATGTCTGTGTTCTTCATTCTTTCTTAACCTCATTCAGCATTTTGATGGCAGGAATAGTATTTATTTTATTGACATTTTAGATTTCTTTCCAGTGAGATACTGATTTTTTTTTTAAATCAAGAAAAACAATTCTTTAGCAATGGAAAAAGAACCAGTAAGAGTACTGATAAGAGTATTGATGAGTTAGAGATAAAATTCCAACCACACCCATCCCTACAGCTGGCTAGTAGCTACACCCTGACTATGGGAGGATGAGAAAGTCCCTTCACTATAAGCCTTGTTTTACTGATTTGTGCTCATTATTTTTTTAAAGGTGTGATCACTCATAAAAATGTGACTTCAGTGCTTAGGTAATCAGTGAGCATATCTGGTTCACTTTTATTTTTGCTAAGTCCAAGTGTACTGTGGAAAACTCCAACCTTTTTAAATATTTGAATATTTTAATGATAATAGTTCAAAGTTATTTGAAAATGGTTCTTTTTAGTCAAATAACATCACCCCCCTCCAGTCCTAGAAACCTCTAGAAACCTGGATTCTGCTGCTTTTTTCAGGATCAACAATGTTATGGGAATCTCAGAGGAGCGATTAAGCCTCAATCACACTTGTGTGTCAGGGGTAGAGACAGTTTTGCAACAAATCTCAAATATGGAATTGATGTCTGTTTCACACTGAGCAAGTAGTGCAGAAGAATGTGAGCCAAACTGGGAAATGATCCCAGTCCAGTATGAGGTTGGAAAGTCAGGTCAAACACTGCTAATGTGGGTGGGAACGTTCAGTGCTTGACCCTTGACATCAATTTACAACTAGCACATGAGGACTCTTTCCGAGGCGCTATATATACATTGATGGCTGAATGGATGGTAGATGGATTTGCAGAATAATACTAGAGGTAGTTACAGTTTTCTTAAAAGCTTAAAAAAGTTTAAATTTGGAGTTTTAACACTTTGGTAATTAATTAATCCATTAATCAATCCACAAAAAATAATTGTCAGGAAGGAATCATAAGGAAAAATAATAAGCATGATCTGTTTCCAGCTTCTCAAAATGTGAGGATTTCTCCGTTTTATATGATTTTATATTTAATATCTTTGGGTTTTTTACTGAAAGTCGGACAAAATGAGCAATTTGAAGACCTAACTCTGGGCTCTGGGATGTTATAATGAGTGTGTTTTCACTGTTTTTGTGACTTTTTTCTTAAAAGTCAAAAATAAAGGATTCATTTGAAAAAATGATGACTTCATCAATATCGAAAGGAATAGTTGCAACCCTACTTAAATTATTTCTCTGATACATGTTACCTTTGTTACCTGTCAGGATTAATTGCTCAACTCAAACAAGGCCTCTCGTAGAAATTCAATCCCGTGGTCCAGTTTGCTGATTCATAACAAGAAACCACCAAATTCAACCTCTCTGTGTCATTTTGTATTGCAAAAGAAAATCACTGTTCAGTAGAAGAGCCAAATATTGCAAATTTAAGGATAGGTACAACTTTCTTTAGCGAAGAAAAACCTCTTTCAATGTTCATTAGGGCACCTGACTATTGTTTTAAGAAAGACTTTAAAAATTGTGAACCTATCCTTGAAGACATTAACCATGATGTGAAAGCCCTCAACAGGAGAATTCACTTCCTCCAGGAGCTTTTGGGGCTCTCAAAGTGCACAGCAACCATTGGAGCTCTATGCGGTCCTTTTGCTCCAGTGGCCCTGCCTGCCTGTTTTCCGCTTGAGGTCTTTGAAATGCTAATCTCTTCTCCTCCCCTCTTTTCTTCTCCATCTCTCCTCCAGATTCCTCCTCCAACTACATCAGGCAGCTGGAGACTAAAGTGCGGATCCTAGAGGACGACAACAATAAGCTCCTCTCTCAGGTGAGGTGCACACACATACGTCTCTCTCTCTCTCTCTCTTTCTGTCAGTTACAGATGTGTGAGTGGCACTACTAGCTCAGTCCAGTATCATTTGAACTCAGTAAACCCCCTCTTGTGCAACTTTTTAATCCATCCAAAAACATGTGATCGGCAGCTGGGATGAGATAAAGTGTTGTGCCCGATGCATCTGTGAAGCCGCCCCCTCACAACAGCCTGCCTGTTAGTTGGAGAGTATGTTTATCCATGTTTAATTCATGGGGAGTCAGTAAGCTTCAGTAGCGAGCAGTGATGTTAGCCCCTTCGGCGAACTGCGGGAGCGGAGGAGAGATGAGAGGAGAAAAAGAAGGGGAAGGAGGCATTAAGTGACAGTGACAGAGTAAAGCAGTTCTCCCAAAGTTAACCTTGTTCTGGCTTCTCCCAAATTTGGAGGATGAAGGGGTTGAAGGAGTAGAGGTGAGAATGTGAGGAGGAGGAGGAGGAAGCGGAGGAGGAGGGAGGGGGCGGTAGATTTCTGGTTCACCAAGAGGTCACATGTCAGTCAGCAGAGGTGTATGTTACATAAAGTGTAAGGGGGATCAAATAATGAATTATTGGTAAAACCTCATACACTTAACATCCGTTATCTTCCCATTTTAACGTCATGTTTTATGATGTAACTCATCTGAATGCAAGTCAGACTTGGTTGAGTTGCAGTTTCACAGCTTAAACAGCTTTTTGATTTGAAGCCTTTATTCTTTTTTTTTTTATATATATAGTAATTCCTTTTCCCCCAATTATCTCCCACCAGATTTACTATATCTAGGCACTGGTGTAGGCTGGAATCACTGATACGAAACCTAAATGATCCTCATAATTAGCTCTTAAGTGCTGCAATTAGGTGCTACTCTGTCTCACAGCAGTGTTACTTAAAGACATATAATATTAACCTGCTTCTTAAAGTCGACTAATAGTCCTTGTTCACAATGAGGGGATGGTATTTCTTTTTTTTTTTTGAGGTTGGGATGACTACGTTTTTGCAGTAATAGAACTTTAACACTTGTTCATTGAATACTGCAAAATATAAAACATTTGTGTGACAAGTAAAAAATGTTGTAAAATGTGGACTGACTATGACTATAGAAGCTGAAAAGTTGTTTGCTTTTTACAATATCTTCATCTTTTATGGAGCATTCAGTTGCTAGCCTGGGTGATAATGGCTCCAAATACCCAATAATGAAATAATGAACCATTACACTATTATGTTTTTCTCTCCCTAGGCTTATAGCCGATATAGCTTATCACAGATACAGATGAAAAAGGTAACTTTCTTAAATGCCACTGTTTGTCAGCTCTTCTGAAATGCTCCTCTGCTGGTCAGTTGGTCGAACCCTTTTTGTCTTTTCACTCTTTTATCTGTCTGGTGGTGGGACTTTTCACAGCTTTGAGCTTGGTGCTTTCTCTTATACCGCAGGTGGACACAATAAAAGCAACCCCTGTACAATGTAATGCACTCTATTGCAGTAACGTACAGTATAACGTTTAGTTTACATCGACACTTTCAGGCAGGTGCTGAGTCAACTCTATAGTAGGGTTTAAAGAAAAATGTAGACATTTTGGAAATAAGCTTATTAGCTTCCTTGCCTAGAGATACATGAGAAGATCAATACCACTCTCATAGCTGTACAATAAATATGAAACTCCAGCCAGAAGACTGTTAGCTCAGCTCAGCACAAAAACAGGGCGGAAGGATTAACCTGACAGTTTTCAAGGACCTCTGAGCACCTCTAAAGCTCACTGATTAACACTTTTTTATCTTGTTTAATCTGGACAAAAACTGAAGTTTAAAAATGACACAATGTGGTGGAGTCCAGCAAGTCACTGCACTCAGCCAAGAAATAGTCCCCCACATAACCCCTGTAAAAAACTTTTTTCACTTTGGTTTTTGTACAGATTAAACACACAACATACAGTGAGTTAACTAGTGAGCTTTAGAGATGCTGATAGATGTTTTTCTTACTTTTGGACAGAGCCAGGCTAGCTGTTTCTTCTTGTTTACAGTGTTTATGCTAAGCTAAGCTATCTGGCTGCAGTCTATAGCTGTATGTGTACTGTATAGATATGAAAGTGATATCAATCATCTAACTCTCAGCATGAAAATGATGTTTCCCAAAACATTACACTATTTTTTAAGGCCATATTCAGGTATGTAATGTTGAACTTATATATATATATATATTTTGTCTTGCACCAGTCACCTGTCTGACACAGTGTTAGTGTTACAAGGAGAAAGGAACCCAATTGCATTACTTTGTAAAAGTATTGCTTATGTGTCCAATCCTGTTTTTTGGCCCCGTTTTTTGCGCTGCTAGCATGCTATGCTGATGAATAAACACAGGTGGCCCTGCTTGTATGTGGCCTGTTTTGGCAAGAAAGCCTTTTCCTGTCCTTGGAGCATTTTGGCACAGCACAGTCAATGTTTGGCATAAGGTACACGAGGTGAATGAATGCTACATTGTGCTTTGGTGCATAAATGACACACGCTTGTCCTAGCTTGTCGGGACGTCTGGTGGGCTGAATAATTTAGGATACTGGGGCGATACAGGTAGATCCAGGCATCCATTATGCATGCCGACAACTGGTGTGTGAGTGCAACTGAAGAATGCAGGAATGTACGAAGTTAAAAACTATCTTGATGGTTGTTTGCTTTCCTTGAAAATGTAATATTTGTAATGATAACATGAGCCCCTTGAGCTTTTCTGTAGTTTAGTATTTAGTTTGAGTCTTATGCAATAGCCTAGTTACTGAGCAGGTGGAACTGTTACAATGGACTACTTGCCTAAATGGACTTCTTACCTAACTTCCTGTGTTATGAAACTGGCCCAGTGAAACTTGTGTTGAGCCGAGGGAACAATAGCCTCTTATCACAGGAATGTTGACCCTCGAAACCAGATTGGCTGAAGGTTTTTTACACTACTAAAGGGACTGGGGAGTTGACAACGTTGTCCCACAGTGGATATTAACAAGCGCCTACACAGCACAGGTGTACCCACAATGAGTAAAACAGGTGTGCTCATTGCTCAATGCTCACACTTAGACCTAGATATGCATGATCCGATTCTCTCGTTAACTTTTCTCCCCGGCTCAGATCTCCTGTGTCTTTCAACTGTAACTTCTCTCTCTTAAGTCCCCAAAGTGTGAGGCACTCTGTGGCTTTCACTACATGTTCACTGCCTCACTTTATCATTAACAATTAAGTGCTCAGTGTGACTCTGAGAATTAAATCATTTATATGACGGATTCAGATGACACTCCATTTGTTAACTGCTGGATAATTTAACTCATTTTGTGAGAGTGGACTAAAGTAGAGTCTTGTGGACTTGAATGATGAAAGAGGTTGATGAATTATGACTCATTCATTGACAGAGTTATTATATGACTGATATATTGACTTTGAGAAAATGGCAGATGTATTTGCATGTTCTGGATAATTGACGTTTGCAAATTAAATCTTGCTAAGAACTTAAAATACTCTGTATAAACTGTGTGCTTGCAGTAAATGTTAATATGGAATAAAACGTTAATATAATACTGAACTAGGTTGCCATGGGAGACTACCCAATGTCGGCACTGACTCAGTTCTTTCTTCCATTAAATTATGGCGCTCAAGGTGCACGCTGCTATCCTCTCTACCCTTTTGTCAAGGCGGCATCACCCTTGCCCCTCATAACTCAAACAGGAAATGATGCGCGACGTCCACAGCTTCTCCCTGTCAGCACCAAGAACACTGTGATGGATGGAGAGACGGAGGAGTCCGAGTTTTAGCCAAGAAGACCACAGAGGGCCAACTGTCCCCAGCTGTCTCGCAAACAAATAGCTTTGTTGGTCTCAGTGGTCAAGGTCAACTCGGGGAGGGAGGTCAAGACGTGTGTTGGTTTGTTTGTGAAGCTAAGCTAAAGATTAAAAAAGAAAGTCCTAGTTAGATGATGGAAATCTTATTGAAAAACTCTTGATATGTTACTGATCACACCAGCTCTTCTCATCCAGTTGATAGATGTGCTCAGGTCATGAATTGTTTATTTCAGTCCAACAGATATGACATTTTGTGACGCACTCTAAGCCTGGAGAAATGACAAAGAGATGCAAGCCAAGGTACAGAATTGAGGGCATGAATATAGAAAGCCAAAGGATAGATCAGGAAGTGCCAAGGGAAGGATTGGGAAAGGTTAGAGGAACACCAACAGGATACCGAGCTGGAGAGAAGAGGAAGAGGGGGAGGGGGAGGAGGAGGGAGGTATCAAAAGACAGAAGACAAGGGGAATGCAGATTGTGGCTTTGTGTGTGTGTGTGTGTGCGCAACTTGTGTATGTGACTGTGCACCTGTGTGTTTGTATGTGTGTGTGACGCACAGAGAGATAACAGAGACAAACACAGCACAATGTCCATGCATTCTTAGACGCACACCCACAGCTCATTGGGTTATTTATAGCTCGAGTGCTCCCAGGCATCATGTGTGTTTACATGGCGAGCCGCGCACAGAGGGAACACTAGTGCGTGACATGAGAAATGTCATAAGGAACAGTGGCGTTGCCGTGTTCCTGCCTACAGCGAGAAGTTAGGCTGGTTACGGCCCCCAGGAACCAGTGGTCTTTGGCCGCTAATGAGGACAAATCTTAGGAACACTGTCCCTGCATAATGGCCCTCGATGATGGCACAACGTGATCCAGCGCCAGTGCTGTGAAGTGCCATTTATGTAAAAAGCCACAACAAATAAGAATCAGCTTGGCAAATGAAGTGCTTGAAGCGATGTCGTCAGAGTGACGATGAGAGTGCAGGTGCCAGTGCAGGAGGGGGACAGAGCCACAGAGTCCTTAATGAACCATCACTGACTTACTATACATAGCACAGCCCGACTGATAAATCAGCAGGCCAATATTTGTGTCTTATGACATCACATTACAATGGTATCAAAATGTATGTGTGTTGGCAAATATGAAAAAAGAAATTGTAAACTGCAGCAATTAAAAGTTTTACTGGGAACATTTTTGTGTATTTTTACTTTCAGTTTTTCTCAATTTAGTTAAAAATAGTTTTAGTGTTTCTATTTTTAGTTACTTAAAATAATTTAGATATTAGTTAATGTTTGCTGTTCAAATTGACATCTCCATTATATCCACCATAGACAGATTTAACTGCAGAGTACATATTTGTCACCATATTAACATCGATTGGATTAAACTAAAGCAAATTTAAGGGATCTTTTAAAAAATCTGGCCAGTGTTTTATTTTTGGATTTTTTTTTAACTCTCAAACAGCAATATCAGTATCGGCCTCAAAACTCTAATATCAGTCGGGCTATACTCAAATGTAAATGTTATATGTAAAAAAAAAAAAAAAGAATATCTAAGAATATTGTTATTGGATTTTTGTTATTGACAATAATTTGATGACAATAAAAGTCCAGTATCAGCTGGATTAATAATTTAAATGATTTGGCCTTCTGTAATGCAGCTCTCTAGGTGCATTTAGTCAACATCGCACTCATATCTCTATTTCTTTCTATTTGTGTGTTTGTTTTTTGCCCATTTGTGCCCAGCAGTGCAACCCAGGTGACCTTCGTGCCCTGAGGAAGGGAATGACCCTCTACCACTCAGAGTCCCAGCTGTCCTCGCTGCCCCAACGCCAGGACGCCATGCACATGGTCAGTACCCAGGAGGCTAACACACACACACACACACTTTCACATACATACACAGACCCACACACGGAGGAATGCTCACTCATACCCAGCCACTTAAACAGTCATAGCCACTGTGGCCACTTAAACACCATGAGGTTGCTTACAAAAACATGGTTACAAATAGACACCAGATTTAATTGCACACAGACACACACTTAATTGTAGGGAGGACTGTCACTGGTGCCTCCGCAGTGGAATCAAGTCAAGTCAGCTCTAATTCGCTTTGCTTCTAACTCACCAATTATACCTCCACAGGCAACCTCACTCTCTTACACATGACAGGAAGTGAAACACACATTCACACACAAGAAGAGAGAAAGAGAGGGAAGAAAAAGAGAGTGTGAGAGGAGATATTGCACGAGTAAGATAAGACAAACTAGAAAAATAAAGGAGGAAGAGGGGAAACTAAAAGAGAGAGAGAGATGGAGAATTAAAAGGAGTCAGCCATCCCTTCTCTTCCTCCCATGTTTCTGGCCCTTGAGCTGCCTTCGTCCTCCCTGGAGCCTGTTTGAACCGAATCCCACTATGAAAGTAATAATCCGCTACAATCCACCGCCACCCCTAACCCTGCCACTGTCTGGGGAGGAGAGGCTGGGTAATTGTTTTCTGACTGCTTAAGGAAGGTCAGAGCCGGGCTATGCCGCTACCCAGAGGACTAAATCTTCCCCGTGTAAAAATCTATATAGTGTTTTAATCACAGGCCCAGTGTGAGTCAGCGTTCAGAGCCAGCTCGCACCTTTTAAGCTCATGGGTCAAACCCGCCTCTTCTCAGAGGTTGGTGCCGTTCAATAATGTCCGTGAACCTTGACTCCCACGAGGAGTCTCTCCCCGCAGGAGGAGGCATAAACTGCAAATTATCTTGATGGCTGTCTCCATGCATTTAATTTCACAGTGCAGTTTCACATGAAACAAGGTCATGATATTGACTCGAGGTGTGAATTTTGGCTCCTTAGTGACACGACATCTGATGTCATTCTGACTGAAGCAGAAAAGTGGAAATGGATTTGTGTTAGCACATTCAAGTACATTTAGGATTCCATTAAATCATACCTCAACTGGCTGCAACCAGAAGAGACATGTACTTAAGGAATCTGTCATCAGCCGGTTGCACCAGCGCCAGCGGTCTGTTAAGGGGAGTTTTCACATCGCTACATTACAACAGGTTGCACTACACAAAGTATTTCTTACACATAAATTAGTAGTTACCAAGTAATTACACCCAGTAAATGCCAGGTGTAAGTATGGAGAAGCTAAGTGAGCTAGCTAACTGGAAAAACTAACGTTAGCTTGCTAATACATGGCCGTTTAGAGTTAAAGGAGTAGGGATATGGTCGATATATCTGACCCAACACAATTGAAGTATTGTAATGTTGGTTTAATATTGTTTGTCTTCCTTAAAATGTTATATGGAGATATTATTTATTGATACAGATATTTGATTAAAGGAGTACTTTAGTGATTTAGCATTGCACTTCCACAAATTTTGGGAAGTTTTTAGAGACAAGACAAAAAAAGAATGGTTGAAATTGATGCAGTTGAGGTTAAGATATCCTGACTTTTAGTACCTGTCATGGTTCAAACTCTAAAAACTTGCAAATGAGTCGCATTTTTTCATTAGCCTTAGCTGTCCTCAGTCTTTGTCCTCATCCTCAGGACAATCTTGAAAGCAAATTTCAAATTCAGCAAGCTTATGATAACAAAGCAGTTGCATGCACTACAGAATAACTTATTCTTGTGATTCACGTCCTCCTCTTATGATGGCTTTGTTGTCGTGACAACTCCATGGAGATGTACTCATGTTGAGCTCCATAGTGATCGATTGCCTGCTCTCTAATGTGGCCCAAGTTCATCCATGTGTGAGAGAAAGCCCTCGTTGGAAGATGAAGAGGGAGAGAAAGAGCAAAAGAGAAGATGAGAGACGTAGGGGCCACAGACAGCAACAACAGCAGAACTTCAGTGAACTCTGGTTGTGTGTAGCCATCCTAATCTATCAGCTCATCCTTTATATCTAGTCCTTTGTCTCTTTGTTCAGACCCAGTTTCAGGTCAGTGAGTGTGCGTGACATTGTCAGATTGAAAACGAGCAAGAAAGATGAAAAGAAAAGATGGATAGGGAAAGAAAGCGGCCAGCCTGTATGATTCTCACAAACACTCAACAGTCGGGTCTGATTCCGCTTCCTCAAACTACAAACCATTGATTCTGACAGGGTTTGCTTTCCCCTCTTATCCTACGAGGCCTAAATCAGGCCTGTTTATGCAGGCAAGCCATCCCCAACTGTACATCCATATGAACAGTAAACATTGCCCCGAGCTGGCTGTGCATCTGCGCTGTCCAAATCCTTTTCTTTACTGCACGGCTCCGGCGCAGAATAAACTGAAAAACCATCCTGGCCCCAGCACTAGCAGGAAGTGTTTACACATTTCAAATAATAGCTTTAACCCACAGAACAGAGCATCAAAAGGAGGCAACAGTGATTTGCATTTTTTTTCTTCTTATAGTTGACTTCAAAGTCCATGGCAGAGGAGTGGTACGGGAAATTCAGCAGATACATTTGTTGCTGTGACCTTCAACAAAAAGAAACACACTTAACACAGTTGGACAAGTGTTTGTATTTGTCAAGAGGATTGCTATACTGTATAGAATCTTCTTACAAATATAGACTCAGCCTTGGGAAATGCGTTTTAATAATGTGGGGATGTAACCCTATACAATACTCAAATCCATACTTCTGAAGGAACTTACTGGTGCTTTTGAATGTAACTAACCCTGCGGTCAGCTGGAGGGCTGGTTTCCGTTTATTTTTGCACGGTCTAAAAATTTGCTTGCAAACTTGACGTGTGCTTCAGGTAGATAATCTATTACAGTGAGATTTTGATTTCTTTCATTATATTTTTGGTCAAAGTTATGTTGTTTCTCCATTTAAATGACTGCGTAAAATAGAATTCACTTAAAATTGTTGTTGCATACAATATTTGAGTAAATGTCCTTATAACTAAATGTTAGGTTCTACCACTCCATAGCACCGAGCATCAAAAACTGTCTAGTATTGAGTATTGTGTTGTTTACTCATTCTTTGATCCAACAGTTCTTGATTTGAATCCAAATTTGACCGATTTTAGACCATTTTATCTAAGCAAAGCTCTAATATGGCTGCTTGTGTTTAGACAACATGAAATATTTGAGAACTTTGAGTGGGAGTATTTTGGACTCTTGCTACTGCATTGAAGGGCACTCCGGGACTTTAGAGGATGCTGCTGAATAGCAACCTTTTTAATGCAAGAAATAACCAAATTTCACATTAACCTTTTCATTATGTCCATGATTTTCAGATATCAAAGCTCATGAATAAAATGTTTTATGGCAGCCAACCAACCAAACATGTTTATTATTTTTTTTAACAGCATAAATGTAACATCAACTTTTTTTTCAAAGATAATAAAACCACCACTATGTTCCCTTTTTTTTTTCTTCACAAATCAGGCATATCAATGACCTTTCAACCTCTGAGGAAATAAATAAATGCACGTTTAACATTATTTTGTTGTCAGACATAACCTGCAAGACTAGCAAAGAAATCAATTTTTCATGTGCTTGATGTGATATGAAGTCACTGTCTGCAAAACATCCCTCTTGATTGCAGTGGGATTATTATTTTATCTCTGTGGTATTAGGGTGTGTGGGCTCAATCTTGCACCCCAATGAGGCCAGTGGGTGCGGAGGGAGCTGACAAATGCATCACCAGTGAGGGGAGAATTGAACCGGGGCTAACATAACCACAGAACTGTGTCTAATGCAGGGCCCTGATGCCAGGTTACAGTGAATGGTGCCATTGTGTGTCCCAGAGATCTCTGTGTCTCTCGAACAGAGAGCCACTGTCTGGAACCAACCGGGGGGTGGGATGAGTCAAGCAACCTCCTGGTCTTCTTCCTGGCTGGCTGCTCCCATCACACCCGGTTAAATCACACTGTGCAGGTAGCAGACCTGGCTGAGAGTTGAATACGTGGTGAATGCAAGAAGCAGAGGAAAAACACAAGGGAGGGAGAGGTGATATGAGTTGGGATGAAGGGGATGGCATTTTCAGTGCTACACTACATGAAATCTCTCTTGTTAAATCTGAAGCAAACACCCACTGATATGGTGCGTGTGGTTTACTTTCTGTCTTCAATTAAGGTGCCGTGAGTTTGGCTCAAATGAAGAGCTCCGTGCTCATTTCATGAGGTTAAGCTGTGTGTGTGACAGCAGATGTGACATCGCGGGAGCTTGGCAGTCTGCAACATGTCCTCCAGATGTTGTGGGCTGAGACTCAGCTCTTGACCTTTATCACAGGTCGCACTTACTCTCACTCATCTTTGCTGTTCCTGCGTACTCCCTAATGTGAGAGAAATGCCACAAAACCTGAAATATTTTTTCAAATTCTTTTTCTCCCCTCAGGGTACGGGCCGTCTCCCAACCAGTGAGTCCTCTCCTGCCACGGGCTACCTGTCCTCCGTCCAGAAGCCTGAGGCTGTGGTGCATGCCATGAAGGTACTTATTTCACTTGGTAACTTATATTTTAGGGAAACTGTGGTGGAAGAATTACAGTTTTTCCGATCACCATCACCCCTAGCTGAAATCTAATTTTTGTGTGTTGGGTTTTGAACTGTCTCCATTTTTTGATACATACCGTGCTGTTAGATAGTGAACTGTACTACACTACTGTCATGTCATCAAATTAGACTGAGTGAAGACTTTTGTCAGCAAATGCTATAATGTCTCTTGGTGGAGTGTGAAAGAGGAGTAAGTGATATTATGATCCATTTGTGATGCCAATAATTGTGACACAAAGACTTAAACTTGCTGTGCAGAACTTTTGTCTCCCGCTTCAGGCTGTAAGAGTAATTAAAAAAAAAAAGTCGATATGTGCTTACATCATAGGCTCCGCTGTAGTCTACTCTGTCACTACTGTTGGGGCTATAAATAGGTGGATACATTTTTTTGAGTGTCACACAACCTCCACAAAATGACTCGTTTCACTATCAGAATTTGATCCATTCAATCCGATAATATTTGACACCACACCTGATTTAAAACTTAGTATACTGTAAAATACTTAGATAAGATTTATCTAGTAATTTATTTTTATTTTTAAAAAGGCAAAATTATCAAAATAAAAAAAAAATTAGAACAGATTTTACACAACCATCTGAAAATATATGCACCTTTTGTAAAATGACTAATATGGTATTTGCACCCCTAAACTCTGAATCAATCATCAGTGATGCTCACATACAAATGTACATAGTCACAAAAACAAATACACACACTGAGCGTTGTGTCTGCCATCAGGTGCTGGAGGTCCACGAGAACTTGGATAAGCAGCTTCCCGAGGACTATGAGGATGATCTCAGTGAGAAAGAAAAGGCCATCGTGCGAGAGATGTGCAACGTAAGTGGAACACTTACCCTCCTCCTGGAATCTTCCTCCACTATGTTGTATTCAATGCGAGCTTCCTACATGTTGGAATACGTATTGATATATTGATGGAGTGTTAGCTTCAAAACATGTTATACTTTTTCTTCATGAGGAATAATTCTGTAAACGAGGCGACATTATCTCCATAATGTTCCTGTTTGACTGTTGGTCAGTTTTTTTTAGTTCACTTCTGAGTGCAAATCAGGTCAGGTTTTGAGCTGCTTTCACTAATGAGGAACCCTCATTTAGACTCATTTGGTTTGGAATGACACTTGCAGCAGTGTCCCGGGCACATCGCTCCCTCTCTTCCCCTCTCTCTCTCTCTCTCTCTCTCTCTCTCACTCTCTCTCTCTCTCTATCTATCTCCCCCCCGCTCCCTCGTCCCTGCTGCAAAGCCAACTCCTAAACTGGAAGTTCTAAGTAGAGGCTCGCAGTTGAGCTGTCAGAGCAATTAAACTGGAGCGGCAGGGAAAAGAACACTCCCCTGCGCCTTAGCCTTACCCCTCCATTCTTCCTCTCCTCCTCCCTCCCCCACTCATCTCCCTCCATTTTTCTGTGTCGGTGCTGAAAGGCCCGGTCCAGGATAAAAGGTTGGCTGATTAGAGAGAAAGAGAGAGAGAAAGAGAGTGAGAGGGAGAGAGAGAATGAGAGCTGGGCTATCTGGGCCCTGCAGAGGTATGTGACAGGCCAGGAATCTGGGGAGCGCTACAATAGTACCTCTGTAATATCACTGGAGTCCCCCGGGGGCCCCTCTCGCTCACTCCGAGATCTCAGCCTTACAGAGACAGAGGACAGAGTTAGCTCTACTGTAGTGTGTATGTGTGTGTGTGTGTGTGTGTGTGCAATCTTTGCAGCTCAAAGTCAAAATGTGAGCATTTGAAGTTTTCACTCTTGAAGAAGAAAGTCTTTTTTCTTCTTCTTCTTCTTCTTCTGCAAAGCATTACTCTCTCAGTCTCTATGTCTGCCTGTCTCTTTCTGTACATCTTGCTCTTTCCTCTTCCTCCTCATAACTTCTCTCTCTCTCTCTCTGTGCCTCTGTTTGCAGGTGGTGTGGAGAAAGCTGGGTGATGCAGCGGGATCAAAGCTGTCCATCAGACAGCACCTCTCTGGGAACCAGTTCAAAGGGCCGCTGTAGCATGGCAACCAGCACGAGACAGAGAGAGAGAGAAAGAGAGAGAGAGAGAGAGATCGGGATCCACAGTACCTACACTCACCTGAAAACACCTCTTGCTACCTGCACCTACACAGCCCATCATACCGTGCTCGCTTTTGCCTACAGCACCCAGGATTCCTTCTACAAACACTCTCTTTAAGACTGGCTAAGATAGCTACTAAATGGACCTGTTAGTCCACTCTTCACATGTACAACGTTACGTGTTCAACAGGTTTTTATCTCTGAGCTTATTAAGCGTTGACAACTGGCAGCTAGTTTCACTGATTCGCCACTTTTCTTCGTTGATTTGGAGGCTTTAGGCTACACAACGATCTCTCTCTGTAAACAGGATATTCCAGGCTCTTATAAATGCTATTAACACATACCATGTATTGTCCTTTAGAGTATAGCTGTGCTACATTAAGTTAGCGACACAACATGGTTTCAAGCACAGAACGGATGAGGCCGCGGGGGCGGAAATCTCGTAGCATTCCGCTGGGATGTGAAGGCAACATCGTGGCGGTATCTTCAGATAAGTTTTGATAGTACCTCCTGTAGAGACCCTAGCTCCTGTCACATGTATCGCCCCCTAGTGGTCAACGAGTATAACTAGCATTAGCATTCTAAAGTGTTAACATAAGTGAAACCCACTGTGACCTAGCGCCTTTTGCTCATAAGACAAGTCTATGGATAATAAAGTCTAGAGATCACTGTTAACTTGTGTATATTATGTATAAAACCATAGCACTACTTCATTGTTATTGTTGATTTTACTTTTATCTATTTTGTAATTCTAGCGTGGCCATGTGATCAATGATTTAGTTTGAAAAGCACACACACAACTGGACCTTTAAACAGGGTTTGCTTTTGGTAATAAATCTTTTTTTTTTTTTAATTCTTTTCCAAATGAATTGCTATTATTCCTTCTCTCTTTAACCTCTGAAAATGTATCAAGGCCATTCTGAATCAAACCATCTCAGTGAGTTAATGCGTAGATCATTTTCTTACTTTGAATTGTGAAATTAACTAAAATTGTATGCTGTGTGCATGCTTGACAATCATTTTCTCAGGTTGGGAGGGCTACAGCTTTACCTTTGCCCATCTGTGACAGTGCGTGCGCGCGCGTGTGTGTGTGTGTGTGAAAGGAGACTGAATGGCTCTCTTGCAGCTGTAGCATCTGCCTGTGAATCCTCTTTTTCTCTATCAGAACCCTTGTTACAACACGGTTGAAGACTGCTAAAGACATTTACTGAATCCGTAAGGGATGGAACTCCCATTTTTATGGCCGATGATAAACTTTGTAGAAAAGCTTGCACAAAAGTTCAGTTTAGGCGGAATTTTCAGTTAACTCTGAATTTCTGCTTTGTCATTTTATTTCACAGATGAAAAAAGTTTTGTTTTTTTTCTGAACTCCCTTGTTCTGTCATGGATTCAGCAGGTGTGTTTATGCAGTGCATGTTTTATTAAAGTTGAATCTTTTTTCTTTTTTTTTTTGTAGAATGTGAGCGATAAGTCTTCCCTTAGGTGTCTCCTGAAAACACTAACATTTTAAAATTAGTATTTCTTGATGTCAGAATGAACAAACAGTGTCAGTTATATAAAAAAAAAGAAAGTATTTATTGCCAGGTGTCAGATAGAGATGGGAGCGCTATCAGTAACTGAACAGTCATAGTTTAAATTTATCAGATTTACTCCAGCTGTGAAGTTATCTGATAAACAATTATATAGTGACTGGCAGCTCAGGCTCTCCCATCTCTAAGAGTTATTTGTTCCAAATTAGAACATTTCTGAGGCTGCTCACCATGCACCTCTGTTCTCTAAAATAATGGGTCTAAAGAAATAAATCAAAGTATGCGTTTTTTTAAAAAGTGTCCTTTTTTCTAGGAACTGATTTGAAGCCATGATACAATTTTGAATATCTGATTTGAGATGTGCCACAATTTTTTTTCTCTGCATGATGTTTTGATTTGGAACCCAATTGCTTTTTTTTTTCTAAGCATCTCTAGTGTTTCTTTTCTTCTGCCTATGTGCTACAAACCACAGTACAGAATCCTAGAATCTACAGTGTAAATGTCAATTCCTGTAGTAACTAGCATGACTGTAACTTCTTTTCATGAATTTCACTGATGAGATGACTGTTGGCAGGTGAAAGGAAAAGATGAAATAGGCCACTTTTAGAAAAAAAATTGGGAGAAAATAAATGAAGTTGGTTAATGATGCCGTGTAAGTGCTGTCTTCATTTGATGCATTCAACATTTTTGTCATTAATGGGTGAGTTATGCTGCCCCCTTTTGGTAAAACACTGGAAGTAAAATGAGATTCTGCACATTGACACCAGTTGCAACTGAGACTTTTTAAATCCTACACAGACTGAAAAACACAACGCAGTTCAAAGTAGGAAAAGCAGGTCTTTATTTTTGTTTAAGTGCCACATGGACACAAAACCGAAGCTGTGTGCAGCATACAGAAAAGAGGAGCCTGACTAAGGCACATATGGATAGAAACTCTCAAAAAGATTTGTCTAAATGTAAAGGTCAGATATGTACAAATATACCTTAGACTGTCCAGTGTTCGACACAGTTGGTTTGTTTACAGGGTTTTTGTTTGGTAGTTAATGTAACACTGTCTACAGTGCAGATTCACTAAGAATAACGGGAAAGGAAAACAGCGATAAAATGAAAAAGCTGACAATATGAAGTGATGAGAGAAGAGAAGATATCTTTAACGTAACCTTTGTGTTTTCACAGAAAAAAAACAAAACAAACAGTATGTTTACACTGTATTTGCCATCATGTTTCTTTCAGTGTGACATTTGTCTTTCTCAGGGGGGGAAAAAGGAATGTGGAGAGAACAGAAAAACAGATCGCAGGAGGAAAAGACACAAGGTTAAACGGGAAATTAGCTGAGAAATGTAAACACATCATCATGATAACAGAATCATGAAGGAAATGTAAGAGGGTCACTCAGAGGTACGCACACACACACAAAAAAAAGTACATTTCATCCTCTCACAATTAGTGAATTAATCGTGTGACAAAAACTAGAAGAGAAATAAAATTGAGGGTGCTAATATTTTCTGATACATTTCCAAAAGAGAACAATGAGTGGACAAAGTTTGTTAAAAGATCCGAGAACTGGACACACAAAGTACCATCCTACATGTGTTTGTGTCACTTTTTCCACAAAAAAAAAAAAAAAAAAAAAAATCAGGATTCTCACTGCAGCCTTTCAGCACCAGTTCTGGTTCTCCTAACAATGCTGTCCAGACCTCACTTTTCCTTTCAAGTCTATTTGTTGATGAGCCTTCATTTAGAAGCTCAACAACAGGAGGTGAACACGCCCAAGTTCCCGGTTGTTCTCTCCTCTCTTAAGAGCTTTCATCTCCAGCGGTGGCTCTGCACGGCTTCAGCTCAGAGATTTTTTTTTTTTTTTGTCACACACTCTCTGCTCTCATCTCATCCACCCACCACGGTTCAGGGGCATGCCAGGCGGAGGGGGCAGGGGCACCTGCGACTGTCCTGGGGGAACAGGGGGTGGAGGAGGGTACCCAGCAGGTGGAAGGCCTATCCCTGGAGGGGGTCCGTGGCCCGGCGGCATCCGTGGAGGCGGTGGCGGAGGGTAGCTGTTGTAGCCAGGAGGCGGATAGGTTGGGGGCAAGGTGGGTGGTGGGTAGCTGGAAGGAGGAGGAGGGGGGCCTGGAGGTGGAGCTGCGGGTGGGGGGTAAACGTGAGGGTGGTATGGCGGTATTGGGGGCGCGTAGCTGGGCGGCATCGGTGCGTAGGTGGGGCCCTCCGTCTTCATCATCGACTGCAGGCTCTGGTATCCCTCCCCGGACATGTAGGAGCTGGAGGTGGACATGATGTAGTTGGAGGGCGGTGGCGGAGGAGGGCGGTGAGGGAGAGGAGGAGGCTGGTGGGGAGGTGGTGCGTGCGGGGGCGGAGGAGCCGCCTCATTTCCTGGTTCTGCTTCTGTGGGAGGGGCTGGAGCCGGAGCTTTGCGGTCTAATGAGCGAAACAAAAAAAAAAAAGAGAGAAAACCACTTATTAAAAAAAATTCCCCCCATCGTCTTTCCCGTAAATAACACAAAGCTTCACATTCCGCCATGATCTCAAATAACCTTTCCATTCCTAGACAGTGAGCGCACAGCTAGACCAAGACCGCCAGGCTTCAGCCACATAGGAGGTCTCATTATCAGGCTCAAGCACTAATCAGATTGGTCTGGGAGAAGTTAGGAGTGTGCGTGTGTTGGGAAACGTAATGTCCAGACGAGTTGCTGGTTATGTAAGCAGACTGAGAGGACTAAAGACTTTGGGTTGGAGGCGGGGAGTCCTGGCGGCTCATTATTGGCCTATTTGGTGGCACACGCAAACAGACAGCGGGGTGTTGAGCGGATGCCAGCACCTATTCACCGTCTACCAAGCATTTTAACTTCCCCGCAAATTAAGAGGATGGTCACTCTTACCTGGAGGAGGCTGCGATGTAGGCAAAGGAGGCATAGGGCTCTCCAGTCGAGGAATCTTCGATCCAACTTGTTCTGTAAATGAAATGGACCGGATAATAAGATGCGACAGATTTTTAAAGTTAGTGAATGCATTAAGGAACTTTACTGCAGGCTTGAATTTTTAGAAAATCTTCAAACCTGCTGGGAAGGCACTGATCCTACTCATTTATACTCTACCAAGACTGAAAGTAATAAACTGCTCTTATGTTAATCAGACAACTTTTCTTGGACGTATTTCAGTGGGTGAACTGAAATTTAGTAGATTTCTACTGCTTTAAAATCTAAAAGCAGAGCAGAATTTTGCCTGTGTGAGGTTCAAGAAAAGTCTTACCTGGAGCCTTTGGTTCATCTTTTGGGGATGTCTGAAACAAAGAAAAATGAACACAAATAGTCACTTTCTATTTTGAGGCAGTGATGTTTGATTGTTATTTGTTGACTCAGGAATATGAATCAAGTTAAACACACACAAGCTGCAGAAGATGTTGTATATTTAAAATAAACTAATGTTGAAATTCAGATTAGGGAACAACGTCAACAGACTTTGCACTGGCCTTAGTTTTAAGCCATCATAAATGCTATTCAAGCGTTTTACTCACATGTGAGCGTTTGAGCTGGCGTGCAGGACTGCCACCCTGAGGGGAAGTCTTCTTTGGTGGTGGGGGAGGAGGGTTGGCAATCTGGGGTGGTCCTTGCGGAGCTGGAGGAGCAGGGGTCAGTGACGCGGGTGGCCGCTCCTTCTCCTGCATCTGCTGAGGGATGGGCTTGTTGCCCTGGGAGTACAGGTCCAGGATCTGATGACAAATGTCTACAAGACAAGGATATGTTCTTTCTGTAAATCAGCGTTGAGACATGTCTGGAAAGAGATTAGACAAAGTCGTAGGAGAGGCGCCACGTGTCGTGGCTTTATGATGAGTACCTTCAAGCAGCTCAACTGGGACGTCCTGGACAAACTGCTCCCACCAGCGACGTGACGACTGCTTTGCGGTCCACTCCTGGATGTCAAACTTGCAGAGGCGACCGGCCAGGTACATGACAGCCACTGCAATAATCTCTGGCTCCCACTGAAGAGACAGCATGGTGCAGAGGCTGGGAGGGACACAAGCAATACGGTTACTGTACGCTCTCATTTTGGTCAGCTGGAAGAAAACTGGGACTTTCCAATTGTCATGTTACTGCAACTCCCATCAATTTTGATTTGACATTATGCTTTTATTAGATAGCACACTGGAGAGAGCTCGGGTGATATTAATGTTAAGCATATCCAATGATGTATGAACTACAGAAGAAGTAATCTGTGACACAAAGAGTGAGACTGAAGTTAGAGTTTAATATGCCAGCTGCTCACCTGTCATTGACAAAGGTCCATGCCATTTGTAGCACCTTGCATACTTTATTCTTCTCTCCTTTAACAAGAAGCAACAATGACAACAAATAAGGACAAAAATTATATTAAACTGTTTCCTAGCACCATAACGTATCTGTGACTGTGTGGATCTGATGCCACAGTTATCCCATCTCACCTTTTAGCTGCTTCACATAGCGTAGCAGGAACATGTAGGGGTGCTCCACCTGCAGGTCAAATTTGATAGTCTGCAGCAAGATTCTTTCCAACACCATCACCTCTTCCTGTTGAAAAGAAACACAGATATCTCAATCATCCTGCTGGTGAAAACACTACACTCTCACCTCTTACGTACTGACAGACTTGAGGCATGAAAACAGCGTCTAGCGCAGAGTCACATCCTGAGTACATACAGTGACTAAAGGTTAACTCTGCATCCTGTTTAAATTTAATAATTTGATTATTCTGAGCTTACCAGCTGCACATTCATCATTAGTACATGTGTAGGGATTAAAATAGAAAAAAAAAATGGTTGCAAAGGTCTAAAAAGGTCTAAGTTCACTGTCCTGTGTGAGTCAGTCTCACCCACAAAGCGTATTATTCAAGATTTTGTGACAAATCGTCGTTTCTCGCTGTCCTTTTGTGATTAAATGTCATCAAAACTTCCATGAGCTTGTGAGATCTGCCTACATCAGTCTGTACTTAGTGACACTTCTCAAACGCTACAAGATAGAACCCACGTAATCAAGAGGCTGAATCATACAAAATATGATTATGACTACTTGTTACAACCGATTAACAGCAATTAGTTTGCAAGACAGTTTTCCTTAATGTTTTTTTTTTTCTCTTTCTAAACCTACACGATATAATGTCAGGGCTCTGTTATGCTAGGTGCTTAACGCGTTTACGGTTAAGACTATTCATTTCTTTTCTGCACTCGGTGACCACAAGAAATTTCCCCCGACTGAGGCTGAAAGGACCTTTCCTCTGAACTCACAGTTTCCAGCGTTAACGGTCTCAAGACAACAAAGGGAAGGAAAAAGGAAGTGCACCTTTGGATCATCTCCAAACTGGGCAAACTGCACGTCGTTCAATAAGCTGCGGGCTGTTTTGATGATGTCTTTACACTTCTTCGGGGTTTCCTCCACTTTCCCAGCCAGAAAAAGACAACAAGCTCCGGTCACCTGTTGAGATGCAAATCACGTCGATTAATTCCACACATTTAGTCCTCTAACACCGTTAATATAGAGTAAAGGATAGCCGTCAACTGAACTTACGTATCTGGGGAACTGCTTGAAGGAGTGAAACATGTAGAAGCGGTGGAAATATATGATCCCAGTTGCCAGTGTGTCATAGTGTCTGCTGGCAAGTCAAGGATGTTACCATGAAGCATTTACAGATATTTATCAGCAGTTATGTAAAAAAAATTAAAAAAAACTTTACAAAAGACAGATAGCTGACTTTGACTGTGCCCTTATGATCATTACAGCCTAGAATTTACACAGTAAATCCTGTAAACTGCTCACATACATGTCTTAATAATAAAATGTAAAAACGACACATCTTATCAGGATGGACAAATTTCGTTGTATCATGTCCTGATTTCCCTGTGTTGCTCTTTTACTAGATTTCATTAGGGACCAACTGAAAGTGTTGTTGATTAATCTCCTAATATTTTTCCCAGTGTTCACATTAATCAATCAATCCATCCATCAAGGATACAGGCCAAGCCGGGTCCCCACGTCGAATATAAAACGGGCTCCTTCCCTCCGATACCGGGCCTCTGTACCAGGGTCCAGGCCCTCAGACTGAGATGGGGTGTGGGCTAAATCCTTCTTGTCCCAGTACCAGCATGGCTTGATGTGGTCTAGAATTGACTGGCCAGTCATTAAAAAGTTCTCCTTGGATTCCTTCATTGGCTGAGGAGAGGCAACGGAGGATGGACCCGCTGCACTGGACTGTAAGGTTAAAATGCATAAAGATTGCACAGATGTTACTAATAACATTTACAATGGCTCAATTGTGTTCAAGCATCATAGAAAATAATGACAGCGTGGCAGTGAGCGAGCAAGAGCGCACGATACCAAAACCATTAAAAAGGACAGGTTCACAATTTAAAACAGTCAGGTGCCCAGATGAAGACTGGTGAGAGGTTTTCCTCGCTGTAATCATTCCTCCTGTTCATACTGGCTATTAAAAGATCCCCTTCAAATGTGCTTTCAATGTAAGTGATGGGGACCAAAACCCACAGTGTGTCCACACAGTTATTCAGTGCAAGAAAATGTATTTAAAAGTTAATGTGAAGCTCACACGAGGCTTCAGCAGTCTGAGTTAGTCATGTCAAGTCTTTTTTAGCATCAAATTCCCTCTTTGTGTTTCCTTTGACAGTGTTTTTTCCTGTTGAGCTGCTGTGGAAGTATAGCAACAAAAAGATAAACTCACAGACACAGAAGGACAGCTGTGAGCCACCCCCCCCCCCTCCCCCCATCTCTTAAATTGTAAGTACATAAAGAAGGGATCTTGTAATGTTCAGTATGAACAGGAGAAATGATCATAGCAAGAAATACATCATTTAAACAGAAGCATACGTTCATACGGATTCCTCTGGATGTCAATACTTCTTCGTCTTCAATAATTGGTCTTAATGACAAAAATAACAACCTCCTCTGAATACCATCAGTGCTGGTTTATGTGAACATTAGTCAATCTGTCAATATGACAATTTGTCAGTTTACCTTTACTTCACCCTGGAATAAAGGAGGAGATGAGAAGGAGTAACAGCCCCAACAACACGAGCAACCAAGTTGAATATTTTCTACACAGTACCATCATGTCTTTACGCTCCAAACTGAGTGACATGGAGGAGGGAGAGGTCACAGTTTGCCAACCTGCCTTTTCTACACGTCCAAATCCAACATTAAGAGTGAAGTGAAAAGCAAATTAGCTTCTGATTAGGAGTAAAGAGGAAAGTCAAGGAAAACGCAAAAGTTTATGAAAACTGAAAAAATGGCGATTTAATACTACTCCTCCATCCAGACCACATGAGACCAGATCCAAATCAAAAACCACTATACTTAGACTTGTCAAATCTGGACTAAATTACCAAAGAGACTCCAGAGACTCATTAAGATACAGATTAAGATTTGTAAAACCTTAACCCTATTAGATATAATGTGGTCTGTACGAAGAAAATATCAGTGAAATCGCCCTTTTTCAGTTTTCATAAGCAAAATAAAGGTTTTACAAATGTCGGTTTAAACAGCGTTAAGGTTTTTGATAGGATGTCTAACACTCTTTCACAAGTGTAAGTGGTAAAAAACGGAGAATCTGCCACTGAATACCTATATTTATATTTCTCTTAACTTAGAGTAGAAAGCTAACATCAGCGTCGTACGGCACCTTGAGTTTATCTCCAAATCCATTCATTCACAGCTTATCTGATGCTATGACTAAACATATAGCTAGCTGAACATTAAGTGTGTTGCTTCATTAATACATTCATGTGGATGTCAATAATAACGAAGAATGATTTCCCGGAATTATTATAACGAATGCTCTTAAATGTTAGCTGAGCTCATATTAACGGTAACTTAATGTTGCAATTAGCGATTAGCTTAGTTTGAGATCCAGCTAACCTATGTATGGACGTTAGCAATAATCGACTAACCTATGTGTGAGCCCAAAGCTTTGCGACTCATCTCGGTTAAACATACTGACAGTCTAAAATGAAATCAAATTTTAAAAAGCAGGTGAGTCTCCTCGCTGGTTAGCCGCCGCGGCTAGCAAACTTGCCGCACTCGGGGTCTTCTCGCCGCTCAGGCTAACGCTACAGCTCCGAAACCTCTCAAAACTATTTAAAATACGCCTCAATTACCGCCCGTCATTCTACGTGTCTTACCTTTAACATGTAGCCGTCGAAGTAAAGCACCCAATACAGACAGCTAAATGAATAATCCGCAGTTATTCACAATAAATGGGCTAACAAGTGATCAACAACAGTCCCCATTGTAACAAGGGCACCGTCATGGTGGAGATCGTACGTCACTGTGGGCAGACGTCATTACGTAGGACATCTGCTACACGTGGGCTGTGGTTAGATTTTTGTTTTACTTCCCCCTTTTAAATTGATTTGTTGAATACTGTTTTACCATTCTTGCTATTAGAAAAAAAACAAACAACGTATACATGTGAAGAATTCATATTTTAATTTCTGTATGAAATGATATGTTATTTCCAATACTTTCCACTAGAGGGAGACAGAGAATCACTCGTGGACTTGAACAGCAAGGAGTAGATTTTTGACACATGCAGCCTATGATTTGACCAAATATGACTATAAAAAACTTTCTTTGAGAAAAAAAAATCTGAATGAGGCTCCGAGTTGCAAATTACAGGAAAGCAGACCAATACAAATATTTGCACAGATTCTATTGATGTTTTAACACAATTGAATGTTTAGATAACTTCAAACTGCATTTTATCACTTACCTGATAAGAAGACAATGTGAGTGTGTGCTCAGGTTACAGACTGCATTGCTTTTAGTAGGTAGCCCTATAAATTCTTTTCTTTGTTATTACAAGGAAGAATGAGATCAGAGAAGGATATATAACGCAAGCAGAAATAGTACAAATCAGTATCAGCAGCCAAAAAAAATAAAAAAATCTTTTTTGTTCTATATTATAGGTGTCTCATTCTTTAATAAGTTATCTTACCTTCCAGGAAAATACTGACCACATTTTCAAGAAATGTTCACAATGCCTCCACTTGCTACGCCAGCTCAACAATTTTTGAGTGAGCCAGAATATTCTGGAAACTATGTATAAGAACTTGGTGGCTCATCCTATCTTTTAACATGATGATGTGATGATCACGATGATCTGAATACTGAAAGGAGGACAACGACAAGCTGCAGAAAATAGTGAACATGGCCTCCAAAATCTTAGAGAAGCCACAAAAACAGATGAGTAATACGTATGACGAACTCTTAAGAAGTAACGCTGACAGAATTATGAACGACCTTTCTCACTCACTGTACAGTGAATTTGAACTTTTATCCTCAAGGAGACTTTATAGATTACTGATAACTAACAGAAGAAATCCTTTGTCCTGAGTCCTGTCAAGGTAACAAATGAGACCAGGATTCGGTAGACTAGGATACAGGGTGGTGCTCCTGACTGTGCTGCAGTTTGTTTTTTTGTCCTTTTTTTTAATGAATGAATGTGTATGCTGAGACGATGTATTGTCATATGTATATTTTTATGTTTTTATGTTTTTTTATGACATGTTTTATGGTGTAACCAAAGGCGGATTTCCACACTGTGGACAATTAAGTTTTCATATTCGTATTCAAAAGTTATATATCAAATATTTGAGACACCGTGTGTTTGTAAAAAGTAAAAAAGGAATTAAAAAAGGGCAATAAATTTTATTACCTCTTTGAATACTTATACTAGTACTTACAATATATCAATTGAAGCATTTCCCCAGTGTGATTTGGAGTGATAGACCATACAACAATCTTTTTTTTAATGAATTTTTAAAAAATCCAGCTCTCTAATGAATTCTGAAGCCCATTGTGCACACTGCTGGAGTAACAGATGAGAGTGGCTGGAACAATACAAGAAGTCTTTTGTCTAACATTTTAATAAGATATACATTTTCCATTGTATAATTACAAAATTTTGGATGTATGTGACTGGGAGTCTAATATGAAACGGCCACTATAACATTTGCTTTGTGTGTAAATTATAGGTGATGGTTTACACCCATTTGTAACCATAATCTGAACTACAGTATAATATAATTAAAACAAGAATAACATGTTTTTATTCACACTTTGCTGTCCTTTAAATACACATTAGCCGTGAAGTGAAGAAACCGTCTTTTGAACAGCACAAGGTAGCAATAAAGTGAAAACAGTCTTTTAAAAAAAACATGAATTTAATGAAATAAATTTTTGATTAATACTAAACCTTTGCAGTTGATATGAACAAAAACTCCTGATAATCATCATCTACTTTGTTGGCTTAAAATGTGACAGCAGCAAGAGTAGCGTACAAGCAACATCTTGTGCCCTCTTTGTTCATCTCCCAACCTCACTTCTGAGAAAAGCCGGCATTGAATCATTTACTTCGTCCAAATTAAAATTTGGAATCTGCATGCATTATATATTCACCCGTGCTCGGACAAATCCTCTTAACTGTGGGAGAAATTGTCAGGATGTGTCCTGTAGAAAAGTAAGAGCCTTGTCTAGTTGTATTGCCCGTAGCAAAGGAGCATCTCAATCTGTCACTCAAGTCTACACACACACACACACACACACACACACACACACACACACACACACACACACACACACACCCCAGTAAATCAGCTTATGAATAATATATACTTGTACTTTCTTTATTAATATTAAACATTGCATAATGAACCGCTGACTATAAGCAAATCCCAGAGCAATATTCATATTAACGTGAGCTGTCCTGGAGTGGACCTTTCATTGTTTATGTCAGTCCTGTCATTGTGGTTTAACACATCAAAATGGCCGCTTTGACCAGTTTGTACACTTGACCTCAAGAACACAAAATCCTTTTTTTTTTTTCTTTTTGTTGATGCTCTTAAAAATTGTAAAATGTGCCATTTCCCCCCATATATGTTGGTCTATTTTAAGATATTAATGTCATTTTGGTATTCTTCAGAGAATAAACAGATGGGAGAGACATGAAAAATAGAAGATAGAAGGATGTGATGAAGGTTGTGACCCAGAATCGAAGCCAGTTAAGTCGCATGTACTTTTGTCCACTGTTTCGCAAGAGACTCCCAACTTAAACGTTGTCAGTGGGCTCATTTTTTATTTTCAAACATGAATTATAAGTGCCTGAAATCTCCTTAAATCCGGGATCATTTTGGAATAGAGCTAAAATGACAACTTAATGTCGTCTGTTACTTGGACAAAACTTTCAGCTTGGTGTATCCACATTTCTTGTTAAGGTAAAATGCCCTGTGGTGTGTTCAGGTATCTCCCATTCAGCTGTGGCACTTACCACACGAGATGCATGTCTCCTTAGAGGCAACATTTTGGACTTAAAACCTTTCCTGTGTCCACAAGCAGGGTATTTGTGTTATGCTGGCCCTGTGCAACCCAGTTTAAACTGCCTTTGCCCGCAGCCAGCAGATACAAGCTATAATGGAGACATTGATGTATTATTAAGAAACCCATGGGTAAGGATCAAGGAGATGCTTGCAGCCAGTAGAGATGGCAAGAGAGTGTGTGAACTCAGGATAATGTTTTCCTTAAGCATCCAATGTGTCCTTGACTGCTGTTGCTCTTTTGGCCCGATGCGAAAAAAAGAAGACATTTCATGTAATATCACGTACTGAATTTATGCGCTCCAGTCAAAGCAATATGCTTGACAACATGCTCAGCCTTTCTGTGAAAGATAGCTGTTGTGCTATAGTGTTTCCATGTGGAGTCTGCTGAGGTTATGTCTACTTGAGCCAGAGCTGAGATGACATTTCATTTATATAAATAATTACTGTCCTGAAAGTCCCCTAGGCCTGCCCTGAAGCAATCAAACTTCTAATGCTCTTAAAATTGCCCACCATGTTTTATTAATGGGAGACTATAAAATGTATTGCTATAGCTGCGCACTTCTGTGCTGATCCACGAGGAAATAGTGTCAACTTTAAAAGCTTGTATTAGGGTTTTATTTTTATTCAACAATGTATTTCAACTAAATTACATTACACCTCGGGTTTGAATTGTATGGTGAGGTACAAAAAAAAAAAAAAAAAAAAAAAAAGAGAGACTTGAGAGTGTTCTTAACTGTGCTCCAGCCTGCACAAATGTAAGCACTTATCCGTTCATACACTGATCTAAATGAATACAGTGAATTATGTGCGGGATGATTGCTCATTAGTGCCATTAATTGCCTCTGAGTGAACCTGATCTGCTCTTCAAGGACTCTCTCAGATTCTGAACTGTGTAAATGGCAAATTAAGGAGGCTTTTGCTTCATTCTAAAAAATGAGAATATAGTAACGCTGGGTTAAGGCATCACCCCCTAAACAGGTTAGTAATGTAATGTCTCCTGACTGTGCCAACAGAGGGTACTGTTGCCTCACAACATGTTTAAATTATCCCAACAAAGATGCAGCCTGCTGGGTTTTTTTTCCCCCTCCTCTGATTCAATGTGGGGAGCTAGGTGAGCTTTTCATTCATATTGATCGTGTGCTGTATCATTATTACACAGCCTAAACTGCTACTATAATACAAAAGGAATTAATGATCTGAATTAAAGGTGACCTCTGAACCGAGCTCGACCAATATGGTTTATTACACAGAACTGATAGGTGTGTGTGTGTGTGTGTGTGTGTGTGTGTGTGTGTGTGTGTGTGTGTGTGTGGTCCCGTTATTCCCGCCATTCTAAAACGATTTCCTTCTGACATGCCAAAAAAAAAAAAAAAAAAAAAAAAAAAAAAAAAAATCAGCTGGCATTACATAAAAGGAGAAAAAGTTGTAATAAACAGTAAACAAAAGAAGAAAAGGCGATGTGGACAAGAGAAAATGATGATAAAGCTGTTGGATATCACGATCTTTTGGATATAATGACCCATTAGAGCCGATAAATGTGAAGATAAGACAGAGACTTTTGGGTGGTAACTTGACACTGCTTCAAAAGGCAGACACGTCTATGAAATAAGCGAAGACTGGTGAGTGATAATTACTTTTTTTGTACAGAGCCCATCTCTGAGCTCCGGGGATTCACCGACAGTTGCCCCTAGTGTCCCCCTCCCCGCTGTCCGCCGTCTTCACGTGTGTGTTTGTGGTGTCTCTTACAGCGTGGACGCGCGAACGTCACGGACGCACTTGAACTTGAATCCCATCCCACTCCACGGAGGCAACCCCAACCACACACACCCACCCAGCCACACACACACACACACACACACCACACAAGCACACGCCGGCTGCATACAGTCTATACACACACACACACACAAATGCGGGGTCCTCCCAAACTCAGCCTATTTCATCGTGTGAGTCAACAAGAAGTAGCCTCGACACTGTAAGAAAGTAGGAAACATTGGACCTCTGCTTGTTGGACGAGAAGGAGGAGGAGGTGTCTTGTCTGCCCGCCTGCTCTCTCTCTCTCTCTCTCTCTCTCTCTCTCTCTCTCTCTCTCTCTCTCTCTCTCTCAATCAACGAGGCTACTGCCACCAGAGCCAAGAGTTGCCGTTCCGCGCACCGATGCCAAAACGCGCAGGAGGAGTCAGTGCCAAAGGGTCATTTTAGCGCACCACTGCTGAAATGGAAAAGGACTGAAGGGAATCCTAGAATAAACAGCAACCATTTGACCCCAGATGATATATTCATAACATTAAAATTAAGAAAAGGAAAAAGGAAAGGAGCCAAATAACAGCCAATACCCATCACACCGGTGGAGCGCTTCGCACTTCATCTGTCACCACGGTCGCTGCAGAGGTGGGCAGTCCAGGATTTTTACCTATTTGCAAAAGGTCATTGCAAAAAAAAAAATAAATTACCTACCTGCGCAAATATCACCTCATCGGCCGCCAGTAGCATACTGCTTCCTAAAACTACACTTTGGCTTCCTCAATCCAGGTGTTGCTACCTCCGAAGACGTGACTGACGCGCTGCAGGACTTTGTGGACAAATTGGTCTTGCGCCCCGGTCCGTCTCTGTACCTTCCGAGCGCGCATCAAAGTTACGGTGGGAGACTGTGTAGCGTATAGTAAAGGGAGTGGGAGGGGAAAAAGTTGGTCACCTGCGATCCAGAGAGGACCGACACCACGGTCCAAGCCGACTCCAAGTGCCGTTCACCGGGCGATGCCAGAGTAAATGCCGGGGCAATGTCCCGCCGCAAGCAGGTGAACCCGCAGCACTTGTCGTTGACGCACAGGGAGACAATAGGCCTACAAGGTGAGTTTAATTCTTTAAAGACTTCTTGTGGGAACTGGTTTAAATGGTTTTCTTGTGTATCGTTATAATTAATTCTGATTCGCAGGACAAAATATACATTTATTTGGAAATTGATTAAAATCACCCCCTTGCATTGCTTTTAGTGTCTGAAAAAAGAAGGATAAGAACAGGCAATTTGTGAAAATGATTTTTCCATGTGACATTTGTACACATACGAGAAAAATACACCACAACGTTGTTCGTTTTAAGATTCTTTTAAACTAATTTTGAGTAATTGCAGGGGTTATTAATAGTTGATTTACACTTGTAAAATGTATTAACACAATTCAGTCATATTACAAACCTTTTGCAGCTTCCTATGACTTTACACAGAGAGATGATCTATTGACAACTACAGTGGGACTGTCTGGCTGAGTGTGAGAGTGTGTTTGTGAGTGTGTATGCTTGCATGTGCACGCACGTGCGTTGCGCGTGTATGTGTGTACAATCCAAACAATTCATCCAACACAATTTGGCTTTTTTTTTTCTTCTCTCCATTATATTGCAACATGTGGCTGTATATTTAATTGGTATATTCGTGTGCACCGTGTTGATCAGCAGTTCATGGATTTAAAAAAGTAGTTACTTATTTTGTACCTTTTTACAAGCTAACGTGTGTTTTAATTTAATTAACTGTATCTCTCTCTCTCTCTCTCTCGCTCTGTCTCTCTCTCTCTTTCTCTCTCTCTCTCTCACGCACACACACATACACACACACACATACACACACACATACACACAAACACACATTCTCAAAATTATTTTTATTGATACACACAGGCCTATCTGCACGTAAAGAGAACATTTTTAAGAAAGGTTAAAAAACAAACAAACAAAAAAAACTGTGCACCAAATTAAGTTCAACTTGCAACCACAACAAAGAAGAAAACACCAAACACAAAGTAACAACAATCTAAACTTTTTATTAATATTTTTTAAAACGAAGGGTCATCACTTGTCTGAAGCTTTTCGGAGCTGCGACCATATTTTTTTGATTAAATTGCGCAGATTAAATCTGTGGCAGGATTTTTTTTGGGGAGGGGGGCATATGATTAAAAAGTCGCATAATCCAATTTCAAATCAATTATATCAATCTAACCTTCATCTCCCAGCGCTCTGCTTTGCCTAAATCCAATTTCATAGAGGCCTAATCGGAGTAATTCATTGCAGAAGTTCATGATGTAATCTTTGGCCAATCTGTTTTGTGTTGAAAAGGGTTAGACGCATTCCGTCCCACCCGAGACATTTAGCATTTAGACTAATCATTTACCCCAATCACTTTGTCTATCTCTCTCTTTTCTCTGACTTTTCTCCAGTCGAGGTTTCATGAAATAATTGAGGCAATTTAAAACATAAATAAGGATCTGAAATTTAAAATGTTTGCTATGCTGCTGTTTTTGTTTTCTAATTGAGAAAGTGTGGTGTATTCTAACCAGATTTTAGGCAAATGACAAATATTGATCCAGCTTGAATATTGATCTCACAGTTTCCCCCCCTTTGCTGTTACAGCCACTGTCTGTCAGTTAAAATTCGTTTTTGACTGTACAAAATTTATAAGATAACTACAGTTTCACCTCAGGCATATCTGTGTGTGTGTGTGTGTGTATGTGTGTGTGTGTGTGTGTGTGTGTGTGTGTTTAACATTTACCTTCATGTATTATGACAAATAATTGCAGCTGTGTGCATATTTTCATTTGTCTTCAGGGAACTTGCAAAATTTAGACTAACTGTTAAATATTTTCCTCCCCTGCTTCCAGCCATGGGTCACTTTGTTTGACATCTTTTGTTAGTTTGCGTATTGGTTACACAAACCCTTACAGCACCTGCTGTGCAGTCAGCAAATTCTTGAAACTGAACCTGTGGTACTGTGGATAATTGCATAATTAGATTGATAATTAGATGTCACAGATTAGCTTTAAATTCCTTATGTCCGAGCTGCAGCTGCGTTCAAATATCTCCAGGATGTTCTTGCCTTAAGTTTTTAATGACTGAATTTAGAGCTCTTTTTTTTTTAATCACCGCTGACCTGTCTGCAGAGTGTCAAACAGCAACTTGAGTCAAGATATTTGCAAATGCTGACAAACGTTTGATGTTCACCTTGATCACGCAGGAGTCAGTGTTGTGCCAAAATGCCTATTAGTGCGAGTAGAGTAGGATGCTGAAAAGCTGGGCCATCTGGAGGGCCTGAATCTCGTCCTACCTGTTCTTTCACATGCAACACACACTTGTCTCCTGCTTGTCGAACTGTGGCCTCGAGCAGTGACTTGACCTGAGAGGCACAAGTGCAAGATTAAGGAAGGACTGGACTTGCAGGTATTTTTTTTTTCTCACTTGTTTGTGGTTCTATCGAGGAGGTCAAGTGCAATGCCAAAAGTAGACATTGAACAGATGTGAGAAAAAAAAAGCAATTGCACTATCATTTGTACACGATTATTCTCTCTGTGAACAATGTGAGTCTGTGTGCGAGTGTGTACACAGATGAGTAAAGCGCCTAAGCTATGTTTACCATACGTTACCAGGATATCATGATAATCATAACCACATTTGTGGCTGACGTAGATCGAAAGCTTTTAATGTACCTATCGTTCAGCGTCTGATGGTTGCATGTCGCTGGGGGCTGTTTCCTTTTGTTGGGTGGGTCTTGAGAGGACCAGGATCACACCTCAGGCTGGAGGATCTAAGGAGCGCTGGGGGAAAACCAAACTGAAATTTGATTGAGTCAACATAGAACGAGCAGCACTGCAAATGTACAATATTATCAGAGAACATTCAGGAACTTACGAGAAAAAACAGGTGGACTTCCTCGTTTTATTTTTGAATTTTTTGATATCCCCTCGATAGGTCAATAGGTCGTCCTGGTCCCCGAGGTTGTACGACATTTAAGTATCAGCTGTCCAGACTAGTCACAAGGTGTCGACTTACACAAGTAAGAATATTAATTTTCTTCAGGGTGCCTGCATATATCAAGCACATGTCAGATCAGGGGTTACACAGTTTAACTGAGCATAGCATTGTGCCCTGCAGCCATGGGCCTATAGGTCATGCTCTACTTGGAAGTACAGAGAACCTGAATATCAGCATATTTCTGGACAGGCTTTAGTGGAAGGCTACATACTGGAAATCTACTTGCCGGGCCAGCCATCAAGAGGGACGTTCAAGTGACTGTAACCGCAAATGAATGCACACAATGCACAAATATGCGCCAAAGGCAAGCACACACACACACACACACACACTCAGCACATTATGTAAACCTGCACATCACATTCAAACTCCATGACCGCATATGCAAATTGTGTGAATGTGTACATGTTCACACAACTAGCAAATCAAATTTAACTGCTATTCTGTTCTAAGCCGAATTGGACCTTCAGTTTAGAGTTCATCCTTTGTGAAATTTAGACTCTTGTAGGGAAAAAAGGCAAACATCCCTTCTGGGCTTTTTAAGGCTCTGTCAGTCAATGATTCAGCTTGGAGTCACGTCCCCTGACAAAGACACCTAACATAAGTATATCCCTATGAATTACTCACACATTAAGGTGGAACGATTGGTGTTTAGCATCACAGACCTGGTATTTTTCGCAGTGTAATATCAGCATTGTTACGGAGAATTGTTTTCTGGATCCGCCGATGGAAACGCCTTGTGATAACTGTTTACTCTCAGAATTGGCATGCTACTTGTGAAACAGTTAATGTTTTCTCCTTTATTCGCACCATATGGCTGTCAAATGCTGGGGGAGAAACCCACCGTACGTGCTGCAACACCACAGTAAATATTCACACACATTGTGGTAACCGGATGATAATCTTACAGGAGATGATTGGTGAGCGATTTATGATTTACTGTGAGACGTTTCACTTTGCTCTCAGATTTCCTTTCAATATTTCAATATTATTGAACACATTTAATCAATTTTGCAAGGCTATGAAGCTTATTTTTACTGTTATTATTATATCTCTAAAATTGGCAAATTTGATTTATATCCCCAAATGTCATGCCTCATAGCTTACAAGTCATTTATAGCGATTTAGTGACAAGTCACAGTCAACTGCTGAGCCGTATTTTGCTCACTTTCAGACTGATAATCTAAGATTTATGATAAGCAATGAGACTGCTACAGATTAAATGGTGATAAGATAATGAACACACAGCCCTGGCCTTACACAACGCACACTGTGGCAGCTCTCCCTGGCAATCGCAGCCGAGAAAAAGGGTTAGGCTAAGCGAGGCCGCTTGTTGTTTGAATTTTTGATTGCAACCATCTGCAACATTGCTGGTGTCATTTATTTTCAATGACAGTGTGAATCCTACCCGACTTTTCCCTGTGGGGTTTACACGTGTGTGTGTGTGGATGTCTGTGTGTGTGTGTGTGTGTGTGTGTATGCATGTGTTTTTAGCTCAGCAAATGGAAAGGGAAAACAAAGAAAGGGAGACAAGTCTGAACAGTATGGTCGACTGTCATATGAGTGCCCCTGGCCTTACTCACCTTTTACCACCAGAACATAGTGTGCAGCTAGTATTAAAATGTTGTGTAAGGTCAGGACTTTTTGCGTCAACAGAAAATAGTTTTCACGCCTTTCTGTTTAATGCCGCTGAGAAGAATCTCGTCAAATTCAAATAAATAAAAACAAATGCAGATTATGCTTCAAAAATGTCATTTTCTCGGTTTATTATTTAACTAAAGGTCAGAGTAAACTTGTCAAACCATGCTGTAAATTTTTCTTTTCTATCCCCTTCACCTCAGGCACAATGAAACAACAAAAAGAGTAATCAGTTTTATAAGGACATATAATGACGAACACAATAATTAGGGATTAGAGGGATTTATAGGTGCAATTAATATCAAAGGACACGACAGGAGCCCAGAATGCTCATACTGTATATGTACTTTGGCATGTTTTACCTGCCTAGCTTGTTTTACCTTGTTGTTAACATTTGCGAGGGTGCAGATTCTCGGCATTGGACATCACAATTAGTGTATCATATAGCACTTTTGACTGCGAAATTACAATCCACACAAACTGTGTGGTAAGCATTTTAATACTTACAATTGAAAAATATCTCAGCTGCAAATGAAATAATTCCTTGCTTCTGACAACATGTACTCTCTGGCCAAGTGTTTGAATATTTTTAGGACCTTTTTATACAAATGGAAATATTAGTGAAAGAGGCCCATTGTCTTCAGCTGTGTCTCCCATCTGGTACATATTGTGCAGTGGCAGTGTGCAGCAGCGGCAGCAGCAGCAGCAGCAGCAACGGCAGCAACAGCAGCAGCAGCAGCAGCAGCAGCAGTGGAGTGACTGAATGACTCTCTCCTCATCAAACTGATAGGGGGTGCTCTAAGGCTGCCTGACTTAACTCACACTTGATAAGGCAGAGTAGCAGGACTGTCATTGGGTGAATGTGGCTCTGTGTATGTATGTGTGTGTGTAAGACAGAGAGACAGAGAGAGGGAGAGAGAGAGAGAGAGAGAGAGAGAGAGCGAGAGAGAGCAAGTGAGAGAAATAAAGTATGTGTGGTATCATGTCAGACAGCTTGGTTTCATTGCTATCATCACGCCTTCTCAACGATGGCTTGTTTGACAGTGCGTCTGCTATGCTCCCTTACCTATCAAGCATGTTCCTCTCACATAGGAGTTTATACAGAGGAATTAGACACTGTCTGTCATGACGATAGCCTACATTACGGTGTTATTCTTTCGTGTGTGTTTCCATTTCAGCGTGTATGTGTTTTGTTTTTTTTCTTCTCCTACAGCATTCCATGCTCGGTTTCTTCTTGCATACGTGTTTTTCTCACACAGGTGAGCCTCGGGATAGATGAGTGAGCGGGTTTTAGAGAGGGGTGCGGTTTTTAGAAGATGTCCGACTGATATTCCAGTGGCATAGTGACAGTGCCAACGCCTGCTAATTTACTGCTTCTGCCCTCAGGCCTTGTTACTCAACCAAAGGTTAACAAACAGGCCCTACTCTATTTGTCTCTGTCTCTCAAAGGGAGAAAGTCAAGTTCAAATGCTCAGGTGTCTGTCAGTTTGTTTTCTCTACATACATGAAGATCTGGATCTTTTTCATATCATCGCCATCATGCCACCTGTCTTGTCGTCAAAGTCAGAAATAGGAACGAGCCATATTGTCAGTGGAGGGGTCTCCTGCACACAGTCCTACTTAAATGCATGGCACATATGCACACATACATGCATGCATGCGTGCATACGTGCAAGCGCACAGTTGCGCGGCTTGTGTGAACACTCTGGAACATTGCTTCATGTGAATTATGGTCACAAGCTGTGAACTGTAGGTAAATATGTGTTTGTGTTCCTTCTTTGCCGCCAAAGATTATGAGATGGAAATTATTTGGCAGGCATCCAGGAACCCATCGCCATTTAGAGAAAAGATATTTGGCATCGAATCATCACTCCAGGGCGAAGTGAGTGGACTGGAACGTGTGTGTGAATGTGTGTGTGTGTGTGTGGGTGGGGGGGTGAGGTGGGGAGGGGGAGGGGGGGGGGGGGGGGTGATACATAGTTGCAAAGATATATTTGAAATAATAAATTCAGAAATGTGTGTTACATTCAGCCAGAACTCTGCCCAAGTTTAACGGTTACGACTGGGAGTTTAGAGGAGCAACGCCTCCCTGACAGTTTGAGATGAGTGATAAGGGAGTTTAGGATCTCCGCTCTGATAACTGCACACCAAGACACAGGCGCACACAAATGAGCACACACCCTCTTTGTCTAATCTTTGCAATTATTAGGGTGTCATGTTTGGAGAAAGAGAGAGAAAAAGAGGCAAAGAGGAGGGGGAGGAGATGCGGGTGCTGGAAGTGGAAGAGAAGAGACAGGCAGGCGCTGCTGCTATACTCTTCTCCCAGGCATCAACACCTCTCCCTGGGTACCCGCTCACTCAGACACCCCTAGAGTCTCTGGAGCTTCAGGTTTCCTCCGGGCTTTTAGAAGAGGACACATTTTCATACTGGTACATCGGGGTAGTGTTAAAAAAAAAGAAAAAATGGAGGTTGTCCATGAGGGATTTACGTTAAGCTGAGGGACTCAGTCTACGCCATAGGGGAGGAGGGGGGAAGAATGTGTAATGGTTATTAATGACCGTGTCAGATCTGTGAAGAATGAGATTTACTCTCTTAACAGGACCTCGGGTTTGGCTTTATAGATTTTCTGTCTGTGGAGAATACAGTGTTCGAACTCACCTGTGTGCTGCTCCATTCATGTACACACACATGACAGAGGCACACTTAGACACCTTACTTCTTTTTTTTTTCTCTCTGTCTCATTTTTCTTTTCTCTCTCTTAGTCTCTGACACACACAGACATGAACACGCTCACACACACACACACACACACACACACACACACATGCTGGTGGATGTGGCCTCCGCTACACAACACTTTGTTCTGCACAAGCTGGGGCTCCCACATGGTGAAGGCAGCCGTCTAGCTATGACAGCTTAGTGCAGCGAGGGCCCTCACCGGAAACCCTGCGTGTGAGATGAATAGTTTCCTGGCCACACACACACACACAAACTCACACACACACACACATACACAGACACACACATATATACAGTGTTGGGTCCCACCCACGCAGATCTCTTACAGATAAGCCGTGCAGGTGTTTGTCTAGGCGAAGTACATTTACAGCGGTGTTGTTCTGTGCCATGAAAGTGACACAACTGTGAATGTAATGATCATCTCGTGTGGTAAGGAGAGATGGCTTTTATCAGGTAAAGTTATCAGGAATAACTAACCTCACTGTATTTTCTCTCTGACTGTTTCTTTTTTTGTCGCCGACTTTCTTCGTGTTCTCTCTAACTCTGCAATCTTTAAAGAAAGAAAGAAAAAAAAAAACGCTGACTGACATCTTTTACTTCACTCTTCCCTTTCTTGCAGCAGAGGCCAATCATGATTCAGGGGCAGGATCTCCATCTCCGGAGCCCTCCACCCCCAGCCCTCGGAGGGTGGGACCCGGGGAGCATGATCTGCTGACCTGTGGCCAGTGCCAGACTAACTTCCCTCTGGGCGATATCCTCGTTTTCATTGAGCACAAGCGGCGTCTGTGCCGGGGTCCTGCAAGTGGACGGGGGTCCTTCTCCAAGCCTGGGGAGACTGGTGGGGCCACAGGCATTACCATCTCTCCCAGGGCCAGGTCTCTGGAGCTGGGGAGAGGACCCATTCCGGTGGAGGTGGGCATCCAGGTGACCCCCGGAGGAGAAGAGGATGTGCATAGGAGGCTGACACCGGCCAAGGGAATCTGCCCCAAACAGGAAAGAGGAGGTACGTACATGTACATTTAAAGAAGGACACAATTAGAAGAACCAATAAGCTGCTTGAATCTAAACACACAGTTCTGTAGAGAGCTCTCTTAGCTCCCTCGGTACAGTTGCATGTGTCTGCACACACTTAAACACACATGTAGGTGCCAAAAACATGCACTCAGACACATACACACATCTTTCACCTGTCCAAGACAGATAGCTCTCTTTAAAGAATCCCAGCTGCTTGTTATTTTGACAGTGGCCTTCAGGAGGGATTAATGTAGCCTGGGATGATTTCATTAGAGTGAGTGAGAGCTGCACTGTGTGTCTATTCTGCTCCATTCTAAGTAAAACATCACACACATGCACGCCCAATCACACACACCAAACAAACACACACTGGCAGGCCTGAAGGACTTCTTCAGCTGAAACCAATTGTGAAAGGCGAGGAAGAAGGTGATAGAGGAGCCGCCCCCACTGTGTGTGTGTGTGTATGTTTGTGTTTTTTTTTTTGCTCGTGTGAGTGTGCATCACGTGTCTGCGCGTTTGTAAAGAAATCCTGCAGCATATAAAAAAAAAGAGGTTAAGAAAGCTGATTAAAATTCATCTCTGTGCGTGGTGAGGAGAAGGGGATTAATAAAGCAGCAAGGCCGTTCATCTGGCTATAGGGGTGGGGGGTGGATGGGGGTACGGAAGGAGGGGGGAGCGAGAGAGCGAGGCCTGTAGACTGCCAGCGCTGCAGGGAAACCAGTTCAAAGTTATCAGAGGAGACAGTCACCATCACACCCAAGAGCCGGGAACGCTATCCAGGATTACACAGACTCCAGTAGACTAAGAGAGACTTGGTTAGAGAAGGGAGACGGCTCTATTGTAAAAAGTTACCTGCTAGAATTATACTTAAAAAAGATTATACAGTTAACACAGAGGCTGGACACCATAGAGTGGTGTTATATCATGGAGAGAAGTAAAGGGGAGACTTTTATAATCCATTTTATTATATGTAGATTCACATGTTAGATTACAGATCAGAGTTGTAATAATATTCAAATTAATTAAAAAAAAAAAGTTCTTACACGAGCAATGGTAAGCCAGGGAAATTATGTAAAAGATGTGAGGAGACTGTTGTTGTCATGACACCAGGTTGTTGTTTCTGTTCACAGCAGGTGCACGACAAAAACAGTTTATATATCTGGAAGGAAAAATTCCTTATTCTGTTATTCCAGAAATGTAAAAGTGACCATCTTACAAATCAGCTAAATGAAGAAGTCACACAGAGGCTCTTTGGCTTTTGAATTCACTGTAATTAAGTTTTTGCATGCATAACATTTTTTTTAGGATATTGCAAAAAATATTTTATATAAAGCACTTTTTTTCTTTTAAAAAAGGTCCCTGGGACACAGATTATATATTTGCATCAAACATTTTGTTTGTTTCACAATCAAAGCCGGGGAGGACGTATTTTGTCATCACTACAGAAATCAGCACATGTGCGCAATTTCTGTGTGTGGCCAGCAGCTGTGTGTGGCCACCATCTTTTGTAGATGGAAAATTTATTGAAGGAGATCACAAACAACATGTGACAGCACAGTTTTAGATGTCACTGCTAATTTCAGAAAATAAAATCCGGGAGATTTTTTTTTTGTTGAAATCGTTCAAGTGGAATCCTTACAGCAAAAATACAGATTGGAGAAAGTGATAATTTATTATTTCATTTAGTTGGTTGTGATTTTTGCTAATTGTCTAATTTATTCCGTTATACTTTGGAAATTTAATGAGCATTAAACAGCCTGTAGCAGCAACAGTGAACCCACCTACATTCCCTGTTGAGGCAGAAAAACATGCAACTCATTTGGAAGCTCGTGCGATGAGAAAGACCTAATGCATTTTACATGTCATTTTGTCTTTTTAGGTGGTCAGTAATGCACATTTAGGCAGCGTTAGTGAGTGAGTCAGCCTGTTAGAGCGGCAGTCAGTTAGTCAGAGAGACAGTCTTATCACTAAGAGAACAGGACATGAAAGCACTCGAAGCCCCAAATGAAAGAGAGTAGGAGAGCTTTGTTCAACACATTAGATTGCCACTCAAGGCAGTCTCAAGTTTCAACCAAATTAGATTACATTATTAGGTCTAATTAAGTCCAATGTGTTAACAACACACACACTCACAGACACACACACACACACACACACATACATACACACACACGCATAAGGAAATATCACAACTGCTTTCATGCAATATTTGAGAACTTTGCCGCCACATCCAAACACATGAATATTTACAGCACAGGTAATTAAAAAAACACGAGAAAATGAGAACATGTATCAAACAGAACACAAATTTACACACATATTGCATGCAGATATTTACATGTACTCATAATGCTCTATAGCATGCATGAAAAGTTTAAGGTGTATGTGTAACCCTTAACTCTCCGCGCTCCTGGATAGTTTTTTTTTTTTTTTTTTTACCTGGTTGTGTTTTATAACATCCTGTCTGGCCTCTTTGTCTGTCAACTTGCTTGCTTAAGCTGCAAACATGCTGCAAGGCCAGCAGAATCAACCCCAACAGGCGCAAACACACTCACACAAACGCACGCACATGCGCACTCATACAAGGTGTCGATGAAAAATGGCCCTTCTGTACTCTGTCTTTTTTTTCCCCCCCTGAGTTTCTCTTGCTGATGCATGCATTCTGTGTGTATATGTGTGGGTTTTTGTCAGAGTATGTTAATATGGATGTGTGTATGCGTGTTGTGTCGATTTGTGTATGTGTGTGCAAGTGTCTGTGAAGAATGATGCGTGTCACCGTGCAAGCGAGAGGTTGTCGCTAGGGGAGCGTTACCATGCTAAGACGACCCTGGCCCTGCTTTGAACCCCTCCCAGGACGGCTGCCAGGCCCCCTCGGAGCACTTTAAGACATCCAGTAGCTACATAAGGGCGAAGTCACATCATGTCAACCTCGCTCTCTCTCTCTCTCTCTCTCTCTCTCTCTCTCTCTGTCTCTGTCTGTCTCTTTCTCTCACTCGCTTGCAAACACTGTGTGTAGAGATCACACGGTAAATATTTCATAAGACGACGTGAACGACAGCGACATCCTCAAACATCTTTCTTTCTCTCTCCGTCCACCTCTGATCTCCCTGCTGTCACTTTTGTGGGCAACACAGGCGTTTCATTGTATTAGGGTGCAGAATTTGCATTGTTTTTTAGACAGGAAGCAACTTATGAGTTCCCTCTAATACCGATACTGGTGTTCTTAACTGAACCGTAGTGACACTGGATTGATGATCAAAGAATTTAAATGAAATACCCGCCACTTTAGAACTGTCACACCTACATGCACAATCTGTTTGCGGGTGTGAAAGAGTGTCAAAGTGCGCAAGAGCATTTTTACGTGCCAAGAACGGTTTTGGTCTTGAAGTAATGGGCAACAAAGGTTTTTTTCTCACCGGAAATGACTCATAGCGGTTTCTGGATGAAAACCTGTGGTATAGCATACAAAACATATCAAAAGTATCAACGACCTTTGTTGTCAAAGGGGTCAAATCTGTTGATCTGATGTTTGTCACTTGTTTCACTGGTGCTGTCGCTAAATAACTGTGACATTCCAGTTTCCACACCTTTCCAGCTCTGTGGATGTGAAGGTGTCTCTCTCCTCTCTTCTCTTCTGTTCTCTCTGTTTTCTCCCCCCATCTTTTTTTTTTTTTTTTTTTTTTTTTGCCCCACCACCCAATGCTCCTTTAATCACCTGGCTTGCTCTCATTTCCATATTAAATAGGCTTTAATCATGAAAAGCAATCAGGCTTTTGCATATTCATACCTTCCCCTGTACGCCGGCTTCCCTGTCTCGCTCCAGTGCCAAGCAGCCAGTAATCAGTAGGCAGGCGGCGTAATGCCATAGCCCCGGCCCATCGCATGAAAACACACACACCGCGTGAGTTAGAAATAACTTCACATGCTACTTACGTATTATCTCTACTCCGAGAGAGAGAGATAGAGTGAGAGGGAGAGGGCTAGAGATAAAAAAAGGAAGATGGCGAGACTGATCCCTGATTTGAGCTGCGAATATTTGTACAGAGGCTCAAGGAAAAGTCGATTTGCATAATGACTTTGTAGTTTTGCATTAATCACATTTGCATATGAAAATGCGTTAATTACTCCTGATGATTTTTTTTTTAAACTTGCTTCATTTGATGTCCAAGCTCTGGGGTTGTGATTAGGGGTTACATGGTGGCAGTTGTGTAGGTGGTGTGTGTACACTTGTGTGTGTGTGTGTGTGTTCGCCTGTCTGCAAGTGTGTCTCATGTGTGTCCATGCTTTTGCATTTCTAGTGCAGCCTGTGTGTGCGTTTATGTGTTCTTACATGAGTGTTCTGAATGCTTGCCAGGGAATTTATCTTGTGTCTGCTGTTAGGCATGTGCGTCTATTTTCATTTTCTTGTTTATGTGTGTGTGTGTGTGTGTATGTGTGTCTGTGTGTATATGTGTTTCCTTGTTTCTTTGAGTGGCAAATATTTTCTTATTTCTCTGTGGGGAAATAAGAGGAGTACACTCCCTCTTCCATTTAAATACACAACTTTTTTTTTTTTTTTTTTTTTTTTTAAATAACATGACTACACTCGTTCGTGATACAGTATCTCCTTCTCATGTGTTTCTTTTTTTCCACATTTAATTTCCAATAGGGGTGAAAAAAAGAAAGTCATAGACAAGACAGGGTCATGTTAGAGGTATTTAACAACAAATATTGTGGGGTTTTGATACTACCAACAACATCAACATTATATTATTGTAATTTATTGACAACACTGCTGCTTTCATTTATAGAAAACGGGATGTTCCTCATAGAAGTTTAGATTTTTACTTCTTAAAGCAACACAGGTCTTATTTTTGAAGCCCTTTTATGCTGTTTTTTTTTTAAAAAAAAAAAAAATTAAATTAAACATGAAATCCAGAATGATCCAATATATCCAAGAATAATTATTGCCATTTTATACTTTGTGTTTTGGTGTAATTGAATGCATATAAATGCTTGTCCTCAGTGCTGCATTTGACTCCTTGCATGAGCAGCTTGGGTCACCTGTGCACAGCTACTTGTAGACAGGTGCTGGTTAAATCTAAAGAGGGAATCATTTGCCATTTCTAAACTTCCATGCTTGCAAACAAATGAACGGGCAACAAACTGCTCTGTCTGACACGAGAGGAAAACACAGCAAAAGACTTTTGCTCTTTGATTTGGCTGTGAAGATTAAGAATAATTAAAATCATTTCCTTTTGCAGTCAAGAATTCACCACTTATGTGTCTGTATGGGCGTATTGGGTTCACATACACATCTCTGCGTGTGCACAATTACAGTATACATGTTCTTGCCTGTGTAAGGGCCCCTCGTGTTGTTGGCCCATAACACTGTGCCTCAGACAGGACCACCCCAGGGGCCGTCTGACTCTGCTTGTGTCTGTCTGTCTGCTATATCCAGCAGGGTCAACTAGGTCTATAAGGGAGCTGCTAAAATGGCACAGCTGCACACGCACGCTGCCACACACTCGCTCACCTGACACACACACTTACACACACACACAGATAGAAATGTACATTAACAAGTTTATGCAGAAAAACGGAAACTTGACATGCATGCAGGGATATAATGTACATACACCGATAAGACACACAAAATATGTGAGCATGCAGGAATGCATAAAATGACTCACATCTCACATTAAGGCCTGCATCTCCGACCAAACATACTCATGCGCACGTACACACACACACACACACATGCACGTGCGTGTACGCACACATCTTAAAGGCTCCCACATGAAGGCATCAAACGCTCCACAGCCAGCTTTATGGCACTCATATGGCAGCAGATTTGATATTTTCCTACCACAGCGGGGGAATAAAACTCGCCACTAATTTGGACTGCGAGCGCCACCGCTAACTTTCAGCATGTGCCGACTGACTGTGTCTTCCAGATGTGTGGACTCTTTGCTCCTTAACAGCCTTACTTAAGAGGCATTAGAAACCTCACACCCTGTCCCTGCTACGCATGGAGAGTGATGATGGAGCTTTGGTATTCAACACAAACATGCTGTTTTGTGTGAAGCTTTGAGTGAAGTTCTGATGTGAACTTCATGGTCTCGCTGCAATGGACCATAAGTTGTCTTGTGTCAGTGGGAATCTGTGAATGTGTTTATGTTCTTTGCATAAATAGCTATAATCAAGGTAATTTGACTTCAGCACTGTAGTTATTCGAGCTACCCCCTCGCCTTCCCTCTCTGGTGGTGACATTTGATAACAGGTGTTCTCTCATCAGCGCTGAGTAATGTAGCAAATATTATAAAGGAACGACTGTATGTATCTGTATGTAAATATGCAGATACTTTTGAAATACATCCACACACGAGAACCTGTTAAGCAACACCTTTCTCCCGCTTTGGAAACACTCCTTGGAGAAACCTTCAAGTCTATATGATGGACGTGCAGATAAAATCCTCATGTGTCTGTGTGTGTTCAGCTATTGTGCAGTCTGCCAGACATTAGTGCATAACATATAATACGCCCCTTTCAGGAGTAAATGGAGAGATTTTCTGATCCGGGCGTTCACTCCCGTTTTTCTATTGAAAAATAGCATGTGTTTGCCTTTGGGAGGAATGGGGCTACCATTAGTATTTGTGAAAAGGAAAAGAGATGGCGCTTGTTAGTCAGTCAGACAGGGGTAATCCTACTTTCTACACTGTTGTTGTTCTCTTCGTCTTATCTTATTAGCGTCCTGCTCTGATTGGGTGGGATTGTGGGAGAAGAAAATGAGGAGACAGCGTTTATGGCTGTATTTTCCTTTTACAGGCTGCCTCACCGCAAGAGATATTGAAAGCCTTTCATGGTACACTTACGATTCCCCTTATTTCATCCACTTATTTGTCTTGAGCAATTACTCCGAGAAAGAACACTAGACGCAGACAAACACATGACGAACATAAGCTGCCTTCATGTTGGTTTGTCACTTAAACATAAATCAGCGATGTCCCAGCAACAATACCAAGCATACAAACAACATATTAATTGATACAACCTTCATGCACCATACACGGCACTGTCATGGTAGCTATTTAATGTATGAAGGGGGAAAAAACACTGTCTAATGCAATGATGAAAGGTTAGTTTACGCAAAATTAGGAAAAAATAGATCTCTGACTTAACCAGTGACATCATTTAGTCATGCAGATAGAGTTGATTTTAAGTACAATGCAACACCATGAAGGGGAATGGATTTTCAATTGTGGTGCTCACAGATTTAAGAAAAAAAAAGATATAAAATTTTAACAGCAACATCTTTTCAGAAAGTGTCCCTGTTACTCTGGATACTCCACAGAACACATTGTGAACAGTTTTTATAGGGACTATTTTTTTGGTGGAAAGTAGCTCAATTTCCTGTAGGAAAAACGAGGAATATTTCATCTTTGAAGACACATTAATGTTGAATGTCTCAAACATATTTTTTCAGTTTTTCAGCACCACAGAAATTAATGGGTGCAGGCAGAAATAATCAAACAGATCTCCGAACCTGGGCATAAAAATGTTTTATTTTTTTGGGCAAACAGATCCTTTAAATGAGAATATGTTACAACTTCCCTCCTGGCTTTTTTTTTTTTTTTTTTAGAAAAAAAAATGTAAATATGTTTTTTATTAGCTTCTATTACTTTTTTACTTTCACTTTAACTCATAAAACCTGCACTTCCATCCATGAAAAAAAGGAAGAAACAACTGCCCTGGTCTGTTTCTTGGATGAAAGAGGGCTTGCACTGTCATGTCCATAGATGGCATTGCAGACAGAGGAGTTAACTGCTCAAGGTTAAGGGGCTACACTCTCCCTGTATCCTGGCGTAATTCATACTTTTCCAGAAAGCCCTCTTCTCTGTGTCTGTCTTTCCCAGAGCAGAACAGAGCAAGTCAAAATGAAATAAAGCCTAAGATGTTATCAGGGTGATTGGTGCCAGCGGAGCTTGTCTGGGCCTGTGGTCTGGCGGGGCAGCACTGGCCCATACCAGTGCTTGTATGTGTGTGTGTGTGTGTATGTGTGTGTGTGTGTGTGTGGGTGTCAGTGTGTTTGTGTGTGTGTCCTAAAGGCACTGGATAGATGAAAGCTTGCTTTAACCATAAGCTATGCAGGAGCCGTGCCAGGAGCAGGAAATGTATCAGCGTGATAACAGCCAGAGAGACAGAGAGAAAACGAGAAAGAGACAGAAAGAAATGAGAGCGAGAGAGAGAGACAGAGGGAGAGGCCACACGGAACCCACAGGGGAGGCCTGGGGCCAAATAGCCCCATCACACATTACACACACATTCATGTCACTTCATAAATATGTGTTGGGTGTGTATGTTGAAAGATAAATCTATGTTCATGTCTGCATATGTGTGGAGCCTTTGAGTTTAGGTTTTTAGGAAAACAAGAGACAATTTGACACACCTGAGTATGTTTCAGGATTTAGAGAAGAGAGAGAACAGAATTCACCTGAAGACATGACCGTTGCAATCCTAATAATGTTGTGCCGCCGGCCTTCACTGGATCACAACAGCACCTTATAGATGAGACAGATAGACGAAAAAATAGAGAGAGACGAAAACAGAGAGGGAAGCATGTTGCCTTATCTACGCAGTTTGCTAATAATGTTATAACTATAATAACACCTCTAAAAGTCTTGGGTTAAACTTTGATACACTTTATATTGAGATGGAAATTGAGCCACAGCTTACAGAGGAAATGGTGAAGAGGATTTTCATTTGTGATTACTGTCTTGACAAACTGATTAATCATTCAGTTTATAAAATGCCAGAAAATGGTAAGTTCTCAGACCCTAGATCTGTCTTCAAATTGCTTGTTTTGTCTGAGCAACACTCTCAAACTCAAAAATATTCACTTTAGTATTATATAAGACAAAGAAAAGCAACAAACCTTCACATTTGAGAAGGTGCAACCAGTGATTTTTTTGGCATTTTTGCTTGAAAAATGATTTAAATGAAACAGATTAATTTTCTGTTGTTCATCTAATCGATTAATGACATCACATGCCCACTTCCTCCTTCTCAAAATGGGCTCCACACACAACCCCTTCTGCAAGATCCAGCAAAGCACTTGCTAAATTTCCCTGGTCCATTTTTTATTTTTAACACTCTCCTCTTTGTTTCTTCCGTTTAGTAAGCTAACACTAATTAGATAGCTTGCAAATTGGTGTCAAATGATGCAACACTCTTTGTACTCTGTGTGCTCTCTCCTGTGACGCTCACAGCTAGTGGAGTAGCCAGAATTAAATATGGATCCAGATAAATTGTGGAGTAATAGTGAATTAGATCATGAATGTTCAGGCTCTCTTTCCCAGCTGCCCCTCCACAGTCACTGGAATGGACTGTACGCCATGTCTGAGGCATGTGAGGGGCAAGTTTTATAGCAGGCTGATTGGAATGGAAGGGCCTGTGTGCTGCATTCAGGGCCGTGGTGGTATTTTCCTGTGGGCTGCTAGTTAAGTGGGACTGGCTGCTTGGCTCCAATGGGCAAAGCCAGCTGGGGACCATTACTACTGCTGAAAGAACATAGCACCCTGTCACAGAATGGTAGACCAAGATACTCACACAGAGCATGGGCATATGCACAAACACATGTGTACAATGTAAGCATAGTGCCATACATCACAGCCAGCAGCACAAATTATTTCTCCTTTTTTTTTTCTTGCTTTTTTTTCTCCCCCACTCAAACATAGGTTAGGCTACTTGATGGTACTCACAAAAGACGCAATGTGTGTCTTGTCACTGTGGAACGTGCAGCCTTGGAGGAATTTTGCAGAAAGACACAGGCTTAAGCCAGGTTGAGATGAGAAGTGTATCCCTTGCTTTTGTTTCATTTAAAAACACATTATTAAAGCTCAAACAATAAAGGCACATTTCTTCACACTTTTCTTGCTTCATAAGAACAACACAACACATATTTTATGCACTGTTTGCATAAAATGATTGATCCAATGAAAAATTTAATAAACCCACAAAACAGAATTCGTATGTCACTCATATGTCAAAGTCAATTTCCTATTCACTGCCACTGAATAGGAAATTGACTTTCTGGACAAAGTGAGAGTCCCCGAGGGGTATAACTGAAGCTCATTTGGATGTAAAACCTCAAACAAACATTGTGTGAGTCCACAAAGTCAGTCTCCATTTCATTGTCAAAGCAGCTCGAGTTTTCGTCTTTTGATGCCATCACCTATTCAAACATTTTGTTTTTTTGCACGTCTGCAGCATCAGTGGGGACCTTTTCCCTAAAATATTTCATATTCCATTTATCCTACTTATTAAAGGTGGATTTTTCCTTTATTTCAGCATGCGTCCTCCCCTGCTCCCTTTTGTTCTACCAAGTGATGATGCCATTGTTTCCTATTTTTTTCATTCCCTGCTGTGTCATGGTAAAATGGTAGAGGTGATTGAACGAGAGATTTAAGTGCTTGTAATTCTGTTATTAATAATAGAAATGCAGGTGCTAATGAAAAAAAAGTGCAATTCCTCCTTTTTTCATCTTCCTGCCCTATTTTCTTCGATTCCTTTTCTCCCACCACCCTGCCTCTCCTTCTTTCATCCTCTCCTCCATCTTGCTCCCCTCTCCTACATCTTCTCGCAACCACAAGCACGATTGAGTGTCATCCATTTGTCAGCGTCATATGATAGACAGCAGACCCCACAAGTGTGTCCACATACCCCAAAACACTCATGCACAAAGGCAAGATCCGACGCTTGCACACACACACACACACACACACACACATGCAGACGCTGGGACCAGTTAGGAGCTGATGGCGATGAGTCAGGCTTAGAGAAATGCTACAGAGAGCTTAGCTAATGCACTTTATGGAGCTCCCTTTTTCTTTTCATTCTCACTCCATCTTTTTTTTTTCTATATCGCTCGCTCTTTCTCCAGGCCCCCCCCCTTTCTCTCTTTGTCCTAGAAGCCGAGCCAAAAGTCATAGCTCTTTACTGACAGAGAGGTTTTTCCAGTTATTTTTCACAGCGTGTCCCCTGTGCCCTAGCTGGGATAGCTCGCCTCATGGCGGTAACGTGCTCCCTCGGTCGTGCTACATGAGAGCCTCTTCCACTCATGCATTGTTGTGCAGCTGGACTTGCTCAGTGTGTGTGTGTGCGAGTCCACGATTGAGTTGTTGGAGATACCTGATCCCTTTTATTGTTCATTTGACCCGCATCCCAGGAGGCATGAGGGTCAGGGTGGAGTGCCTAGATATCTTGTACAGGTGTTTAGTGTGTACGTGAGAGAAAAGGAAGACGGGGAGAGAGAGAAAATGGATGAATGAAGAGATAAACAAAGTTAGGGGTGAAAGAGAAAATAGTTGTTCATTTATGTGGCCTGTGTGTGAGTGCCTGGCGCTTGATCACCACACACTTTTTCAACAAACACATTAAGGAGCACTGTTTCTTTAAATCCTCTCCAGGGTTGTCAGGCATTTCAGCTGGTCATATTGGCTGCAGACACACACACACACACGCACACACAGATGTATATGGTTAGCAGGCCGAAGCTGGTTTGAGTTAGCGTGGAGCCAGTCACACTGTGTGAGAGCCTTACCCCCTGCCTGCTACTGCCACCCTCCACAGTCTCTCTCCTTCTTTCTGTCTCTCCATCTCTCTCTTTCTTTTACTGCATACAGTATGTGTGACACTCAGCCGCTGCTCGCCGGGGCCGCACTTTACCGTCCGAGCTCCTTATTCCCCGTGAAACACACACACACACACACAGACATGCACGGTTGATCTGCGTGGCCCCGTGTCTCCTGATTAGCCCCCTTCATGAAAAACAAGCCATCAGAGCAGAGGGGAGATGAGCACGGAAGAAGGAGGAGGAGGAGCAGGAGGGACGGATGGGAGATGTGAGGAGGAGGAGAGGAGCAGAGGTGTAGTGGGGGGGCAGGGGGTGAGGTGAGGAGGCTGGGACCCCTGGGGACCCCTAGATCACAGCCATGCTAATGAGGAGCTGCTTTGCCAGCAGCAGAGGTGTCAGCTAACCCCTGACAGGTGCACACACGCGTACTCCCAGGGCTTGTGCTGGCACGTGCACGTGTGTTTGCGAGTCTGCGTGTATGTGTGTGTGTGTGTGTGTGTGCACAGAGAGGGTAGAGGAGGGGAGGGGCTGCGGGGCCAGGTTTGTGTCCCAGTGGCCTAGCCTGCGGGCGGCTTTGTTCTGTATGCAAATCTGTCGCCGTGGTGTTCTGTCGCCCTTGATGGAATGTTGGAGCAGTACAGCGAACCTGAACCCCAGGAATGCTGCAGTGCACGCACATGCACACACACACACCCATGTAACACACACACACATATATGACACCTACTGTAGCACAGCTTTCCCAGTCACCTCCTTGTTAACCACAACCTGCACTGTCTTCCTTTGCTACACTAAATCAACGTTATTTCACACACTTCCTGGATGTAATATTTTTCATGCTGTCTAGTGCCGCACTGTCCATGCCAGCTGAATCTGGTGCAGAGGAGAAGTTGGTTGGCTAGTGTTGGAATGCTATTTCTTTTCAATTGTGATTTCTCTCCCTGAGCTTTATGAGAGTTAATTTGGCATCAGTGGGCATTCATTACTATTCACACACTGCTCACTGTCAGCTGAGAAGCTCCAGTTTGCCCATTTTGTCGAAGGCTGAGCTTGTGGATTTTTGTTATTCTTCTGTGGTCTTATTATAAGTCCCTCTGGATTAGAGCATCTGATAAAGACCCAAAGTATAAGTGTAATGTAAATGGAGGGAGCTCATGCTTCGAAATATAAATCAAACTCAGGCTGGAGTGATGGCATATGTGAATTCCTCAATTAAACACAAATCCACATGTCTACACCATACGCCTGGTGTCTACTTCAAGCCCGCCAAGCTCACACCAACTTTTCTACAATGGCCATATGCGAACAGTCAATACCATGGCTCCCCTTCATTCACTGGCATTTTGTTTGTACTTTTTAAGGCAAAATAATGGCTATAAAAGGCAATCTGGAAAGAATAAAATCTGATGTAAAGCTCAGATCTTAGTCCCTGAAGACTGGGTTAATTGGCCCGGTGGTTTAGTAAAAAAACCAACCCAGGAGAGAAGGAGAGCATTATTACTGGCCCACCTCAGCTCCACGCATGTGCCAATGTTTTAATAACTTCCTCCAGGCCTCCTGGCCCTTAGCCCTTGTTTTGTTGCACAGGACAAAGAACTGCCCTCCTAAGCCGGTCTCAAGTCTGTATTGTGTTCCTCTCTTTCATGGGAAAGTCTGCCTGCGTGGACACCTGGGCAGAACTATGACTGACATTCTTTTTAAGGGGAATGTCATCATTGTAATGCCGGCAAAATAAAATAATGAAAAAAAAAAACAGTGAAGTTCAGTGTATAATAGGGCACCATGTCACTGCATTCTGCTGTGACTCCATTTCATCTAACCTCTTATCTCAGTCACATTCATTTAACAGCGTGTGTGTTAGTATGTGTGTGGGTTTGTGTGCATATGGTGTGTCAGAGTAAATTGGGCGATTAGGTCCAGCATCAGTGACTGCGTGGAGAGGAGAATGTAACTATTCTAACTGGTAGTTGACCTTGGCGGTCAGCAGTGGAGGGGTCCCTGCCTGCGTGTCAGGCAGACGACTGTAATTACCACAAACTGAAGCATGACACGGCCCACCGTGATTCTTTAATGAAGGCTTTTATTGGCTGGAGCACCGAGCAGCGACAACATTCACACTCTCACAGCATGTGTGCAAATGTGTGTGTGTGTGTGTGAGGAAAGAATAAAGTGAGGATGCATGCAACACGCACATTGTGTGTGTGTGTGTGTGGGTTTATCTTTATGCATCTGTGTGATATAGTAGGAGACAAATCAAGACATTTGGTTTCTAAAGAGAGGTTTTCTGCCTGCATATTTGACCTTAACGCTTACCTCTATCCTCTCTGTTGGTTAGCACCTGAAAAATCTAAATTTGGGCAATCAAAAGAAGCCTGGTTTGAACTGAGGTGCTGCCAAAGTTGAATGTGATAGCCTGAGAGAACTGTCAATCTAGCAAAAAACATCCCCAGACATATACCAATCTTAAGGCTTTAATATCCTCTTAATGGATTGGTAAATTTCAAAAGAGATGCATAAGTCATCTCACTTCAGAAGAAGTGAAATCAGTTTTTGATAATGTCTTATGTAACTGTCAGCAGAAAGGACTTCCGTATTATTCTCAACATCCGGCAGCTTGGTATGTTTTTGTATGTGTGTTCGCAACTACTTCATCTATCGAGCTATCTGTTCTTTGATTCTCTTATTTGCTATCACAGTTTCTTTTCCTCTCTCTGCCTTCTCCCCTCCCCCCTGCTTGCTTGTTTGGGAAGTTGATGAAATTTGTCTTTGGCCGTCATTAGGCAGCAGCCATCAGCTGCCACTCTATTAGCTGCCACGCTTCCTTTAACAGCATATGGCACGGCTGTGTAAGATATGACAAGATGCAAATGTGTTGCTATTGCGGTGGTGGGGCGGAAGGTTGTGGGGGTGGGGATATTTGATTGGGTAACTTGTATTGATGATGTGTGAAGTCTAAAATGTAGATAAATGAAAAAAACCGACAATCACAATTTGACAAATCGAGAGAGATCATCAATCCCTCTCCAATCTCACGTCTTCATTTCATATTGATCCTTGTGTGTTGATGAGATTATACTGCTCCCAAGTCTATAGACCTCTCTCAGTCCCCGGGGGCATGTAAATAGCCTCTGTGTGTGTCAGTGTGTGTGTGTGTGTGCCCAAGCACGTCTGGCCCTTAAAGTCCCTCCACCTCTCTTCTTACCCCCTCTCCTCCTCCTCCTCTTCCCTTCCCTCTCTCGCTCTCTTCTCCCCGTCCAAGCTGTTAAGCTGTCCAGCTCTCTGCTGCCAAGCGGCCGTGTGAAGCCTAGCCAAACTAAACACAGGCAGGCAGCCCGCCACTTGCCCCACACCCGCACACACACGCACAGACATACACATACATGCACAAAAATATGTTCACATACATGTCCGTACGCACACACCCGTTTGCACATGTTAGTAGCAGGAGTCAGGTCGTGTCCCAGTGAGAGTGACGGCTACACCAGAGCCCCACTAATAGCAGAGAAAAACAGACAGAATCAGTAAATGAGCCCCTCATTAACTTTTTCTGACCCCGTCTCCTCTGGGGAAAGCCAAACCAATCACATCGCCAAATCAGCTTCCTGTACTAGACACTGATCCAACATCAGCTTTCGCTCATCTGTTCTGCACGGTACAAGCGCGCGTGTATGTGTGTGTGAATCTGTGAGCGTATGGAGGTGTCCTGTGAGAAAAGAAGGGAGGAAGGACTAGGAAAGTAAAAATAAAATTTTGCTGTGCATGTATCTGTGTCTGCATGTGTGTTTTACATTCCATGACAATGGGTGGCTTTGAGGCAGTCAGCCATCTTAAGGGCTCTTTTCTTGATCACATAAGACTTTGGGCAAGAGCAACTTCTTGGTCTTTGTTTTCTCCCTCCGGGCTCCAAGCTCTGGGACCACCGTACCAACTTGACTCCGCTTGCGGTAGCCGCTGATGATAAAGTAGATGCAGATGCCTTGCAAGCAAACACAAGACTGTGGAAATGCCTCTTCATTGCTAGCCTGTGTTGAATTAGATGAATCCCAACCAAGGCTCTTTTTATGAGTCACACACTGGCTGACATGGCCATGCCACAGTGACTGATAGATTCATTTGGCATTATTAAGTCACGCCATTTAAAGGGGCAATTTGTCAGTGAGTGACATGCAGTTTGTGTGTGTGTGTGTGTGTGTGTGTGTGTGTGTGCAGCCACATCATATCATTTTACTGTACTTGTTATTACACCAGTGACGTAAAGCTTTATTTAATGTGGATGCTGTGTTAAGACCGGAGGGGTCTTTGCTGTTTACACTTTGTCTCCATCACCTCTCCTGTCTCTCCTTTTGTGTTTCTGTCTTTCTCTCTAATGCCACATCTCACCCTCCCTTCCTTCTCCCCCTTCGACCCCCCCACCCTCCTCCCTCTCCCGTATTTCCTTTCTCCCCCATTGGTGTGCTTTTTTTTCCATGGCTGCTTCTCCTGTCTCCATATGGAAATGACAGAGTAGACGAGATGGATCTGTACATTAAAGCCTAGCTGACATTAGAATTAGCATAATGTGTCGTGGCCTTAGGGCAGTACCTGCCATCTGCATTAGCCTGTAGACACACACACGCATGCAAAATTTCATACACACACAGATAACACCCATGAAAGACCCTCATACACAGACAAACATAGAAAAATGATATAAATATGTTTTAGGTGTGATTACTTTTCCTAAAAATAAACACATATTGCAGGTTTTTAATGAATGTGCAGGCTCCTTAAAGTAATATGTTGGTTTGAATTTTTTTTTTAAATTTTGCTCTATATTTTTAAGTTTTAAGTGTTTGTTTGTTTAAATCCATGTAAATTACAGTGACAGCAATGATAAAAACTGGACTGTTCAATTTTCAGTGGACTGACAATTTCTTTCTCTTGACCCACAGATAAAGATGAGCCATCCAGCTACATCTGCACTAGCTGTAAGCAGACCTTCACCAGCGCCTGGTTCCTGCTTCAGCATGCCCAGCACATTCATGGCATCCGCATCTACCTGGATAACCACCTGGCTAACTGCTCCCTCACACCCCGCATGGCTCTGCCTCCACCCCCAAGCGCTGATGCCCTTCCCCGCTCCCCTCTCCCCACTTTCCTTGGTGACACCAACAACCCATTCCACCTCCTCCGTATGGCTGCGCCCCTGCTCAGGGAACATCCCCCTCCCCCGGGGTTCATGGAGACCCGGTTGCCTGCAACACCACCCTTTGTCAGCCCTCCGCCTCCTCCAAGACCCCCTCTAGAGCGGCTGGGCCCAGAGGAGATGGGGCTGCTGTCCCAGCACCCCAGTGCCTTTGAGAGGGTGATGCGGATGACCCCCATGGAGCCTCCTTCCATGGATTTTTCCAGACGTCTGAGGGAACTGGCTGGCAACACGACCAATAATGGTGGACCCACTCCTCCTCTTTCGCCAAACCGCGTGCCACCCATGCACCGCCTGCTAAGTCCCACACTTTTCCAGCCTGGCTCCAAGCCCCCAGCCTTTCTCACCTACGCCCCGCAGCCACCCACCTCACAGGGGGCACATGGTTCCTCTAGCCCTCCTGACTCCCAGGGTCAGAATCAGGCCCCAGGGAAATCCAAATCTTGTGAGTTCTGTGGCAAGGTGTTCAAGTTCCAGAGCAACCTGATCGTCCACAGGCGTAGTCACACAGGAGAGAGGCCGTACAAGTGTCATCTATGTGATCATGCTTGTTCCCAAGCCAGCAAGCTTAAGAGGCACATGAAAACACATATGCATAACAAGTCTGGGTCCATGGGTGGCTCCCCAGAACAGGGAAACAGAGAGGGAGGAGAGGTTGAAGACAAGAGTAGGGAAGGAGATTCAAGAGGTATGGGGATGGACAATGAGGAGGAGGAGGAGGAAGAGGAGGAAGAGGAAGAGGAGGAAGAGGAAGAGGAGGAGGAGTTGAGGAATGGAAGTCGGCCAGATTCAAACGTAAGTGAGGACTCCCAGGAGTTCAGCCAGAATAGAGAGAATGGCCCCAGACAGTCTCCCGAGGAGAAGCCCCTGAGCGGGAATAGAGTAAGTGACAGTGGCGGGGTGAGCATCATGCACCCATACAACCATCTGGACAATCACCTTAGACTTAACCCTAACAAGAGAAGCCTGGAGAGACAACCTAACGGAGATGGTGGAGAGAGGGATGAAGCAGAAAGAGACAGAGAGAATGACAGGCAGCAGCAAAGAGAACGGGATGAGCAGGAGGACCAGAGACCTGTGATGAATGGCAGGATCAGCGTATCTGAAGCAGAATCCTTCCCTGGGCTCTTCCAACGTCGGCCCACCCCCATCACTAGCCCAAGTCCCTCCAACAACAAGAGGATCAAGATAGAGAAGGAACAGTTGGAGCTTCCACCGACCATACCCCTTATCTCCCCAGAGAATGTCTACTCTCAGCTTCTGGCTGGCTACGCTGCTTCACGCCACTTCATCAGAGAACCCTTCTTGGGATTCACCGATTCCCGCCAGTCCCCCTTCGCCACCTCTTCCGAGCACTCCTCCTCCGAGACGGGTAGCCTCAGATTCTCCACTCCGCCTGGGGAGCTGATAGAAGGAGGGAGCGCGTCAGGACGCAGCGGCAGCAGCACCCCTCACCTCCTGCGGGGACCCGGACCCGGCAGGCCCCCGAGCTCCAAGGACAGGAGGAATGACACCTGTGAATACTGCGGCAAAGTGTTCAAGAACTGCAGCAACCTGACGGTGCACCGACGTAGCCACACGGGAGAGCGGCCCTACAAGTGTGACCTGTGCAGCTATGCCTGCGCCCAGAGCTCCAAGCTGACACGCCACATGAAGACCCACGGGCAGTTTGGGAAAGAGGTGTACCGCTGCGACATCTGCCACATGCCCTTCAGTGTCTACAGCACGCTGGAGAAACACATGAAAAAATGGCATGGTGAACATTTGATGGCCAGCGAGGTCAAACTGGAGCAAGCGGACAGAGGTTAAGCCAGCAACCATTAGTTATACAGCCTACAGTGTACACAAGCAAACACTCTCATATACACACAAGCACATACACATGCACACACAAATTCCCGATAACCACTTCTTCAGCTATGGGGCTTGGCTGGATAATCTCTCTCTTAAAAAAAATTGAGACTGATTGATGTTAATCTTTTTTTTTTTTTTTTTTGTCACAGAAACTGCCACCTGAGAATATAAACAAAGGGAAACTTTAATGAGAACTTGTCTGGAATGCACAACTTGGTGTTTCTTGGCAAAACTGTCTGAGGATTTTATCAGTTAGGAATCCATGGAGCCTTTCTACTGTGCAATAATTTCTGTATTTATTGGATTTTTGTAATGATATTTGGCATGTGCAGGTACATCTTTGTGGGATTTCATATGGAGTTAGTTTTGAAATGTGCTAAAAACTTTTTTTTTTTTTTTTCTAAAATGCGATAACTGGAAAGCAGTCACCCTTAATACAAATTTAGTTTTTTTTCCTTTAAGGAAGCTTATTATCATGTGAGAGTAAAATTGTGTGAAGCCGTTAGCTTTTAAAAGTAACGATAATTGTTTTCTATATTAACTGCAGCAGCGGACTACAATCCATTCCCTCATGCAGGCCTAAAGCACTGAATGTCAGCCTGACAATAAAACATCGTGCTGGATTTTAAAAATCCAACATTATCTTATAGACCTGATAAGTTACTTTTAATTTATTCAGGGAATTTGTCCTTTTACATATTGGCATGTGGATAATTTCAAAAGGCAGTTACTGCATTGCTGTCCTCGCTTCAGTCAGGACATAAATAAAGGTTGCACTTATTGGAGGTAGCCTACCCTTAACTGATGCTCAGTACATTCCCGATGTAGGATTAAACCCCCATATTTAATATGTTGAATAAGTTAAGACTACTTGTGATTAATGTGAGAAGGAGAACAGTCCTGTTTATGGTTTGTAAATATATTCTTTTTTTTATATGTGTTAAAGTAGCCCCGACTGTACGTGAAAGATGGCCTAAACCTAAACAATCAAAAGACCAGCTGCTTGCATCATCCACAGTATATGCTACAGTAAATGTAACTACCATACATTATTGCTTTATCAGACCCACTTGATTATCACCCCCACCCCCCCCCACCCCCATGTGTGCTAACTCAAAGACAATTTGTTAAACTGAAGCTACTTCAACAATTGTAACACTTTCTGAATCAATCTTTATCTTCCTCTCGTATCTGGCGTGGCAGCTCTCTGTGACCCAGGTTGACTTGCTGTGCCCCCTTAGGAGCCACAAAATGGTATCAAATGAAATTCATATCAATATGTGTTAGCGTGTGTGTTCTTCCCTCTGCAGTGTGCTCTAAGCCTTTCTCCGACGGCGTCTTTTCACAGTTCACTAGCTCAGATTCATGCATTAGAGCAGCTTTTAAAAGGAAGCCTGTTCATTCGCCTCACAAAGTGATATGGGTTTAACTCCCAGTAACAGATTTTGAGACAGTGTGCATGTTCGTGACTTTTGGGGATTATGGCTTTTATTTTCTGCATCGTTCATCCTGAAATGAATCTGGAATAAAAAGAAAAGCTATATGAGTTATGATAATTTTGAGCACAGCTGCACTGGGGGATGGCCGGGTGACCTTGAGTAGGGGCTATTCTTATAGTAAAAATGAAAGATTGGAACTGAGAAATGAAGAAGTGTGAGAAAGAAATGGAGGGAGAGAGAGCAAGACCTTGACCATGGAGAAGAGTCATTCAAATGAAATTGGAAGCATATGAAATGTGTGTGTGTGTTTTTTTTTGTACCCAAATGCACATCTACTGGCCACATCTTATAACAGACCATCAGAGTGAGACAGAGCAAGCGTGAGAGGGAGGGAGACAGCAAAGCCACATGAAAGTAGATTGAGACTACATCTTTCATTTCAGTACTGCAATTCTCAATCGTCAAAATCATCTTCACTTGAAACTTTGACCTGATTTTTTGGCCTATAGTCAGGTTCTATCAGCGCCATTTTGTTTTGATAGGGAAAAGAATATACTGTACCTTCAATGCAAATTCTTCTCTTTGTGATTTTATACGGGAAATGATGTTGAGGTCAGCAGCTCTCCGTATGCTATTTAGATGCAGCCTAGTTCAATATATTTTGGTGAATTGCGACCCAGTAGAACAGCAGGTTGTGAAATAGTCATAAAATTTAATCTATAGATTCCTGTACATGGACACAAATTTTCCATTTATTCCCTGACACTCAGCACGACTTTCAAACAAATGTATTTCGACTGGAAATATCCTATTTGTTGTGCCCGCACCACTTTTTTTTTTTCTCGGCAGGGACTTCAGAAAAACCCATAGGAGTGTTTTCTAATCTGGCGTCTATATCAGATGTAATCGGCAGGACAACGTAATTTGCCTGTGCTTACCAAAACCGTTACAAATCACAAATCACATAAAAAATTATGTTTTATAGTGTGACAACACTGCGGTTAAGGTCTGGTTAGGTTTAGGAACAAAAACCACTGGGTAATAGTTAAGGAAAGATCCTGATTTGGGTTAAAATGATCACTTGAAACATGGTGGAGGTTAAAGTTACTACTTCCTTAAAGTTAAGCAGCCTTCGTTGTCATGGCGGTAAACATTAACACCATGACAACTGTAGTTAGATTTTTACGTTTTTTGGAAATGGGAGTGTTCCCCTGCAGCAAAGTCCAGTGAAGTCCACTTTTCGCAAATTAGGATATATCCATCCAGCCAACATGGAAATATGTATATAGACATCATCTACAGGCTCTTTGAAAGTCGTGCTGAGTGCCATGAAAAAATGGAAAATTCATGTCCATGTACATGAATCTATAGATTAAATTTCGTGACTATCTCATGAACTGCTGTGATACTGGGCTGCAACCCGAAAAGTAAGATTGGCTGAAAAGCTATGTTCAGCTTGCTTACACACGTTGATGCATGCGTGCAACATCAAGATCTTGTTATATACGCACAGTGTATTCATTTCAGGAGAACTCAGATTTAGGCCAAAATGAGCCATACAACTATGAAATATATCACATTTAAATGATGAACAGTGAAACCCTGACAGAGATCCAAATCACACATGGACATTCAGTCTTACAATATGTTTACAGTGTTGAAGTATGCCATAAATGAAATACTCTGTGTAAGTGTTTAAAATGATATTAAAGTATTGTTTTTCTCAAATGTTTTTGAATGCCATAGCAGTTTTGTATGATTATCCTGGTGGAGGGATTTTATCTTCATGAATATGTTTCTGTATGATTACTTGTTCACTGTATGGGAAGAGAATTTTTTAAATGTAATATTACAGAATCATGCCAGGTTATTATTTTTTCTAACAAGAGTGGTGCCATTATTGAGTATCTGTCTATTCTTTTTTTATGTTATATTTTATTTTTTAAATTTTTTGAATGCCGTTCCTGTTGTTGGTTTGGTTAAGCTATCCAAGCTATCCAAGTGGATGTAAAACAAAATGAGAAAAAAAAAATTGAAGAATGGGATGATCCTAAAGGAGGAACCTTCGGCAGGGGAATACAATGGTCTGTGCGGGAATGCTTTTCCAAATCAATCTTATGAGACATTCATGGACATCATGTTTATTGCTGTTTTTTCCTCATGGTTGGTTGAAGGTCTTGTGATGGCACTTACAACTGTAATTTTAAAATACATTTTCATATTTCACTTTTCACAACTTTCACTTTCGCTCTTTGTACAAAACAGTTTCCTTGTTCTTTTTGGGGGGAGTGCATCATTGTGAAAAAAGTGATTTCAGAACAGTACACATCTGCTGTTTTGAGCATATATGTATTTTTGTAATGTGTTGAAAAATCAATACAAGAAAGCCAACACTTCAATAAATGTTGCAATTGCTCTATGATTGAAGCAACCTTTCATTATGATTATTTCATCTTCTTTGCTGCACATTATTACACCACAAATAGCAATTATACATGTTTTACACACCATTCATATTGCTATAGGAGCCATTAATAGTTTTAGTGAACAGCAATAATCCTAAAACTTAAGCCTAGTGTTGCTATAACAACAAGCTAGCCATTTTTTTCCTTTTAATAGAACACATCTGTAAAAAAAAAAAAAAAAAATTCTAAAGGGGATGAAGAAAAAAATTACAGCATTATTTTAGCCAACATGATCTGGAAACAAGGCTTTATACTGTAGCTACATCACATACAAATGATTCATGGATTTCTAAGCTATCAATAAAGTTACATAGAAACCACCAGAAACTGCTGCTAATAATTTAGTATGACCTCTAATCTGATGTTAGCTTCAGGGCCTGAAACCTTATTTTTTATGCACAATGCCAACCAACAGAGGCTGACCCACGATGTACACTTACAAAGATATGTGCAAAAACTGTTCAAAGCATATAACATATAATATATTTCCCTATTTTCTATTTTGTGTATATTAAAACAATGACTCACTTCCTACAATCATGTCTGAGCATCTATGTAATGGAGATCAGAGGAATCTTTGGCCTAAGAGCGAAGAAAGCCAGGTTGGATAATTCATGTTGACTCATTTAGAACAACACAAGGATGTATCCTGCATCCATGACTTTTTTTTAAAGATTATAATACTGGACACAAAATATTTCAAGATGCATTTGCATTGGTGCTATTACTGAAGGCACTGAGCTTTTTTTTTTGCTCTACCAATTTAACATTGATATTTTGTTGCTTCATATTTTCAATTGAGAATACAGTTTTGTTTACTGATATTGCAGAACATATTTCAATACATTATATTTAAAACATTATACATTTATGCTGATTTAATCAGTAGCCACATTCAAACATTAAAATTTTTCATAGAATCTACACTACATAACATGACACCAGTGAAATCAAACACAATTAAAGCTGCTTCTTCTTAGTTTTTTTCTGAAGGTTATTTGTTTTAACCTTTTTGCCTTTATTGGGCAGCAAAGAGGCAGAAAGGAAACAAGTGGAGAGAGAGATGAGTATGACATGCAACGAGGGTCCCTGGCTGGAATCAAGCCAGGGGTGTTGTGGTTATGTGGCATGTACAGTAACCATTTGCCTGCTGGGATGCTCCCCTTCTTAGTTTTTTCAATCATTAGAGGGAATGCAAACTGCAGTGGATGTCGTCTGGCTCTAGTCTGATGTCTAAAGATGTCTGAGTTGATGTTTTTATGGTTGAAATTTAAGATATACCTATCACGCTGTCACTGAGGAATCTTTCCTGCTTGGAGTTATTTGGCCAAACGTTCTTGGGGCAAGACAAGACACAGACAAATCGTAGTTAGTGAATCTTTATAAGAAACTGACAAATAATATTTCACACTGTGTTGCTGTACCAGTAAACTGATCAAGCTCCTTACCAGATTTAACTTCAGAGACGACTACTAGTGCACCTCCCCGCTCTGAAAAAACAACACAACTATGAATGTGAGTCACAGGCTTTATTTCGGAAGGTAGCTGTTGACAGTCTCATGCTTCATAAATGAGTACTGGCATGAGTAAGGGGACCCATCAGGTATTTCTTGATATCGGGCCAACTGCAGTCAAGCCCATCCTCGCTTAAGCCTCTAGGCCATTGGATATCATAACAGAAATAAGGCACATACAGAAAGTATGTGTCTGTGTGTGCTTACTCAAGCTCTAGAAGAGAGACACAACAATAGCGTGGAGATAGAGGAATAAAGAAAGGAAAGAAGGCATGTGCAGGGCGGGTTTGTGTGAGAACACAACAGGAGGAATTCATGATGCTCGCCAGCTCTCGCCACACACAACGACCAATGAAGTGTCTCAGTGTCTCAGTATTATACATGATTCAATGTAAAAATATGCTACGTCAAAATGTTCTAAAAATAATCAAACAAGCAGCTACAAATTGCTTACACACATGATGTTTGGAGGGTTTGGTGTTTGCAGGAAGGATCTGATTGTGACTTTCCAAAATGTGTCTCTGTGTGTTTGTGCCTGAAGGCTGACATCTGGGTACCATGTTGATGATTCTGGTCTTCTGGTCAGCATAAATGTGCATGCTGAGAAGATGTCACATTCCCACAGCTCTTATCCTAGCAATGGCATTACTGTTGACACAACAATTGGACTAGCATGACTTTCTGCAGATTGTTAGCGGCTGCAGATGTTTTTAATGATTAGAAAAAGGTAAAAAAAAATATTAAAGCATAATATCATATGCTCTTCTCTACTCAGTTTATTTCTTGCTTTGCGTTTATCTATTTAAAATACATGAAAGATGCAATTTGTATGGCTTTGCACATGTTTTTCTTATCAAACTGACATGTTGGAAAATAAAGTTGTGTATTTGTCTTGCAAAATTGCAAATCATATTACAACCTCAAACATCTTATTATACAACTTATTTTGGCAGTATTATTCTCATACTGAACTGTCTATTTCTTTTAAAGGCTACTATCCATATAATCAGAGGCCACACAAATGTGTGCTCACAGACCCATTCCGGCCACTTCTCTGCCACCAGCCCATCTCGCGCAGTTCACATGTGACATGAGGTTAAAAGATTCTCTTTTAAACTTGTTTAGGAGAAGGCCCCCCTCTGTGTGTGCTCTATGTGCCCAGCATCGTGGGAGAAAAGTGGCCTGGAGCGCCAGCGGTGAGGAGGTGCCATATCCTCGTCACCAGAAAGCACTGGGCAGAGGCCCTGTAGTCACAGACAGAGAGTCGCGGAGAGGGAGATGGGAAATCATGCTTTGGAGTAAAACCACGTCCTCGGGGAACAGGGTGTCAGCAGGGATTGCGGTTCACATCCTGGGCCACACAGAACCACACTGCCACCGCAGAGACCCTACTTTCCACTGGATCACAGGGCTCAGGCCCCACTGGCCTCTCTGTAGATATCCAGTTACTAATCTACCGGCCCTGACCAGTATCCAGTCAAATGACGCTGCCCGCCCAACAAGCAGACTGGGCTTCGCCCTGCGACACAGCAACCAGAGTAAATCCGGCCCAGCTGGCTGCTCTTGGGAACAGGGGGAAAAAATGGGTGGAAAGTGGCAGGGAAGTAGGGGAAGGGTGGAGGGAGGAGAGGATGGAGGGAGAGCAATTTAGAAGGGTGGTCAGGAGACAGAGAGCAGTGTGGTCGAGCGTGGTCACTCAACAGCTGTGGCTTGGGAAGATTCTCTCTTCTGGGAGAATCTGACCCAGAGGAACAAAGGCTTTGTGGTCATGTCGAGCGTGTAACTAAAGGACAGGAAATGCAGACTTTTTCAGAGGGAGGAAAAACACTGAAGCCACTCAGTGGGAGGTTTTGGTCGTTTACGGCGCAACCATGTCGTCGAGCATCAAAACGGCACACATCTCAAAACAGAAATGACAACTTTCCGTTGCCATAATTGCCTCCCTTATATTCAGACAATTTTTTAAGTATAGGAATCCATTGTTTGACAATTAGACATTAGAATATGCTTTATTTCTTTGAGCCCAATAATATGGAAGAGTGAACGGGACAGGGGAGACCTGTGATCTCATTTAACACTGATTTGCCTTCAGTTGAACTTGTTTTTATTGCTAAAACAACTCAGTGGGTCATGACTGCACAAGTCCTCCAAAACACTGGCCGTCACCTCGCCATGGAGACACAGTCAAGCAAAACGTTTATTTATCTTAGCACTCCAGCCACACCCTCACTGTCTACATATTTAAGTCTTCTTATTTTCTTACAGTGTCTTCATCACTGGCTCTGACTGTCATAACCTCACTTGTATCTATTTCCATTTCTCTGTCCTTTGTTCTCTGTTTCCTCTCCCTCCCCCACTCTCACTAGATTGATTCCTTCCAGATAAACTTTCTCTCCTCATAGCTGCTTCTCCCACCCCCTCTTCTTCTCTCCTGCTCCTCCCCTCCCTCATTTTCATAGACAAACTCTCTTTTTCTCTCTTTCTCCCATACCCTGGGTCCCACTGTCAATGTAATTCCATTGGTGTCAGACCTCCCAGGTGGGCCCAGACACAGGTAGATAGCTACCGCGGTGGGGAAGCTTCTCTGCTGTCGGCTTCCTGACGCCCGACCTACCCCTCCTGCACACACACACACACACACATACACACCTTGCCACAGGGGGGTCAGTGTCATTGTCGACATTGGACACATGCTCGTCGTGGTGCAATATTAAATCTTCTCATTTGATTTGGACTGTAATTATGTCGTAAAAACAAACTGGCTGTGAAGCCGTGGCCCGCCAGTGTGATCTACTTTCATCAAGTGCAGACTGGCTTAATTATAGAGTGCGCCATACACCCATCTTTCACTGGGCAGCTTTTCCTGCTGCTTCTTGAAGCCATCACATTCTTTTATTGTGCGTTAATCACAAGGCAATTGGGCCGTTTGCAATGGCTGGGGGTAGATTTTAACACTGGTCTGTACACATCCTACGTATTCTGGAAAAAAAAAAGTCAAGAGTTAAGCAGTTGTACATGGTAATGGAATCTGATGCCTCCTCTATTTCTGTGGTGTACTTAATGATATGGTTTTCATACCACAAAGGTATTCAAATGTGAGGAATCTCTGCTGAGAATAAAGGATTTACTGTTCTTTGTGCACTTCATATTGAGTGTGTGAGGTTAGACAGATAAATGAGAAAATTTGACAATAAATGACCAAATCTCATCAAAAGAAATCATATTGATGTGAACAACTGTAAATAAAACTTGGATCTTTTCCCCATGGGATTTTATTTCTGTGTCATTATCTTAAGAGGGAACCATAAAACAGTTAAAAGAATAACATTCAAGTATGAAGATCTATGAATTTTATGAGCAAATTATTTCCTCATATTGCCGCAGCTTTTATCTGCTTTTTACAGCCAGACATCTGAAATACATGTTTGTTTAGGCCTATATTTGCCACATGGCTAAGTCAAACCAGATTCCACCTTCACATCAACTCGCACAGGAGGACGCCAGATGCCAAATCGCAACATATGGCAATATGTATATTTATTTTTTTCTATACTTCATGCAATATGTTTTGCAGCACTGCTTCAAATCACTCAAACGATTAAATGATTTGCAAGCTCTGATACATTTAATATCTCCAACTGATCATCCTTTTATATAATTCATTAAAATTGTGAATGATTATTAAAATAATAAAAAACATCACTGAGAAGTTACAAATCAAATGATAATCGTTAAAACCCAAAATAAAAAACAGGCCACAGCCATGATTTTGATGGCGATGCTCAGTGGCTGCCAGCAAGCGAAGACAACAAGGTTTATACCAAAGATAAGTGTGTGAGGGAGGGGTAGAGGATGTCTGGGGACTGACCCCTTTATGTCTTAATAGTTGAGCTGGAAAAGAGGGGAGACTATGAAAGCTGAAGGGTCACAGAGGGAGAACTCCCTCGTTTTTTGTCCCTCTCCACTAGTCTTTTATGATGGGTTCATCTGTGTTGTGACAGGTGTGTGAAGTGGGCACCTTACTAGAGGTAATTGCCATTTCTCTCCTGTGGGTCATTGTTTGTCCCTATGCCTGAAAAGACCATTAGAAAAGAGGATTTTAGGTTGTTAAAGTGGCAGAGTAAGATATGAAGACACACAGAGAACAGAGTAATTTTCTTGCTCTCTCAATTGTAAATTATGTTTTATAAAAATCCAAATCATAAAATATTTAAAAAATATTCATAAAACCTGAGCAGATTCATTAACAATGTGTTTTGCTGTACAGACAGTAAACACACCCTGCTGATGCTGCTGTTCTTTAGCTTAAACAGACTGCTGTGGCTTCACTACAGAAACCATTATGGTGCCACTGAGGAGAGTCATAAAGGTGATTAACAGCTGCTTCTAATTAAAGATCAATGGACAGTCTTTCTGAGGTGATTTGTTATATGAATTAGGATGCCCACTGTCCATTAATGACATCAGGCAATGTCACTGTAACAGATTGGGTATTGATTCCAATGTTTGAGCCACAGCTCAAACCAAACTATAGATCACGACTGCCCGAGATGTTGGGATTAGTTTATGAATGTGCCTTCATTCACAGCATGGTAAAAAGTCAGACAGCCCTTAACAGCCCCCACCCTAATCCACCAGATGTGTTTGAAAATGTATGGCTCTTATTTAATGTATAAATTGCATCAGAAGATGGATAAGTGGCATACATCTTTCTAATGCTGCTGGAATTGGAGGTAGTTGGGTATGAAAACCTGAAGTGCTTTGCTCTCACATCCCGGTTCAGTAATCAGACATTACTGATCAGCAATGCATCAGAGGCATGAAATAAGTTATAGAGCTGATTTTATGACAATTACTCTAAACACCTACTGTAATTTTCTGCATTTTGAGTTTTCAGGTTCAGTACAAGTGGAATTCAGACCTTTCACAGATGTCATAGCAGGAAAAGCACAGGTTCTGCACATGTAATGATATTCATTTTGACCAGAAACTTTGAGGTGGCAATCAGACAATGCAGCTAGTCTGCAAGAAGCATATTAGAATTTCACAGGTTTGAGTGAAACAAAGAATCTTCTGGGGGGGGAAAAAAAAAAAAAAAAAAACCACAGACAACTCTGTACATGAAGGGACAGCTTTGTTTAGATTGCATTTTGACAGTTACATACACAGGGATTTCATGCCAAGGGGCAGGGCATAACACCAAGTTTCCAGGTGCAGCTGTGGCTCAAGAGGTAGAGCAGGTTTGTCCATTAGTCAGTGTTGGTGGCTTGATCTCACGTTCATGTTTATCCGAGATATACTGAACCCAAGTTGCTCCTTACGGTCAAGCCATCACCAGTCTAGTGTTAGCTAAGGCAACTTTGAGACTTTCCTGGCAACCCGACAGAAACAGGGTATGCAATCTTTCATTAGGGCTAATATAAACATTTCTCCCCACACACCTTCAGCATGAGTGATACTACTTTAAATAGCCATAAGTCCTTTGTGGCTACCTTGAAGGACTGATAAGTGGCCAGGTATAATCACATGTCTCTTGCCACTATAAGCAAGTATTGGCTGGGCAACCTTGTAAACAGTAAACAAATCAAGGCAAACATAAGATTCCCAAAGATCTTTATTGAATTCAGAAGACTTTATCTTCAGTGAGTCTCCACCTAGTAGCCACCCTGAAAGATAAGAAAAGCATTAAAAGAAGTTCCCAAATTCTGCAAAATAATCTTGTTAAACAAGTCCATACCTTGTGTGCGCCGTATCCACCTCCTGGGCTACTCGGATGTGGTTGCACAAAACGACCTGGCTGTACAGACTGGCTGGGCTGCTTCATGACTTGAGGGGCAGCAGGGTCAACCTCCCCAGTACTGGGGCCAGAGGGGTAGTAGTCCCTTATGTAGTGAGTGTCTTGCCAGTGGTCCCTCCCCTGCTCAAAGCTGCTGCTGTAGTGAGTGACTGTGCCTGGAGGATACTGGCCAGTCAAGAACATGTAGTCATAATAAGGATACCCAACCAAACCTCTGCCTAGGCCTGATGGCTGAGGTTGGCTGGTGAAGCCTGATGAAGTAGCTGGAACAGGGACACCAGGAGGTGGTGGCAGGAAGCCTTGGTCTTCTGTCTCAGATTCAAAGTTGCCATGCTCATAGCTGTTCTCCATATGGGACAATTCACCTGCCTGGAACACTGGAGGGCCAGGTGGGCTCACATTGCTTGGTCCAAGTGGGGCAGGGGCTGGTTTTCTAGAGACCAAGCCACTGGCTTCATGTCTTCCAGACACTTTCTCAGAGAAAGGATGGGGAGGCGCAACTGCCCAGGCAGTGTCTAGGAGCAGATGTTACAAGAATTTAATATCAGTAACAAGTTTAACTGAAAGACTATTTAAATAGTAATGCACATTTGCTAAGATGTTTCACATGAAGTCCTTGCACTGCCCACTTACAAGGCACCAAAAGTGGAAGTTAACCATTTACAGTTAAGGTAGTCATACTAGCACCAGTTACCTCTAGGGCCAGGCTGGAAAGAACTTGGCTGTGCTGAGCCTGCAGGGACGCTGCTGACAGATCCTGATGGAGCAGGTTGAGCAAAAGAGTTAGAGCTGTATGAAGCTGCTGTTTTTTTCAGAGCACTAGGCTGATAGTAATTAGGTCCACCGCCTAGAGGAGATCCTGGGTGAGCTGGTGCTAAGGCAGTTTTAGAGGCACCCTCAAAACCAGGAGGTGCAGGTGCAAAACCACTAGAAGATGGTGCTTTCCAGTTAGAACCAGTAGAAGCAGAACTAGGGTTTGCACCATAGTTACTGCTATAGGAGGCACTGGAATCAAAACCTCCTCCTGTAGTAGAGAGATGACATAAGACTTTAGTTTTTTTTTTCCCTCCCCCCCAAAATTAACCACTTCAGGCATGTAAAAGGTAGTACTTTACTTTGCTTAGTAGGGTAGCTGTAACTTGCACCAGTCAGCAGAACAAGGAGCAAAGCCCTATTGGGGAAAAGACAAAAATGTAACTTCAACTACTACTGAGCAGAAACCACACAAAACATAACAAAGAACCTGTTGCTTACCCTGAAGAGACCAAAGCAGCCATCATGATGATTGACCAACTCTTGTATCACTAGTACCCCATGAAAGGTTTATAAATGTTGCAAGTGACCTGCCCTGACCAATCAGAACACAATGAGCTAACGATACACAGCTGCTGGCAGATTAATCCTAATGAAGGTGAATCTCCCAATCTGAAACTTCAAGAGTGAGCAAATCAAACCTGTCCTAGTTGTCTCTTTTCTTGAAAATGCTGAATCATTTACAAAGTGCTAAACTAGGTGTGTTACACTACTGATTTTGTGAGTTTTATTTTCAGCAAGATTAAATTCTCCTGCTTTGTGTTTTTTGTTTGTAGGTACTTTTTGTAGTTCTGATGATGTATTGTTTCTTTTTCTCTCTGTCATATGGCCAAATAAGATCATGAGAAATATTTTCAGCCTTTTAGAATGATTACAAATCATTTGATATTCATCACATGGTCCAACTTCTCTATCATACAATTCTTGTAGCATATCGTTTTAATCTTAAATCTCTTAGTACATATTTTTTCTCTGCTTATTTGCAGATATCAAACAGGAAAAAATAAATCACAGACACATTTTGATAGAAGGAAGGATCCATACAGTTATAAAAGATGCGCTGGCAGAGCCGAGAGGCCTATCATGATATTTCTACAATTATACATAAAACTAAAGTACCACATTTTTTGTCACATTCTAAAATTATAAAGAAAAATATGACCCAGTCCTGTCCTAAGGAACATATCCTGAAGAGACTGACAAACTGCAGTACCATATAAGAAATCTAAATGTGTCTGATAGTAGCGCATCCCTTCATTAAGATCTTATTCCTCTATACCCAGCTTGAGACTGTGCCAAATGTGCCATGGTTCTACATTGTGACAATTTCCGGCACTTCAAATGTGTATTTCCTGGCTTTCTAATCAGAATGCTATTTTGTATCTCAAAAGGGGCTCCATTCAGCCCAACATTAACAACCCTCGTCTGTGATAATGTGGATGCTTCGGGCCATAGGCCACCAGCTGCATCCACTTGTCAGTCTTTGGTACAGATGCCCTGTCTGTCTGCTGTGGCGAATGAAACTCATGGACTAAATTGGCACTTATTGTGCAAAATGATTTTATGTACGCATTTTAATGTGCCTCATCCAATTCCTTAACATGGTTTAATTTTATCTGCTGACAGCAATCTCAAATTTTCAAATGATTAAAATGGAAAGCTCCTGTCCCTCTTGTAATTTATGTCTTTGAGTGGCCAGTGGAGACCAAATAGAAAGGCTACAGATCTCTGTATCAAACACGAATACTCTCAGGCAATTTATCCAAATCTGCTGGATTTTCTGTGCATCATATTAGTTTCTCATACAAATCAAATGGAGAGAACTCAATTATGATGGATCAATAATTCAGCATTCTCAATTATGCTTTAATTGTAAGAAGCAATATCATGCAATCTTATTGTGCGGATAGGTGTTGTTGCTCTGCAGAGCTTTAGCTGATTGTTTATATGAGATTAGAGCTGTGTATCAAGGAAAAGATCAGGCAATGTCACACAGCCTTGGATAGCCAGCAAGTGACACGTGCATAGACACACTCCCGCACACACTCAGATACACTCCCAAATACACACACACTCTTAATGACACAAACACATAACATAAAGCCAAATGCTGCCACTAAAATTTGCATGGTGCTCAGTAATGCATTAGTGAACATCACTTGGCAATCTGTTCATACGGGCTTAATTGGATTTTAATACCGCCTCTGATCTTGTTTTCTAATTAACGGCGGTGGCTGGCAACCAAGCAGAACCATGCACCCAGCAACACCTTTGATCCCGGCCATATGGAGTTCCTCCAAGCACGCCGGGGATGTAAAAATCCCTCACCTAGACGTGGGCGAACAACAGGCCCCTGAATCAAAATGGATGGGGTGAGGAGAATGAAGGAGGGTGGAGAATGGAGGAGTGTGGCAAGGGGTGTTGAAGGAGGAGGAGGGGGATAGCGGCATGAGGTGGCGGTGGGGGCGGGCAGTGGCATGTGTCATCCACACATCCCAGCGGCATTGTTATTGATTAATTTCTCTCACGATCAGTTGTGATCACAGATACATAAAACATGAGAGGGGGGACTGAATGCCTGTATACCTTATCATCTTTGCTGCCATTCGACACCCCTTCCTTGCTACGGGGAAATGTCAATAGCTTTTCTAATCTGTTTACTTCTCCCCTTGTGGCCACTTCTTTATGCTTTTGATGAAGGGCTGCCAAAAATGTGTCCTTTTCTACCCTTGCTTTCCCTGTTTTGGCTGGCAGTGTGGATATTAAACTTTACATCTGCATAGTCACTCTGGCTCTCATGTGGTTGTTTAGTTATTTAAAAGGGAATCACTTAAAGATCCAGCACATTTATAGATACATTCAGATTATTTAATAGATTATTAAAACTGATTTGGGGGTAATTTTTTGCATGTTCACCCAGTTTTTTCTTTAAGCTTGATGTGGCATCAGCATGTTGACTAAAGTCTGCAGTCTCAGCACCACCAGTTTTATGTTAGGCAACACAAGTGGGCACATCTAATTAATTAATTTTGAATTAATTTTAATTTTAGGGAAATCTTTTCCTGAAAAAATGAATCAAAACAGATAATATAGAATATTTTCAAATGTCATGTCAAGTTTAACGGAAATTTTAACTTAAATTTAAACTCTTGCATACTATAAACATGCCTCCAGCTTACATGTATGAATCAGGCAGACAGGGTTTTGTAAAAAGGAAAATGTAGGTCTTTGTAATTGTCTTATCAATACCCAGGTATCTCTGAACTTTTGACAGTTCCAATTAAAATAATAGTTTGATATTTTGGAAATATCTTTCTTGCCAAGAGTTAGATAATAAGATTGACACCTCTCATGTGTGTACAATAAATATGTACATATGAAGCTACCCCTAGCAACCAGTTAGCATAGCTTAGTTTAACACAAAATCTGAAACCAAGGGGAAACACCTGGCTCTGTCTGAAAGTAACAAAATCCACCTTATAGCACCGATTATTTCTTTGAGATCCAAACTCTGTGCGTTCTTTGCTTGGTTTGTGTGTGTATATCATCGTTTGCAAATGCACACTGCTTAGGGGACTTAAAGTATGCACTCGAGGTGGTGAAAATCCCTGAGCACTTTATGAAGTAAATACAATACATTGCACAAGCTAATATGTCTGTGAAGGTTACCAGTCATGTCAAGGCAGCTGGACTTGCTGTGTTGTCTTGAAGACACTTCACAAGTCACTTCAGAGGCTTTGTGCACTGGTGGAGGGGTCACTGGTATTCAACCTCTGTGGGTAGTTATAACCTTGAAATCAAACAAGAGTTGGTTGGTTAGTTCAGTAAGCAGCCATGCTATTGTTTCAGACAGCAGCTCGTTAACTGTGCATATTAATTAAAAAATCCTGAGCAAATTGAACACATTTCATATGTACAACAATTTGATTGACAGCCACAGAAATGGTGTTTTTAAAAGGTGTCAAATCTCTACAACACTGACAGTGTCTGTTTTGAGTACACAGTGAGCTTACATTAACACTCTCTTTATGAAAAAATGTTATTAGACCATGGAATTTAATTCTTTTAGCAATGTATCTTAAAGTGTTGATCATGGCAACAGCAGCTCTGATTGCAGAGTGTGTAAGTCCACACCGACTCTCTCATACGGCTGTTTGGCAGATCACTCTGTCTTTAATTCTTACTTTTGTTGAGAGGCACTCTGACATCAGATGGCCTTCTACAACAATGGCAAAGAAGAGGGAAGGGCTGAAAGTCCCTGCTAGTGATTGCACCTGAATAATGATGCCTTTTTACATGCTGGTTGTTTGTCCTTCACAGGGCAATTATTTGAACAATGTGTATATACTCTTTTGAAGAGGATTGTGACATACTGTGCCCTGGCTAATGACTAGAAATGCATTAAGACTAAAGTGGGATTTCTAATGAAGGTGGTTGACAAGGCATGAAGGCCTTCTCTTTCTTTTATATGGAACTCTTTCTTTTTATAAAAAGAGAAATCCCTGCCCTCTTTAAATTATCAAATTGTCCTTCGACCTTAGCATGTCACAAAGTTTCTCATCTTTCTATCAAAGACACTTTCAAGCTTATTGAATGCTGTGTTTACTTAAGTAGCATATTTGTTTTTGGAGTCCTTTCTATTAAAACTTAATGGATGACAGAAATGGAAAGTGGCCTTAGCTGCTGTTTGAAACAATCACATGCTAATGACTATCTTTATTCCTGTTATGCTAACACTACAAAAACAGCATTGCACAAGTCACATACCAGAAAGATTCAGCACCAGTTGAGTCTTTTTTTTGTTTTTGTTTTTTGTACAACGCTGCCAGTCTACATTTAACCAGAATTTAATTACATAGATATTACTGTATGTTTCACCTCCTTTTGTGTACACCACTGTGTAGTGATCCCAGCTGCCTCAATCATGATTCAAAGACATTATTTTATTTATTTTGGTTGGATACAGTATAAGATTTTTAAACCATTTAGTCATCATCACTGCCAAGAATATTTCACTTTTATACGAGCCTTTATGGGAAATACAGCTCACTCCTTAGTTCCAAATATGATTAAAAATAAGAAACTTAAAAAAAAAGAAAATTGTTTATACAGATCACTGCTTGACTGTCTGAAAGGTATAACTCTCTCATGCTGTCTTACAGGATATTACACAGTATATAGCGTGTTTGTCCATACACACGTCAACCTGCAAGCAGAACAAAAGCTGCTCCACCAGTTTGTCTGTCAGTGACACAGAGGCTGGTTATTCCAACTGTTAGCACAGACAGTAAAAAAAAAAGAGAAAAAAAGGGCAATCAATTAAATAAAGTGCTTGATTTTGTTGCAGAGAGGAAGGGAAATGGCTTGATTCTCTCTCCAAAAACACACATTTAACAAAATCAAATATGGAAGATGGGACATGGCGTAAAGATATGAATGTGTATATAAAGCCTTGATGAGTCATTCTGTAATGACAAATAGCCTATAGCCTCAAAGAGTTGCAACTGATTTTTTTTCTTATGGTTACAGCCCCAAAACATTGAATTCAGGTTTGGAGAGGGATTATGAGGTTTGGATACAGAAGGGTTGTCATCTCAAGGGGATCAAAGTTTTAGCCATAAAATGCCCCGGGCTGCACTTTGCAATAAATGGAATAAAAGTTGCATCTTTATGCTGACTTGGCTCCTCAACAGCAAATCTCAGTTTGTAAATCAAGATGATAATTTGACCATAACATGATAATTCTGGGATCCTCAGATGAAACAAGAGCAGATTTAAATTGATCCTGGGCTTAATCACAGAGAATGAGACAGAGCGTGAAAGAAAGATGAAAACACCCACATGGGATCGTCTTTAAATTTCTGCTGAAGGTAACTGTAGTGTACATGTGTGTGTACTGTACGCATACAGCAAACATACGTTTGGCCAGGAGTCTAAAGTAAAGGTCTAATTATGGGTTAAACACAGAATTGACAAAAAAAAATCTTTCTCTCCTCTTCTCACCCACTTACACATACACATGTATGCATCATACACATTGCAACGTCCACAGCGGTGTACACGCCCAGTGTACTTAGCCTAGGGTAATTATGGCACAGATACAGAAACCAAAAGACAAGTCATATCAGCAATGCAAACCGTCCCTGGGGTCAAAAGTGATCAACATCAATGGAATACCAGAGCAAGTTATAGGCTGAGGAGCAGTTAGATTCAAGCACTGGAATGAGCCACCTTTCTCAATCAGTGTTATGAAACAGGGGTGATAAACATGTACTTAAATATACGTTTGAATTATAGTGTGTGTGTTTTTATTAGCTGTGTGAGTCAAACTATGCTAGAATTTCATGTTGTTTCCCTAACTGCCTCCCCATAAAGACTCAAACTATCAAGAAAAAAATACATATGTGAAAATTGTTGTATAGAAATGATAATAATAAACAACAACAATCGAAACTGACAAATGAGCATTGAAAGCTATATGAGTAGTGGTCTCTTGGGAGGACCAGATGTTTACATGAGTGTATAAAGGACAGGAATACGGGTTGTCTTCCACACCAGAGGAAGGAATTTCAAAAGAATATGGTCAAGTTAGAAACCTTTTGTCACATTGCAATTCACTCCTTTTCTGCCTGCCGTCAAAGAGGAGATTAAGTTGTCAAAATGTGGGTCCTGGTCCAGACTGGTCTTTTGAGTGGATATTCACTAGTCTGATCTCTGCCACTGCTAATAGACAGAGCTCAAAGGCGAGCAGGGAGAACAGAGGAGGGAGAGGGGTAAGAAGGCTTTAGGATCACTTTACCTGGATTCGGCAGTGTGGCGCTGGTGGATTAGTGCCCCGGGCCTCATGGCACGCTAGTCTGCAAACACCCCCATAACACTCTTCTACAGGTAGAAACATACATGCACACACATGCTCATTTACAGCACAGTGGCCAGTAAACACACAAACACACGGCTGAGGTTCATTTTGCACGTTCCCATATGGTTTGCCTCATGTCCAAACACACCTATGGCTTTAAATGCATTCTACAAACATGCAAGCACACATCCATATGCTAATCGTACCAACAAATGCCCAGTGATCTCTTTAGTTTCATAACATCTCAGGTCTATGTGGCAACAGTCCAGATAAAACAACTACTCTTAATTCCAGTGGCTTATAAAACTTCTGCACTGATTCCTGGCTTCCGTACAGCTGGGATGCCTCACACAAACTTTCTTCGACATCCTAGAAGCTTTCAGAAGTCTGTTCCTGGTCTGATACCACTCTGTAAGGTCACTCACTCATCCAGAACTGCAAAACCATAACCCATAAAGGAGAAAATACAGGTTGTTCTTGGCAGGGAGGAGAGAAACCCACCGCAGCTCCATCCCTCTCTGCCGCCTCTGCCTGCTCTCCCCCCAGTCACTACCTGATGACTTCTCCATCCGTTTTAATTGGTAATTATTTTGCGGGGTTTAATGCCTTTATTCAGACTGTCAGTGTGGAGTCAGGAGAGGAGGATTAGGTGCCCCAGGGGGACGAGACACTGGCACGGCCAGGACAGCTCATTTTTACACGGGCAGGGGAGGAGGACAGCTCATCTTTGATCCGGTTGGGGCTTCGCAGGCCAGAGGGGTGACAGCTGCACTTTCTTTAGCCCACATTTGAATTTGAATTCTATCTTAGGATGCAGCGCGCCGCGGACTTGGCAGGGCAGTGGGGTAATCTGCTCGGCACAAACGCCCGGGCCTTTTCTTCCTGTGTGCCCTCGCAGAGATTGGAGTAATTAAAGTTAAATGGAATGCATTAAAAACTCACTTGTGCCGAGGCTGTGGCGGCCGTGCCAACAGTGAATGGGCTGGGGCTGTCCTTTTACGCTACTCTAATCCTGCAGAATATATGTGTGCCCCGTGACTTTGATGCTACGCTACCAAAGCATCGGAAACGGCTACCAGTGGAGCTACAACTGACTGCTGGCTTTCACCTCAGAAGAACATCTTGGAGAGCAAATTCAGCTGGATTCTGACATTGGCAGCGCATTGGATAGAATCAGCTCGGAGAGGCTATTAGCACTTTCCAGACTCACATGTCACTCTCAAATTGCTACGCTTTGATGTACAGCCTATTTAAATACACACTCGCTGCTTTTTCCCCTGACCTATGGTAACATTTAGAGTGAATCCCAACTAGTTGGCTATAACAATAGCATATAAAGAACTTGTACTGTCAGTTGTTCTAAAATAGGTTGGCCTATACAAGAAGTACAGCTTTCCATGCCAACAAATTCTGGCTCACAAATGAAACTTTGCATAAGAGATGGGCGCTCCCAGTTTGTCAGCCATCTTGATGTGGACAGTAATTGCAGCAAAAGACAAACCTGTGCCTATAGCCATAGGCTGGAGACCAGACCCGCTCTTCAAGGTGGATGTCAAAAGACTTGAGGCATGAGACACTAAGATAATTGTTGCTGTCTTTCATTTTAGAGGAATGTGGAAAGAGACAAAGGGGGAGCAGGCTACAAAACTATCATCATAATCTCTACCTGGCTTTGTGTGTGATCCTTGAGCCCTTCTAATGAGAGGAGATAGGATAGGGAGGAACATAGGGGTGTAGGAGAAAGAAAAAATGGGGAAGTGTTTTGTGAAGCAGAAAATACAGAGCAAGTGGTTAAGAGAGAGACAGATGCAAATCAGGACGGTGAAAATTCTTGAAACTCATTGATGTTACCTTTGTGGTCTACTATCTACAGTATCTCCAGTTATTTAAAAAACAGGTGGGTCAATAAATCAGTCAGTCAGTGACTGGTCTTCCAATCTGTAGACTTCACAAACAACTCCTTTTCCAAAAAAATAAAAAAAAATGGCATGAGCCAGCAAACAATCATTATACACACCCCAGCCTTCCCGGGTTTCGCAGTAAATGCCTACAGCCAAAAACATGCACAAATTTGTTTGATAGCACTACATGTTACACCAAATATTTCCTTTTAGGCTCGTAAGGGACCTTGTGTATAAATATGATGGCCACCTAGTCTGATACTTACATTTACTTACCTTTTTATTCTGGATCATATTTTGTCCAAAACACGCCAAACAAAATCCTGAAGTTTAAGAAAGCAAAACTTGCTAAAGGAAAGTCAGATGATACTGACTCCACAGTTTTCAAGATTTTCTTGGATGTTAGAACAACCTTTTCCTAATCACAAGCTTCCTGGTTACATCAGACATCTGCTTGCTATTCTTTTTTGCATTTGCATTGCCAAAACTTCAGTGCCAATGCAAGCAATTTTGTGTCTTTTATGTAGCAAGGTGGAAATTAAGAGTGTGGAGGTCAGCTGGTGGTGGCAGCGATGGTGGAGGGACATGTATTGCTTCTGACTTTCATGCAAAAGATTGGAGTTCAGATCCCATGCCCAGACCTGCAATGAAAATTCACCACATTCATAGACAGTAATCATGATCTGTTTCTAACCTTAACCAAGTATCTTAATTGTGAAATCCTAACAATACCATTTGCTGATAGTTGGACATTTGGGGAAATAAACTTATTGGCTTTCTTGCCGAGAGTTCGATGAGAAGATTGATACTACTCTGATAAGTATGAAGCTAAAGCCAGCAGGTTGTTAGCTGAGCTTAGCATAAAGATCGGAAGCAAGGGGGAAATGGCGAGTCTGCCTCTGTCCAACACCTCTTAATCTCACTAATTAACAACTAATCGAGTTGAACTATTTCTTTGCCAGTTCAGCGACTTCTAGTCACAGCTGGTTTTCTGGCAACCTGACATGGTGATGACAAGATGTCACCATGTCACTGCCCCAGCCAAGATGCTATGCTAAACTAACTGCCTCCTGCCTCTATAGATGCGTATTTACCATACAGACACAATAATGGTATGTTTTTAAATAATTCTCGTCAAGAAAACAAATAGTTTTGTGTGCACTGAAAAGTTCTCCAAGATTTCAAAAGATATTCTTATAAATACTCATGTATTTTACTGTGATTCATATGCGATATTCTTTGTTTCCATCTAGTTTCTACAAACATTTTTCAGCTAAGAGAGGGAATATGTGATTTGTTCCCTAACTACTGTACTGTACGTTTTAAACCTTTAAATAATCGGTGAGTTAATAATCAATATGAAGATAATCGATGAGGTACCTAATGGCATGCATCATCTTTGAGCACACACATACATAGCCTATATACACAGACTAATTCTTTGTGAAGACAAGTACCTAATTGGATTTTGAAGACAGCTGATCTGACAGAGTCTTCAGGCAGATTAGATGAAAGACCAGTAAAGAATGGGGAGACAGACAGGGTGAACAAACCAGACAGAGTGATAGAAAGGTAGATAGGCCAAGAGAGAAAGACAGAGAAAAAGGCAGACGCACAGATGAAACATGCACTGTCCTACCTAATCGGACAAATGCAAACACTTGTGCATCTGGACATTTCACCTGCAGGCCATGATTCAAGTGAATCTGCAATGCATACATCTTCTCTTTAGCTGCAAAATCAGTGGAAAGTGCCGTGATTACAATCATACAACTATTGTCTGTACTAAACAGGCAAGCTGGTGCTTCTGTGGAGGAGGGATTCAAGTGCCTGTTCACTTAAAAGTGAAAAGAACCTTTGAATAACTAATTAAAAAGCATCCGAATACCAGTATAAGACCTTGGTTTATACTTTAGTGGATTTGATTAGTGGTGATTTGTCTATTCGCTGACAGACGCTTGATGTTGGCGAGATAAGGGAGAAAAAAAAGCCAAAGCTTTTGGCTGGGAAGCCCTATTATTCATGGGCAGCAGTTGAGTGTGTATTTCCATTAGATGTGTGAAGGCCTCTAAGGTCTAAGAATGCACTTTAATAGATACCTGTCAAATGTAATTAACTATGTTTTTCCTATATCATACGCTTTCCCATCGCCTCCAGCCAGAGGCTCCACAGTGTGTTTGTGTGTGTGTATACGAGTACACATGCATATGTGTGTCTGTGTGTGAGAGAGACAAGAGTCTGTCTCAGCGCCTTTTGCCACCCAGCGATTGGAGACAGTTTTAATTGCAGCATGACAACCACAAGAAAGGACCAGAAGCCCCATAAAAGCCAAAGCAAGCTGGCAGCCGTCCCACAGTGGAAAGCTAGCCATGCCATAATTACAGGTAAAAAGACCTCTAGCACTGTAGCTCAGCACCGTGTTTATTTGACACCAATCATGCAACTATGCAGGTATCCCAACAATAACGTGCTCTGTCCCAACAGGACTGAGGTGCCTCAGAGAGATACTTGGACATCACCGGCAATCAAGGAATGCCTTGTGGCTTGGAGACTGAACCCTCGTCAGAACATGAAAGTGAGCAGAGAGACCTTGATTTTAAAGAGCGCCGATGAATTCACCAGTGCAAGTTACATTGTTCCCAGTCAGAGAGGAGCCTCGCATGGCATCAATAATTCATTTTACAAGACTCACTTCTGCCTCCAGTGAGCAGGTCGATTTAAACGTTTTGATATCTGCGTCCAAGGGTGTAACAGGCCGCATTAAAGACACATTAGCAAAGTTAGTGACACCTCCTGCCGAAGAGGGAATGCATTCTTTTCACAGCTAAAGCAGAGGTGATCACCTGTGCTCATTTAGGAGTTTTGAGATGCACTGATTCCTTTTCTTTGCAGTTGTATGGTTTTGTATGAGCAGAGGAGTGTTTAATGACTGTATGCTTGATGGCACACACATTTAGCCTAGCCTATGGGAGGAGCAGAGTTGTCTCTCAAAATGACAATGGGGTTAGAAAAAGAGCTCCTGGTTGATGAACGTTGCATGTTTTTAAAGAAATGTGTTGGAGTGAACTGGGGACCCAGCTTTAGCGTACACTCAATAAGATTTAAAATCTACTCAGCTCATTCAAATCAAACTTCATCTCCCAATTTTAAGCAATCACATTGGTATTCATGCCAATACATTGGCAGCATAAATCACAAACATTTTTCGAGACAGCATTGCTCTCTATTTGGAAATCCAGACCCCAGCACATAAATCTCACCTCTGTAAGTACTTTACGAGAGCACAATGTGTGTTTTATGTGTTCTTTATGAGTGTGGAAAGGCCACATCTTGAATGACACTCACTGCCAGATCCATTGGGGAGAAAAAAAAATACAAAAACGTTTTACAGGCTCATTTTCTATAACATATGTTCACGTTCCACTTAGAATGAGTCTGTGTAAAAATGCAAGGCAACATGTTTCCTCTCGCCGCTGTTCACCTCTTTTTGTGGAGTTATTCATTCACAGACTTATTTACTGGTATCCTGGTTGTGGTGATTTACTAGTTAGGTAATGACTGTCGAGGCAATTGGCTGCTAAAGTGGTGAACCAGGGCTAAAGTGAAGGGCAGTGTTTATCACGGTATTGATTTTCTGACGAGGGTGTCACAAACTCTTTTGTCACTGAAACTAGGCCACTCATAGAGCTGGCTGAGGGAGGTCACATGACCCACAACGATTTCATCATTTTATTCATGTTCTTTGGATTTTGTCAAGGTGTTAAGAAAGAAAACAAGAAACCACTGTCACCAGCACAAGATAAAGTAACAAATGCTATCTTGCAGGCCAACACAGCAGTAGGAAAAGCTGGAAATTGTTGCCAATATGGTGAGAGAGGCCAAAATGGAAGAAATGCTTTTTTTGCTAACACGACAGGCAACACATATACAAGTCGAGATTCAGATGATAAAGTTATCCAACCCGAGCACCTGAGTAAATGCCTAAAAAGACATTTTGAGAAAATGCTTATTCATTTTCTGAGAATTAAATGAAAAATGTATACCACTGTCATGTCTGTATGCTAAATACGGAGCTAGAGCCTAACTAAAACTGAAAAGCAAGGGGAAACAGCTCTCGTGACTCTGTCCAAAGTTTAAAAGCATGGCTACTTGACAGTACCGACAAGACTCAGGAAGAGACAGGAAGTCACTGTGCCTGGCCACAACCAGTCGGCAAAAATAGTTACAGCACGTAACTCCCAGTAAAACCACAACTTGTGGTTTTTACATCTCTTCTCTTGTACACATTACACACACAAGATACAACATGTTAATTATGAAGTTTTAGAGGTGCAGGTAGGTGGATTTTTAAACTTTGGACGGAGCTAGGCTAGTTCACCCTGTTTTTAGTCATTATGCTAAGCTAATCGTCCCCTGACTTTAGCTTTATATTTAGCGTTAACTCATTTAACCTTTGGTGCAAATGCAAAATGGTGTATTTCCCACAATGTCAAATTATTATATAGTATATCTAGCAACGTGTCATACAGAAGGATCTGTGTTTGGATCTTTTTCTCTCATCTTTTTAAAAATGAGTCGGGAAGCCAATAACAACAATGTCCTCCCCTCATCCTAGTAACATCTTTCTACTCCCTCATGCTACAATGCTACATGTAATGTAAACATAGGCTCTTCTACTCTGTGTACTGTAAATCGTTTTATCAGATTTCCTGCTGAATCCAACCTGGTGGCTTTCAGAATAACTGTATAGAAATAGCAAATCTTCTCATGTGAAAATATGCAAAACATATATTAAACTGAGACTGTTTCATAGCCAGTTAAAAACGTCTTGTAGTTGCTGTAAGTTAGGTGAACAGCTGTGATTAGAGAGTAGGGAGGGAGGCCAAGGATTTCAGGGAGAAACTTACCACTAAACACATTTTCAATGCAAATCTTGTGTTGGTTGGCCAGTTACAGATATTGCACCAAGACTGCGGACTATATTATCAGAAGCATATCAGAAGCACTCAAAATTTAATAGCTGTAGAAAATACTATGAGACAGTTTGGATGAAAAATCTTTACTCAACCAAAAATCCAAATCTTCAATTAATTCACTATAAATTCCACATATTCTAACCTATTCAAATGCACCTTTGAGATACTATATGAAGGTAATTTCAAGTGAATTTTTTTTCATCTGTATTCCCAGGGGACTCTTGGCACTTACAAACATATGGTTTGGGACTGCCCATCTGTCTATACATTTTCTAACATGTAATGGATATACTGTCAAATTTAATAGGAACATATATTTTATTTAACTTAACAGTTGCTTAATGATAAATCTAGTTAGTTAGTTAGTAATGTCTAGTAGTTAGTCTAATAAATGTAGTTAAATTCAATGCAACATAAATGATATGCAACATGATTGATTTTGTTTTACCAGGATTTTATTGTCTTTTACTCTTTTACTATGTCTTAATTGATATTTATCCCCTGTTTTAATAATATTTCTTTTGTAAAGCTCTTTGTGCTGCATTTTATGTCCTGAAAGGTGCTCTATAAATAAAGTGTATTATTATTATTATTATTATTATTGAGTAAAGAAAGAGCTTAGTAAAGAGATAACATTAAGGTAAGTCAAGTAAGTTAAAGCTTTCTATTTGAACTTAATTGATTGAAAGATTCATCAAAAATGTCCTAGTCCTACCTCTTACTCTTCATAAGTCCTTGTTGCATGGTGTTATTTTTTTCGATGCATTGTGTTTGCCATAATTTTGTGGTGTATCGCAAAAGAGAAACTATTAAAAGAGTTAACACAGTGTGATCAATAAGGGAACTTACTGCTGCCAGACCACCGATTGGCCACCGGCACTTTTGTCTGTGTCACTAAGCGCTGATGAACTCTACCCCGAGCTTCAAAAGAGAGCCGGAGGAAAACAGGAGGAGACCACACACAACCATGAGAAGGAGGGTGGTCTCTGATCTGTCAACAGAGAAGATGTACAGGGGGATTTCATACCTGGAGTAATATTATTGTCATCTGGGTCAGGTAATGTGAGGATTGAAAGACATGACTGTCCTGCAAATATTAAAGGAAAGACTTATTAGACTATTTGTAATTGAAGTATTGAAATGTGCTTTTTTGGTTGAGCCTACTTTCCTTAAACTTAAGGTACACATAGACAACTCGTCTTGTGCCTGTGCTGTATTGTCAGCCATAGAGGTTACTGTCAGTGATGAAACTTTTTCATCCTCTTGTATAATGTGTTTCCCCAAGTATGATTGCTAAGGTTTGGAGCAAAATGACTGAAAAATGGAAAATGTATAAGGTACATTAGATATAACTGTTTTTTAAAGGACTGGTTAGATGAGAAGATCTAAGGTGAAGTCACTGCCAGCAGTCAATTAGTGAAGCTTAGCATAGAGAAACTGAAAACATTGGGGAACAGCTTGCCTGGTTCCGTCCAAAGGTAACAAAATCTAGCTACTGGCTCCTCTAAAGCTAAATTAATTGACACGTTTTATTAAGTTTGTTAAATCGGTACAAAATCTGTGTAAACAACTACAAAACAATTATTCCTATTGCTAGGTAAGCAGAGACTTCTGGAAGTCACTGTACCCAAATAAGAAATAGTAACTACTGCATATAACTCACTGTAAAACCACAACAACTTGTCGTTTTAACACTTTGGTTTTATTTATTTTTTTGTTAATTAGTGAGCTTTAAAAGTGCTGATAGTTAAATTTAGTTACTTTTGGACACAGCCGAGCTAGCTTTATTCACTGTTTCCAGTCTTTGTGCTAAGTCAAGCTAACATTCTCTTGGCTTGTCTCAAACTGTTCCTTTAAGTTTAAGTTAAAAGAGTTAAGAATGACAGTACACAGAGTACCAAACAAACAATGACATGCTGTCTCAGACAGCCACGTACAGTATGCAAGTGTGCATAAACAGACACACCCACACACCCTTACAGTATATGCGCATGGACTCAAAGACAACTAACATGTGCTGCTACAAGTTACTTACATGCTCCTGCTTTGCTTGTGCAACAAGATATCCAGTCATGCATCTCTCTCTCACACACTCTCTCTCAGTGCACATGCACACACGCACACTTTTGCTCTCTCTCCTGACTATAAATTTGCATATCTAGAAAGTATTTCCTGGTAAGTAGAGCAATGGCAGCTCTCAGGAGAGACACAGACACAGATAGAAATTTGTATTAAAAAGAAGAAACATCTAAGCGAAAAAAGAACAAAACCATGGTACACCATTACTTTAATGATCCATCATGTTCAAAGGAAACTTATTCACAATCCGACTGCAATAAACAAGGGAATGAAACACTGGAGTAAAGTGCTTTTCATTTGCAGCAGATGTTTACCCTTCATTCCTACTACTCTGTAGTTTTTCCACCACATTTTCTCAAACAGGTCATATAGCTGCTGCACATTATGCTGTTAAAGATCTGTTAAACTGATGGTATTCAGGATCACAGTATACAATAAAGGGTTTAAGGTCACTCTTCACTATAGGCAAGTGGGAGTGAATTCTCCAGTGAAATTTCCCTTTCCCCCCCACAAACCAATACATTGTAAGTTCAGGGTTCAAAGGTTATGAGTCCCAGGAGGTATCACCCTCGTTACCCGAGAGTGCATCAACCTAACCCTAAGGGCTTTCTCAGTATTTATGTAACCTCCGACCTCTGGCTACTGGGGAGGCTCCCTCTGTCTGTTGTTCAGCTGTCCTTCACTCTCCAGTTTACTCTCATCATCCAGGGGTTTCACGGTTCAAGTTCATAGTCAGTGAAGCCCAGACATGTTGAAGCTGCCCAGTCTGAGGAAAAACCCTGTGTTAATTTGCTCTTCGTTTCTGTATGTGTTGTGCAATCATGTGTGACTCTGGGAATATTGTGACAACATATTAGTTCTTACTTTATGTTTCTATAAATGCAGTTTTTTTTTTTAAATGCTTTTATTGGATATGAAATCCAGCAATGGCTGATCACGTAGTAGCCAGCAGGTACTTAGTATTTCTCTAATCTTTTTTTGATTTTTCTCCCATAAGTTTTCTATCTGCAATCAATTTAGTCTTAATAATAAATAAAAAATTTTATCACAAAAGAAAAAAAGACATTGAAAGAAGACATTGAAATTTTGTCAGCCATGTTGGCTTAAAAGTTGAGATTTATAGGTCTTATTTTGTTTTTATTTCTTCGAGAAGTCCTTAAAGTGCTCAGAAAAAAATGGAAATTTGAACGCCTACAATTCCATGACGACTGGGCAAAAGCTCCAAAACTCTTGTGGTGAGATTATTTTCTCAACTATCAATCAACAATATTTTAAACGTGGAAGCTTATCCTGCCCATATCTTAATCAACACTGCCTCAAGTGACTCCAGCGACACAGATGACACCATGTTTATAAGAGCGGCTAAACTGGATCAGCTTCGACTGATATACGGAACAGAGAATCCCAGTCCAGGATCCTTTCCTCTCCTCTCCACCCCTCTTTCTCTTTTAACGCCTGATTGTTTAAGTGATAAGTGACGGTGATGGATGAGCCGGGCTTTGTGTAATTATTGTCCTGGTTATCATTGTCACTGCTGATAGCATACATCACCGTGTCTCAGCCCAGTTTGCATGTGATAAATAACAGTAGCTGGAGAAATACATTCAAATCATTTGTGAACAGACCCCTGGAATGTAAACACACGGTCAGGCTAATGGAGGGTCCTGAAAGGTACGAGATGGTGTGAAATCAGGACTATCGTGCAATGGTGTGATTGTGATGTTTTTGCTGTGTATCTGCTGTAACCAATGCCAAATAAGTCTTGCAGTGGACTACACACCCAAGCACAAACGCATTACTTCTCTGCAGCTCAGGGCCCTAACATACTTGGCCTTTTTCCTCTCTGACTGCATGTCCTAGCTTATCCAAACAAAGCGTCTTTTAAAGAGAAGCCAGTCAGTCATTTTATATACTTTGTCAGGGATGATTAACTGATTCTAATGCTTTATCATGCATCTATGATACTTGACAGCCCTTAGGTGATGTAATCTCTTAGTATGATTTATGGATTATGACAATTAGCTCAGATAAAGGCTATTATTAGAGTTCATTTGCCTTTTACAGATGACTGCGTGGACTGTAATGTCTTTTCGAAGAACATTTACACAGTACCTGTGTGAAGATAGAATCTAATGCCAGATAAGGAATGGCTTGAGGAAGTCAGTGTTTAATCTACAGGCTATCTAGACACTGTGATGTCTCTCACGCATCGATGTGGTCAGATATCATCTGCCATTTGCTACATTTGCCTATATGAGTGTTATTTATAATAATAATATGCTGGTTCCTGTTATCTTTGATCCATCACAATAAAATGAGCCTTGAAATAGTCTATTTCCTCTCCGCTTTTTCCTGCGCTGCTTCTGCTTCTGTCTCATTCTCTCTTGGACTACAGCGACCATGACCTTTGACCTTGAACTCTGTGGCTGACTGAGCATTATGAGATGCTAATTGGCCATGTAACAATATATCAAACTGTGATATACTGCCATGTAAAATGCGGTAAAGCACTTTGTGAACTAATTAGCGTTGCCGATTCTTACTCTGGTGAGCTCACCTTGTATTTGGCAGGTCACTTTTTCAAGCAAATATTAAACCAAAATATTCATTGGATACATTTGTGTAGAGATTCTACAAAGATTAAAAGCTAAATTTTGCAGTTGCAATGGATGCTGTTCATTGTGATGTTTTGTAATAATAGTGCTTTGATATTTTTAGTAACGTTCACTACATTTCAGTACACAGAGAAGATGCTAAACGTGTTAATTATTGGGTAAGGTATCACCTCACTTGAAGTTCTGCAGTCTTCGAACAAACTATATATATACTATGTAGTTATGCAGTATTACAAACAATCAACACATTTCTCAATTCAGAAAGTGTTAGCTCAGGTGTCAGCAGTTTATTGAAATTTTCAGTGCTCAAAGGTGAATTATAAAGCAACATTTTAGGTACCTTTGTATTTGTAGTTATTCTTACAGATCAGCCCCTTTCATTGAGTTTATTTGAACTATTCTTCTATGGCAAACACTGTATTTTTGTGTACTTACATGTACGGCAGAAGAGCAGGAATCTCTGTAGTCATCCAGTCACATTTCTTTGCAGCCCATGAAGGAATCTGTCCTCGCCTTGTCAGTTTGAAATGTCATCTAATCCCATCAATTACAATCTGCTCTACAGGGAAACTCTGACTCACATCTTAATGGACATTTTAAGAGATTAGATATCTAACAATCAATTGAAAGGTTAAAAGACCAGAGAAGTAACCTGGGTCATTTAAGAGAATTGTGTCTTAACAGCAAAAAAGTGACACCTAACACCTGTAAGGGCCTTCCGCCTTTTCCTGTAGTGCAATGTCATGTAAATCCAGTGTGGCATATGTAATTATACAGTAATCAAAAACAGTTACATTCATCCATCCATCAAACATTTCTTATAACTGAACTAGCAGAACATGTATTAAAATGAGGAGTTTTTGAAAATGTGTTAATATTGACACATGAAGTAGATAAGTTGGTTGGGAACACACAAATTTTGTTTCTTGTTTTTTCTTTTTTTCTCTGTTATCAAGTCTAAGTATGAAAAAAGGTTTGCCAGCCAGCATTACAATATAAAACCTCCAAATCAGTTTAATATACTTCCAACCAGAGGAGCGTTGAGGTGTAACTTTGTGTAAACTGACACATTGGCTCTGTTGGAGTGCTGTTGGAGCATCTTTCTTACATTAAGAGTTTATATGAAGATCAGGTTTCAGTGGAGGAATCACAGATATTTTGCCTGTCAAACGAGGAGACAAGGAACAATTTCAGGGCCCTAAAGGCAGATCAATCAACTATGGTCTGTGGAAGTTGAACTGTCGGGAAGGTCAGACAGGTCAGGGAGCACTGAGAGTTCACCACTGGCTGCCTGAAGCTGTCTCTTCATCATCTTGAACAATAGGTCATTATCACAGGGAGGTACAGTTGCTTATCCCAAATATAAGTGGCAGTTTAACTCCAAACAACAGTTGTTTGGATGACACAGAAATCAAGTTTTGTAGATTCTCTTGAAGTATTTTGAGGGGAAATCAGGTGTGTACAGCTGCACACAGTACAATGGATGACCTGAAATGACAGCAGCTTGGATACATGAGCCACTAAGTACCCCATAAAGCACCTTCACGCCTCTCCTTCTCTCTCTTTCCTTCTCTCTCTGTCTCACTTTCTACCCCCCCTCACCCTTCTCCATCTGTCTCTTTCTATAGCCCTGTCTTACTCTCTCTCCACCACACCACTTCTTTTTTTCCTTCTTTATAGACAGATGATACGCTGTCCTCCTTCCAACACCCTCACAGTACCATATTTCTCTCCCTGGAGCAAGTAACTCTGTCTCCTGCCTGTGTCCACACTCCTGTCCCCCCTCCCAACGACACAACCCAGGACAAGCATGGCCTGCAGCTTCGATGGCCCTCCGTGGAACAAAAACACACGCTGCCTCTCAAAAGCCTCCTTTATCCACAACGAACAAAAAGACGGCTTCACCTCCGCACTGTTCCCACCATTAGGCCCTGGCCTGGGCCCTTTTCCTTGTCCCCTCCTCTCTCCCTCCAGCTCACACCCCCACTGGGTCCTTTCAGCATGGGGTGGTGGGGATGTGAGGTAGGCTCTTTATGTTCACATGTGTCCATGCTGGTTTACTCTGTCAGACTTGCCCCCTTCACAATAGACGTGCAAAGAGATTGACCAGCAGCTTTTGACGCGGCCACCCCCATTGAGATGTGAATGAGCATGGGTGGAAAAACACACCTGCACCTTTATGTGTGTGGGTTCATAGATAATGCTAGAGAGGGTATGTCTGTTCTCTATGACTTGGAAGTTTGGCATTAAGCCTGAAATCAACTCTGAATCAGGCTGCAATGGGACAAATCTGTTTGTCCAGGCCAAACTTTACCAGACAGGCTGTGTCAGATTTGTGCAAAACATTTTTTTCACTCCTACATGTCATAATATTTTGATATCACAAGCAAATTATATGTTCTCTTGTTCAACATATGGGAGCACCACTCAATCAATGAGATCTAACGACGCGGTGGCAAATTTGCATTGCGTGAATACAAAGTGGGTCATTTGGAAGCGTTGTTGGCATGTAGACCCTGTCATAAAACCAAATGCGTTTACATATTCAGTAAATGCCCCTGTTCAATGTAATGTTCACCCTTACATTCATTCTCCCTTTCAAAAAGCCAAACGAGAGACCCGGGCCATTTTACTCTGACTGGGTCCATGAAGAAATCATTATCCCCATGACCCGAAGCTATTAATTCCATCTCTCACTCCTCCCTCTGTCTCTCATTTCTCTCATTCTCTAGACAAATTCATTTACATGAAAGACCACTCACACTGGCACGGGCCTGCAGGTAAATGACAATCTAACCAACGATTTCATGCAATATTACCATTTCTCAGCGCGCACGCAGTCCACGGGCTGTGGTAAGTGTATCATTAATAAATCTGCCCCTTTCCCATGACTGAAGGGATCAACGTGTTTTAATTATCCTGCCGTGATTTGAACTCGATCAGCGTACCGTTCAGTTACACAAACATTCCACAGCCAGAGAGATAAACACTCTGCCTCCACTCTCTGCATACAGAAAGCGATGCAGGGACAAGGTAAGACATGGTCAGACTCTTTTTTTTTTAATGTTTGTCTTTCTGTCTGTCTGGGTATTGCCATAGAGGAGCAGTATGGTTTGTTTAGTGCAGCAGAAAGACAGACAGTGTATCCTGACAAGTCTGGACCTGGTTGGATATGTCTCATCAGCCACAGAAGTGCAGACATAAAAGGAGGGAGAAAATATCTATATTAGGGAAAAGAGCTGTGTCAGACTAACATTTAGTTGAATTAAAGACCAGAGGGGCTGTGTAAGGATGAGAATACTTAGTTATACTGGTATTATCTGACCTGATGAGATCATTTAACTTGCAAAAAGTATTTAAATTCAAATTAGTCACTATTTGCTGAGGTCTGGTGCTGTCTCAACCTTTATGGAAAGATCACAGTGGGTGAGCAGCATAACTACTTGTACTGGGACCTCAGCATTTCACAGGAACAGGCTCAGGCAATCTAAGTCATGTGTGTGTGTCTTCCCATCTTCTCATCAGGAAAAACTGCAGCTCTTTTTGGTGCTTTGGTGTCTAAGTCCCGTAGGGCAATGGGCAGCTTATGTAGTTCACACAAACACACACAAAGCAGAATTTCCACATATACACACACCCACACACACTCACGCAAGAAGGAACCTGTTATCAAAAACTCGTCCCACTGGCTGGCTGCCAAATGAAACGTGCTGAGGCGAACACTAATCCACTTTAAATTACAACGGTACTGAAAGCCTGTGACCACAGCCAAATATTGATATGGGGTCATTAGTCAATTATGGCGGGGACTCTTGCTGAGTGATCAGAGGGGAGGAGTCGGGGCAGAGGTGGCCGAGCAGGAGGTGTCAGAAGTGGTCCGAGAGGAACAGGTCACCGTGGGGGAGATTAAGGTATTAGTAGGCTGGAGGGTGAAGCTGTACGCCAAAGTTAGTCCCAGATAGAGCTGTAGCAGTAATGCAAGCAGTCATGTGACCACATTCTCCCACCTTTTTTTTCTCCTTTTCTCCTCATTCTCTGCCTTAAAACCCAACCACCTCCTCTTTCTCTCTCTCTCTCTCTCTTGTGGGAAGTGTGTGTGTGTGTGTGTGAATGAGAGAGCAAACATTTGAATGTACTGTATTTTCAGTGCATCACCACCCCCCCTAGTGGCACATCAGGTTTTAGTCTTTTATTACTGTTCTCCTTCCAAAATGTATTATAACTCATTAAAATAAAATATATCTAAGAAAATTAAATTCTGCTTTTCTTCAGAACACTTCTACTCCAATTATAGCCAATTACAATTGTCTATTATTGAATTCTGTCTGATTGAAACATTTTTCCTACATTTTTTTACCTGGTTTTATTTGTTGAATTGATATGTATGGCCCTCAGTTTTACTCTTCAATTGTAATTAGTATGAAGATGGATAGAAAATCTAGAGGAATCTAATCATTCAATTAGGACCATAGTGTTTCAGGCTAAGTGAAACTACATCAATGCCTTGACACAGATGATACCATTAATTTCCTCTGGGTTAGTAATTTGATAAGGCAACAAATTGGAGAGATTGCACTGCAAAGGGCATCATCATAGCCAAGCCAATTTAGACACTGTGTGGGGCAAATGCTAGATAGAAGATTAAAGAATGAATACTGAAAAGATGAGTTGTGTTTATTTAAATCATTTGCATTTTGAAATGAAGTCTTAAATCATTACATTTTAACAGATGTTTGAATCTATATCATGTATGATGACATGTTGCCGCTGTCAGAGGCCCAACAAATTTGCATGTGTTCAATTTGTCCTTGACAGACGCTGTGAACGTAATATAAAGAGCTTTCAGTGTCCAATACCTTTTCACAACATGCTTACACATAAACAATGAAATGATTGCAGCTCTGAACACTGCAAATAAGAAGAAGACGAGAGAAAAAAGCCCAGTAACAGACCACCAGTAAAGTAGAGACCACCTATAAATGCTTTCCATCGGTGGGTTCACAGAAGCACTTCAGCTGTAATACTTTAATTGCTCAGGGACTCAAAGTCTAATAAGGTTTCTAAATCGAGCTGCTTTATTTGTTTTCCTTTGACTCGCGGCTAGAGCAAAAATGCAGCCACTCTAATTGCAGTGCCGTCATTAAGAGCTGTGGGTATTAAAAGTTTCTTCCTCCAAAAAACGAGCATGTTGCAATGTTGTTTTTTCTTCTTCTCCAGAACTAAATTATGAGGCCCTTTCCGTCAAGGCCAGGTTCACACAGGAAGTAATTGAGTTTAATAGGAGAAATAAAAAAATACTCTTAGCTTGAATAAATGTTGAAATACAGAAGGATAGAGTTCATTTACTGTTTTTACTAGTGGTGTGTGATGTTGTTTCATGACAATTATCTGGTCGCTATTAAACCAACCTCAGCTCCTAAGAGAGGGTGCGTGTTTGCTCGTGACAAAGACTGAGTCTTTAATTCTGTCATTTATTTATTTATTGTTAAGTGGCTGATTTTGTTGAATTGTGATCTGGAAACAGTCAAATTCCCTCAGATAAAAATAAGACACATTCCTCTAAGATTAAAGAAAGGCTTCCCTCAAAACACAGCATTGTCTCTAACCTAATGTTTGTCTCAGGTGACACAGAAATTAGAGATACCTGCATACATTTGTGCAAATCTCGCACAATCTTTGGGACAGGTATGTAAAAATATGTATTCTCAGATCTGTATTTTTATTCATATTTTAATCGAACTCGTCTCCTTCCTCTTTGTGCTGCTTACTTTTAATTGAGTTTGTATTACAGTAATTATCAAGTGAGAAGGAAACGAAGTATCTGTCAGCTCGACGTGTCACAGGTACACTCTCACATTGGCATGGGAAGGGTGGGGGTTGGGAGGTGGGGGGTGGGGGGGGGGCAGGAGAGGGGGGGTTTCGTCTGTCCCGTGGTGAGGCACACAGTGGCAATCACAACTCAATTAACACTTTCTATATATACAACTGTGCGTGCACTGAGATACACACGCGTGCACACAAACACACATTCGAGCGTACACACAAACAGCGGGGAGAGGAGTGGAAAGGCTCTTTTCCAACCCTTTCTATTGATCCTGTGACTTTGACAGCTAAACCTGTTGTAGGACCTGTGATGGAAGAGGAGTGCTCTTAAGTCTTGAGCTGGTTGATGCCAATTAGTTAACTTGAATGCACCAGAGCTTATCTGGAGAGAAGAGGGACAAAACTTTAATTTGAGGGAGAGAAGAAGAAGAAGAGAATTCTTTTTGTACATTCAGTTCTCTTAACACCAAGGTCAAAAATAATGTTTTAAATAAAAAGGTGTGATTAAATAATATAATTGGGAGAAAAAAAATAGTGTCAAATGTGATTAACAATGAATACAAGAATGTAGAACTCCATACATATTCTGCACTCACTTCTACACACTCAAAACATTTTTTTTAATGTTTGACTCACACATTTCCTGCATTACTGTACATGCATAACCTGTATAAATCTGCTCTGTCCGCCTTAATTAAATTTCCTACATGGCTTCACAGTCGGCCAACCTTCCTTTATGCTACACCTGATCTACTTTTACTGGGGCCAGTCAGAAAAATCAACCGGAGAAGTTATTTCTAATACTTTGTCCTTCTACTCCACACATGCCTTTCTTCTTTTTCTCTCTTTTTCCCCCCCGTTCCCTTTCCCTACCTCTGTCTCTCTCTCTCTCTCTGTCTAAACTTGCTTTCCTTGATGAGTCCTAGCAGGGAATCACAGGCTCGGAAAAAAGGTAGGGGCCTGACAGAGATTGATGTCTGAGCGCTCCCCCTGATTCGCTGATTAAACCCATCAATCAATATGCAGAGGAGGTGTCCAATGCAAATGGATCCAATCAGGCGGAACGGAGTGGTATTGTCTGTGTGTTGTGGCGAGTGGTAAAGTTAGAGGTGGAGGACAGGCACATCAGCCAGCTTTGTCTCTCTAGGACAGGGACTAAAAAAAAAGGATATGAGCTCAAAGGAGAATCAGGACGACAATTTGAGATTGTAAAGATTGCAACTGGATGATTGTTGTTAATTGTCTTCCAGTGAGGAGAGAAACAATGACGCTGTGATCATGGCAGACGTTCATTCAAAAGAATTACATTGTGAGGCGCATGATTGCTGACTCTCTCCTGTTCTCTGATCACACAAACACATGCGTACTCCCTCTCTACTTGTGTAAACAGGAGAAAAATGGGCTCATTCGACTACGGCTGCTAATTTCACATCACACACAAACACACACCAACTCAGTATCTGTCTCTCAGACGCACACAAGCGTGCACAAGCTCGCATGCATAGATCATCTGGGCAGCATTCTCCTTGTGCCGTCCCCATCAGCTCACACACACTATCATATTTTCCATGTCTCCATCTTCATCCAATCTTACTGTAATGGTACAGCGGGGACTGTGGCTGGATCTCCCCTCTGGGCCCGGCTGCTCCCTGAAGTATCTGCCTTGCTCTCACTTCAACCCTCATTTGAATACAAGTAGCATCCTTGGTCATTACAGGAGGAGAGTGTGTCCTGCTCGCTTGTCATTGAGATTGGTGTGTGTGTGTGTGTGTGTGTATGTGTGTGTGTGTGAGAGAGAGGGAGACAGAGAGAGTCTAGATGGTTGTGAAAGTGACACAGCCAGGATGGATACCATTGTACCCAGGGGTCACGTTGGCCTCAGAGAGTCGCTGCGCATGCAGTCATTTTGACTTGTATGCAGTCATTTTGACTTGAAAACATAGCTGCTGTCGCAATCACCCTAACCAGCTTTTATTTCTGTCCAGTTCAAGTTCATTATTCATGATTGTTCCATCAGTGTTCTATCTCCATCATTCGGCAGGCTCACCCTCCTCATTCAAACCCCACAGAAGGCGAAGGCTGGTCATTTGTTTCAGTAAATGACACAGATGCCTCTCACTCTGCTTATAGACTTATTCCTCCCCCTTTTTTGGGTAAGGGGTGGGGGTGAGTCGGTGGCGCATGTGAGGGAATGATACCATGACACCTTCTTCCCTCCCTTTTTCCTCCTCCTTTATCTCCTCCCTCTTTCTTTCCCTTTCTCTCTCTCTCTCTCTCCCATCCACCACTCTATCCATCCCTCCCTCCTCCCCTTCCCCAGCTCCACCAGAAGACAACGAGCCCCCAAAATGGCTGCCTTGGTGCCAGGGGGACCACAGGCTGCTCTCCCATCTCCCATAATCACCGGGGCGATGCTCGGATGCCTCCCCCATTTGCATAATGCCATCCTGACACTTTCACTTCCGCCATCCATCACCGGCGGCGTGAGTCCCGCGGCCTGCTCCGTCGCTCCGTCTCCCCCTGATTGCGTCCTGTGTTTATCTGCCCAAGCACAAAAGATTGATTCCCCGCTGTCTCTCGGCCTTATGTTCAGCAGATAGGGATTTTCGCCGAATGATGAAGCACCCAGTCAGCTAATGATAAACAGAAAACACATATTCAAAAGGACGGTCTCCCCCCTCTCTCCGGCTTTAGTGTGGCTGCTGTTCGCCTCGCCTTCTCCTCTGCCATGTGTGGGGAAGGGAGGGATGTCAGGTTAAGGAAGTGAACACACTCTGCAGGGAGTTCAATTTGAAACGCAATTGTTTTCCTGTCAGTCCTTTTACATTTTTTCTGTTGATTTGCTCCAGGGGTAAGGGAAAATGAAGGACCGGGAGGAAAGGGAGATAGCAATTAAAATAAAACTGTCGTCTTGATGGCTGCTCTTGTTCTTCTACACACCATAGTGCAGGCGCATCTGACAGACCATGCTTTAAGAACATATCCTGGCTGAAAGATAAAAGCATACATGAGTGCAGCCCAGTAGCTTTTAAGAGGATGGAATTGGTACAAGAGGGTTCCTATACTGCTACTAAAAAAGGTACCAACCAAACCCAATAAGTGCATTATTCATTTAATAACTAAGCATCTAACATGATGTTGCATTTAACCTCTGAAAGACACTGCTTCACTCATAACAGCTAATAAATGCGTGTTGTAACAGAAGCATATTACATTATTGCATCCATTAAATCAACAAATAAAATGTTTTGACATCATGCTTCACTTTAATGAGTGGGCTGGACTCATATTTATTTAAATGTTCTTGTGCACAGTTTACAATGTGATAAGTATTCCTCACTATGCAGGCTGTGTTGCTGTACTGTATGCAGCTGCAGAATGCCAATGCAAAGCATTTCAGCAAGTGCACTAAGTCTGCAAAGTTTCACTCCACGATAACAAAATACTATTAGCTGCTGTCACGTACAGGAGAAGAGAGATTATTTTATTTATTGAAATGAGATTGAAATGATAAATCTCTCTCCCCATGATAAAACACTGGGACTCATAAGCCTAGTGTGGGGGATAGGGATTAGAAAAAGATGGAGGCGAGAGAGAGAGAGAGAGAGAGAGAGAGAGAGAGAGAGAGAGAGAGAGAGAGACAGAAGGAGAGAGAGAGGGAGGAGTGAGAGGGGAAGAAATTCATAATGCATAATAAAACAAAAGGTGTCGTGGGAAACATCACTGATATTAAAATCAGAGGCAGACAGATCTATATGAAAAATGCAGATTTGAAAATGTAAATAACCATGGCCCTAGGGGGGAGGGGGAGTGATTCAAAGATAGGATGACAACATGAAGAGAAAGGCATTTATATGGGGGCTTTGATGTTTCTCACATCCAAATTTATGCTACTGACGACCAAAATAATGCCACTGAAGGGGATTTTACACAGTGCACTGCTGGCCTTGTTTCATACCATGATGATATAAAACACATTATGCTTCACATTATCTCAGTGTGAGAATGCCTGGTAATGAGATGATTCACATTCAAGAGGGATACTTAAGACTGCATTTCAACATTTCCAAACAACAACAACATGTTATCTTCACATTAAAGCCCTGTTCCGAAACAAAGGCGTTTGATCCGCACTCAAATACGTGTTACCTCGATGGGAAATCCACACAGTGTGCCTAACACTTAGCCTTTGAGGATGACCCTCTCGCTTTAATCAAAATGCATCCCAGATTGCTTTGATTTTCTGCTGGAGTTGAGCTGTCAATCAAAATCAGGAGGAGAATGGACCCTTGTGTATGGATGAAATATCCCTTTAATAAAGCTGACTGTCCTCGTCACTCAAAGGGTGAGAGAAGATCCTTTGGAAATGTGCTCCTATTTTGAGAGGGGTCTGCCTGCGGGCCTCCTCTGAGGAGACACTTCCGGTGCAAGCTCCACTGTCAGAACAGGAAAAAACACATTGTTGTTTTGCACTGCATTAAAAACCATAGAAGAAGATGTGAGACATGCCTATGGTTGTTTTCAAGAGCTGTACATGGTGGTGACAACGTGACTGTGACTTGTTTGTAATTAAATAAGGCTATTCATGTTAGTGATTTTAATAGTAGCTATATCAAAGAAATGTTAAAAACATAGTGTAATGTATTAGTTGGCATCTGGGTATTCTTCCAGTGTTACATTACTGCATCATTGTTAGCAGAGTTAGCTGTAGGCTAAGTGCCAATAAAACACTGTGACTCAGCATTAACTCTGACTGTCTTTTCTTGCACACTCGGTATCTTATGAGTTGTATTTACAGAAAATGTGAGAATTTATGGGGAACCTAATAATGGTATTTATTCAATATTACTATGAACATGATCCTGAAAATACAATGTTTCCAATTACATATAGAGATGCTTTTATTTTAAGTTTCAAGGAAGTAACCCCTCCTGTGAAGTCTTTTTTTCCCCCACCCACATTCCGCAAAGACCGGCACTACTCTGCATCTGATTGACTAGTACTCATTGTATTTCTTCGTTAGATTGGTTTAGGTATGAGGAGTGAGGTGGTTAGGTTTGGGTAAGAACATCAGGGTCAGAGCCAATCAGAGGCAGAGCAGGATCATGTCTTCCCAGAATGTGGGTGGAGAAAAAAAAAACACCTGCTCATGAAACACCTGTTTACTTTCACTGTTGTTTACTTTAATGTTCAGTTTGAACAACACCTGTTCACGTTATTATTTGAAGCTTTCTCTTCACAACAATGACTGTACATTTCATAATGTACATTATCCAAAACATCAAACAGTCTGAATGTTTTTCTCTGTACTTGTGCTGTTAAAATAGCTAGGTTATGTTATCAGCTTGTGTAAATCTAAAATAACTACCGAATGATATATATTCAAGCTATCAATTATGCCAACAGTGGCTAGCATTAGCTCATTAAGTCAATTTTACATACATAAAGAAAACATATATGCTGTATTAATATAAAGGCCATTTTGATAGATTTACAACCTTTAAAGAGTCTTTAAAGGTTGTAAATGCAACCAAAATCAGTGTTATCATAAGCTATCAATTGTCAGCTGTTCATATTGATGAAATAGTTTGTCTGCAAAGAGAAACGTAGACATTTCAAACAAAAGAAGAACAGTGTGTGTGTTTGTGAGAGGCTGAAGGCAATAAGCAGGGTTTGTTGATTCAATGAGCTATAGGTTATATTTCTTTATGAATAAATCAATAAATATTGCTACATTGACAGATTTAATCACTATGTGCTGCATTGACAGAATAAATCAATACATTCAGTATTTAAACAATACTGCTACATTCATAGTCTATGATTATTGAATCAATATGTCTTGTTATATTGGCAGTCAATCACTTTGCACGGTGTGTTGACATATATACATCGCTACATCACATATCCATAGGATAATACAACATTACTGCGTTGGCAATATTTAATATACCATTTACAAAATCATGTTAAACAACTGTGTTTGCTGTGACAGTTCTGTGGACTTTTGTCCTGACAGTGGAGGTGTCGTCTTGTACATTTTTCTTTTTTTATTTTGTTAGCATTTCCTGTCCTGACAGTGGAGCTGCCCTGAGAGGGGAGCCTGCACCGGAAGCGTAACCGCAGAGGAGACCTTCAGGCAGACTGACTTGCCTGTTTCTGCCGCTGTGCCAAAGTGACAGTGCAGTTACATGAAATATGAAGGTGCTGTGGTGAGAAGAGAGCATCAAATCACTTGAAGCGCTGATGTCTCGACAGCCTCATTCATTGGCTCTTGAGGCTTAGAATATGTTCTCAAAAATGCCAATCCACATCTTACTCCATTTTTAATGTAAGATCTCTGATCAAAACACTGCCATTTGTTCAAAAATATTAAAGGATATTTTACTCAAATTTAAATTTAAATAAAAAGTATGTGTACTGATTAACCTTTAAAGGATTATTATGATTTATTAAAAATTGGATCTTACTTTCATGGTTCCAGCCATTATTTCTACCAGTTATTATAACAATCTCCCAAAGTTAATTGCTGAGATGCTAAAAACACATCCAACAGGACAAGAAACATGGGCAGTCAGGTCAGGAAAGAATACTGTCTAATAGAGAACACTTTGTAAAGCGTTTATAAATTGCAACTTTATAAATCATTAATAAGTCTGATTTTTGGGTAGCCATGTGTGAAAAATCTCTTTGACTGATTGGACTGTATGAGCACTTAGCTTATGGGAAAGGCTGCAGAGGATCTGGACCAAAATCCATTTATTTTTCATTTATTTATTAACAATTTATTAAGCATTTATTAATGGATTACAAACATTTGATTACTCATTTATTTGTGAAATTTTGCTGGAGACTTTTATCAGGTAAATATGGACAAGCATCACAGTTCTAGATAAATACATGTACATAGGTGCTGGGCAAATCATCCAATGAGAGGCAGAAGGTGACAAACATGAGAGGATAGATGAATGTATTATGTTGAGAACACACACACACACACACACACGCACACACACACATACACACACACACACACACACACACACACACACAAAGAATCTATAAAAGATCACACTCAAAAAACAAATAGAAAACAAAACAAGAAAAAGATTCGAAAAATTAAATTGTTTTAGAAAGTGGTACCATTTGGAGAACATGAAAGCACGTAGGAAATTAATAATTTAAAATTCTCATTATTATTACAGTTTTACCTCCAAAATAAGTGGTTTAAACAATGCGGCTAAACTGTTTGTTTGCTTGTTCACAAGCAGTCTAATTGTCTGACCACTTGTATTTCTTGCCCTCTCAGACTCCCTTGAAGTAATGTCGTCATGTTCCTTGATCTCAGCAATTACTTTGGTGTTGTCATAGAAACAATAGTGAAAGCTACAAAAATAAGACCGAAGTTGTAATAAACTAGAATTATCCCTTTAATTGGAATCCAAATAAGAAACACAGGAAGTATTTAAGTGATTAATAGTGGAGCTGTATGCCAGGTTAGCTAACATGGACGTCTTAGCACTTCCATGTGTAGCTCTGCTGAGGTCAGTCTTCCTGAGCCCTTTAAGAGCACATAAGGCCTTCACTCCCGCCCGCTCCACAGCTGCTTTTAGTCAGGGCCTGAGTTCCCTCCATCCTCTCCCTCCCCTTCCCCATCCCCTTCCATCCCTTCATCCCTCCTGCCCCTCAGCTTTCTGTTCTCTTGCCAGGACTGTAATCAAGCCTTCAGCTTGTGGCCAGGGCCTACCCCACTCCCAGCCCGAAAAGCCACCAACAGACTAAACTATGAGAGAAATGAAGGACAGAGACAGAAGGAGACGAACGGGGTGTGAGAGATAGTCATTAAAACTGTGCCCTGTATGCTGAGAGAACACTAGCATAATGTTTTAAATACAGGGATTGCTACAGTTTGTTTGGGAAAACATCATTGTCGAAAGTTCTGGCACCGTTAAAGATGCCAATGCAGGAACAGTACACGGGTGAGCACTAATCAAAAACATGTGCACCTCAAATTCCATTCATAGCATCGTCTGATTATGGCCTTTGCCAGGACGTTTGTTGGTGGCAAAAGGGTGAGAGTTGTGATTATGAATATCGTGCACACAGTCAACATCTTTTAGAATAAGGCTTCCTCCTTTGGAGGGGGGGAGGGGGGGGGGCTTTTTGGAGCTGTTCTCAGAGGCCGGCTGTACCTGCTATTGTGTGCTTTCTCCCTTTCCAGTGTCATCTTCCATGGCTGGAGGGGATGGTGTACTCACCATGGTCATGTTCAAACAAACCCCCATCGTATTCCTTGCTGCTGCTCCTGAACACGACGCCCTCTCAGATGACATGACTGCAACAGCAGCCCATTATTCTGGACAGCCTTTTGGTTTGCTCAAGGATGTGATGTTGTCAGTGCTGCCTTTCAAGGCCAGGTCCATGTACAATCTGTCAAGGCCACTGAAAAACAATGCTGAGGATCATTACCCAGGCCATAATTTACTTTTTTGCATCCAGACTATTTGAGCACTACGTGGGTAATGTGGTGATGGCGATTCAGTTGATGTGGGCTGTGAATTTGATTGAAAAGAAAGTTTATTTCCCATAAAACAGATTAGAAGAAAAGTAAATGCCGGTATGGGCAAAAATGTTGAAATAAAGTTCGGTCCCTACTTCAGAAGATCCCTCTTCAATATATTTAGCATCTAAATATTTGTTTGCCTTCTTAAACAGAATTTAAATAAAATAGGTTCACTTTATTTTCTAAAGACATTTGTAAAGGAAAATCCATGGCAGGAAATCCGCCCAAATCCTTGGAAAATCCAATAATATTTGCACAGAGCTTAAAACATGCAAAGTCCCTGCGTACGAATTAAGCTGGAAGGGAAAGCCCTGCTGGTTATGCATTAAAATGGATTGGAAGAAGGGTTTGACTCCTACAGGTAAAAGCCTTGGAGTGATGACTGATTCTGCACTTTGAGGAGACAAAAACGAGAGATGTCCCTTTACTGCTGTCCAATTCCTCACTGTGCTGCAGGATAATCTGTTTGGCAGCAATGCACAGTACTCGGTGACCCTCTCCAGCTTTCACACCTACCTCGTGAATAGAAAAGATGAGCACAAAGAAATCCCTCTACTGTACATAGCACAAGGCCATTGATGTACTGTACAGATGTAAAGGATGGATTCCATTGTGACCGAAACGAGGAGAGAGACAAACCTGTGCACAATAGCCCATGAGAACATAAAGTTGAAGAGAAGAGAGCGTAGAGGCGGCTTTTCTTTAGCTGAAGTTCTTCCAAGACCAGTGCTGATTACAGGCCTGACACAGTATGCCTGTGTGCTGTCAACTCGGGAAAAACAAACATGGAATTTATAGCACATTAAGAATTCAACAGGCAATCTATTCAAGCAATTAATGGCGTATGAAAATAAGCTCTGTTGGCGTTGAAAGCACTCCAACACGAATGTAGGCCACGACTGTTGTGTGCTTTTGTTTTCCGCTGATTCGCCCTTGAGGATCACAGTTCCAGAGCTCACACACTTCACAAAGCTTCCCTGCAAGTTGTTGTGCCCCCCTTTCATATTCTTGTGTTAAAACGTACAGCATATCTACAATTACAGTTCCTCCTCTGTTTACCCACAAAGCACAGTCAAGGTGATTCTGATTATACTAAACAATGTTTGACATTGACAAGATATTCAGGACATGCTGCCTTTTGTCATCTCAGAATTGAAAAATTAGACTACTTTAAGTAAGCTGTCACCTGACAGTTGAAACAGGCCTGTGGGGGAAATGTAAATACAGCATCCAGATATTCTTGTAGGAAAACAAACAATGCATAGTACTGGACATTCAGTTAGCTTTAGTATGTTTATCTTTGTAATCTAATTAGTGGTTTGGCAGAAATGCTAATACTGTGGTAGACAGTTGTAAACATAGAAGTCCATAGACACACCCAAACAGAGACACACCAACATACTTTGGGCCTCGGGGTATACAGGTACTGTAGAAATGACCTTTAACCTCACCATGTTTTCTTAGCACTATAGTATTGTCACTCACGACACTTTCCTGCCATATTTGTAAGGTCAAGCATAAGTGCCCCTGTGGAGCTGTTGCTCTTTGGCAACATCTATGAAACAGGGATTTCAAGAATTAAAATGCAATTGTATGCAATTTAATATTGTCAGAGGCTCACATTTCATTTTAGAGTAAGTCAATTGTTCTGTGGTGAAAATGTATCTGAAATTCCCCTAAAACTTATTGGATATATTTAAACATGGGAATTGGTCAAATTTTTAGTTTATTTTTAGGAGGTAGAGTGGGTCATCCGCCAATCAGAAAGTCAGCAGCTCGATCTCTGACTCCTCCTGTCTGCATGTTGAAGTGTCCTTGGGCAAGATACTGAACCCCAAATTGCTCCCGATGGTTGCACCAGCACCTGGCATTGTAGCTTGTCACCATTGGTGTGTGAACGGGTGAGTGAGCAGCAGAAAAACATTGTAAACCGCTATATAAATGCAGCCATTTAACATTTTTGCCATTTAGAAATACAAATTATTCAACAAATCTGTCCTATGGGTTTTTAAGCCACAGTGAAGTTAAGGCCAGTAAACAGTGGAAAGCTGTACTGTAAACTGAGTTCTGACACTGTGCCCTGACCTGTGAGAGGGATTATGGTGAGGCTTTGACAGCCCAGAAGTTCCACAACAACCACTTAGGACAGGAATCTGGCCTAAGTTCCTAAGGGAATGTGTGAGTATGTGTTTTGGAGGCTTTTTTGCCCGAGGGGTTTCTCATGAGGGTCAGAGTAAAAGAAAACAGCCATGAGTGACATGGATTTTGAAGGAGTTGTTATGAGTTCAGCTTCTTAAATACACCCCACCAGATGATTTCCAAGAGAAACCCTCTATGAGAGGTTAATTTTGTACACACAGTTTTTGCAAGGTGCCTCCTCCTATACATTTGCAGGTCATATGCAAAGTGTGAAAACAGTAAATATATAGCTTAAATTGCAACACATTGTATGGGCGGCCCATTTAAGGGTATCTAACAGGCAGTACGTTTCACGTTCATGATGTCAATTCCAGCAATTTACACATGATAATTCCAAGATTCACACATGAATGACACAAAGTGATCGTTTCAGCACTTCACACATGCACAACATTAGTTTCACATGTTGTAACCTCATAAAATGATTCTCAAGGAGAGGCTGGTACAGATTAACACAGTATACATTATAGACCACTGATGCCTCCCTGACATGTGACCAAAATTAATCAGATTTAGATTCAAGTGATCAAACTGTAATTAATCATGTGAAGAGGGAAATGATCCTTGACGCGGCTCCAGCTGCGAGATGCCTCTGTTTGGTCCCGCGTGCCCCTCTTACAGGGGGTCCACCGGGGCTACATTAAGAGGCTTTGTGCCAATGTCACCTAAATTACAGTCACTTAACACAACAGATGTACTGAATGTCGAGCAAATGATGTGCTTGGGTTGGGGCGGCACATTCACATGCATGGAATAAATTTTACCCGATGTATCAAACATGTTTTTGTTGCATCCTCTCCCCCTCTCAGTGAATTTGCATTTCACTATATGCATATAGCATGCACCACTAACCCACACTGTCTTGTATCTCAATCTCCAAACAACTCCATCGATGGCTCCTTTATTTGCCGGCCTTTACAGTCTCCAATGCCGCTTCTGCATAGGTAAATTAAGCGTATATATTTCAGTGCATCAGTTTGAGGAGATTGTCTCTGCTCTTATAGACTCAGCAGTGGATATGCCAGACAAGCTTAGTTCAGAAGATTATTTTTCTCTTTGTGTGTCAGACTCCTCAGCAGAGGCACAGGCAGATACAGGTATTCAGAAGGGAGCCAACGCGGACCAGGCCATTGTGTTTTCCTGCACACAGGAACAGAGCGTTCTGGCATTGCAGGTTAAGAGGGGGACAATAACCCAGGGTTGCAGACACAAATTACATTCATCAAGTTTATCAATAGCAAGTCAGGAATTAAGCCAGTGAGCTCACTCTACTAACACATACTCCCCTCCTCCATAAGGCTGGCTTTCAATGCACAAGTTAATTCTGCACACACTGAGAGAAATGATTTGCTCACTATTATACCTCCTTGGATGGATATTTTGTTAAACCAACACCGCTACTGCTACTACTCAGGCAACAATCCCTAAACATCAGTAAAGATCTCATTTCTGTGTATAAAAAGCAGTATACAGTATAGACATTTTTATATGATAGAGGAAGAGAGGGAACATTATAGGCAGTTTAAAAGATGACACCCCTGAACAGTCTGTAATTGTACTTTACTGGGAGAAAGAATAAAGTAAGAGGAGATATGCAGTATTCTGTAAAATCATAAGACATTATGCTCCAGAACGGGTTTGTGGGGCGGGGCGTATATCCACATAAAGCACTGCCGAGAACCTCCAGCAAATTACCCCGCAGGCCTGCGAGGAGGGGGAAATATCACTAATTGCCCTCCATTCTGTCAGGTCAATTGACTCTAATTGGAAAAATAATAAAAAGCATACTACCCCGGGAGCAGCAAGCTCTGAAAACGACAGGGTCCTTTTTGGAAAGAGAGCAAAGGGGGGTGGAGGGGGGGTGCACAAATTCCTCACTGCAAATATGGCATCTGAAATCTATCTTTGCCACTGCCATTGCTCCCTCAAAAACAATTACAGCATGCCTTCCTTCTGCCACTAGGCAGCTATAATTACAGGAAAAAGGGCATGGGTTACATACCAAGCGAGTATAATAAAATGACATTTGATTAGGCATTTATGTGCATAATCTGACTCTTTTTACACCTTAATGTGTTATCTTTGATAGTTCTGTAAAAAAAAAGAATGTCCACAGACATGTGTGTGTGTCTGTGAAGGGGGGTGAGGGGGTCCTCTGGTCAGCTGCTGTCGATTGTGTCCCCGGAGAGCTCAGCAATTTAAAGTCAAATGAGCATAGTGGGGAGGCCAGGCCACCTACAACAGTTAGAATATACAGTAGGAGAACAAGGGGGTATTGAATATGAGCTATGCCCCAGGTGTTGGCAGACAAGAGGGAATAAAGCTAATCTACTATCTACATTACTAAATTATTGGAGATGAATGGCTCTGCTAATATAATCTCCCACCCCGAGGGGATGATCCTAAGATTAAGGGTCTGCCTCAGTATTCATTGCAGTATTCAGTCGTTTGAGTCGCTCAAAAGTTATAATTTTATTTAAGCCCAGTGCTTACCACAAACCAAACGAAAGTTCTCCAAATTGCCCATCCTCACTTGACAAAAATATAAACAGAGTCAGTATATAAAGTATGTTTTTCTTCTCCTCTAAAACTAAGTAATTGATAAGTTTGATCATAGTGGTCAATTATATATCAATCTATCTCAGGACTGTAGGAACTTTCCATGATGCCTTTGGCAGCTTTGTCCAAAGGTTTTTACCAGAAATCATATTTTAGAATGACTTGTATTACTGAGTTGTTCCATGTGTGCTGTGTTCGACTGGGTGAGTAAGTCATCAGAACTCAAATTTCTTCTTCCTTTCGTGTAGATCAGGATCTGACCTGAATGTAACTGAAGCTGAATCTTATTGTCAGTAATTGACTTATTGATCACGGCCAAGAATAAGACGTGTACAACTTCTCAAACTCTGTGACTGAGAAACAATATTTTCAGATTCATTCGGATTCAGTGCGATTGCAGGTCTTGGAATCCTTGTGATTAATTCACTGGCATGTTAGGCTTCCGGATGACAAAGACATTCTCCTGTGAGACCCACTGGCACATCCCCCGCCAGCGACGTCTTGCCCCTAGAGACAAACTTAGGATAAAACAATGACAGGAGCCCAGCAGCACACAAACCAGTGCCAAACAGCACACCCACCTGCTTATGATCAATGAAACCTCACCGTATACTATCTCGGCATACCATGCCAGCCACTGATGAAAGGCCTCATCGTTAGTGACCGTCTATGATCGGCTCATCGCCTGTTTTGAAATGTAAATTGATGGAAAAGGAGAGGGTTCCGTGAAGGAGTGGCATGCAGAGGAGAAAAGGGGACCCCACCCTCTGGGGAGATTAACGCCACCCGAGTCAGACATGTGTCAAGTGGGGCTTGATGAATCCTGGGAAAATGAAAAAAAGGTATGAAAAAATGAGACAGAGGAAAGAAAGCCGTTTCTCTTCCCTTCTTGCCTCCTTCTGCACATCCCTGCCTCTCAGATCATCATCTCCCGCCCTTATTCTGTCAACGCCCTTCTTGATGGTTACTGTCAGAGGTGCGCATCTCTTTTGTAGTGTGGTGTTTTGCTGCTGCCACAGTGGAGATGCTTCCTTCCTCTGCATATGCACAAGTAGGCAGGGGTGGGGTGGGGTGTGGTGGTGGTGGGGGGTGAGGAGTGAGTGTTGGATGGGGGGTTGGCAAGGCAAGGATGCCTGTGGTATCTGCTGATCCTGACACACCTTTGGGAATCAGAAACCAAAGGACAGAGGGAACGCTTCTCGAGAAAATAGTGGGAGCAGGATATCGGAGTACAGGGATTTGGGTAGTGGTGGCGGTGGTGGGGGTGGGGGGGTTGCAAGGGCAAGGCACATGTCTGTGACATTGTGGATGATAACACAGGAATGACAGCTAACCAGTGTGCTGAAAAACCTGAAAGAAAGAGGAAGAGGAGAAAGATACAGAGAGGACTGGCTGTTAAAAGATCCTTATTCGGTCACTAGAGTGAAAGAAAGACGAGACAAGTCATAGAAGGATGGGATTGTGTGTGTGTGTGTGTGCATGTGTGCACAACCATTGGTCATCCACACTTGTGAAAAGGAATGTGTCTCTTGTCACAGAAGGGCGGAGGTGTCACCTTCCCGGTTCACTCCTCTGCCTGAAAAGAACATTGCATCATTTGAAGTAACGATGAAATAGAATAGCTAAATAATGTCCCAGCAGGAGGCTGCTTGCAGAGATGATACAATGCGCAGGGCCTGCAAACTAATGGCCAGCTGTCTTATAATGAGCCCCGACGATCTAGGCCCGCTGATTACCCCCCTCATCCCATTGCCATCCTCACTGTGGGACATTACGGGCACTATGGGGGGAAGGTGGAAAAGGAGTGGGAGTGCAGAGGTAGAAGATGAGGGTGGGACTGTCCCTCTCTCACGCAGCTTACCCCCACCCCCCTCACCCCAAGCCCTCCATCACCACTACTGAACACCGAAACCCTCTCAGTTAATGAACCGAGAGCCGTCTAATTAGAGCTCAAAAATTCATGAGAGTCCTCATTAATATTGAATATCTGTTGTGGGCCACGACTTCAAAATAAGCACTTGCATATGCAGATGGAAGGTGAGCGAGAAGGAGGGTGGGAAGGAGGGAAAGATGGAAGGAGTGCATTGTGCCCTGCCAAAGTAAAGGTAGTCAGGTAAAGGTGGAGGGAAGGAGGTAGAGAGGATCTAAGAGGGTAGGGAGTGGGAAGTACATGAAAAGAAGAGAGGGACGGAGAGGGAGACAGACGTGCAGAGGAAATGGAGGGAGAGCAGAGAAGTGGAGAGGGGAGGAGAGGGAAGGGGATGAGAAAAAGTGAGGGGCCCCAGAGAGCTGTACCTGTGGAGAAGAGTTGTAATGTTGGAGGACTCTCCTGGGAGAATATGCATGGTCTTTAATGAGGAGGGTGGAGCGCAATGGCGACGAATAACAACAAAAAAAAAAAGGAAAGAAAAAAACATTCTGCTCTTAATCCCTCGCTGAGAGGAAAAACTCTTTCAAGCAGGTACGCAGAGGTATCACTTTTCAAGTCCCTCACTCCTTCTGTTTTACCCTGGAAAAGGGTACACGGATAAAAGATACAGTCATTTGAAGATTGTCTGCTACCAACAACCATCATTTGCCTTTGAGATAATTCTGGGTATTCCACTTCAGATTTAGAGGCATATGGGTAATGCAGAGGAGGAGGGGGGGATACACTACATTAACTATATGTCAGCCACTCTGGAAGACATCAAGAAAGTCATTTCATAGTGAAGAGAAAAAAAAAGCTGACACGAATAAACAATTTTTCCTCACAATACCATACTACTAGATGCAGAGGGGTGTACCCTCAGCTACCCTGAGATCTTAAAGAGGGCACCAGGTCTTGGGACCATAGAGGCCCCCATTTACACTTGTCATTTCGAGTGATTCATCTTTTTGTAAATCTGATTGGTTTTCCCAGACAACATACAAATCCTGGTCGGTCTTCTCCAGTCTGGAGAGTGGTGGTAATGTAACTGAAGCTGTTTGTTACTGCCAATGCATGTTCAACGTCTATTTAAGTTTCTCTTCAGCTGCTATTATCAGGGGGGACAGACTCAACAGCGGCTGCTTCCTCAGACTCTGTACTGACATAGTTACACTAAAGAATGCATATGCATCTTGGAGAGGCAGATGCATGTACACTTTGTCAACATCTGGCTAGAATTCACCTCAAATTAATCAGATTTTAATCTGTCTCTAATGCTTCTATGATGCATTTACACATTTGTTTTTATTGGATAGATATTCTATCTGAAGTGGCTAAGTGAAAACGGGGTAATAAGTGATGGTGACTTGCTTAATTCACACAAATTTTACCACCTCTGTGTCACAAACAACACAGACATTACTTTAGCCAGCTAGCACCGACCATGTGTGTGTGGAATAAGTCTGCTTATATGTTTCTGTGACAACTCAGACTAAGAGTTGATCCTAAAATTTTTATTTTCCACTCAAACTGGAATCTTTTCAAGTGTCAGGGGTGGGTCTTTGCCCCAAATTCACACAGCCTAGGATGAATTCTGGTCTGTGAGCATCCAAGTGCACTTTTGCAATGACTTTACATGCGATTGTGCACCATAATTTGCCTTATTTTCAGAGAGTCAACTTTATAGGAATAGTTTGACATGTTGAGAAATACACATACTCACTTTCTTGCAGAGAGTTAGATGAAGCAGCTTGTGAGATAAACTTTGACCTTTGTGTATCCCTTTATATACATAAGTACATGCAAGTAGATTTTGCATGCACAGATATTTGAATGCACGTTTGCACGCATAACTGTGTGTGAGGACAAGTTTGATAATGTCAGCTCAGGCAGCTGTTTGCACATGTGCGCTCAGTGCCTTGCTTGAGTCCATGTGTGTATGTGTTTGTGTTTGTGAGTGAGGTGACTGTGGTTGAGGCCAACCTGAGCGCTCCTCCTTAATGTGTCTGGGAGGTCCAGGGGAGTCGAGGGCTTTGGAGGGAGTGGATGTGTCTGCGCTGAGAGATTTATAGGCTTCAGCCAGGATCACTCTCTTTCTCTGGTGCCAAGTTAAGCAGTAGCATAATTAAAACCTCAGAGGAATCCTTTTGAAGTCAACAATGGGCTCTTAGGCGAACCTTAATGCAAACACACATACTGTACGCACACACAAACACACACACACAATCTAAGTCATGCACACACTTGCACTTTGTTTTTGCTCTCACACTTGCAGAAATACACATACGACCACACACATATACTGTGTGTCCATGTATCTTCACACACTCTGGAAAGATGCAGGGTAGATTAGATTAGAGCTCTATTTGTTGTCGAGGAGGAAATTCATTTCCACAGCCAGCCAGTTGCAGGTACATTCATACAAGACAGTTATTACTCTGGCACATGATTTGACACAGACCAACACACCATCACAGAGGGAATGTACTCATTGCAAGAAGACATTTCACATAGTTGCAGAAGAAGAAAAAAAAACAGTCCTGGGTGCCATTAAAGGTGGTGACAGCATATGGGACAAAATTATGCATCAATAGTAAATGTGAGACTTATCCTCTATGTGTGCATATAGAAAGAAATGACGTTTCCCTAAACGCTCTCACTCACTAATTTCATCTTTGTCTACACACACACCCACACCCACCCACCCACACACACACACACACATTGTACAGGACAATTACTCACATTAAACACCAACAGATGCCATCTTGATTAAATTTGACCGCACAAACACAAATGGAGGTGAGCGGGTCTGCGTCAAGGGTTCCCAGAGCATATGCCGCGCAGGTCGTCAGGAGCCCAGGAAAGAGGGAAGGATCTGAGACCGCCTGCTGTTGTTGCGTTGCTGACAACATACCGTGGAAAATACCCTCCCAGCCCCGAGACGGTGCGGCCGTGACCCACCATCCGGCCCTGTTTTGAGACTTGGCCCAAAACACTGAGAGATGTAAACACAGGAGGGGGGGGGGGGGGGGGGCGGGACTACAGTAGATGTTAGCAATATGCAGTGCGTGTAGGTCCTGACCTTGCTAAGTGAACAAAAGTATTGCTGTGGAGACATGATGGAGGTGTAAATTGGACAATCCAGGATTTCTCTATAATGAGCTATTTCTGTGTATAGTTTTTTTTCACAGCTCTTGACTTCACATCAAAGTGAGAAATAATATAGCTTCTGTATCCCAAGGTTGCAAAGTCAAGTTAGATTCATGCCCTGGACCCATACTGGCGTAGATCAAAAGTATTGGGCCTTGTAATATGATCACAGTGGGAGTTCACAATGTGAGCTAACTCGCTCTTTAGAGGGGGAGGGGGGAAATGAGAATAAATGTGTGATCCTTATCTGCCATTGCCCATAACCCATGCAGGCATGGTGGTGGTATGCATCGATAAACTCATAAACAAACTGTAATTACTAGCCCATTAGAGTCAGACCCTCACAAACACAGGCTCATAATCCGCACACAGGAGGGATGGAGGCTTGTCGCGCATTTTCATATAACCCACTGAGCTAAAAAAGTAGAGCAAAATACTTAATGATTTGTGACTGGGGGACAAACAAACCATTTTGATATAAGAAGCTTACACATTCTCAAAAGAGATGTAGCAATGTTGACGCTCGTGCTCGTCATTGTACACACTCCCCGTGTTTGAATTGGAGCACAGCTTCATTAATAGGGGAGGTGATCAGAAAATGGACAGCAAATTGATGTTGTATTTGAGGTGAATAAACATGTATTCCTCTGCTGGGAGTTATCAGGAAAATAATCACTTCAGCCTTGATAACAAATACTTGAGTAAGTTTTAGGATGATATCCTTTTTGTTTGAACTGGACCCTGTGGAGTACTGTTTGCTCTCCAACTACGTCTAGACAGAAAGTCTCTTGACAGTCCTGTCCATACTCACTCTGAGACAAACCCAAGTCCAGAGGGATTGAAGGCAGGAACCTCGAGTTCATTCATTATACAAGACAAGTATTTCTCTGGCTCTAGATGTCACTCTACAATCCTAACCAGGCCTGTCGTGTTTTGAATGATACTGTGGCTTTCCTGTGACATTTTGGACATTAATATTGCAGGGATTCCTTATATCCCCTCTCCATACCCTTATGTATTCTTATGGACTCCTTCAAAGGTGCTGGTCAGGTCCTCTAACCTGGGATATATGGGTCTCTATGTATATCCTTTGCCTTCTAGTTGGACAGGAGGGATATGCTATGATCCACTGAGTGTGTATGTGTCTGTATGCGTGTACACTGTGTGTGTGTGTACGGCTCTTCTACCTAAATCTATCTCATTCCTAACCTTCAGTGGACGCGGTATGACTGAGTGATCAAGCAGATCAAACCCGTATCTACCTCAGCTCCTCTCTGTGGTGACATTTCGCCAAACCCCAGGCATCCAGGCCGCCCTGATCCTCCTCAGCCCATGTTTATTCAAGAGACAGGTGGGCCAGCCCAGCCTGGAGACAGTTTGAGTCTTGCAACGACAAAAAAGGGTAACTCTATCCGGGGGAAATGGGTAATACTGTTATCAGTAAGGGTAGAGAAAATTAACGTGCATAGCAAAAAAAGGTAAAAAGCTTTATTTAGAAATACAATTATCTCTGTTGGTTTATTATCACACATGGAAAAATTGCAGATCTGCAATTTTTGCTTTTGCCTTTAAAAAACACTTTTTCTATTTTAGTGTTCCATAAAGGCACACTAAAAAATCATTATTCATTATCATTTTGTAAAATGCTTTATTACACAATCACGTGCTATAGAAAATATGAATATGGTAAGTATCCTCTCAGTGTATCATGCCCCCAGCATTGTTTATTTAATTACAAAATATAACTTTATTTTTGTTATGGCCAAAATAGATCTTATGTAAGAAATTGTGAATAAATATGTCAAACTTTCTCTACTTTCATCCCTTAGAGGATTTTTTAAAATCTTTTTTTCTTTTGTGGTTTTATAAAATGTTATTGTAAGTTATATTACAACTTTTGAATTGCACAAAACAAATTTGGACTATGGGCTCTGGTGGAATGGTCATGGACAATTTCTACTACTTTCTGGCATCTCATAGGCTAATTAATTAATTAAATAACACAAATTAGTTAACAATCATTAGTTGTAGAATCTAATATAGATTCTAGTTGATATATCTAATCTTTAATAGAATAATTTTACAGTGCAGCTGTAGTTGTTTGTCAATCATGAAAATAATCTCTGTTTCCTGCAAAAAGGGCGCCCTAAGAGGACTGTTAAAACTGCACACCTTCACTAACAGGAATAAAATGCCTTCAGGTCAGATGTGGTAAACAATAACTGCAGATGCTTGAGCGGATAGAGGTATTAATTATAGTACCTGGTGATGTGTTCAAGTGCAAAGTATTAGCCTCTGTTGCGCTAACGGGTTGCTAATGCGGTTGGTGTTTGACCGGCGCTGAGCTCTCTAATACGTCTTTAGGGACACGGGAGGTTCTAATTAATCCTGAGCTGACGGCCAAGCCAGGACATCCCCTGAGAGGCATCAGGGAAAGCAAGGAGTATCACCACTTCTCCACAGATTAGACTCAACACCCTCAGTGGGATGTTGAAATGGGATGCTGGGCTAAGGGGCTGCAATTACTCTGCTCTCACCTGACTGAGTGAAAGAGGATGCTTTTGTAATGTTTTTACAGGAAACTGTTCAGAGAAAAACTGAAAATGATCCGTTTTTAAATTTAACAATTTATGTCAGTCAAATGAGAAAGCATCGCTGGAGTGAGGTATTAATAAAAAAAAGAATATTCATGTCCTGTCTGACTCGCTCAAAAGTTTCTTCTCCTGAAAAGGTTGTCTGACAGAGGATGAATCTCATGCATGTTTGTCAATATAATTTGCTCTCCTCTTCACCCCAGAGGAACATGCCAGTCTCTTAAGGATTCTGACTCAAATGCCAACATCTGTCTGGCAACGGAGCCAGAATGAGATAGACTAGGACACCTTCATCAGAGGTATTCTCTGGTTGACAGAAGCCACAAGGTGGAATTCCAGAGATGAAATAATGGGCAAGCTGAAAGAGGCTTGAGTATGCAAATCCCCCTGTGTTAAACAATCAATCTTGATTAATATTTCACGTAATGAAAATCTATCAATCAGGAAAATGTTGAAACTTTCTTGCTTTTTCCCAAAGGAAGACAATTCCCTTGTTTTTGCCTTTTCTGAAACTTCTATGTGTGATGTCATTTTCTGGGCGACCATCTTGGAAAAATGCAGACAAAACATCTTGTAATAATGGACCAAAAAGAACCAGCTCTTCTTTTCTGTCTGGAGCAGAGCTCATGATAGTCTGAGCAAAGCAAGGCCAAAAATGCTGAAAGTCCAAAAGCACTAATATCCACAAACAATTTGGCATGGCTACTCACACTTATCCCCATTCACAAACCTTCTTTTATGTATGTTTTACTTGGCAACATCCATCTCCCCTCCTCCCTAAGCCCACTCGACTGATAGACAGAGTGTGTGAGAGTAGCACATCACAGTACCACACTGCTCTCTACCTCATCACTTTCATTATATTGTCATTTTGAATTATCAGCAGCGATGGACTGGCAAGGATGACTGACACATTCCTGCGAGTGGAGCAGCTACAGCCTGGCTCTCCAGCGTGTCCTGGCAAGCCTCGCTTTATGCTGTGCCAGACGGGAGAGGGCCGGCCAAGTGTCTGGCCAAGGGGCTGCACTAATACTGCATAAATAGGGGGGGAATCCCCAGCCCTCACGCTGGCTGAAAACAATACATCTATGTTGAAATGCAAGGCGATATACCTGGGAAGACATGTGCTCATCCTATGATTATATGTAATTGAGTAGAAAAGTCACATAAAAAGGCTGCAATGCAGACATGGTAGGGTGAGAACATTTTAATATCTCCACTGTATCCATTACCAAATGTCAATTTCAAGTCAAGTGATATAATTGAATAAAACAGATGCTCTATTGCCAGAAATATGAGGCACTATAACTAATGTGTCAGTGAAAACCTATCTAAAACGAGTGAGGGTGACAGAAAAGATATCACTATAAAATGCGGTTTTAGCAGCAAATTAGATCATGGAGCAACGGATTTCACCATAATTTGCATTTTGCATGTAAGCAGTGTCGAGCCAAAAATACTTGGCGCAACACCACAGCGGCAGTCTCAGAGGGCTTAACAGCACCAGCAGACGAGTGCGAAAATGGGAGAGAAAGACAATGAAAATGAAGAGGGGGGAGTTAAAGAATAAATAAAAAATAAAAGATAGGACATGCTAATAAAAAAAGGAGTCCCAGTGCAGCAGGGCGATGGCCAGCATGGGGTCTTGTGGGACGTTACATTTCACAAGACGCTGGGATCCACATCAACCAGTTAGCAGCGGTTTTACAGCTATGACTCTGTGGTGAAAACCACTTTGTTGCCTTGGATGTAAATTACGTGTTCGTACAGAATCATGGGGTCTGACTCTGAAAGGATCCAAAACACTGATCCTTTGTGTTTTTTACTCACCAGACAGCACTTTCTATTACAAAGCCTAAAAAAGAAAGACGGACCTCTCATAACTAGAAAAGTCTGGGCATTATTAGGGTTTGTGTTGCCTGGTAGGGTGGAGTCAGGATAAGAGACAAAGTGAACAAGAAGAAAACACAGCCACTCTCCATACTGTGTTTCAGCTACTTTTTTTGACTAGAAAGACAAAGTCAGTCAGTGTGTGCATATTTCTTTTAATTCTCTCAAAACTGCAATTCTTAAAAAGAAATAGACAGTTCATCTGATCCACAGCAGTTCACATAAAAATAATTGTTGGATAAGGTCTGAAAAGCAATATTTTTACTGATTTGTCTGCAAAAACATAGACAGAAAGAAGGAAATTAGTTAATTTGACAACTAAGGCATGAAGGCATGAATTTGTTTGGATGATAGTCCTTACATCAATTTGTTAATTGGGAAAACAGAAGTAAATGAATAAAAGAGACATCATGTGAACTGCATCAACTGCTTCTCCTGGAAAATAATTGTACCTTATCTTACAGTGTCCCTTAGATATTCCTTGACATCCTTGACTTATGCTGGTCTGAATATTTCCAAAATAAATTAACAACCGGTTTCTAAAAGTGTATAAAAGAGAAACGAGCCCTCTGCGAGACATGCTTGAGTCGGTTTCCCACACCCTTTGCTGCGAACATTGTGAAATCCTTTACTAATTTGTATCGGGGCACTGCTAGTGAAGGATTTGTTGCACCTCATTCAATCCACATTATCTTTGGCATATCTTAGCACACACACACACACACACACACACACGCTCTCTCTTTCTTGCGCTCTACAGTAAGTTCCAGCCCCCCCTTGTGAAACCACAGCTGGGTCTCTTGCACATCAAGCTGGCTGTCTAAGGCTTACCAGGCTCTGCCATCTCTTTGGCCAACGACCACAGAGGTGGGCCCCAAACGAGAGATAAACACACACACACACACACACACACACACAGCATCACAACTTTCCCTGCTCGTGTGTCTCTCTGCATGCTTGGGTCTTTTTCCAGTTAAAAGTCTCGTCGTGGAGTTTTCATGTGCAGCCACTCAACCCATGCTCACCTCACTGTGATTCTTGGAACACACTCAGACTGGTGTCAAACTTCTTGGAACTAGACTGAGGCAGATGGGAAGCTATTGTCAGGCATTTATTCGTATCCTGGTACACATACAGTATATGTAAGTGCTTACAAGGACCTGTTGACTTGTCACACTGTAGGAACAAGTTCTACATACAAATTCAGATGAAAAACTTAAACAGTTCAATTAGAGAGTAAAAACTGTTCTTTGATTTTGGAGTGAAAAGAGAGCAGATTTCTCTGTTATGTAAAAGACTGTCTGAGAGCTGAAAATGAATTATGAACGCTCCTTCTCTCTCTCTCACTCTCTCTCTCTGTCTCACTCTCTCTCTCTCTCTCGCTCCGTAATTTCAGTATTAAAGAGAATGAGTGTTTAAGGCCACAGCTGAACTGACTGAGGACTGGTCGCTTAAACTAACTCTGCCCATAAACATCCTGACGCCAGTTAATTGTTGGTTTGGAGATCAACCCCCCCACCCCCACCCCTTTTCCCCCTCAATCTTCCTTTCTTTCTCTCACACTCTCTCAGTCTTTCAACCCATTCTTAAACAATGAATGTAATTTTTATAGAAAAAGTGAGATAGACTGGGTGAGGCAAAGAAAGAAAAGGAAAGAAAGGGGAGAGAGTGAGGGAGAGATTGCAGGCAGTGGTGGTGTGAGAAGGGGCGTATGGCACCCATTATCTTGTTTATTAAAAGCAAGTTTCTTTCCTTCCCTCCCTCCTCCCCATGCAGCTGACCGCAGATATTTCCAAGGGCCTCGCTCTGCTGTTCTGTGCCTACTTCACAGGCTGCTGGAGGGGTCACAGAAGTTGAAACCAGAGGGTGTCAATCGCCTGTTTCGCTTCATGACCCAAAGGAGGCATCTCCAAAGCAAAAAGAAAGAGTGCATGTTTATCAGCTGTGCAAACTCGTTTGCATGCGCATAGCTGAGCATAATTTATGTGTGCATGTGCATTTATTGATCCAGCCCCGATGAAAGAAATTATGAAGGAGGGAAAGTCAGATTTGTCAGTTGTTGTGCATCATCCGTGTTAACAGAAGGAAAACTGCAATGCCTGCAGCACAATACATTGTAGAAGATGGGAAGTCTGCGCTTTGTTTTGGAAAACTAGCAAAACTGTCTTTTGTGTTTTACCTTGGCAATAAAATACATGTTTTTCATAAGGTTTACTAATTCATAGTTAAGCTGTTGTCCATCTAAATTGTAACCGACTGTTCCCTAAGCCTTGTCCCCATTAGTCACTGTTGCTACCCTGGTCAAGCTTTGTGTTCTCACATGACTCATAAAGCACAATTACAGTAGCAGATTCACAAATGCAAATGTATTTTTGGTTTTATTTTTAATTTTTTAAAGAATGGGTCCTTGATTTCAGATAAATATTCTGGCTGAAATGATCAACTGGCAGATATTATCATCTGTACCCAGCTAGCATTAGCTTCATGAGTTGAAAATTCTTTCCGTGTATTGCAGTGTAGTGGTTATATGATAATTAGTATAAGGGAACAGGTCTTAATACCTTCTAACCCCGTTTGGCTCCTTGGCTTACAGACTTGGGCAACCAAGACAATAGTTACATTTATGTTTCAAGTTTTGTATTTCCATATAGTGTATTTCACTTTTAACATTACAAAGGAAATGGCTTTTAGGATGAGGACTAAATATTGTTTTTGACAAATGTAGGAATTTTGGCATTTATTAATATAAAACATCATCTGGGCAGCACATCCAAGGTTAAGATTTGTTAGTGCCAGAAGGAAGCACTAACTCTTAATCAGTCTCATAGGTTCTTGTCTGAGCAGTGACCTCTGTTTTGCTGTGCTCAAAGAAACCACAACAACTTCTTAAGATAAATGAAGACATTTGTTGATAGCTTAACATCTTGAGGATACACGATAAGGCATAAGATAATAAATAAAAGAATAATAAGGCCTTTAAATGATAATAGAAGTAAAATAAAGAAAATTGTTTAGAAATAGTGACTTGAAGTGTGTGACTCAAAGCTAATGTATTGCGACAGGGAATGCTAAAGGAACGCTAACTCCTCTAAAGAATTTATCTTTTAATTTTAACGTTAATCGACAACAACCCTTGATCACAAAGTCATGTCATGCCTTACTGTTGATGAGTTGTGTTGTAGTTGATGTAGTCTCAGCAGGTCTGGCTTTGCGTTTTGGATTAAATTGGAGCTAGCTGTGGTATGAGCGATGCGGTGCCATGTTACAGATGAGTCTTCGTGATACAGTGGTGTTGAACCATCAGTGAAGAGGTGTCAAGCCGTTTTCCGGGCTGCTCTGGAAAGAGTCTTGGATTAACTACCAGTTGCAGTACTGCTCTCAGTAAGCATGTAGAGGTCCAGTTTAAGTGTTGCTATCTTCTTAAAAGCAATGTTTCAGTTTAATTTAGGATTCAGGCTTCCACTGGCTTCCCGTAATCTTAGTTTAATACCAAATTTAAATTGTTCTGTCTACACTCAATACTCTCTGTTCAGTAGCAGATAACTCCATGTGAGTTGACGTTACTTCAAAACACAAGACTTTAGGTTACGAATAAAGCAAAAGCAAACAGAGTAAAATTCAAAATCTTAACACTAGAGGGCAGTATTGTCACATGTAGTAAAAATGTAATTAAATCAAAAATTAATATGTCCTCAATAGATTACCACACATCTATAAAAGTTACACAATTCTTTATGAATTTACAAATATGACAAATAACAATTTGACAAATAACATTATATGATTTACATAATGATTTAAGATTTAATTCACATGAAATTCAGCTTTGGTTATATTTGCAGAGAGGCTCAATGAATGTTCTTCAGGAATGTGAGCTAGAGTTTATGACTCTGGTCTGGGAGATAAGAAAAGAGGGTTTTCTGTCCATGTGTTGAGTTATTGGCCCTTTCTACTGGTTCAAATGACCCCTAAAGACATTTATGCTTTTAGTTCAGGCTGTAATTTAGTTATTGGTCAGAGATGGTCTCTCAGGAGGTCTGTTCAATCTCCATTTTGTCACAGTGTTTAACTTTGGTCAGTATCATGTTGTCAGATCCCCACTTGGCAAAGAGGTCAGTTCGGGGTCCAGGGGTGAGGCACTAAGCTATGTCTCTGTGGGGATTCACTCATCTTCTCAAATTTAAATTAAAGAAAGATTATTTATCCCATGAAATTAAAGACAAGGCCCTAAGGTTTTCTACATAAACATAACCCCATCTCAGATAATGGTTTTATCTGGAGTTACAGGAGCAGCCCTTCCTCACAGGAAAAATGACAGTATAGGTTGAAAATTCCCTGCAAGAAGCAGTGTATTTCACTGGTGTTTTATACCTTGATTCACCATGGCTCAGGTGTCTAAACCATGATCTTTCCCTAACACTAATCAAGTGTTTTTTTTGCCTAAACCTAACCAGACCTTAACCACGCTGTCACACTATAAAACATCATTGTATTATAAAACAGGTCTGTGGGTTGTTCTTCTGGTTTCCATCTGTCCTCTAGACGGCATTGAAAGCACTCATATAGGTTGTTTTGCGAGTCAGTGGAAATAGACCTATTCTGTTGTTTTGAGGATGTGTTGACTAGAGTGTAACCTTGCCTAAATTCAATAAAAAGCAGGACAGAGCCACTAACATTACCTTACATTTTGATATACTAGCATTAAGAACCAGCTTCCACATAATAGAGAAATACTACACAATGAATCTTCTATTGTAAATCTGTTAGCTTGACATGCTAACATTTGCAGATTATATTAAGATAAACACACTGCTTAGTCCATTCCCTATGATTGGACAATTGCTGTTTGTGGGATTTTTAAAGAATGATAAATGTATTAATGTGCCAGTTCCCAAATTTATTTTAGGGATATTAAGTTGGATTACCAATTTCGAAAAGCAGGCAACAACACCCAGGACCCAATACCTCTGGGGATCCCAAAGGTCCCAAGCTTTGTGTGTGTGACTTGGTTTGTGGTTGTTTATTGAATGTAGTATCACCTGACATGCTAAATATAGTTTTAGGACTTTTATTATTTCGGTTATATGTTGCATAAATTAATGCTTTTATTCAAAATACTATATGGAAAATCTGGAGCTCAAGAATATTACTGTATAAAACTGGACACAAAATGGGAAGAATGATATCAAATAAATAGAGGCTGTAGCTAATTTTTGCCCCGGAGTTGTCCAGGATGTCCCTTGTTGGAACATGATCATAACAGGTCAGACAGTCTTCAACCACCGCTGTGAAGGGGAGCACAAAATATTAACTGCACTAAAGTCACTAGAACATATTCTCTTTTTTTACCCACCATAACTCATTCATTTAGAGGTGAATCCACATGTTATCCATTACACAAATTGCGTAATGAGTAACACTCCACACATTGACCGTAGTTTTACTTTATATGATTTCCATACTGTGTCAAGATGCCCACATGTTACCCAACAGACACTGAATGGTACTACTGTATATGAAGTGAGACAATTTTACTGCTGGTAAAACTGGCTGTAAAACATCTGAAGCATTTCTGTATCTCGTCCATCTTCTGTTTAAATGCGATTCAGACTTTAAGTATTAACAGCACAAATCCACCCTGAAACTAAATTCATATGTTTTTCATCGGCAGTGATCAGTTCACAATATGAATTGTGCACATGAATGAGTTAATCCCATAGCTACAAATAAGGCAAGAGGCAATTATGACGCCACTTGTATACTCTGTACTCTCAGATGAAGTGTCGACACTGGGTAGACAGTTCTCAGGGTGATTTTCTTGTGTTGTGGCTATTTCTTCTGGAGAACTGTTAACACTATACAGATTTTAAAATTTATTTATGAGTGCTTTTAAAAAAGATATTTATGCCAGTCATATATTCATTTCAGTTGTTGCAGCTCCAGATCATTTCTGTCATAAACATCACAAATTAACATCCTGGTATGTGTGGTTTACAGTTTTGGGGAGAGACTCGGTCATGTTTGCATACGCAGACTGAAGAGTCATCAGGAGATCATTAGAATTATAAGAGTTCAGTTTTTGAGCGACAGTTTTACCCTTAACCCTAATGTTTTGTTTGGGGTCCTGGAAACCACGGACCGCCTTTAACAGTTCAGATAACATGCTTAAAGTTGTTTTATTACCTTGAATCTTTACAACTTCTCAAAATGTTATGACTTGTCTATCATTTTGAACCGATGCGTCAGAGATGACTATGCAGGATAAAATACTGTACATTTCTTTGTCTGTGAACAACCTTTTGGGAAATTAAATAAATATTTGTCCATCATACAACATGTAAAACATAAAATATGGTGTAATAGCAATGTCTAACGATCATTCTTGTATTTTGTCAGCTTCTTTAAATGTGCAATGTGGAAAAAGTGGTTGATTTAACATTTATAATTATTTTCCACATGCAGAAGTGAGGAGTGAAAGAGTGAGGAAGTAGAGCCAACATCAGCAACAACACAAGGTTTAACTTGTATACTGTACAAAGACACACAAATGCACACAGAAACAAACACACGAACGTCCTGCGTGTGCTGAGGTCATTGTGCAGCATAACTATCTAACACATTGACAGCAGGAAAACAACCGTTATTCAATTTGCACCAAGCAAATCTCTAAGGCTGTTCAATTCATCAGGGCAATTACTGATACAAAGTGCTGGAGGTTATCTCCACTCGACACATACTACACTCATTCAGACATAGACCATCAGCTCTGTTATGAATCAGGGTGCTGCCTGCATGGCTGCACAATGGCCTTACAGTGCAGCAAGAGACTGGGTGGTCCAACTGGTTGACACTGCCCAGCATAGTTGTGGACTCTGCTGTACTGTAAGTCCTGCGATGTTTCTCAAGGACGCTGATTTCAGATCATTGTGAGTTTAACTCTGATGAAATCCATACTCACTCTGAAGTGGAAAACTAACGCTGATAACAGATCAGCGCCGGGAAAAACAAAGCGATAGCTAAGTTGCCGACAGCCACAGTAGGGCGCAGCTCCGCCGGGTCTGGTCTATTGGGCTCTGTTTGCATGTCCTGCTTCGTGATCCCTTCTAATTGGCTATCATTACACCCCACATTACCCTATCAGGGCATGGCTAGAGGGGGAAACAGACCATGGTGGTGGATGGTACGCTTTGGTAAGTCTGAATTACACAACTCCGGGGCCATGACTAATATTGGCGCAGTCGATAACTGCTAATGTAAGCAATGGAACAGATGCCCATGGTGGAATAACAACAAATATAGTCCAGTTAACCTTCTCGCAAGGCTGCCTTTGACCAGTCAGAGAGGCACAGGCTCGGTCAAGCGCACATGATGGCTCTCATTCAGCAGTGATTGTGTTTCACTCTGTTGTGTTAAGTGTTTATTAGTTTTAGCTGTTTGGTGTTTTTTCTCATTTAGTGTGTGGCACATGGCTGTGCATATTTCTGTGTGTGTGTGTGTGTATGTGTGTGTGTGTGTGTGTGTGTCCCTTGTTCTGTGTGGTCAATTGTGTTTATAAAACCCACTACCACAACATTAAAAGTGGAAAAGCAATCCTTTATGGTAATAATCGGTCCTCAGCCGAACAAACAAAAGTATGTTTATCCAAGTAAAATCATGAACAAGGAATCACTTGAGAAAAAGTAAGATAAAGACGAAACAACAAAGATTAATTCCATACTTTTTTGTGACTCATGAGTTTAATTGTTTGTTTTTGTTTGGAGAGTCTGCTTATGTTAATTACGCTCCCCTCTGTTTGAGAAAAATAAGAGTCAAAAATATTTTTCAGCACAAACACAAACACTTTGACAGAATGCAAACATAAGAACTCTTCCCCCCCCACAAATCCACACCTCTCAGCCTCGCCGCTTGCACACTGAAGGAAATTAAACATCTGTCTTTTCTCTCCCTCACTCCTGCAAAACTTGGCATCTTTGAGTAATTTTTCTTTCTTCTTCTCCGTATTTTTTTTCTTGGTCAGGTCTGGGATTCCCTTGCCGCAGCCGAATTCAATTTACTGCATTTTTTTTTTTTTTTTTTTTGTAGCGGGAGCCCAGTTCTTCTCAGCCTTCTCAGACTTGGGGATAGCAGTGCTGGGACTGAAGGCCCAGTCCAAACCGCCACAGGACGAGACACGGCCGTGTTTAGACCCGATAGATGAGATTGTAGCCTTGACCCATGTGCTGAGCTGCCGGGTCGCTTGATTGAAGTGCACCACACTTGAGAACATCAGCGCCTTGCATCCATTGAAATAATAAGCTGACCCAGAGAGCTGCTCGCCTTTGAGCTGTAGCCAAGCCATCTGAATCCACTCTGCCCAAATGAGGGCTTATTTTTCAAAGCGTCTCTCTCATGTGCGCCGGCCGACCCTGCACCCGTGTTATGTGTGTACTATATGTGTGCGAGTTAGTGAGTGAAAGGGCGGCGGAGGCTGTATTGGACAGGAGCAGATCACGTCTGTGGCTAAACAGTTTGTTTGGTGAGTCACATGTTCCTGGAGAGTTGTATTTTCACAGTTTGGCTAAGTCAGAGTTTTTTTTTTCCAGTTGTTTCCCCTAAGTTTTGTTTGGTGATTATTTTTAACCTTTAAGTCTTAAGGCAACATTAAGACGCAACATTTCTTTCTGTCTTTTTTCACATGCAGAAAGTCTGAAACAGGATGAGAGATAATGCAATGTGACTGTTAAAAAGTATTCAGAAAGTGCACATGTCAAATTCTTGAATATCTGAAAATCTGTTAATGTCAAGAATGTACCAGCGAATCATGTTGTGGTTTGAAAGTCGATACAATGATGAAGAGGCGGTGACTCTCTGCAGTAACCACATAATTTGCACAGGTTTTCAGAAACTTGGGGTTTGGATAAAACATTCAATAAAAGGATAAATAGATGAATGTGAAATTAAATAAGTGTCCGTTCGATATGAAGAGTGGCATTAAAAGGCAAAAAAAGTTGTTTTTCATTTCATGGTGACTTTAATACACTGACCCTGAGTGACCCAGGATGCCATGTAGGGTCACTTCATTATGTATTTAGATTGAGGTCTTTTTAAATGATTTATTTTTATTCCTCTGTACCTGATGAGGAGACACTTTGGGCTCAAATGTTGTTCTTTTATTTAGAGCTGTAACATTTTGTTTAATCGGCAGAAAATTGGTCGGCGGCGTAAGTCATTTTGTAAGAACAAATGCCAAAAATTCTGTTCTTCCAGCTACACAAATATGAATGTTTGCTGATTTTGTCAGATTTAAATTGTTCCCTAGACAAAGCAAGACATTCGAGGCAGTTTTGAGGAAACTATGATGTCCGTTTTTCACACTTACCTGGCATTTTATGGACCAAATCAATTAAATAAGAGAAAGTAATTGGTGTTGATACTGTTACAACTTCTATTCTATAATATTAATTGTTAGTTGCAGACCTAGTTTTCATAATGAGAATTAAGAGGAGATTTTAATAGGAGCAGAGTGTTGAGTGATTTAGTTGTTTAGTCTCAACACCTTTATAAGATAGGTGTGTTTTCACACCAATGAAACACAATCATTTTTATACCATCCATACACAATTTACTCCATAATCTTGCAAAATAAATAGAAAAGTTTGTTGTACTAAATTCATTAGAATTAGAGCCACTAGTCAGAAAAGGTGAAGAAAAGTTACTTTTATTTATGTCTTCCATGGTAAACTTATCAGAAAGGAATTTGTTTTATTAGATATTGTACTGGAGAGGTTCTCAACATGGTTTCCATTTTCAGTCATTTCATACGACCCAGTGAGATGTCTCAGGCTTCACTAATAACACTCGCTAACCAGTGTGTCCCAGCATTTCATTCCTGCCTCTGTTTTTTTTTCTTTCCACTTTGACGAGTCTTTACAACATCTGACATGTGTTTGAATTCAAAAGGCCAAGTGGAGACTCCTCTTTTTTCCATGCTCGTCTATCCATGTGGGGTTTTTTTTTTCATCCTTTCTGTAACTCATTCCTGATTAGAAGTGTCGGTGGGCCATCGTCACTCTGCAGCACTAACCTGCCCCACCCACACAGGCTGCAGTACAGTAGCAAGTCAGCAGAATACATGAATGGGAATTAATCTGTAGTGGACATGTGGCAGGGCAGTAAACTTTTTTTTAACAGTAGTTGCAGAGAAAAACAGTTAGATTCATGGTAGGAAGGAGAAATATGTCAGTCAATGGTCACTTCCCCACACCTCATGAGAGGACAAAGAAGAAGAAGAGCACAAAAAGAAGAAGAGGAAGAGGAGACAGAACAAGGAGAGGAGAGAAAGACGTCACCATGCAATCTGCTCCCTCAGCACAGTTTCTCAGATGTGGTCTGGCACCTAGTTCACAAAGCCAACCAGATCCACACATTGCCTTCATATATCTCTGGAAAGGGGTGAGCAGTGGTGGTGGGAGTGTGATGGGGAATGAGGGAGGGGGGAAAGGGAGAGAGAGAGAGAGAGAGAGAAAAGTGGGAGCGGGTGACGAGAGGAGGGGGCTGGTGGGTGGTGGTGGGGGTTGAGGGGTGAAGAAAAAAGGGAAGAGCAAGTCTTTTGTGTTTACTCACACTGAGTCGCTGCCAGAAACTTTAGACCACATAAGCGATTCACTTTTGTCGTCTTTGCTGACCCAGTCCCATGTAAAAGATTGATGAGGGAGATGATGAACTAAAATAAACCAATCTCCCAGTCACTCAAACAGACAGGCAGCCAAGGAGGCAGTCGAGCAGACAGGCAGACCCTCTTCAGTGAGCAAAACCAGCCCCAGATCTCACTCTGGCCAGCTCTCGTCTTTTCTCAAACAGAGAAGGTCTGGCCGGTCAATCAGCAGCAGCCTGCTGCCCTCTTTTGTCAATATTATGGCTTTACTAAACACTTATCATTTTGATCACTGTAACATAAGGCTTTTAGACCTCCTAAAGGTCTACAGATTTGTGGATTCCCAGTGAATAAATTAAGTTACAACATTTAATGAAAATCCCTCTTTAAAATGTTGATTTGATAAAGTTTTTTCTATTGATTTCATGGTGAGTTTTGCACAAGAAGCAAATAAAAATGATCTGTAACAATTGTAAAATGTGCTTTTGGGTATGCAAGACACACAACTTTAACTCATTTTAATATATTCTCTCTTCTCCTTACCAGAATAATAGTAGTGATATTAAATAAATATCATGAGACAAAATATATGGCGTAACTGCACTTCCATTGCTTCAACGGTATACAGAACTGCAGCTTTTATGAATCCATAAAATGATGTCTTGTTTTAACGAGAAAAGAAATTCATCGCTACCGTAATTGGTAAGTGCCCAAATCATTAAGCCCTAATGCGGGGCATTTCCTTTGGAGGTAGTTTCCATTTAAGAGACAAGTGTCTAATTGGTGAGTTGTTGAAAAGCACCACAACCTCCCCAGAGATAGTTTCTGAAATCATATAGAGGATAGTTCCCTTTCAATTAAAAGCTACAGTAGGCCTATTCCAGGTTTGATTTAATTGAATGCGTTTATTCAAATCGCGGGGGGTAGGGTGGCGGCACCGTGATTCCATTAAGGGTGGTGTAATATTACGAGGCCAGTGTGAAAATATCACTCTGTCTCAGGAAAATGGAGCAATATCAGAAATAGATTGCTTGAAAAACAGAACACTCCAAAGTACTAGACGGCGGCCGGCATGGGTGCAGATTGAATAAACAATGTTCAGTGCAGAAAGCATAATGCTGAATAAAGATGACCTGCTGCTGTCGCTGCCGCTGCTGTATTCGAATATTATTGGAATTAATTTGTCAGCCGATACTGAACATTGACTATTTGTCCGGAGACTGAATAGATCTTCTGCAGTATTCAAACTAATGCATGTGTGGAATATAGTGAGTCAAAATGGTTCTGTGTGAGTGTGTGAAGCCGCAGCGTGGATAAATCATGGTCAGGCCGTCAAGGGTGGCAACCAGAATCCCTGAAATTCAGTGTTTAGTAAATCACTCAATAAAGTTCAGTTTCACCTGAATCACATTGACTCATAGTATGAGAAAGTCTGAGACAGAAAGAGACTTGATACTTAGTCAAATCACGAATGGATCTTCTTAAAAGTAAAAGGTGAAGAGTTATCTCAGTGTTTTGATCTCTCAGTTTGTTCTGACAACCCTCCTGCTCCCTCCTCTCTCTCTCTCTGTCTCTCTCTCTGTTTCTCTCTCTCTCTGTCTCTCTTTTTCTCTCTCTCTCTCTTTCTCTCTCTCTCCATCTCTCTCCCTGGCAGGTGTCACACCCACACTGTGGCCTCTGGGCTGCAGTAGCAGTGCAGCACACCGAGATAAGGGCTGTACGGAGACAAGCGCACATCCTGTATGAGGTTAGGGCCCCACCAGCACAGCACCCCGCTGCAATGTATGTGTGTGTGTAAGTGTGTGTGTGACCGCAGCTCCTTCCCGTCTCCACGCCAATGAGGACAGAGCCTGCGGTTGCCAGGCGCAGGTGTGTGTATGTGTGCGCCGACAAAAAAAGAGACCTGAGAAACTCTGCCGCGATCTGATCTCATGGTCGTTTTGATAAGTCTGTAAGCAAACAAGGTCAGAAAGGGTGAGGTGGCCCTGCCGTTATGACGGCGGTCTACAGATGTCGTGATCTCCCTGTATTCGCCAGCTTTCAACTCCACTCAGCGTGGCTTGTCTGCGGTTTGAGATGACATTGTTCAACACAAAGGTTTCAGACTCTATTTCATTGTCAAATATCCTCACTGATCTTTTCCATGCTGTTTGGCACTTAGGGAGGGGGGAGGCCTGTGAAACTTGTTGGTGGCCCAGGATTGAAATTCAAATCAGAGTTGCAAACCCATTTGTCAAAGACAATGTGTGTATAAGCTGAACTTTGACAGCAAAAACCAAGTTTATTCACACTTTCTTCACACATCTGGGACTGCAATGCCCTCTCATGGCTGCACAAGTATACACCCAGTGTGTGGTTTAAATGGAGAGGAAAAGTGAAAGCAAGCCTCCCACAATGCCAGTAAGATATTGTGTCGAATGATTGTGGACGTGTTCAAGGAGAAATATCACATGTTGTCAATATGGAAAGGATTTTGTGCTTCCTGTTCTGTACTGTAAATTGCTCTGCCTTCATCCAAGGCTCGCTGTGAGGAAGGGGCTTCTAATATGTGCATCATCACTGGTGTTGACATGTGTAAATTTATTTAAAAAAAAAAACCAAAAAACAACCTGTGTTTACCCAGTTTGTGTGAACTTATGAATTTATGTATGTGCGCATGTGATAACACATTTTTCAATATTCTTAAAGCTGTGATATTGCTTGAAACTATTGAAGTTGGGGCGCCCTGGTGGCCTTATGGTTAAGGTACATACAACATAACCGCAACATCCATGGTACGACCCCCGGCCGTGGGACACGCGCCGCACACCATACCCCTCTCCTCCTCTCCCCACATCCGCTGTCTATACACTGTCTGTCAAACAGAAGCAAAAACCCTGAAAAAAAAAGAAACTACTGAAGTTTATGCATGCTTACCATGCTCACATTCACACACGCTTACCGCCTCACACACACGCACACACACTGGATATCATCTACAGGCCATCTCACAGGCCATCCCATCAAAGGAGTGACTATTTCTCTCACTCCCTGCCTGGCTTTTTCTCTCTAAATCTGACACCGCTCTCATAATAAGCAGCCTTGCATATCAGCTCCTTGGAAAGAGATGCAACTGCTCAACTGAAGGGAAGGCAGGAGGGAAGGAAGGAGGGAGGGGGAGGAGGAGGAGGGGGGAGAAGGAAAAGGAGGGGTGAGTGGGGGGGGGGGATAGAAATCGCGAAGACTTCTGTCACTTCATGAAAAATAGCTTCCCCTTTGGACGGAACTTCACAGGCCACAATCAAGCAGTGCCAAGACGCTGCAATCGTGGCAAATCAAGTCAGCATCTATTAATAATATTTCTGGGGCTGCTGCGGTGAGTGCGCGGCGTGTCCTCCCGCTGTCACAGCCCCGTGATGGAGCGCTGCCTTTATCTCAGCCCTGGCACGCTTCTGTCACAGTGATAAACAATTCACACACAAATATGAATAAGGATCCTCCCAGTAGGCCCCTACACACCCTGCCTTTTCCCCTCATTTTCTAGATGGGGGGAATGTAATCTTCTGGCTTGGTCTTTCTCTCTTTTTCTCTCTTTCTCACTCTCTCTATCACTCTCTTTCTCTCCATCTATCTCTTTTTCCCTCTTTTCTTTCCCAATGCCCCTCACCCCTCCGTCGCCTCCTTTCTCTTTCTTTTCAATCTGTCTTTCAAAGATATGTAAATGACCCCGAGATGGGACCCCAGTGCGTAGGTGGTGTAGCGTGAATGTCAAAGCCCAGGCCTGTGAACCCTGCACACACACGTGCACGCGTGCACACATGCACGGACACACACACACACACACACACACACCTGCGCTGTATAGATGTCTGCTTTGCATGCTTATTAACAATCATATGTTATAGTGTCTGTGTGTATGCCATGTGCACACACACACACACACACACACACATTGACAGACACTGTAAAGATTCACAAACACTTTCTCTCACACACATATATACACACATAAACATATCTGAAGGACAAAGTTTTCTGATTGTCAGAAAAGTGAAAAGACCTTGTCATCCAGTCACCTTAGCGTCACAATCTTTATTATCTTTATCATACAACCAGGGTGAAAAATCCATCGATTATATTGTCTGGAATTGAGTGAGTGACAGTGATAACTAATGGATGAACATACAATATGTATGTCATTTCACTGCCTACTGACTGTCATACTGTGCACCATCTCTCATGTTATAATTATTCAAAGATTTTTCCTTCTTCAAATATGTTTTATTGAAAAGATAAGAAAAAAAAGATGTACACAATAGCATGGAATTTAAGTGGCATTAATACACACTCGCACAAACACTCTTATATTAACCATTGCCAACAAAACAAGCAAGTTAAAATGATGGACTGAAAAAAAATCCAATATGAAAGATGGTTATTGAGGATTACTGTAATGTTGGGACTAATGAAAATCAGTCACAAGGCTGCCAGATCGTATTCAACTGTAAACTGTAAAAGCCTGTTCTTAAACGAAAACTTTCTCTACCCTTTAGATTATAGTATTGATCAACTCATTGCAGTAAGCCACTGCTAAACTGGAGAGTCCAGAGTATAAAAACTGTTTTTTTTCTTTTGTCTGTAATCAAGCAGTAAGAGAGGAGCCGTTGTGTCTGAATTTGAATATTTTTCTGAAATGATAATTCAGGCTCAGGTTCCAAGTGTTTATTAAGCATAGCGGAGAGTGCTCCAAAGATCCCAGACCAGTGGTTTACTACTCATTTCATGTGATTATTGGAAAAAATGAAGAATGTAGCTCATATGTGATTCCAAATAGTGTACAAGGTCATAAAAAGTGCAAAACAACACACTGCTTTTACAACAGCAGCTTTATAGTAAATGTCAGAAAAGCATGCACACCAGTTTTAGCTGGTTTAACATTATAAAAAAACCCACAAATAGATAGATAGATAGATAGATAGATAGATAGATAGATAGATAGATAGATAGATAGATAGATAGATAGATAGATAGATAGATAGATAGAAAGGCTTCTTCTTCTGTGGTGTTCAGCACAGTTCACACCTGGTCTGTCTGGTGTCTAATTGTCAGTGGCTGCTCCCTGCCAGGCCCGGTCCCTCCATGTCCGTGATGTAATTGCGTATTTCCGCAGTGAAACATTCAAAGAGGTCTAAATGAGATTTCACTCAGCAGGACGGAGCCTGCGGTGGGGTGCTGATGATGAATGTATTGTAAGATTGATTAGCGCCAGTAAGAAGTGTGGCGGATATGGCCACCAGAGGTGTGCGTGTGTGTTTGTGTGTGAGTGTGAGAGAAAGAGAAGACGTTGGTGGTGCAAGTGAATGTGTGTGTGTGTGTGTGCCACTTGAGTGTATGTGTGCTACGTGTGAGCGTGTTCATTTGCGCATGTGTGCTTGACATGATATGCGTGCATGTGTGTTTGGATGGACTGCAGAGAGTGTCATTCAGGTGAGAAATAAGACATGGTGGAGAGCTGAGAGGTGGAAAAAAAACGTGTGAAAAAAGAAAGAAAAAAAAACAAACAAGTTCTCAACTGTCTTATGATTTCATTGAGAGCAACAGACATCTAAAAATTAGAGTAACATCCACCACAAAACTTATCCTAACAAGTAACTTCATTTAATATTCATTCTTAAGATATTGTCTCTCCTAAGTGACAGATCTGCCAGTGGCTTGAGTTTGCCAACTTTCAATAATTGGGTATCACCTGTCATGTTCTATATACTGGTGCAATGATGTGTCTTATTCTGCCTTGATTCAAGAAATGGATTTTGTTTCTAAACAAATCCTGTCTACAAAAAAAGTGAACATGCAGACAAGAACTCTTTGTCAAAATGTATCAATTTCTTTAAAGAAATGATTTCAGCACTGCATATAAAGCTGATTTGTAAGATTAATTTTTTTTTTTTTACAGTTTATTAGCCTCAATTAGCCTCAACATACAGACAACACAATATCCAGCTACAAATCTATCTTTGAAAACTTGAAAACATTTTTACATTTTTACAAGTTACTATTTCTTTAAAGAATAAGAAAGGTAAAAGTAAGGTTTAGTACTTCTACGTTTGCCACTTTTCTTGTTGTCTAGTTATTTTAAAATTCAGTGCAAGAGTAACTGTGTTTAAAACAAGAAAGTCTCACTAATGTTTGTTTTCAACACACTGCTTTTGGTCTACAGTTACATGTTATTTTAACTTTTTATATTTGTTTCAAGTTTTAAATTGAGGAAAATGATTGATTTTTTAAAAGCTATTAATGGATCACAATAATTTAAACATCACAAATACATCATTCAGCCCAAAAATCTAATAACTGAACCAAATACAAACCAATGTGTTGCTCTCATCTGTGATTGAGGGGTACTTCTTATAGTAGTTGTCATTGTAAAGCTGTAATAGCAGCGGCAGTACTAATATTAATACTGGCAGAACATAGTGTGTTAGAGTAATAGCAGTAATTTAGACAGTAATCGTAACAGCATTGCAATATTGATTTCACAAGAAAAAGAAAATACTTTGCCACTGAGACTACAAGTAGAAAAAGCAAAAACCCAAACCCCCTTCGAAAAAATAGAAATAAATATGTCTGTTATGTTACGTTTGAGATTGTAGTGCACTTTTTTCTACCGAGCTGGAACACCTGCACCTACACTGATATTATCTCCTCTAATTCCAGATCGGCAACTCCCAAGTCATGACAAAAAACCAAAAGTAATTTGTCTCATATGCTATGGTGTTGAAACTGTGTAGAAAATCTGCAAATTCTGCACAGTTTTAAGCCTTTGTTGTCTCTGCAAACCTGATAAACATGGTTTTGTGTTTTTGAAAGCAAACAAGCCCTCAGATTCCATTTAAGCCTGGCTGTGGCATGGTAGGACACAGGCCTCTGGGCTTTGGCATAGGATCACTGTACCTCCTTCATAAGAGGGAAATGTCTATGCAACCCTTCTGCTGGAACCTAGCCACATGCAGAGAGCCAAAAATGCCGCACGGACAATTCCCCCCACTCTGTTTTTAATGGTGGTACACAGAGGCAATAATCATAAAAAGCCAGGGTCTCTTTCTGAATGGTAACTGACATTCATCTCCTATAGTAACTGCAGCCCCAACGCTGGGCAATTTCCCCTCAACATGCAAAACTGTGGGGACAAAATGTGGGACCTGCCATTCTCCATGCATATTAAAGACACTTGTCATCAAGACGTCACCCAGGAGCTATGAGAACAAGAGGTACAGTTCCTCCGAGACAGACTCACTCACCATCAAAACCATGAAATTAGACCCGGGAAAATATCCTTGTGATGGGAAAAATGCTACACTTTAGTGCATTTTGCATATAAAAAAAACTGAACGGATGCATGTAAATTGCCCGTGCCACAAAGACAAATTGGTAATTCAGGTTTGGAATGAAAATGACACTAAAGTGCAAAAAGGAAATGGTGCAGCGTGAAAGGAATAAGGGTTGTTAAAATGTCACATTTGAGATTCTGTGCCTTTAGGAATCGAGATGTATTGTTAGAGGAAATGTGATAAACACAAGCCAAATGTACAGGGAGCAAGCAGAGCTCCATGTATACCACGTTGTCTTAGTCAACGTGCTCAGAGCGACGCCCACAGAAAAGACACAAACTGATGAATGCACAATTTGTGGTTATATACTTCCTCGCACCTTTCTCTTAGGAACTCATACATTTTCTCTATAATGACGAAAAAAAGGAACATGTACCCACACAATGACATTCAAAACGTAATTCTGAGTAAATGAAAACCAAATGCTGATTTGTTCAAAGTGATGACAGACCTGAGAAACACATGCTTATGTATTTGCATTGATAGGCGGCACGCTGCCGTTTTCAAGTGGACCAAATACACAGCCAAAAGAATTATTTTTTCATTTTGGACAACATGTTAAATCCACATTCAACACTGCTGATAATGTTTCATCCACTCAAACCACTTTTCATACCAATTAACACTTGAAACAGTGTCAGCATGGAAAACAATAGACTGTTTGTTGCCTGTATTCAGCATATATGCTGTAAGGAAGCCTGGGGTAGATCATTTCCCCCAAATGGGTGCTGGCGACACAAGCCCCCCTCGGTTTGTCCCTGGACTCCTCAGGGCCCAAGACCAGTGCCCTCCAGGATGACAAATGGTCTTAATGAAATTGGACAACTCAGCATACATGCATAAGAGGATGTTAAATATTGATAGTGAAGATCAACGTAGCGGTGCATATTCCACTCTTTAATATTTTAAGTGTCAGACAGGCCTATTGTCTATCTATTGGGGGGGTAAATCACTGTCTGTGTCCCCAGCTCTCTTTGAGACACATATGATGGCCAGGGCAGCGTTCACTCAGCTACGGGTGAGAGCACCCAGGTCTGCGCTTTGCATATATGCTCAACAAAAGCCGGTCGTGGCGGGACATCTTTTCATAAATTTTCATTCTGATCAAGTGGGTTTATGCATTCGAAAACCGCACTTGTAAGCAAGCAAATGAAAACCATATATTTATTTACAGTTTAACAGCTAAGACTCAAAGGCACATCCTGATAGAGTTCATTTAAGCAAGGAAAAGGGTGCTCTCAAATCTGGCTTCACTGATGATAAAAATGAACATGATTTTGATCTCTAGCTGAAAGGATGTTTCTTAAGAATTTGTATTAATCCATGCCCTTGCAATCTCCTTTGTATCTTCTAGCCTCTAATGTATTAATCATTGTACACTTTCTCAAGTTATGAAAGAACGTGTAATATCAAACACCGCGTGCATGCCAACACTTGCGTATACAGTGTACTTATCACAGTGGCGGTGCTGCACCTTGAGGGCGTGTCGTTGCGCAGCACAGTAGCAAAGGCAAAGATCACATGAATAACCATTATTCAAATCGATTCAAATTAGGGGGGCACTCAAAGTAATCGGCTAATATCCTACAAAAAATCAATTCCACTCCCATTTGGACACAATTGAATGCGTCTGAAGAGGGCAATTATTAAACACACAGATCAGATCCATAATTGGCAGGGGGGGGGGATACATTGTCATGAGGGCTAATGCACTTCCACTGAGCCAAGAGCCACAGCAGACACTTAGTGCAGGCTAGGTTGGGGCTGGCAGGGGATAGGCTGAGGAACTGCCAGGAGTTTGTGTGTGTGTGTGAGGAGGGGGTTGAAGGGTGGAGGTGGTGGTGGTAGAGGTGGGGTGAAGTGGGGGCTTTGGGCACCTGGGGACTTTGCCTAGCGGGGCCCGATCCCCTGCAACCTCCCCCTTAGCCCACACCCTCACCTCCCCACCCATCTTCTTCTACATCCCCTGGAGGCTCGCTTCACTATGGGTCCCTGACACACCGGAGGGATGACCCTGGGAATCTCATTATGCATACAACCAAAGTGTGCCCCCCCTCACCACCACCAGAACCACTGCTGCCGCCACCCTCAACCCTACTGCCAGCCACCCCCCACTAATGCATTTGCATACCGAAGACAGACCAAATAAGGTAATAAATCAGCGGCCTATATTCAAATGGTTTGCAGGGAGATTGAAACCCCTGCATACACTACCAAGAGTAAATTCACCCACATGCTGTGGAGCCAGATACCCATTCTCATCAGCGGACACAGGCACCGCGTCCACTGGACACCAAGATATAAATATATATCCCGCTTCATTGCATAGCCGAGGGACGAACTACCTCAATATATCAATATACATATGCTTATATCTCATATGCCTTAGGCAAACTAACTGCCTTGGTTATAAGGCTGGGCTTTCATGGCACCCGAAGGTCACAGCTCATACTGAGAGAGGGGGACAATTTAAATATTGCACTTAATGTAGGTCTTTGGATACCACCTCTGCCAATTCACTTTGCCTCATCAATAATGAAATTGCCATGAACATGGAAATCAAAGTAATTTCCTTAAGGTGGGATTACCAAGGGTTTCAATTTTTCTTACACCGGGCCAACATGTAATCGACCCTCGCTTTTGTGCTGGCAACAAAGTGATATTTTGCTTTAAACTGATGTGATTCACGTAAGACATGCAGGAAGTCTGTAACAGCGTTGCACATGCTTGATATGGCTGATTATAAAAGTCTGAGAATAAATAAATAGGAATGTCTGGCTGTTGTGCATGCTTGAATAGGACACAGTGAGATGGAATAATAAAATCAAATCCTAAACAGAGTAAGATGTATTTGTGTGTGTGTGTGTGTGTGTGTGTGTGTGTGTGTGTGTGTAAGTGTGTGTGTGAGAATGTGTGTGCATGTTCATGTGCTGACTGGCACAATAAAGCAGGCCCACTATGATTGCATTATGATCTGGTGGAAAATGAATTCTGTTTAACAAGCCGACCCCCCCTCACAGCCAGCCCCACCTGCACACACTTACTTCCATTCCATTATTTTCAATAAAAATGGGGAGAAAAAAGATGCATTTTAAGATACATGCAAATAGCTATCCATCAATCAATTTGTTGGTCCCAAAACTACCATCAAAGGGGCAGAGGCTGTGAAGTATGCAATTCCCCATCAACAAATGGAGGATTGAAACTGAATCCTTCAAGCTTAATTAATGGGAAGTCTGCCACTATTACTTGGTTTGTTTAACGCGCCTCACACAGAGGGCAAGTTGTCCTTTTTTGAATCACTGCACCGAATTCCACTTGTTCAACATCACTGAACTGCTTTTCATGCAAAAAAACAATCCATCTCATTTTTAATCCTTTCCTCTCATGGGTCGACATGTCATTATTTTGATCCCCACGTACAATGGCTTCACACATTCATATCGCATCACTCCGAGAGTGTGTGGCAGTAATTATCACGAGGCAGAGATTTCTATTTGTAGAATAACTACCTACAGTTAGGCAGACGCACTGAGGCAGTAATTTCTGTTTCATCCCAAAGTTCAGCCTCACACCAAATACCTCTCTACTCCAGATAGCCAATTACATCTCGGTAAACAGTGACTGGAATCCTATTTTTACTGAAGCATCATTGCAAATCTATAATAAAAGCTAATAAGAAAAAACACAGAAGTTTGTTCAAAAATGTCAAGCTCGAACTTTCTGTAGGGAACCAAAATGGAAATGAGTCAATGTAAATAATGGTTTAATAAAATCCCCTCCAGTGTAAATCCAATGTGAAATTCACCAAAATATGGGAAAATTTTCACCCTCTTGAGCTAATAACTGGTGACAGGAAGAGGGCTTAAACAAAAGATCAGTCAAGCGTTCATTTGAATATTCAAATCCTTTTTAATAAAACCTGGCTTGATTCATTTCCCATAGATTTGGCAGAAACACTCATTTTGCATTGGGGAGAACATTATTTGGTTATTTTTTTTTGTAGGAAAGAGAGAAAGAATGAAACAGTAGTATTCACCTTTTTAAGGTCATTGTCCCAAAATATAAGCATTACTGGATTTTCAAACAGAAAATACCTACCTTATACAAACAAAGTGTGCCAAAACACTTCTACATTACGGACAGTTTAAACCATCACTTAGCATCACACTTGTTGTCAATGGACTGTGTCAGATTTTCTCACTGATGCCTTTTAGGCAATTTTTCATAACAAGATGTCAAGGAATCATTTCCATGGTTAGAACAAACCCTCAGGAGCTAAAATTATTTCCAAGAGGAAACAAAAGGGAACGGGCCGTTAACCAATCCGTCCAAGAATTCCAAGATGTTACCAGGTGGATACGGGCCAGGCTTACATGTTTCTTGGCCCATAGAGCATGCACACTAGAGTCCTTCTCTAGCTATGCCAGACCTCCCATCGCCTGAAAATATTTGTTGGTACAGTTCTTCTTCAAGGCTAATAAATCATTATCGAACTTGATCAAATTCTGAAAATACAAAAAAGTCTGTTTGGGCCAATGTGCATCACATGACGCGCAATACTGACTGTGACCACTACAGCAAAAACTGTGCAGTCCCAACACTGAGCCTGGAGGCTTGCACTTTACAAACTGACTTCCTGGTTCAACTTTGATCGTACTTACCGTAGTTGTGCATGCTCAAAGATTTCCTGTGAGAAACTTTGGGTAGACTGACTTTCGGTTTTACTCCCAAAAAGTGGTTCAGAATCTGGTGAACTGTTACCTTGATTACAACCTGTCGGATTGTCTGAGTGATTGTGTTGTGTGCCCCGTCAGACTTTGTGGTAACAATGCCACAGTGTTTCGCAGATCTCAGAGGTTATTTTTGTGTGTGAAGGGTTATCATAAACAAAATCATATCCAAAATCACAAAAACAAAAGCGAAGTTGTAATAAATCAGAATTATACTTTAATCAGATGCTTAGTGTGCAGAGATCAAAAGTCCTCCATGACTAAAAATGAAAATCTCTGTGGAAAAACTCTACACTGGGAATTTCTTTTCCTCGTTGCATGGTGTGAATAGGGCTCGCTTTTGACTCCCCTGTTCTCAAGGCCTCAGCACTCATAAACAAAGTGATTTATTCAAACTTTCCATATCAGAATTCTGCTATCTAATTACTTCAGGGGGACAGCATATTCCACTCGCCTATGAGTTATGGAGAATCTTCTTTATGAGTGAAGTTGATGGAGGATCAGGCGAAGAGCTCATCATAAATCCTCAATAATGCAAACGTTTGAGGAATATCTCAAAATAAAAATGCAAATGTGATTAAGAATGGGTTAGCCTGTGCTGATATGGCAGCTTGTATCATCTAAAGAGATGCAGAGCACCTACGGGGGGAAAAAGTGGCATGTACTTAGGAGACACTCAAATAAATACATAACATTCACTAGCATAGATGCTGTATGGTAATATCTCCCTTACAGCACGCACAGATGCACATCTGCCCTGCACATGTAGATATGCACACATACACACACATGCACAAGAACACACACTGGCAGCAACACACATGCACAAATGCACACACTCGTGCAGTCAGTACGCTTATGAAAATGAAAGTGTGCCCAACATTTTAATCTCACACCTACGTGGCCCTAACGAGAAGGCATAAACTTTTAGGAGGGAGGATGAAGTGGAGGCTTGCAGATGCAAATGGGGCACGTGGAAAATGGCGGAGGTACAATGCAGAAGCTTGTTAGTGACTGAGAGGCGAACAGTGAGGACGATCGCGACACCTCGTCACTTGCCTTTTATCTCTCGTCACCGGCAGATGAAAAATCACTGTGAATCTGCCACATCCGTCTGCATTAACATAACAAAGCCTCAGAGGAGAGAGAAAGAGAGAGGTAGAAAGAGAAAGAGCAAGAGAGAGGCCATATCGACTGTCCTTCTCAAATCTACCCAAAGTCCAACCGATGTGGAGAATTGACAAATTCTCTATGCTTTTTAGCTATTATTATTTATTCTTTTTCTTTCGGTTTCTTTCTTTCTTCCCCTCTCTCACTCAGTATTTCTTACACACACACACACACACACACACACATTCACACAGGATACAGACAGTGAGAACAGATGTCGAGCAGCCACCTTAAGAAGATCCTCCCCAATCTTAGCATCATCTTACCACTCAGCCAGTCTTGTCAGCACAATAGACAGGACAGAATTACAGACGGGTCTCACTCTTTCTTTAAAAAAAAAAAGAAAAAAAGAAAAAAGCTGCAAAAAAGAAGCAGAAAAGAGGGACTCATCACCATCTCTTTTTCTATCTCGCCATTCCTCTCCACCAATCCACCTCACCCCCCCCCCATCTCTCCATACAAAGCTCATTGGGTGGAAAGAGAGAGAAAGAGGAATGGGAAGGAGGTGGGGGGGTTGGAAGACATTATGCATATGAAAATGTCCTGAAAGAGGTGTGATTTATGTATGCATTAGATGCAGATTCCATTACGGGCCAGTGGCTCAAGTGAGATCTTTCCAGGAACACCGAGGCGACCTGATCAAACTCAGTCTCATTACTGGCCATACGGGCAGCAGGGAAACTACTAGCAGAGGAGAGAGGGTGCAACAGAGGGAGGGAAAAAAGAGAGATAGAGGAGGCATATTTACAACCTGGACACACACACCTCACCCACAGGGAGAGAGTAAATTGCAATCTGCCCTCCAAGACCGCGGCGGATCACAGACAGGCGTTCACCTGAAAGACGAGTGGGAGAGAAAGAGAGGAGAGCAGGGAGGAATAGATGGCAAGAAAAGTGTGAATATATGTCTGTCTACCTGGTGGTGTCTGTGGATAACTGTGGTCAACTGTGAACATTGTTGGGTTGAGTTTGTGTCTGTCTACTGCTCATTCTACCTGTGAATATATCCACCTGCATTATTGTTTTCACCTTAAATTTCTACACACTACTACTATGTACTGTATGTGTTGCAATTCATGCATTCTTAAAAAATATATATATATATTTATATATATATACATATACATATATATATATATGCAAGTGCACGCCTGTAAGAAGCCTGAGGTGGAGGAGGAGGGTTGTTTGGCTTGATAATCACGTGCCTGGTTGAGATAAGGAAAAAGTGTTTTGTGAAAAGAAAACATGGGCGGCAGTCCTCCATCCCTGGATGACCCCGGCGCTGTAGCCCCTGTGATTGGGGTCAGCCTGGAGATTCCTCTCTGGCCAGCTAATGTGATTGCATCGGAGCAATCCCCTTAAACGCCATCAGTTCTGATCTGCATAGTAATTGGCTCGACTCTCCTTGGACGTGACCTTGGGGAGGGGCGCTGTCACTCCCGCCGCTCTCTCCTGTACTGGCAATCATACACACACGCATACACAAATTCACACACATATACACACATTTAGTCGTAGCATGTCCAATGGAAGCAGGCTCGGACAGACGAGGTGAGGTGTGGATGCCCTGCATGGTTCGCTGGGTGGTGAGTGTACGTGCGAAGTGACGAAGAAATTCAGGTGACAGGTGTTAATAAACTACGAGGAAATGGGTGATTTCTCGCAATCAACATGTATCACAAGATAATGACAAACTAAGTGTTGCATGTTGATGCAGATGTCTGTTTACTGACTGTGGGGAGAAGTCTTGTGGAAACAGCATTTTAGGGGAGTTAGCAGGGTTAGAGGAAGGGTGTAGACTAAAGTCATCTGCATTCTAACCTGAGAAGAAGTGCAGCAGATAGTACTGAAAATTCCCTGAAAGCCACTTAAAGAATAAATTAATCTGTTTTTTAATGATCAGTAGTAATTCATAAAGAAAGTATAGTGAGACAGGGGTTAAGTCATGCTGCTGCAATTCCTTTTTTTCCAAACACCCTGTAACCTTCTCTCTTTTTGTCCTTCTTGCATCAGCACTATTTGTTGAAGATCTTAACGAAAGACAAAGAAGCAAATGTATATTTTATGAATGTGTGCCTCTGGTTTATCTTCCTTTGTGGGGCTTGTGTATACAATCGAAACCAGCTCTCGAAGAGAAAAGCGCGTTTCTTCTCCTGTCCCCCGATGTCAACGACAAGGTAAGTTGTGGCTTTGGCTGGCTTTTTGATATGCATTTCAAACGGAGAAACTTCACAACCATAGAGGCTAATTTGCAATGGAGATTTTTTTTATTATTATTATCATTCTCTGCTTCGGAAAGCAAAACAGTCAAGGGTGTCAAGCGAGTGACAAGTTTGTTTTCCTGTAATGATTTCCGCAAACTTGAGGTCTGTTCTGTTTTGTTCCTAAGACAGTTTGACCTAGTTGGAGTGCAAGCACGTCCCCTCTCTCTTTCCCTCACTCATGCATTGTTAAAGCCGTGGGCCCGTATTAGGCACTCCCAAGTCATCACATGTCAGAAGGAGCTAATACAAACTGTGTGTGTGAATAGAAATGCAAGATTTTATTTGCATTTAGAGAAAAATTAGTGCTAAGCTAACTTTAAGCCTGACTCAAAGAAAAACTTGCATAGCAATCAAGGAAATTTGATCAAATTAGCAAATGAAACAAACTGCCACTGCAGTGCAATTCACTCTAATGAATTAAGTGACACTCCCTGAGCTGTAAGTCTGACATTAAACCACCATCCATCCTCAGTCCCGTGTAACCTGCTGCATGGCCGCAGAAGCACTGGATTATTCATTTGAAACATCAGTACTGAAACAGGCCCAATGTCTGCAAGAAAAAGTTTCTGAGGCATCCTCAAATGGCTGAGGGGAAGACTGGGGCCCAGAGGATTTGACTGGAGCGCACCCAGCAATACTCAAGGAAAAAAAAAAAGGCAAAAAAAAAAAAAAAGAAGTGCTTTGTTAGAAGAGCGAGAGGCATCCCTTGGGCTGTCTCTTTGAATAAGCCAGGAGTAAAGCATCCAGCAGCACCCCGCACCCTCCACTTCTCCTCTCACTCACTCACTCACTCTCGCTTTCTCTACCCACCATCTCGCCCCCCTCCATCATCTCCTCCCCCATTACTTCCCCCCCCTCCTCCTTTTCCCCTCAGAGCGACAGAGGTATAATTGTGCCACAGGGTTTTAGGTGGTGTGACATATCTGTCACCTGGAGACGTGCCGTATCGTGCTCTCCGGAGGAGCCTCGCCTTCCTGTTGGGTGTCGTGGGGAGAAAGAGAGAGAGAAAGAGAGATGGAGTCTGGCTGGGGCTGTTTGTTGACTTTTGTCACCGCATTGATGCTTTGTAAACTTTCCACCGCCCCAAAGTTTTGTTACCCCGCTCCGGTACATGAGGCGGCACAGCGGCCACATGTGTGCTCCATGGCTAGGGCTCTTTTTGAGCGTCATTAAATTTAATATACAGCGTCTGAGAGTGAACAATGTTTCTGTGTGCTTTCATAAACTTAGAGACTACCAGGTGTTATTACAGAAACACATCATGCTTCTCAACGCATGCTAGACAATATGGTTTTGCCTGTTGTCCCTCCTGAGAGGATAGTCTGTCTTTAAATGAAAAGTCCCATTTTTACATAAATTATGAAAAGTATGTGGTCCTGAGCCGTCTCCCTCAAATAGGCCTTCACTCTCTTTCTTTCACCCTCTCACTTCACAGCCAAATCAAGAATTCTGTTGGCAGTGAAATATATTGAATTTGACAACTCCAAGAAAGACTTTCTGGAGGATAGCGTTTTATTTTGGGTGACCTAATTGTACGCTCCCCATGGCTGCTCCTTGTGCGGTATCTCACTCACTCCTGAAACAGCTTCATTTCTACATTCAAATTATTCATCATCGCCCGGATTTATTTCTTCCTTTCTTCACTTTTCATACCTTTGGTGTTCTCTGCGGGGATTTGAGAGGAGGAGAAAAAAAAGTGCTTCTTTGTTTTTTTTCTTCTTTTTTTTCGCGAGCTATTGTTGAAACACCTTAAGTCTCTGGTGTGCGGCAGAAACTGAAGTGATAGACAGGGCTGCCCTATTTACAGCCAGATTAAAAAGAATCACACAGGAAGACAGTGTTAAATGATGATTGTCTATGACATTTAACAATTGATTAAAGAAAGATAAGTTTTAATAGGTGGTGGTGGTGGTGGTGTGGGTGTTGGGGGAGAAAAGGAGGGGCTCTTCTCAGCAGCAATATTTTTTACGCATGCCATATTCTGCTGCTTGTTACAATGAAATGATAAATTTAACATAAAACATCTAAACTGTATCAAAAAGAGTCTAGGTATTGAACTTGTACAAAAATAGTGGTACTTTTTCCACACACACAAAACACAAAATTGTATTAGATTAATGTATCAAATTAGTTTACAATATATCATAATGAAGTTCTGGGTAGTTTTTCTCTGTTTTTTTTGGTTTTCTCTAGAGTGCTCTCAAAAGTAAATTGTTTTTGAGCGCGCAACATTTTCTGAGTTTTGTTTTGACTTGTACAGTAAAGGTGTGAATATGATATCATCTGCCGTTTATGGTTAACCACATCCATCCTTGCATAAACATCTCATATTTGACGCTGGCACTTGTTAATGTCAGAAATGAGCAAACATGTCCACCTTACTTCCAGTAAAAACACATTGAAACTGTACTTACTGGACCCCACTTACTCATTTCAAAACAAACTGAAAACGGACACATTTGTTCCAAATTTTCAGCACTTTCGAGTAAAACTTTTTGTTTCATTTGAGCAATTTTCTCTAAAAGGTTATCTTAGTCAGACTAGCTTGAGAAAACTATTTTTAAACATTACGACTATTGAAAACAATCTAAAGAATTTGAGAATTATAATAAAGTTGGGTGTGTTGCGTTAGTAACGTCTGTCAGAATTGTCAAAAATCATGTCAGTCAGCCTCACAGAATGCTAATTACATGTACAAGACAGGAACATTAGAGCAGGGGCAAATAGCATGAGCACCTGACACGACCATAGATAGTAACAGTCTCAGACAAACAGGCAAGTAGGAGACACGTGTGCTGACAAGGAGGCAGACAGATAGACAGACAGAGAGCCATCGGTGGAGAAGTTACTCAGCTAAGTGAAACTCTACTGTTTTCACCACTAAAAGGACAAGGGTGACAGATAGCGTGGGATATTCATGTTTTATTTAGAAATAGGGTGATAAAGAGGCCATCAGTGAAGGGCTGCTGGCAAATGTCTAGGTCAGTGCTAACCTAAGTTCGAAACACAAGATCAAGATAATGATCTGAAAAGATAGCAATATGGAAATTATTTTATAAATTTCTTTCAAGGTATGAGTAAGGCGACAAACTCTTCCAAAATACCTGCACGGCAGACAGAATAATACTCTCACTCTCACTGGTGAGCAGTTGTCTAACATGATTAATGTTTGCTACGTAAGCCCACACAATAGCAGGCATAATTTCCGGCTGCAAAAAAAAAATCTTTAAACTGGGTGAAGGATGATTTGACAACAAGATAAAAGTCTGTCTTTGCAGTTTTTTTTAAGGAGCGTTACACATAAAATGTTATAAAATGTTGGAAAGTTGAAAATCTGAATCCCATTCTGATCAACACAGAATGAAATAAATGGCTTAAATTGATTTTTTCCCCCCTGCCTGCTAGCTAAGTGCATGTACACTGAAAATATTTCCATCCAAAACATTAAAAAACAAAACTACAGATGTATAAATTCCACAGAACCAAATGAAGTTTCTCACTAAAAGTCAACACTGACAAATACAACTTCATCTGAGAGTTTAATGAGTTGAATTGTATTGTGCTGTAAATAGTCTCTCTCCGTAGGGCACTGCATTGGCCTGCGGACGATTCCTGGCATGTCTGTGAAGTGTGGCGGTGCCCTGTGGGGACGGGAACACACACACACACACACACACACACACACACACCAGCCCCACCAGCATCCCCCTCGCAACAGCTGCCGTGCTGCAGGAGGCAGCCGTACCCCTCGCTGATCAAATCTTGTCCGTCACATTTCCCCTAATTAACGGGCATCTGCTTCCCCCATTTTCCCTACATGGCTACACACTTTCCCTCTGTAGTTCCAATCATCTGATCGTTATGACCTTTAACCCCTCCGAGATCGTCTGCCTCAGAATATGCCTGTGTTTGCCCGCCTGCCTGCTTGCACAGCCCGCCCTCCTTCCTGCTTACCTGCCTGCCACATACCAGCTGGGGGAGACGCAAGGGCACGCAAACAAACAAACCAATGAGGCAGTGTTCATCTGGAGGACAGACATCACACTTCTGCCTTTTACAATGATTATTATCCCTGCCAACCTTCTGGCAGAATTTTCTCTTTTTCAAAAAACATTACTTCACAAAGCAAAAACTGGAACTTACAGCATGACGACTTTTCTTTCCACTTCACGATTGGAGTGTGGGTTTTCTTTTTTTTTTCTTTTTTCTTTTTTTTTTTTGTCTTGCAAGCAGCACAGTGATTAGATGCAGTGACTGACTTGCAGAGACCTGCTCAAAGCTAGAAATGGTCCAAACAAACTTAATTCATCTTAAAATCCAATTTTTCCCAAGAGATTTAGCTTTTCTCCCCTGCTCTAAAGAAAACTTAACGCTCATCTCATTTTTGGTCCAGTTTAAGGAAGACTTGGCTTGTACTGTAATGATTTTCATTTCATTGAGAGGAATGACATAATTAAAGTGTGGTAAAAGCCGGGATTAACACCAGTCAGTCAGACCCCACTGCCAGCCACCACTGTGTGTCTTTTTGTTGAAGTATGGGGTTTGTGTGTTATGGTAGGGACATAGGATGATGATGATGATGATGATGTGTGTGTAAGCGTGTGTGTGTGTGTGTGTGTGTGTGTGTGTGCATTCCGTCATTCACAACACAGAAGCACCTGAGCAGGCACCAGCTGGCAATGTGAGAGGTGCACTCTAATTTAAAATGCATCTCATTAGAAGCAACCCATAGCCTGTCACTATACACTTTCTCTGTATAAAGACACAGTGTGGAATTAATGATTTTTTTTCTCAAAAACTCATGAAATAGCTGTTGAAATGTTTCTCTCAATAAATATATTTCTGACATAGAAAAGAATTACAGTTAATATATTTTTTCTCTTTAAAATATATATATATATTTGTTTTAAACCAATAGGAGGTTTATGTAGATTTCTCTGTTGAAGTTTGACCTTGAATTATGTGTATTTCTATTGAGCGGAGATTGAAGGCTTTTGTTTGTTTGTTGCTATTGTTTAAAACCCATTTCCCATTTGCACAAGAAATATACTTAAGAGAAGTGTTTATTCATTTGTTGAGATGGCTACACTGCCAAGGAGAGGAGACTTGATGGAAGCTCAGATTCATTAAAACTTAATTAATATGCATCATTATGTAAATGAGGGTGCAGTTAATGAGTTTTTAAAAGAAGCATTCCTTAATTAGTTCACTTTTAATGGCATCATCATTTATCTTTTTCTTCTTTGAAGCAGAATGATGCACTAGATGCAGGCAGTTCTAAAATGCTAATCTATGTTTTATCATCTTATTTTTCTGATTTCCATGTGACAGCGACGGCATCTCGAATCTTGTCGCTAATGAGGGACGTTTACATGTTTTAATGTCAGTTATTTCAATTCAAGACACTGTAAAATTTCTGAAAAGGGGGAGGATTCCAAATAACACAGAATGCTTATCCCATATCCTGAGAAGAAAAAACTATAATTAAAAATATATCGACCAGGAGAAGTTAAATCCAGACCCTTAGGCTACTCACGAATGGTTTAGAAAAAAAAAAAAGGATAGGAAAAAAAATCTCAACAGTTCCATTTCCCAGAGAACAACACTGGCAGGGTGTCAGAAGACTTGACAAAACCTGGAGACTTCTGACAGTGTCACACTTCTGGATAATTGGTCCCCAGCACTTCCTGTAAAAACCGAGCAAACTTGCTCCTTTAGAGAGGTCCCAATAAAACTTTCTTCACAGTGTTGCACCTTAACCAACACTTCTTATTCATTGTTATGCACTGCTCTTTAAACCATAACGTAAACTGCACAGGAAGTGTTTTTTTGTTTTTTTGTTTTTTATCAAATTTCAGTCAGTATTAAATCCTGAGAGCATGTGAGAACAGGGTTGTCAGGTGAGAGTTTTCTGAGTCTTTAACACCTCTTTTCAAAATATAATTCTCTGTATGATAATCTTCTAGTGATGGACTATTAAAAACTTAAAAATAAATAAATAAATGCAAGCAGTTATGTAATGTTTCGAAGCTTTTCATGAGACATTTTTTATCTACTAAATACACATTATGTTAACTGTGTGACCTGGGTCTAGTTCATCCACACTCACACTCACACACACACACACATCCCCACCCCTGCACATCTTCTCCTCTGATGAACATTTTGATTGTTCCGCCTCAGAAGGAATCAGTTGCATCATTTCTCCGAGGGCATCAGCACTGGGCGGTACAAGCCTTTTGCATTAACAATAAATTTATCATGCATGAATATGGTCCTCTCCTGCGAATTGATAAGTGGATATGAATAGAAAAATGCAGTATATTGGACTGGAAGTGAAAGGGGGATGAAATGATAGTCCAAATGTGGTTACCAACTCACAAAAGATGTTATGTTTTTGGCAATGTTGATATATGTTTTTATTTACATCTGCATACAATTCATGACAATAATCCAACTGCCTCATTACAAGAAGTTAAATACACTTATTTAATTTGTAACAATAGTAAATAAAATACCCTCACTTAACTTTCTACCATTATTATTATTTTTCCTGTTGTTGTTGTTGTTGAAATGCCTTTGTTTTGCTATTATTATCTCTCTGCTTCTTCTTATAGATGAAATGCAGCAGTTTCTCTCATTATTTAGATGTGCATTCCTGTGGAATCAATTCTCATAGACACATATAAATTATTGTTTAACGAGAAGCTGTATCCTATAAATTATTCAAAGCACCTGGGATTACAATACGAGATCAAATGATAGGAAAGAAAGAGCACTCTGCTGGAGGCAGCCCGCACACGAGCCATCACATCCCCAGTTTGATGTTCCACACAATCTGCTTATGCAGGAATAATTGGGGAGTAACAGACACCATGTGTACAGATACACCGGCCCCGCGTTTGTACGCCTTATTTGGAAAGAGGTAATTGGGCCGCTGGACATGGTCAGCAATGTCACCCCGACTCATGTACACGTTTTGTCCTCTGCGCAGGCAAAGTTACCAAGTAAGCTCCTGAATAACAAGACATAATAATCAGCTTATTTATTCTCTCTCACAGGAATCCTTACAAAACTTGCAAAACGTGGAAAAAAAAAATCTAAGTTAGGGAGGAGCTACTTGTTTATCACACCAACACACTGAGGAGCAAACAGTAATCATTTTTTTCATGGCCACTTTCCCCCGACCAGATGAATTTAAACTGCAGGTTTCAATAGGTAAAAATACAGAAACAGTAGAATTTATTGGTGTGTTACGGTGCCCTGATGTGTTGTAAAAAGGACACTCCAGTAGATAAGGAGAAAGCCATTGTGTGGCGTGTGACTGATGGAGAAAGGGGATTTAAATTGAGTCCTCAGTCATAAAATAAATAATGTGTATGTCACCAAAGTGGGGAGCAGATAGAAAAAGAAACGAGAGAGAGATGACGATGATCTGCTCTCACAGGAACCCGGGGCGTTGTAGGCCAGTAGACGGAGGGCATTGTGGGACTGTTAGAAACATGAGGGATGCAGGTGCACTGAGGGATGAATGTGGTTTTGCTGAGTGTGTGTGGCTGCGATGGGATGAGAGGGGGGCACATAATTGCCCCCACAGATGGGTGAAGTGTAAAGAGGCAAGAGGCGGGTGTGGGGAAGCTTGGGAGCAAGTGTGCACCATGGGTGCATGAACTGCTGTATGTGTGTCTATTCTACTTTGCAGAAACCTCAACCAAATGAGTTAAGAACACGTGCACAGTGAAACGGAAAAAATGTCACTGTGAAATATTAAAACTTCAGCAAACACAGGAAAAAAAGTTGAGGAGAGGATACAAAGTGTGCATATGTGTCCAAAACAAGCATAAGTTATAAAAGATGTAGATTACTCTTTCTACAAAGTGCAGTACGTTTAACAGGTGCTGCAATACCCACAACAGGACTACTTTTTCTTTTCTCATGAATCTGAAACTCACCTCTCAAATATATATATATATATATATATATATATATATATATATATATATATATATATATAAGAAAGACACAGAGACTAGAAAACTCAAGGAGGAAGAGGGATTAAGATGAAGGAAGGACGGGCCGTGGGGAAAGAGACAGTGAGAGAAACAAAGATAGAGGGAAACAGATAGAGGGAGAGAGAGAGTGGGAGGGAAACAGGAAGAGGGAGATCATAGCAAGGGAAAAGAAGAAGACCGAAAGATCATAAGAGAGAGATATGCATTTGCACACGCAAGAGAGAGAGAGAGAGAGAGAGAGAGAGAGAGAGAGGGGGAGAGAGAGAAAGTGGGGGAGAGGGAGCAGGAGACCGTAGGGGACTGTCCCCATTCCTGCACCCCACGCTGAGAGCTCCTCTCCTCGACCGTGCCACTTCCGATCAGCCACACAGACGAGCCTCCCCCATGACAGAGCTACTGAGACTGATGGTGCCAGCTAAAGGCTGGATCCCCACTGAATATACTGACGAGAGAGAGAAGTTTGGGCTCTCAGTAGGCATGTTCCTCCCTCTCTTATTCATTTCAATTACAAGGGGCTTGTATTCCTGCAGGGCAAGGCCGTGTCGTGTGATCCACTGTAATGCAGTGAGGGCGACATGGAGAAGACACAGTGATGCACCATTATCTGCATATTATATGGAGCTAGTTACATTAGTGGCTACAGCAGCATGAGCTGCTGAAAGGTGACAGAAAGTAGTTAAACTGATGATGCACTCATATGTAAACATGAGAAAAAAGTATTTCTTGAACAAGCTGAAAATGAAATACTCCATTCATTCTGTGCAACAATTGATGCACCTTGCTCTGAAAACAAGTAGTGCCCAGTCCAAGTGCTTCAAATATTCTAAAACATATTGAAGTACATTTGAGATCAGAAAACATTTTTGATTTAATCGTGTCGTGGACACTTGAAACACTTGAGATGTAAATGTTTTGCAAAACCTGGCCCCTTACATGCATTCTGTACTGCTGCTTGAAAGCAAACACAACCATGAACTTGCACACGTAGATGTGGACACACACACACACACACACACACACACACACACACAGACACACACACAGCATTGTTGCACATCTATTGTTCAAGTGCAAAAAATAAATGGAGAATCTATGTCCTTATGAATAATATATTATTTTGTGGTGTGCTGATTAATCTCCAACTCAGACCTGCTTTGGAGGAAAAAAATATATATTTAGAGATTCTTCTACCTGCGGTCTTTTACTTCCTATAATCTTTCTCTCAATTTCAGAGGAATATGGGTGTTTTGTAGTACGACTTCCTTTTTAGTAAGGGCTCTCTTTGTGCAAGCAGAGAATGTGTTTTATTTGTATTTATGCATATGAATAGCATACGCTGAATGCCAATGATTAGATGGCTTAAGTTCCCCTTCAGAGTTCATATCCTCCATAAAACTGTCCAATTATCTGTTCATGAGCTGAGAGGAGGATATGTATGCATGTGTCTGAAAGCATGCCCAACAGTGCCACCTAGCCCTTGAGAGCAGGGGGGGGAAACAGTTTTTAATATCTGCCTCTGTTTCTGTATTTCATTTTTATGATCCATTAGCAAATTGCTGTGAAGTCAGCGTTATTTTTTTGGTTCCAATTCAAAGTTTTGTCCAATTTTCATATCTTACACCTGAAAGTTGTTTTGGAAAATATACTCTATGCAATTCAAAGTCATTACATTTTTGGGGGTTTTAATGATCGGGGTGATACTAATAATTTCCTTTTCGTACAAAACAGGAAACCACAACACTCTATTATGAAAATTCTAGTGAAATTCCAACACGGCATATAATATGCATACCTTGTCAGTGGTGCAATATAATACCTCACTGTGAGCGAGTGAGTAATTTTTCGCTGTGTGAGTCTGAGTCTGAGCAGGGGAGTTATTCTCTGCCTGATAACTGCCAAAATAACAGCAGATAATTAGGCCCTTTAGAGCGCTGGGTGTCTCTTAACAAAGGCACCTGCGTTTCCTGTGGTGTTTGCCGTGCACCCCGAGTGTTTGTCATTTTTAATCTAGCACTCCCGCTGAGACTTCTTCGGCAACAGCCTTGTCTGTAGGGTGCCAAAGGTACCTGCATGGTAGGCATGCAGGGTGTACGCGTGCATGTGCTCATTGTATGCATGAGTGCAAGTGTATCTGGTTTAACTATGCAGCCAAGCATGTGTCTCAGTGCATGCACATGAAAGCCGACATGTGTAAAAAAAAACACCCTGGTGTTTTCATGAAGACATAGCTGTGTGTATGCATGTATATATGTGTGTGTGTGTGTACATGCAGTGTGCAGCTCAAATTGTACTGAGTGTTTAAATCTGGCATTCTTCTCATAACTATGCAGTAATTGCCACAAGTTAAAATGGTTGACATTAAAATTGACATCACACCAGAGGTTAATGTTATCAGTCAGCCTCCGCAAAGGAAATTACTTCTCCAACGTTCAGGTTTGTGTATTCATAAATATGGCTTATACTCAGGATTGCCAACTTCAACAGCAAATGTTTGCAAATGTAAACGAATGATTTTTCAGTTCATCTCAATGAAATAATTTCTTATGAACATCCTCCCTCATCTGACTGTTCTGACAAGAAACACACACCCTCCTCTTTCCTCCTTTTTTCTTTCTACTCTCTCACTCTCTCTCTCTCTCCGCCCAATAAAGAAACAAACAGAGAGCCAAAAAAACCCGTTGCAATTCCTCTCCAGTGCAGCCATCCACATCCTGGACTGTGCCAGGTTGGGGAAATCATTGAAATTGTTTACCCCCCCCCCCACCCACCACCACCATCACCACCCTCACTCCACCCCCAATACCACCACCACACACACACCTCCCATCTTCAACCCCCCCCCCTCCTCCTTCTTCTCCTCTACAAAATGAGATGCCCGTGTCTGATCGCCTGAGCCAATTTGCAGACCCATGTGGCACCCTTCCCTTCAGACCTGGGCATTGTGCCTCTCGCTCCCTGGCAAAGAGGCGAGGAATTATTTTTATCCCCCAAACACGCGGATATGCACCAATGATTTCAAATGCCTGCCTCGCACATTGTCAGGGATGATTTTGGCCAGGTGCCAAACCTATTATATTGATCTCTCTTTCTCTGTATTTCAATAGCCACAGACAATGCAGATTTACTGCAGAACATATTAGGGAAATAAAAATCAGTCTCAGGCACTAAACTCACTGAAACTGATGGTATGTATATGAGCGCTTGCGTGTTTGTGTATCTGTGCATGAGTGAGCTAAAGGCTTTTTTTCCCTCTAAATTTCCTAAACATAATACTCTCAGGTATGTGTCTATCTCCATGGTAGCCTAACATCCAGTATTTTCATTAGTTCACCTAAATTGCAGTTCCTTCTTGCAAAGATCTAACCAAATGCCTAATTATATTCTGACATATTCTCATCATGTCATTGAGTATCATAACATTTGAGCCATTATTTTTTTCTACCTCAGCTTATTGCTTTGGCATCTAGATCTTTTTCCTTGGAGTGCGTTGCTGGCATGGCGGCTCTGGCTTTGGTTGGAAATGATGAGACCTCCGATGTTTGCCGAGGTACACACGGGAATATTCAAATGTTGAAACTGGCAGGGAACGGGCTGTCAGCTAATGAGCGTGTCTATGAGAAAATGATTTGGTTGTTTCCTGAGAGGGAAATCACAGAGAATGGCTAAATGGGAGCTCTCCGAAGAGACTCCACAGTGGCTCGGTGTATACTGCGATGAGACCGTGTTGGGAGGCCAACGGATTGGATGAACACTGTCTGTCTGCCTCGGTGCCAATGTCATTAGTGCTGAGGACTGAGAACGGCCACCATGTCCCTTTTGATTGCCATTAGAGTCTGGAGCCAAACAAAGAACCAAACAAAAGGCCCTGAATAGACTTGGAGTGGAGGTCATGCCAGCCATAGTAAGACTTCAATAGCAGAGCTTTTGGTGTCCTTTAGACCAGCAATTTTCAGTCTGTTTGGCACCATGGCACACTTTAACAAGACAAAACATACTGTATCAATCATGCACAGTAAATGGATTGATCACACACAGTTGAACATATCATATAAAACCCTTCTGGCTGATCCTATAAAGAGAGAATATCAAATGTAAACAGCCACTTAACAACGCTCTTTTATCTGGGGAAAGCAATGTATGATCATGCCTTGATTTCATTCCTACATGGATGATGTTTTATTTAATACACTGCATAACATAACACACAAAATATTAGTTAATATGTTAGAGGTACCCTGCAGAGATTTTGACCACTAGGGGCATTGTGGAGCAATGTTATTATGAGCAGGTCCCTGTGTATCTTATTCTTTACACACAGTTACCACAAGCACAGGGGTGACATTTGTGCCATCAGAGTACAATAAGGTTTACTGACAGTTGGGGATTGTTCTAAAAAAAGGCTTTACAATGTTTGTTAGAATACATAAAATGGGTTTTTCCGAGTAATGTTGGATATAGATAAAACTCCTTGAGGTACATTTAAAGGTGCCAAAATCTGTTCTAATTGGTTTGAAATGGGCAGCACGCAGTTGGTACAAGGTGATGTCAATATGCCCATGCACCAATTAGGTTTTAGGAAATTTTTATTTGTTGTGTGGTTGTTGAGTTGTGCCATCTCAGCTTACAGTACATATGTGGATGCCATAGTGATTATTTTAATCACTGTATACCCAAAATGAAAGAATCAAAGTCTTGATTGTTGTTTTTTTTTTCTTGTCGCAGTGCTTGATTACTTACATGAAGACTTTAGCAGTTAAATTCTGTAGATTTAAATATGTCTCCCACATAAATTTTAAAATTCACATTTGAGGTTATTTAACTGTTTAACTGCCAATTTATTGAAGTAAATTTTGCCCAGGTGAGCTGAATAAATGTAGCTGGGTGAGACCTCAGCTACATTTAAATTAGAGGGGTCATCTTTGTTTGATTCCAGCAATGTTTTAAATGCAAGACATTTCCATCCCAGAATAAAGAAACGGTTAATGAAGGTTTTCACTGACCTCTCAGCATCTTTGACAAGAGTAACACCTCATTGTTTGGCCTTGAGTTTTCACTCGGTTGCATAGACAGACAACCTGTGGTAATTGAGGTCAAAATGTCTTCACAACGGCAGACATCATACAATGTGTTGATTTCGTGTTGATATTTCTTTCTCTCATAAGACCTGACCACGTGCAATAATAGCCTTTTAGAGTGTGAACATAATCTTCAAGGGGTTGCTTTTGCTTGTGCCCTAGTATTGCCCAGGCATTCCCGTTTTGATTATACCTATTATATAAAGTGTCTGCTGTAAATCGCTACACAGATGCAACATCAGATCTAAGCAGACACCTTTCTGGGTTTTCAATGACAAAAAGGATTGTTTAATTGCCATATTAATTTTATATATAAATATATGATCCTAAACTCCTTGAAGTACTTAGAAAGATATTAAGAGGTCACATGGTGGCAGTAGTAGTGCCACACTCACCATATTGAGCTATATTACATTTAATGATATTTGAGTATTTGAGTATGCAAGCAAACACAAATATACACTGATTTTATGTATATTTGTGTTTGTGTGTGATTCCTTGCGGCTGCTCTTGTGCAGGATTTCCTTGCTGATACCATAAGACTCCTCTGGCTGGCGTCCCATCAGAACACGTCTCTTGAACGAGAGATGGCTCGATGGTGCTCAGATGTAGAGAGTATTGTCAGAGGAGCTGCATGTGACTAATCAGGACTGGGCTCGGCTCCCTGTCTCCCAAACCATATTCTGCTGATTCAAAAGGCCACTGAGACTCCATGGTAATGGAAAAGCATGATGGGGCCATCAGAGAAAGTCAAGAAATATTGTGGCTGATATTGCTTTGGTTGATGTCCAACACAATATGTGGTAATATATCAGCAGAGCTGTTGAAAGCCATTATGGGATTCATTATATGATGTAGATAAACAATTGATTGATCCACCCTGGTGTCAGTAATCAGCAACAAACCAAGTTACAGATCAAACATATGGGTTACTCATATATAACCAGCAGTCTCTATTGCTTGTGTTCGTGCCTTCTGCCACATGCTACCCATCTCCCTTTCTCTATCTTTTTCTCACTCCCTTTTAATCTCTTCCTTTTCTCTCTCTGGTCATTCTCTGCCTTGCTCCGTGCCTCCACACACATAAAATGGAGGGCAGCGGTGAGGCTCCAATTCAGAACTCATTTGTGGTGCTGCCGGCCCCCTACCCGCTCAGCAGTTGCCGAGGGGACCCAGGGGAGCCCTATCACAGCTCTATATGCAAATGTCCTTGCACCTGGGCAACAGCGTGGGCATGCTGGGACTGGGAGCTTATTTATGCAAATCTCAGGGAGACAGTCACAGCACAACACAGAGCCGGCCACAGACACTGGTGGCCATATCTCCCCGCCAGCACAACAACTAGTTGGAAAAACGTGGAAAACAAGATGTGGACAGAGTGGCAAAAGAGGGAGAGAGGAGTGACAGAGTCAAGATTGAGGGAATGTAGAGCTCATGGTAAATAACATGTATGGATGTACAGTATGTAGGGATTTAGTGGGCTGTATTTCCTGAATTGCAAGGATGTGTAGTATGAGAAGTCTTGATTAAATGTCTAAGAAATAGCCATACAGGTGCTTTAACAATTAATGAGTAAGACAATTAATGATGAAAAGCTTTATATTTAAGTCTGTTTGATTTTTTGCATGACACACAAAAACACATAATGACACACACAGAGGTATGTGCACATGCATGCACTACACTCCGCAAAGGTGTTTGTTTACCATCACAACACCACTGACAAGAGGCAATAACGCTGAATGTGTTAAAGCACTCTACGGCAAAAGGAGAACAAAACCAATCTTTGTGTCTCAGCTGGCCCTGCCTCCCGACTGGGCCGCACCACTGTGTGAGACATCACACAGGAAAACGCTCCCTCTCTGCATACAACGGGCTACATTAATGTGCAAATGTATGCAAGAAAATTTCAGAAAAGACAAAATTACTGAGCCAAATGAGGTGGCTGTACTCAAATTGTTGGGATTATGAATAATTACCTCACGTTTTCTGGAACTTTCCTCAATTTCCTGTGAAACAATGACTTCAATGGTTTAATTGAGGAAAATCCAAACGTGGTTTGAAGTTATTGTTTTCCAGTGGCTGGAGGTAGAGGTACCAATATCCATTTTCATGTGCTGAATCAGTGGACATGAAGGAGTCCATAGTAGCAACCTCTGTCCATGTGGTTTTCCCGAGACTACATGTATGATCCATCATTTCTTGGTAAAAGCCTTCCAGTTCTCCAGCTCTTGTTAATTACATTTAAAATACTGTCTGTCAGTAGAAAGGCTTGCAAACTCTGTTTGGTTAAGGTGAAAATGTTGCTTTGAACAAATCTTTGCACCTCTATACTTAGTAATGTGCTGTGTTTTATCTTCTTAGCTGTCTTGCTAACAACTGGTAAGCCTCCACTGAAGAATCACCTGGTTTGGTCCATAGTTGGATGTTATGTGAACCCTCAGCTTCACTGTGAGGACAGGACATCTGGAGTGCTGCATAGGGGCAAAGTTAGCTATTGGTGGATGGTGGGTCAGTGGGTGGTCCCTCCTTCCAAACGTAGACTGGCAGTTTGTTATACCATAATGCATTCATTGTTTACTATTATTTGTACATGTGTTAAATACAGAAGATGTAACAAGAGGGCATGGAGAGTTTGAGGTTTTTCAAAGGCACCTTTGATGGAGCTTAGCTCAATAAGTAAGAGTAAAGTAACTTAACTAATTAATTTTGCTGTTGTGTAAGTAGTAATGTAATTACTTCTACAATGAGTTATTGATTAAATTTTATAAGTAATTTGTCCAGTAATTGTAATAATTCTAAAAACCCTTAGTTCAAGGAAACGCCTCTTAAGATTTAAGACTTCAATCATTGAATGAGTTACTCATTAATTAGTTCTGTCTGGGGCAGGAGCAAAAATGTAAACACAGGAAGAAAGTCCTGAAGAAGGTCTGATTTGCCCAACCATTAAGAATGCAGGTCGGACCACATTTTATTCTCCAACTAGCTACTTGCAACTGTAGATTTTGCTCATGGGCATCCCAGTATAAAAAGCACACCTGGCTACAGGAGCCATTTAGCTCAAACTTGCAAAGTACACCTAGAAATTGGGTCAGAGTGAGGTCGGATCACATCCCCAACACAAACAAATCCCTCCAGAATTCATTTGCAAATTGGCAAAGACCACTTCCTCAAAGGGTCTCTGCATAGTTGTTTTGGTCCACACCTGAGTATGATTGCTGAGTTCAGATCTTCCCAAAAAAAAATCAAAGCAGAGTTTGATTCAACGGGACAATACCTTAAAAGGGCAGACCAGGAAAGAACAGAATATTCTCACATTAATTGGATCATTGGCTGATGTGCTTAAACAGCAATGGTCATGGAGAAAGGGGGTCTCATAGCACAGTAATTCATCCCAAGAATGATGCACCTGCCTGGGGGCTGACTGGCAGCTTTGATGCTCTGATCACCACCATCCTGCTTCTCACCTTCTGGTTCAAAACCAGGGGAGTAGAAAAAAGACCAGAGACAAGGTGCTTAAGAGTGATGCCTTACGAGTCTTTGTGGTTTGATTTAGTGCAGCAACAAACTCGGATATGACGTAAGTTGCTTTAAAAAATGTAGATGAGTCCATCATGAGAAGCAGATGAAAGGAGTCTTTGGTGATGTGGACCAAGAAAGAAAAATGTCAGAGAAGAAAATGACTTAAAGAAAAAGGTAGAAAGGGGAGGGGATGAAGGAGGGTGAGGACGGCTGTTGTTATTGTGTTTGATGTAGTACTTGACAAGAGAGAGAGTTTAGAAATCCTTGTGTAGTACGATGCAGAGAAAGAGAGGGTTCATTTAAATGCATGCTCACTCAGGGCCCATACAGAGTGGGTGTCTGCTGAGAATTCATCATGGCCTCACTGATAAAGCCCCAGCCTCTTAGCAAGGGGAAAGGAGAGACAGATCACTCTCTTGAGGTGAGATTGCCTCGTGGATGGACACTTGTTATGTAGAAATACACAACACTGACGGATATTACCATGGCACTTTTGGACTGGTTAGTCATCCCTCCATCCTCTATCCATCCATTCTGCCATTCCCCAGTTGAATATGAAGTGCTCTCTGGAAACCATAAGCTGCAGACTGCATCAGTGATTAAAGCTTCTCAACAATTAGGAAAGTTTTCCAAGAATATTATCCATAATTTCTTTACAAAGCATGTGAATGGCGATTGTAAAAATTACATTCTATCTACACTATTTACACTTATAAAAACATCAATGCTACTGAATAATGCTACTACATGTGGCATTTTTAACTTGAATATATTTTGCTTCCCACTTTAATTTTGACACAACAGTAGATACATTAAAATCATTAATATAATTTTTGGTCAGTTGGGGACAGTACAAGCTGGGAACAAAATATTGACATAATGTAACCATATGAGGTTAGTATAGAGAGAGTGTTAGGAAACAGTCATTAATAACTCCACCAGCAGACACATTAGGTTTATTTGGAATTTAGTTTGGTTGCCTTTTTAATGTAAGTCCGATATTCATTGTGCTCTTAGCTCTGTTATGGTCTCCACCGACTTCTGAGGGCAATATCCGGCTCATGAAATGCAAACTTTATCTATCTTTTGTTTGGGCAGGGAGTCTACGGGGGGCGTTTAGAGGTTTTTCAACAAAAAAAGTTGCTGTTGCTGGAAAAGAGATTGATGAGAGTGAGCCAAAACAGTAAAGTTGTGGACCAAAACAATAAGCTGAAAGACACTTAGTGTTTTATTGTGTGCCAATAGCTTTTTAACTTTTATGTATGATGTGGGTCTAGTGACATGTGTTGAATCCACGTTGGACCCATTTATCCATTTAGGATAAATTCATCACTGCCCAGCCAGGCATCATACCTGACATCCATAAAAGTGGAAGTTGTTTGTACTTTGAGGAATAAACATGGTGGGTACAGTTGATAATGTGGAGCCAATTTATTAATAATTGATCATATTTGTATAGTGCTTTATCTTGATACCCAAAGTGCTTCACAGTGAAGGGGGAATTCACCTCAACCACCACCAAAGTGTAGCATGGCAACCACCAGAACGCTCACCATACATCAGTTCGAGGTGGAGCGGGAGGGAATAACTGAGTCAATTACACTGGGGGATGATTAGGTGGCCAGATGGAGAGAGCCACTTTGGGAATTTTGCCAGGACACCCCTACTCTTTGCGATTGGTGCCATGGGATCTTTAATGACCGCGGTGAGTCAGGACCTTGGTTTAACATCTCATCAGAAGGACGGCATCTCCTACAGCAGTGTCCCCATCACTGCCCTAGAGCATTGTGTTGTGTCGTGCTGTTGCAGTGAGAATGACCCTGAGGGCAGTATAGGACACAGTGGTGTTATTTTCAAGTATGTTGCAATGTTGAGAAGAGATGAGGAAAATAAAAGAAGTGAAGCACAGTACACGCCTCTCGGGCAAGTTACTTTATTTTTATACAAGTGTAGGATACCGCATTTTGGCAACAAGTAAAGCCATTTCTGTGCCTTTATCTGACTTGGCTAAAACTGTTTGAGAAGTACATGCTAGTTATCAATGCTAACGGGGACCATGCAGGTCTTCTTCATGCACATGGACTGAAAAAGCATTTTGTTCCCAAAGTTAATGTGACTGCAGAACATTGTAAATTTCACCAGAGAGCATAGAGAGCACAGAGATCTGATGAGACGATTAATCAATTTCTGACCTCACTATGTGAGCTAGCTGCAAAATGTGAGTTTGTTGACATAGAGGAGCAAATGCTTCATGATCAACTGCTACCAAACTGACCAAACCCTGGCCAAAGCTACTACACTGGCTTTGCAAATCGAGGCTGGACTATGGAATGCCAATGTCCTCTCTACTACTACTTCTGCTGCATTGATGAGAGCCATACACAAAAAGCTGAGGAGGAATCGTCAGTGGTAAAAGAGGAAACCTACTTCAATGACTACACCTACTGCAGTCCAAACTACCAGGAATCATTGCTTCTGTTATCTATGATCCAATAACCACTTAGCTAATAAGCCTTCATGCCTGGCAGCTGAAGTGACGTGCAACTCATGTGGTAAAAGTTTGTTGATCGGGTAAAAAGGAGGTATGTGAGGTAGTGATAAATGAATGGACTGTGCTTTACATGACCGATGCTAATGCTGTGCAGGCTAAAATCCTCTGTACTGTATGTGGATGGATATTCTCATGATATTGAGGTAATCGTAGATACTGGTTCATCCATTACTATTATTCCAGAGAACACTTACCAGATCCTCTTTACTACATGTGGCCTTGCTGAGCCTACAGTGACTCTGCTAACATATTCAAGAGAGAAAACATCTGTTAAACCGTCTATGGGGACATCACTTTGTGCTACATACAGACCACAAAGCGTTTACAACCCTGCTCACATCCAAGTGTAGGTCAAAGTCCTTGTATATTTCAAAGGCAGACAGCACAAGCCTCAAGCAACAGACCGGCTTTTTCAACAACCCCCAGGAATGCTGGCCAATAGTATGTAAGTGAAACTCCTCACTGACCAGACCATCTAAACAACCTTCAGAAAGGATCAGATAAGGAACCTCCCATCTCCTGCATGGTCACCAAACCAGATCACTGATCCAAACCACCTTTGACGTGAAGCCCAGTTCATACCCCAGTGTGAATTGATAGTACCATCTGCATAAATGACCCCCATCACTGTCTATCATAACTCACCTATAAGAGCTTCTCAGGTAACAGTAATCTCATCTATTTGTCAGGTCTCTCATACCAACCATAGATTACTCTGCATCATGCATTCAAATTATTCACAAGCCATAGCCTTGTGTACCAGTTTCCCTTTCCCTCTTGTGTTGCAGTGTTTAGTGCTTGTAGCTGCAGTATTAGTAATAAATGTGTATGTAATTAAAATGGACTTGTTTGTGTTTTCTTGTGTGTGCTTCTCAGTCACTTAACCTTAAAAGACCTACACCCTCGCAAAATCATAATTAAGATTAATAACAGTCATAATTCTAACTGATCTCTCTTGTGTGGCCAAAAAGGATGACTATTTCCCCACAACTCATATTACCCACTCTAATATGAGTTATGTCGCTGTAAGTGACAGCCAACTCCCTGTCCAGGCTTCCACTGCCTGCCACAGGAGATGCTGAGATGCTGCATCCCTTGCATGCCATGTCCATGCCAGAGTTCACCACCACCTGTTAGACCTGTCCTGAACTGACACAACTATAACATGAGATACAGAAAGGCTAATAGGGAGCTGAGTTTATTTGTGGTACACATTTACATCATACTCACACAACTCGCTTCAAAACCAATCACATTCCAGAATTTGTGTTGAGGACCCTATTCATGCGAAAACTGGACCCACATCCAACCCTGGTCAGGAGAAGGGTCAGATGACATGGGCTGACCCACACAGTTAGACCCCTGGCACGAGTTTAATCTGTGTCAATGTGATGGTCTGAATGGGGTAATATAGAGCTTCTGTCAATATCAGAAGTAGATTGAAACAAATGAGAGGCTGAAGAAAACCCCAAAGAAAAAATGTAGTGTTATCTGTTTTCACAGATGTAAATTGAACTCAGGGAACAGTCATGTGGACTAAAATAATTTAATGACACATCATTCAGCTTTGAAGAGCATTTAGCACAGATCTGCAAATACGGACAGGAGAACAATGGCCTTAGGTGGTAAGTGGCAATGCTGAGTATGTGCGTTAGTTTGTGTATGTGTGCATTACAGTTTACATTTGCATGTTTAAAAAGAACTGTAAATTCCATACACCATACTTTCAATGAAGATTTTTCTTTGATAGCATCCCTTTAACATTTTTAACATGTCACATTATGAAAGATAGCAAAATAATTAATATTGACATTTAGATAATTGAATCAGATGGTGATGCTTACCTCGATTTATCTAGCTTAATTGCTTGTGTTGGTTGTAACCACACCCATTAATTTTCTATTGTGCTGTTATTGTCTTTGTTTTATTTTGTACATAGGTTTTATAATGTGTTCTATATGTTACATGTGGAATTTTTGCTAAATGTATTCATAGACTTCATATTAAATATGTAAGGCAACTTTGCAATGTGTGAGTACAACTCTTTGCAAGACTGAACTGAAGTACAAATATGCATTTGACACAGTGGTTAGATAACACAAGTGCAGGTGAGGTTGTGTTTCAGCTGAATCAGCAAGCACAATGTGTTTTTTCTCATTTGCTTGTTGTGGCAATTAGCTTTTGAACCCCCATCATGTCCTTGGACAAAACTGTCCTACCTACATGCATCTGCCCCTCTGCAGAAGGTTTCTGCTGTTCATCACAGTGAAATTTCTCTCCCTTCTCACCATTTCTCTTTCCCTCTCTGTCTTACACACATATTAAAATAAGTCAAAACTAATACAAACACAATCTTCCATCTGCTTCCATTCCAATTTCCAGAGAAGTTACTGATTTTTATACTTTTTTCTCATCTCTGATGTGATAGACAGTAAAACTTTTTTGGAGAGCAGGGGGTTTGGGGGCTGGCATGGCAGTGGTGGTGGTGGTGGTGAAGTAGGCAGCAATTAGCGTGGCGCTAATGAACTCCCTCTCATTATCAGTGAATCAACAGGCCTGTGCTAATTACGGTTAGCAGGACAGACTCCTCTCTCCCACTGCGACGGGCTTCAAGGTCCCTCCGGAGCTGCAACACACCGGATGGTCTGCCAGCAGCCACAGGTGCAAAGCACTCACTGCCAATGTTAAAAACAGAACATAACACAGGCACACACACACAAACATGATTCTGACAAACACACACATTCGGACACCAATACTCTCTCTGTCATGTTGTGGTCATCTCATGCAGATGGCACGATTGCATAGCCTTTTTTTTTTTTAGGAATTAAAGCAGTGTTAGCTTTTTATCACCCAATGGTAAGCACATGAGAGAGTATGACACAAAACCTTGAATGGTGCTTTCACCTGTACTTTGCTAACTGCAAGTTTTAAGTGTAATTTCAGTGTATTACAACTTGGGTCTTATTTTTGTAGTCTTGACCAGTCTTGGCAGTACTAGTGGAAATATTAATATGTTTATTAATTGCTGAGATTTGGGAACTCACATGAGGCAGGGAGCACAGGAACTCAGAAATTCACATTGATTTTAAAGCTGCATTCATCAATATAATCTTTTTTTTTCTTTTTAAAGACATGTGATGAAACTAGTGTCTTTCATTATTTTGGTTTTATGGCCTGCAACTTTACTGTTCTGCTTCACTCTTTCTGCTCTCTTCAACCCTGTTTCCAGGGTGGATGTTCCTTCCAGCCCCAAACAGCAGACAGACAACATTAGTGACTAGCTAAACTTATCTTTGTCAAGTGGCCAGAAGCTTCATGCCTGCTGGATGTTTGTGGACATGTTCACCATAACAACTTTATGAGGTGATAATATGTGAATGTTGTTATTTTAGGCTACTCCATGGGCCTCAAGGGCCCCCAAAAAGAAAAAAACCAAATAATACTGCTTTAAATAATCCTCTAGGTTAGCCAAACTTGTCCCCCAAACTGTCCATTATAAACGTCCATTGACTTAACAGTTTACAGACCGACTTCCTTCAATTTAATTTTCCGTTCACTTTAACCAATCATAATTGTTGTATAGCTGTGGCTTTCCTGTGCAATGGTACTGAAATTTCATGTGCACTCACTTTCAGTTTAACTATAATATAATGTGGTTAACCAGCTAAAGTGGCTTGTTTACAACCAGTCTTATAATCTTGTCGCTGTCATTTTTTGGCACCTATAGTGATGTTGCCACACTCACAGATCTCAGTTATCACTTTGGTGTGTATAACCATAAAAGATTAAAACTTTGTCCAAAACTACAAAAATAAGATCCAAGTTGTGATAAACTGGCTAAACTGGCTAAACTGTCCTCTAAGCTTTAAGCTGTCTGACTTGTATACCTTTAAACTGGCAAATTACCACAAAATCTGTCATCTATACTATAACAGCCTTCCCCTGCTCTGCAAACAAGTGTTTTACAATAGACACAGCAAGATCCATTAATCAAATGCCACTTGTAAGCCAGCAATGGCCCTCGCCTATCAAACACTCTAAATACTTATTGAAAAGCACAAGTTCTAACTCCATTGATAAAGGGACTAAAGACTTTTTCAGTGAGTCACTGAGGCGAGCAAACACCAAAAAGATTCTCAGTGTCAGCCCACAGCATGAGCCATAAGATGGGACCTGGGCATGTAAAATAGACCCCCCTCTTCTCCACCCATAACTTAAGCAGAGATCAGTGGCTAACACTCTTAATCCCAAGGGGGTGCTTTCTGAGCTGTAATTTAAAAATAGCGTTTTAATAACACACCACTGCTACAGTACATTAATCTCAGAATTAATTATCTACCCCACCCCCAGCCTATTTGCTTGAAAGAGGCTCTTTGCTGCATTTCTTGTGTTTTAGTTCTATTTATTCCATGAGTGAGCGGATAAAGAGATGCATGTGGAGTGTCTTGTGTCGAGTGCAGTAATTATGCAGTTGCTAGCAGTCGGTGATTTGTTAATTTTTAACAGGGGGGATGGCCCAATGGGAGCACCCCATGACTACACGTTGCTACTTGTCACTTCGATCATGAAGGTGACACTGCTTTATAGTATATAGGCTACAGTATAGCATGGAGTATTTATAGCATATAGTTTATAGAATATCATAGATCCAAGATGAAACTGACAGAAGGGCGGGACTGAGAGAAAAGGCGCAATTACAAATGTGTCTGCTACTTTAGCACCATGGACAGCGCCATGGATTTATCAATACGCAGCTCAGTTAGGCTACTGATATTCCAGGACCATCAAGACCATTGATTTTGACGTGCGCAAACCTCAGTCAGATAACGGATCAATGAATCAGGCAGACTAGACTAACACATTCACCTAAACAACCCCTCTGCCCCTGCACTCTGTCTGCTACTAGGGGGAGATAACAAAGGAGATGCATTTTGGTCATTTTGCTAACAAGGGGGGACAACATCCCCCCTCATCCCCTCTCAAATTGTCTACTGGTTGCTAGTATATTACCAGTATTTATATGAAAACCAGTGAATTCATTAAAGCTGCAGGGTGTCATCGGCATAAACGGTCAGTAAGAGGTGTTCTTAAGCGGCTCACAATCTAACTCAGACTGTGCAATATAAACAAGAAACAATTCAATTAAGGAGAACATTTAATAAAAATATGAGAGTAATCTAAAGATATTGTAGCAAACAGCTGTGGTATGGAGAATAACTTCATGTTCGTTTACATTTTTATGCAAGGAAATGTTTTTAATCAAACGTCACTTCTAGCAATAGAAAATCAATTCCGAAGAGAAATTAAAGAGCATAACGTGACTGCAAGCCAGGCCTAAAGGCACCGCAAATATTCAAAAACAATATTAAACTGCGATACATAAAATATGAACCTTCCTTGGCAATATAACATTCAAGCATCAGGGGACGTGGGCACTTAATGCAAGTTAATGAAACACAAGAATCGTGTTTAAAGGCACAGCAATCACTGAGCATTTGTTGAAAGGTGATGATCATGTTGCTGAGCCCTCTGGCAGAAGTTGCAGGTTGACAAGAGATCAAGTTGAACACTGACAGTGATTATTAGTATATAGGCCGGGGATGTTCATAAAAAAAAGACAAATCTTTCTTGTTCTCTCTCCCCTCGCTTCCTGTTTCCCTGATTGACTGACTGACTGACCTCTATTGTCATAGCTCCACAGCTGACAGTGATCTCCACACATACATCACTTTGTATGTTCTCGGCTGAATAGCAGCGACGTGCATGAACTCTGCATGAGGCAGGTGCCCCCGGGTCTGTGTATCACAGATAACCTTTACAAGGAGGTGCAGTTCACGCCTCCCGGCCCCCGCACCTTCCCGCTATCACATCAAAGGATCTGGATGTGGTTAAATTCAGACACTGGAGAGACAGTCGAGGCTTGGCATGCATGATTGATGTCGAGTTTATAACATTAGGTATCATAAGGTGTAATATAGGAGATAGCATGAAGTGTAAGATTGCATTTGAGCGTGTTGAAAGAAATAGGAAACTGTTTGACAGCTCTTGGGTGTTATATGGCTTCTTGCTGGTCTTTTTCTGTTCTGGATACCTGACCATAGCTATAAAAACAAAGATCTGCCATCAATTTGTGTTATGCAATGCTGTGGTAACACTGTACTCCTGTCTTGCTTTTTGTCTGCAAAGCAGGAGTACACACAGAGAATCCCTTGCAGACTTTCATGTTTCAATTAACGTTTGATTGAGTTATGAAATATACAAGTCTTGGAACCAAACCATGACAAAATGACATACATTTTTGTTGTTTGTGACATGACTCTACTCTGATTTCTGTGTATCCTACATGACATCCTATTAATTTTGTTTATATCAAGGCAGGTGGTTGTCAGTAAAAGTCATTTCGTCAATCATTTTTTTTCGGACTGACTATTTTTTAAATGAAAAAATAAGTTGCTAATTTTGTCAGTGCTCTTTCTAGACACTGCAGGTTTAATTGCTAATTGTTAACTGGGAATGAATACATTTGCATATTAATTAGTTAGCCCATTTGCATTTTTAATTTGCTGCCTTCAAAGGGGGTGAGATAAAAGGTCGCACAATTCTGAATAATTTAAATAATTTATGCTCCATTGGTGAAAAGAAGCTGAACAGAAGTGTTCTGCGGATATTAACCCCTGAGAGCTTTTACCGAATAAAGCACTCCAAAAATTGTTTTAACAAATCTAATTAAACGGAAAAAGGTCTGAACACACAACCACCCAGAGCACTAGGAGCTAGAGTGTGTCCTCGGGAACAAAAAACGCTCAGGAGAGTGATGGAGGGTGTATGGATATGGAGGACGAGACTTCCAGCCCTCCATCCGGATATGAAGGCCTCTCTTATAGTCTTTTCATCATTCAGATTGATCAAATACCCCTACAGGAATGCTGATGGAGCCAGTACTTGGTAATAGTAATTCTCTCTGAAGTTAAGCTGCTCTTTGCAGTGTGTCAGACTCCATAAGCAATCAAAGAGATGCATGTACTGTGGTGGATCCTTGAAAGTTAGCTGGGACTAATTTCAACTGCGTCCAAATTGTCATCCTAATGAATCGACATCACTGGAACAAGTACATTCATCAGATCATCACAGGAAAGTAACAACAAATAGACAGTATTTGTAGCCATGTCTTTTTCACTTTAACTTTTCTCTGCTCTTCCAACTACTTAAATGTCCATTAAAAAAACAACTTATTTTCCATTTTTGGGTGCAAGGAGCTGATATTTTCTCTCCCTCTTCTTCAACCAGGTCCCAACTGCATTGTGAGACTGTCTCCTCTCCTTTGTCCCAGTGATCTTAATTACAGGCCCTGGGCCCTGAGCAGAGAAGCCCATTTAAATCAGAACACATCCAGCTTCCATTATGGGCTTGGCATTTGGTCTTTGTGCCCATGCTCTTAAATTACATGCTGCCAATCCTAGTGGGCACGGGCAAGATGAGGAGCGGAGGATGGGTGAGAGATGAGGTGAAAAGGGGATGAGAGAAAGCAGAGAGGGGGCTGAGAGTAACAGTGGTGGGGGCCACAGGCTGCACTTGTCGACAGAACCCCCCCCCCCCCCCCCCCCTTCTTCTTCTGCCCTCTTTATCACCAGATAACTTATGTAAAGTAGCAGATGAAACCCATTCCCATTCACGTCGGCCTGATTGTCAGAATAAGCTTGCATTCCTTTGAAAAGTGATTGACCGCCTGAAAGGGTACAAATTAGGGGCCTGTTCGTCTTTTCTTCTCCGGTCGTGGGGTTTATTTGCGGCAGATTCACCCAGGCCCAAAATTAAGTGAACTCAGGCAGGGATGAATGGGAGAGCTCTGATTGAATAATTGATTTCCTTTGTGTGAGCTGTGTTTAAGAGGGATAACTAGACATCCTTTGGAGTGTAATGATTGTAATTACTGCGATGACTGGTCATGTCAAATATGACACAGAAAAGGACTGTTATTAACCTTTATTCTCCACATAGAAAAAAAACTAACCCAATATCCTCTTGTCTCTCCCGTCTGCATATGGGTTTCACCTCTGGTGGAGGCATAGCTGCCGTAGGTTGAATGCATGGATGAACTCATTCCCTGTCTTATACTCCTGGCCCATGAAAGGTAGATGGGTAATTGACTGTGCAGTCAGAGTCACTGGTGTGTCAATGACTCACACGGCTAGTGAGCCTTGGGGTAACTCTCAAAGTACAATGCACTATAGCGCCACAATTTAAGTGTAAAAAATAGGAGTTATAGCCGTGTTCATGATATCTGTCAGATTCCCATATGCCTTGACCTCTCAAGCAGAATTGGGCTCTAATGCACTTGATGCATTTGAGGGCCTCAGTGAAACAGACATTCATCACATAGTGATCAGACACAGTCTGGTGAAGTTACTGGACATGTAGTTCATATGAATCACAGATGCTACCACTGATCTACTGAACCACTGCCTTACCCGAGCAGTGTGGTCTAAAAACCCCACCTTTGGTTACAAATTCAGACTTGACTGGCAGTGCCAGTCACCGGTTCCAAGCTAGTCCACTCTCATTGTATTTGCATGTGCTATTTCAACAATACTGTCCAGCTTAACTTTTGTTTTTAAATATAAATGTACCCTTAGATGAACAGCAGAGACAAAAGACTACAGTGATGATGTCAATCTGAGACCAATCTTGGAGTTGCCCGATAAATGGTAAATAATTGAACAACTGCAAGGCCACAGTGATGGCGCCCTTGGTGATTTTACTGGGATATGTAGACTTTTTATGATTCACAGCTGTAAGGCCTTTAGACAAATAAAACTCATTTGGATGTAAAATCTCGGAGATTCCACGAGCCCATGGAGTCTGTCACCAGTGTCAGTGGACCAACTCCTAGCAGTGTAATGAAATCACCAATTCAAGATTCGATGCTATGGTTTCCAGCTCATCCATACAAATCTTATCTGTCCCAGCACAACTAGAGCTGCTCCTAACCTGTCAATGAAAACCAGACCTCATTGCCCTTCAGCTGAACTTCTGGAGATAGTGTTGCCAGCCTTGCCAGCTGTGGAGACAAACTTCATTTGAAGGTTTTAATTAGGAACCACAAGCACTTGTACAAGAGAACCAGACAGATGGCACTAGGGAAACAGCAATACATTTTCCATGTGACTCAAGTGAGGTATGTCATGTCGATATCTAGCAAGCAAATTGTTCATATCAAAGAAGTGGGTGAATTAATTTTATTCACCCTAGAAGAGGTGTCTGAGGATGGCAATGTTGGTCTGTCAAACTTTGCAATGATCCAGTGAAATATTTACACATCTACTGGATGGATTGCCACATAATTTTGAACATACATTAATTACTTCCAAACAATGAATCCTACTGACTTTGTTGATGCCCTCACTTTTCCTCTAGTGCCACCCGGATGTTGACATTTGTAGCTTTCAGTGAAATGTCTCGAAAACTATTGGATCAACTGCCATGAAATATGGTGGACATGTGAAATGGTAATGACTTTGGTAATTTCCTGACATTTTATTTAGCATCATCTTCGGGCCAAAATTGTAATTTGACCACCTTTTGGTTTATGTGTTTTCCCCATCAGTCTCAACTGTGCTTTGTGTTTAATGCTAATTAGCAAAGTTAGCATACTAACACATTGAATTAAGATGATGAACAGATCATACCTACTAAACATCAACATATTAGTATTGTCATTGCAAGAATGTTAGCTTGTTGACATTAGCATTTAGCTAAGGCACTGTGTGTCAGCACAACCTCACAGAGCAGCTAACATGACGTATTTTAACTTTTTATGTAATTCTCATGGAACATATGATCTCATAAATGGGATTAAATGAAAGATAAGCTCATACTTAAGGTATAAACTTGATTTTGAAATGTAAACAAGATCAATAATTAGCAAAAAATAAAGTTTGTTTTTACCCATGACCTATAAATGAAGACACAAATGTCGTCTGGAGTGGGTTGCGACTGTGCCATCCTGCTATTTGTGTTGCTTAATGACTTTCTAATTCCTCATCAGTGGGTAGCTAGCCTCCACAGCAGGCAGACAGAGAGCAGTGGCAGGGTGCCATCCAGGAACAGGTGCTCTTCCATGTTGTGCTTATGGTGTCCGCAGGCCTCAAATACATCCTTTAAGTTGCTTTTAAATTGGGATCATTTCATTGGGCTTTGCTCTGAGCTTAACTTTTTCTGCTTACACACTTGAGTGCTTGACTTCAAATAAAGACACTAATTAATTTAGCTGCTGCTAACTTGACTGGATTTGTTTTTAACTTGGTGGCAAAGTTAGCTGGTTGCAACTGCAGACCGCTTAATGATGATGCTTCCTTACTCCTGTCAAACACTTGGTTTCAGCTAAAGTCCATTGAAAAGATTATGGTATTTGATGCTTTCACATGCTAAAACAATTAATTTTTTAATCTTGTGACTTCAGGATGAAATCTTGGCCAGTTACAGATGACCACGTCACATTGTGTTGGTGGTTGTTTTGAGATGTTTGGGAGACATTTTGAGTACATGATTAAGTTAATGAACCAACAATATATATGTCTGTTTGTTTAATGCCAAGATTTCTCTCCACATTGCTGGAAGTGAATAGTTTCTGTATGTTTACAGTAAAAGTAAATAATTTTCTCCAGAAAATTGCTGACAACTGACAATCACAACTGACTCACTGAATCATTCTTATCAAGCTCAAGTCTTATCAAGAACAACTAAAATTAGTAATTGGGGAACATATACTGCATGTCAGTAGTAATATTTAGATTTCTCAGAGAATGCAGTTTTCTTGATTGATGAGTTGCATTCTTAGTCTAGGCTATTTGTTGGTTAGTTGATGGACAGTGATTAATATTTTTAGTTTTGGCCACTACATTAATCCAGATACCCTCTAGCGCATGTCAGGGAGGTTTACGAGACACTTTAGGGAAAGTTGTCGATATTTCACTGAGATATATGTACTGATACCATGAGCTTACTGACAAATTCCAGTATGATTTATATAATTACTCCAGTACTGCTGTTACCTTTAGGCTATTATTACCACCATTGTCATTATTTTGTGATATTAAAACATAAAAATAGATATTTCAGGCTTGAGAAACAATACAAATTAGATTTTTTTCAGTCATATTAGAGGTGATTCCACATCAGTAAATATCTGTTACTGAATCAAGTTACCTTTTAGAAATATTCTACGTTTTGGCTATAAATACCATAAAGCTAATATTTTCCTATTATTCTCATTAATTTATAAAATATACTTTTATAAATCTGTTAAACTCAAATTATCTTGTGTTCCATTTACTTTAGCTTCACTCTATCACGTTGGTCAATATTAACAGATTGACATTGAGGTCAGCCAAATTACTTAAATCTTTCTGAACATTTAGTGGGCTAGGAAGAGTCAGTGCTCAGGGACATTCTCCTTTCTGCAAAGAAGTGCAGTAGGCTTTTCTAATTTGTCAAGACTGACACTCAAAGTAGTCCTGGGAGACACTACTGCAACCAAGGTACCAATCACTTCCATAAAACAAGATTAGCATGAAAAAAAGAATGTGTTTCCTTGATCAGGTGTTGGAGATGCAGGTTTGGCACAAACTTTTCTTTTTTTACTCATGTTTTTTTGTTTGTTTGTTTTTTTGTTGCTGTAATGAAGTACCCTGAGGTTAATTATTGAATATCACATGCAATAGTGAAATGTCATTTTAAAAAAATGAAACAAATTACACTGACATTACCCATGTCAAGTTTTTTAGGAACAACATCACAACACAATAACAGAGTATGGGATTCAGGTTGTTCACAACAATCACAATTTTATTTAAAGATAATGCATAACACAGGTTTCAAGCTTTTACAGTTTTATTTTTCATAAAATGCACAATAAACAGACAATAAGCAAGCAAAAAAAGAAAAAGGAAGTGAACACAGTAGCTAATAATGAAAGGGGATGTTTTTCCTCTTGGTCAGGAGCGAGAGAATGGCAACATAATCTTCAGTGACGCTCAATCAGTTACACCTCCTGCAAGACAAACAGGGACAAACAGGGTTGTAAGACTTGCAAGTTCATGAAACACCTATGGGTACCATAAAAATGGCAGGTAGGGAAGGATCAACTACTATGCTGGTTATATATTATAAAGGATTAATGAAAGAATACATTGTGGATTTCTGAGAATGAAAGAATAATACAATAGTAAATCTTCATTGTTTGGTATTTTATTATAACCCTTCTTTCCTGAAATCAGCTTTTTCATATTTGCTTTAGAAATGTTACCATTTCCAGGAATTACAAGTAATTTATAGCACCAAAATCTGATTATCAACAAAGTGAAGAGCAGGCAAAAAAATCCTGATAGTTGGAAGCCTGTGCCAAATGCATTATACTGAATTCTTCTAAGAAAGAACTGACACAGACAGACATCCCAGAAAGTCTGTCCGCCATGACACTTCTCCTCCACCACGCTGGTCAGATCACTCAGAACAACATAACAGTACACATCTACCGGCCTCCTCTGATCTCACCCGGGAAGGAGACAACACTTTCATATCAATACCCTGTCATCTCACAATGTGGCATCTTCCCTTTGAAGGTACAGTAGCATTGTTGCAGTTGCTCAGATGTGAAACTTTAGCTTTTATCATCCTGTTTTGGGCAAGGAGGAGAGGAGTGGGAGATGAAGGAAGAGATTTCTTTTTAACTTGGACCCACCAAAGTGGAAAGAAACAGCGTGTTGACAGGTGTGTGAAAAGAGTACTGCTGGGTCAACTGGGGAACTTCAGAGACCAGTTTAGAAGGCTTCATAAAGTCTCTCAGAAGAGACAGAGTAATAGGCTCACTGGCAGCAGAGCAACTATCAACACTTATGTACAAATCAGAAGTTAGTATTGAGGGTTACTCTCTATGGATGCCTGCAGATGCTTTTACCACAAATTATCATTATTTCAAACAAGGACACATACTGTAAGGCTAATGTACACTGCTGCCAGTCCTCCACCAAATAGTCTTAAGACAGAAGCCAGAGAGATTTGATCCTTGTCCTGAATTACCAGCCAGCTGTAAACTACAAGTCCCATTCCACAGCAGGAGGATCACTCCTCCCATTAGCCTTGGCATAGTGCCGACTACAAATGTGAGATTCGTGGTCGTCAGGAGGCCCAGTTGGGACAAGACCCTCTGTCACTCACGGCGACACATGTCATAAACTCATTGTCTTGCCATCAATCCGGGGACCTAACCACCTCCACAGCAGATGGAAGGCCCAGCAGGAAGACAGGGGGCCATGCCCTGAGCCTCCACCCCACACAGAGTGCACGCGGCAGGAGTAAGAGGGGCCACAACTATAGGGGAGCCCCATACCCTAGACTGGAGCTCCTGTGGATACACCTCTGGATGAAGTCCTAATGTTGTCCATGATTAATTACACAAATGTAAGTACGCCATTACTGCTGTGTAAGAAAAAAGGCTTGCTTTTGATATGGACATTTAACCTATTTGATAACTATTTAAAAGTTTCATCCCCCACCCACCCACCCTCCCAATTTACAGCTTTTTATTTTTATCAGTAATTACTCTGCAGCACAACTGCATTTATCAGTCAATATATTAAGATATAAAAATATGAGTTAGCATAGTTATGAGCATGAATATCCCTCCCACATTTAAGAGCTATAATGCTGATAAACATGGTCTGGAAGGGATAAAGATGTCTTGCCTCCCCTGAATGGGGATATGTAATGATATTCATAAAGAGACCACCTACTGGGGGCACAGGAAAAACTGTTCCTTAGCAACAACATACACGCTCTTACAAGCCTCATCTTGGGAATTTTTGACCGGATTGGGATGTAAACAACAGAAAACCTTTAACTAGGCCATGTTATGAGTCTGCTCCCCAAGCTGGGTATCTGAGTGTCTCGTCTGGCAGAAATCCACCCAACTAGTGATACATACTATGTGTCAACAAAATACAATAAAGGAAATAAATAAAACCATAAAGAAAGCTTGCAGTGTGTTGTTAAACCAAATCTCAACCTCTCAAATAGTCCTTAAGTTCAAATTATTACATGAATGTTTACAAATCCTATAGTTAATAGCATGTTGCAAAATCCAACAAAGACAAGACAATTGTACAGGTTACAGTACAATGGATGTATATTTCAAAAGTCTTGAACTGATCAACCTCAGTATCTAATTCCTGTTCTCCCACCAGCACTCAAATAAGCATTTCACATTATCAGACCATTTATGACACATGGATTATGGCCTCCTTCTTGATGAGAAAACTGCAATGGCTCAGGCGCATTAAAGAAGTCTGTTGCCCAGTTAATACACAGTAATTAACGGGTGAATCTTTTTGTGGAAACCTTCTCAAAAACACACATGAAAATATGAAACTAACATATAAGGCAAGATAGCATTCATAGCAGTCATACCGTCATCTTAAGATGTTATTTACATATTTACATGTTGTGGAGGACTGTTTAAGGCTAAAGACACTTTAATCCATAAATTCCATGTTGCTGTCTGCACTACAGTCTGTGTCATTAATTGTGTTAGACTGAATGTGGTTTTTGCTGTACTCAAATCTTAAGTACACTTGTTATTATCCTCTTCAACCAAAACGGCATAAAAAACAATTACTATTCAGTAATGAGTGATGTTTGTTTCTTCCTGGTCATTAATTACAGCTAATCAAAGATAGCAGATTACTTAAAAGTATCACTCTGCAAAAAGCTCACAGAGGTCAACTGACAAAACATTATCTTCCGAATACAGCATTTCCAGGAAAATCATCAAACAACACACACACACAAACACACACACACTCACAAATCTGTTTTCCTCCTGCAAACGCTATTATTTTTTTAAAGCATGTAACAATAGATCATCCTCACAAATACATTTCTAAATTATGAATCAGCACCTCACTAGCATTATCTAGTCTCCGGATCAACACAATGAGGTGAGGGAATTAAAAATTTGGCATTCAAAATCCTTTTTTCCTTGAAGACACAGCCATTGAGGGATTACTGAAGGTAAAGATTCTCCCTTAACTCTGATCCGCGCCAGGTTTTGCTGTCACCAAATGACTTGTCTGAACACTGTGTCTGTGTACCCGTTGCCTCAGTAAGTTGAGGAAAAGGCCAGGAGAAAGGCTTCATTGCCCTCTTGTGGTGACTGCTGTGTCATTCACCCAGCTCTACCTTACAGCAGGCCATTCATGAATCTGAACATGTATACTGTATGTAAGGATCATATGGAGGAAAGCTGTACCTGATGAGCTGGAGTTTAATGGCACGTTTCACAAAAGTATCAGGGTTGGTGGGGCCGGGAGGCAGGTCAGACAGTTCAAGAGTGGGGGGACTCTGAGAGGGAAGGGATGGACAAACAATGAGGTAAGACACAATAAGAGAATTTTTAGACTAGTATTTTAGCACATGGGTCACTGGCCTTTTCCTTTTTGGTTCTCCTAGCAAAAGTAAAACTTCAAACTGACTAGTGTGTGTCATTCACTTGACAGAAAACCCTCAAATATAGTTTAACATACCAGATCAAATTTGAACTTCTTGGCAGGCGTCTCAAGCTCAGAAGTGCCAGGTATCTTGTCGCTTGGTAGGGTCAAGTTGGGAGATGGACTCTCACTGAGCAGGGAACATGTAGTGGGCTCATCAGTGCTGGTGCTTTTGGTCTCTGGAGCTGATTCTGTATCTGCTTTGAACTTCATAGCTGAAGTTTCTGAATGTGGAGAACAAGGTCTCTCTGTGGCCTGTGGGACCATGGAAGGTGAGGAAGGTTTGCTGGGCATGGACACTTGAAAAGATGACCCGCTTGTCACAAATACTGATTCCTGTGCAGAAACAAGAGAGGGGCTGAGTTAGTTTTGACCTTCATCTTACCACAAGTACTAAGCATGTTAAAACAGCATGTTCACATTAGACGCTGATCAACTTGTCTCACTGACATAGCATAGAGGGATTTGGCACACCTCGTCAGAATTCATGTTCTTGGCTGACATCTCAGGCTGAGGACAGGCTTTTCTCTCTGAGGCTTGCTGGCTGGCGCTGACAGGCGGTGTGTGACTAGGTGGTACTGTGGCCGAGGTTTGGCTGCTCACTGTGTGTGTCGGTTTTAGGGTGAAAACCTTTTGTCGCTCACCATTAGGCATCACCCAGCAAAGACTTTCCCTGTTCACGTATGTGGCTAATATGGTCATCCCCTCCTCGTACATCTTGCAGCGTTCTGCCTGACTATAGACTGCAATGGTACACGATGGAAAGATGATTGACAATCTTTTCCCCTCAGCATTGCTCCATTTATACTTAGTTCAAAGACAAAAAAAACATACTTGTATCATTGAAAGACAGGAGGTCGGAGGTTAGGTCTATTTTCTGGTTTTTAGGCACCTCGTTAAAGAGGACTCCAATCAGCCAAATTGTGCTTATCGTCTCTCTGGAAAAGATAGAAATACAGGTCAATAAGTTGACAAACCAAAACACATTCAGCTTCCAATATAAAAAGCACATCTTTAATACTTTTTTACCACTAGCTGAGAATAGATATATAAACAGGAGCCAGTTACTATAAAAGGTTAATCTATTAGAGATGAAAACTATTCGCTTAAGGGCTAATGCCCAAGAGAACTCCCTGCCATAATTAAAATAAACTTTAAAATCATGTCCGTACTCGTTGTTGGCTTTCCTGGATCCATGGAAAGGCTGCAGATTAACATGGGCCAGAGAAATGTGCACGTTTTTCTCCAGAGTTCCCACCAGCAGTCTGATTTTAGATTCGACTAGGCCAACCCTGAGGGAGCGAACAAAACATAATTTTCAGAAAGAGGAAAGCACTATAGTCGCTGGAAATAAAATATTAAAACTGTTTTCTCCCTCAAAGAGCAGCACAGGCATGAATAAGTAGCATTCTCACCCCAAAGATATGAGATCATCTACAGAAATGTCTACATTTGTTCCAGTTTTTACTTAAACTTGGCGCCTCATTTTCTTTGTTCTGTGTACTCACCATTCAAGATGCTGCCTCTCTGTAGCTGCACTTGCTTGCAACAGAATGTAATGCCTTGAAACATAAGAGACAGAGCGATGGCAACAGACGTCTCAGTGTTGTACCTTTCTACACAGGCTGGAATCTTACTACATTAATCATAAATTTCAGTTGTATCCAAATGAAATATAGTTGTCAATTCATTTCTGATCAATATTTAAAGCAGGTCGATCAACACCACAATGAGTAACATTACTGAACACTGGGGGATTCTAGGTATTATATCCATTATGAATCTGCATTTGAGTTTTTAATGTCAAAACACAACAACACTATTTTAAAAGTGAACATCAGACACTGTACACAACTTCTCACCATTTAAGCACTTCTTCCACTACTTGATAATCTTCTATTTGCCAAATAATTATGGCATCCAAAAAATAAATAGATGATTCAACGAGGGAAAAAAGAGACACAGAATGAATTTATTCAAACAGTATCATATAAAAAAATAATAAATAAAAACTGAGCTCACAATAAAAAGTTCAGGAACAATAAATTTAACTGTAGCACATATTAGGAGGTTAAAGGCATATTTAAAACTCCAACAGACAAATGATCCAGTTCCTCAAGTCCTTGAACAAACTCAAACAATAAAACCTGCTTTGCATCTCCATTCAAAAACTGGCATTCAACAATTAAAGTCAAGTACAAATTGAAGTTAGTCGGTAAAAAAGAGATGATCCCCATCTTAAATACTTAATAAGGCTTTGGTCTACATTTTGAATTAATAACAGCAAAAACTGGTGTGTACATTCATTAAACATTTGGCATTTAGCAAGTTAGGTACAGAACATGGTTTATTTACAATGGCCATATATCAATTACATAATCCAATGTAGAAAGAGCCTGCTTTAAGTAGCTTCCTTAAAAAAAAATACAAAATAAACATACTAAATAGAAATTTCCTCAAAACTAAGCACAATGTGTAAATACAGATATAGTAAACAAATGATTTCAAGTCTATGTAATTCAGAATAAGACTTATGAACTAAATCATTTGGTTCAGATCTGGACACAAGGTAAGGTACAAGAGAAATTAGAGCATTTAAACACAGATATTTTACAACTACAGTACATAACTTTATCAAAAAAATCTAAAAAGCAACATAAAGCTCAGACTTCTTTTAGGACACAATTAAAAAGGGCAATCAAAGAATCAATGGTACTAAGGCAGAAGAAATTCTTTCTTTATAATTCTGTTCAAACTGATAAACAAGGAGTTAAAACATTCATATTTTACATGCAGTGTGTACATATGTGTGTGTTTTCTAGATATGGCAATCTTCATTTTCATTAATACATACTGGTATTTCTCAAAAAAGTTTGGAGTTTCAAATAGCTTGGACCAGTGCGCTTTTTTCTGCTGTATTTCTTCAGTGATGGTATGGCCTGTGAAAGGGGGAAAGGAAGGAAAAGCTTATTTGAAAGTTAAGCAAAATCCAACATTTTTTCACAGAATCCTTGAAGTGTCCTTGAAGTATACTTTTATCTTGGTTTGGTTAAATTTGCTAATCTAATTCAAATTTACAGCACAGTAACTGAAGTTTGAATGTCTATTCCTGACCAAATACTTTTGCATTAAAGCAAACTAGTGAGCTGCGAGCATTTGGTGGATATCAGCTGAGTGACAACATACCCCATTTCATCTCCTCCGTCATGATGGCGAAGGTGGAGGGACTCACGTTGAACGTGGAGTTCTGCTGTGGGTAAGCTGGGGTGATGATTGGCATCAGGTGGCAGCGGTCACTTACATTAACCTGGAAATGCAGAGAACAAAGCGCTTTTAGCATGTGAGCAAATTTAAAAGTCAATGACTGATATGATTCTATGCTTGTAGCCTAAAATCCTATATAATCCTACTGAGGCCTTACCTTGGGGTCCCAAACAGGAAAATCGAAGTGGCAGTCGTTTACTTCTTTCAAGAGGACAGGGATTGGCCACTCCCTGACATGCAAAGGACAGGATGTTTCAGTATAAATCCTCTAAAACAAATAATAAATTAAAGGGTGTACCCACAAATTGTGATTTTAGAGAGAAAATGGTTATTGTAGTAAGTGCATTATTCAATATACAGCCTGTCCATAGAGAACAAGAGAAACCTCTACTGGGCAGCCTGTATTTGATGGAAACAAGACATTAACTAGACCCACATGGTCCAGTTAGATGACCCTGACAATAGTGCATCTCAGTGCCAAGTGACTTTCAGTAAACCCACTTACATTTTTTTTTCATTTAAAAGGATTACAAGAAATTCTGGGACAACTCACCACTTGGAGAAGACCTTAAAGAATTTGGACACCAGTGTGGAGGCTGTAGCGTGTGGATAGAGCTGACAGACTCTGGCTACCAGTATGGCCCATGATACACCACCCAAAAAGCCGAGCACATTGGAGTAAATGTTACGGCCTGGAGGGAAAATAAGAGGATGGAAAAAAGATTAAGACTTCCAGAGAACAATGTTCCCCTGCTCTAATTTGCCATAACCCACTTTTATGTCACATTAATTTAAGTGCAGTTTCAATCTTTGCTTGAAAAATGTTGTAAAATTAGGGAGGAAATGAATTCAAATATGCGGTAAAGCATATCAGATAATAACACAAATCCACTGGCGTGTCTCACAATGCAGCATAACAGCAATATACAAGCAAAAAACCCACAAGACTTCCAAGAGACCTCATTAGCTCCATGCATGAATGGTCAGTTAATTTTTTGTTTTTTACTTGGAGAAGTTAAATTATGACTTAGTGTTGTATGAGATGATTCTACATAGATATAGACAGACACCTTTGAGAGACAAACACCACCTGTACAGTTGAATAAATGTGTACATTGTTAAGCAACTGGCCTGTTGCTCCGTGGGAGCAAATTTAAACAAGCCAAACAAAATATTCAAGGCAACATGAGCCACGGTAAAGAAATAAGAACAATGACTATGTCCAAAACCAAACTGCTGGAATAATATTTTTTTTCTCAAAAAACCTAATAAAACCTACCTAATTAAAATCCCTAAAATTCCATCTGTTCCTTCTCCCATCAATGAAAAATCCAGAATTGATGAATATGTAAATATATTAAATTTTAAAAGTTTAACTGCTAGACAAGACATGTTTTCTCTTTCACTGAAAAGTCCATTCTCAGTGTTTGTGCACTGGAAGCTTCAAGGTTCCACATCACACTTGTTCAAATTGCATACTGGACCACAATTAGCCTCTAAACTAGTTGCGACGTTACAAACCCAACCCCTTAAGCTCACAGAGGAACTTTCCTCCTTTGGCAGATTAATTTGAAAACAGATTTCTAGTGTCAAACACATTTTTGAGTGGAGGGAGACATTAATCATTGTGTAAGGGGGCAGGATCACAATAATCTGTCCGCCTATTTGCAGTCTTGAAAGCTAAACAAGTGTGTTCAACTCACGTTTGGCCCACAGCTTAATGGCTCTCAAAGTGAGTCTGAAGTTAAAGACGTTAGGCACAAGGCTGAGGATCTCCTCTGAAACTCTGTAGCCTACAAAAAACAATTAAATAAAAGATTAACGCTGTCATACATCACAAAAACATAACTGACTACTACGGCTGTTGTGCGCTAATAGGATTTCTGAGCAGTTGTTTCTTACCATTGAGACTTCTCACACAGCGTTTGTCTATGCCTTTCACCAGGTTGTTGTTGCAGAGGTCCAGATTTTCAGGAATCCTTTTCAATGCCACCTGAGCAAAGACCAAGTCAATCTAAAAAATAAAAGGGACACAAAAATAATTATTAAGACACGTGTGAAAAATGTTTTCTTTGAGGCAAGCTGTAGAGTTTTTACTTATTTCTGTAGCTGAATTACCTCAATCCCATCATAGGACAGTTTGATGACAGGGACGTATGCTTCTTCAATGGCCTGAGAACAGTGAGAACAACAATACTGTTAGTAACGTGCAATATGGAGAGATACCTCTTTCGCAATGAATCACTTGTATGACTAACCCGTATGTCTTTAACCTCCTCTTGTGCTTTCAGCTTCTCAAATAAAGAGGTGAAGAAGTCTTTTCTTTCAACAAATCCAGGTCCGATACAGAGGACATCAATATCAGCACCTGTTGAAACAGCAGAGATTCGTATTAGAAAAAAAAAGTCCATGTTTAAATGTGTAACTATGTTCTAGACCATTATCTTCCCCATGTCCTTCCCATTGTATTTACCTCTGGTGTGTACGCCCAGATGATATGAGCCAAATGGGAAGATCTTGCCTCCAACTTTCTCTGTTACCGATTCAGGTAAGTTCTAAAATTGAATAAAAAAATATCTATGTAATAGTATCCATGCAATAACACGCTATCAGTTCCATATATAAAGTTACTTTTGAAATAATATAGATATCAAGTGGATTTAACCAACAATTTCTTACCATTTCTTTACACATTTCTGTGAGCCATTCCTTATAAAGCGACTCCAGCCTTTTCAAGACCTTCTCTCTGCAAATAAAGCACAAAGAGAATTTTCAAATATCATTATTGCTCTGAAACACAGCATACCATGGTCCCTTCCACCTGTGATCCACCATTTGTTAACATCATCCTCTGAGGACGTTGTTTCTCAAACTGCTTGCTCATGCAGTAAAAATCTGTCCCAGTAAGACTAACCAGTAACAAGTAACATGTCTTTTTTCTCCAGTTTTACTTCTACAACTTGTGTTATTTACAATGTGAAAATAGCAAAACAGTGAAAATGCATCATACCTGTGCTGCAGCTCTAAGATGTCCTCAAACACATCATTTGATTTGAGACTTTCACACAGTTCTCTGGTCTGGATCAGGTCTGGCTCGTTGGGAAAATCCTCGCTGATAGGACCAGAAATACCACACCACTTGGGCATATCTGACCTATCCAATTTACTAAAATGGGGAATTGGCGATGTGGTGCACTATATTCTTATTGTGTTTAAGTCACGACACAGAAAACAGGCATGCAAACTTGTCATAAATCTGTAACAGACTGGTCATAAATTGCCAGTGTGAAATGCATGCATTCCTCCCATGATAATGTACTTCAATACAATCCCAAACAATGCAAAATCACGAGTTAAGTTACAGCAAATTCAACGAGCACTCTGCATATATATCCTGTGCTGCTGATTTACCTTACCTAAATATTTGAAAAATCAAGACGAACAAAGTTCTTACCAAGGCATTGTAGCGAAAATTAAGCAATTGCTTGTTTATGTCGAGTCACATAATAGTAAATATCTTATTTTCTCTCACAGAAAACATTGTGGCTCGCATACTCAACTATGTTTGGGGCGAGCGCTCCTACAGTGACGTTTACTTCGCGAATCCAATCAGGGATCGATGACACGGGAGAGCGGACACGTGTGACGTTTGTTTGACTTTAAATGTTGCGTTAAGGTCATGATGGCAAAGTTTCTCTTCAGATAACGCATTATTTAACCCAGTGAAAACGCGTTTTCTTTAAGTTTACTTCTGCTTTGTGGGCATTGTTTTTCAAAGATGCAATGCAAAGTTAATTAGTTCATCTATTTTGGGACTCAATATAGCCTACAATATAATATTTTAGACTTGTATGATAAACTTTCTTTTAAAAAGTAGTGATATCAAAGATACATGTTTGGTAAAGGGAAGGGTGATTTCAAAGACCGATTTTGATATTTGGACAGTGACCTAGTCACATTCATACCAGTAAAAATTCAAACCAAAAACTGAAGTCCAGTGTATTCAGTTAAACTTTTAGTAGCCTATGAATACCCAAAACCATGAACAGAATTGCAAGATAAAAAATACTATATTCAAATAATTTTCTGTAAGTATCACCATGTTTTCTTCTCTGTCTCTCTTTTGCTTGTTTTAATATCTCTTTTATTGTCTGTTTTAAGATGCTTTTATGAACTCTAATCATTGTCTTGTTGTAATACCTGTTGGCATCTACATCCTATTGGGCCCAAACTTAAGCTTTATGGCACTTACTTGTGTTGTTGTTTTCGGACTAGATCCCTGCTTGTGATATATCAGACCCATATGTGCGTCGCTTTGGATAAAAGTGTCTGCTAAATGAAAAATGGAAATGGAAATGGAAAAATGATCTTGACTCACTTTATCTGTATTTCTCAATTAAGGTTAATTAATTAATTAAGATGGGTTTAAACCTATGTTGTGCAGAAAAAATCATCATGTAGTCTCTAAACTCAGTTACTCATGTAGAATTCAGCTAAGCGCCAAATAGTTTGGTTGGATGGGAGTATAAGGCCATAAAATGTAGAGATTTATACAGCTCTGATCAATTAATTAATTCTTAGGTTAGGTATTGCTTATACCGGTACAAACCCATTGAAAATTACCACCTGACTCCATAGTTCCTCTTGGGCTCTACAGAGCATTTTACCATCTTTCAGCTCATTTTTTGGCTAGACAGCCCACAACTTTCCTATTTTGGGTCACTCTTACTGGTCTCATCAGCATTGTTTCCAGATGCAGCAGACAATTCACAAAAAGCTCTGATATACCCATTGTATGCTACCTGCCAAGCACCAAACAGTAGACAGACAAAGTTACCAACTCCCTGGGAAATATAGTTGAGCATTTAGCAGCTACACTAAAAGGAGAGGGAATATTGGACAAATATTCAACAGGTGAACAATAGCTTCATTTGAATTGGCCCATGCCTACTGGTTGTGTAAATAGCTGCTAACATGTCACTAACCAGAAAAGGTAGGTGACTACAATTTTCCTAATTCTGTTGTATGTGTGTGTCACTCCCAAAAACTATAGAAAGTATGAAATATGACCAGGAGCACTGTTTTTTTTTTTCTTGAGGTATGAGTGATTTTTGGGTAATTTTGAAATAAAGAGAAGACAAAACATGCACTAGTTTGTCTGTGTTTTTGTAACAGTGTCACAGTGCAACAGTTCTTCTACAAAGAAGAATGACAAATATTTAAACTTGTTACGGCTTGAGACCAGAGGCATGGTCCTTGTGCATGGGAGAAACGTAAAGATAGCCTATACATCCCTAATAGATCAATATGAATAACTTTGGAAATCTATATTACCGGATATATGACAGCATATCTGATATTTGACTGTAGTTTTCGTATGACATAAAATATGTAATTTCTAGGACAGATGAGTTACACTGACTTTAAAGTAAATAATGGCTTGATAATAATAGTCTATTTACCAAAAGATGCAGTGCATAAAACTGAGAGTGAGAGATGTGACAAAGGTCTGACTCCAGCATCAGAGACAGACGGAAATATGCCACAAGATGTCTATTGTGCATTATTGTTGCTTACTTTTGTGTTAATTATTTCATAAATAAGATTTTCCTAGTTGATTTGTTGTGTTTTTCCATTTGTTCATTGTTTTCTATGACCGGTGTGTTTTGCACTGCGGGGCCACCACAGAAAATATTAGCCTATAACAACAATGTTGGTCAGTTAAAAAAAACATGTTTGTTTTTTTAAATTATCTTTGGGTGCTGGTAGAATTACGCCTACAGCTTGTTTTAACACCATTCCTGTCAGATAGATGCCTGTTAGCGATAACAGTTCCCTGCTGCTTAAACGTTAACGATAAGGAAATTTCCAGTTAGCGTTCATTTTTACAGAGAAGCCTTGAACGCCGCACGCAGAGCAAATGAATTGAGGGGTTGAGAAGGACGGTGAAAACAAAAATGGACATCGACCGAAAATAGCTGAGTAAGACTTATAATTCATCGCATCATGCAGACACAATTAGTGCAGATAAAATGCGATGACAATGTAACGACGAAAACCTGTGTATGTGCTAAAAAAAGAAAGACTGTCGTTAGAGCAACGGCTGCTGGCACGGTAGTTAGCCTCGGTAGCTTAGAAACGGATGCTAGCGTTATTACCAACATTAACTGTATGACATTGACCACTAATGCTAGCATGGTTGTCAGTATTAGCTAGACTTAGCTCACATAGCCAGTGTTAAACGAATCATTCTGCGAAACGCTGGCATCTGTCTCTTCGCCTCTCTTCCTCTGCTACGTTTTCTCGGTCAGCTGTTGTTATTGCTCTGTTGTTGTTACTGACATCAAACAGCAGCCATTGTTTTATTCTGCAGGACAAGGTGCAGACACGATCTGGTAAGTGATACTTAAGGCAAACAGCGACGACAACAGTGTATCTGCCCTACAGTGATAAATTGGTAGTTTGCAATGATCTGGCTATCATTTGGGGTTGTGACTGAGGATAATATTCCTTTATAGTTTCGCTTTAGTTGTAATTTCTTGAATGGCCTCAGGTTGTCGCTGTTATCTGTTGACTTGCATCAGTATCAGTCCTGCATCACGTCCAAAGGAGCCCTGTGGAGGTAGTGGGGATTGGTTATTTATTTTCTAGACTGGATTTATATTCTAAGGACTCGTTCATGTAATGGCTGGTCAAAAATATTCACCTTAAACATCAAAGACTGAAGATATGCCGTTAGTGTCAAATTCAGTTTTGACTCTTTGAAAAGTGAATTGCAGATATCTACATTTAAATTATGACTAGCCAAAATTCAAATCATCCTCACTTAAATAATTTAAGTTATAAGTAAGTCACAATTTCAGTTAAAGATATATTTCATTTTCTCACTGGTGTCAGAAAGATATAAAGATATTATTAACTGAGCCAAAATCGTAGACGTATAGAGCCAGAGTTGATAATCTGTTAAAACTAGCAGAAAGATATTTACTGTGACACGTAAGCATGCTAGCTGTATGGCTAGCACAAAATGGGTGGGGTGGATCCACATATCATTATTTTAGCTTATTTCAACCAATGTACCACCCTTTTAATTTCTTTTTTTTTTTTCAGTGTAAATATACTTTGTGTTTGTATGATTTCACAACAGGCTGTCGATGTCACACCGCTGACTGGCATTTCAACAGGGACCTGAGGGGAGTAATAAAGTGAAGAGTCCAGAGTTCAGAACAATGGAGGCTCGCTTTGGTAATATTGTGTTCAGCTCCAAGTTTGACTCAGGGAACCTGGCACGTGTGGAGAAGGTGGAGAAGGGCAACTCCAACCCTGCTAGTGATTCGGTTTCCAGTGGGAGTGCCCCCTCAGGGTCAAACCTTACCCCTGACTATGAGTTTAACGTATGGACACAGCCAGACTGCGCTGGTACAGAACATGAGAATGGAAACAGGTGACTTAAAGTTCAGACATCAAAACACATGAGAAATGTTCCCTCACAGATCAGTGTTTAATTGCTTGACACAACCTTTAGAGTAAGCTACATTACCTACGGCACCCCAAATCATGTTTGTGTGTTTCAGATCATGGTTTTACTTCAGTGTGCGGGGTGCAGCGCCTGGAAAGTTACTGAAGATCAATGTGATGAACATGAACAACCAGAGGAAGCTGTACAGCCAAGGCATGGCTCCTCTCGTACGCACTTTACCTGGCAAGAACCGGTGGGAAAGGATACGTGACCGACCCACTTCTGAGGTACATACACACACTCAGAAGCTGAGTGGCATAGAGGAGCCAAATGCAACTCGGTCGAAGAGGCAGAGTGCTGTCAGTCTAGCTTCCCAGCAGCTATTTTTATCTTTCTAATAATGTGTCTCCTCTTCCTTTCCTCTGTTGCTGTCCAGATTGTAGATAACCAGTTCATACTGTCTTTCACTCACCGGCTGCTGGAGGTGCGAGGGGCAACCACCTACTTCTCCTTCTGCTACCCATTCTCATACAATGAGTGCCAGGAGATGCTGCAACAGTTGGATGGGAGCTACCCCAATGCTGTTCAACTCACTCCAAGCAGGTAAAACACAGCACATACATGAAGCGTATACAGAATACATGTATGTTTGGTGTGTGATTCTAACTTTCTCTCCCCTCTCTGCACTCACTGCTAGTGCTCCAGGCAGTGTGTATTACCATAGGGAGTTGCTGTGCCACTCTCTAGATGGCAATAGGGTGGACCTGCTCACTGTGACGAATTGCAGCGGGATGCAAGAGGAGAGAGAACCCCGTCTGCATAAGCTGTTTCCTGACACCAACACTCCAAGACCTCATCGATTCTCTGGCAAAAGGGTATCAATCAAGAAAATGCGCAATCAGTATTCTCTCTTCAAACGAGTGGCATAATTGCTTTTTTATGATAACATTCAATAATATCAAAGCAGTGTGATATAACTCTCTGTTTGTGTTTGCAGGTGTTTTTCCTCAGCAGTCGAGTTCACCCCGGGGAAACTCCTTCGTCCTTCGTTTTTAACGGTTTTCTCAACTTCATCCTAAGAAGAGATGACCCACGTGCCCACGCGCTTCGTAACATGTTTGTGTTCAAACTCATTCCCATGCTCAACCCGGACGGGGTCGTCCGCGGGCATTACAGGTGAGAATTGCAGATTCACACACGTTCGCCATCCTCACCAACACCAGTGTAAGCATCCTCCAACTGAATCAACAGTTTCTCTCAGTTTTGTCCAGATTCTCCTCAGTACATGTGTGCATTGACCCACGCTCTACTGAACCCCTTCATTTGACCCCAGTATTACAAGCGTGCTGTCACAGGTTAATCTCTGGTCATCACTATTTACACAGACACAAGTCTTGCAGGTATCGCAGATACACAGAACAAATGGCATAAAAGAAATGTGTTCTCTTGCACCCCTACGCCCTTTTTCTCCTATGTCACACTTTTTTTTTAGACTAGTAGGTAAGAATTTAAATGTCCATAAATGTCCTTTAAACCTTCATCTGATTTAATAACATTTTTCACCTGTAATGAGACCCCTGTTCACAACATTGTCCAACCCAGGTCATGTTAGAGAAACCAGGGTGAATGACACTTGTTGACTGTTTAAGCAAATACAGGTTTAACCTGATGCACTGTTGTCTCAGAATGATGCTTCAGGGGTATCACTAAAAAGTGAAACTATGAAGTCAGATTATTTTGATATGCTGCTGCCTTTTTTTGATCTTCAAAATTTTGTAATGATGTGTACCTAAAAAATAGCACCTGTATGGTCTGCTCACAAGTATGTGATAACTATGGTAGCTCTAAAATTATACTGAATGCAGCACAATATGTCATTGATTTCCAAGCTCTATTATAGTGGAGAAATGTGTGGAGATTTTTGTCAACAATGTTAAAAAGCCATGTTTGATGTATTTATCCTTCTTTGTTCTGTAGGACTGATTCCAGGGGTGTGAACTTAAATAGACAATACCTGAACCCTAGCCCTGAGCTGCACCCTTCCATCTACGCAGCCAAAACACTGTTGCTTTACCACCACACGCACAACCGCGTGCGCAATACACACTCGGGCTGTAACAGCCCCACACACGCACAGACCCCTCCCCTCAACACCAAGCCCGCCAATCAGCATCAGTCTCCTCCCCTCACTGCCCTTGAAGTCAGCCTAAACCAACGAAACGCAGAGAAGGACGCAAATCCTGCCCAGCCAGAAGTTCCCATGGTGATGGAGGAAAATGCCTGGGTGACCGCAGAGGTGGGGAAGGGGGACCAGAACAGCTCATCAAGCTCTGTAGAGACTGTAGCTCCTGTTACTGTGGAGGTACCGGTCCCACAGGCGGAGGAACAGGAATCAATCCCACCCCAGGAGGGAGGTGTGGCTTATTATGTGGACTTACATGGCCACGCCTCCAAACGCGGATGCTTCATGTACGGAAATAGCCTTTCTGATGAGAGCCAGCAGGTGAAGATTATTGAATTTACTAAATACAGTTGTTTATTTGACTAGTGGTAAGGATAGTTAATTTATTTGTTTATCCCCAGCAGATGTAGTACAAGAACTGTACTCTGCTTCCTCTGTCTGCAGGTGGAGAACATGTTGTATCCGAGGCTAATCGCTGTGAACTCTGCCCACTTTGATTTCCTGGGTTGTAACTTCTCTGAGAAAAACATGTACGCTCGAGACAAGAGAGACGGCCAGTCTAAAGAAGGTAGCGGACGGGTGGCCATTCACAAGGCCATAGGACTGCTTCACAGGTCAGATATCGTTGGATGCACACACTTTTCTGGAATTAGATTACCCCATTAATAATCAGGTTACTTTCATAGTGCTGTTTCTCAGGTTTACCACAGTCAAAATGCAATAAATGAATTCATTTATTCTCTAATTCTCTCCCAAGCTATCATTAAATATATACCTCTGTCATTGGCTCTCCCCTAGCTACACTTTGGAGTGCAACTACAACACAGGAAAAGCCATGAACACCATCCCACCCGCCTGCCACGACAACGGACGAGCGACCCCCCCTCCACCTCCATCATTCCCTCCAAAATATACTCCAGAAATATTTGAACAGGTATGAAGGCTAGAGTGGTTATTTCATCATACGCACCCCAAGATATTGACTCTCTGTCATCAGCTAATGTTTTCCTGTAACAGCGTTTATTACAGCCGTGTTGTTTGTAATGAAGGTTTTTATCTTTTTGATATTTGATAACTTCAAAACAGGTAAGCCAAATTTGTCTTTCAATATGAGGCACGTGTGAAGAAAACTGAATTTTTCTGTGCATCAGGTGGGGCGCGCCGTCGCTATCTCAGCACTGGATATGGCAGAGTGTAACCCCTGGCCTCGGCTGGTGCTGTCTGAGCACAGCTGCCTGATGAACCTCCGAGCTTGGATCCTCAAGCACGTCCGCAACACCAAAGGCCTGAACTCACACATCCATGCTCACCCTCCACCAAGAATACACCACAACGGCAGCAAAGCTTCGCCGCCAAAGAGCTTCAGCAAGTGAGTTCGCACGAAGCGTGTACACTTCAGTGACAGTAGATTCTTTTCGACATATAACATTTGAATCTGTTTTTTTTTGTTTGCCTTGATTTTCCCGACAGCTGTCTGTCTGGCTCGGCATCAGAGAACACCCTCAGTCGCATTCGCTGCAACAGCCACAGCAGCAGCAGCCAGACGCCCTCCCCGAAGGTTCACAGTTCACCGAGTTTTACTTTTGGCTGCCCCCCACCCCGAACTCACACACAGCACAACAGCACGCACACCAACGGACGTGGAAGCAACAAGACACTCGGGCCAGTCAGGGGTAAGCGGATCTTTTAGACATCTGCCTGTGTGGCTCGCTGGCTTTTTCTATCACCTCTCTCTGGGTGTTCTTTTGTTCTTCTCTTTCTCTCACGCAATGTCTGTTTCTGCTGTTGGAGTTGTTAAGAAAAGATGGTGGTCCATGTGATAATTGATGTTGCATGTGATTGTGATATAAAATCAGTTCCAGATTTGGGATTTGCTTGTTTTTAGAGACATGAGCAACTTCATGTCCTGGATGTCTGTGGCCTGTATCCTGCATGACCCCTGCATGACCCCAGGACTCCCTCCTGTTGCTGCTGTCTGTGTATGAATACTGTCACCTTCATCCTACCAGTACATGGCTGTCAAAGTAAAAGGCAGTTTACAAGACGTAGCCACTTTGTGTTTGTGTGTCTACGAGCCCCGCATGTCTCTGAGCCGGTGTGCGCGTGTGTGTGTCTCTCTCTCTGTAGACGCTAAGCCTCAGGAGAAGAGACGCCCACCCCACCACCGCTCCATCCTACGGTCTCCTAGCAACAGCCACACACCCACCCGCCCCCCACTCTCACCCCCTTCCTCCTCCTCCTCCTCGTCTTCCTCAGTGTGCGCAGCAGGCTCCTGTCCCCTCCCGGCCTCCGTCAGTATGACAGGTCTGTACTCCCTCCAGCCCCCCAGCCTCTCCACCTTGCTCCCCTCCCTGCAGGCACTTCCCCGCCCCGGGCTGCTCTCCAAACTGAGTCCCCTGCTTCTTCAGGGCCTACCACCAGCCACCAACTCTCCAACTGGGCCCACTCAGGACTGAGTTTAACCTTTCCTTTTGTGAGCTTGGAAGTGTCTGTGTGTGGGTGTATTGAGTGAGTGGAGTACCAGATGAGAGGTGTATTAAGTTATAGGAGAGAGACTGTCTTCACAGAAACCTGCACCTGCTTGGTACTCCACGTAGGTCAAAACAAGTGCACATCGCTATTTGATCTATTGTGTGTGTGTGTGTGTGTGTGTGTGTGTGTTTGTGTCTGAAACATCCTTGGTGCTAGCTCTTCTAACCTTTCCTCAAACATTACTGTTTCTCCTTCTGCACATATCTGTTATCACATGTACCTACGAGCACCTTAGGATAAATAATATTCATGACAGTGCCGGTAATATTCCAACCTTTAAATCAAGCATTGGATAACAATATCCTGTGGCATATATCTTATGGACATTCTTTACTAAACAAAGCAGACTGGGTAGCGAATGTGCGAAGAGAGAGCTTGGCTACATAACCTTTATCATCCCCTGGGACCCGCAGAATGTACAGTAGATAATATTGCAAACACTATACTAACAGATTACATTTAGAGTAAGTTTCCTTTTCAGTCTGTATACAAGTAGTAAGCTCAGAAGAATAACCATGTTACTGTGCAGATGTTTGGGAAATCGACAGTGCTGTGAGCTTTTCTTCTTTTTCACAATAGTTGCTATTCATTTTTAATGAGAGCTGTTCATGAATGAAATACTTTTACATTTGACATGCTGCACTTTAATTTCCAAATGCCATGAGAGTGAATTGTTTATTAGCTTTATTTAATTTTAGAGAAACAGGGTTTGTATAATTAGACTGAACATAGTGTGGGTTAATGTTTCTGTTCAATCTTTTAAAGCACCTGCTGATCTTTTCTGTTTCTTGTATTGTATTTTAATTTAATTCTTACATGTTTAAATGTAGAATCGTGCAAGTTGCAGGCTGGCCACAACTTTCCGGTATAATCCTATTTGGAGCTAGTTTAAAGTATGACTGAGCATTCTCTACATTTCATTTCATTTCTAGTGACTGAAATCGCCTTTAAAAGGACTTTTTTTATATATTTTACTGTAAGTCAATAATTGATTTCTGTGATAGTTATGAAACCTGTATCATTCCATTGTCAGTCCTATCTCGGTCTTGACATTATGATGTTCACAGAGTAGCCTAATGCCAGAAACCTCATGGGGACCATCACTGGCTCAAATCCTCTTGGATGGTGAAAACTTAGAGTTCCTTTGGAGGAAAAAAAAAAAAGGGTTGTTTTTTGAAGCAGTTTGCCAACTAGCAATATAATATAAAAACTATTTGTTTTGTTCAGTGTTCCAACAGATTGACTAAGTCAAAGTTGGCAAGAGTTTGTAATTTTCTTATAAGACTGAAGTTGAGTTTTGGTGTAAATAAAGTGTGGAGTTTTTAAATTTTATTATGTTCCATCAAAGTGGTGAAGAAAACATTTAATTCCTCATATGTAATGTTAGTTATATTAATTACTTATTAAGCGTACTGTACATGTGTCCTTCCTAGTGTAAACTAGGTGAACGTGGCAGGTATGTAGTGGGCTGTCGATGGTCAAAGTTAATATATTTTGTGGTTAGCGGAGATAAGAAATTATTTTGTTGTCTCAGTCTGTATGTACGCTTCATAGATCAATTGTGGAATTGTAGTAATTTGTCTGTAATTTACTTTTGTGTGTTGTCATCCAACTAAGTACTTGATTATGGTCTGTGTTTTAGGACCAGCGATTTTTAGATGCACTGACGATGCAGAGGCAGAACGTGTGTGACCTGGAGAGGGTATTACAAGCAGCAGATGAACCAGATCATTAATCGATAGGATCAAAATAGGTTTCAGAATATCTGGCCTTGCCTTGTTGTAGCTATTGTCTGTTCTAACGCTGTGTGACATTGTAGTTATGGTGTGCCTTGCTCTGGTATCTTTTGTAAACGGTAGATCTCGGAGGCTTTTCTCATTCTTTTTACCAGATCACCTGGATTATAATGTGATCTGGTAGGTGATCTATCTTGCCTCCGCATCTGCTTTATCTTTGATCTGAAGAAACTTGTCTTCGCAAACTGCAATGTAGAGGGTGGCTTTTTGAGTATACAGGCCTAAAACAATGTATGTTTAAATCTGAGTTATACAGTTCGTTAAAAAGAAACATATATTTACATTATATTACAGAGAGGGCATATTTACATTCCACATTCCATAAACCAACAAAAACTGGCAACACCATCCTCTCTTAGGTAGTTAGAAACGTTCCCAAAGAGGCAGTATGGACCTAAATGAAATTTCAGTCGCGGGAGCAGATCATTGAGTCAGGAGGGAAAACTACCAAACTTCTACAAATACAGTTGTCATATTGTACTCTGTGGACATAAAAGTCTAACTTTATGTTCACTATGATGATGATTTTCATGTAGCATATGCCCTCTCCATTTAATACAGTGGGAAGAATGTATTATACACTCTTAAATTAGATCAATGCCCTGGAAAAAATGTGGAGAGTATACTGTAGTTATGCTTTTTCACTGTGAACCTTGATGTCCTGTTCCCCAGTGGTTTCAGTCCTAAAGCTTATATATTATATATATATATATATCTTATCATCCAGAATGACAAAAAAAAGCTTTAGGTGGAAACACGCTGTATGCATAGTCACATTCTCACTAGGTCTCTCTGCATTATACTCCTTATGAGAATTGTGCTGTTTCCATGTGGTGCTAACCTTCTATACCAGACTACGGTTAAGTGTTTGTCTGTATAAAATCTTTACAAATATCACCTTCTTGAATGTGCTGCTGTCTTTTACCGCCTCTCTGTTTAACCTCTGGAATAAAAACTATTCCTTTGTGAAGCAACTACTGTCTGTCTCTAATCTCTTTTGACTCTGTGTGTAATCTCTATAAATACAACTCCTCTGTAAGTACAGGCCACCTCAAGGCGTGTTTAATTCACGCAAAGACTGTCTTTGTATGGCCAAATCAACATCTTGACATGTAATAAATGTCAATCTTTGAGTATTTTGTCACTCATCTGCCCACCGCTGTTTCTCCTTTCCTCTCTCCATCCCTTGTATTTATGTCCCTTCACCTGGTTTACAGGCCTCAGCTGCCCAGACTTTCAAGCTAGTGGACCCAGTACAGCGGGTTGGTCAAGAATGCCTCTCCCCATCCGTTCTGGGCGTGTGGGGAGAGGGTGTCGAACTATTACCATCACTCATCACCCCACAGAGGGCCGTACAGAGGTTAACATGCCTTGCTAATTTCACTTACAGAGAGCAAATTCTCTTTATCTCTTGTATTACCAGTTGTTGTGTTACCATACATTTCATATGAGTATGCTACTCTTGGTTTATCAAATCTCACTTCAACGTTTCTATCTGTCACAGACTGCTAAAGAGTTGGGGCCTGAACACATCCTTTCCTCCATCAAATTTAGCAAGTGAGTCCAATCTTTTAAGTTTGCTTGCTTATGTATCTTGGAGCATTTTTTTAAATCACACAGGGGTTGAAATTCACATATTTCAAGAAGGAAGAAAATTGTGTCAATTAGTTAATAATAGTTCCCATCTATATCGTCACTGTGAAACATTGTACGGCTTTGATGTTAGCTTCCATGCTCTTTTATCATGGAGTGGTGAAATATGTTAACCTCTCTGTTGCCTGCCCAGGTGTGAGCTGCAGCCTCATGTGAGCCGCATCCCTATCCGGAGGGCGGGGTCATCTGAAATCCCTCTCACACGTGAAAGTAAAACATTCCCCATGAGCAGTAACCCAGCCTCATCTAAAGATGAGCAGTCTGCCACCATGAAAGTCTGGAAGCTGCTCAGACCCGGCCTCCACCGACACCTGTCGCTTGCAGGCATGTACACACACACACACACACACACACACACATTTATCTGTGGTATTAGCACTTTGTCCTTGAGAGTTACCATCATTTAAGAAAGAGGTAGTGACATACAGGGTTTTGCAAATTTGTTACATTATAGCTTAAAATGACAAACTCACGGAGAATAATCAACAGACTGTGCTGTTCCTCTCAGCTCTGTGGAGTGTTTTAGCTTCTTTTAGCTCATTGTTTAGGATTTATAGATTACAGCGTTACTGTTTTTCAGTCTCACTGCTTTCAAAAGCTCTGGTAAACCCTACTACTACACTACTGGCCCAGCACCAAACAGCGGACAGACAAAGTTAGCAACTCACTGGTGAACATAGTGAAGCATTTAGCCAAATAAGAGCCAGATATTTCCCTCAGGTGCTGTTGAAGACCAAACCAGAGCTTGAAAATCAGGTAGTGCAGGATTGAAAGAAAACTGTTAATTTCCATGATAAACATCAGTCAACTTATGGCTGAGTTTACATATGCGTGTGACTACAATGCCCCAAAGTACATAGTCCAGTATTTTCCACATTTATACATCCTCCGAAATGTAGTAACTCCTGATGATTTCCATGCAAATATCACATTATACAAAACCTTTTTCTTTTTTAAAAAAAAGAATGTCTGCATAAAATAGCTTTTTGAGTTCCTCTTCTGTGTGTAAATGGCTCATATCCATAATGTTTTATTCCAGGGAAAGAGGGTGCCATGCAGCTGACCTCTAAAGCACTGAAGAAGAGCACAGACAGGAGTTTCCACTACAAAGGAAACACTATCATAGAAACTGCTCCAGAGACAGATGAACAGCAACAGGTGAAACCACATTAATTAGTGTTAATGTTCACAGGGACAAATGATCAGCATGAATAAATCAATTGACTTGATCGGCCTGTAACATTTTGTCTTTGAAGGTTGAGGAAACTCCAGTGATGCCGCTCCCCGAGTCTGTGAACATGTGTGAGACAGTGACCCTGTGTGGAGAAGCCTAGGAACTGCACAGAAGAGTCCTTCTGCATATGTATGGTTTTAAGCAATGTGAGCCTAAATGACCATATTCGGATCAAAACCGTTTAAAATAAGAAAATGAAGGGAGGGGAGGTGACATTGTCATCACAGAAGGATTATTTTGGGCATTTTAATGTGAACCTTTTTTCTTTTTTTTAACAATCCTTATTTATTCAGCGTCCTGAGCATGCATGATGTTACAGCCATGCAGCGCAACACAGACAGACTTTAGGAGCTTTACTCTTGTAGCTGGGGGTTAAGTGCCTTGCCTAATGACACTATAACAGTGTGCTGCGGTAGGGAGGAGGCACAGACTTTATCCATTCAAGCTATCCAGCTGATCAAGAATCCAGAAACTTGAAATATACTTTTAACATTTCAGCTACCATTGATGTACCTCACATTTGTCTTCGTAACACGAGTCTTTTCCTTCTGCTACCCCCTCCCTTAAAAATTAAGTTAAACACACTCTGACCAATACTGTTATGCACTGATAAATATTTCCACAGTCAACCATTTGTTCTGGTCTAGCAAAGGATTGACCTTTATTCAAACTGACGAGCACGGCAGCACCTTTAAAACCTCCTTATTCCCGTTATGGGTTTAGATGTGTGAGTGAAGCGTGTATTTAATGTAATTATTCCAGAGATTGTGTGTTTTGCATATAATTCCTATAAAAAGTATTCACCCACGTTGGACTTTTTCATGGTTTGTTTTACAACACTGGATTCACACTGGATGAAGATGTAACAATCACTGATTGCACAAGTACTTAAGCCCTTTATTGTAAAACACCTAAATTATCACTAGTGCCAGTGGTTGTTTTTAGAAATTTCTTATTGAATTAAGATCACTCATGTGTGGCAAGTGATTTTGGGATAAAAACATCTGTATCTGGAAGGTCCAACCACAAGTTAAGAGCATATCAAATCATTCCACAAGGTTGTTGAACAGTACTTATGAGGGGAATCTAACAAAATCCTTCCGAGGAAAAGTGTAATCATATTCCCAGTGATTCTGTGTAATAAAACATGATAGTCCAAGGTTGGGTATGTATTTTCTTTTTATAGGCAATACATGTTTATTAAATATATTGGCACATTCCTTTTTACCCTTAATTTCCAGGTATTTTATTACCATATATATTCATATATTTTATGAGAGACAAACTGTTAAAGGAGTCTTGTCTTTTTAAATGTAATAACCATATCTTAACCCAGTGACAAACAAGACTGGTTTCTATTGAAATGATAATACTGTGACTGAGATAATACTCTGTTGTAACTTGAAAGAAACTTAAAATATAAATAAATGGACTTGAACCATGTATTTTGAATTCTGCACAATAACTCGATGGGAATGTATTTACTGTGTGTGTAGAATAAATTAAAGGAAATTATTGAAACAATGCAAATCGAATTCACATATTTTATTAGAAAAAACACTACTGTGCAATCTTAACAAAGCAACGAGAAGAGCAAGAGGGGGAGGAATGTTGTTTCCAGGGTGGTGGCATGGATTCCCATCTCACCTGTGGAGAGAAAAATACTATTTAAGAGGGTCCACATGTATTAAACCTTAGAGAGACCTCATTGTAGCTTAAAGTACAGTAATACCTATTAAAGTAGGGTCTGTGAAGTCATTAAATATTGAAGTATGTGGATATGCATTGTCCAAATGTCAACCCATCAGCCTTTTACTGAACTAGAGCGACACCTGTTTCAGAAGCTGTATTATGAAAATTATTCACCTGCTCATTGCACTCACTAACACAGCAGACCTTTAACCATTAAGAGAACTTGAATTGTTCAACAATGGCAATGACAAGAAGACATCAGAATAGTGAACTATCTCAGGTAACCTTCACTGCCTGTGAATGTGGAAGCTCCTGTATTTAATTGTCCAGCAAACAGAGGTTGCACTCACCTCTCCAGTCATCCTGGGGGTTTACTGGGAGACTCTACTCCTGCTTTTTGGGGTTATTGACAGCGACGTAGTGATATAACACAACGAGCAGGAACAATGACACGCCAAGCATGTTGGCAAATATTGCCAGCTGCACGTCTGTCACCATTCTGAAAAAGAGAAAAGGACACATTAGTGCAAGTGGAAGAGAGCTGTTCGTTATAAGAAAAATAATGTTTTGGTCAGGGGGGCAAAGGCAGTTAAGGATTGTACTGGTGTTGTTGTATGCTGAAGTCATTTTACTATATGAACAGGTTTACTTTGCATCATTTTCGTCTCTTTGTTTAAGTGCAACACAGCTTTTAAAATATGTAAATGCATTGTATGCCCTTTCGGCCGCTTTTATCCATTCACTTCATTACGGTCAGGTTAAGCCATTCATGAGCATTATGTGTACAATGTGTCGACGTTAATATGCACATATAACAAACGTAACCTCACAATAATTGTATGCATAATGTTCACGGTAATAGAGAACCTACTTCAAGCATATTTAAAGCTTCTGCAAGTCATTTATTATTTCACTATATTGAAAATAGGCAACTGATGGCTGCTGGGAAGGTAAGAAATCGCATTCAAAATAAATAAGATGCCCTCTGTAAAATGGTTAGCAGTGTAGTGGTATTTGGCTAAAACACGTAAAACCAGTGATAGCATCATATATTTGTAAGCATAATTTTTTCTTAAATCGGTATACGAGATGCAGAGACAAATGTGATTTTCTGTGCATATAACATCGCGATGGTAGCTGCGTTTTATATATTATATATAATTGTAAATTAATAATGAAATCATCACGGCTACTGAGACAGTAATGACATGACGGCAAAGTAATTTGTCAAATGCTGGTAAATTTTGAGACGAACAATCAATAACGTTAAGTGTAACGCTCAGCTAGCTAGCTAACTAGTCCAGTCAACACTCGCTAAATTAACCAATACAGGAAACGTTACGTATAAAATTTCAACAAAATTACAAAATCCAACCTATTGCAATGTAGTTTAGCTGATGTTATTACTTACTTTGTGTCTTAAATTAGGTTTTTAATCTCGGCTCCAGCGATATTTCAGCTGCTCAGCAGCAAACAAGCAGTCAATCTCTCTTCCGGCTCGCAGGAAGGCCACGTCACTTTTTCTTCTTCTTCTTTAGTGTTTTTGGTGGTTGGCAAACCAGCTTAGAGATGCAATACCGCCACCAACTGGATAGTAGCGTGGAACAAGAAATTATGTAGGAAACGAAAAAAAAAAACCCTCCTGATTCTTTAAGATTCAGATCAATTTCCTTTAAGAACTTAATAATGTCACAGTATATCTTGCCTGCTGTTTTCATATCATTTCTCTTGATATTGTATTTTCTACAGTGAAGTAGTACATGTTGGACTGTTTTGGTTGGCTACAGTTTGTGCATTTTCCTGTTGAGCTCTTGCCTATTTTATATAATGTATGGTTCAGACCATTATGACCTATTCTCAGACAAGTGATGACGTTTTCTTCCCTTTGTTTCCAGCCCATCATCCAACACCAATATGTCTTTGTATATTATAAAGATATTTTCCAGTTTTATTATCATCCCAATATTCCTGCCATACTGATTGAAGGCCAAGTCACGTTTGAGAGTACTGTAGAAATAATTTTAATAGAAAACGTTCTGGAAAAAAATGATTATTTTGATTCTCAAACCAACTATTGAATTAAGATGGAAGAAAATTATGTAATATTATACTATGTATTATATATCTATATATTTATATGTATATGTCAATTTATTAATTTCACTGGGAAAATGTCATCCAACTTATATCCAACTTATAAACAATAAGATATGTGCACATAAGCCTACAATTAGTATGCTCCAAGATTTTTTATTTTATATTGCCTACCTTTTCTGTTAAAGAACCCCTCCAAACATGTTTTAAGATGTATATAAAACACTCTACTTTGAATAATTAGGTGCATCTAATATGTTTTTTTTCCACAAAAAGTTCAATTATCTTGTTAAAATCCTTAAAATTACATCTTCTTCATTAAAAAGCCAGAATATATATGCAAATATTGTTCCTTGTTGACTGAAAGTGAAGTCATGTCCTTTATGTTATCTTTATTTAACTATAATTCCTACTTTTTTCTGTTAGAGAACAGATGTTAAAGAGCAGACCTTGATGTTCAATAAACAAAAATAAAACCTAGACACGACACCTTTTATAACTATTATCCTTATTCACTCTCTCAAGTGGCACCGTGGCTAATTAAAATCGTGCAATTTTGAGTTGCTCCACATAGATTCATGATAATTTGTGATTCTTTTATCACTTTAATCATAAAAGTGGATGCAAGGAGATTTAAAGGGTGTAAAGGGTTGACAGACAGCTATAGAATGAAGAGGTCTGATGAAGTAGCTGATGAAAGGTGTGAAACTAAATCTGTTATGCTTCACTTTGATTTGGAGTACTTGCCTGACAGGGTGTTCTTGGATTCTGTGTAAGGCAGTCTGTTGCCAAACCTTTGCAGTGTCTGGTCATAGTTTGTCTGTATGTAGGAGTGATTTTACTACATGTGGGGAGAATAATTATGAAGGAGACTGTGAGAATGAACCGGAATATCTTCTTTGCAAAAGGAGTCATGCAGCATGGGAGGCTAAATGTCCAAAGAGAGTAAAGGAAGCTGAAATAATCAGGGTTCGATCTAAGAAGAGACTTAAGAATGAGGAAGTAGGCAAGAAATGTTATGATCTGTGAGAAGAATCTAAGGAGGACAAATCAGTCACAAAGCATGCTGAACGTTGCTTTTGTAAGGATCAGGTGAAGTTTTGAACATTTTTGGTAGTTTGGTAGATGCAGCAAAGAGATTACCAGGTGTTGTGGGCATTTCTGAAGAAGCTTTCAGTTTCTCTCAAACACCTGAAAAATAGAGGATTTATAGCAGAGTGGGAAATGGTGTGAAGAGGTTATTATTATAATTATTTTAATTGTACTGTAGACATTAATCCTCACATACATCCTGATCATCACCATTATGTCCCAGTAATACTGTGTGTCAATCGCCTACACAATGTTGTAAACTACAAACTCAATGACAATGTCGCATAATACATTCTGCAAAATTTCACGTATTGTGACAATCTAAGGAGGACAAATCAGTGCATGCTGAACTTTGCTTTTGTAAGGATCAGATTATGTTTTTGGCCTTTTTGGCAAATAACTGAACTGCTAGAGCAGAAAGGAAATCTGAAAAAATTGCCATAATTGAAGACGCAGCAAGAAAAATGATCCCAAACACCTGAAAAATGGATAATTTATAGCAGAGTGGGAAATGGTGGGAATGAGTTGTTTTATTTAGTCAGTGGAGTATTTAGTTTAGATCCAGTAGATGGCGATAATGCGACACTTTGGATGCCAACCGTCTTTAAAAACCAACGAAGAAGAAGAGCGGTTAACCATCCGGGCCACAGGCGGCGGTGGTGATCCTCTGCCTGGGTGTTTGCCCTCAGTAGGAGTGGTCCAAATGTTTCGACATCACCTCACCCGGCGTGAACGACAGCGGCTCTGAGCTACATGGTATTTCGACTCGGCAGCTAACGTTGGGGGAATTTTTGCATTTCCAAAGGAGGAGATATTAGTTTTTTTTAAATCGCGGAGCCAGACTGTGCCAACATGGCTCTTTACGAATATGTCACTCAGGACCAGCTCGCGGGCTTCGACAAATACAAGGTAATAGATTGTAATAGCCTGCTAGCCGCTAGCTGCTGAGCTGACAGTGTGTTTAACAGCTAGCTGTCACGACCCGCAGGGTGCTTCACTGGCAAAAAAAACGAGTTTGTTAAGCTAGCCAAGGTTAGCTATTTATCATACCGGATGCCAGGCAAATTTAGCCACGTCAAATGTATTTTAAAAACGACAACAGTTGACCAAAGTGCTATGAAATCAAACTAGCAAAAAGCTAGAAAACAAGATCAGTTTAACAGACAAAAAGACAAAGAAATTATCTTATACTGAGTTAAAAAGCCAAGGACTAAAGGTGTGAAATTTAAGGTATAACGTTGAATTATTTGGTAGGAAATTAAATAAAGTTGTCCTCACTTAAAAGTGTTTTGATAGAGTTCAAGTTTGGGGTCAGCAAAAAAAGTCTCTAACCACTAGACTGACCTTTTAACCCCTAAAATATTATAAACAAAAGGTGTGGTGAGTAAAACAAAACAAAAGATGTATAAGTAGTTCAAGTATGTTTCTTTAGTGTCAGTGTAAATGTTTATAGGCTATAATGTTGGTGAATAGTATTGTATTATCGTCAAGGTGTACGTCGGTGTTACACTGTATCTGATGACCCATCAGATTTTGTAGCCTGCAGTGTTGGAGGAAGTACTCAGATACTTACCTTAAAGGTGCAGTGTGTCAGATTTAGTGGCATCTTGTGGGAACAAACTTGGCAGAAATTTAATATAATATTCATAAGTATGTTTTCATCAGTGTATAATCCCATGGAAATAAGATTTGTTGTGTTTTTGTTACCTTAAAATGAGCCCTTTATATCCACATAGGGAGCGGGTCCTCATCCACGGAGGCCGCCATGTTTCTACAGTAGCCAAGAACAGAACCAAACACTGGCTCTTGCTATCTGCAACCTCACTTCTAGAAAGCCTAATGGACCTTTAAGTAATAATATCAGTATCACAATTTAAAAATGCTTAATTACAAGTTAAAGTTTTGCATTTTAAATCCTATTTAAAGTACTAATTTTAGCACTTTCAGTAAATTTAGCTGCTAATACTTGTATACTTTTACTTAAGTAGGATTTTAAATGCAGGATATTACTTTTAAGGAAGTGTTTTTACATGGTGGTATTGATCTGAGTACTTCCTCTAACACTGCAGGTCACAGAATCTGATGGGTTACCAAATACGTTGTAACACTGGAGGCGTCATTGTTTATTACGTCTTGCTTCGTGTTGCCGCAAATGTGCCAACAGTTAACTTACAACTCTCTCCCCTCGGTAGTGTTTTGCTATGAAACAGGGCTTTAATTAGTACTTTCACATGTTTCGGAGATCTCCTGTCTATCTCTTTGTTGTATAGAAGGACAGTTTTTCAATGTTTACTGTAATTGCAACCATAAACCCAAGCAGGTGCTGTAGTGGATAAGTGGGGAAGGACCACTCAACTGGAACAACTACACTGAAGGGAAACACAGGCAGTAAACAGAGGCTGACATGTGAAATCACTTTAATAAGCAAGTCCAGTGACTATGAAATTGTGTTGTTTTTAAAAGAACCACTCCTTTCTGCCTGTCACACAAACCTTTTAGTGCTCAGTTAGTGCCCTTGAAGAATAACAGGAGTGGATCTCACAGGACTATTTGGTTCAATAAGGGGACATAATTCGACTTGGGTACCAACATTTACAGACAAGCAACCCAAGTGATCACTTAGATGTGTGTTCTGATATCAGACTTACTTCCATGTTTACTTCATTTTAAAATAAGAGCTACAGTAAGTATCTGATAAGCCATTTTGAAGCTCTCAAAAAAAATCGTCTTTGCATTTTTTGATATAATTCTTCAACAATTACATTTCTGTCAGTGTTTTGTTTTCTCCCAGTCATATTCCTTCTCCTTTAATGACTCAAGCATAGGTCACTGAGGCTCTCTGTCTCCCTCTAATACCCTTTCCTTTGATTACTGTGTGAAACTGTTCCCCGGAGCTGTTGATCATGAGAGGCTTTTTTTTTTCCCCAATAATTGCTTTTTAAGTGGCTACTTCCATGTGTTAGCTACGGTGCCTCGAGCATCAGTGGCTGGAGGAGAGGAGAGGAGACGAAGACAAATGACAGTGACTCAAAAGAACTGTGGCTCTTTGACGCACCGGGTGTATTCTTAAAAGGCTGCACAGACATAAGCATGCAAGTTAGGGGAGAAGCACTAGAGAGATTGTTACACTGATGGTCTCGCTCGGTTTTTTCACACCGCCATCCATCTTCCTTCTTTTCACATCCTTTTGCACACTTGATGCAGACAGCAGAGCCCTCTGCCTTGGTGTGAAAGTAGCTTGTGTCTTTCACTTCTACTGTCATGTTTCTGCAAGATGAGGTTGTGAATTATGGTTACCGAGTCTGTTTGTGCATATGAGGTGATGATTAATCTTATTAGCGCAGACTTTATAAATGAAGACTTTCAGTGTTGTCAATATGTCATTCATCTGTGACTGTTCATTTTTGAAATCTTAATCATTTGCACATATGATGAGTCTTGTATAGTAGCAGAGAATTACATCATTGGCTGGCTGGCTGAAGCATGTTTTGAATGGTTAATTTGAACTCTACAGAATTTACTGCTATTATGAGAGCAACACCTTTTTAAAATCATTAATGCAGCATCATGTGTGCACCTGAAAATGTAGTGCCACCTTCTTTGGTGTAAAAGGGATTCTTCCTCCTGGTGAAATAGAGTGAAAATTAACTTTAAATCAAAATCTTTTAGATAAAAATTGTCCTCCCAAAAAAAAGATTGACATTAGAGAGACATGCTTTACAAAACACACAAACTGCAGCTCTGCACACTTCTTCAATCTCATGAACACCAGACGTACATTAGATACATTACACAGTAGCACGCACACATGTCCGTCATGTCTGGATAAAGTTACACAAAGTGGAATCAGGTTTGTTTTGATCTGCTTGATGACAGGCTACTAATATTATCCAGTAAACAAGTTATGGTGCTTGTGGGGCCATATGGTCTTTGTTAACAAGCCTTGGTTTACTTGAAAATGAGATGAAATTAATTAAGTGCAACAGCAGTAGTTGAACTATATGTGTATGTTAATTACACTCTGCCTGATGAAATGATGTCTCTCTTTCCAGTACAGCGCAGTGGACTCGAATCCCTTGTCTGTCTACGTCATGCACCCTTTCTGGAACTTTGTGGTGAAGGTGAGAAAGACCTGTTCAAGCTGTGTGTTTGTGTGTGTGTGTGTGTGTGTGTGTGTGTGTGTGTGTGTTTGTGTGTGTGTGTGTGTGTGTGTGCACGCGCATGTATCATTAATGAGGTTTCCAATGGTCTGCTGTGATACAGTAACCAGACAGCCTCACTCACTGTGTCACCGTGTCATTACACATCAGACTTTGATTGTGATGGTCTGTTCTGGACTTTGGTGATATACCGTGTAGTTTCTAATGATGTCATGTCACTGATAAAAAGCACGGACTGTTTCATCTCTTAGATAAATGGGAGCATTGCCATCGTAAACAGCATGTAAAGGCCCTGACACATTTATTTACTCATCCGTGTCAAGCCTGTATTGTTGTTTGTTCATCATCAGCAGTCTGCCATTCATTTTAAGAAATTCATATTTGTACCCCTAAAATCCTCTCTGGCCAGCAGTAATCTAACTTATCTAACCACAAAGTGTGACTACAATATATTGATTTAGGCATTATTATAATGAGAACACTATTTTAGAGCTAATTGACTGTTATTCACTGACTCTTTGTCTCCGTCTTTGTCTCCTTCAACAGTTTCTACCGACATGGTTGGCTCCAAATCTCATCACATTCACAGGCTTTATGTTCCTTGTGCTAAACTTTCTTATGTTGGCCTTTTACGACTTTGACTTCAATGCCTCAGGTATGTCCAATGCTGTAACTGTTTCTCCTTTGTGTGGTGCAAGAAAGAATGTCATTCAGTGTCTTTTGTCCCCAAACCTACTTTAAGTTATTGGTAGGGCTTAACGATTATGAAAAAAAATCACTAACTACAATTATTTTGACTTCATTATTCTCATTTTCATTGAAAAACATATTAAAATGATTATGATGTGATTTTTTTTTTTTTGCTGGAATCTGTACCAAACAAAGATGAAGTCTGTAGAATATGATGTGTAGGCCAGGACAATATTTAATTTTAAATGGTATGTGACACATATTTTATATATTTAAGTATTGTGCCTTAGGCTATATTATGATTTTGATTCAGCCCTCGCTAGCTTGAATTTAACCCATCTGTCTAAAAGATGGAGAATGAACCAGAGGTGTGTATGTTTTTGAGTTTATGAAGGACAAAGTCCATGACTTACTGAAACATGAATGCCTACGGTGGGTCAGGGTAATCACTAACCCATTACATCCTACAAACACACACTGAACTACTCTCCTGTTAACATGTATATCAATATTTGTAGAATACAAGCAAAGGCTGTCGCAAAACTCTTTCACTACAAAGACTACGTCAGACTCTCCTCACAAAAATATTTGCTGTTAGAAGTTATGTGAGTTCATTTGTGTATTGCCTTTGTTTTATATGAGATTATTCCTCTTATTTTCTCAAATTTTTGAGTAGATTTGGGTGAAGTAGGAATAGTGGAACTTCAGTACAGTAATCTACAGGCTGTACATCTGTGTGGTCGGCTGTATTTTTCACATTATTTATGTTACAGCTGCAGGACATGAACACGTGCCTAGTTGGGTCTGGGTTGCTGCAGGGATTTTCAACTTCTTGGCCTATACGCTCGGTGAGTTCTAACCCCGGCGACCTCTGTGTGCTGTTTTCTTTTTTTCTCTCTCTCGCTCTCTGAGTTTTTAAGAGGCGCAGGGGAGATTCTTCCTTAAGGAATGAGAACATGAGCTGGAGAGTAAAACTATCAGATCAGCTGTCAGCTGTACGAGTCAAAGTCACATCCTTCTGCAAAAATATACTGTACCTGATATCCTGGAGGTTTGGATATATTAGATTATGTGTAGTTTTATTTTTCCTGTTGTTTGTTTAAAAAAAAATGATTGCAGTGTTAATGGGGGAGGTAAAAATAGATACCAACAGGATGCCTCATTATCTAACAGCAGTGTTATTTAAAAATACTGGTGCGCAGGAAGCTTTTGTCATCAAGATACTGACGCAAATTTAAGGATGGCAGTTTCCATGTGGGGAAAAAAAAAATCCTGATATGTAGAAAACATGATTACACAGCTGTTAAGCTCAGACTGAAGAGTAAGATTGAGAAGACACAAGACAAACAGTTTGTGATTTCAGTTGTGAGAACATACAGTCGTGAATATTCAGTGTTTCAGTAAGTTTTGATATAGTTACCATAACAACTTAAGTTTGTATCAGCATAGATATACATGATATATACATTCCTACCTACTCATTTATTATTCTTGCCAGGTGATTGATTCACAGATCACATAAATGAGTCTCTAGAGTATCAACATTTCTATATTAACAATGAATCAAATGATTATATGTAATGTGAAACATTATACGATGATAACATGTCAGATGTTGTGTTTTCAGCTGGTTCTGCTGCCCCCAAGTGGCCATAAAACCAATGCAGCATTAATTATATGAATAGTGGAGATTGTTGTGCTTTAGGTCAGGAATTTAAGGGTATATTTGTCTTCATGGTCAGATGTTTGTCGTTTGGCATGATATTAGGGGGCTTTAAAGGACATTTCATCTGTGAAAAATTGATGTGACCATGCCGCTCTCTCCTTACCCAGCCGTCCAGCCCTCCTCTCTTCAAGCGGGATTAGTCAGTTTAACAGAGCGATATTGACACAAGAAGGTGTAACAGTATGAATAATGAATGTTTGGAAATCTGTTCAAAGTTCAACACCAAGAGCCCCTGTTGGTGCACCTTAAGTTTTTGCACTTTGTAGCATTTCTTTCACAAATATGAAGTAAACCCTCAACACTCACAGGAATTAAAGAATGTCATCTTGTCATTTTCATCTTTAAACTTGATCTCTGTTACTCTCTTCTTCAACAGTGTTTTGATCTGGATTATCTTTCAATAACTGTGAGACTCACTGACCATTTTTATATACTAATATTGGTGTCAAAGAAACAAAGCGTACTTTTCTCTTTTAACCCAATGCCATATGGATGCTCCCAGATATACTCTGGTCTGTTAGTCAGAGGATGTAACAGCAGTCAAACAAATCCAGATCCACTTTATAGTCAAATTCCATTTCTGTTTGTGGTCAGACATGTACTCTCTGAACCACACTAAAGTCAATTAAATATATTGCTGACCATTTTGTGAACCATCAAAATAAAACAACTTTCCATATCGTGATTACTTATGAGGACGTGCTTACTGAATACTTCCATGTTTGGGGGAAATGAATGTAGCTCAGATCAGTTGCTGTGTAAAGCTAAGTCAGTGGTGGGATGTAGGAATGTGACTTTTTTTCAAAGATTTGTACAGTTATGTGAGTGTGAGGAGCAGAAATGAGTGACAATATGAGAAATCTGAAAAAACAAACTCTTTTACATCATGTATGTTTATCTATTCTTGTATAAATGTTCACATAAACATGTACTATGTGTGATTTGTGTCTTTCTTTGTTTTGTGTAGATGGTGTTGATGGTAAACAGGCGCGGCGCACCAACTCCTCCACGCCGCTAGGTGAGCTGTTTGATCACGGGCTGGACAGCTGGGCCTGTATCTTCTTTGTGGCCACTGTCTACTCCATATTTGGGCGCGGCGAGAGCGGCGTGGGTGTGGCCACGCTATATTACATCCTCTGGGTGGTGCTTTTCTCCTTCATCCTGTCCCACTGGGAGAAATATAACACTGGCATCTTGTTTCTGCCTTGGGGATACGACGTCAGTCAAGTGGTGAGGACACACACACACACATTAAAATATGAAATAAGATGAAATACAAAGCGAGCTAGTTCTAACGACTCGCTGTCTTGCGTCCCATCTCCTTCCAGACTATCTCCCTTGTTTACTTGGTCACTGCTGTGGTCGGCGTGGAAACGTGGTACCAGCCAGTCCTGTTGCACTTCCTCTACAGAGACCTTTTCACCTTCATGATCATCGGTGAGCTGTGATTGGTCACTCTGAATACATTCGTTCACTTGCTGAAGCAGCTACAATAACTCGTGTCTGTTGATTTCCAGCCTGTTCCTTCACTGTGACCTTACCCATGAGCCTCTACAACGTCCTGAAGTAAGTCACGTTTTAATATGCGTGTTCATAAAACTGCAGCAGTGTTGTTTCACCCCGGTGTTCTGAACTCGTCACCCTCTGTACTTTTGCAGGGCTCACCGCAGTAACACTCTGAAACACAGCAGCTTGTACGAAGCCTTCCTGCCTTTCCTTTCACCCGTCCTCCTCTTTGTCCTGTCCACCATTTGGGTGGTTTACTCTCCATCTAACATCCTCGAGCTACAGCCCAGGATCTTCTACCTCATGGTGGGGACAGCGTTCGCTAACGTCACGGTGAGTCTGCTGATGTCTCACTCAAAACAAATGCACCATCTATCTTTTTTTTTTTTTTTCACACAAAGCATATATTTCTGTGTTCAGGTGTTAATGTGTGTTTATTCATATGTGTGTGTCTGTATTTATCTTCCAGTGTAAGCTGATCGTGTGCCAGATGAGTAACACACGTTGCCAGCCGCTGAGCTGGCTGTTGTTGCCCATGACACTGGTGGTGTTGTTAGCTGTGACTCAGTTCTTCGCCAACGAAACACTATTGCTGTATCTGTGGACAGCCGCTGTCATACTAGCGCACATACACTACGGCGTATCAGTGGTAAGAACACACACACACACACACAGAGCAAACACAGAGTACCTCTCTTGAATAAAAGAAATAAAAACGTATTAATAACACAAACAAAATACTGGCAATTGCAGGGTTGTTGCCCATAATTTTTAGCATCTTTATATTGTAAAGCAAAAACACTTCTTTACTTTCTGGAGGAGAACATCAATGCCATTTTAATGTCTGTACAGTAAATATGAAGCTAGCAGCTGGTTATCTTAGATTAGCATAAAGACAGGAAACAGGGACAAACGGTTTGTCAGGCTCTGTCCAAGGGTACAAAAATATCTGCCTACCAGCACATCTAAAGCTCACTAAATAACACACACACACACACACACACATATAGATAGATAGATAGATAGATAGATAGATAGATAGATAGATAGATAGATAGATAGATAGATAGATAGATATAACTAATGTTTGTTTAATTCAGTACAAAAACTTAAGTGTACAAACTTTCTGTTTTACAGGGGGTTATCTGGCAGACTATTTCTTGGCACTAGTAACTGTCTCTGTTGGTTGCCTGGCAACTGGTCCCGGACAAGTAATAGTCTGGCTTATAACTACTGGAAAATGGCAAATGAACTTTTTTACCCTTAAGTTTGTGTTTGGATTAAATGAACAAGATATAACATGCTAATTTGTAAGCTGTAGAGGTGGTTGGTGGAGGATTTTGTATCTTTGGGCAGAGCCAGGCTCGCTGTTTCTCTCTGTTTCTGGCTTTTGTGCTAAGTTACATTGTGCAAAGCCTTAGATAAATTGATGAAAAGATTGATACCATTGTCTTCTGTCTACTAAATATATCTATCATCTTCTCCACCCAAACGAAAATGTGCCTATTTCCCAAAGTGTATTCATTTAAACAAAACATTTACAAGACTAAAACTGAACCTGGCTTAATCTAAAACTGCAGAGATTTTTGTATTTCCTTTAAGTATTTTTAGCTGTTTTTCTCAATACAATAACTATTCTAATACACCTGAGCTCCAAAATGAAAGACGTAGTCGTTGTTGGCCACGTGTTGTTATATGTAAATTACACACTTTTTAAAGGAAATACATAGATGAATGAAAATATGATACAAAGTAATGTTTTGTTTTGTTTTTCATCACTAGGTACAACAGCTCAGCAACCACTTCAACATCTTCGCCTTCTCCCTGAAGAAGCCCAACAGTGACTGACAGGAGGAGGAACGAATCGGCTTGAAAGGAGCGGAGGTTTAGGCTCCTCCCCTCCTCGGCTTACCGACACTTCACTCTCATCACCACGGAAACCGCATCCCCTCCCCTCCATCCACGAGGAGGCTGCAAGTGGAACGGACTGTGGCCCTCTTTTCCGCTGTCCCCAACACAGACACACAACACACACTCGCACACACATTCCCAACCAACCAAACCAACCAACCAACCAACTCTGGTCTCGGCGATGGGGTGTGCCCAGGGGCTCTGGCTTCCGTCATTGGTGATTGGCTAACTTGGTTGAGCCAATGAGGTGCAATTGTTTCCTACGGAAATGTGCTTCAGTCGCGAGGACAGGAGCCCAGACAAGCCATGCAAACATACACAAAACATACACACACAAAATACTTACAGTACATTAGTCTGCTTTAATGCAGATACTTTCTATCTCGTGGCAGGCATTTCAAACACAGCCACACACACACACACACATGCACAGATACACTCAGTTGCACTCACATAGTATTATGAATGTATGATATGCCTTGGGGAAATGCCATGTAAGTTTTATTATATTAACAAGAATGCCTCAAGTAGTGTTGTTTCAAGCTTGGCTGAACCTCTCAGTTCTGGCCACATGTGGCTCACACATCCACATCTGTGTCCAGAGTTTAAAGGTTCAGTCACCTTTTTTTATCATCAGATGATTTTCAGTTGGAAGTCACGGTGATAAATGTTAATAGCTATATATATACTGTACGTGTTAAGGGGTTTGGGGCATTTTTATTTTCAAATTGAAATGAATCTTTAAAACAAAACAAAAAAAGATAACTCCTGTAAAACATTGTATAAAAATCCCTCTAATTAATTTCACATTCTGTTCTGTGGTGACGATTGTCATGAGAAGACAGAGTTGGATTCTGACTAACCAGGGCAAGAATTGACCAGGGTAACCTCTGACCTTTTGAACTCTACTAACCTTTCACTTTGACCTCTGTCTGAGCACTGGCCTCCCGGCTCTCCCTACCTTCTGAGGTGTCGTGTCTTCACGCTGATTCGTTCATTTTTTTTTAAGGTTTTTTTTTAATATATATACACACATATATATATATTTAGGTTTTTTTTTTTCTGTTGCCAAGGCAAAGGTGTGTGGTTCAGTTGCGCAGCGCTTGAATGAAGAGTGCGTCCAAAAGCCGTACACGGAGCGGACTCACTCTGAGGGAACAAGCCGTCGCACAGGACACCGCAAACACCACACCGCCGCCTGGCTCCGCACACTCTCCTGCTCACACACAGATATTATTATCACACCTTTTATACTGTCTGTTATTTTAACTTGTGTCTTGTTGCTTTTTTTTTTCAGTCTGTTAAACACTGTTCCTCTGTGTGATTGAAGCTATGTTTCCATGGTGAAGGTGGATATACAGCAGCGGCTACTTGGTCTCTCATCAAGCTTATATTCACTAAAGGGCCAAGTAAGAGAAGACTGGGTTTATTTACCATCCGTATTGCTTTTCATTACATTTTTTTTTTTTTCATGTTACAATGCTGACACTTTGTTTGTGTGGTTGTAATTTGGAGAATGTATGTCCTTGTGTGTGTGACCATTTCAAGTCCTTTTTGTCCTTGCTGTTGGAAAGTGATTGGTCTTGTCTATCTGCAAGGACTCTCCCCTGTTTCAGCATCTTTTGACACAGGATGTAGGAAAACATTAAGAGTCTCAGCAACACTTAAGAGTCTCACTTTGCTCTCAGAATTACATCTGAACGTCAATCTAGAGCAAAGACTTAAGAGATGAGGTGTTCCATGAGTCTGTCGTCCTCTTCATCAATATTTTAAACCTCATTTCTCAACAAACAAACAAGACAAAAAAAAATTCTACAGAGTGTGGTAGGACTCTGGTTTACATGTCATCTCTCACTTTTACCCGTGGGGAAAAAAAAAAAAAAATCAGGTGGACCCAGTCAGCCGTTAAACCACAGGTTGAATGTCTGGATCGAAGTGTTTTATGAAAGAAACGTGTTCAAAGTAACTAGAATCCTGACTGATGGAAAAGCCTTGTACTACGTTAAAATTAGGAGTTAATGCCTTTCAGTTATCTGTGTGAATGTGAAGTCACTAATCATCTCATTTAGGTTGTCCCAGGTAAAAGTGAGATTGTACTTGGTGATTAAAAGGTACGTAGGAAACATTTTAGATACACAGAGGACGTGAAATGTAAAACAAATCTACTTGGATCGTCGGCTTCAGTTTTGCTTATGCATTTTTACCAATGCTCCGCAGTTGTCCAAACGTTTTGTACATAAACTGTTATTGAGCAACTTGAATATTTAAACCGCAGGCGCAGCCTTGTACTGTAGTGTGCCTGCAGTACAGTGTAGGACTGGGAGATCCAACTCTACTGCCATTATACTCCGCAAACTAGCCCAGCTTTGGTATCCAGTATGTCTGTGCTGCAAATGGGAGAAAGCTTGTATGCTGTTATAAGCACACTATCATAGTTAAATTGGAAGCCCCACATCTGTGACTTTGGAGACTGTAGATTGTAGTAAAGTGACAAGAACTGTGACTGAGATTTCACCATCAAAACGGTGAACTGTATATGCACTGTCTGGGTATGTTAAGATCCATGTGTACATGTCTGTTAATGTATGAGTGTATACTCTGTATGTGTGGATATCTGTGTAAATACATATTATTATTTCTCCATTTTTTTTTTTTTTAAACTACACATGGCATTGTCATCCGGTTGGCCGATTTCTCCAAACATGGTGCAGGTGAACTGGTAGACCAGGGAGTGATGCATACTGTCCAGGTAGCAGCTGTTAGATCTGCCAGCACAGTTTTTATGAACAGTTGTTGCTGCCGCTCTAACTTGCTCGATTGGACCGTGCTCCAGATCTTTTTCTCTGGGGTAGTTTGGAGAGGGGATGAGCTCAGGGTGTGACGACCTCCACCCTGGAGCTGCAGACACTACAAACAATGCTAAACACATAGAGGGATTTCATACATTAACAAAAAAAAATAATAATGTCAGCTGGCTGAGAGAGAGAAAAAAAAAGTGTGCCATTTCAAGAAACAAATAAAAATCAGGAACAAAAGCTTAAAGCAAGTCATATTTCTCTCATCCAGCTGGCACATGAATTCCTTTCTTTGGAATAACATAATTTTCAATGCTAATTTCTCTGGGCATTTTTTGTAGTGTGTTCCTCTGCTTCACTCACCACTTTCTAGGGAAAAAAAACAGTCTTAATCCCCCCTGGATCAATGAACTGAGTTGTTCAAACTGTGACTAAGTTGTTGTACAATGCTGCCCTGGCACACACTCCAGGGCGTCGGTGTGGCTACTTGTGATGTTGTATTTAACCAGTGAAAGAAAGGACTGTCCAGAAACAAATAAAAGTGAATTTTCTTTAACCACTTCGCTGTGTCTTAGCTGGAAACTTAAAGAGAAGCAAGGACAGTCTGCAGATCATTTACTGTCCACTGGGAATCAGCAGAGAGCAGATTTAAACCTTTTAACGGACTCAAATAAACTATTGAGGCCTCTTGTGATACCACACTGTCCTTTAATTAGATCCCAGTAAGGTTTCCATTTAATATCAACCCTTTTTCCTCACTGTTTTCACACATTTCCTACAAAAAAGCCTAAAGTTGGCAACTGCAACGTATTAACATGTTTCCCCAAAACGACACACCCATTTCACTAAACCTCACTCTTTCTCACCAAAATGAAGCACTGGTATCAATACAGTAAACACCTCCCAGAAACTCTGTCCAGAATCAAAAAGCAACAACTTTTCACCAACATACCACAACCTAACACGCACTTACCAAAATGGTATACTGCCACCACACCACACCACACACGCTTCCCAAACGTATCTGGCAGCACATGCTCTAAACACAGCCCTCGACAATTAAAACAATTGTAATGTGTGAGCGGTGAATATTTGGTGGATACACATTTAACATCTGCAACATGTGTTTTTAAACTATATAGATGTAGGAAATACAAATGGAAATAGCATAAAAACCTACAAAAAAAGCAATAGAGGGGAAAAAAAAAGTTTGGCCATGATCATCTCTTTATACCTGCAGCATATGTTCCTGTATCTGAAAATGAGAATAATAGACCCTTCCAACTGAGGCAATGAGTGAGTCAGTAATGTAGAGAATTAATTTTATTGCAGCTTTCAATTTCCATTACTCGTGATCAGATGGAGAAACTACAATAAAACCAGCAGAGTGATACTGTAAATGCAGCAGAGCTCAGGCAACCAGACATTAAAGTCCCTTTAACTCTTTGCCTGTATGTGAAGGGGTTACAATAACCTGCGTGATCAGAAATCTAGCTGTTGTCATGTGGTATTGATGGTTTTGGCTCATGTAGATCACGTACGTCAAGACTTTGAGTTGATGTCATCACGATGGCGTATGTCCCAGGCCGAGGGTCAGAGCACTGCTGGACCATTGCAGAGTGAATATCTACAGTGTACTGTATTAAAGAGCACAGAATACTACAAGCCATCATGTTTTATGGATAAGTTTTATTTTGGACTTTACAGTCCGCTGTAAAACACAGATGTAGTCTACTTTATGCTGCATTCCACTTACAAAGCAGACACTGGAGCAGCTTTTTAGGATCACTGTGGTGCTGCTATGATTTTTTCAGTTATTTCCGAGGCCTTTTTCCCTAAGAAAAGATGTAAATAACTGATGACAATCGTGCTAAGAGATGTGATGCATATTTGAAGTGAGTGTGCAATGGATGAAATGTGTTATAAGTGTTGTGCAGAGCTGGTTGAGAGATAAGCTGTATGTTTTGAGAGCTGTGCTTATATGCAGAAAAATGGATTTAAGCAAAGGAGAATAAATATATATTAGCAAAAGAAGCTGCACTACATAAAGCGTTCAGCAGATGGAGTTGTAGATCAGTGGATGTTGTAGCCGACATGATTTCCCTCTCTATGCTGATGGTGCAGAAGTTGAGGACCAAGCATGAGGAATTATGAAAGTATTGTTCTTGCACACAGTTCCCCCCACAATGAGTTCCACAGGTAAAAAATAAATAAATAAATAAAATAAAGCAACAGTTGGCATTTTTTATAGTCTGCACAGTGTGAACCACATGTGTGCTGAACTTAACACCTCTGACTCACGCGGCTCTGTTCTCTGTTTCAGACTTCATTAGTAATTGATTGTCTCCTTGCCCGCAAGTCTGTCTGGCAGCAAACACTTGCATTTGTTTTTATCATCTTTGCACTTAAAGCAACTCCTTAAAAAAAAAAAAACACTCCAGGCATCATATGCAAGAAGATTGGGAGGGAGCGTTGATTCGTAGTGAATAAAAAAAAACTTTCAAACGGGAAAAAAATCAGAAATCCTACAAGAATCTTAAAGAGAAATTGCAAGAGAACATCAAAAGAGGGAACTGTATGGCAAATTTGCCCTTAATAAACGCTTGTATATCACTGAGTCAGTATGTTTAAAAGTGGAGGCCCAGTCTGTCTCGGATTGGCCCTCTCTTGTGAACGTGTAGGCGCTGAGTGCCGCCTGTCAAAACAGCTGGCAGCGTATCATGACGGTCGCTTATCTCGACAGGATCTTTTTCATCACGAAATATGACTCCCATCGAGCAATGATTCATCCAAACAATGTGCTGTGAGCGAGCCAGAGGTTTGCTCGTCCGTTAAGCATGTGATCATCCAGCCCTTTGTCTGGGAATTGGCCAAATGCAGCAGGGTTTAAAAGGAGTTGATGATATTCAGTGGATCATACTGGTGAAGATACTGAATGAGAAAATATATTTGTAAAACTATTTGTAAAAAATCTGTAAAAGTTGGTTTTTCTTATCCCACTGTGTTTAACAATTTAAAAAGGCTCTACTTTCCTGTATTTATACACATACTAAACATGTCTTTTTGGTAAAATGTGATCAAGTTTTAAGTTCTAATCATCCCTAAAGAAATAATCCACCGAAAGTCAAACACTCACCTCCTGCAAGCATAACATGCCTCTGAAATGTTTGTAGTTTGCTCCTTCACTGTGATGATGGCTGTAGTCAGTTTGGATTCAGTTACAACGACAGCAACCCAGATTAACTGTAAAAAAAAAAAAAGAAAAAAAGAAGAAAAAGTAGATTGTCAGTGGACACTTCAAGCTAAAACTGCAGCACAGAGAACGTATCCGCTGTTGATCCATATGTTCACTATGTTCACCAAAATTTGACTCCTCCACAAAGGAGCAAACTACAACTCTTCAGAGCCACCCTGTCAAGCCTTGATGGTGAGTTTCTGATACTCAACACGTTGGTTTTCAGTGTAGTACTCCTTTAAAAAAAAAGTGGTATCACAATGTTTACAAAGGGGTTATAAATTGTAACAAATGTTGACTTTATTCTTTATTCATTCATTTAATTAATAATCTTATTAAACCATTTATCAGAGCTTTTTGGTTGGGGGTTTACACTCCTGCAGCAGTCTTTTTAGCTGCAGGAAATCCTGGTAGCAGTCCATTTATTTTTTTAAAAAAATACCCTTGATCAATGAGTTATTAGCATTCATAATTGCAGATGACTTTCTAAATTTACCTCTTAGCTTATTAGAAAGAGAGATATTCATGACGAATTAATGACTTTATAACTTTTAGTGCAGACTTGAAGCACTGTTAGAAAATTTAAAAAACTCATTAACATCTATTAATTACTCTAATATAAATGACTCATCACCAAAAGAGCTTTTTGTCTGGTAACCTAAAACATTTTCTGCTTCTTATTATTGGTTAACAGATGTATAAAGTATTAGTAAATAATTTATTAATCCTTAGTTAGAATTTACAAAGCCTTTATAAAGGGTGCCTTTTGAGACAGTTGCACTAAAACTTTCTGGCAGGCAACCACAATGCTGACATATTATCCTGTATGCTATATATACTTTTTGGTAGACACCGTTGTGGCAGACAACCATAACACAGATGCATGCGCACAAGATTATTATTATCTTATGCGTGTTTACTCTTTTTTAGAGGGGTATGATGCCATTGACAGGTGACCAAATGAAATGGACTGTAACTTTGATTAAAATTATGGATTTATCTGGGTTTGAAAATTGTTCTAGTCTAGTTTTTAGACATTTTAATGTGGAATAGATACATATTATAGCTTTAACATAATTGTTATCTAATGCCGCCATATTTTGGGGAATATTGAGGTGCTTGACAGAAAAACAAGCCTTTACTACTGATACGTGTCCCTGTCTTTTTTGAGTGTTAAGGGCAGCTCCCATGTGTTGAGGTTAAAGTGACACAGTGTCTGTCCGGTCAGGGCGTCTTTTAGTGAATTAGCTAGTGTTGATCCTGCCCTGACAGTTAATCAGAGGTGGCATCAATTAAACAGTGTTCGGCTCCGGTTGCTGTCCTGCGGCGCTGGACGTTTTGTGTGCTGCTGACCCCTGTGACTCATACACACACTGTCATGGCAAGCAGCCGGAGCCCAGTTAACCACCGCGCCAACCTGGACCCACCCCGCCCCCCACCGCAAGATGACACTCAATTATGGATGAACATCATTAGAAACCAGACACGCCGGAACACAGGCTTGCCCAGACTGACACACACACACAAACACTGTGATGGGCACAACGATTATTCTCAGAGACACCCAAGACTATTGAAGTGCTAATGGAGTAACACCATCCATTTCATTCCATAACCACTGCACCTGTAACCCCTTTTGGCCTCCAGGTAACCACCCGTATGGATTTTCCATATCACTATCATTATCAACACTTAAAATCAGTGTCAAATTATGATATTACCCATAATAAATAACATTTCATAGCAACACATTTTAAAAACATTTTTGTTTATCATACAGAAAATGCAGTATACTGTATTCATTGTGGGGGGCGGGGGGGTCAAAGTTGGGGCAGCTGCTTATTGGCTCTTTTGTCTCGGCTCTTAATCCTGCATTTGTTCATTGAAAGAAGGTGCACAAAGGACACATCTCTCATCAGTCATTAACACAGGGATTAAGCTGCTATACATCAGAATGATGGGGTGCACAGTCATGCATCCACAATGTGAACACACATCATGCTAGTGGCATGGTTCAAGGGATGGTATGGTTAGTCCACCAGACTGAAATCTCTCAACAGCTATTGCATGAATAGCCACCAAATTTTGTACAGACATTCATTGCTCCCAGATGATGTATCTTACTGGCTTTGGTGATCCCCTGACTTTTCCACAATCACCACCATGAGGTTCACATTTGTGGTTTTGAGTGCATTGTCATAGCTATTTGATGAATTGCCATAAAATTTGGTCCGTACGTTTATGTCACGCAGGATAAATTACAATGGATTTTGTGATCTTCTGACTTTTCATCTAGTGCCATCATCAGGTCAAAATGTCTTTGTGTCCAATACTTCAGTTTATGACCAAATATCTTCAAAACCAATGATTACCATCAGCTGTACTTTGTGTTCAGTAGCAAATGTTAGCATGCTAACATGCTAAACTAAGATGGTAAATATTACACCTGCTAAACATCAGCATGTTGTGAGCATTTTAGCATGCTGACATTAGCATTTAGCTCAAAGCACCGCTGTGCCTATAGCCTCAGAGCTGCTAGCAAGGCTGTGGGCTCTTAGTCTTGTTACTAGCTACCCACAACCACAAGTGGTGTACAGCAAGTGCACACAATCCATACTCGACTGAACCAAAGACCATATGGATTTACAATCTCTTAGGACACTGGCACAGTGAAATAAAGACAGACAAAGATCATTTAGGACTGTTTCAATCTTGCTTGTTTGGATTCAGACAGCTATAAGACTGTCTGCTCCAAGGCTTCTCTAATAATTAACAACCACAAAGAAACAAACCTAAGAAGAAGCAGAAAGTAAAGACAAGTAGACATGTCCAGGCATGTTTGGTGCCTTTAATAATGCCAACAAAATGAACACAGAAATGACTAACCAGTGACCACAACGGGCCATCTCTATAGCATCTTACCCAACAGGGCATGACAGTGGCTGAAACTTTATTGCAACTTAATCTATATTTTGCCGTATTAGCAACTGAGTGCAGGAGAAACAGAATCAAGTTTAACATGAGTGGAGACAGTAAAAGGTCAAAGGCGAGAAGGTGGGTAGAAAGATGTAATGAGGTAAAAAAGTGGCCCTGAATGTACAGATTCTCTGAATTTGGACTGTCAAATATTGACCCGACCCGTGGAAGACATCAGGGATTCATAAAGTTTCCTATTCTTTGTAAATAGAATGGCCTGAATTAACACAACAGAAGGGGTGTTGACACATCACATGGTTGTAAGACAGCAGGGTTGACGGGGTAACACCAAGTCACACATTTATCTGAATCAAACCAAATCTTCATCCATTTTTGACCTGATTTTCAAGCAGAGAAAGACAAAAACAATTCTCAAAACCTTACATAGACAGTAGATAATGATGGTGTGTTAATGTTATGCATATTATGTATTGACGTCTTATGGGGAGATCCAAGTCAAGTCTGAAGTCATTTGGAGCAAAAGTCCCAAGATTCAAAGCAAATTGTGAGTCAGTTCCAAGTCTTTTAGGTCTCTGAATGCTGACCATTAAAATGACAAAACATGTTGACAGTTTGCGTTCAAAGCTGTGTTTTACACATTTAAAAGCAGTTCCTTTTTAAAAATAGGCCTAATAATTATAAGGAATAGTTTGACATTTTGGGAAACGTTCTTATTTGTTCTCTTGCCAAGAGTTGAGTTGATGTGAAGATTAAAACCACTCTCATGTTTGTGTGCTAAAGATATATAAGCCAAGATGTAGCCCATGACATAATCCTCATAAAACCACGTCTTGTTTTAACACGATCTAGCTGTTTGCAGTCTTTGTACTAAGCAAAGCTTCATATTTAGCGCACAAACATGAGTAGAATCAATCTTCTCAGCTAACTCTTGGCAACAAAGTGAATACGCACATTTCTCAAAATATCAAACTATTCCTTTAACTATTTATTGTAAGCGGTGATGCCTGCCCGTCACTGTCTGATTTTTCATCTATTGCAGGATTTTACCAGATCTAAACCTTACTTGAACTGAAGGTTTTTGCTTTCAAGTTTAAAGTCAGTCTGTGAGGAGTCAAGTTCACCAGTTCAAGTCCATGTAAAGTCTCAAGTCCTAATTTTTGTCTTCCTGGAGTCCAAGACTGAAGCCTTCACCTCTGTATGAACACCACACTCTCTGTCTCTATACTAAGACAAACACACATATACACACATTTAAATAGACATAGATATTTCACTTATTACGTTAAACCAGATCCTCTTTGTGTGAGAGTAGATTTGAAGAGCTGCTTCTTTCCACTGTAAGAATTCTGATAACAAAGTACAGACTCATAAACTATGGGTTGACTTTCATTTTTCCTTTTGCTTTGATTTTTGCTGTGGCTCTCATTGATCAAGACACTCAGATTAAACACACAAAAGTGAATGTGTCACGGATAACCAACTGTGATCATGTGATCACCGTGTTTTAAGTTGCCTTTTGATGTCGCCTTCACAGGCACAGATGGAACAATGTTCACTGTACCGTGTATGTAAACACAATGTTCCAGTAGCTATGGATACATCCTTATGGTTAACATCTATTATTAATCGATTTTCCATTCCTTGTTTGTCCAGTTCTTACGCACATGGACCATCCACATTTTACTACTAAGCTCAGTTCTCAATGGGGAGAGGGGAGAGGATCTCCAACCCTCTATGGTGTATTAAGGCCCAAAGAAGCTTCTTTTATGAGTCCCTGCATGAGTGCTAATATGTTTTTAAGAGCTTATATTGTAGAATGACACATATAACCTTCATTAGTTTCTGGTCAAATTTTAAAAAAAGAAAAAAATAATAATAATAACTGCCCATGTATTTCTTTTGGTTTACTTAACTTGACAGGTTCACTCTTGTTTGGAGTATCGCTATTGTGCAGTGTGAATGTGTGCGTATGTCTGGTACAGTATCAGAGCTTACTGGTTCATATCACTGTTAAGTAGCCAGAGAGGTAACTGGAGTGGGCGATGTATCCACCTGAGTGGGTTCATTCTGTCCTTATTGGGCATACGCAGAACATGCACCCAGCCCCACACGCACACACGCACGCACACACACAGAGTATCCCATTACAGCTGCTGAATTATTTAGCAGCCACGAAGCAGCAACCAGATTCCTCCACCTCTTTGCAGCACGCCTCAATATTAATGATCCAGAGACAGTGACATGAGGAAAGAAGAGTGCAGAGACAGAGGAAGCAAATGACAGACACAGAGAGAGAGGGGGGTGGGACTGAAGACACACAGATTTGGGGAAAAGATTGTTTAAGTGTGAATTTTGTGTTGCATTAGCTTTGCAGTTGTATGACAAATCATTTAGTGAGCACCTCTGTCATTTTGGTCCCGGTTCCTATCACAAAGAGCTAAAAATTGTAGCTTAAGAGGAGTCATCTCATAAGAGCTAATTGACTATTAATGAATAGTTAACAAATAGTTCCTAAATAACTCTTAATCAAAGACTATTTAGCTTGAAGTTACTTGAGAACAGCTAATATACTACCATCTAATTATTAATTACAGCTGCACAAAATCAAGAATATTAATAACATCTTTATCATATTTATTTATCACAGTAGTTACTATTTTTTCTCTCTTGTAGTAAAAGTGCTGCTTCATACTGAGTTGTAGGATGATGCATAACTTTACCAAATGGAAAACAAAAAATTAAAGAGAAGGTAATCATGAGGTAATGCTACATGCATAGTCAGCCAGCAGCCTAATGAAGTAATAAATGCCAATGCAACAACCTGCTTGATATGTAAGCTAGTGGTAAATAAAAGGAAATTACATAAACAAATTAGCCTTTAACTGGTGATTGATACTGGATGTTAATACTGTCTGATTTATTGAATGATAATTTATCAGTCAAGAAGGCCAGTTTATAATTTGTTATTAGATGTAATTATGCGTCATGTTTGTGTGTGAAACAAATACTTAGATTGTATTATAACATGGATGTAGTGTCAGTGAGTGTTGAAAGTGTTGAAGTGGCATCTTCAAACATTTCCCTACCTAACTTCTAACATCTTCGCAGCTAAGCAATCATTTAAAAAAAATTGCAACACACACAAGAAATCAAATCTTTTTTCTTTTTTTTTTTTACTTTAACTATTTGTGCGAGTACAAAAATGTATTTAATAACAGTGAATACAAATAGAACCATTATTCAGTGTGCATCCTGCACTTCACATTGTGATGGGTGAAGGTCAACATATTGAGATTCAAAAAGAAAGTTGTAACAGAATCCCCAAATCTAACCAAGACTGAATTCACTTTCTGCATCCTTATAGTTTAATGTCTCCTGTGTGTAGTTAGAATTTGATTTATTTTGGCACTGCAGCTTATAAATGTTGTAGCTTAGAGGTTCACTGGGATAGTAACGTATGAAAGCATGAAATCATAGCTTTTGTAGCTGCCATTAAAATATCTGTGTACTGCTGCCCTACTGTATATCTGGACCCTATTTCATCAGAGGCCAGCATTTCAGAACTGCCTTCCACATGTTCCTAACCTCAGTCGTATCTCTGCCACTCTATCATGTCATATCATCTTTGTGTCAGTAGTCCATGCTGTGTAGCTGGTTCTTCCTGTCTGTTTTCCCCTGCAGGGCTGCAGGAAGCAGCGGCAGATTCAGGTCTGCCACCCGACGCTGGAGAGATGAACGTAACTGAACTGAGTTCCTCTTGGCTCCGTTCATGCCTCCTCCTGCCGTCACTCTTTCTCCGCCTCCTCCTCCACCTCCTGCTGCCGACAGCTCTCTTCTCTTCCCCCTCTCCTGCCTGAGGCTCTTGATGACCAGAGTGTGTTGTCTCTGTGAGGGGAAGGCAGGAGGTTTAGACCCGTTCACCAGGAGTCCTGGGGGCCCAGGTCGAGTCAACCCTACCCATGTCATCTTCCTGCCCCGTCCATCTTTGAGCCCCACGTTGCGCAGACGGGGCAGGGGGGCAGAGGGTGATGTCTGTGTCGTCTCCATGGTGCCCAAATGGTCTCTGTCCGAGGAGTGTGCGGTGTGTGTGTCGGCCTCCAGGAGCATCCTGGGAGAGATACCGTTCTTCTCTGACGAGTAGAACGTCTGCAGCTTCTCCAGACGTTCGTTGATGCTCAGGTGATGAGAATGATCATCCTGGTGGCGGTTGTCATGGAAGCAGTCTGACCCGGGGTCTGCTGCGCCGTCCGATTGCGTTGTCCTGAGCAGGTGTGTGTGTCGGATCGGTCTCGACGTGCTGCTGTCTCTGATTGGCTCAGCAGGTAAGGGGACTTGGCAAGGGGCAGAGTCACAGAGTTGAGATGCAGAGCTTTTAGGAGGAGAAAGATGGACAAGCTCCCTGTCTCCGAACACAGACACTGGAACACACGAGCATAAATGTGCAGCATATTACACTCTGTCATATAATGCTGCTGTATGTAACTAAAATAACTTCTTACCCTCAGGGAACAGAGCCTCTCTGGTGTCCAAGGTGATGGCAATCTCCTCATCAGTGGCCCCATCCTCTGCAGACAGTGGCGCAGGGGAAGGAGAGGGGAGGCGAGGGGGTAGAGATGGGGAGGCAGAGTGAGGAAGCTGGGGTAAAGAGGGAGACGGGGGACGGTTCTCATTGTCTTCTCGTTTGTCCTTCTTATGCGGGTGTTCGGGCCTCTTTCTGCTGCTCTGATATTCAGTTATTTGTTGGGCCTTCAGAGGTCTGCTGGACTGCTTAGAGCCTTTTTCAGTGGTCGGTTCATTCTAAAAGGAAGCACAAGAATGTTTTTTACAGGCACAATTGTGTAAAAAAAAAACGTTGCCATCTGATATCACGTTGAAGTTGTAAATTGCCACATACGGCAAAACCATCTCTGCTTATGCAAAGTTCATTTGATTATTTGCAAAAACACACAAGGAAATTGTGCATGCAAAGACTATGTCTATGTCTAACTTCTTTTTCTATATTTATCTGTATACTGTAGTTACAAAGATTAAAATGTGCACAACAAACCATGACAAAACAGCAAATGTCTGGTTGGCCACTTTAGCTTCAATAGTTTGTACTGGTTTTAATAAAAAACTGTTTCATCAAAAATGTTTTTCTGAATACCATCAGACTGTTTTGTTTTACTTTATAACCACAAAACATTTGTGTAAAGCCTGATGTTCCTTTGTGTCATAGAGCTCCATTGTCTTCTAGAAACGATTAAAACACATCAGCGATGAGCCATACGAATGCAGTGGGTGACATACTCCTTCATTAATGCTGCTTTTCCACCACAAGGTACGGCTTGACTCAACTGAACTCTACTTATTCCAAACTGTTCTTTTATGGTTTTCAGTGGGCAAAAGTTGTGGATTGTACCTGGTACCTGGTTCTTTTTTGGTATCACCTCCATCAAGGTTCCAAGTGAGCTGAGCCCATACTAAAAGGTGAAAGCAATGCAGACCACTGATTGGGCAGAGAGAATTGTCACCAAATCATCACTTGTGCAATACGGGACATTCCCAAATGTGCCTTTTTTAAAAAGCAAGCAATTTTTTTTATTCACTGGACAACTCGAAACACAAAAGTCTTTTTTAAGCAGTCTTTTGTCTTATTGCCTTCGGACTCTCCTGAAATAAAATTGGCCTCCTTGCTGTAACAAACAGCCACATACCGGGAACCAAGAACACCACCCTATGATATTCCTCCATTGTTCCTGTGTGTGTTGCACTGAAGATCACATCACAGCAATTTCACGTGGCGTTGCTATGACAACTAGCTACATTGAGGGGGTAGTATCTGCAGTGGAAAACGAAATCCAGAAAAGTATCCGATACCAAAAGCGAGTAGACTAGAGTTGAGTCAAGCTGGTACCATGTAGTGGAAACACGGCATAAAATGAACATGGGCACAGTTAATCCCACATACACCATCCAGCTGCAATAAATGCTCACTGGAGCCAAATATGTTGCTGAAAATTAGTCTAAAATTAGGATTTGTTAATAAAAAGTAAAGAGAAAAGTAATATCCTTTCATTGAAGAAGCATAGACCTGCTCCAGGTAAAAGTGCCTTGAAATAACTTTGTGTTGTGATTTGGTGCTGTATAAATAAAATTGAATTGAATTGAATTGAATGGAAGAATATCACTTTAACATTATTCAGTGTTCACTGTGTTTGTGTTTATTGACAATATCAGCATTACCTGGTGCTGAGTCTTTGGTTCAGCGTTATTTCTCTCCCTCCAGGTGTTCTTACTTGGAAGACTCCAGTCATTGCTCTCTAGCTTCTGCCAAAGCAATCATTGTTAGCTGTTTAAGGAATAGTTTGACATTTTTGAGAAATGTGCTAAATTGGTTCTTTGCCCAGATTTAGCTGAGAAGATTGATACCACTCTCATGTCTGCGCTGTAAGTGTGAAGCTACAGCCAGCAGACGGTTAGCCTAGCATAGCATATAAAATGGAAAACATCTAGCCTAGGCAGATTTTTTTTTACTTTTTGACAGAGCCCAGCTAACTGTTTTACATCTTTATGCTAAGCTCAGCTAACCATCTTCCCAAAATGTTGATCTATTCCATTAAATTTTCAAGGCAGAACATCAGAATAATAATATTTATTCATATTTACACAGTACTGACTTAGCTAAAGGTTTTATTATTACAAGCATCAGAAAAGCCATATGTGTGTGCAAATGAGGTGTGAACCTTGCTGGCCTTGACTCCTTTTTGGCTCCTGTTGAGCTTGTTGAGCAGCAGATGATAGGAGGCCATGATGGCGGACGGTCGGTTGATGGTGAGTGTGTGTATGATTTCAGAGAGGGAGTAGCCCAGTGTCTCTGTCATGTATGCCAGCACAGATGAATTGAGATCCTCTGGACACAACCTAAAGAAATAAAAGGGATTGAAAAGCAGTTACAAAGACAAAGTGTGAAGAGCGAGGCGGAGAGAAATCTAATGGGTTGTTGAGGATTTGATGGTGAGGAATGACCAGTAACGGAAGGATTCTGGTTTGATGACTTTCAAACTGTGAGCAGAGCAGAGCTGGAACACTTCTTGCTCCATTCATGTGGATTTCAGAAAAAGATGTTATTGCCAGAGGGAGCCATACATGATTGCATTTCCACACTGCATAAAGTGATAAAAGCCTTTTAGTCATGCTGTAATACACAAAGCTGCTACAATGCTGACCACAAGAAATTTCATTTGCAGTGATTTCCCTCTTGGTTGCTTTGCCCACATAGCTGCAGAACTTTCCTTGATGAGTGTCACACTTTGCTCTCATATTACAAACACACATTAATAATGCAATTTAATATATTAAAAAGCGCATGTTAATATATAAAGACGAGTATCTTGGGTTTTTTTTCCTCAAAGATATGTTGCACAATATTATGGCCAGACACCACCTGTTTTATTAAATGTATGTCAACATAAGAAAGAAAATATATTCCTGTTGCATGAGGGTGTGTTTGTGGCAATGTGTTGTCATGGGGTAAATATCTACCTGTTTTTATGTGAGAGTATGTGTAGTGGTTTCTTGGCATATCCCTCATTGATCCATCTCTCCTCCATCGCAGCTCTGACACTGGGTCTCTTAGCTGGGTCTGGCTCCAAGAGAGACAACACAAATGACACGGCACCTGCGGGATAAACACAGGTGGATGGGCATTTAAATTCAGTGATTTCAGTTGTTTCTTTCTTGTTTATTGAGATTCTTATGTGTTCGTACTAGACACAGAAGATATATAAAAAAAGATATAAACTATCTGCCCAAAAAAGAACCAGTCACCTTGTGATTGGTGTGGAGCACTTTTGAAGCTGCAATAGATAAAAAATAATAATGGATGTTACAGTAAGCTTAGCACTAGTTAGAATTCATTTGTTTGTGGTTAGTGTGGCTCAAGGGTACTTTGGCATACAGAAGGGCAGGGCTGGTGATTGTTTAATCACTAACAGCTCTACCACCCAAGCCACAGCTGCCTAAATGAGATTGAGATTTTCGGTATGATTCTTTTTCACGCACACCCAAGTTTGTACCATTCTTACAATGAGAAAAAGTCTGAATTCAGACCGCTCCAAACATGCCTGATGCTACTCGTTGTGGCGTCACTGCAACTGTACCAGAGACAAAGGAGAGAGGCCGGATTTCCCTTAATGAGAACCGATTCAACCTGTCTGTCTGAGACCTGTGACAAACAGGTTTGGTAGTTTGACTCCAGATGGGGATTCCTGATAAGCTCCACAGTCTGGAGGAGCGGATGGATTCGAACAGGACAGCTGCCACATGATGGACATACAAGCCAAGACCGCTTTATTCCAGTCTCTGCTATCAGTTGCCTCGCTCTCAAAGCAGATTGTATTAGCAGGTCAATTCAATTTGCTTGTAAAAGATAGCATCAAAAGGCACTATTTGTTTATTTCAATCTATGTAGCTGTGGTAAAATGGTGTCTGCAATTGGTTCCCACAGTAATAAAAGCGTCAACAAGATGGAAATCACTGAAATTTTGTGATAGAGAAAATTAATATTGGGTTGAAAAAAATGTGGGAGTTGTAGTTGGTTTGTGTGTTTAAGTCTTGTATTGTGTTTGTTAGAAGAGTTTTTTTTTTTCATTTCTAAAAAAAGAACTCCCCCAAAACAATGCAGATCAGAATCAGGATAAAGTCTGAATGTTGATGTTGATGTCTCAGATGCCCGCATGTGGCAGCGATACAGCTGTTAATCTGATCTTGCCATAGTTTCAGGGCATCAGAGCTGTACTGGTTTTCCCCACAGTAACAGGAGCTATGTTTGTTTGCGGTGACATGGCGCCATGACAGAGTGTAATGGAGTGACTACGTGTGTGAGAAAAAGAGACCAAAATAAAGCAGAGAGAAACAGAGACACTACGGCCACTGTGTACTTGGTAGAGAACATGTGGAAGAAGAAACAAGTGAAACATTTTTTCCTTCGATTCTCTGTCAGGACACGTCTGCGGTGAAAAAAAAAAAGGACGACTAATTCCCAGGATGTGTTCGGAGTGACTCATTTCTAAACTTTGCTTTTACGGGATTAACATTAATACATGCTCAGGATATCACATCTAATTTAAGTCTTACCTGTGCTAAGCTCAGGGCACTCAAGTGCTACTGTAAACCTGAAACCGAGGAAACTTTTCCAAGTAATTCACTTCGAATGACATCTTTATGTTGATCTTTTATATTTTACCAATTATTCTATTGTTGACCATGATGTTTGGAGCTTGACAGGTTAGACAAGCATACATGTGTGCTGTGTCTGAGCATTTTAGAGCACATCGTGGTAATATTGTCTTTGTTTTAGGGAAGAAGCCACTCAGACAGGTGAAATTACCTTTGCTGACATCGCCAGGGATGCTGCTGATCTCTCCATTGACCATCTTCTGGTGCAGCTGTTTGATGTTGAAAGGCTCAACAGTGAAGGGCAGGGTCCCTGTCAGCATGGCAAACATGCTCACACCTCTGCACACAGACAAGGAAAATGTGCAGAAACCTGTTCACATGATGCATACAAAGAAAATTTGACTTTTCATTCAGATACTCTGCCTGTTTTGCATTAACAAGGCTATAACGGAAGAAGCCAGGCAGCAGACCTCCACAACAGACACACTGAGACTTTATCACTTACACGGACCAGACGTCCACTTTGGGTCCATACTTCCTGTGAGCGAGCAGCTCAGGGGCGGCGTAGGCAGGACTTCCACACTGGGTGTTGAGAAGCTCCAGAGACAAAGATTCAGCCTTCAGAGTATTACTCAGGCCAAAGTCTGTGTGAAACATTACCATTTTAACAGTGACGCACATGTAGAGATGCACTAAACAGCTAAAACAGGTTTTGCAATATCCTGATCCGTCTGCATCAGTACACTGCACAATGTCAGCAGGATGTCATTATAAAAACGCAGGAATATCAACATACCCACAATCTTTATGTTGTTATGTTCGTCCAGCAGGAAGTTTTCAATCTTTAAATCTCTACAGAAGAAGAGAAAGAGAGCTGATAGGTCAAAAAGAAATATTTTGTCTCTCTATTTTATCCTTAATCCTACAGGAGTTTTTAAAGTTCGTTTTTTTCCCCTGAGAGGAGAGTGTTTTGGAACAATTCACTTTGATAGACACTTGGGTGCTTGTTGAATTGAAACTTCCACAATATGCGTTTGGTCTTACTAAGCTTTTTCTGTGTATTTATGGACAACCAAATGAGACCAGACCCACAGAAGCAAAGGAAAACCCAACCTAAATTTGGGTTTGGGTAGAGCTCCAGCTAAAAACATTGTTAAAAAATTGTTTTACTTGCAGTTTTTCAGGGTGACCATTTAGTGGTAATTCGGGGAAATGGTTTGCTTTGGACTCCAGAAAACCTGTACCAATTAAGACTTTCAAGTCAAACTGACACTTTCGGGCACAAGTGGAGCTTTTCACCCGATCATCTTTACCAAACCGATCTCTTTGCGTTCACCTCACTCCCCTGAAAGTACCCCAGCCTCACCGCCAACCACACTGCCTGCTTGAAAACTACACAGCTAAATGAAAATCTGCGGTAAGGAGGGAGAGATCCCCTATAAACTATAGCCTGGGAATCAGCCATATTCCTTTCATCTGCCTTCATCTAACCAACAGACACTCCCGGTCACAAAAATCCAGAGAACTCGGCTCACACAACTCGAGAAAAGTTCAAAGAGAGACGGAGGGAGAAAGAGGGAAAACGGGCAAGAAAGAGCAAGAGCAGACATTGTCATAAAGTAGAAAATGTATGCGGTAAACCTAGTGAATGTGGGTGGCAGGAGGTGCGTTTAAGTGCAAATTTTCCATCTATTTCCAGTTTAATCATCTCTGTGTGGGACTGTGGTGGAGAGAGTGTGAGTGGATGATTGTGTGTGAGCGTGTGGGTGTGGGTGTGTGTGTGTGTGTGTGTGTGTGAGAGACAGAGAGAGGTGCCATTGAAGGGTTGAGAGCGACATCGTTGAGGGACTTCATTAGAGAGGAAGTCCATGATGTTGTGATGATGTGTGAATCATGGCGCCGGCGCAGGATGATGAAGTCATTGCCTGGTAATCACATTCCCACCTTCGGAGGAGCCAAGGTCTTAAACCAAAGCCCAGTGCTGTGCATATTGTGTGTGGTTGCAGTATGAGTGTGTGTGTGTGTGTTAGTATTGGGTGTCTGACACCTACACATACTAAAATGCCACAAAAATAACTCCCACACTCCGCTGTGCCAGATATTGCCTTTCTTGCAGAGTTTTTCTTCTCTGTAGGCTGTTAATGCCCTGCAAACTACTCTTTGTGTATGTGTATATGTGTGTGTGTGTGCGCGCATGTGTGTGCTCACAATTGTGTACGTGTGTTTGGACTCTCATCATACTGGACAGTGATGTTTCGAGACAGTAACATTTGAATCTCTGTTGTCTTTTGCTCTTTGGTTTTGACTAATTTCTAATTGAGCCAAACACATAACTTTCCTCATCAAACATGCTCCTGATTGGCTGAATATCAAACTGACTGAGTGAGCAGAGTTTTTGTAATTTGCAGGTCAAAAGATGTCCATAAGTTTAGGTTAAAACTGTGGTAAATTTGCTGGAAAACTGAAAGTTTGTTGATGTCTATGTTACCATTGTTTTAACAGCATTTCAGTGATTATCAGTGTGTATTCAGGACCTGCTTCACATTGATATAGTCATTAAATAATGATTACATGTAGAATAGATGTTTAAAAACTTTAACTCTTCAACTAATTTAACTTGTACTTTAACTTGTACATATCTCTTGACCTGAAAGTGACCAAAACAACATGTATTAGGGGAGATACTGTGGATATATTTTTTTCATTGATGGCTGCTTCTGTTTTTTCACAGCAGGGCTATTACTAAGAATTATTTACATTATTAATTAATCGATTGATTTTTTTTTTCAATTTGTCATTTGAGTCAGGAACACTCTCGTCATAGATTTAACCATTTATTGCAACAAATGGAAATACAGTTTAGCTTGATGCTCCCTGGATTAGCCAAGCAGCATGCTAAAAGCTAAACCAGGGAGCACAATACAAAAAACCCCATGGATCTCTTGTTGAGAGAATGGCTGTGAGTCCAGTACTTCAAATAATTGATAGCTAACTCCTTTGTACTTTATTTGTACAGCACACAGAAGTGTCTGCTAAATGAATACAGTAAATGTAAACAGAGTCTGGTTGCCAGCACACAAAAGACAACCAAAAACAAATACATTTTTTGTCTTTGATTAAAACTAAATCTGTTCTTGCTTCCTTTTCAAAGTCCAGTACTGACACAGTATTTGGTTCAGCACATGAAACAGGACTGAAGATGAGTAGGATGTCTTGTTTCTGTATCCAATATTAATTATTTTGGATTATTTTGTTTCTTTTAATGCTCTCAGAACATAATTCAGAAGTAGTTAATTGTGGATTCTAAATAGTGTAGAACATCACAAGAACTGAATCTATACAGGGGAGAAAACGTAGATCGAGAGAAGCAGCAGAGTCAGCAGTTTGCTGCATTGTGAGTGTGTGAGTGTGTGTGTGGTCTCACCTGTGTACGATGCCGTGTTTGTGTAGGTGTTCCACTGCAGAGAGGATCTGTCGGGTGTAGCGCCGCACCTCCCTCTCCTCCAGCCTCTTCCTCTCACAGATCCTGTCCATCAGGTCTCCCCCAGCACAGAGCTCCATGGCCATGTAGTAGCTGTTCTCCGTCTCCAGAGTCTGATACACACACCAACATTCATATACTGTATGAATTTATTGTGTGAGAGTGTGTCAACAGCAGCAAATGTATGAAAACCCTCAAACACACACTGTTGTTTGCTGACAGACTTTTTTTTTTTACCTCCAGCAGGACGACAATGTGAGGATGTCGCACCATCTGATGAATTCTAGGTTCTCTCTTCATGTTCTTCAGCACATATGAGTCCTGACGTGCTTTCTTCTTGTCAATCACCTTAATGGCCACCTAAAAACAATAACTTTTAAATTTGTACCATGATGATGATCATGCATTCACTTTGGGAGGCGTCCAGAACTCCCACAGTCCTCTACTGCTTATAGATGTTCTAGGAGTTGCCCAGTAGCTTTGCTCAGTCACTTTCTTCATTATGACTTTTTCCACTGAAAGATTGATTTGAACCAATATTCTTCCAGTCAGAAATCCTAAATGTAGATTTAACCCCTTATCACGTGCTACTTTTCTCATTTTAAAAGTAGCAGCAAAAATCTGACTGAAAATAATCAATTTCTCAGCCTCACTGCATGTTCTGACCTACTGCTTCATACTATATAGATGCTATTCCAGTATTGGAATTTTCAAGCCTTGTGTGGATAATTTTGGCCACTATTTGTATTCTCAAAATGAATTTCACTGCCATATAATCATGATGAAATAATAAAAAAAGCTACAGTGTAAATTAAATTGTTATATATTCCGTTGTGTATATATATGTATGTGTGTGTGTGACTGTAAATGATAGCAAACTGGTGCTATAATATAAATGTAATAAGATGTTATATAAAAAAAAAAGTTGTATTCTGTCATTTGAGTCAAAATTAAAATCCTACCATCTGTCTACAACAGTGTGTGTTTGCATATTTGCAGACTTCCCCTCTCGTACCTGGAGAGGGTAACAAGGGTTAAGAGGAGCAAACACCCCAGGAGATGAGTTTGGCAATTGCCATAGCAACCAGGTCAGGTACATATGAGCCGGGGTCAGGGACTTAGCGACTGAAGAAAGAAAGTTACACATATACACACATACACACACATGCACTGCCTTCATTACACAATAGGAACATGTCCATATAGTCCCAGTTTAAAACAATAATAAAACAAATATGGAATATGGATGTCTTTTAGACTATTTAGAAGAATATTCACATTTTGCACTGGTTTTGTTTGCTTTATACCCATGATACATCTTTGTAATGGCATTTAAGCAGCATTTGATTTTCTGTCAATTTGCACTTTTCTTAGAATTTAATACAACACATATTGAGCAGAAGCACGTCCACTTCACTCTTTAAATCTGCTAAGTAAAAGTTATGCTCCTGTAAAATCTCTCTAAAACCCATAGTTATGAAATAAAGTAATTACAGATGGGTCCCCGGGAGTTTTGTACACATAACAAGAATAATAATAGGCCAGTGCCTCCTTCAAACTCAAATGAGCATAATTATCAGTTTCAAATGTACAAGGCACAAATTGTATATGTGTGATCTTTTTCTTTGCCAATGTGCTGACCCTCTAGCCTGAACCGTGTTATTTGAACAAAGCTCACTTCAATTCTCCAATCAGGGAGACAACACAGACCTTTTCCCCTGTGCCGATGTGTAGCCCCTCCATCACTTTGGCAAATGATCCCTTGTTGATCATTTTCCCCACCAGGTAGGATCCCACCCGTTTGGAGTGGGGGAAGCTCCGCAGCAGCTCCCTGGGGACCTTGAGAGAAGGCAGAGACAGCCGCTCCCGGCCCAGCGCAGAGGCTTCCCACTGGGACACGCCGCGCTCTCCTTCGCCCCCTCCCTCTGCCACCATGCCCTCCGGAGCGGGCTTCACTGCAGCAGCTGGCATCCCGCACAGGGCCCGGGCCCCATGTGGCCGCCTCTCTCTCTCTCTCTCACACACACACACACACACACAATCAAATCCAAAGGTAAGATAGTCCACACATACTAACCCACACAGGTCCACATAAACACACACACACAATGCTTTAGTTGACTTCAAGGAAGGAGAACGCTGTTGAAAACAAATGCAGACTCCAAATTCTTCAGGAGCAGGTGCGTGTCCTTCAAAGTCAGGTAAATATATAATTTATTCCAGATTGTTTGATAAAAGACTCCTCTTTTCTTCTTTGTTTCGTTTCCCTTTTAACAAGCACAGGTGCCTCAAAGTGTTTCAATCCAACCGTGCGGTGCTGAACACTGGCTTCTCTCTCCTTCTCTCACTCTGTGTCTCACTGCCGGTTAGTGGATGATTAACCGTTGTGTTCAGGTCAGTGATGAGGAGGACATTCTACACCGCAATTACCCCCCCTTGCACACACTAAGGTACACATAGATACTCAGAGTTACACAGTAACCATTCAAACTGTCTTACTTTACTTCCTTGGCTTCCATTTGAAATCCAGTTTCTTTCGTTTCTTCTTCTTTTTTTCAGTTTCTCACTGATGCTATCTAGTAAAAAAATGTGGCTGGTAAGGGAGAGGTGGAAAATAAGAGTAATTGCACATCTCCATTACTAGAAAATGTACCAAATCCATTATTTGCACCCAGGATTGTTATTTATTTTTTTGTGCTTGAGACCAAATGGTTTCAATCTGTCATTCTTCATGTATACCTGCATATATTGTATATGTTGAAGGAATACTTAAGCATTTTGTGAAATATGCTTATTCACTCACTTGCCAAAGGTTACATGAAAAGATCAATACCACTCGTGTGTTTGTATGGTAAATATTAAGATATCGCCAGTTAGCTTAGCTTAGCACAAAGACCGGAAACCAGCTATCCAGGCTCTTTTCACTTTAGTTTGGTGCAGATTAAACAAACTTATAGATATAATGTAACCTTCTGACAGATATGAGAGATCTTCTCATGTAATTATCAACAAAAAGGCAAACAAGTGTATTTTCAAAAATGTCAAACAATTCCTTTAAATCTGTCATTGATATGAAATAAAATGACTTTTGTCATTTTATTTAATAGTCCACTTTGTACACATCACAAAATTAGCCTTAAATAGGTTTCATTCCAGAGAGTTAATAATACTAAAACTTCTTCCAATATTACAATTATTACAGCTACCAACCTCATCACTGATCTCTGCAATGTAATTAACTTTTGTTTGCCCCAAAGAGGTCAGAGGTCGGGGTCAACAACAGATCAGCATCTCTGCAGCTGGATTCAGATTCGGAATCTTTTCAACACTTCAGCACATGATATCTGCTGGATGTAGACCATGAAATCTGCAACAAAATCTATAATAGTTTCCATGTTTTTACTTGAATGGTGAGTTTACACAAACATCATTTCAAATAAAAACCAAACTAGAGTTACAAGGTTTTTAAGCAATATAATATGGGCAAGAGGGAGCAGAGACGCAGAGTTATGACAGTGGTGATGAATGGAAAGCAGCAGTGAGGTTTTGCACTGATGGCTGGCATTGAAGTATGTCTGCTTCTCCGCTACTGTGTGTATTAAAGTGCGTGTATTTGTGTGTGTGTGCGTGCACGACAGGGTCAGATTGCAGTGTGTTGCCGCTCGATTCTTCCTCACTCAGCTGATGAAAGGAGGGATAGAGCCTTATATCCGCCATGTAACCCAATACACTCGCACACTCTCGAACACACACAACCTTACACAACCTTTAACTGAAAGACTGTAGTAACCAATTGAAGCTTCTCGAGTTACCTTATTTTGTTTTAAACATGTTGATACTGTATAATTTGATTTGGCATTCACAGCAAACACACAGTTGCAGCCGCCATGACAGTCGACTTCCCTCTTGTGCTCACTCAGGCGCCGTTAAACTTGGTCTAATCGCAATCCAAACACTTTGTCGACCATTTTTCACCCTTCAGGAGCGGCCGTGCCAACATTTTAAAAACTCTTTACGAGATGCAATCAGCATCCCTCTGCAATATTGACCGACTCAGGTCCAAATTATGTAAGCCCTGATGAAAAAAGACATATAAACTGTACGCTGGTGTCAACACTTTTTCCAGAATATTCTGAAATGAGCCGAAAAACACAGAAGCAGTCTGCCATTAGTGGTTTCACACTGCAAACTGCTGCGAAAACAACCTCCATCAAGAAAATCATTAGTCAAATCTCACATCCTAATCTCGCTGTTCTTCTTCATGTGTGCATGCGCGCACACACACACACCAGGAGCCCTACACTTCATAAAAGGGTCTTAAGGCCATAGCATGTGTGGGAGGAGGTGTTAACACACCCTCCCTAATGCCGGGGAAGGGTGTCAAGCTGCATCTGGCTCTGTGTTACACAGACACAGAGGAAGAAAAGGAAATAAAGGAAGAAAGAAAGGACGACAGTATTGCAGAGGGGGGAGGAAGCGGTGTGCCGTGTCCATGCGTAAGAAAGTGATGGATGAGGGACAGGAAGTGAGTGAAACTAACTGAATGGAGAGACAGGATGAGTGAAAAGGAGAGAAACCAAGCTTCACAACTAAAAAACAAATGTGAATTAATAAGATCTCGAGAGGCTTATTATATAACCTCAGCACTGCCATGCTTAAATGTTTTGCAGAGGGTTTTCTGTGTGTGTGTGTGTGTGTTAATGTGTGTGTTTCCATGGTTCAGAAAAGGTCATTCTCACTGCCAGGGACCACAGTCTATTTGTGTGTGTGCTTTTATACACACAAGTTGTTTCTAAAAGCACTGCAGTGTGTATGTTTTTCAGGCAGTGTGTCTTTGCATATACACACATGCATACATAACCGTCATTTACATGTATTGCAGTATAATTATGCTTGTATACATAGTCAAGTCTGTGTGTCTATGTGTGTGTTTGTGTGTGTGTACGTGTGTGTGTGTGTGTCTGTGTGTGTGTTGCGTTGGTGCAGAGGAATGCTGGCCTGCCTGTAGGACTTGGCGAGCTTCTCGGCGGTCACATTAAATGAGAAGAGAAACCCCCTTCTGCTTCCTGCCTGTAATAAATGGATCCCCAGCAACCATTAAGGCATATTTTAACACCAAATAACTCCCCAAAACCACACTAGAACAGACACAGGCGACCCCCACCCTCTCACCATCTCTCTCACTTTCTGTCTCCTACTCTGTTTCTTTCATTTCTTTTTCTGCCCTCTCATTTTATGCTAAAAAAGAGGGAGAAGAGTTTAAAGTACGATCTTTTTGGTGCCGCAGCATGATGCACTTCACAGTCGTACTTTGTAGCCTATAAGAGTGTTTAATGAGAGTTACTGACAGCCTTTTCTTTGCTCTGCTGCAAAAGATTTAACGTAGACATTTTGTTTTGTTGTCGTTAAAATGCAAATACTAGGTTTCAAAAGGAATCCAGAAGTTTCATAGTGTAATACAAACCAATATTGGATGCAAAAGAACTGTTCTCTCGAATGATTGAATGTCACGACAAGTGAAGACACACGACTGTAGCAAGAAACAAACCTGTTGTACTTCGGTTACAAGACAGTCTGTACAGGATACATTACCAGACAATAAAAAAGGCATTGTACTTGAATGTGTTTAAATGTTTAATTAACTAACTGCAATATGCACGTTCCAAGACTTTGGGATTAACAGAGTAGTTTGACATTTCGGGACATAATCGAAGATAGATGAGAAGATTGATAGCCCTCTCATGTTTGTACAGTAAATATGAAGCTACAGCTAGGAGCCGGTTAGCTTAGCTTAGCACAAAGACCGAAAGCAGGGGAAAACTGCTAGCTTGGCTGTGCGTACCAGCACCTCTAAAGCTCACTAAATAACATGTTATATCTTGTTTGTTTAATCAGTATAAAACGTATGTGTAAGAATGACAGTTTGTGGTTTTACAGAGGGTTATGGGCTGGACTATTTCCTGGTTGGACACAGTGACTTCCTGGAGTCTTGTCGGCCCAGTGAGGTTGCCAGACAACCAGCTGAGAACTGAAGAAATCGCAGTGCCTAGCCAACAAATAGCCCCGCAAATAACCCACTGTAAAACCACAAATCGTCAAAAACGAATGCGTCTAGTATGTACAGTTGATCAGCAACTATTTTGATAATTGATTAATCGCGTTAAGTATATTTTTTTAAAGAAAAAATGCCAAAATTATCTGGTTCCAACTTCTTAAATGAGAGCACTTTCTGGTTTCTGAAGTCCTCTGTGATAGTGAACTGAATATCTTTGGCTTTTGGACTTTTGGCCGGGACAAAACAAGATATTTTAGATTGCAACTTGGCCTTGGGAAACAGTGATTGATATTTGTCACCATTTTATAGGCCAAACAACTCTCATCAGTTAATCATGAAAATAATCAACAGATTATTATTATAATCCTGAACATTGATGTCTTTGTGTTACATTGTCCAATGCGCTAGATATTAATGGGTAAATGCAAATTTGCTGTTGAATTTATGATAAAATGATGACAAAAAGATTATAGAGTATAAGATGTGTAAATAATCATCCGCATGGACACTTTTGTTTGTATTCTGATTTCCATACAAGTCTAGTTGATGGCAAACCAGGAACTATTCCATATACCATGCCTGGTCCTCAAATGTGTTGAAATGCAAAGTTTTGTGTAACTGTTGCACAAAATTTGTTGTATGATGGATTTGAATGTGCTTTTGTTTGTACTATATTTAAATTATTCTCATGGTTACAAAGTTTTGATATTTAATGTGATTTCTAGATTGAGGCCAAGATGCTACAAATGTGTTGTTAAACATGCCACCTACACAGTGTTACAAAGGCTGTGAGCTGGTTTTGAACCTGACATATTGCATATGCTCGTGTTGGACCAAAGAGGCGTCCGAGATGAAAAAAGGTTTATTGAAGTCTTACAATATGCTTGCTATGTTTATATATTACAATGTGTTCTCTTCCAGCACAGATAACAGTAAGTGTTGCTCTCTCTGATGTCCACCTCTGTTACAGTTTCCGGAGAAGCTGTCCCTGTCTGCCCTCCAGTGGACGTAACAGACTGATGCATGGCGACTGTTCCCAAACCCAACAGCTCCACTGAATTCATAAGCAAATGAAAAGAAAGAGGATCATTGTTTGTTTCATTCTCCCCTCCACCCCCACCTCTTTCTTTTTGTGTGTGTGTGTGTATATTTCTTTGTAGAGCACAATTTATTCAGTTGTATGGCAAAAACATGAATAAATCCTGAGGCAGCAGATTCAGAATTCTTTTGGTATGAGTCCCACATCATAAAGGCTTTGTTTTTAGACTCATAAATGAAGCACAGAGAGAGAAAAAAAGGCACGAACTAATACACTCACACTTGCCTCGATAGACCAGAACACAAAGCTTTGTCAGCTATTGCTTTACAAAGTCTCACGCTCACCACCTGCAACCATAACCCGCAGCTGAGTGTAACAAGTGTGTAGCAAGTTAACACCCATTGTGTACTGGTTGTTGTCAAAAGGGATTTGGGGAAATGTAGGAAATCATTAACTGAAGTCAATGAAGCAGCTTGAGGGAAAGTGAGTCACTTCATCACAAAACAACTCCTGCGATGCAGTAAATAGCAAAAGGCTAATGATGTATAACAGCATGAGAGAAGGCATGGACGGACTTGTTGGGGAGCGATGACGACGGAAAACAGCTGATAATAAAAAAGAACATTGACAAAAGTCAGAGAAGCCAAAAATGCTGCTAGTGCTATAGTTCAGATCATCATATGATTTCAATTAATTGATATAAAAAATAATGTTGCTCAATTCTCTTTCCAGGATTGGACCTTGTTGGGATGACATCACTGTCTGCTCAATTATCATGTCATTAGGAAGGGGGCAGCTGGCTGTCAAACGACAATGACGACGGGCCGCAGCCTCGTCGACGTGTCATCATCCATCAGTGTCACCCGCCATGACTTGTGTCATCATCAGTCTGCGCAGCGTAGCATGTTGAACATGTCATCAGTCAGTGCCGGCATGTTGCTGTGGTTTAAACCTCTCGTGTCCTGCGGTCTCAGCTTCACTGAGGCTGATTAGGAATGGTTCTCCATGGTTTCTAAACAGACAAACAAAGCGCTGCACTCTTAAGACTTTAAGCCGTGTGTCTTCCACATCATATACTGTGGAGGCAGAGGACAGACCAAACCATGGCTGCCCACAGAAACATTTCAATGAGATCAGGTTGCTTCAGCACTAAATTCAGCCAGAAATCCTGCTGAATTACCTCTCTAAACAGTGAGGGGAAGTGTGTTTTGTGAAAGCGTCATATGCCAAGAAAAACTGAAATGAAGAAAAGGCACAAAAAAAAAGAAATAACACTAGTAGCATACTTTGATTTAAAGCTAATCTTTTAACTCAATTTTTTACAAAGACTGTGTGGAGATATTTCAGTGATGAAGTATCAGTTAAATGTGCAGCATCGGTTTCCAACATTTCAAATGCAAAAGAGCTGTAGTTTAAACATATTGAGACAGCACAGATGTTATCTCAAAATATATATAACATATATCCAGTGGTGGAAATAGTATTAAGATCCTTCACATAAGTAAAAGTAGCAATACTACACTATAAAAATAATTCATTACAAGTAAAAGTCCTGCAAGTATTAAGAGCTTAAATTACAAAAAAAAGAAAGTTCTTGTTAAATATAAAGTGTTATATTATTATGTATGTTATATGAGTAGATTATTATTATTCCTACATGTAAGAAGCATTAAACATCCATTGCTTGCAGCCATAAGTTAATATTTTAACATTAATTTCCTTTAAACTCCCTACTATCAGTGTAGGAAGAAACTGTTTTTAAAGAATTTATTACATTAGGCTACTTTCCATCACTGGATATATTTTCATATTTCTGTATAATGTCCATCTTATCTAATTCAATCTGTCGGTGTTGAGTTCTTGACAAAAAGTTGACTTTTTGCTTTAAGTTTCACTGGCTGTAAAATCCTTTTGTGCTGCCTTAATGCTCACTGTGTGCAAAGTATTGTAGCTCAAACACACTCACACACAATCACCAACACGCACACACACACACACACACACACATATATATATACACACAATACATGTGCTCTTTCCCAGAGCCTCAGTCCATCACACTCTGCTAATCCCACACAATCCTGACCAAGCCTGAAATGGGAGTTTGTGTCACGGGTGGTTTAGAGGTTTTCTACTGTCAACAAAACACTGACGGGGAGCGAGAGAGAGACAGAGAAAGTGTGTGAGAGAGAGATAGAGAGAGAGAGAGAGAGAGAGAGAGAGAGAGAGAGAGAGAGAGAGTGAGAGTGAGAGAGAGGTCTGAGAAAAATATAGAAAGAAAAGGATGAAAAAGCGCCCACCCCTTTGAGCTGAGAGGCTGAAAATGGAGCGTTGTAACAGCAAAAAGTGCACTCCCACTGTCACTAATGTAGACCGTGTGTGTCTGTGCCTGAGCACACGTGCAGATGTGCGTGGTTGTGCATGCATGTGTGTGTGTCTATGCATGTGTATGTGCAGATGTACATTTGTGTGTGTGTATGTGTGTGTGTGTGTTGGAGCTGCCTCCTGCGCCGCTCCCAAATTGAAATGTGAAAGAAACGTGTTGGAAGGTGATGACAAGAGTGAAGTGAACCAGTCGTTTCCTGAAGGGCCAGGCCAGATGTGTCGCACACAGAGCCTCAGAAACCTGTAGCACATTTCTGTTTAATAACCAGGATATTTAACCAGGGGAGGCGGGAAGACGGGGGCAGGAACTGAGGGAGTGTGTGTTTTTTGGTGCATGTGTGGTTACCTGTGTGCACAAATGTATATGTGTGTGTGTGTCTTATATGTTTGTGTTTGCTGCTTGAATCTATGTGAGTGTGTGTGTGCGCTTGGGATGTGTGGGTTATTAGTTTAATTGGAGTTTTTGAGACAGCAGCAGTGCAGAAAGTGAAGGAAGGAGAGGAGGAGCGAGACGACAGAGAGAAAGAAGCCCGACAGCCTGATGGCCACACCTCCGATCACCACTCAGGACACACACACACTCACACACACACTGGGTCTATTCCATACTGTACTCAGCTGCTGACCACAATGCCCGCCACTTCCTCAAGGAGCGAGCCCTGGCGCCTAGAATAACAAAGAAAATATTCAGCTCCATACTGTCTGATGTCTTAATATTTCCAACCCTTCTGTTCTCATATACGCATGATTCATGGATTATAACTTAGAAATACAATCAGATCCTTTCCACTGCTCTCTCAGCCAGTTCAATAAAGCTTTTTGAGAAATAACTACAGGAGGAAATAAGGCTGTAGTGTTGCAGATTTTGCTCTGTTTGATTTCACTGGGTAGACAGTAAATATACTGTATGCCCAATTTAAAGAGGAAGTAACTGTATTGAATTTTCAAAATGATCAAAAAACCTCTTAGAAGCACAATGAAACAATTAATCTCTAAGGAGACGGAAAACACACACGCGCACACACAATTATTTGCCGCTGTTATTGATTTGTTTTCATTCCATCCTTTTATAACTGTATCCATAAACAGCCACACCACCGACAGCTGGTATTTGTAATTTTCAAAAAACGACCCCTCCACAAAGATCAGGGATTAATTACACAACATATCTTAACACATTGTTACAGGATCAACTTTGTGTATTATAGTTATGGACATATCATCTCAGTATTATTGACTTTCTTTCTTGTAAGATGAGTTATGCCACTCTCATGTCTGTGCACTAAGTATGGAGCCGGGAAGCAATTAGCTTACGTTAGCATGAAGACTCGAAGCAGAGGGAGTCAGCTAGTTTGGCTCAAAGTTCAAAAATACACTTACGAACACCTCTAATGCTCACTAAGTAACAAATTATATCTCATTATTTTAATTCATACAGAAACATAAATATAAAAACTAGAGTTTCTAGTGTTAGTTAAAGTTGTGTGCTAAAAATATTTCTCGGTGAAATTCCTGGACTCTTGTGGACACAATGACAAGACAGAAAGTGAAAAACATATTTCCAAAAATAATGAGATATTGCTATAAATTGTTTATTTTTTTATAATTCATTATGTACTCACATATTCCTAGGTAGCCAAAAATATCTTTGCCTAACATTGGCTTCGGCTCACCTGGACAAAAGCCAGACTTGTGATGCAGAAGTACATTAGTCCGATTCCAGGTGCTGACACTGGCCCAAAGCTGGCCAGAGTGATGCTAACTGGAGCCAAATCCCTCGCCAAATTGGCGGTCCACAGCCCCAAAACTAAGCAGAACGTGGGAGCGATACATGGACCACAACTGGCTCACATTTGGTGTTATAGTGCCAGAACACAGCCCTATGTGCCGATGCTCAACCACAAAAGGCCCAACTCAACTTGGGTTGGCTTGTGTCATCAGCCACTGCATGTAAATATATGATATTTTCTCATCCAAGACTCCAACCCGGTTTCACAAACTGCGTACAAATAACACGACTTTACACTTTCAAATTGTATGCAATGCATATGCATAAGTCCAATTTTGCATGCAGGTGAAACGCTAATTTAATGCTGCATTTTTTAAAGGCATTTTTTGGATCTCATTTAACACCATTGGTTAGGTTTAGGCACAAAAACCACTTGGTTAAGGTTAGGGAAAGATCATGGTTTGGGTTAAAACAGTAAAATGTGGTAAAAATGTCCCAATGTGACGTTAAAAATCTCTAGTTAAAATGCCCAACGTGGTCAGAAACAGTGCTCCCCAGCTGCTTCAGCAGCTTTTTGCCAGCAAATTACTTTCCAACAAATTATTTAGTCATCCACCCAACCTGCCTCTTCCTATTAAGCCAAAAATCACTTATAGGTAGGAGAAAGTCGCATTAAATTGACGTCACTTCCCTTGGAAGGATTGGCCTATCACCTGCATGTAAAATTGGACTTTGGCGTATGCACTGCACGCCATTTGAAAGTGTAAAGTCAGGTTATTTGTACGCATATTGAAGAGACCGGGCTGAAGACTCAGAAACCAGTTCCACAATCAGTTGCAGCAGGACAGTGTGAATGGCCACATTGTGCGTGCTGGAGAAGAAGAGGTGCAGTTTGTTTGGGCAGGAGGAAGCTGCTATTTACACAAAAGGCGTTGGACCAGCACACATTTAATTGCTTTGGCTTGTGCATGTCTGTATGTGTGTGTAATGAGAGTGTTTAGTTGTGTAAGCCTGTGTGTGTGAACATAATCGCCCATGATATACAACATTATGGCCGTTTCTTAATAGCGGTGTTTTAAGAACAGCCATTAATGCAGCTTGTAAAATATTCCCAACACCACGCCAAACACTCACTTTAATTTCACCTCCCTCTTTCTCTCTCACTCTTTAGCTCTCTCCACCTCAGCCTGCCCCTCTCTCTTTCCCTCACCTCATTTGTGGGAGAATTTATTTAACTCGTTAAAAACAATTCTCTGAATATTCCCAGCTGAGTGACCAGGCTTCCGTTTTTTTTTTTTTTTTTCCTCTCATTCGATCTTTTTCCCCGTTCCCTCTCTGGCTTTGCTTTTTTCCTCTCTTCTCTTAAACTAACCTGTATAATGTTGTCAGAACTGCTTGAGAATGAAGTGCTAAGTGTTGCTTTTTATGGGGAGGAAACAGACTGGAACAGCGGGTGTGTGTTTTCTGATGCCCACTAGACACACACACACACACACATGTATACACAGACACACACAAGCACACACACTCAGAAACCCTCTGAGTGAATATGTTATGAATTACAACCTGTTCGCTGATGAGATATCCCTGAAGCTTTTGCTTAGTAGGTCATTAGCGTTTGTGAGTATGTGTTACATTTTGGTTGGTAGCCTATGCATACGTGTGTGTGTGTGTGTGTGTGAGCATGTGTTTGTATCTGTTTGCGTGTGTTTGTAGGGTAACGGGTTGAAAATGTCATTAAGGAACCTCGGTGGAAATCTGTTCTCAATTGTTGCAGTGATTTCTGCAGTTTTAATTTGGACAGTAAAGGCGCTGCCAGCTCTACCCGCCGTGATGCCCTGACCACTTAGCAATGTTAACTCCATTCCCATGCACACAAACCCTGCACACGCACACGCACACACACACACACACACACACACACTGTTTTATGTATGGTGTCCATAAAAGCTCCACTCATAATTTGTTTTCCAAAGTCGTGATGTGTCATGAGCGAAGAGTCTTTGTTTAAAGTGTAGAAAATTACTCAAACTGTCTTTCAAAGCATTGTAAAGCAAAACCGATGCCATGTTCTTTCTCAGTTTCTCCATCATGGCTTTTTTTAAAACTGCAAATAGCATATAGGGACAAAAAAAATGGATGCGCAATATAACTGGCCACAAATTAAAAAATGTGCAGTAAAAAGAAATTCGAGTTGAATCTTAATTTGAATACCCTATCAGAACAGTGCTTTCTTTTTACTCTGCATTTTCTGCACATGTATTTTTGGTCATCTGTGCATGTGATGTTGAAATGACCTCTATTATGTGAGGTTTTGAATAAGTACTTTTCTTACTCTCTCTCCCTGCCTCCCTCCTTCCCTCCCTCGCTCTGCTGTCCCAGCTGACAGCTGGCTATGAGCACCTCTGACTCTGCCTGAGGATGAGATAAGCTAAAACATGATTGGATGGAGCTAAAACAATTCCTGAAGGAGAACTGAGTGGTTGCAGCAGGAAAAGAAACAGAATACTGCAAAGCAAATATAAGAATGCAATTAGAATAGAAGAAATGCAGATCAGTTAAATCCACTTATTAAATTCATCAAAGCTAAAGCAAGTTTATTGTCATCAATAAACTGCACACAGCGCACTCATGTTTGCCAGCTCGGGGTTAAGGATGGAGCACATTTTTTCCTGATTTTGCTTTACTTTTATTCCTCATCTAACCTGATTTCCATGGTATAAAAAAGCTGCTCATACACCATGTTGGAAGATAAGCGGGGTGTAATGGTAGTAATGGAAGTGCTGTTGTAGCTGGTGGAGCAGCAAGGGGTCCAGGGATGGAAACAGAAACCAGATGGATGTTCGGATGGCACTGAGTTACTTCACCTCAACCAACAGGAAATGGAATTATAGGCAATTATTCACACCGCTCCCAGCCTCAAATCTCAGCTGCTTCGTCTATAATATCTTTGTTTTGACATGTGCAGGAAAATGCCCATGTGTTTTTGCGTGTGTGTCTGTGTGAACGTGATTAGGTATGCAGGGTGTTGGCTGCTACAGAGAGCTAATAAAGTCTGTTCTCTTTCATTAGTGTGTGTTAAAATAGTCTGGCAAAATTAGTTTGTGTTTGTGTGTGTTTAGGTGTAGGTGTGTTTGACTGTGTCTGTGTTAACTAGGTAATACTTTGTGTATTGAGACAGCATGCACTAGAGTGTGTGTGTATGTGTGTGTATTCATTAAGCATGTGTTATGTTGTTAATAGCACACCTCGTTGGCCAGGCAAAATGAGGTCGTTAAACTGGTGTACAACTGTGCATGTGTACTCTGACTTAACAAAGGCAGGCCTATATTTGTGAATGTAAGAGTAGTGTATGTGTGTGTGTGTGCTTCGCCTCCACACAGCTGCATTAGCATGTGAAATGCTGGCATGATATGTTGGCAACTTTGTAAAAGAAATACCACCCATATGTTCATTTTGCTCTCCTCCTGCCAATGAATTATAGTAACCATTGTTATAAATTCTGGGCAATATGGCAAAGTCTTGGTTGAACTGTAAATAAGATTATGGGTCAGTTTCTGATGAATCCATAGGTCAAGGTGAAGAAGTCTGACGCAAATCTGTCTTTCCATAAAGAATGCAATGATTGTTTTTTTGGCTGCTTGCTGCTGCTGCTGCAACAAGAACATATTAGCATGAGTTGATATGGCTAATGTGTTAGCTAACAGATTTTCATTTATATATGCAGCAGACGCAGAGCAACATGAGAATTTATTGTAATATGTGTGGCAAGCTGATAAATGTAAATCCAGTACTCTCTCACCTTTTAGCTCTGTTTTGTTCTCCACCAACTCCTGAGAGAAATATCTGGATCTTTAGCCGATAAATCCTCTACTGTGCTCACCAGCTAATTGCTAACTTTGCTTGTTTGCTGTTTGGTAGCCTACAGTGGGTTAACAGAGCTTTTTGCTAAAAACAGCTGCATCTGGAAACAAAACTGATAGAGTGAGTGAGTGAGAGAGAGAGTGGTGAGACTGAACCTAAACAGTAAGGTTGCAGGCCAAAGCAATTAGCTAAAAGATGCTAAAATGCCACATAGAGCTGAGGGGAACAGCAGAGATTGGTGATAATTCTCTGCAGGAGTCATCTGATCTCATAGTTAATATAAAAATGATTAGGGCAGCTTTAACTTTGTGTGGCATGTACTAAACATGGAGCCTGAGTGTGACCTGTAGTAGCAGGTACTTATGGGTGGGACTAGTTTCTCCGATCCTGCCCATCACCAGGAGCACAGATGATGATGTGTTTCCTATGGCTTCACACAGCTGCAGTCTCAGATGTGGCTGTTTTAGCAGCTCCTAACTCAACACCTCGCAACAGGATCCACTTTATTACAACACACACACACATACATGTGCACACATAGCACCCCTCCCAGTTATGCCTGGCAACTTTGTAGTTTCTCACAGCTTAGTTCCCTGGAATCATAAAAAACGAGGCCAGAAAAAATCTAACCTGGGTACCTGTGACATGCTTCAATCATTCCCCACCCTCTAAAGTAAGATGGAGGTGGGAAGAAAGTCATGATTACTTTGCGTTTAACCAACTCTAATCTGCGTTCTCTTTAGCAGCTCATTATGTAGGATAATTAGGAAAAAGAAACAAGTTCAAGCGAAAGGAGAAAACATAAGGATGAGCTGCTGAAAAGTTTTTTTTTTTTAAATCAAATGTTGGTACTTTCAAACACTGCAACAATAACACAAAAAATATTATTTGAACAATAGAATGAACATACACAAAACCAGAGCAGGGCTGCTCAAGACCTCCTCAGCCAAGTTCGACACAAGTCCAAGACTGTACATTAAGTAGAGACCAAATGGGCCTGAGAATAAATTAAAACCACAGCTAATAAAACTGAGTCCTTACCAACAAGCAACCTTGAACCAGGATTTAACTAGACATCAGACATTTTTTTACTCTGTTATTTGCTCATTTACTTTGACATAACCTCAAGAATCAATCAATAATAATCTCTGAGACAGACTTGAGCAGGCTGTTAATTGAAATCAGGTCCTGTAGCTCTACTTGCAAAAACATCAAGGAGATCCTGACTTTCTATAAGCTTTGTACAACACTGGAAATTGTCAGTCATATATGACTAAATTCTCCCATTTCAGCTGCTCATCAAACATGAATGATGGCTTTTGATTTAGTTATTGTTTTTCCCCTTTTACTAAAACTCAACTAAAATCAGGGTTTTATAGAAATGTTGAATACAGACATGTTTGGTGACAAGATTGGTTTTCTTAATAAGTAAAATAGCTTGAAGAGCCAGTTCACTCCAATCATAGCCTTTTTTTTCCCTTTTACTCCTCTCTCTAAACAGTGTTGACACTATTGGCAGTCATATTTTGGTTAAAAAAAACTTTCCCCAAAAAGCTTTGGACTAAGTATGTGGATTATCCTGAGTGCCTAGGTGATTGTTTCTAGAAAGTGACATCTCCGTTGGTGTTTCATAATTTTCCAATTCATACCACAAACCACAAACCCATACACATTGATTGTACTGGGTTTGGTGGCAGGTCTCAGTGGTGGATATCTCGAAACTGTGCCAGATGAAACCAGAACCATCTGCATAGAGGAAAATGTGTTTCTTCCTCGATGTATTTTCTGACACAAAATAGTTGTATAAATTAGGAGAAATAGTTGTTCCTTTATGTAGCTTGTTTGCTCCGTCGAAACAAAGGCAACCTTTTCAGATGTGTGCCGTATTAAGATGCTTGTGTACCAAGTATAAGAGCTGCAATCATGAGTCAAACTTTTACCATCTGTTAATGAAGGCGGATGGAGTTTGCCTTTAATTTAGTGCAACTTTTATGTCTGCCTTTAATGAGTCGTACACCATGTGCGCCAATGTCATATGTTAGCTTGGGTCTTTTCCCGTGGTGCCTGCCTGCCCGTCCTCCAGTGCTAATGTGCTAATCTGCTGTTTAGTCCAACCAGATGGGCCTCTCCCCCCACACTGGAGGAAGATGGGGGAGAGCGGGGAAGCGGGAGGAGAGGAAGTTACCTGCAGAGATCTCCCCTCATTAAAAATCCCTTTGCCTAAATTACACACCCCACACTCGGCCCCTCCCTTCCCTGTGTCCCCTTCTTCCATCCCCCTTTCCCAGCATAACTGAGCAAACTTTTATAAGGTAATGACAGGCTCAGACGCCCAAACTCTCCACCGCTCTCTATCTCCTTTCCACTTGCTTTCTCTGTGCAGCTTCCTTTCAATCACGAGTTCAAATCCTTCATCAAATCCTTCCGTCATACTTTGGCATCGACATCACAGGCCAGTTGGCATGTGCTGACTTTACATAAAACTAACACATTCCTCGTTGTAGATGAGAATAAAATGAGAGCTAGAGATGAAAGCGAGAGAGATCTGAAACTTAGATTGATGTGTAGCAACACAATATGTAAAAGAAAAGAGATGAAAAACGTGCATGAAACCCAATCAGAGAGACCACACATACTCTGTCCATCGTTCACACTATACGCACATGCTAAGAGCTCTCTTGACGATGCCCTCTGAACGTCTATCAAGTTCAGACCATCATGCATGAGCGCATACGACAAGCGAAGGGAGGTGGAGGAAAGAGGGACGGAGGGGGAAAGGAGGAGGAAAGACAGAGGGAGGGGGAGTGGGGGCGTAAAAAACTTCCTTGGAGGGCAAATGAGAGAAGACTTTTTAAAAGCCTGATTAAAATTCTTATGATTTATTACTCTACTCTTTTAGTGGGTTGTTGACAAAAAAAAGGGAGTGAAAGAGAGAAAGGAGCGAGGCAAGAGGACTGAAATGCGGTGCGCCAGAGCTGATTCTTAACAGACTGTTTAACAACGGAAACTCTGCTTAAAGAAAACTCCATGAAGCTTGTTCAGAAATCCCCTCATATCATGAGAGGAGAGGAGAGGACAGCGGGACAAAGGAGCTGCTGAAAACCTTCATATCAAATTTTGAACTCATGGAGGAACATGTGACTAAGGTTAACGGTGGCCATAGCACACAGGCTCCATCTATCATCACAAGACAATGATCTCTTTTCCTGGACTGTCTACACACTCACACACTCAAACCCAAAACCGCGGGACTAAAAATGGGTCCTTGTCATAGTCTATTAGGAGTAAATTTGCTGTGTCCACAGAGTTGTTTCTCTGGTTCCCATTTCAGCCCCTTTCACTGCGTTTCGATTGCTCGCTGTGTTGGTCCTCTCACCGCCTCATAGTATTTAGGAGGATTTAGCTGCTGCAGTCTGATCCATAGATAACATCATTCCATTTTTCCAAAAAAACAACTCAACAATCCCTCTTCCCTTGTCTGTCAAGATATGCTCAACTACATTTTCAACGTGTCCTCTACTCCTTTGTCTTCTTGGCTTCTTCAACAAGGCACATAATTGCGAATATCTAGATGTGTCAAATCACACCCATTATAGAGAGGCGTCAACAAAAATGCAGCTGAAAGTTAAAAAATGCGCTCCGTTTTTTACGCTTTATACAGTTCTATATTTTTCCTTTTGATCATATCTTCAGTTTAAATAAACATACTTTTATTATTTGTGAGTGTGGGTTTTCCTTTCCTTTTTTTTTTTCCTAATTTCAGTGATGGGTAGAAACACGCAACCCTATCGCCAGGCAGAATGTTGATACTGGACGATTCTGTAAAACCCCAGATTTCATTCAGTCAATCAACAACCTCTTTAACGGCCAACTGCAACTATGGTATGGTTAGTTTTAGGGAAAGACCATGGTTAAAGTATGCTTGAAATATATAATACAGCATGGTGCAACTCTGCCACCTTGGCTACTGGCTATGTCCAGTCTTTCCCCAGAGGTTGCTGCTTCCCACCTATTTTTATATCGTTATGACGTTACCATGGGTTGTAGCTTGGAGCAGAAGGAATGGTTAGCAATATGCCATCATTATTATAGCAAGTTTCGCTAACTAATATTATAAACATTGTTTATTGGCCTGAACCGCATCATCAAACTTTGAAGTTGATGTTTTTCCCCAACGTTTTTTGTTGATTGAAACGTTTGTTCCCTGCTGAAGAAGTGTGTAAATTAGGAAACTCATACACCAGTAAAATTAGCTCCTGCATTGTTTTCCTCTGTGGTTTCTGCAGTTGCCATGGTCACACGGCAAGCCACGGCAGCAAGCTGGGAAAGTTCAACCAATTTCGGTTCACATGGCTGCCGCAAATAGCCGAACACGTTCACGAGAGCAGCAGTCGCCCTCACTCTCCTTGCTGCTCAACTCAGTCGCCGTCGTATTTACACTGACAAAAAAAAATGGAGGCTGCTGCAACTGCTTGCTTTTAAATTCACCTTGCTGCATAAAGGGTACCCTAGCTCACATTGGACGTAAACTGTACACCAATGTGAAAGTAATTGAAAGTCAATGAAAAGTAATTCTTTGCCTACTGTAGTTTCAATGCAAATATGTATTTTACTTTAGAGATTCTGCCTTCAACAACTTATACTTGTGCAGATTTTTATGTCATTCTGTCATGATATAATTTAAAGATATTCGAACAAAACAAAACACATTGTTCTTGCCCCTCACCATCTGATACACCAACAGTTGTGATGCTGACGGACCCACAGGAGAAAACATCCCGACTGCTCTCTGTTGTTAAACTTTGGAGCCGAGTGCATCATAAAGTCAAGGTTTCCAAAACATTTTCAAATCAGAACCCATATAAAAAATGGTGTTTCATGCTGCTGAGCCAAGGCTGATGAAAACATATTAAAACTCAGCAGAAAAGAAACATGACCCATTTAAGGTTGTAAACTACTGTGAAGAATCCAAGCTCTAAATCATAAGTCTGACTATGGCTCCAGCTTCAAAAGCAAGCACAATATAAAGTATTACAACAAAAAAAAGCATATATCAGCGCTGCCTGTCTGTCTGTCTACTATCTGTGCATTGGTCTCTTCAAACAGACACAGTGCGGAGCATTAGTTTTTGACCCAAAGGCCTGTGGAAAGCCACAGAATGCATGACTACTCCTCCACAGTATGTCCAGGACTCCTCAACAGTCCTCTACACGCTTGATTTATGAAATAATTACAGTATCTGTTTTCCCACTGCACCTCTGTCCACGCAGTTTGAAATACAGGCAACACGCTGTTAAGGGAAGTAAGATAAATGTATAAAAACTGACGCTGGAGAAAGAGAGGCGAAGAGATAGAGGGATAGAGGAGGAATGTGAAAGAGACAGATGGAGACAGATTAGAACAGAAACGAAAAGAGAGTATAAAGAGTAAGGATAGAATATCATTACGATGTTTGCGATTATGCTTGCCATGTTTGTCACTAATACCCTAGATATTTTGAGGCTCCAACACTCATATTATGTTTTCCCAGGCTGGTAAACACACATTCATCCCCGCGCAGCCCAAGAGACTGCCTCATGTAATTACCTGTTCTGCTCAGAGTCCATTATGAAAGGGAAACAAACTGTCACATACGCCATTAACTGTTCCTACAACACCCAGTAACATGGGGGTGTTTTTAATAAACCTATAAATGTTGTTTACACAGCCATAGAGTCAAAGGACATGGACACTGATACTCCCTGACAGTAATGCCTGCTGCTAATCTGTGTATTTCTTACCAAAGGACTTTTTCTTGGCTCAGTGGTGCTAGGAACCTCTGAAAACAGGCTTTCATAGCACTACAGTCAGAACAGATTTAGGCAACGAACGTCTGATTCTGTAGCTTAATGCTGTGGCTTTGTGTAATGATTCATTTGTAAAAGATGCGGTGTGTAGTACAAGTGTGTGTCCTTGTCACACAGGCACTACTTATTCCATCAAACACACCTTATGCACCTCATTGTGATCAATGTAGCTAAGAATGAATACAGCTGGGCCTCATCACTCAGGTGACAAGACAAATTGATGTGTGAATAATAAACAGATGGTGAGGAAGAGCAAGGTAGACTCTATTTATCTCTAGCTATCATGAACCAGCATTATTTGGATCCATCCATCATACACTGGAATTGTATAACATTTCACATATAACAAGACTTAATATATCAACATACGAAGTGAATCGCTGATGTTGTAGATAAAAGTGCACTTGTTGTTTTATGACTATAATAAATAAAGAGTAGGAAGGTAGAACTGGGGAGGTAATAAAAAGTTGCCTATTTACTCAACCAGCAGACACTGAGCAACATTCATGGAGTTGTGTTTATGGTCACATGAAGCATCTTTAACTCTATATAGGGAGAGATCCTTATTGACTCTTTTTTGGTGCTTTTTTTGGGAGCTTAATCTGCATGCTGGTGCTGAGCAGGAAGTGTACAGTGGATTTATCGATGCTTTTATTGCTGAAAACTATACAGCATACAACCAGACTAATAAGAAAAGAGTTTTCTGGCTGGAAAACCAAAAAAATGACCTGAAAGAAGTTAAAATACTCGATAAAGTTGAGGGGACCTGCAAAGTTTGGTGATAATTCTCTGTGGATACATAGTTACAAGCAACCTTGTTCACATTATACAGTCATTTTATCCATTGTTCATATAAGAAATTTGACAAGTGTAAGCTTGAAATGGCTATAATTAATATTTTATAATAGCAATGTATTAAATGACAATGTGGAATCTGAGAAGTCGCACTCGTTGCGATGAATGTTCCAGAGAATTATTAGCTTTACATTTATATTCGGTTAATTGTTTAGCTGTCCAGCTGGCAACTTGACTGTTTTGTTTCACTCATAGCATTGTGTTCACCCACAGCAGGTAGCTGTTTTCAGCAACAACAACAAAAAAAGCAACTGTTTGTCAACTAATTCAACACATCAACTTAAAACTTTATGATTTGTCAATGTTGCTGACAAACAACTTATTTCTGCTGCTCCCGAGTGGCAAGAAAATCAGTTATTTCAGGTTTAAGCGAGTATTAGAAACCAATTTTCCTGGTTTCTTTTTCATAAATCCTGACATCTGCAGTAAGTGCTTCTGTGAGCCTAATATTTGTGATCAAGGACTGTTGAGTTCCTTTTGTTTTCATTAATGACTGCAAAGTTCTCCTAGTGTTTGCCCCTCTTCACAAAGTTTGGTATCAGATACAGATCAGTGCTCCAGGAGCCAGCAGGGTTATGAGAAGGAGTCCTCACACTGAAAGACAATCTCTCACCAGTTAATAGGCTATAGTTAATTGACTCCTGCTTCAATGTTGTAAAAATAATCTGTCAAACAGGTTATCTCATCTCGATGTAACTAAACAACATACAAACAAACAAACATCATGGTGGTGTGATGTCAGCAGGAGTGGTCAGTGCCGTCCAGCTGCATCCTCCTCAGCGAGGCGTGAGCAACATCCTCAATGCCTCATTAACGAATCACAACACAAACATGCGCATGTGAGGATTTTATGATTTGCTGTGTGTGTGTGTGTGTGTGGGTGTGACACAATGTTCAGATGGTCAGTTCATGTGAAAGATGAAAGACTGAAAGACTTGGCTAGCTGATGGTGAGTCCAGTTGCGCACACATACACACTAATGTCTCAACTGAGTAAACATGCATAGTTTTCTGGAGTAATTAGAGGGTTTGAGTGAAGGACTGCCAGTGTCTCAGCTGGTGTGCGGGTAGAATAAAGTCAACAACATTTAATTTTCTCAAATATATAAATGATGAATGGACAATAGATGAACAGATGGGCCAATAAACTGAGAATCGGAGAGACAGATCGATAAATCAGAATCAGAATAATCTTTATTGGCCAAGCATATTTACACATACAGGGAATCTGACTCCGATTTAGTGTCTCTCAAGGGACTTACACAGAATAACAACACAACAATCTTCAGAAATTTGCACACAAGGAATGACTATATACAGATGAAACCATTAGTGTGAACTGTAAATAGAACACAAATAGTGTAAACAGGTGAAGAGTGCAAGGAATGACAAGATAAATGGTTAAAAAAAAAAGACATGTTAGATTGACTTACTGTATTGTGGGTGGTTATATAAAGTATATACAGCCTGTTCAGACATACAGTAGTGAGTGAAATGTATTGCACATTTTGCATTTGAGACTAAAATAAATGTGTATAATTTGTAGGTGCAGTGGGTATTATAATGTTCCAGGGTTATTGCACAGTGCCACAGTGAGTTAACTGTTCATAAGAGTGACGCGAGGGGGAAGAAACCGTTCCTGAGTCTGGTGGTTTTGGTGTTCAGTGTTCTGTAGCGCCTACCAGAGGGGAGAAGTTGGAACAGATTATGTCCAGGGTGTGAGGGGTCTGCAGTGATTTTCCCTGCCCGTTTCCTGACTCTGGAGGTGTACAGATCCCGGACGGTGGGCAGGTCAGCACTGATAATCTTTTCTGCAGAGCTGAATGTTCATTGTAGTCTGTTCCTGTCCTGTTTGGTGGCCGATCCAAACCAGACAGTGATGGATGTTGCCGAGAACAGACTCAATGTATGCAGTGTGCAGCAGCTCCTGAGGCAGGCTATATGCATCCTCTGCTGGGCCTTTTTGATGACTGCGCCGATGTGGGACTCCCACTTCAGGTCCTAGGGGACTGTCGGTCCTAGAAACCTGAAGAATTCCACAGCTGACACAGTGCTTTTGAATATGGGGGGGGGGGGGGCTCCTCCTGAAGTCCGCTGTCATCTCCACAGTCTTGAGCATGTTAAGCTACAGGTTGTTGTGACCACACTACAGGGACAGCTGTTTGACCTCCGCACACTTCTCTCCGTCTCAGATGAGACCGATGACTGTTGTGTCATCTGCAAAATTTCAGGAGCTTAACTGATAGATGCAGATTGACAAAAACAGCCACAAAAGCCAAAACAAAGCCCAGTCTATTTTATAATACTGCACTAATACAGAATAGAGAAGAAATGTAATAATATTCCACTCTATAAACATCAGTCCAAACCATATTCCTAGTAAATTCTTCAGCTTTAATATCACTTTTCTGTCGGTATATGTGAACCATTTATTTGCCGCCTTCTCCGTCCACAATATGTTAGAAGCAGTCAACATCTTTGCAGTTTATTTGGAGCCACAATGACACGTGGCAGTTTTGCTGGGATGAAGAATATACCCCAGCCCTTAATATATAGTGAAACCCTATAGTTTTGAATTCAAAAAACTGTATAAAACTGAGGCATATACACACTCACATGTGCGTGTGCCACTAGGCTATAATATGTTTGGACAGAGCAGGATGCCAGGCAGTGCCCGTTAAAGGCTCTAATGTGGCAGTGGTTTCATGGTGGTTGGCACAGATCAGCAGGAAGAGGGCAAAGAGAGGGATATAAAAAAAAGGGAGTGATGGTGGAAGAGAGGGGGGGTTGTCTGGGAGAAAAAGGGAAAGAGGGATTTGGGAGTGAGAGGGGAAAGGAGCAAGCTAAAGACAGAGGGCTATAGTTACACAGGCACACCACAGGCATCAAACAGTGGTGGATATGAATTTTCTCTCTTGCTTTTTCTCTCTGTGTCCTCACTTCATCCCTCTCTTTCTCCATCTCTTTCTCCATCTCTCTCTCTCTCTCTCTCTCTCTCTCTCTCTCTCTCTCTCTCTCTCTCTCTGGGTGAACAGCCCATTCACAGTGTGGTCCTGGGGTGATCAGAGTGGACCCTGCCCTCTCTCGCTCCGCTTTTATGCTCTCTCCCTCTTTCATCCTGTCTTTTCGTTACGGAGGGAGGAGGGAGGAGGGAGGAAGGGGGTCAAAACAGTCATACTTCCCCTAAACTCATCTTTTATTAATCAGGCCTCAGCAGTGTATCAGGAGGAAGAGTGACGCACGGGGGTTTGTGAGAGTGTGCGTTTAAAAAATGCTTAGGAACACACACGCTCACCAGTAAAGAGCTAGAACATGCGACTGACCGCTGACAAATGCCTTAGGGTGTTTCATATTTCCTCCGCTGCAAAACTGGCCATCGCAAAAAAACACCAGAGTACTTGCTTTGTGCTTGAGTATGTGTCAAAGAGAGAGACAGAGAGAGAAAAAGAAATTAGCGAGACAGATGACTTGACTGCACCACACCACCTCCCCGTTTCTGTCATTCATAAAGCCGCTCTCACTCTTTCCTCTTTTTCCTATCTCCTTCACACACTTGCATACATACACACACACACATACACACACCAGCTCACAGGCGGAGCGGAGCGGATATTCTGGGTGGTGTTATTCCAGGTGTGGAGTCATTGAGGTCTCCATGCTGTGACCCTGTTATCCTGGGAAGAGGGAGAGTATTAGAAGCATGCCGGGAGAGGAAGAGACTCTATATCAAAAACACATTTCGCCCTGAGGCTGTATCACTGCAGCTATATGGCTACAAACACAGACAAGCGCATATATACACGTGCACAGACATTTGTATATACATGCACTTGTGCACAAAATGTGATGCTTTTGTGTGTGTGTGTGTGTGTGTGTGTGTGTGTGTGTAAACCCTGCTGATGGACTGCCAATCACTGACAGTAAAAAACTCTACCAAACTCTTTACTAGGAAACTGGATCTTCTTTTGTTGCCAAGTACCACACAAGACCTGATTAAATCTTCACTGTCATTCGTGCTATTTACTGGGTACTATAGTAAATGTATTTGCATGTTCAGATCAGATCCTTTACTTAAGTGAAAGCAGCAATATCACACTGTAAAATGCTCAATTGCAGTTTAAAGTCTTGCATCCAATGTAAACAGCCTTGCACAATGTAAACAGAAACTTCATGTTTAGATTGTGTGTATACTTGTGGCCTAACAAAAACGCTGAATGCATTTTCTTCCTCATAAAACATTTGCAAAGTATTTTAAATCCTGCACTTTAAATCTATGGTTACTTACTAGCTTCATCCTCACTGCCTAGTTCAGTATATTTTTGGGCAATTTTATTTATTGTTGGGTTTATTCTATATCAATTAATTGTAGGAGGAATAAAGGAGCATAAATTACAATATTTTCTCTGAATTGTTGTAGATTTGAAGTGTGAAGTAAGTTGAAACATAAATATTCAACTTAAGTACCTCAAATTTGTATTTAAATAAATATACTTAATTACATTCCCACAAGTGTCTTATGTAAAAAATAGTGAAGTTCCAAACCTAAAGAGATAAATACTCTGTGGTGTTTCATATTGTGCATGCATGGATGTGCATGGATGTGTCCCATTTGTAGTTCGTTCTGATCTCTCCACATTTAAAACTGTGTCATTACAACTAATTAGATCCTCTGAAAGACTTAGAAATAGTAACTGGCACTGGTGAAAAAACAACGGCTTTTTTTTAACAAGGTAATAAAATGTCTTTTATAAGAGAATTGAATTATATACTGCATATAGACTGTCTAATATACATGCATGTTTGTGCATGCTTTAACACAGACATTCTTGAAAAAGGATTAAGTGGAATTTAGCAGTGAGGGTGTAGATTGCAACCAAATACCCTTCCCCTCAACCTCCATTTTCAAGTGTGTGGGAGAACCTACAGTGAAAGTCACGAAAAAAAGTCCCTCTCTAGAGCAAGTGTTTGGTTTGTCCATCCTGGGCTACTGTAGAAACATGGCGGTGCAACATGGCGGCCTCAGTGGAAGGGGACCTGCTCCCTATGTAGATAGGTAATGAAAGCACAACAATTCTTAGTTTCATAGGATTATACACTGATGAAAACATACTTATTAAAATTATATTCCATTTCTGCCAAGTCCATTTCTCTAGATGCCACTAAATTCTTCACACTGCACCTTTAAATACAGTAATAAAATGGCATTCCTTAAATCTTCGTTAAATGCTAGTTAGCGCTGGGCTGGACGTTGAGGGAGGAGAGGCGGGCTTACCGGACGCCTTCACCGCCAATTCTCAATTTTAACGACTTTGTTCTTTGATTAAAAAACGCCTAAATGGTTCCAGTTGAGCCAGAGAAAGAGAAAAGAAATAAAACTCCAACATCTAAGAGATGAAAATAACCGTTGTTCTCCAGTTTTAAGAGGCACGTGTGCTGGGGTTGGCCTGAGACGTCAGTTACGAGCTGCAGATGTTTGTATGGTTTTTTTATGATTGTTGTTATTTTCAAATTGCGGCGTTTCCGTGATGAGCTATACGCTCGTTAGGACCGTGTGTGTGTGTGTGTTTGCATGTGTGTGTTTGCGTGTATGTGTGGGCAACTAAGAGAGAAACATTTGAAGAAAAGCACTGAAGTACTTTGAGTTTAATTAACCATAGTTCTAATCTAATCTTTGTGCTTTTTAGCAGCTCATTATGCAGCCTAATCACAGGAAGCTATAGAGGTGATTACACACAATGATAGTCTACTCACATATGCCCACTAACACACATGCACACACCTATGGGAGGTGTGTTCAAGAATTCCTTGGCATTGAACAATACAGGGTAATCAAAACCTCTGCATACACACTTCTCCCTTTCTTATGACCTAATGCACGCACACACAAACACACTCACACAGTGCAGATTGAGTCTTCATGTGGTTTCACGGGTTGTGAGAGGAGAAAATGTTTTCACCTCTTCTTCGCTGGATGGAGAAAGCCATAAAAACAGCACCTGCTCGCTTGTTCTTTCCCATCTCGACTGCCCCTCCTCTCTGTCTCTCTTTGAAGGGAGAAGAAAGAGGCAGTGAGGTAATGAGATTAGTTGTTTTGTTGCTGTGTAACAGCATAACACAAATTACATTTGCATTTGACTCTATCCAAAGCATCTTAAAATGATTGGGCAGGTAGGGGTTTGGCGCCTTGCTCAAGGACACAGGCTGGGGTCACACCTGCCAAGTTCAAGCAGCAGGAACAGGAACCAGTAGGCCACCCTGCCACCAATCACTCCACATCTATAAATCATCCAGGTGTAGACTATGAGGTGATTAAAAAGCAGGTTACTTTGGCAGCAATGTAGAGCAGCATGTCTCCTGGACCACGTAGATACATTAGACTTTTTTTACTGTCTGTTCAATGCCAGCAAATGAATAGTTTACTTCCGCATTTTATGACTCGGATTTGTAATTAATAGACCTTAGATCAGCCTGAGAAATACGTATGAGTGTGTCTCCTGCTGACTGGGTTAAATATGAGTGGAGCCAGTCCTGCAGAGCTGTTGACCTTTGTTGATCTCATTCAAGTCTATTACATACAACAAACCTATGTAAAGGATTATACAGATTATGATCTTGCATTTTTTAACAATCCATTTCTTCATAGTGATTTATCTTCATTCAAAAATGCAAATGAAATAATCTTGCAGCAAGTCTGAGGTGTCCACTTTGGCAACCACTGCTACTCACAAAAGTTGCCACCAGAATTGACTTAAATTTCTACAAATCATCCACTTAACCACTTTGTTTGATAACTACAAGAAAACAGACACTTTTATTAAGGTGCTGGCTTGCAGGTATGCATCATATAAAATAGGGAAAAGCCACACACTCATCTCTAATGCATTTTTTCCATGTCTAGATTGCATCAAGTGTGCAACTTTTTTCATGTTTTTTTTGTAACCATTTGTTATCTAGATCATCTGTCAACAACATCTCTTAGCCCTGCACTAGAAAGATATCATCTGGTTTCTCTCCATCCTGATAACTGTAAAGTTAATGTGCACAATATAGCCAATTTTCAGTGGGTGCCAAAAAACTGAAAGTTGTCAGTTGGATGTAATTATGAGCCAGCTGTGATAAACGTACTAATGCTACAGTAATGCTTTTAGTTCCACTGTGGAGGATGACTAAACTCTAAAAGGAAAAAGCTGAAAACCAACGTAATGTTTCAGAGGATGTTCAACAAGCAAAAGTTTTCAGATGTCGCAGTCCCAGTCATTGTGCAATGTTTTAGCTAATTCTATCACTGCTAAAAGCAATTAGCTCAAATACAAAGGTTTGAGCTCCAGACCGAGTCATTGCAGCAGGTTATAAGATCAACACTCAGGACCTGTGAATGGTTTCAACTGAAAACCTTGCCGATTCTCACCAAAAGTTTAACTCTCCTCCGTTCTCAGCCCTGAGCGTCCCTGTTTCCAATGAAAAGAAAATTACTGCACTATTCACAACCGTTAATAATGACTATAAATACCATAATCATGACACTGCTAAAGTGATGAGGAGCTAGAATGTTTGAAACAAAAAAACATACCCAATGTGGGATCGACTATACTGTGTGTATCTGTTTGGCATCTTTAGAAAACAAACTGAGGTTTGTCTCAAAGAAACAAATATATCTCATTTACAAGGAGGAACGCTACAAAAGATTTAGTTAAAAGATTTAAAACCTGATGGAACTGAAAATATTACATATGTTTAAACACTATGCACACATATTTTTCTTTCCTCCACATTACAGCCCGACTAGTTCTATATGTATTTTTTTCATAATGGATATGAGATTATTTCTCAAACCCATACCTTTGGCATGGATTAAAATTATTTATAGACATTATACATTAATATAAATTTCCTTTTGTTTGATCTCATCAAAATAATGATGTGATAGGTTGTGTAGGCTCCAGGCTACAACCTGGCTTGGCTCAGCAAAGTGTTTTTGATCAGTGAATAAACGCGTGAATCCAACACCAGTGCAGCAGTTTCAGGCTGTAACTCAGAGTTACACACAGCTTGAGTCATCTGCGTCTCTCTTGGACTGCGTGTGTGTGTGTGTGTGTGTGTGTGTGTGTGTGTGTGTGTGTGTGTATGTGACAAGCCATTTCTGCCAGAGCAGGAGTTCAACTTGAATAACATCCGAGGCACACAAAGGCCTGAATAAACGGCGTCACGACCAGAACCGACTCATAAAAAAATTTCAATAAATGTCATAGATCCATCAATTTCTATCAAGCGCGTCAGTAAATACCAAGTTTTCAATGGAAGGTTAACTTTATGAAAGAGAGAAGGGGTCACTTCACTTGGATGACGAGAGACTCTGGGCCAGCATAAGCAGGATATGCTCGCAGGGGCCCCGCTCGTTTGCTTTGCAGTGTTGGCACAACTGCAGATAGGCATAGAGTTCAAGTCATGACTTTCCCTGTGGAGCCATAAGGGGGATTCGGCAGTTCTTGTCTGGGATTGGGCCTCCCAGGATGGGCCGCTGAATTTGGAGGGAGGCAGATGGCTGAAGCTCTCTGCTGCATCTCCTTATCTATCTGTTGTTGGACCACCTCCTTCTCCCAGGTCTACTTCACCACTGTCTGTCCTCAGGAAAGATCAAAGTCACACATAACAAATCTGTGTTAAAGTATCACTCCTGAAACCCTTTAAAAAGTAACCTTTTGTATGTAGGTCTCACTCTTTCTCTCTCTCTTTCACACACATACACACACACATATACAAACACACACACACACACACACACACACACACACACACGCACCTTCCCAGCGCTCATGCCACTTCCGCCATAAAAGCCCTGGCAGCGATCCACGTGCCCATTAGCACGCGCTAAATAACTGTTAACAATGTATTACCCAGACTCCCCTGCACCGGTACTTCTCCCCTGCCCCGCGTCCCTTCAAAGCTCACAGGTAATTATGTCAAAGGTTTTTAATAAACAGCCTATTCAGTGCGCAGTGGGTTACGCCTACCTTCTGAGTGACAAAATGTACTTTTAAAAACGACACGTGCATAAATGAGCTGAGCTCTGATTGGCCGAATTAAGCCGAGAGCCGTTAAAAATCACCAGGTGAAAACGCACCTGCACGTGAGAGTATAATTTAATGTCACCGTTTAACATTGTGTTTCTACTTTTCTTGAACGTAGGAGCAAATTATAAAAATAGTCTATAGACATAAATAAACAGCAGGAAGCATATTAATTTGGATGTCAGAGTTAATTCGTTATTTTTCAATGGAGTTCCTTTTTTAAATTTTCAATATCGCACAAAATGGTGGTTTTAAGTACAATCAAAGCAACACGTTAATAACCGTACAGCAGGAGTCGCTTCATGAATGAAAAGGGAGCCTGTGATTTTAACTTGTTTGAAAAATAGCCCATGTTAAATTTTACATACACGGACAGCCCAAATGCTGCAGGCTAATGCTTAGCTTACATCCTCTTTCCAATGGTTTTCCAGTAGTTTAGGGCGCTGACAAATTGAGATACTAAACAGAACTGACGAAGTCTGTACTGTAAGTTTACATGTAGGCCTGACTTACACAGTCTGAAAAGAGATAAATACAAATAAAAATTTAATAAATTAAACACAGTCAAAGCCCAACAATTTTTCTAGTTACTGGTGTGCAAAACGCAGCTACGTTCATTAGGCTACAAAGGATTTACAGAGCATCTAAAGAAGGAAACTGCGAGCCGTGGCCTGGCCGCAGAGACAGAAAATTAGCTTACATATATTTTTAGAGGCCCAGATAAAATTATTCCACACTCGCATTGCCTGAAAATGGTTTCGGTCATCTTGGCTATAGGTCTGAGAGAAATGACTTTGTTTATAGATGTGGGAACATATCTCAGAAAGTTGCTACAGGCCCATGTGCAGTCATACCTGCGTTAAACAACAGAAACTGTAGGGAGTCAACTGTATTTTCTTAATTACTGCATTCTGCAGCGATGGCCTGTTGTGACCCTTCTAAAATTAATCAATGAAATAATAATATTATAAGATAATAAAGAATCTTACACAAACAGCAGATGGCACAGTAATCTCTAAGATGTACGGACCAGTGCACCTGCTAACGAATAAAAATACGGAAGAAAAAAATGTATTTACAAAAATAAGATTTTTTTTATTACAAAAACCCTGTAGGCTACATATAAAGAAACACCAGAGATCGTTTGAACGAAAATATTTTCTTCTTGGTGAAGATTGCTTGAGGCCAAAAGTTCATATTATTATAATAAAACCACGTATATTTACAGTTATTACAGTGATTAATGTGGCATGTCTAATCAGACCCAGTGTCTTGACTATTCTGATCCACGTAACATTTATCCAAACAATTTGTATGACATAGTTATTGTATGTCGTCAGATATTAATGATAACATGTAATATATACAAACATAATAATAATAATAATGATAATAATAATAATAATAATATAAACTATTATTATTATTATTATTATTATTATTATTATTATTATTATTATTATTAATGGAAACATTAATCAGATAAAACTGTCTGTCTTTGCCAAAGTATTTTATTATTTGACATTTTGACAATTAATAAAGAATGTCCTTAATCTTAATTTAGTTTACGAAGGTCAATGCATTAATTGTAGCCTGCTTTGCGACACTAATGTTTAATTTATGGCCAATTAATAAATCCTACTTACACCTCATCTTTCCTCGTATTTAATTATAGTTTATAATAAATTCAGGGCATTGTGTTATTAAAAGTATGTCAAGGTTTTGGTCTCTGATTAAGCGAGCTGTAAAACACAATTTGTTTAAATTTGATAATCAAGGAGACATAAATCGTTAAGCACGTGGTGTATTACTAAATCTAAATGCGTCTTTTGGTTAACTATATTTTTGAGAGGTTGCACAGACTAAAACATGATCCTACAGCGAATGTTTTACCCCTGTAAGTTATTATATATAGGCTTATATTTATGCCAAAATAATTGGTGCGCTTATGTTGAGCTTAAACTAAACTTAATTTCAAACGGAACATAATTTACTTAATTCTCACGGAATGATTAAGAGATATGACTTTTTGAATGCCCGCTGGAGGCGAAACGCGGGGCTTTTTGATCTGATGCATGTGGGCACAGACCTTCCCCTCCACATCCAATCATTTACACTGAATCCTCGCCAATAAACCACGAAGACGTGCTGTTTATTTAACCAACAAGCCACGAGAGGCCTTGAGCTGAGCAGTGATTTTAGCGGAGGAAACATCAATGAAACAAAAAAGGAAACTTAAAAAATAGGAAAATTAAACCCTGATGTGAAAAGGCTAATGGCATATCACATAGTCTAATCATATTCAATCATACCAGCAAGACATTGATTAGTAGATGAAAACAGAGGATGCTAATTAAAAATGCCAATTAAGGTATCGGTAACTATTTATTACTGCGTATTAAACAGTTTTGTGGTCATTTATATGTTAAACTTATCAGTTTTGGAAATCCGCACACGCGCGCGCACACACACAGCCTCCCAGTCTTGTTTATTTATAGCCATGTCCACCACTAACCCCCCCATCAACCCCCCTCCTCCATATGCTAGAGCCTACACACGCACACCCACACCAGCACGCATTCCCCGCGCGACCACACACTCATTTAAGCGGCCTTGAAAGCGAAAATGATTATTTCCAAACTCGGAGACAGAGAATCCAACACAAGTCACGTCAGCGAATTGTAATTTAAATCACTTGAGTGATCCTGTTACTTCTCTTAATCAGGACTTCAGTCAGGCTTATTTAGTAAATCAACAGGGTTTATTTATAACGTTTAACAGGCACCAAGCATTTGAAGGCCTATTAAACAATTAATTTTTATTAAATCGTTGCATTTAAAGACTCAACAAATATTTATATATAAGCTGCGTTTATTTATTTTAACGTTGACTTCGCCTGTTGGTGATTGTCATTAACAACTATCGATTATAAACTAGTGTAACTACCGTTTTGTTTCAGTGTTACAGTTTCTCGTGGTTCTTTATCTATTTTTTTATTGTGTTATTGCAGTGAAGCCAGTTAAGGATATTGTTACCTTTATCGTCACTGCATGGACTCTTACTGCAATAAAGAACTACCTAATGATTTTATTTACTTTATTAATTACAGCTTTGTTATAATGTCAATAAGCAAAGCTTTCATTGTGTAAACTGTTACTGTAACTGATTGCTCAATTACATTGGACGTGTCTCTCTTAAACACACATTTCAGAATTCAGATTTTTTTTAATGTTATCTTTCGATGTGTACAAAACGATAAAATAAATAAAAATTGGACGTATATTTTCTTACTATATGGGCCAGTGCACATATAGATATACCAGCAGCCTTGACACATTTATTTTGGCCGCTCATAATGATTATCACGTGCACAAATACGTTTTGAGGCATTTCTTTTGTGAAACACGTCGAGGCCCTAAGAAATACTTATTTTCAGAATGAGCATAAGTGGCTACAGTGCAGGAGGTACTAATGGCCAGATATGCAAAGCATGTCGGGCCGGTGTGTGAAAATGCGCGCAATGCACCAGAGACGCTCCTCGCGCTCCTTCGCCTGAAGACATGATTCATTCACCAGCTCTACTTTTACCACATAAGGCGGCACGAGCGGCCCCCACAGCGGGCGGGACCGGGGAAAGGTTCCGGGGGGCTGTGATTACTTGTGATTGGTTGCTCTGTGTTGTGATTGACAGATCCCCTTCTCCGGCTCTCCTCTAAGCTCCGGTTGTTGACACCCTCCAAAAGTCCGCACGGCGCTCACGGATAACGGAGACATTATCACAGCTCGTCCCGGCTCACCCCGTTTCCTCCGCTCGAGGACGGAGAAACCGTCTCACCGGCCAGCACAGGACAGTCATCGTGGATTGATTTTTTTTTTCTGCTACTGACTGCGTTTTGAACTTTTTCTTGCTCCTTGCAAGCTCGTGACGCCGTCTTCTTCTTCCTCTCGCTCCACTCTCTCCGAGCACGAGAGAAATGGCAGAGAAGCGGCGGTCCCCGTGCGCGCTGAGCGTCAAGGCGCACGCATTCTCGGTAGAAGCGTTGATCGGGGCGGAAAAAAGACGCAGGACGGCCGGAGAGGATGCTGAGTCCCCCGGCTACGAGGACGGAACTGATGTCTCTGATCTAACCGGGAGCCCGGGCCCGCGGGCCGACAGAGCGAGCACCAGCGACCGAGGCAGTGAGGCGGAATGTGCCAGTGACGGATCCCGTAAGTAAATAACAACAAAGACAGACAAAACAACAACAATAACAAATAGAAATATTATCATTACCATTCATAATAATGACTCAGTTTACCTGTACATAATTGCTGATATCACTACACACTAATAGTGGAAATAAATATCAAGTAATGTCCATATTATATCTATGTCAGTGTTTTTACTGACATACAGTAAACAATTCCATATTCCAGCTACCCTATACTGCATGCACATTTGATTTCCTATAACTATATTTTAAGGGAAATATTTAAACTTTATCATAGCTTCCTTCTGACATGACTTTTCCATAGTTCTTTCTCTCAGGATTATACGTGTTCTCTCCTGCTTGCTTCCCATCAAAAGCCAATAATAAGAAGGAAAAGATCATAAACCAAAACAATGATCGTCTTTAGGTCATAGCCACAAAGTGGAAATGTGATATCATATCAAGGCCCTGGTCTAGTAAATATGAGTGGTGTGAGTGTGACTAATGTGCGACGCTTTATGAGTTGTGTTGCAATCATAAACACGCCAATTAGCAGCGTATAAAGACAGGGAAGCTGCCACGGAAAGGATGCTGCGAGGTCTGTAGCAAGCATGAACCGACTGGCCCTGAACAAATTAGGATTTAAATCTGCTACAGGTTTAAAAACGTACTTGGCTGAGGATTTGTCTTTGTGTTAAGTCTGGCTTGTTAGGTCCATGTCTAATGTCCATAAATTTCCACCACTTGGCGAGGCCTGTGTTGAATGGCGCAAATAACAACAGCGGTGAGACACATAAACACACTCTAAACATATCCTCTATTAAAAAACAGTAAAAAGTCAAGTAGTCCATACAGAAAATAATTATACATTTCCTATCTGGACTTATATTGGTGATTGTATGGTAAACTTGCCATATTTCTCATCTATCATGCTGTATTCAGTAATGAGTGATCTTATTTAAAGGTGTATAACTATAATATTCTTACAGATTCCGAGCTTTTAGTGTACCAGTATGTGGGGTTAATTAATGTAATCATAGGGCTACTTAAAGGCATGTTTATCTCCTTGAAATAACAGCTATAAAAGAACTTGTAGCATATAGTAAAATTCGTGTCCTTTTTGTGGGCTGCTTAAGGTTTTTTTCATTATTGCAACAGGACAGTTGCAATAATCTTCTTAATAATAAGTCATTTTACATTACTGTGTGTCATATTTTAAATGGTGGTGTTTAAAGCCTCTTTTGTACAGTATGGCCTTGGCTTTCCAGCACATGTGGTGTAATAGGGACTTGGTCCTGCTGTGTTTGTGTGCTTTTAATATATATTGTATTCATAATTTAGTGTTTTCTGACTCATAAAACACAAATGTCTTGAGGTGTAAAAACCTTGTTGCCATGACTCGTCTTTTATGGATGTTTCATCATTCAAAAAATACAAAAGAAAACAAAAGAAAACAAAAAAACGAGTCAATCTTGCTTCTTTCCGGTGCAGCAGAGAGCGAGGACACGCTGTTAGAGAGCCCGCAGCCCGCAGCTCTGTGCACGGCGTCGGTAACCGGTTCCGGAGAGGAGACCCGCGTGGACCTGCAGGGATCAGATCTGTGGAAACGGTTCCACGAGATCGGCACAGAAATGATCATCACCAAGGCTGGAAGGTAGGGGCAGGGTTCAGATAGGAATGGATAATGTTGGGAGGGGGGCAGAAAAAATAAGAGATAATTGGATGTATTAATTTAGAATAAAAATATTAATGTATCTGAATTATGAATAATTAAATGAGATGGTACATTAGCTATAAAAACAACACACTGTACTGGATAATTATAGGCTTACTTGGCTGAATCAAAACTTACTGAAATATCGAAACATAATTTATTTTCTTTCGTATTATTTTTTATTATTATTATTATTATTGTTAAGTACTGTAAATCAGTGTGGCCTGTGGTTTAGCTGAAATCTCCAATGCAGATGATTTATTTGGTTTTCCTGTCAGGCGGATGTTCCCTGCTATGCGTGTGAAGATTACGGGCTTGGACCCACATCAGCAGTATTACATTGCCATGGATATAATCCCCGTGGACAACAAACGATACAGGTAAGACGCATATCAGTAGTAAAAGAGGCCACAGAAATCTTATTATCATTTTTATGAGTTTTACAATGACGATCACGGGCCTGCAGGAATGTGCTAAGAGTATTAAAGTGATATAGAAAAAAAAATCTTCAAGTATATCAGTGGCTTATAGCCTCACACGCATGCCCTATAGAAACAGGAATATTGCAGTAATTTTCGTCAGCATGTAGTCTTAATTTAGACTCCATTTTTGTGTCTGGTACAACCCAAGATTTTTCAATTGTGCAATCCCAGTTCGGTTCCCACAAATGGCGCTTGGCACCGGTGTTTTGTCACGGCGGTTTTGCCGTCCCTTTTGGAAAAGGCCTTTTGGATGGCTTAACCTCTCCACCCTGGAAGGTCAAACCAACAAATGTCGTTATAATGCGGAGGAAAACAGCGTGTTATTGCAAAAGCGTCAACGCGGCCAAGTCTTCGCATGCTATACACTGCAGGTCTATCATTTCAAAAAACTTTCAAAAAGCCGTTTCTATGTGAGTACATTTTTAGCGGCATGGTGGAGTGATGAGTGATATCATTGAGGACGTGTTAGTCGTTCAGTCTGACATGATTTTGCGCACGTACAGTAGTTTTACAGACTTTTGTGCACACACTTTCAGAGCTGCGCGCAACCGGTGAAGGAAGGAGAGTCTGCAGGGTTTTCTTTTTTTTTTCTTTTTTTTCAACCAAACGCTTAACAGCAGGTGATGAACACACCTTTAAACCAGATGAGGAACTAATTAGCTGCTGGCTGAAGACTATCAGACGCATAGGATTTCTATTCTAAAACTTTTTCAGAAATTGTGTATTCCCCTTCAGGTGTTAAAATAGACTATTTACTTTAAAGTCGACACTTAACTTGGCGCATGGATAACATTTTCATTTAAATTGTAGCACAGAAGAGAATATGTGAATGGAAAAAAATCTGTTAGATCCATATCATCTGTAAAAAAAAAAAAATGAAAATATGGATATATATTATATATAAGAAAATGTGGATATATATTATCCATATTTTCTTTAGAAGTAGCTAAAATTTGAAAAAGTAATCTGTAATTAGCTGAGGGCCAGTCAGTTTTCTTTCTTTTTTTCTTTTTTGAGTGTAATTGTAATTATAATTTTGATTGAATGATTTTATTCCCGTGTCTGGTACAGTATGCGCTCTCTCGAGTTTTAAAACAGGCCTTTACACGAATTCCTTCTGGTTACTGCTGATATTTGCCACCAAAAGTGACAAAAACAATAAAGTTGTTTTTTCTTGCCACGCCATCCAGCATATGTTACAGGCTACAAAGTCAATTGGGTGTATAAAAAAAAAAAAGCAAACTTGTGACATTGTGCTCACTCACCACTCTGTGTGTGATTCGTGAAGGTACGTGTACCACAGCTCCAAGTGGATGGTTGCGGGGAATGCGGACTCTCCTGTGCCGCCCAGGGTGTACATCCACCCGGACTCCCCGGCCTCAGGAGAGACGTGGATGCGTCAGGTGGTCAGCTTCGACAAACTCAAACTGACTAATAACGAGCTGGACGACCAGGGACATGTAAGTAACATGACGAAGACTGGCTGGATATGATATTACTGTCACTTATATCCGTAGTAGTCTTTGAGTAAATCTTATTGTGCCTCTTTAGTGGTATTTTATATCCATTATAATATTCATATTTAAACTTTATTTATATATATTTGTTGTGATAATTCTATCTTTTAAAAACCTTTGTAAACTAAAAATAAATAAATAAAATCATACCAGCCTTTAAATACAATCTAAAAGCTGCTACTGCATTCTTTCTGTAGCTCTTATATTATAAGAATATAAATAATAATAATAATAATATATAATAATGACAAAATTAAGTCAGAGCGAATAAAAAATTATATTGGCAAGTCTGGCATCACTGCAAGCGAGAAATGTTTTCTTGTGTGTGTGTGTGTGTGTGTGTGTGTGTGTGTGTGTGTGTGTGTGTGTGTGTGTGTGTAGGTGCAGGTGCATGTATTTATTTGTACGACCGTACACGTGTGCATGTTCACTTCATGTTATAGAACTGTAAATAACACAAATGTGCTGTTATGTAATTTAAGCCTTAAACTACGAATTTCTCTCCCTTTTTCCAGATTATTCTTCACTCCATGCATAAGTACCAGCCGCGGGTCCATGTGATCCGTAAGGAGTGTGGAGAAGAGTTATCCCCAGTGAGAGCCATCCCTGCTGGGGAAGGCACCCGGACCTTCTCCTTCCCTGAGACTGTGTTCACCACCGTCACAGCATATCAGAACCAACAGGTAGCATAGCTGACCTCCACATAACCACATTTCCTCTTAAAACCAACACCGCTGGCTGAACCAAATATACAAAAATAGCCACAGTGGCCAAGAAACCCACATGTTTCCAGTCTGCAAGTGCTACACTGACTGCTCTGTTGCTGAAAGATATTGTTGTTTGTTTTGTAGTTTGTTTATAGTTACATGCCTGCGATGACTGATAAGGATTTTAAATAAATTTCTGCAGGCCACACCGGTTTATGAGCTCTTCAGCTACTATGAGATACTGAATAGTGAAATAAGAAACTATTTTAACTCCTGTACCAAGAATTTTATGTCTGGCACCTTGGTCTGAGGAAAAGCTTACTGGACTCATTGTTCAGAACTGAGTACAATGCATGTCTTGTTTAAGGGTGCTACTCAAGTTCGTTTTTTAAGTACTTGAATGTCCTATATTATCTAGACTGTTTTTTTCCCACCAAATTTCAAAGCAATGTCTTCAATGAGGGGAAGCTGCTGTTTTTTTTTGGATTTTTGCACTGGATCGGTCAATGTGAGCTTTGAAGCAGGAAGTCAGCTCAGTCGGCTGGGCCGCAGCGCATGATGGCTGATGTCAGAACATGATGGCGATGCCTATAAAAGTCCTTTTGGATACGGGTCACAGAGCTGGGCCTTAAACGCCACCCACAGCTTGGGCAGCCCCACGGACCTTTTACCAACATGCATACACACACACACACAGACACACACAAAATCATACGTACAGTATGTGCAAGAAAAAACACAAGTCGAATATATTACATGCACACAAACGTCACAATCTGAGCTAATTGTGCACATAAATGTATTTATTTATAGACCTGATGTAAGGATTACAGAGAAAGAAAATTATTTTGGCTGGCATACAGTATGTTATCATGCATTTAATAACAACTGAACTTTTGGAAATAATTTGAGTCTTATTTTGCTTTTCAGATAACAAGGCTGAAAATTGACAGAAACCCATTTGCCAAAGGCTTCAGGGACTCTGGCAGAAACCGGTGAGTTCATTTCAACGGGAGATTTTCACATTATCTAGTGCTTTAGGGGTAATGTAGGTTGCTTGACTGCATTATATTCTGGCTTGGTTGTGGTTTTTGTCACGGCTATTTCAGTCAGATTTTATGGGGAGCAAAGCTATGTATTTATTTATTTTTTTCTAATGGAAAATGTGCAACAGCCTCCCTATTAAATCTGCCTTAAATGCCAGGAAAGAAAATGACTTAAGTGAACAGACGTGGCACATATTATTTCACTTTCACTCCTATTAATCAGCGATGCATTTTCATTAAATGTGCTAACTTTAAAGGCACATTAATTTCTTCAATTGCATAGTGACAGCCATAAGCTTTGAGAGGGAAAAATCTAACCTCGGCTGCAAACCCAAATGGAGCGTCAGATTCCAGCCAACCTCGGGAACATAAACATCAACAGCAAAATAATAAAAGTCAAGAGTGTCCTGAAGAAAATCTGTATAAACACATTTCTAAACATATATAAACACAGCATTAAAACAACACAGCAGTAAAACTCCAACAGTCTCCAAACAGCCACTCCCCTGAGGCCTCACAGAAATCATTAGAGAGGAGGGGAGAGAAAGGGGGGAGAACGGGAGAAAGAACGTGTGAGACAGAAAATTTGAGAGGGAGGAAGGTAAAGGAAGGCATAACTGGATAACCGAGGGACCCTGACAGCTGACCCTATAAAAGTTAAACTCAGGAAGGCTGAAAAAAACTCCCTTTAAATATTACAGGAAGAGTTAAGCAGTTTGCTAAATAAACTTCTGCTCTGATAGGCTGCTTTGGAGCACACAGAACCGCTCCGGGCAGCTTGTCTAAATTATCACCGTGGCTACAACCCTGCAGGGGGGGGGGGACTTTTATCCTCACGCTAACGAGGGGTAACAGAGGACTTGCATTACCCCACTACAGCAACCCTCTGCCCCACCTAGAGGAGGAGGGAGACGCAGATTGGGGGGAAGGGGAGTCCCACCTCATAAATCCTTGCTGTGGCTTCCTGCTCCTTCGTCCTGATTCGCCCGTAAAAGCCGTGTGAAAGCAATTACCTCTGAGCACCCGGCTGGCAACAGCCAATCGCAACGTGGCGTTTATGCCCCTCATTACCTGTGGTCTCCATGGAGACGGTAAGAGAGGCCCCACGGGCGACTAAGATGGCCGCCAGGTGGTTGGCGTAATGTACGACCCTGTGAGGCATGCTGGGAGTGAGCGGGGCTGCAGCTGCATCAATGGCTACAAAAAGTGCAGGACTAGGAAGCTCTGCTTCGAGTGATGATTTGTTTGTAACGCTTATGTATGCGTGTTAATGTGTGCTTTTGTATGTGCTTCACAGGATGGGTCTGGAGGCTTTGGTTGAGTCTTATGCATTCTGGCGTCCATCTCTGCGAACACTCACATTTGAGGACATACCTGGCATGGCTAAGCAAGGTACTGTAGAGTTAGCTAACAGAATGAGTTCTAAATACTGAGAACATGTCAACAACTTGTCCTTTGTCCTCAAAAAGAAGGCTGTTTGTCATTGCCTTTCAAAACTCTGATGTGTTGCCTTTATCAGCAGGATGATATCATTTGTCAGTGCCATCCAAAACAAATGTGACCATTCCAAAAATTTCATTTTCTGATCTGCCACCACTATTGTTAAGGTATAGTTAGGTTTAAGTACAGAAACTACTTGGTAAATAGTAGGGAATGATTGTGGTCATAGTTACAGAAAAACAATATTAACTGTTGGTAGTAAATGCACTATTTTTACTAAATTTTACATCTGTATACCACACCACTTAGAACTAATTGCAATCATTTTTACAAAAAGTAACATGAGGACAGGGATTCTTGTGGCCCTAAAAACTGATTTAGTGACTGAACGAGTCATTAATAGCAGAAAAACACTGAATTTTCTAATGACGTTCACAAAGAAACAGCATTTAATGTGAATCGGTCACGCTGGTATCAGAGCCAATACTTGATGCATCCCCAGTCATTTGAGGCATTAGAACAAATATTCAATGCTGTCATTGTTCTCGTGAGGACTGTCTTAAATAAGTGGACGTGGGTTTAACTTCTCTGTTTTTCTGGCTTTGCTTCTGTAGGAGTCCCGGGAGCTCATGGAGGGCTTGGAGCATCGTCTCACCTGCTCTCCACATCCCCGTGCTCCTCGCCTTTCCAGGTTTGCCCTCTCAGCCCGCCTGACTACACCTGCAGCCGACCCACACACCCCCTCCATCGTTACAGCAACCCCCCAGAGCCGTTCCCCCCCTCCCAGAGGTCCATCAGCGTACGAGGGCGAAGGATTCTGTTCCCTGCCTCTCCCTGCTTCTCAGCTTGGCTATCTATCCAACCCCACCCCGCAGGGTTACGCTGGTCTTCGCCTCCACACGCCGCCCTACAGTCTGTACGGTTACACATTTCCTCCTTCACCACGCCTCGCTGCCAGCCCAGATAAAATGGCCGCCGCTGCCACTGCCAATCATCAGAGTCCCTTCCTTGGCTCGTCTCCCAGTGGGACGCTAACGGACAGTCTGGGTGTGCTTAGCGGAGGACAGCAGGGCTTCTTATTTGATTCTCGGACTTTAGGACTGGCCGGTAGCCAGCCGGGAGGTGGGGCCTCACAGGTCACTGCCCACATGGGCTGAATTTGACTCTGGACATCCACGGTTGTCACGAAGACAAAGTGACACTCTGGAATGGGTGTAAGTTGCCTTTGGTTCAGAACGTTCTACGAATAAATCATCCATGTGCTGAACAAGCACCGAGCTGAACTGGACAAACAGAGAAGAGTGACAGATCAAGCCATTGCTTCTGTGAGCATAAAGAGCTTGCCAAAGCTCCTTTAACTGAGGGGAATATTTTACCAAGTTCTTATCTTCCAAGTATGGTCTCTAGCATGTGCAACTACAGTGGTCACTAATGGGGGAGATTTCCAGTGGTTTCGGATAAGGAGTTTTAACGGTGTAACCCAGTAACTGAACTGGAACTCATTATGGATCGGGGCAGAAACTGGGCTGGCCCAGACACTCAAAGCAAGCACTTCAATCCCAGGCAGGAGTCTCCTCCTCAAGCAGCAACTACGATACCCACACAGCATTCTACATTTTCTACACTGCCTCCATGATCTGGCCCGCTTTGGAAGGAGTTACTGAACACTACTTTTAAACTTGTTTTTAAGGGATATATTGACTTAATTCTTTTTGTCAATTAAATTCTTTTTTTTTATTACATGCCTGGTGGTGGTTCTCCATCAAGTTTTTGAAATAAACATTTAGCTAGAGTCCACAAAGTAACATGCGCTACAGGCAGGACCTTTTCACCACTCAGACTTTTGAAAAAAAAAAAAGAAAACTTTTACACTTTCGTCACCAGGGGCTTGTTGCATATTAACCTGATGACATCATGGCCATGCAAGATATCCCGGTGACAGTTATGGACTGATGAGGTTTAAGCTGTGGGAGTGTGATGAATGATTGACTGATCTACATATTCTGCGTCTGGTTTGACAGATGTATACTTGATGCAGCTGTTTGGATGTCAGGCTGAATTACATCTTTCCTTGTGTAACAGAGACGTAACTGCACATGATGACTCTGTATATAGCGGGGGAATGGGGGGCAAGAGGAGAGACGTGTATATAAAGGGCTGTGTGACCCTTCGCACTTAAAAACCCCAATGCACCTGCTTCTGCTCTTTAGACTGGGTCAGGTAGGCAACAGCCAACCCTGAACTTGACCGAAAAAGCTTTTCTTTGCAAACACGCGCTATATCAGCACGCCTCTTTGGCCGAGGACATTAACATGTTCTGTGACCTTTTTGAGCAAAATAAAATATATCTATTCATGCCACAATGTTTATATGTCATCGATATCTTACTAATTTAACTGATTTTGGATGGTTTAGCAATGCAGTTGTGAGTGTACATGTGTGTGAGCTATTTCTTTCCACATTTTTAAAAAAACAAGAGTCAATACAATGCCTACAATATAATATTTCCCTATGAAAGAAAAGAATAGAGGACTGCATACTCATGTATTCACACTCATTTAAGTGGTGCTGTGTATTTTTCAAGTGTGTGTGTCTGGTGTGTGATAAAGCAGTCAAAGGCTGAGGTTGTTTCACAGGCTTTAGATGCCAGAGAAATGAAAAATACCACAGGAGACAGGGAGAAAGAACTCCTTGCAGGCTCACACACACACACACACACACAGTCCATACACAAACAAATAACACATTCACATTGTCTTTATGGTGTAATGGCTATGTAACTAATACCCACAAGTCTGTTGGATTGACTGCTCACATGAGACAGGGTGTGCGGCGATTGTGGATGTGGGTGTGAAGGTGCGGATATGTGTGTGAGTGTGCACAACAGGTGGCTGAGATGTCAGCGAGTGTGTGACCTCACAGTCTTAAAGTTCATGTAGATCCCCGAGAACTGACCCCCTCCTCTAAAGTGATACTAGTCTGCTGAAAGTATAAGCCAAGATTTGAGGAAAAAGCTGCTTTCTGTCGCTGAAGCTTTGTAATTTTGACCCATTTTTAACACCTGAACAAGCAGACCAACCAAAACCTCCAAGAAAAGAAGACAAATGACAGAGAACCCTTTGGATTAGTCACAAGTATTTCTTCTGTGCCTCATACCTCAAATAAATTTTCAAATCAAAACAAGACACACACTGCACACTACTGCTATTGTAATACTTAGAAGTAAAGAGGCTTTGTCAGTAGTAAAGCTAGAAAAACAAATGAAGTGTAACAGAAGACAACTTTAGCAGCTGAAAACATGAAACTTGGATCCAGCTTCATGCTTATCTTTACATCATGACTTAGCAGTAAAAAGCTCTTTCAAAACTACAACTGGAATGGTGACTAGATCTGAAGGAAGACTCTGATCAAGGTTAGAAAAGTACCCTTGATGAATGACATGTATCTTTATATACACTGTAGATTATAGATATATACCAGTGCAACATGATAGAGGTGGAAAGTAGATCTGTAGAACTAGTTTTGCAGCTTTTAACTGATTTACTAGCAATCTGATTTTTCACCTTTCCTAGTTTTCATCCCAAAGGTTCCTGACTCTCATGCTGTCACCCATTTCCTCCTCAGCTCCTCTGTCCCCCTCTCAGTTGTCTCCTGTCAGTCTGAAGGTGAGAGGTGCTGACGAGAGGAGCACATGTTGGGGGGAGAGGAGGCGAGAGAGGACGGATGGGGGGGGAGGAGAGCTTATTTTAGAACGTAGGAATGATTGGCTTGTTGTTTCTGAGTGACAGGGGACGGGACCCCTGCCTGGTGCATCCGTACCACACACACAGAAACACACATACAGCAAAGACAGACAGAAAACGCACACATCCATGCGGTCATGCACAGCGTTCGCCGAAACATAAATTCATTCATGCAGATAAAAGCATAAAAACAATTTCCTCATGCATAATTCCATCTGGAAAGAGGGCAAAAATAACCAATAACCTCGAACAAAACACAATAAAAAACTGCTCATTTATACGTAATCTCCTTTTCCCTGACAATTCCTTTAATGGAATAACACTGGTGGAGGTTTTGATTTGGAGAGGAGGCCATTTTACAAATCAAGCGACTAAACAAGCTTCAAACTTTTCAGACACACACTTGCACCACACACACACTCGTTTATTGACACAGACACACTCCTGCGTGGTGTCAGTGGTCCGGTGATTCTCGGCTGAGGTGGGGACATTACCACTTGACCAGGTGCCGACGTGACAGATCTGTCACGCTATCTGCCTGGAGGAGGAGGACGGGGAGGGGGGGCAGAAGAAGGAGGAGGGAGGGGAATGGGGGGAAGGCAGCAGTGAGCAAGTAGTATGTGTGTGTGTGTGTAGGTTTGACTTAAGTCACTTTTAGGGACGCACGCCAGACTTAAGACCGGTTAATTGGGGACAGCTTGTGCAATTGGGGACTAAATCCGTGTCCGCAATTGGTAAAACGCTGATTTTTAGGTTAGTGGTTAAGGTTAGGGTTCGGTTTAGGCAAGCAGTGGTTATGGTTAGGATATGGGTAAGTCTCCAGGAAATGAATGTAAGTCTATTAAATACCCCAAAAGCAAATCCCAATAGGATTTGCAAACAGCAGGAAATGCAGGAAGTATGCGAAGACCACAACAGGCAAAGGGATGAGAGGGTCACATGTGATTCATCCTAACCAGCATTGCCACATGGATGTTATTGTTAAGTCAGTGATACTGATTTCTTTATGTCCCAATCCCAACAATTCAACTGTGAAAGTCAACAATACAGACAAGTGTTTCTCCGAGAACATTGGGAAGCACTGGAAGGAATATCTTTGCAAGTTGAGGTATTCTTGGGGTGTTTGGGTCTGTTTTTAATGCCCATTTAATCCTACATTCAAATGCACATTTTCATAATTTCATTGCTATAACTCACAGTGCTGTCAAGTCTATTTTCCTAAATTTTATGGATGTAACTACATACAAATTTGTGTATTGGGCTCTGAGTCCTTCCAAAACGCAGGTGACCTATGTTCAACACTGTACCTGAACACCTCCTGTGTAGACACACAGGGAAACAATGCTGACTTTCTACTGTGGTTTCGCTGTCATTTATGGTCACACTAGCTTCTCTGTCCTCTCGTCTGCTCTGGTTGTCAGTGTTTTGGTTCAGTTTAGTTTGCAACATGTATTAAAATTTGTTAAATTCCTGTAAATTTAGCTACTGGCTCAAACAGCCCTTCCTCTCAACCAGCAGCAGAGGGAGGAGGAGGATGAAAGGATGAATATACTGACTGATTTCTGTGTTCTTCATTCTTTATAAACTTCACTCAGTATTTTAATGATAGGAATATTATTTATTTTACTGACATTCTTTATTTCTTTTTAGTAAGATATTATTTAATTTCTATAGTGACTTCGCTGATGGAAACATTACTGTTGCTGCTCTAGAAATAACATTTTGTCAAACTTGGAGTTTCATTCGTTCCACCAATGCAGTCAACAAAGCAACATAACACATCACTATAACTACCATCAGACAATTTTACCTGCAGACACAAACATGATGAAAACTGTCAGTTATGCTAAATTTAGATGAAACAAGCTCATGAGTGAAAGTGAAAATAATCAGCAGCTTCAACCAGGAAACAAACCAGAAGAACAAACATGTAACTCACAACAGGAGGTTTTTAAGGTCTGATGATTCACAAACAATGAATCTCTGAATCTGGAAATGAAGTCAAATATTAACAGACAGTATAAATGTTCATCCGTTGGATCATAAAGTCTGATATGTGCCTTTGATTCCAACAAGGAAATAAAAAGTGAATAGACGGCATCAATGCAGTCTGTTGTATCTCTTGGTGTAAAAAATGGAACAATTAAATTGTTTATGGATGAGATAAAGATGAAATTTGAACAAAAGCCGCTAGGGGTGTGAACCTTTTACTCACAAAAAGGTCCGATTCGATCTCGATTCACAGCCTATGATCCGATTCAGGGACGATTAATAAAAAATACTAAACGATTCAGTACGATTGGATTCAGTCCTGTTCGGTTCGATACAAATTGACTTACTCCCAAGCTTTGTTACTGAGAAGAAAGAGAAAAACACAAATGACATTTCAAAATAGAAGTGTTTACAACAGAGAAAATATAACTTCAGGCAACATAACCTTTACAATTTGCTCACCTGGAGGAATAGTAAATGCAAAAATCAGAATTATTGGTGCTTAGGGTAAAACAGCTTTAATTACTATTTTAACGATTTTAAGTGTTAGTGTTACCAGCAGCTCAGCTAACAGCCTGTATCTGACGTGCGGCCGTCACCAAACTTTGTAGGAGAAACACTGATTTTTTAAGTAAAACCGTTTTAATTAGTATTTTAATGATTTTAAACTGCGTGTACGTTTGTTTTAGGAGAAGAGGAGACCTCTGCGGATAATTCGGCTCCCGGGAGAAACCGGACGAACGTCTGAATGAAAAGTTATATGAGAAATATACCGAACAAGTGTTAGCAGCAACTCAGCTAACAGCCTGTATCTGACGTCCATGGGTCGCCGTACATCGTCGGAGAAACACTGATCTTTTAGGTGAAACTGCTTCATTCAGTGTTTTTACCTGTAATCACCGGGTCCGTTTGTTCTGGAGAGGAGGAGACTCCTGGGGATAATTCGGCTCCCGGTATAAACATCCAGAACCATGAACAGCGGAGTAATCGCATCCCGGTGAAGATGATTATTTAACAACGAACAACTCCCATGATCTCTTGCTACTTCACACTGTCATCACACGCCGTCTTTTGTTATTGTTCACTGGAGTCTCGTGAGAGTTCACACACCGCAAGGCCGCGCAAATCGGATAGTGACAACATTTCTATGGACTTGAATGTGAACCAATGTGAGCCAGAAACCGATTCGCGGCCGTTAATCCGGGCCATCGAACCGTTCATAGTGCATTTGAACCGTTTGGGGCTCCATGGACCGGTGCACTCGGATCGCATAGGTCACAGACCGATCCAAAACGGATTATCTTTACACCCCTAATAGCCGCCCTTAAAGCTGGCTAGTGGCTACAGCCTGACTATGGGAGGATGAGAAAATCAAATCCATTCACTATAAGCCTGTTTTACCAATGTTTTGTCATTATTATATTTTATGGCACACAGTGTGTTTTTGTAATACATATTGTAATATAATAGTCCAACATTGTGGGAAAATGAATTGTTTTTAGTCAAATAACATAAAATTTTCTTGTGGGATGACACCCAAATCCCCCAACTGAAATCCCTGTGGGCCTTTGAACTGGTTATTTTATTTGACTGCTGCAGGTCTGATTATTTAATCAACTGGATAACATTATAAAACAACAACAATCATCATGTCAGCAAGATGGCTGCTACTGGCTAGGTTGAGAACCACTGATAGAGACTAATGATATAATGGTGACAACTTGATTCACAAGGATCTCCATGTCTTGAAAATTTAAGTTTGTTACACCTCATGATGGGACGCACACAGCAGGTGACAGAATCAATCAACTCCAAAATGGTTATTCCTCTGGGGAGCATGAATCAGCTAATGTCACTGCTGTCTATTAGATAGGGCATTTTCAAACCTATAATTTGTTTGTCCTGTTCTGAATCAGTGGATGAGTTGTTAAACTTGTTGCGTTCTCCCCCCCTCTCCCTTCTTTTCACACAGAAAAACATTCAAGCGAACCAAAATGCATCACCAAAAGCCACATGAAAACGATTGTGGTTACTGCAAAACATTGAAAAAGCCAACACTGACAGGGTGCAAACCTGGGTCTTATAAAAAAGTCTCACCTTACCACGACGGTTGGGTAATGGGAAATAGAGTAGGATTTGGTTTATAATTCATTGTTCAGTTTTCACTTTGGCTGGTATTTTAATGTGTCATCACAACACATTTCACAGTAATACAAATGACTGTTTAATGTATCATCTTTACATGTAATATCTATTATTATCGAAAGCAGACTACTACTTTGATTTACTGTTAACATCAGATACACATAAATACACACTTGCTAGTGCTGCCAAAGCATCTCATCGCGACACTGAATATCCCCACAGCTCCAGGGCATCAAATCAAAGCTGAGTGATATCAGTCTTTATTCTAGTGTGTCTGCATGTGTGGGTGTGTATTCATGCCAGCCCAGCCATACTAATATAGACATACACTATAAAAGTAAAATATAAATGATAGAGAGCAAGCAAAGGGGAATATTCTGAATATACTTGTTCTTTGAGCTGATTGATTATTATCTTGTCATGATAACAGTTAAAGTGATAGTGGTCAACCAAACTTTAGCATTCAATGAGCATTATTTTAAAACTGTCTATGTCAATACACACACACACACACACACACACACACACACACACACACACACGAGTGCATAGCTCACTTGCACTGTTAAAATACACTCATTAAGTCTTCCTTTTTCCACTTGTTGCTGAATATTACAAGCAACTACAATTACTTCTGACCTTTCCAGTCACAGTGTTTATACAAACAGTTACTGTTTGGCATGTGGAGTTGACTAACCAATGCAGACAATGCAATACAGATTGCAAACTGTTTTCTCTGGAAACGTCTTTTAAAAAATTAGGTTAAACGAATGTGGATTACATTTATTGTGTGCAGTAGGGAATGAAAGAAAATGAAATAATGCTGCTACATTGGGAAAACTGTTCATCTGCATTGCCTTAAAATGTTTCCCATGTACAGTATGATGGTCTGTGGCATTCTCAAACAGTGAGTCTTGGCAAAAGTGAAATAAACCTATTTACCATATCTTTCCTCTACACCCGCTGCCTTTCTTCCCTCAGGGAACTGGCTACCCTGAGCTCTCAACACAGAAGTTAGCATTTGCATAGAGGCCAGTTATGTGGTTTTAGTGTCCTGTGTGATTGAAGTGTACATTAACATATGTGACCACGTGGTTGAGCGTGCTCAGAGGGGGAGTTGTGGCCTGCTGTACGTGACCGAGCATATAAACCAGGGAGTCCACAGGTGAGGTCATGTTGGGCAGTGACAAGAAAGTTCCCTGGAGCGCAAAATAAGGTTTGGCAAAGAAACTTGCAACCGTCAGAGGCAAAAAAGAGGTCAGTTTGTATCTGATGAGTAGCGTATTAGAATTACAAATGGTGGTTTAGACAAACCTATATTGAAATAAAAGAAAAGCCTCAGGTTTCTTAAAGACAAAAGGACTCCCAAAGATTTTCCGAGCAGGAATTTCGTAATGATGTCAAAATATGTGTCAACACTTGAGTCAGTTGAATTTTAGTGCAAGATGAAGCTTGTGTGTTGTAGTGTTTCTCCGTTTGAGGAGCCAAAGATTTACAGAGGGAGAAAGAGAGTAGAGTAGACGACTGAGTACTGGGGCTCCTTTGCCCCTGATGCTGTTCCAGGAAGTGCACCTGTGCTCTGGGGGGCTTCAGCTGGTGACAGGAGGAGGGGTCAGATGCCCAGGATGTTGCAGGCTCAGCTCAGATACTCCTGCGTGACCTGTTAATGGCCTAGCGGGTATTTGATGACAGTTGCAAGAATCTGAGGCTCAGGATGTCCTTTATAGCCGTTAAATCTTTGTCATCAAATCTCCCCCCGCTAAGTTGATTTATAGTCCGCTCCGCAGTGTGTGTTTCTCAGTACCTTCTATTAGACACTCTGTGAACTCTGACCTATTAGGAGGAATAATTACGACACAATATTTTCCTGTTATCTTTCCATGTCAACAAAGAGGACATGACCACCTCTATCGATTCTCTCTCTAGTTCTCCGGTGATGCACAGATAAACAAAAAGCCACTCATGTGAACACACATGTGTACTTCATAGTTAGTATGTGACACTATGTGCTTATGTGAGACACTGAGAAGGTCTGATAGACTGAGTGTCAAGCCAAAATGAAAGGAGAGGCTCTTCAATGTCTTGTAAATGTCTATCAGTTAGTTAACCATGTGTTCTGTGGATCTGTCCCTTATGAGCCTTGGCATTGTGGCCAACGTAGGACAGTTATTCACAGCTGCCTTAGGCCGACAGTTTTAAGGGCTGAGGACTTTTTGGGAACTTAAATTAACACTTGACCTAAGCACCTGCTAAGCAGTGGTACCAAAAAAAGAAGAAAAACACAACCTAGAAAGCACATATAGTGTGTTGTTTTTATAATACTGTGCAGCTCATTTCTAATTTGTGAAAATGGGAGTGTGACCATAAACTGAACAACAGAGAGACAGATTGCCATGATGATGTCATCAAAAAAAAAAATTAGTGAAGCTGCTACTTACTGTACATAACCCTGAATAATGGTATAACTCCGACATGACTCTATGACAGGAGCTACACATGGTTGACTGTTTTTAGAGAGTGTGGGTAGATATCATGGTTAAGGAAGAAACCACAAAGACACAGCAGCTATCAAATTAGAACTTGAGCCCCTCTGTTAAAATAAAAATTATTTTAGTGTGACATTTTTATCACACTATCTAGGAGCCCACGTGAGAAATCAGAACTCTTCATCAGCACTGTGCTGGGTACTGATCTACAGAAGACACGGCAGGAGGTGACTGACAGGGTCATGCCTGCATGTGTGTGGGTGTGTTTGTGTGTGTATATTTTCTGTGTGTGTATATGCTTCCATGTAACAAAAATAGTGCCCCTTGCTGGGCCCCAGCTCCTACATTCTGCTGCTAATAGGGAAGGTGCGTGTGAGTGTCCACGTGTGTGTGTGTATATGTGTGTGTTTTTGTGGATGTAGCCCTTGCCTGACCGTGGCCCTGTCCAAGTCTTAGCATGCTCATTTATAGCCAAGCAGCCCATCAATCTTAATAGAGGGGAGAAGTGCAAAGAGCCGATGAAACGCCAGACATGATCACTATTCACTCAATGGGGGCGAGGAGAGAGGGAGGAGCGAGAGGAGGGAGTCACAGGGAAAGATATGAGGAGGGGAGATGGAAGAGGCAGGGTGAGGGAGCACAGAGGGAGTGAAAGTGAGGAGGGAGGGAGTGGGGAAGAAGGATGGAGTGAGAAAGAGAGAGGTCGCGAGTTGTTTATCCCTGTAGGTGATAATAACGATCTGATCCTCTCTCTTCTGTCTGTGTCGTGCTATCTGAGTGACTGCTACAGCTACATGAAAAACTGCTTAACAGGCCGAGGTGTGAGGCACATAAGAGTATATACTGTCTCTTTCTGTCTCTCTCTGTCACACACACAGTCTCATAAACAAACCCAATGTTTCTCTCGCTTCTGTTTATGTTATTTTTCTTTCAATCCTCAAAAGAGCCTCAAAAGTTTGGAAGGTTTTGATGACAGGTTGACTGACTATAGCAAACTCTGCATGTCTTACAAGACACTGTCAGTACATTTAAGGACTTTTATCTTGTTTTATCAGTAGTAATAGACCACTACATTTAATAATTTTCATCATGCATTGAAGGATACCGAAACATAGATCCTCCTTTATTATTGCAAGCAATTCAGATTATTCTTATTCATGTCCCTGTCTTGAACACACAGACACACAAATCACCAGTGGTGCTGGATGGGTCACATGCCGGGCATTAGATCACACTGTACTCTGTACGTGGTGTGGCCATACTGAGTCCTACTCAGGAATGGGCTGGTGTGTGTGTGTGTGTGTGTGTGTGTGTGTGTATCAGTGGGGGTAGGAGGTCTGCTGAGAGGTGGGGAATGGCAATAGGATATTTGGCAATGTGCTGCGAGACTGTGCTGACACAGGACACTGCGTCTTCATACCACAACAGAGCTGTCATACTCTCAGGAACTAGGTGCAAGAGTGATTGAGTAAGCAAATATTTACAGATTTACACCAGCCTTGTTTACCTGGTTACATTATAATACCACTAAGCAAATAATGCAAGAAGGAAAGAGCTCATAGATAAAATAACAAGACAGAACAGTGGTGACGATATTCTCCCAGTCAGCAGGCGGATAAATGCAGTGATGTGTGTGTATGTAGGAATATTCAGACTCTACACACCTGCAGCCATTTATACACATGCAAGAACATTGCTGGCTTCAAATGTTTGTATAAGGCTGTAGTTTTTTGCCTTCACACTTATCCTTAAAGATACTCAATCTTACTTTAGTAAGCCACCAAAGAATTTTATTTCTTAATGTCTTAGATCTTATTAAAATATCAGCTGCCAATTTTAGACATTCTGATGGCGCAAAAGCCATTACAGAACATAGAAGGTAACTGATTCTTTCATTTAATTCATATTCTGCTACTGTTGATCTGCTGTCTATTGAGTGAGTAGGTAATGCATTTTGCTGCATTTTCAACCTGTAATCATTTTCAACCTGCTATAATCAACATAGCTAGCAAATTTCAAGGTGCTTTTGAAGGACTGATATCAGATTTATTTGATTGCACTGTGCATGTAGAGCAATTCCACGAGGACAGAAATCCTGAAAACATCTTGTAAATGTTCACCTGACACGAGAGGATTTGACATGTCAGGTGAGTGACCCTTTGACACCACAACGCCTTGTTTTTACAATGTTGTTTTTGTTAAACAAACGAGATGTAACAATGTTAATTAGTAAACTTTAGAGGAGTCGAGCTAACTGTTTCTAGTCTTTGTTCTAAGCTAAGCTAACCATTGCTTCATATGCTGGCTGTAGTTTCATATTTACAATAAATAACATAAGAGTGGTAACGAGACTATTCCTTTAAATGTGAAAACTATTAATTAAAGCTTGGCACAAGAAACCATAACCTGTTGATAGTTGAAAGAGTTTGAGAGATGTTATTAGGGCAGATATTTGCACAACCTCATTTCAACTACCTTTATGAAACTGAACCAATGTTTAAAAAAAAAACAATGTTGGATTCCCACTGTTCTGTCTGAATTAGTTAAAATACTTTACATGTGAAAATAGAGGAATCATTGGGTGATAACATTTTGTGTAACTTAACCAGACTTTTGCTATCTCACTGTACTGGCAGTGAGTTAGGGTTCAGTACTGTGAGGAAGAGAAATTAGGATTATCTTTAATTTAGAATTATAAAATGTTTCATAAATCCAGTAGAGCCAAATGAAGCAATAGTTTGACTTGTTTGCTTAAAAAGCAGTGCCTGATTTATCTTATTTTTGCACAAGATATCTTCAATTGTTGGACTATTCGGCAAGATAAATCAAGCACACATCAAAGCAGTTCAAATATTTAAAAACCTATTCATGTTTTGTATATTTTGCCTGCAGGTCTGAAAGCCAGGACCACAGAGGGCAGTGCGGTGAGGTGAACCTGGGAAAGCCTGCAACAGCTGTGAGAAACCATCAGATCTGCCATTCCTCACACTTCAACAGCCAACAAGAGAGTGATTTATGACGGCCAGAGAAGGAGAGAAAGAGACAAGAGTGCAAGAAGGACAGAGAAAAAAGGATAGACATAGGGGAAGGACACATAAACAGAGAGGAAGAGGGAGAAAGAATGAAATAAACAGAGAAAGGAATAAAGGCTGAGGAGCTCAAAGGAGATGTGATAAAGCAAGCAAAATGAAAGCAGAAAGAAAGATAAATACACAGAGAAAAAAGGAGAAAGAGAGTGACAGGAAAAGTGATGTGGGGGGGGGGGGGTTGATGTGGAAAAAGAAGTAAAGGAGAAAGGTTGTAGTGTTAGGAATAAGTAAGACAACAAACCCACAGAGTAAAACATTTAAATATGAGATACTGTACAAATTATATATATATATAATATATATATAATTATATAGGTCTTCTGTTTTCTCATTCTCTTTGCTCCACAAAATACACAGAGGGAGAGTCCACTTGACCAACACATGGGCATATATATGCACACAAATGCATGCACACAAACAAAGACAGGAAAGACAGGCTTAGACACTCTATTTCTTCTCTATATAGAGACAATAAATGACAGACAAGTTGTACTAATGTTCACTTACACATATTACTTCTCTGTGGTGAACTACTGTCCTTATAGCAAGGTCAAAGGTCACATAAGCTACAGAAGGACACTGCTGTAATTGGTTAGGATATAATGCCTGGCTCAAGGGCCCTTCAGCAATGCAGGTGAAATTGAACTCAAGTCTTCCAGGTGAGGAAGTCTCTTTACACACTGCCCCAACCTGTTGCTCCAAGAAATGAAAGATATTTCCTTCTACAGCTCCTCCACCTCTACACACACAGAGAGAGAGAGACATACATTTTCTGCTGTCTCTTTCTCCTTTTCTGTCTGCTTGTCTTGTCTGCGGTGGGTTGGTGGTGTGGAAAGCTTCGTTTATTTGGTCTTTTAATGCAAGCTGACCCCTGTCCCCCGGTGTGTGCGTGTTCATGTGTGTGAGTGTATATGTGTGTGCACAGGTCCAGGGAGCACTCTCCCATGACAACTACGTCAACGACCCAGAGACGGTGTCGAAAGAAGACCACACCACACGGGGAGAACACACACATTAACTCAACACACATGAACAGACATACAGACACACTGATATGCACACAAATAAACTTTAGCACATATACACTCATATATCCAAAAAAGCAGCACAGCACATAGAAGAATATGTGTGTGGGTTTATGTGTGTTTTGGTCTTGAGGAAATCTTCAGCATGTGTTAGATGAATCCCCGGGGCGCTTGCTGAACTCTGATTGGCTCGCCGGCTTGCTGTGTTTGTTTCCACAGCGACAAAGCTGTCACTGCCTCCTACCACCCAGGTAGGTCTGTCAATCACACTGACTCCCAGCCAACCACACTCAGGCCTTACTGCAACCAATCACAATGCAGATTGTGTTGGCGATGCGGTTTCTGTTTATATTTAATGAATTACATATGAACTGATAATATTATTCATGATCGTAAAAAATTATAGGGCTTTTCAAAACAAGGTTAACTAGTTTTACTCTAAATAAAATATAACCTTTATAGAGCTTCTGCTTCATGTTAGAAACAATACTAGTTTCCAGAAATGAATTTAGATAAAATCATGAAGTAAGTATTTCAGTATTAAGATTCAAAACAGCCGTTGTTTAATCACAACTTGGCCTCTGCCTAAAGAAAATTGGCCATATACAGTTTTTAATCACAACCTTCCACTTGGTACAGTTCATTCTGCAATTCGTCATACCTTAAATCACATCATTACCTCTTTATTGCCCCTATTATTTATAACATAAATACTTCAGAGGGTGTGTTTCCAAACATTTACGATCTATCTTCGAAGGCTGACTTCACTTTTGTTTCTATGCCTCTTCTAGTTTTCTTTTGGCTTGAGATTCTACTTGATGTGAGGGTTGTTGATGTGTCAATAGTCAAAGACAGGATTTAAAATTACATTATGAACAAATAGTATGAGCTATGGAGCTCACAAAATGGATACACTTAATGAAAGTATAATTAATGTGTCATGTTAATGTGTCATGTATAACTTAATTTGATATGACTGATTTGATTTTTTTTAAAAAGAAGCTTGATTTGATATACAGTACATCATTCATCACAACTATAATTTATGATATTGTTTACACTGTTGTGAGCATTTATATTTAACATGTGCACTGGCCAGCATGCCACTCATAGGCCACACCTACCACATCGAAACAATTCTACTCTAGGACATCATAGCTAACACACCAATAACCAAGTTCCTGTAAAAGCAAGGTTTATGAAGTATAGACTGATTTATTTCTCTGTCTATACTCACTGTTTCCATGTAGCTGTTGTGAGAATAACTAAATACAGTAAGACAGCACTTACAGCACAGACTTTTTCTCATATTGTTCATTTTGACTTGTCCAGCACAGGTGTAGTTAATAATATTAATTATGGATACTGTGCATTTATGTGTAATATGCCAGGGTGCTGCTATTGCTCATGCTGGCTCACTGTCAGGACTTAACTGAACAGAGCAAACATTCATGTTATTAGTTACACCTGTGCTATTACTGTTATGACAGATAAAATTGTCCACATTAAAAAAGGTATTTAAGCCAGGGTCAACACAGCAGGTGTGTTAATTTAAATCTGATGACTGAAACAAAGGAGGTTTGTGAAATTAATCCTGTTTATAATAAAACTTGACTTTATTAAATCAATTGTGTTTCAGTAAAATCATCCACATCTTCACATAAACAAGTTACAATTCAAAAGTAAATTTCATCAACTCTGTTACTCTTTTGAGCTGGAGCCCACAGGACAGATTTCTGACAAAGGCAATCCTGCTGCTAACTAAATAATAATAAAGGTCATAAAAACTAAAAATAGTGCTTTTTCTGTTTTGTAGTTGGGGTGTATCTGAAGGCAATGAAAAACAGATGTGGCAATTAGTGTTTGAAAAGATAAAAATATTAGCCCCTACCCCCACCATAACTTTTGAATTCAGTGAAAGCTGAGGTCTCAAAAACATGATATAATTACTTTGCCCCTTACCTGTATTATTCTGTTATTAAGTTTTTACTGGGATGTGTTATTCCTTCTAAGCACAGCATTGTCAACACTCTATGCATTATACTGGGATATAAGCAACTAACGCCAGTAGAGTAGAAGAAGTCATCAGTACATAATGAGTGAGTTCAAATATGGTCAAGACAGAGAGCCCTTCTGACCCAAACTTTATTTTCATATTTGACAGAAATCAAATGTGTTGCACCAGAGTGAGGTACACATCATTCTTGCCCGTATATAACATATTTTGGTGATCCAGCCAGCAGGAGGCAAAAGAGGTATCATTACCCTAAACCTCCTCCTCAATAAAGAGCCGAACCTTCTTCAACCTTCAGTGAGATGGATAACAGCATGTTCCTGTGTAATAGAGAGAGCCCTATGGTAGCTGGGGGAGGAGTCTCCTATGGGTGTCTGCAGGTACCTGAATTGTGATGGCCTGGAGCCCTGTGGTAAGGCACAAAGGGCGCTCATCAAGATGGCAGAGAGCATGCTGGATGACATTAAGGAAAATCAAGACGATGAGGTTAGTCAGTTTTTCACTAATCTGACCAACATTTATTGAGACACAAAACAAAGGATGGCCTCAGTCAGAGAAGGAGCAATTGTCAGAGGAGCATGTACCAAAAAAGGACTTGAGGGGAAATACTCCTTGCCACGTAACCCTCCCCAAAAGATCACAGGCTCTCTGACTAGAGCCTGCTCACATACTACCTGAGGTAACATTGAGAAGGGAGTTTAAAACGTGGGCAAATTGGAGAAAGTGGGCATAAGGATAAATTATCCCATCTCAGCTCAGTTTGCCAGATTGAAGTAGGGATAGAAAAAGGACACACAGACTGAGATTGTGGAAGTGGTAATCAGGACTGTCAGTCCAGGGCTTCCCTTGTGAAACATTTTGGAGATCAAGTATGGGCTGACCCTCACAGCACTTCTCACCATCCTGAAGGGTCACTATAAGGTAGACAGCTTCACTCATCTCTACCACCATCTTATAAATCTCCCAAGAGCCTAAAGAGACCACCCTCAACTTTGTATTCCATGCAATTGAACGTGAACCTGGGAGAAATTCTTATGGAAGGCCACAAATGAGGAAACTGGTGAGCAGTACAGCGGAGCCACCATCCAGCACAAGTTTCTCTGCTCAATTGAAACTGGACTATTAAGTGACTCTGTGAAATTCCATATCCTGCCCCACTTCAGTGATATGAATACAACAGATGAATAACAAATAAAAAGGGTAAATGAAGCTGCAAAGTTTGACAGTGAGAGGCAGGAGAAACAGAAAAGGTTCACTGCTGCTTAAAAAACCCCAGAGTGCAGGAGCTCCAATCTGAAATTCAGACAAGCTCCACACCTGCTCAAAGTCACTTCAAACTACAGGAGTCCAACTCAGCAGTGACAATCAAGACAGTGAAAGGGAAAGAGACTAAATCTGACAGCATGAATGAACAGCAGATCATGGAGGAGCTTCACACAGAAATGAAGCAGATGTTCGTTACAGTAATGTAGACAAGTTCCTGCCCTCATGGACCAAAGCTGCAAGAAAAAAGGCTGCCAAAAATGTAGAAAAGGTAAGGTAGGTGAAAATTGTTCACACTTTTTCAAATGTGAGCAAAAGGGCCACTTCTCTCGTGGACGCAGAGTGCAGAGAACCTTGTCTGGAAATGGATGAGGACTACTGAGGTGAGACCACCAGTAGTCCAGAATGGAGCATCCCAAAATAAGCAGTTTCCGACCACCCCAACAACTCTGCCAATGACAGCACCCAGAGAAAAAACAGCAGACAACTGATTAGCTGTGAATGCAGTTCACTATGTATCCCCCAGCACCACTCACAATTAGTGGACCTTATAGGAAATAGATTTATGTTAAACTGTTTTATTGACAATCTTCCAGTTAAAGTATTGTGTGATACAGGGGCACAGTCTAGCATAGTAAATTATTCCTGGTGACAGAAACATCTCCATTTATCGATCAATTGAGGTTAGCTTTTGACTGGACAGTGACCCTCACATGCCAAGTGACCTAAAAGTGCCAGTGCTCATGTTTAGTGACCCAGCAGTTGCCAGTGACCCCGTCATAGGTTACAATGTCATAGAGACCATCATCAACAAAAATGAGGGTAAGATTAAAGATTGAAGTAAGCAGCTAGCACACAAAGTGAGTAAAGCATTTGCCGTAAAGGTGAAAACTCCTTAGAATGTGTTGAAGTTTATGCATAACAGTGTTTCAGGCCCAATGACTGGTATGGTCTGCACAGGTGGGAAAAGGGTGCCCATGCCAGCCAATCAAGTCACCACCATCTATGTCAGAGCACATGTGGGTTCACAAGTAAGGGACCAAGACATGCTTTGTTCATCTGACATGCTTAACCCTCCACCAGAGGGCCTGGTCTCCATTGAAGGGCTGGTGCAGATCCCAGAGAGGACATACCAATACCAATGACAAACACCACTGACCATGCTATCTACACACCTAGAATCAGTCATGACAGTGTACTCAGCAGCCATTCAGACCAAAGAGAACAAACCAACACTTGACATCACAGACAGCTTGGAGTTCAAGTCCAACAAGGGAATAGGCATGTCACAACCTGCACTACAACTGGGTAGCAAGGAAGAGGAAATACCAAGGACATAGGACCCCCTGTGGTTCTCAAACACCTTACACAGGGTCAACAGGAAGTAGTAGAGTGTTGGCAGAGGAGTGTCAGGCCTTTGCATTTAGCAGCAACAATGTAGGTTGCATCGCATCTCTCAAGATGCATATCACCCTTCATGACACCACTCAAAAGACCTACATGTCTATTCCAAAGCCTCTTCAAAATGAAGTAAAAGAAACCTGCAAGATTTGTTGAAAAAGGGGTGAATCACCCCATCATGGTCGCTGAGAGACACAATTTGCCTCCCATTCCTGGATGACAACCTAATACACAGCAGCAGCTTCAAAGAACACTTGGAGCATGTCCATTTAGTCCCCTGGCGCTCCAAGGAGCATAGTGTTAAATTGCCTCTGAAGAAGTGAGACCTGTTGAAACCCAGTGTGAATTTCTTGCCAGTTGGTGACAGGAGAATGTTACACCACGGACCCCATGGAGATGGCACCTGTGAAATCTCTAAAGGAGAGAACACCTGCCACTGTTGGTGTGTTGGTCCCTAACTTCTCCTGCGTGACCCACCCACTCTATAAACTACTTACTGTCCCAAATCTTGAAGAACACACCTCAGACCCACCAACAGAAAAACACAAGAACACAGTACGGAAGAAGAGCAGTCATTTACCATCAACATCAGCAAGGGAAGATGAGTGAGATAGCATATGGTGCCAGCAGCCTGAGTCCATCAGAGAAGAGGTACCATCTTTACTCCTGCTAGCTGGAGTTTTTAGAGTTGAAGTAGGTCATCTGTGAATGTTTCTGTGATTACTTGTACCATGCTTCATTTGTTGTGTAAACGCATAACAACCCATTGACATATGTGCTCACTACTGTAAAACTCAATGCCACACGGCACAGATGCTGATAGGCTGTCTTGGACTACATGAACAGGTGTACTGCTGAGGACAGTTAAGAGGCAATCAGTGCATCTATGAAGACTATGACAGTGGAAAGGAGAGACCCATGTCATGGAGTGGTCCAGACTAGCCCTTTGGGCCTAGTGAAAGACTGTGGGACTTGCCAACCTCTCACTCCAGTGCAAATTTGCAAGGCTAAGGAAAAGGATGGAATCCTATCCAAAGTCTTCTCTGTAGCCACACTACCAAGCACAGCATTGTCAGCAGAGGGTACTCTATGCATTATACTAGGGCATCAGTAGCTAACGCCAGTCGTCAGTATGTGATGAGTTCAAGTATGCACAAAACAAGCGAAAAATGCTTCTGACCTCAACTGTATTTTTGTACCAACAGGTTAACTGACTATAAACAGAACCCAGGTAATAGAAATATTAATACACCCGAGTAAAACCTTTGTTCTTAACTGTAACATACATAAATACTGAATTTGAGCATAGCCAGAAAGTAGTTTTGCTGAGCTTTTGCTGTGGTTAAAATAGTGAGTGTTGATCAAAATAATGCTGCTAGCTAAAATATAAGACAGTCTGGTACTTTGCTGTGTGAGCTAAATTAATGAAAAGAGTTATATATTTTAGAGATTTATGTTTGGTAATAAACTGTGTGAAGTATAGCTAAGGGGAATGTTTATAGCAACAAAGTTTAGCAGTGAGCATGTGTGTCACACAGGCTGGAGAGCTAATGATTACATGGATTGATGTGCTAATGCTAATCGCTGCAAGCATGCTAATGTTACTGCCTATGTTATTCCTATGCTATCCCTTCAAAGAAATTGGGCCAAAATTTTGTTTTAAGATATGACGTTTTCAAAATGAGAATTCACACAGCATTCACTTTTGATTCATTTTATTGTCTTTTCTTTGAGTACACCCATTGTCCATTGCTTACCTGTCTATACCTGAAAGGAAAGCAACTCTACAACTAAATGATTACTTACCTGCCACTTACGTGTAATCCCTGTGAGAGAAAGAAATTTGTTTGAGCACTTACCTGGGATATCCAGGAGGGAAAAGCTATGATAAAAGGGTTCAGATTACTATACACAGTAATGTAAGTTTATGGCAATTTGTATGAGTTGTCAATGGCCTTTAAATGTTTATTATTATTAGTTATATTTGATTAGTGTAAAGGAATAAGGCAACAAGTAGAAAGGATACAAACAAGTAGAGTATAAGAAGTCATCAGTATGTGATGAATGAGTTCAAGTATACACAAGACAGAAAGTGCTTCTGACCTTAACTGTATTTTCCTATTTCCAACAGAAATTAGATGTGTTGCACCAGAGTGAGCTCTGGTAATTCTTGCCCATGTAACACAATATGGAAGTCAGGGTGTGGTAGTGCATGTCACAGAACCAGGATTGACACATGTTCACATAAATAGACTAGCATACACAAGACACTGACACGCACTGAAATGGGAGAAGAGAGGAGGAGACAGACAGGGATACAAAAGTTTCCACATCTTAAAAGAAGGTTTATTAGTTTCTTGATTATTGACTTATGCACAGGTGTATGTGTGTGTGGAGGAGAGTGATTACCTCTGTGTCCTCTTTATTACTACAGGATTCTCAACAGGATGTATATTGCAACAGGAAGAATATAATCATCATATATCATGGAAATATCTAGTAGGCAAACAAGGTTTTCGTTTTCATTGATCCTGTTGTGTTTTATGTAGTAATAACGAAAAAGCAATTCTTTTACATTTTAACATAAATGCTGCAAGCACCATAAAACACATTAATAATAAGAAAATAATCTGTTGAACTGAGGGTAAAGAATCTTACGAGTATGTCCACACTAAGCGGACTTCATTTGTAATCACTTTGTCTGCATTTTGGCATTTTTCTGAATTTAATATGGAGATTTTTGTAGAATAATACTGAAAGTCTAGTCAGGGGCTTTTAGGCATTAAAGTTAAGTCTGCCCCGCTGTGTGATTTTAAATGTCAATATTGTTCATCACACACAATACATCTGTGGTCAGATGGTAAATCATAGCATGGCAGGGGACACACTGGCTGCAGTGAACTACAGTAAACGGCACTAGCATTATAAAATACATGACCTAGTAGACATACTCTAATTATTTATCTGTCCATAAAAGAGAGACATTACAAAATATAGCATATAGAGAAGGCAATTTTTGCTTTGCACGTTTCATTTAAAATATCTGTCCAAAAAGATTTTGTGCTTTACAAAATGCCATATTTCTATTTGGGCACACTCAAAGTATTCAGTTGCACAGATGGCAGTGAGCTACCATGGCAGGAACTGGCCCAACGTTAGGAAGCAATTTGAGGTTCAGCCATGTAGAGCATGAGGGAGGTGCACAGAGGTTTTTGAGCTTTTTTTTTTCCAAAAGCATCCCGTCATTCATGGCAGTGAGCGAGCATGTCAAGCACTGGCCTAACGTTGGGTGCAATTTGGGGTTAATCTTCTTTGGAATGTTGACAGGAGGAGCCGGGAACCGAACCGGCTTGGTGATGGTGTTTGACTTAAGAGCCACAATTGCCCCAAAATCACATCTCCTTCGAGCCGGATTTGAACCAGCGACCTAAGGATATCTATTGCTATTCTTCTATTGCTATTCTTCTATTGTTATTCTTCTACAGTCCTCCGCTCTACCAACTGAGCTATCGAAGGGACGCAGCCTCTGGTGTTTGACAATGAAAAAAAAAAACAAATGGTGAGTTTAATTGTGTTAAAACACTATTATCAGTATTCATGTAGAGGTGAACAGAGGTTTTCGAGCCTTTTTCCAAAATCCCCCTGTCATTCATGCACTGATGGCAGTGAGCTAGCATGGCAAGCACTGGCCTAAGGTTGGGGTTCATCTTCTTTGGAATGTTGACAGGAGGAGCCGGGAACCGAACCGGCTTGGTGATGGTGTTTGACTTCTGAGCCACAATTGCCCCAAAATCACATCTCCTTCGAGCCGGATTTGAACCAGCGACCTAAGGATGTCTATTGTTATTCTTCTACAGTCCTCCGCTCTACCAACTGAGCTATCGAAGGGACGCAGCCTTTGGTGTCTGACAATGAAAAAAAAAAACAAATGGTGAGTTTAATTGTGTTAAAACGCTATTATCAGTATTCACGTAGAGCATGAGAGAGGTGAACAGAGGTTTTCGAGCCTTTTTCCAAAATCCCCCTGTCATTCATGCACTGATGGCAGTGAGCTAGCATGGCAAGCACTGGCCTAAGGTTGGGGTTCATCTTCTTTGGAATGTTGACAGGAGGAGCCGGGAACCGAACCGGCTTGGTGATGGTGTTTGACTTCTGAGCCACAATTGCCCCAAAATCACATCTCCTTCGAGCCAGATTTGAACCAGCGACCTAAGGATGTCTATTGTTATTCTTCTACAGTCCTCCGCTCTACCAACTGAGCTATCGAAGGGACGCAGCCTTTGGTGTCTGACAATGAAAAAAAACAAATGCTGAGTTTAATTTTGTTAAAACTCTATTATCAGTATTCATGTAGAGGTGAACAGAGGTTTTCGAGCCTTTTTCCAAAATCCCGCTGTCATTCATGCACTGATGGCAGTGAGCTAGCATGGCAAGCACTGGCCTAAGGTTGGGGTTCATCTTCTTTGGAATGTTGACAGGAGGAGCCGGGAACCGAACCGGCTTGGTGATGGTGTTTGACTTCTGAGCCACAATTGCCCCAAAATCACATCTCCTTCGAGCCGGATTTGAACCAGCGACCTAAGGATGTCTATTGTTATTCTTCTACAGTCCTCCGCTCTACCAACTGAGCTATCGAAGGGACGCAGCCTTTGGTGTCTGACAATGAAAAAAAAAAACAAATGGTGAGTTTAATTGTGTTAAAACGCTATTATCAGTATTCACGTAGAGCATGAGAGAGGTGAACAGAGGTTTTCGAGCCTTTTTCCAAAATCCCGCTGTCATTCATGCACTGATGGCAGTGAGCTAGCATGGCAAGCACTGGCCTAACGTTAGGGTGCAATTTGGGGTCCATCTTCTTTGGAATGTTGACAGGAGGAGCCGGGAACCGAACCGGCTTGGTGATGGTGTTTGACTTCTGAGCCACAATTGCCCCAAAATCACATCTCCTTCGAGCCGGATTTGAACCAGCGACCTAAGGATGTCTATTGTTATTCTTCTACAGTCCTCCGCTCTACCAACTGAGCTATCGAAGGGACGCAGCCTTTGGTGTCTGACAATGAAAAAAAATAAATGGTGAGTTTAATTGTGTTAAAACACTATTATCAGTATTCATGTAGAGGTGAACAGAGGTTTTCGAGCCTTTTTCCAAAATCCCCCTGTCATTCATGCACTGATGGCAGTGAGCTAGCATGGCAAGCACTGGCCTAAGGTTGGGGTTCATCTTCTTTGGAATGTTGACAGGAGGAGCCGGGAACCGAACCGGCTTGGTGATGGTGTTTGACTTCTGAGCCACAATTGCCCCAAAATCACATCTCCTTCGAGCCGGATTTGAACCAGCGACCTAAGGATGTCTATTGTTATTCTTCTACAGTCCTCCGCTCTACCAACTGAGCTATCGAAGGGACGCAGCCTTTGGTGTCTGACAATGAAAAAAAAAAACAAATGGTGAGTTTAATTGTGTTAAAACGCTATTATCAGTATTCATGTAGAGCATGAGAGAGGTGAACAGAGGTTTTCGAGCCTTTTTCCAAAATCCCCCTGTCATTCATGCACTGATGGCAGTGAGCTAGCATGGCAAGCACTGGCCTAAGGTTGGGGTTCATCTTCTTTGGAATGTTGACAGGAGGAGCCGGGAACCGAACCGGCTTGGTGATGGTGTTTGACTTCTGAGCCACAATTGCCCCAAAATCACATCTCCTTCGAGCCGGATTTGAACCAGCGACCTAAGGATGTCTATTGTTATTCTTCTACAGTCCTCTGCTCTACCAACTGAGCTATCGAAGGGACGCAGCCTTAGATGTCTGACAATGAAAAAAAATAAATGGTGAGTTTAATTGTGTTAAAACATTATTATCAGTATTCATGTAGAGCATGAGAGAGGTGAACAGAGGTTTTCGAGCCTTTTTCCAAAATCCCGCTGTCATTCATGCACTGATGGCAGTGAGCTAGCATGGTAAGCACTGGCCTAAGGTTGGGGTTCATCTTCTTTGGAATGTTGACAGGAGGAGCCGGGAACCGAACCGGCTTGGTGATGGTGTTTGACTTCTGAGCCACAATTGCCCCAAAATCACATCTCCTTCGAGCCGGATTTGAACCAGCGACCTAAGGATGTCTATTGTTATTCTTCTACAGTCCTCCGCTCTACCAACTGAGCTATCGAAGGGACGCAGCCTTTGGTGTCTGACAATGAAAAAAAAAAACAAATGGTGAGTTTAATTGTGTTAAAACGCTATTATCAGTATTCACGTAGAGCATGAGAGAGGTGAACAGAGGTTTTCGAGCCTTTTTCCAAAATCCCGCTGTCATTCATGCACTGATGGCAGTGAGCTAGCATGGCAAGCACTGGCCTAACGTTAGGGTGCAATTTGGGGTCCATCTTCTTTGAAATGTTGACAGGAGGAGCCGGGAACCGAACCGGCTTGGTGATGGTGTTTGACTTCTGAGCCACAATTGCCCCAAAATCACATCTCCTTCGAGCCGGATTTGAACCAGCGACCTAAGGATGTCTATTGTTATTCTTCTACAGTCCTCCGCTCTACCAACTGAGCTATCGAAGGGACGCAGCCTTTGGTGTCTGACAATGAAAAAAAAAAACAAATGGTGAGTTTAATTGTGTTAAAACGCTATTATCAGTATTCATGTAGAGCATGAGAGAGGTGAACAGAGGTTTTCGAGCCTTTTTCCAAAATCCCCCTGTCATTCATGCACTGATGGCAGTGAGCTAGCATGGCAAGCACTGGCCTAAGGTTGGGGTTCATCTTCTTTGGAATGTTGACAGGAGGAGCCGGGAACCGAACCGGCTTGGTGATGGTGTTTGACTTCTGAGCCACAATTGCCCCAAAATCACATCTCCTTCGAGCCGGATTTGAACCAGCGACCTAAGGATGTCTATTGTTATTCTTCTACAGTCCTCCGCTCTACCAACTGAGCTATCGAAGGGACGCAGCCTTAGATGTCTGACAATGAAAAAAAATAAATGGTGAGTTTAATTGTGTTAAAACATTATTATCAGTATTCATGTAGAGCATGAGAGAGGTGAACAGAGGTTTTCGAGCCTTTTTCCAAAATCCCGCTGTCATTCATGCACTGATGGCAGTGAGTTAGCATGGCAAGCACTGGCCTAACGTTGGGGTTCATCTTCTTTGGAATGTTGACAGGAGGAGCCGGGAACCGAACCGGCTTGGTGATGGTGTTTGACTTCTGAGCCACAATTGCCCCAAAATCACATCTCCTTCGAGCCGGATTTGAACCAGCGACCTAAGGATGTCTATTGTTATTCTTCTACAGTCCTCCGCTCTACCAACTGAGCTATCGAAGGGACGCAGCCTTTGGTGTCTGACAATGAAAAAAAAAAACAAATGGTGAGTTTAATTGTGTTAAAGCACTATTATCAGTATTCATGTAGAGCATGAGAGAGGTGAACAGAGGTTTTCGAGCCTTTTTCCAAAATCCCCCTGTCATTCATGCACTGATGGCAGTGAGTTAGCATGGCAAGCACTGGCCTAACGTTGGGGTGGATCTTCTTTGGAATGTTGACAGGAGGAGCCGGGAACCGAACCGGCTTGGTGATGGTGTTTGACTTCTGAGCCACAATTGCCCCAAAATCACATCTCCTTCGAGCCGGATTTGAACCAGCGACCTAAGGATGTCTATTGTTATTCTTCTACAGTCCTCCGCTCTACCAACTGAGCTATCGAAGGGACGCAGCCTTTGGTGTCTGACAATGAAAAAAAAAAACAAATGGTGAGTTTAATTGTGTTAAAGCACTATTATCAGTATTCATGTAGAGCATGAGAGAGGTGAACAGAGGTTTTCGAGCCTTTTTCCAAAATCCCGCTGTCATTCATGCACTGATGGCAGTGAGCTAGCATGGCGAGCACTGGCCTAACGTTGGGGTGCATCTTCTTTGGAATGTTTACAGGAGGAGCCGGGAACCGAACCGGCTTGGTGATGGTGTTTGACTTCTGAGCCACAATTGCCCCAAAATCACATCTCCTTCGAGCCGGATTTGAACCAGCGCCCTAAGGATGTCTATTGTTATTCTTCTACAGTCCTCCGCTCTACCAACTGAGCTATCGAAGGGACGCAGCCTTTGGTGTCTGACAATGAAAAAAAAAAACAAATGGTGAGTTTAATTGTGTTAAAACGCTATTATCAGTATTCACGTAGAGCATGAGAGAGGTGAACAGAGGTTTTCGAGCCTTTTTCCAAAATCCCGCTGTCATTCATGCACTGATGGCAGTGAGTTAGCATGGCAAGCACTGGCCTAACGTTAGGGTGCAATTTGGGGTTCATCTTCTTTGGAATGTTGACAGGAGGAGCCGGGAACCGAACCGGCTTGGTGATGGTGTTTGACTTCTGAGCCACAATTGCCCCAAAATCACATCTCCTTCGAGCCGGATTTGAACCAGCGACCTAAGGATGTCTATTGTTATTCTTCTACAGTCCTCCGCTCTACCAACTGAGCTATCGAAGGGACGTAGCCTTCGGTGTCTGATAATGAAAAAAAAAAACAAATGGTGAGTTTAATTGTGTTAAAGCACTATTATCAGTATTCATGTAGAGCATGAGAGAGGTGAACAGAGGTTTTCGAGCCTTTTTCCAAAATCCCGCTGTCATTCATGCACTGATGGCAGTGAGTTAGCATGGCAAGCACTGGCCTAACGTTAGGGTGCAATTTGGGGTTCATCTTCTTTGGAATGTTGACAGGAGGAGCCGGGAACCGAACCGGCTTGGTGATGGTGTTTGACTTCTGAGCCACAATTGCCCCAAAATCACATCTCCTTCGAGCCGGATTTGAACCAGCGACCTAAGGATGTCTATTGTTATTCTTCTACAGTCCTCCGCTCTACCAACTGAGCTATCGAAGGGACGCAGCCTTTGGTGTCTGACAATGAAAAAAAAAAACAAATGGTGAGTTTAATTTTGTTAAAACACTATTATCAGTATTCATGTAGAGCATGAGAGAGGTGAACAGAGGTTGTCGAGCCTTTTTCCAAAATCCTCCTGTTATTCATGCACTGATGGCAGTGAGCTAGCATGGCGAGCACTGGCCTAACGTTGGGGTGCATCTTCTTTGGAATGTTGACAGGAGGAGCTGGGAACCGAACCGGCTTGGTGATGGTGTTTGACTTCTGAGCCACAATTGCCCCAAAATCACATCTCCTTCGAGCCGGATTTGAACCAGCGACCTAAGGATGTCTATTGTTATTCTTCTACAGTCCTCCGCTCTACCAACTGAGCTATCGAAGGGACGCAGCCTTTGGTGTCTGACAATGAAAAAAAAAAACAAATGGTGAGTTTAATTGTGTTAAAGCACTATTATCAGTATTCATGTAGAGCATGAGAGAGGTGAACAGAGGTTTTCGAGCCTTTTTCCAAAATCCCCCTCTCATTCATGCACTGATGGCAGTGAGTTAGCATGGCAAGCACTGGCCTGACGTTGGGGTGGATCTTCTTTGGAATGTTGACAGGAGGAGCCGGGAACCGAACCGGCTTGGTGATGGTGTTTGACTTCTGAGCCACAATTGCCCCAAAATCACATCTCCTTCGAGCCGGATTTGAACCAGCGACCTAAGGATGTCTATTGTTATTCTTCTACAGTCCTCCGCTCTACCAACTGAGCTATCGAAGGGACGCAGCCTTTGGTGTCTGACAATGAAAAAAAAAAACAAATGGTGAGTTTAATTGTGTTAAAGCACTATTATCAGTATTCATGTAGAGCATGAGAGAGGTGAACAGAGGTTTTCGAGCCTTTTTCCAAAATCCCGCTGTCATTCATGCACTGATGGCAGTGAGTTAGCATGGCAAGCACTGGTCTAACGTTGGGGTGCATCTTCTTTGGAATGTTGCCAGGAGGTGCCGGGAACCGAACCGGCTTGGTGATGGTGTTTGACTTCTGAGCCACAATTGCCCCAAAATCACATCTCCTTCGAGCCGGATTTGAACCAGCGACCTAAGGATGTCTATTGTTATTCTTCTACAGTCCTCCGCTCTACCAACTGAGCTATCGAAGGGACGCAGCCTTTGTTGTCTGACAATGAAAAAAAAAACAAATGGTGAGTTTAATTTTGTTAAAACACTATTATCGGTATTCATGTAGAGGTGAACAGAGGTTTTCGAGCCTTTTTCCAAAATCCCCCTGTCATTCATGCACTGATGGCAGTGAGCTAGCATGGCAAGCACTGGACTAAGGTTGGGGTTCATCTTCTTTGGAATGTTGACAGGAGGAGCCGGGAACCGAACCGGCTTGGTGATGGTGTTTGACTTCTGAGCCACAATTGCCCCAAAATCACATCTCCTTCGAGCCGGATTTGAACCAGCGACCTAAGGATGTCTATTGTTATTCTTCTACAGTCCTCCGCTCTACCAACTGAGCTATCGAAGGGACGCAGCCTTTGGTGTCTGACAATGAAAAAAAAAAACAAATGGTGAGTTTAATTGTGTTAAAGCACTATTATCAGTATTCATGTAGAGGTGAACATAGGTTTTCGAGCCTTTTTCCAAAATCCCCCTGTCATTCATGCACTGATGGCAGTGAGCTAGCATGGCAAGCACTGGCCTAACGTTAGGGTGCAATTTGGGGTCCATCTTCTTTGGAATGTTGACAGGAGGAGCCGGGAACCGAAACGGCTTGGTGATGGTGTTTGACTTCTGAGCCACAATTGCCCCAAAATCACATCTCCTTCGAGCCGGATTTGAACCAGCGACCTAAGGATGTCTATTGTTATTCTTCTACAGTCCTCCGCTCTACCAACTGAGCTATCGAAGGGACGCAGCCTTTGGTGTCTGACAATGAAAAAAAAAAACAAATGGTGAGTTTAATTGTGTTAAAGCACTATTATCAGTATTCATGTAGAGCATGAGAGAGGTGAACAGAGGTTTTCGAGCCTTTTTCCAAAATCCCGCTGTCATTCATGCATTGATGGCAGTGAGTTAGCATGGCAAGCACTGGCCTAACGTTGGGGTGCATCTTCTTTGGAATGTTGCCAGGAGGTGCCGGGAACCGAACCGGCTTGGTGATGGTGTTTGACTTCTGAGCCACAATTGCCCCAAAATCACATCTCCTTCGAGCCGGATTTGAACCAGCGACCTAAGGATGTCTATTGTTATTCTTCTACAGTCCTCCGCTCTACCAACTGAGCTATCGAAGGGACGCAGCCTTTGGTGTCTGACAATGAAAAAAAAAAACAAATGGTGAGTTTAATTGTGTTAAAGCACTATTATCAGTATTCATGTAGAGCATGAGAGAGGTGAACAGAGGTTTTCGAGCCTTTTTCCAAAATCCCCCTCTCATTCATGCACTGATGGCAGTGAGTTAGCATGGCAAGCACTGGCCTGACGTTGGGGTGGATCTTCTTTGGAATGTTGACAGGAGGAGCCGGGAACCGAACCGGCTTGGTGATGGTGTTTGACTTCTGAGCCACAATTGCCCCAAAATCACATCTCCTTCGAGCCGGATTTGAACCAGCGACCTAAGGATGTCTATTGTTATTCTTCTACAGTCCTCCGCTCTACCAACTGAGCTATCGAAGGGACGCAGCCTTTGGTGTCTGACAATGAAAAAAAAAAACAAATGGTGAGTTTAATTGTGTTAAAGCACTATTATCAGTATTCATGTAGAGCATGAGAGAGGTGAACAGAGGTTTTCGAGCCTTTTTCCAAAATCCCGCTGTCATTCATGCACTGATGGCAGTGAGTTAGCATGGCAAGCACTGGTCTAACGTTGGGGTGCATCTTCTTTGGAATGTTGCCAGGAGGTGCCGGGAACCGAACCGGCTTGGTGATGGTGTTTGACTTCTGAGCCACAATTGCCCCAAAATCACATCTCCTTCGAGCCGGATTTGAACCAGCGACCTAAGGATGTCTATTGTTATTCTTCTACAGTCCTCCGCTCTACCAACTGAGCTATCGAAGGGACGCAGCCTTTGTTGTCTGACAATGAAAAAAAAACAAATGGTGAGTTTAATTTTGTTAAAACACTATTATCGGTATTCATGTAGAGGTGAACAGAGGTTTTCGAGCCTTTTTCCAAAATCCCCCTGTCATTCATGCACTGATGGCAGTGAGCTAGCATGGCAAGCACTGGACTAAGGTTGGGGTTCATCTTCTTTGGAATGTTGACAGGAGGAGCCGGGAACCGAACCGGCTTGGTGATGGTGTTTGACTTCTGAGCCACAATTGCCCCAAAATCACATCTCCTTCGAGCCGGATTTGAACCAGCGACCTAAGGATGTCTATTGTTATTCTTCTACAGTCCTCCGCTCTACCAACTGAGCTATCGAAGGGACGCAGCCTTTGGTGTCTGACAATGAAAAAAAAAACAAATGGTGAGTTTAATTTTGTTAAAAAACTATTATCAGTATTCAGGTAGAGGTGAACATAGGTTTTCGAGCCTTTTTCCAAAATCCCCCTGTCATTCATGCACTGATGGCAGTGAGCTAGCATGGCAAGCACTGGCCTAACGTTAGGGTGCAATTTGGGGTCCATCTTCTTTGGAATGTTGACAGGAGGAGCCGGGAACCGAAACGGCTTGGTGATGGTGTTTGACTTCTGAGCCACAATTGCCCCAAAATCACATCTCCTTCGAGCCGGATTTGAACCAGCGACCTAAGGATGTCTATTGTTATTCTTCTACAGTCCTCCGCTCTACCAACTGAGCTATCGAAGGGACGCAGCCTTTGGTGTCTGACAATGAAAAAAAAAAACAAATGGTGAGTTTAATTGTGTTAAAGCACTATTATCAGTATTCATGTAGAGCATGAGAGAGGTGAACAGAGGTTTTCGAGCCTTTTTCCAAAATCCCGCTGTCATTCATGCATTGATGGCAGTGAGTTAGCATGGCAAGCACTGGCCTAACGTTGGGGTGCATCTTCTTTGGAATGTTGCCAGGAGGTGCCGGGAACCGAACCGGCTTGGTGATGGTGTTTGACTTCTGAGCCACAATTGCCCCAAAATCACATCTCCTTCGAGCCGGATTTGAACCAGCGACCTAAGGATGTCTATTGTTATTCTTCTACAGTCCTCCGCTCTACCAACTGAGCTATCGAAGGGACGCAGCCTTTGGTGTCTGACAATGAAAAAAAAAAACAAATGGTGAGTTTAATTGTGTTAAAGCACTATTATCAGTATTCATGTAGAGCATGAGAGAGGTGAACAGAGGTTTTCGAGCCTTTTTCCAAAATCCCCCTCTCATTCATGCACTGATGGCAGTGAGTTAGCATGGCAAGCACTGGCCTGACGTTGGGGTGGATCTTCTTTGGAATGTTGACAGGAGGAGCCGGGAACCGAACCGGCTTGGTGATGGTGTTTGACTTCTGAGCCACAATTGCCCCAAAATCACATCTCCTTCGAGCCGGATTTGAACCAGCGACCTAAGGATGTCTATTGTTATTCTTCTACAGTCCTCCGCTCTACCAACTGAGCTATCGAAGGGACGCAGCCTTTGGTGTCTGACAATGAAAAAAAAAAACAAATGGTGAGTTTAATTGTGTTAAAGCACTATTATCAGTATTCATGTAGAGCATGAGAGAGGTGAACAGAGGTTTTCGAGCCTTTTTCCAAAATCCCGCTGTCATTCATGCACTGATGGCAGTGAGTTAGCATGGCAAGCACTGGTCTAACGTTGGGGTGCATCTTCTTTGGAATGTTGCCAGGAGGTGCCGGGAACCGAACCGGCTTGGTGATGGTGTTTGACTTCTGAGCCACAATTGCCCCAAAATCACATCTCCTTCGAGCCGGATTTGAACCAGCGACCTAAGGATGTCTATTGTTATTCTTCTACAGTCCTCCGCTCTACCAACTGAGCTATCGAAGGGACGCAGCCTTTGTTGTCTGACAATGAAAAAAAAACAAATGGTGAGTTTAATTTTGTTAAAACACTATTATCGGTATTCATGTAGAGGTGAACAGAGGTTTTCGAGCCTTTTTCCAAAATCCCCCTGTCATTCATGCACTGATGGCAGTGAGCTAGCATGGCAAGCACTGGACTAAGGTTGGGGTTCATCTTCTTTGGAATGTTGACAGGAGGAGCCGGGAACCGAACCGGCTTGGTGATGGTGTTTGACTTCTGAGCCACAATTGCCCCAAAATCACATCTCCTTCGAGCCGGATTTGAACCAGCGACCTAAGGATGTCTATTGTTATTCTTCTACAGTCCTCCGCTCTACCAACTGAGCTATCGAAGGGACGCAGCCTTTGGTGTCTGACAATGAAAAAAAAAACAAATGGTGAGTTTAATTTTGTTAAAAAACTATTATCAGTATTCAGGTAGAGGTGAACATAGGTTTTCGAGCCTTTTCCCAAAATCCCCCTGTCATTCATGCACTGATGGCAGTGAGCTAGCATGGCAAGCACTGGCCTAACGTTAGGGTGCAATTTGGGGTCCATCTTCTTTGGAATGTTGACAGGAGGAGCCGGGAACCGAAACGGCTTGGTGATGGTGTTTGACTTCTGAGCCACAATTGCCCCAAAATCACATCTCCTTCGAGCCGGATTTGAACCAGCGACCTAAGGATGTCTATTGTTATTCTTCTACAGTCCTCCGCTCTACCAACTGAGCTATCGAAGGGACGCAGCCTTTGGTGTCTGACAATGAAAAAAAAAAACAAATGGTGAGTTTAATTGTGTTAAAGCACTATTATCAGTATTCATGTAGAGCATGAGAGAGGTGAACAGAGGTTTTCGAGCCTTTTTCCAAAATCCCGCTGTCATTCATGCATTGATGGCAGTGAGTTAGCATGGCAAGCACTGGCCTAACGTTGGGGTGCATCTTCTTTGGAATGTTGCCAGGAGGTGCCGGGAACCGAACCGGCTTGGTGATGGTGTTTGACTTCTGAGCCACAATTGCCCCAAAATCACATCTCCTTCGAGCCGGATTTGAACCAGCGACCTAAGGATGTCTATTGTTATTCTTCTACAGTCCTCCGCTCTACCAACTGAGCTATCGAAGGGACGCAGCCTTTGGTGTCTGACAATGAAAAAAAAAAACAAATGGTGAGTTTAATTGTGTTAAAGCACTATTATCAGTATTCATGTAGAGCATGAGAGAGGTGAACAGAGGTTTTCGAGCCTTTTTCCAAAATCCCCCTCTCATTCATGCACTGATGGCAGTGAGTTAGCATGGCAAGCACTGGCCTGACGTTGGGGTGGATCTTCTTTGGAATGTTGACAGGAGGAGCCGGGAACCGAACCGGCTTGGTGATGGTGTTTGACTTCTGAGCCACAATTGCCCCAAAATCACATCTCCTTCGAGCCGGATTTGAACCAGCGACCTAAGGATGTCTATTGTTATTCTTCTACAGTCCTCCGCTCTACCAACTGAGCTATCGAAGGGACGCAGCCTTTGTTGTCTGACAATGAAAAAAAAACAAATGGTGAGTTTAATTTTGTTAAAACACTATTATCGGTATTCATGTAGAGGTGAACAGAGGTTTTCGAGCCTTTTTCCAAAATCCCCCTGTCATTCATGCACTGATGGCAGTGAGCTAGCATGGCAAGCACTGGACTAAGGTTGGGGTTCATCTTCTTTGGAATGTTGACAGGAGGAGCCGGGAACCGAACCGGCTTGGTGATGGTGTTTGACTTCTGAGCCACAATTGCCCCAAAATCACATCTCCTTCGAGCCGGATTTGAACCAGCGACCTAAGGATGTCTATTGTTATTCTTCTACAGTCCTCCGCTCTACCAACTGAGCTATCGAAGGGACGCAGCCTTTGGTGTCTGACAATGAAAAAAAAAACAAATGGTGAGTTTAATTTTGTTAAAAAACTATTATCAGTATTCAGGTAGAGGTGAACATAGGTTTTCGAGCCTTTTTCCAAAATCCCCCTGTCATTCATGCACTGATGGCAGTGAGCTAGCATGGCAAGCACTGGCCTAACGTTAGGGTGCAATTTGGGGTCCATCTTCTTTGGAATGTTGACAGGAGGAGCCGGGAACCGAAACGGCTTGGTGATGGTGTTTGACTTCTGAGCCACAATTGCCCCAAAATCACATCTCCTTCGAGCCGGATTTGAACCAGCGACCTAAGGATGTCTATTGTTATTCTTCTACAGTCCTCCGCTCTACCAACTGAGCTATCGAAGGGACGCAGCCTTTGGTGTCTGACAATGAAAAAAAAAAACAAATGGTGAGTTTAATTGTGTTAAAGCACTATTATCAGTATTCATGTAGAGCATGAGAGAGGTGAACAGAGGTTTTCGAGCCTTTTTCCAAAATCCCGCTGTCATTCATGCATTGATGGCAGTGAGTTAGCATGGCAAGCACTGGCCTAACGTTGGGGTGCATCTTCTTTGGAATGTTGCCAGGAGGTGCCGGGAACCGAACCGGCTTGGTGATGGTGTTTGACTTCTGAGCCACAATTGCCCCAAAATCACATCTCCTTCGAGCCGGATTTGAACCAGCGACCTAAGGATGTCTATTGTTATTCTTCTACAGTCCTCCGCTCTACCAACTGAGCTATCGAAGGGACGCAGCCTTTGGTGTCTGACAATGAAAAAAAAAAACAAATGGTGAGTTTAATTGTGTTAAAGCACTATTATCAGTATTCATGTAGAGCATGAGAGAGGTGAACAGAGGTTTTCGAGCCTTTTTCCAAAATCCCCCTCTCATTCATGCACTGATGGCAGTGAGTTAGCATGGCAAGCACTGGCCTGACGTTGGGGTGGATCTTCTTTGGAATGTTGACAGGAGGAGCCGGGAACCGAACCGGCTTGGTGATGGTGTTTGACTTCTGAGCCACAATTGCCCCAAAATCACATCTCCTTCGAGCCGGATTTGAACCAGCGACCTAAGGATGTCTATTGTTATTCTTCTACAGTCCTCCGCTCTACCAACTGAGCTATCGAAGGGACGCAGCCTTTGGTGTCTGACAATGAAAAAAAAAAACAAATGGTGAGTTTAATTGTGTTAAAGCACTATTATCAGTATTCATGTAGAGCATGAGAGAGGTGAACAGAGGTTTTCGAGCCTTTTTCCAAAATCCCGCTGTCATTCATGCACTGATGGCAGTGAGTTAGCATGGCAAGCACTGGTCTAACGTTGGGGTGCATCTTCTTTGGAATGTTGCCAGGAGGTGCCGGGAACCGAACCGGCTTGGTGATGGTGTTTGACTTCTGAGCCACAATTGCCCCAAAATCACATCTCCTTCGAGCCGGATTTGAACCAGCGACCTAAGGATGTCTATTGTTATTCTTCTACAGTCCTCCGCTCTACCAACTGAGCTATCGAAGGGACGCAGCCTTTGTTGTCTGACAATGAAAAAAAAACAAATGGTGAGTTTAATTTTGTTAAAACACTATTATCGGTATTCATGTAGAGGTGAACAGAGGTTTTCGAGCCTTTTTCCAAAATCCCCCTGTCATTCATGCACTGATGGCAGTGAGCTAGCATGGCAAGCACTGGACTAAGGTTGGGGTTCATCTTCTTTGGAATGTTGACAGGAGGAGCCGGGAACCGAACCGGCTTGGTGATGGTGTTTGACTTCTGAGCCACAATTGCCCCAAAATCACATCTCCTTCGAGCCGGATTTGAACCAGCGACCTAAGGATGTCTATTGTTATTCTTCTACAGTCCTCCGCTCTACCAACTGAGCTATCGAAGGGACGCAGCCTTTGGTGTCTGACAATGAAAAAAAAAACAAATGGTGAGTTTAATTTTGTTAAAAAACTATTATCAGTATTCAGGTAGAGGTGAACATAGGTTTTCGAGCCTTTTCCCAAAATCCCCCTGTCATTCATGCACTGATGGCAGTGAGCTAGCATGGCAAGCACTGGCCTAACGTTAGGGTGCAATTTGGGGTCCATCTTCTTTGGAATGTTGACAGGAGGAGCCGGGAACCGAAACGGCTTGGTGATGGTGTTTGACTTCTGAGCCACAATTGCCCCAAAATCACATCTCCTTCGAGCCGGATTTGAACCAGCGACCTAAGGATGTCTATTGTTATTCTTCTACAGTCCTCCGCTCTACCAACTGAGCTATCGAAGGGACGCAGCCTTTGGTGTCTGACAATGAAAAAAAAAAACAAATGGTGAGTTTAATTGTGTTAAAGCACTATTATCAGTATTCATGTAGAGCATGAGAGAGGTGAACAGAGGTTTTCGAGCCTTTTTCCAAAATCCCGCTGTCATTCATGCATTGATGGCAGTGAGTTAGCATGGCAAGCACTGGCCTAACGTTGGGGTGCATCTTCTTTGGAATGTTGCCAGGAGGTGCCGGGAACCGAACCGGCTTGGTGATGGTGTTTGACTTCTGAGCCACAATTGCCCCAAAATCACATCTCCTTCGAGCCGGATTTGAACCAGCGACCTAAGGATGTCTATTGTTATTCTTCTACAGTCCTCCGCTCTACCAACTGAGCTATCGAAGGGACGCAGCCTTTGGTGTCTGACAATGAAAAAAAAAAACAAATGGTGAGTTTAATTGTGTTAAAGCACTATTATCAGTATTCATGTAGAGCATGAGAGAGGTGAACAGAGGTTTTCGAGCCTTTTTCCAAAATCCCCCTCTCATTCATGCACTGATGGCAGTGAGTTAGCATGGCAAGCACTGGCCTGACGTTGGGGTGGATCTTCTTTGGAATGTTGACAGGAGGAGCCGGGAACCGAACCGGCTTGGTGATGGTGTTTGACTTCTGAGCCACAATTGCCCCAAAATCACATCTCCTTCGAGCCGGATTTGAACCAGCGACCTAAGGATGTCTATTGTTATTCTTCTACAGTCCTCCGCTCTACCAACTGAGCTATCGAAGGGACGCAGCCTTTGGTGTCTGACAATGAAAAAAAAAAACAAATGGTGAGTTTAATTGTGTTAAAGCACTATTATCAGTATTCATGTAGAGCATGAGAGAGGTGAACAGAGGTTTTCGAGCCTTTTTCCAAAATCCCGCTGTCATTCATGCACTGATGGCAGTGAGTTAGCATGGCAAGCACTGGTCTAACGTTGGGGTGCATCTTCTTTGGAATGTTGCCAGGAGGTGCCGGGAACCGAACCGGCTTGGTGATGGTGTTTGACTTCTGAGCCACAATTGCCCCAAAATCACATCTCCTTCGAGCCGGATTTGAACCAGCGACCTAAGGATGTCTATTGTTATTCTTCTACAGTCCTCCGCTCTACCAACTGAGCTATCGAAGGGACGCAGCCTTTGTTGTCTGACAATGAAAAAAAAACAAATGGTGAGTTTAATTTTGTTAAAACACTATTATCGGTATTCATGTAGAGGTGAACAGAGGTTTTCGAGCCTTTTTCCAAAATCCCCCTGTCATTCATGCACTGATGGCAGTGAGCTAGCATGGCAAGCACTGGCCTAACGTTAGGGTGCAATTTGGGGTCCATCTTCTTTGGAATGTTGACAGGAGGAGCCGGGAACCGAAACGGCTTGGTGATGGTGTTTGACTTCTGAGCCACAATTGCCCCAAAATCACATCTCCTTCGAGCCGGATTTGAACCAGCGACCTAAGGATGTCTATTGTTATTCTTCTACAGTCCTCCGCTCTACCAACTGAGCTATCGAAGGGACGCAGCCTTTGGTGTCTGACAATGAAAAAAAAAAACAAATGGTGAGTTTAATTGTGTTAAAGCACTATTATCAGTATTCATGTAGAGCATGAGAGAGGTGAACAGAGGTTTTCGAGCCTTTTTCCAAAATCCCGCTGTCATTCATGCATTGATGGCAGTGAGTTAGCATGGCAAGCACTGGCCTAACGTTGGGGTGCATCTTCTTTGGAATGTTGCCAGGAGGTGCCGGGAACCGAACCGGCTTGGTGATGGTGTTTGACTTCTGAGCCACAATTGCCCCAAAATCACATCTCCTTCGAGCCGGATTTGAACCAGCGACCTAAGGATGTCTATTGTTATTCTTCTACAGTCCTCCGCTCTACCAACTGAGCTATCGAAGGGACGCAGCCTTTGGTGTCTGACAATGAAAAAAAAAAACAAATGGTGAGTTTAATTGTGTTAAAGCACTATTATCAGTATTCATGTAGAGCATGAGAGAGGTGAACAGAGGTTTTCGAGCCTTTTTCCAAAATCCCCCTCTCATTCATGCACTGATGGCAGTGAGTTAGCATGGCAAGCACTGGCCTGACGTTGGGGTGGATCTTCTTTGGAATGTTGACAGGAGGAGCCGGGAACCGAACCGGCTTGGTGATGGTGTTTGACTTCTGAGCCACAATTGCCCCAAAATCACATCTCCTTCGAGCCGGATTTGAACCAGCGACCTAAGGATGTCTATTGTTATTCTTCTACAGTCCTCCGCTCTACCAACTGAGCTATCGAAGGGACGCAGCCTTTGGTGTCTGACAATGAAAAAAAAAAACAAATGGTGAGTTTAATTGTGTTAAAGCACTATTATCAGTATTCATGTAGAGCATGAGAGAGGTGAACAGAGGTTTTCGAGCCTTTTTCCAAAATCCCGCTGTCATTCATGCACTGATGGCAGTGAGTTAGCATGGCAAGCACTGGTCTAACGTTGGGGTGCATCTTCTTTGGAATGTTGCCAGGAGGTGCCGGGAACCGAACCGGCTTGGTGATGGTGTTTGACTTCTGAGCCACAATTGCCCCAAAATCACATCTCCTTCGAGCCGGATTTGAACCAGCGACCTAAGGATGTCTATTGTTATTCTTCTACAGTCCTCCGCTCTACCAACTGAGCTATCGAAGGGACGCAGCCTTTGTTGTCTGACAATGAAAAAAAAACAAATGGTGAGTTTAATTTTGTTAAAACACTATTATCGGTATTCATGTAGAGGTGAACAGAGGTTTTCGAGCCTTTTTCCAAAATCCCCCTGTCATTCATGCACTGATGGCAGTGAGCTAGCATGGCAAGCACTGGACTAAGGTTGGGGTTCATCTTCTTTGGAATGTTGACAGGAGGAGCCGGGAACCGAACCGGCTTGGTGATGGTGTTTGACTTCTGAGCCACAATTGCCCCAAAATCACATCTCCTTCGAGCCGGATTTGAACCAGCGACCTAAGGATGTCTATTGTTATTCTTCTACAGTCCTCCGCTCTACCAACTGAGCTATCGAAGGGACGCAGCCTTTGGTGTCTGACAATGAAAAAAAAAACAAATGGTGAGTTTAATTTTGTTAAAAAACTATTATCAGTATTCAGGTAGAGGTAAACATAGGTTTTCGAGCCTTTTTCCAAAATCCCCCTGTCATTCATGCACTGATGGCAGTGAGCTAGCATGGCAAGCACTGGCCTAACGTTAGGGTGCAATTTGGGGTCCATCTTCTTTGGAATGTTGACAGGAGGAGCCGGGAACCGAACCGGCTTGGTGATGGTGTTTGACTTCTGAGCCACAATTGCCCCAAAATCACATCTCCTTCGAGCCGGATTTGAACCAGCGACCTAAGGATGTCTATTGTTATTCTTCTACAGTCCTCCGCTCTACCAACTGAGCTATCGAAGGGACGCAGCCTTTGGTGTCTGACAATGAAAAAAAAAAACAAATGGTGAGTTTAATTGTGTTAAAGCACTATTATCAGTATTCATGTAGAGCATGAGAGAGGTGAACAGAGGTTTTCGAGCCTTTTTCCAAAATCCCCCTGTCATTCATGCACTGATGGCAGTGAGCTAGCATGGCAAGCACTGGACTAAGGTTGGGGTTCATCTTCTTTGGAATGTTGACAGGAGGAGCCGGGAACCGAACCGGCTTGGTGATGGTGTTTGACTTCTGAGCCACAATTGCCCCAAAATCACATCTCCTTCGAGCCGGATTTGAACCAGCGACCTAAGGATGTCTATTGTTATTCTTCTACAGTCCTCCGCTCTACCAACTGAGCTATCGAAGGGACGCAGCCTTTGGTGTCTGACAATGAAAAAAAAACAAATGGTGAGTTTAATTTTGTTAAAACACTATTATCAGTATTCATGTAGAGCATGAGAGAGGTGAACAGAGGTTTTCGAGCCTTTTTCCAAAATCCCCCTGTCATTCATGCACTGATGGCAGTGAGTTAGCATGGCAAGCACTGGCCTAAGGTTGGGGTTCATCGTCTTTGGAATGTTGACAGGAGGAGCCGGGAACCGAACCGGCTTGGTGATGGTGTTTGACTTCTGAGCCACAATTGCCCCAAAATCACATCTCCTTCGAGCCGGATTTGAACCAGCGACCTAAGGATGTCTATTGTTATTCTTCTACAGTCCTCCGCTCTACCAACTGAGCTATCGAAGGGACGCAGCCTTTGGTGTCTGACAATAAAAAAAAAACAAATGGTGAGTTTAATTTTGTTAAAACACTATTATCAGTATTCATGTAGAGCATGAGAGAGGTGAACAGAGGTTTTCGAGCCTTTTTCCAAAATCCCGCTGTCATTCATGCACTGATGGCAGTGAGTTAGCATGGCAAGCACTGGCCTAACGTTAGGGTGCAATTTGGGGTTCATCTTCTTTGGAATGTTGACAGGAGGAGCCGGGAACCGAACCGGCTTGGTGATGGTGTTTGACTTCTGAGCCACAATTGCCCCAAAATCACATCTCCTTCGAGCCGGATTTGAACCAGCGACCTAAGGATGTCTATTGTTATTCTTCTACAGTCCTCCGCTCTACCAACTGAGCTATCGAAGGGACGCAGCCTTTGGTGTCTGACAATGAAAAAAAAAAACAAATGGTGAGTTTAATTGTGTTAAAGCACTATTATCAGTATTCATGTAGAGCATGAGAGAGGTGAACAGAGGTTTTCGAGCCTTTTTCCAAAATCCCCCTCTCATTCATGCACTGATGGCAGTGAGTTAGCATGGCAAGCACTGGCCTGACGTTGGGGTGGATCTTCTTTGGAATGTTGACAGGAGGAGCCGGGAACCGAACCGGCTTGGTGATGGTGTTTGACTTCTGAGCCACAATTGCCCCAAAATCACATCTCCTTCGAGCCGGATTTGAACCAGCGACCTAAGGATGTCTATTGTTATTCTTCTACAGTCCTCCGCTCTACCAACTGAGCTATCGAAGGGACGCAGCCTTTGGTGTCTGACAATGAAAAAAAAAAACAAATGGTGAGTTTAATTGTGTTAAAGCACTATTATCAGTATTCATGTAGAGCATGAGAGAGGTGAACAGAGGTTTTCGAGCCTTTTTCCAAAATCCCGCTGTCATTCATGCACTGATGGCAGTGAGTTAGCATGGCAAGCACTGGTCTAACGTTGGGGTGCATCTTCTTTGGAATGTTGCCAGGAGGTGCCGGGAACCGAACCGGCTTGGTGATGGTGTTTGACTTCTGAGCCACAATTGCCCCAAAATCACATCTCCTTCGAGCCGGATTTGAACCAGCGACCTAAGGATGTCTATTGTTATTCTTCTACAGTCCTCCGCTCTACCAACTGAGCTATCGAAGGGACGCAGCCTTTGTTGTCTGACAATGAAAAAAAAACAAATGGTGAGTTTAATTTTGTTAAAACACTATTATCGGTATTCATGTAGAGGTGAACAGAGGTTTTCGAGCCTTTTTCCAAAATCCCCCTGTCATTCATGCACTGATGGCAGTGAGCTAGCATGGCAAGCACTGGACTAAGGTTGGGGTTCATCTTCTTTGGAATGTTGACAGGAGGAGCCGGGAACCGAACCGGCTTGGTGATGGTGTTTGACTTCTGAGCCACAATTGCCCCAAAATCACATCTCCTTCGAGCCGGATTTGAACCAGCGACCTAAGGATGTCTATTGTTATTCTTCTACAGTCCTCCGCTCTACCAACTGAGCTATCGAAGGGACGCAGCCTTTGGTGTCTGACAATGAAAAAAAAAACAAATGGTGAGTTTAATTTTGTTAAAAAACTATTATCAGTATTCAGGTAGAGGTGAACATAGGTTTTCGAGCCTTTTTCCAAAATCCCCCTGTCATTCATGCACTGATGGCAGTGAGCTAGCATGGCAAGCACTGGCCTAACGTTAGGGTGCAATTTGGGGTCCATCTTCTTTGGAATGTTGACAGGAGGAGCCGGGAACCGAACCGGCTTGGTGATGGTGTTTGACTTCTGAGCCACAATTGCCCCAAAATCACATCTCCTTCGAGCCGGATTTGAACCAGCGACCTAAGGATGTCTATTGTTATTCTTCTACAGTCCTCCGCTCTACCAACTGAGCTATCGAAGGGACGCAGCCTTTGGTGTCTGACAATGAAAAAAAAAAACAAATGGTGAGTTTAATTGTGTTAAAGCACTATTATCAGTATTCATGTAGAGCATGAGAGAGGTGAACAGAGGTTTTCGAGCCTTTTTCCAAAATCCCCCTCTCATTCATGCACTGATGGCAGTGAGTTAGCATGGCAAGCACTGGCCTGACGTTGGGGTGGATCTTCTTTGGAATGTTGACAGGAGGAGCCGGGAACCGAACCGGCTTGGTGATGGTGTTTGACTTCTGAGCCACAATTGCCCCAAAATCACATCTCCTTCGAGCCGGATTTGAACCAGCGACCTAAGGATGTCTATTGTTATTCTTCTACAGTCCTCCGCTCTACCAACTGAGCTATCGAAGGGACGCAGCCTTTGGTGTCTGACAATGAAAAAAAAAAACAAATGGTGAGTTTAATTGTGTTAAAGCACTATTATCAGTATTCATGTAGAGCATGAGAGAGGTGAACAGAGGTTTTCGAGCCTTTTTCCAAAATCCCGCTGTCATTCATGCACTGATGGCAGTGAGTTAGCATGGCAAGCACTGGTCTAACGTTGGGGTGCATCTTCTTTGGAATGTTGCCAGGAGGTGCCGGGAACCGAACCGGCTTGGTGATGGTGTTTGACTTCTGAGCCACAATTGCCCCAAAATCACATCTCCTTCGAGCCGGATTTGAACCAGCGACCTAAGGATGTCTATTGTTATTCTTCTACAGTCCTCCGCTCTACCAACTGAGCTATCGAAGGGACGCAGCCTTTGTTGTCTGACAATGAAAAAAAAACAAATGGTGAGTTTAATTTTGTTAAAACACTATTATCGGTATTCATGTAGAGGTGAACAGAGGTTTTCGAGCCTTTTTCCAAAATCCCCCTGTCATTCATGCACTGATGGCAGTGAGCTAGCATGGCAAGCACTGGACTAAGGTTGGGGTTCATCTTCTTTGGAATGTTGACAGGAGGAGCCGGGAACGAACCGGCTTGGTGATGGTGTTTGACTTCTGAGCCACAATTGCCCCAAAATCACACCTCCTTCGAGCCGGATTTGAACCAGCGACCTAAGGATGTCTATTGTTATTCTTCTACAGTCCTCCGCTCTACCAACTGAGCTATCGAAGGGACGCAGCCTTTGGTGTCTGACAATGAAAAAAAAAACAAATGGTGAGTTTAATTTTGTTAAAAAACTATTATCAGTATTCAGGTAGAGGTGAACATAGGTTTTCGAGCCTTTTTCCAAAATCCCCCTGTCATTCATGCACTGATGGCAGTGAGCTAGCATGGCAAGCACTGGCCTAACGTTAGGGTGCAATTTGGGGTCCATCTTCTTTGGAATGTTGACAGGAGGAGCCGGGAACCGAAACGGCTTGGTGATGGTGTTTGACTTCTGAGCCACAATTGCCCCAAAATCACATCTCCTTCGAGCCGGATTTGAACCAGCGACCTAAGGATGTCTATTGTTATTCTTCTACAGTCCTCCGCTCTACCAACTGAGCTATCGAAGGGACGCAGCCTTTGGTGTCTGACAATGAAAAAAAAAAACAAATGGTGAGTTTAATTGTGTTAAAGCACTATTATCAGTATTCATGTAGAGCATGAGAGAGGTGAACAGAGGTTTTCGAGCCTTTTTCCAAAATCCCGCTGTCATTCATGCATTGATGGCAGTGAGTTAGCATGGCAAGCACTGGCCTAACGTTGGGGTGCATCTTCTTTGGAATGTTGCCAGGAGGTGCCGGGAACCGAACCGGCTTGGTGATGGTGTTTGACTTCTGAGCCACAATTGCCCCAAAATCACATCTCCTTCGAGCCGGATTTGAACCAGCGACCTAAGGATGTCTATTGTTATTCTTCTACAGTCCTCCGCTCTACCAACTGAGCTATCGAAGGGACGCAGCCTTTGGTGTCTGACAATGAAAAAAAAAAACAAATGGTGAGTTTAATTGTGTTAAAGCACTATTATCAGTATTCATGTAGAGCATGAGAGAGGTGAACAGAGGTTTTCGAGCCTTTTTCCAAAATCCCCCTCTCATTCATGCACTGATGGCAGTGAGTTAGCATGGCAAGCACTGGCCTGACGTTGGGGTGGATCTTCTTTGGAATGTTGACAGGAGGAGCCGGGAACCGAACCGGCTTGGTGATGGTGTTTGACTTCTGAGCCACAATTGCCCCAAAATCACATCTCCTTCGAGCCGGATTTGAACCAGCGACCTAAGGATGTCTATTGTTATTCTTCTACAGTCCTCCGCTCTACCAACTGAGCTATCGAAGGGACGCAGCCTTTGGTGTCTGACAATGAAAAAAAAAAACAAATGGTGAGTTTAATTGTGTTAAAGCACTATTATCAGTATTCATGTAGAGCATGAGAGAGGTGAACAGAGGTTTTCGAGCCTTTTTCCAAAATCCCGCTGTCATTCATGCACTGATGGCAGTGAGTTAGCATGGCAAGCACTGGTCTAACGTTGGGGTGCATCTTCTTTGGAATGTTGCCAGGAGGTGCCGGGAACCGAACCGGCTTGGTGATGGTGTTTGACTTCTGAGCCACAATTGCCCCAAAATCACATCTCCTTCGAGCCGGATTTGAACCAGCGACCTAAGGATGTCTATTGTTATTCTTCTACAGTCCTCCGCTCTACCAACTGAGCTATCGAAGGGACGCAGCCTTTGTTGTCTGACAATGAAAAAAAAACAAATGGTGAGTTTAATTTTGTTAAAACACTATTATCGGTATTCATGTAGAGGTGAACAGAGGTTTTCGAGCCTTTTTCCAAAATCCCCCTGTCATTCATGCACTGATGGCAGTGAGCTAGCATGGCAAGCACTGGACTAAGGTTGGGGTTCATCTTCTTTGGAATGTTGACAGGAGGAGCCGGGAACCGAACCGGCTTGGTGATGGTGTTTGACTTCTGAGCCACAATTGCCCCAAAATCACATCTCCTTCGAGCCGGATTTGAACCAGCGACCTAAGGATGTCTATTGTTATTCTTCTACAGTCCTCCGCTCTACCAACTGAGCTATCGAAGGGACGCAGCCTTTGGTGTCTGACAATGAAAAAAAAAAACAAATGGTGAGTTTAATTGTGTTAAAGCACTATTATCAGTATTCATGTAGAGCATGAGAGAGGTGAACAGAGGTTTTCGAGCCTTTTTCCAAAATCCCCCTCTCATTCATGCACTGATGGCAGTGAGTTAGCATGGCAAGCACTGGCCTGACGTTGGGGTGGATCTTCTTTGGAATGTTGACAGGAGGAGCCGGGAACCGAACCGGCTTGGTGATGGTGTTTGACTTCTGAGCCACAATTGCCCCAAAATCACATCTCCTTCGAGCCGGATTTGAACCAGCGACCTAAGGATGTCTATTGTTATTCTTCTACAGTCCTCCGCTCTACCAACTGAGCTATCGAAGGGACGCAGCCTTTGGTGTCTGACAATGAAAAAAAAAACAAATGGTGAGTTTAATTTTGTTAAAAAACTATTATCAGTATTCAGGTAGAGGTAAACATAGGTTTTCGAGCCTTTTTCCAAAATCCCCCTGTCATTCATGCACTGATGGCAGTGAGCTAGCATGGCAAGCACTGGCCTAACGTTAGGGTGCAATTTGGGGTCCATCTTCTTTGGAATGTTGACAGGAGGAGCCGGGAACCGAACCGGCTTGGTGATGGTGTTTGACTTCTGAGCCACAATTGCCCCAAAATCACATCTCCTTCGAGCCGGATTTGAACCAGCGACCTAAGGATGTCTATTGTTATTCTTCTACAGTCCTCCGCTCTACCAACTGAGCTATCGAAGGGACGCAGCCTTTGGTGTCTGACAATGAAAAAAAAAAACAAATGGTGAGTTTAATTGTGTTAAAGCACTATTATCAGTATTCATGTAGAGCATGAGAGAGGTGAACAGAGGTTTTCGAGCCTTTTTCCAAAATCCCCCTGTCATTCATGCACTGATGGCAGTGAGCTAGCATGGCAAGCACTGGACTAAGGTTGGGGTTCATCTTCTTTGGAATGTTGACAGGAGGAGCCGGGAACCGAACCGGCTTGGTGATGGTGTTTGACTTCTGAGCCACAATTGCCCCAAAATCACATCTCCTTCGAGCCGGATTTGAACCAGCGACCTAAGGATGTCTATTGTTATTCTTCTACAGTCCTCCGCTCTACCAACTGAGCTATCGAAGGGACGCAGCCTTTGGTGTCTGACAATGAAAAAAAAACAAATGGTGAGTTTAATTTTGTTAAAACACTATTATCAGTATTCATGTAGAGCATGAGAGAGGTGAACAGAGGTTTTCGAGCCTTTTTCCAAAATCCCCCTGTCATTCATGCACTGATGGCAGTGAGTTAGCATGGCAAGCACTGGCCTAAGGTTGGGGTTCATCGTCTTTGGAATGTTGACAGGAGGAGCCGGGAACCGAACCGGCTTGGTGATGGTGTTTGACTTCTGAGCCACAATTGCCCCAAAATCACATCTCCTTCGAGCCGGATTTGAACCAGCGACCTAAGGATGTCTATTGTTATTCTTCTACAGTCCTCCGCTCTACCAACTGAGCTATCGAAGGGACGCAGCCTTTGGTGTCTGACAATAAAAAAAAAACAAATGGTGAGTTTAATTTTGTTAAAACACTATTATCAGTATTCATGTAGAGCATGAGAGAGGTGAACAGAGGTTTTCGAGCCTTTTTCCAAAATCCCGCTGTCATTCATGCACTGATGGCAGTGAGTTAGCATGGCAAGCACTGGCCTAACGTTAGGGTGCAATTTGGGGTTCATCTTCTTTGGAATGTTGACAGGAGGAGCCGGGAACCGAACCGGCTTGGTGATGGTGTTTGACTTCTGAGCCACAATTGCCCCAAAATCACATCTCCTTCGAGCCGGATTTGAACCAGCGACCTAAGGATGTCTATTGTTATTCTTCTACAGTCCTCCGCTCTACCAACTGAGCTATCGAAGGGACGCAGCCTTTGGTGTCTGACAATGAAAAAAAAAACAAATGGTGAGTTTAATTTTGTTAAAAAACTATTATCAGTATTCAGGTAGAGGTGAACATAGGTTTTCGAGCCTTTTTCCAAAATCCCCCTGTCATTCATGCACTGATGGCAGTGAGCTAGCATGGCAAGCACTGGACTAAGGTTGGGGTTCATCTTCTTTGGAATGTTGACAGGAGGAGCCGGGAACCGAACCGGCTTGGTGATGGTGTTTGACTTCTGAGCCACAATTGCCCCAAAATCACATCTCCTTCGAGCCGGATTTGAACCAGCGACCTAAGGATGTCTATTGTTATTCTTCTACAGTCCTCCGCTCTACCAACTGAGCTATCGAAGGGACGCAGCCTTTGGTGTCTGACAATGAAAAAAAAAACAAATGGTGAGTTTAATTTTGTTAAAAAACTATTATCAGTATTCAGGTAGAGGTGAACATAGGTTTTCGAGCCTTTTTCCAAAATCCCCCTGTCATTCATGCACTGATGGCAGTGAGCTAGCATGGCAAGCACTGGCCTAACGTTAGGGTGCAATTTGGGGTCCATCTTCTTTGGAATGTTGACAGGAGGAGCCGGGAACCGAAACGGCTTGGTGATGGTGTTTGACTTCTGAGCCACAATTGCCCCAAAATCACATCTCCTTCGAGCCGGATTTGAACCAGCGACCTAAGGATGTCTTTTGTTATTCTTCTACAGTCCTCCGCTCTACCAACTGAGCTATCGAAGGGACGCAGCCTTTGGTGTCTGACAATGAAAAAAAAAAACAAATGGTGAGTTTAATTGTGTTAAAGCACTATTATCAGTATTCATGTAGAGCATGAGAGAGGTGAACAGAGGTTTTCGAGCCTTTTTCCAAAATCCCGCTGTCATTCATGCATTGATGGCAGTGAGTTAGCATGGCAAGCACTGGCCTAACGTTGGGGTGCATCTTCTTTGGAATGTTGCCAGGAGGTGCCGGGAACCGAACCGGCTTGGTGATGGTGTTTGACTTCTGAGCCACAATTGCCCCAAAATCACATCTCCTTCGAGCCGGATTTGAACCAGCGACCTAAGGATGTCTATTGTTATTCTTCTACAGTCCTCCGCTCTACCAACTGAGCTATCGAAGGGACGCAGCCTTTGGTGTCTGACAATGAAAAAAAAAAACAAATGGTGAGTTTAATTGTGTTAAAGCACTATTATCAGTATTCATGTAGAGCATGAGAGAGGTGAACAGAGGTTTTCGAGCCTTTTTCCAAAATCCCGCTGTCATTCATGCACTGATGTCAGTGAGTTAGCATGGCAAGCACTGGCCTAACGTTGGGGTGCATCTTCTTTGGAATGTTGCCAGGAGGTGCCGGGAACCGAACCGGCTTGGTGATGGTGTTTGACTTCTGAGCCACAATTGCCCCAAAATCACATCTCCTTCGAGCTGGATTTGAACCAGCGACCTAAGGATGTCTATTGTTATTCTTCTACAGTCCTCCGCTCTACCAACTGAGCTATCGAAGGGACGCAGCCTTTGGTGTCTGACAATGAAAAAAAAACAAATGGTGAGTTTAATTTTGTTAAAACACTATTATCGGTATTCATGTAGAGGTGAACAGAGGTTTTTCGAGCCTTTTTCCAAAATCCCCCTGTCATTCATGCACTGATGGCAGTGAGCTAGCATGGCAAGCACTGGACTAAGGTTGGGGTTCATCTTCTTTGGAATGTTGACAGGAGGAGCCGGGAACCGAACCGGCTTGGTGATGGTGTTTGACTTCTGAGCCACAATTGCCCCAAAATCACACCTCCTTCGAGCCGGATTTGAACCAGCGACCTAAGGATGTCTATTGTTATTCTTCTACAGTCCTCCGCTCTACCAACTGAGCTATCGAAGGGACGCAGCCTTTGGTGTCTGACAATGAAAAAAAAAACAAATGGTGAGTTTAATTTTGTTAAAAAACTATTATCAGTATTCAGGTAGAGGTGAACATAGGTTTTCGAGCCTTTTTCCAAAATCCCCCTGTCATTCATGCACTGATGGCAGTGAGCTAGCATGGCAAGCACTGGCGTAACGTTAGGGTGCAATTTGGGGTCCATCTTCTTTGGAATGTTGACAGGAGGAGCCGGGAACCGAACCGGCTTGGTGATGGTGTTTGACTTCTGAGCCACAATTGCCCCAAAATCACATCTCCTTCGAGCCGGATTTGAACCAGCGACCTAAGGATGTCTATTGTTATTCTTCTACAGTCCTCCGCTCTACCAACTGAGCTATCGAAGGGGCTGCAACAGTGGGTGCATAAAAATTAGTATAACCGAGTAGTGAGTTTGGCTGTGGTAAAAACAACATAAGTGATTATGGAACACAAGAGGGACAGGACCAGATTTTAACCAGCTGAAACTTCAACATGTGGACGGGAGGAGAGGTTGAAGCTAATAAACCTATGATTATAAAGTGATCTACTCAAACTTCAGAGCCATAATTGCCCAAAAACATCACTTCCTTCGAGCCGGATTTGAACCAGCGACCTAAGGATGTCCATCTTTAGAAGTCTACAGTCCTCCGCTCTACCAACTGAGCTATCGAAGGTGCTGGACAAACATTGGTATGAAAACAATAATAATGAAACAGTAAAGTAAAGTAAAGTATGCCTTTAATCAGCTGAGGCTTAGCACACTAACCTGACTGTCTGTCCCAATCATAAGTGGTTCTTGTTTTTATTTTTTTGCAACTGAAAGAAAGGGAAAAAGAAGAGATTTAGTCATTTACCTTTTGTTCAGGCACTTGAATGTGGATGAGATGTGACCTGATCGCTTCCACACTTAAACAGCATTCTCTTAATTAGCCTTACCCTTAGAACCCTCAAAACTTGATAGAGGAAAATTTCATTCATTAATTTAATTATTCAACCACCTGCTTTTCAGTCAGTCAATGTGATTAGGCGTGTATGTCTTAGGTGTATGTGTGTATGTCAGTGCATCACTGTGAGTGTTTGCTTGCCTGTGTGCGCCAACATGTGTATCGTGTTAATCCTTGTCCTTGCTCAGCAGTCACACACACTGCTGTACACACACAAAGTAGTTTGTCCCCTGTGGGCTACAGTAGCTCCCTTAGTGTGTTTGAGTGTCTGCTCTGCTGAATACAGTAAATCCTCTTCACTGTAATCACTGATCAATAATAGTGATCTGAGGCCAAGCATCGATACTTTTCCATCTGCTAGCATTTGGCCAGAGCAAATAAACACACCCAAAATGATTGAACAGCCTCTGAAAGGGACAGACAGGAGACACCTACAGCTGATCTGTACAACATTAAGTGAGTAATTTCAAGATATAAGCAGACTTGTTTAAAACATCTGAGAACTTCTACAATAGACACTAACATATCTTAACACATAACAGACACAATCCCCTCTCTCCAACCCACACACTCAGGCCTACAGTATGAACCCATCATTAATGCATTGAGCCGGATGTTTCTGTGACCTTTCTCTTTTTAGGCCTGACCCCAGCAGATGACCCTGGAGAGGGATTAGTCCCTGATACGCCTAATTAACCCCACAGCACACTGCCCAGACAGGAACAGCAGCTACTAGCCCACACTACAACACCCAGACCACGCTGTATTTATTTCCTTCTATGTTTCATTTGGTCGGGGTTCAGTGGGAGGTTCCTTCAGTTTTCATTAGCTTTTTCAAATGAAAAATGAGAACATGGCACAATAGCATAGCATCATATTAATGCCAACAATGTAGCAAAGTTTCCAAAGCTTTCTTCTACTTTTAAACCACATCTGAAATAGTTTCTTCAACAGCATTTAATTTAAGTTGAGAGGATATGAATCAGCCAAGAAAGTAGCAAATAATTGAAATGCAATAAGAGCAAATGCATAATCACTCTAGGGTGTTACTCAAAGTTTTGTGATGAGACATTAAGAATGCCACAATCCTATTGTCTTGTATAAGAAAAGCATAATAATTAAACAGAAAATTTGCCTGTTTTTTTGTGTAAATCCCTGAAGGTCCTACAAGGTTTTTGTCCAACACCTGCAAAATTCATCTACAAACCAAAAACCACCTCACCTTAAAATCAGTTAATACTATGCCTCTTAACTCCCTTTCCAAAACGTTTTCCAGACACCCCTCTACCTTGACCCATCAGCTAATACTCCCCAGCATACTCTGGCCCTGGCTCACTCCTGTGTAATCCCTATGCAGCCTAAACAAGTGTATTTTGACTGTGAGGTTTGCAGAAAGAAAAGCAAGGGTTGGATTTCCACAGGGGTTTAAAACAGACAAAAACATCCACATTGAAATCTGCGGAAATGAGCCTGTTAAACATAACACATGTGCACATGTGAACACACATTGAGGTTTATATAAAGGGTGACAAATCAGCTTTCACTGTATAACCAAAGATGGAAAATATATTGGATATTTTCACTTATATATTTCTCAAAATTAAATTGAAACATCTATAAAGATTTTTGTACACTGTGTTTGTCCAAATTTGTATTTTGCCTCTGTCATGAGAAGTCATTTAGATTTGCTCCTGTCCTCCTCATATTTCTTACAGTACCTTTTGTTTTTAAACACTCACATTAGTGTGAATCTGTTTTGACAGGAAAGATTGGGACACTTGCTTCTATATAGCATGCCTGAAGTACAGCAGCACAGCAACCCAGCACCCCCTGTAGCCTAGTGGCTAAGATAAATGCCCCATAGCTGCAACATCAGTGGTTTGATTCCACCAGTGGAGTGTTGCATGTTATTCCTTCTCTCTGTCATCTCTTATCTGTTGCTGTTGAATAAAGGCATACAATGCCCAAATATGCATTTAAAAAATACTGCTGCCAAAAGCAGACTTGGTTCTACTGCAAAATGTTACTTAAACAGCTGCAAAATGATTATTATAACCAAAGTTTATATTTTCTCTGAAATGGTTGGCTCCACTTTATTTGTTCTTTCTGCTCAGCTATTCATTTGTTCACAATTATGAGCTCTAGGAACAGATTACAGTGTTTAACCAGAGCATAATGGGGCATTTTGACTGATGACATAACAAGGATAATGGGTTTTATAATATTAATAGTAATAATAATAATAATAATAATAATAATAAGAAGAAGAAGAAGAAGAAGAAGAAGAAGAAGAAGAAGACAATATAAATAGGGATTTGATACTGAAACTGTCTTTATACAGCTGATAGCAATCCATTTAGAAATCATGAGGTAGTAATATTACTCAAACCACAAACAAAAGTTAATAGCATACACACACACACACACACACACACACGTATATATATATTTAAGTACTAACACCATTAAGTTAAATCCAGTTCAGAACGATCCACTAAGCCGCCTAACACGTGCACAAATGCTTAACTGCAGGCTGCAGGCATGTAGGTTATTCGTTCTTTATAATATGGCTGTAATAGTTCTTTACATGGTGACACTTAACTACAGTCAAACACACATACATACACACAGCTGTATTCACAATCACACTTGCACGCACACAGATACAGTACAGTATGTAAAGTATCCCGGGTTGGGCTCAGACGACGCAACTAGACACCCAACTACGAAACAGTTGCACAGAACGAGACACTCTATTTAGAAGGTTACCGAGCAACACCTCTCCAAGCTTTTATTTTTAATAGGCTGTAGTAAATAGCACCAATAAGCTGACTTTTTATTTAGTTGGCTTAAGTTACTGTGTTTATCTATAGATTTATGTGACATATGCTAACTCCCATCCTGTTCACACCTCCTTTGCTGTTGCATGTGTGTATGTGTATATGTGTAAGAGTTGGTGTTTGAACAAGCACATTTATAGCCATTTTCTGTTGGAAGAGGGATGAATTAAGTACTATAAATACACTAGGATACAGTTTACCACTAACAGAAAGTATACACATACACACATACACAAGGACTAACAGCATTTCAAAGAGAGCACAGTAACACACAGGAAACAAACCATGTCCTTCTCACATCAGCCTCAGTGTGTTTGTTTTTTTATCTCTTCAGATAGACTTATGGGTCCCTCCCTACAGCTGCAACTTTTCCCAACTGTGTCATTTTGATAACTGAGTGGTTGTGAATGCATGTCTTTGTCTCCATTACTGTATTGTGTCTAGGTTGTGTGTGAGTGTGTGTATGTTTGTGCAATCATCTAGCGAGGCCAGTGTCTGCCACGCAGGTGTGAAGGTGTGAAGGAAATGAAATAAACCGCCTCCTAAGCATGTGTGTGTGTGTGTGTGTGTGTGTGTGTCCTTGTGTACCTGTATGTGCTCTTGTGGGTGTGTGTGAGAAATTGTGCATAGTCTTTGTGTGAGTGCCTGTTTGCTATTAAACATCTCACGCTATCACTTTATATGTTAGTTTAGTCACACAGTTCTAATGTTTTATTTTTTTATTTCTTGTCGGTAATAGTTCAATGCATAACCCGTCAATCCAAAATCATTTCCTTTGTCATTTCTGTTAAAGTTTTAGTTTCTGTAGTTGAACCGCTTTTCTTTGGTGGTCACTCCCGAAGACAGGGGAGAGGGTCTGAGGTGAGGGAGGGCAGAGAGGACAGAGGGGGGTAAGCAGTTATTACAGGCATCCAGAGAGCAGGACAGATGGTTAGACACTGGTCAGAGTTACACAGCAAAAGGCTGTAAAAGAGATATGGGAAAACCATGTGTGTGTGTCACCTAGTAACGTATACACATATGCACACACACACCCTCGCACTTATCCATTCATGTGCACATTTGCCATACACGATGAGAGGGAAAGGTTTGAAGCAAAAGGAAAACTGGGTAAAAACAGCAACTTGTCCCAAAATTCTACTTAAAGGAAAACTAGAGTTTATTACAACTTGGGTCTCATTTTTGTAGCTTTGGCCATTGACTCTGTAAGTAATAATAACTATTTACTCACCAAGGTAATTGCTAAGATCTCAGCACCAAACTTTGCTACAAACAGGCTCAGCAAAGAAAGAAACACCAGCCAGTCAGACAATCAAACAGGCTGTAAAGACTCCAACTTTTTTGTGGGAGAGAACAAAGGCTAACAGTAAAATTATTACCTAAACTCAGTTGTAAACATCCATCACAGTTTACGGACTGATCCTGGTTCAACTTTGGCCTCCAGTACTTGCCACAGTTGTGTACCCTCACAGTTTTTCTGTGCAATAAGGGATTATTGCTTTACCTCCAAATAATGTGGCAGCAAAACTTCTTTGTTTACAACCAGTATGAGCCCCTGTTTTTGCCCCACTGCAATTTCACGAGTGCACTGTATGATGTGACTACAATGTTATCAGAACAATGTCAAAGACTATGAAAGCTGTAATGAACCCTAGTTTTCCTTCTTTTCCTTCCCCTCCAAGCTTTGAATCTGCGTTTTCCAATTCTTCATTTAAATTATATTACACTTTGTGAAATGGCATCTTGAGTGGGAAAGTTTTTTTCTGTGATTCAGCATGATATCAACATTTGGCATCTTTGAAAAGCATTCCAAAAGTTACGGCTCTGTATGTTTGAATGATGGTTGTCTACACAGCACGTGTTTGTAATGATACTCACTCCAAAGGCTGCACGGGGTCAAACAGATTAAACCCTCTTTTAGTTTACAGCAGTACAGATAAAGACAAGTGATGTGAAAAAAAATCGCTTTCATTGGCAGCTCTACTGTAAGTTTAAATCTAAGCTCCAAACTGAAAACTAGCTAGTTAAAGAGGTGAAGACTAGTGACATGTCTGCTCATTTTTCTTCCTACGCTATCTATTTGTGTGAGCAAAAGCAGACGCTTCACAGATCATAAAAAGAGAAAAATAACATGAAGTAGCATCAACAAATTTTTTTTCCCCAGCGTTGCTGTCAACACCCTCAGGATCCGGGTGACACATCAGTTCACTGGAACCACAGACAGGCGCCAAGGACAAACCTAATCTGCTTACACATCTCTCTCTTTCTCTGCTTTGGTCTGTCCCAATCTCCAGGTCTTTCTCTCTGCCTCTCTCTAGATTCTCTCCACTCACACCCAAGCTTACACTTACACCTGCAGCGAGGCGAGACTATCCGAGCCGGGATCTTTACGGAGGCAGGAGGACAGATGAGATAGGTTGTGAGAAGAAGCTTCATCTGTTTCATCTGTAACGAGTTGGTGTGTCATGGTCACTGTTGGTTTCTGGTTCTGCTCTGTTTAGACATGTATGTGACCTGTGTTTATGTATGTGTTTGTTTGCAGTTGTGGTTGTGTTAGCATCAGGGCATACTAAACCACTGACAACAATTTACCTCTCTGATATTATACGGGCAGAGTCTATAATCTGGGCTGCAGAGGTTACTGTCAGGTCAGGATTATAATGTTTTTTCAATTACACATTTTGAAACCAACTTTAATTATTAAAATAGAGGGAAATCTAAAGATATATCGTGGAAAGCATTGGAAAGGAATGGGAGTCAAGAAATTTAGAGACCAAAAATGACAACAGAAATAAAAACCAAACTGATAATAGACAATAGTTGTTAATTTTCTTAATATTTATGACTACTACTGATGATTAAAGTTAAGATTGGAGTGTACACTGTGTATGAAGTTGTTTTTAGTTGATGCTGTATCCCTTTAGCTGCTGCCCGTATGCTGATCCCGTAGTTTCTGCTGCATCTTGACTTGAATTCATGTGTGACAAAAAACATCTCATAGAGCAGATTGCCTATTGTCGCAGAGAGAATCAAACTGAAATAAGTCTTCTACCAACTATTGTGTTTAAGACACACATGCTTGCCTGTCAGCTTACTCATGTGAGCGTGCTTCATTCCCATGACCAACCCTCTGCAGGAGAGGCTGCTGGGAAGGATACGGCATTCGGACGCCAATGTAGCATGAGCCTCTCTCCCAGTAAGACTATATAGTACTGACGGTCGCACGCGCATGTGTGTGTACGTGTGTGTATGCTCATGATATCATCTCCCAGCGCTGCTATTACCCACACCTTTCCATCCGGTTTAGACCCATGACCAAATAAACACCATTCACACTCCATCTCAGTCCACACACACACATATGTAGAGATACAAGGCCTTGTGTCTGTAATTGAAATAAAACAGAGTGTGAGCAGAGTTTACGACCTGCTGGTTGTGGCGATGCACTATAAACCCTGCTCAACCAAAGGAGTTAGTCTCTCTCTTTCTCTCACATTCCCACCACCTTTCATACATCTTTTCACACATGATTTCACATTTCGGACTTGTCGTCAATGTATATTTAGCATTGAATGAAAATATGTTTATTCTGTGTGTGGATTTTTACTGGATTTCCTATGAACCTTACATTTCACCTTTTTTCACTTGTGTGTTGCACTGCGGGATGGTTCAGTGTGATAACATTTGGGGGTCAAAATAACAGAAATGGCTTTCATCAGTCTGGCTGCTGGTCAGAGGGGATGTTATTGTTAAGGTTTTAGCTGATGTAATGTGAACACACTAGCCATAAAAAGAGAAATCAGGTACTGCAGGTAACTGGAGAATGCATTTAGATACTTTAGTAATCTGGTTACTGTAAGTCAATGTACACAAGGCAGGTCAGTAATCACATTTCTCCCCAACCGTAACTTTTTTTGGTAAGCATGGCTTATTGAGTTTAACTATATTAGTGATAGAAGATGCTACTTTGCAGACAGGAAGACAGCTTTCCCTCAAAACACAAAAGTGTCTGAGTTTTACAGATAGTTCTTCTAAAGGCTACTTTGTGTTAGTTTCAGTTTGGATGAAATTCACCCCAATTATAGAAACCAGGTTTCTCGATTACATGACGTTTAAGATACCATCTGACCGGAGAGGTTGACTATAACCCGGTTACTTAGGTGCATGTAACAATTAACATGAAGACATGGTTGAAAAGAATAGCAATACATGTAATTTTCCCTAAAACAGTTCAAACCCTCTGTCTCGCCTGAACACATTTTTCTACTGCGATGACCATGGCATGACACATTATCAGAGCTGACAGTGAAACCGCTTGGATCCACTCAAGTATTATAAATACTGACATTGAGCAAAACAGCATGACTCTACCCAGCCCAGTAAGACTGACTCAAGTCCCATGTCGTTTTTCTGATACTAAGAACTGAGTGGACCATTGAAGACCTAGTCAGGTCCTACATGGTTGTTTCTGGAACTGAACTATTGTTGCTGTGCACTCTCCCCCTCCTTCCTCACTCTTTCTCTCTCCTCTTCTCTTCTCATTTGTTTTCTCTCAGTGCTAATCTAAATTCCTCGTGAACACCTTCCATCACACGCCTGATGATCCGTGCAGAGCGCCCTCCCCGATGAAACTGTTTCATCACTCCTGCAACATGCATCCACACATGTACTCACAAAAAATGAACACTGAAGTGTGTGGCTGGCCTTGACCTTTGACCTCATCTCCCATATTTCCACTGTGTGTTTGGATCCCACACACACTGGCCTCTGAGCGCTAACAGATAAATCCAGTGGACTTTCACCAACACAAACAGAAGAAGCACACACATACACTCGCAAACAGTTTGTGTGTATGTGTGTGTGCGTGCACGTGATTGTGTGTATTTATGTCTGTGCTTCTCCATCCCTGTCTGCGTGTGTGTTTGCCTACAGTAATCCTATATTTACAGTGTGTGTGCATGTCTGATGATGGTAGAAGAAATGTTAGCATGCCGTCAGTGTGTGTGTGGCCATGAGCGTTCTCCCCTTTGAGAGTTGTATTTAATTTAGGGGCATGGCTACGACTCCCTTGACTGCTGTAGGCGTCACGCTCTGTAACGTCGCATGGGCCCACAGAGCGGCCAGAGGAGAGGAGAGAAGCTGGTATTGCAACAGACGCAAGTAATGGATAAGTGCAAATCTCCAGCAATCTCGATGTCCCACTCTTGCTTAAAATTCTAATCCAAACCCGGTTGGCAAAATTTGCTATGATCTGAGGCTGAATACTCTTTTTTTTTTATTAGATAAGAACAATGTAGCAGGCTTCTAATTTTTAGCTAGTGCAGTGTTTGCCAGTTATAATGACAGCAGAATATCAGGTTAGTAACTTGACCAAAGGCCAAAGTGAAACTCTTGGCTGTCGGGTGGTTAATGTGCTAACGACACACTAGTGTGTGTGCTCAGCCAAAGATTGTTTGTTAGAGAAAGAAACAGGGTGGATGGGGGTCATACAATACGTGTGTATGGTTAGGTTTAGTCAACCAAAGAACTTTGGTTAAGGTTAATGACAGATTGTGGTTTCAGTTAAATGTTAATAAAAACACTGAGTTTTGTGCGTCAAGTTTTTCCCTCATACTTTCAGTATCAACATATGTGATTGCTGAATACATTCATTAACAATTTTTCAGTCATTATGTTGAGAGGAAACATAATGCAGCCAGCAGTTTCCTGCAAAACATATTTGCTGTTGCAATTTAGTAGAATATGAAAGTAGTTTCTAGGAGACAGATTTGATTTGTGAGATCTAATCAGTATTTTATATCTTATGATGATCATCTCATTTTTAGGTAGTGAATACAAGTTGTGAACATTGGTTAAGTTATCTCATAGTTTTTGTCAGACAACAAAAACTGATTATAGATCTCGAATAAATATTTAATTAAGTTATTTATAAGATTATTTACTTGCAAATGTTGAAAGTCAAACTTAAGTGGAGTTGGTAAGATATTTGATTCAATAAACACATTCATTTGTGTATTTTGAATGCAATGGATTGCTATGAAACCCCAACCTAATCTTCTTCCTACATGTGCCAACTTTTAATGTTTTTTGACACCTGAGAAGAAGAGACAACAAACAGAACAAACTTCTTTTCAAACTGATAATACAACTCATCAAGATCCAGTTATGCCCTTCATACTGCGGGAACACACATTATCCAAGTTTATGGAGAATGATGGCCTTTAACTTACATGACCAAAAATCTAAAATTACACTCCACAATTTATTCCAAAATGTAAGTGCCCGGCCACAAATGTCTGTGTTAACCCTCTCATGTTGCAGTCTGAGGACATATACTGTCTTACCTCAAGTTCAATTACAACGACATGCGTGCATGTGGGCTGCATGCATGGACAGATACACTGCAAAAAGGGCGTGTGTGTGTGCGTGTGTGTGTGTTTCAACTGTTGTCACTCTGCCTATATGAGCACAGCGTGTCTAAACGGGGCCGTGTTTAAGCCTTGTAAACACTAAACATAGTGGGCTGTGACCAGCATGCTGCCATGCTGCTTGTGATTAGCAGGTTACAGCAGAGTGATCAGAGAGAGCCAGGCGAGCGGAAACCAGAGAATGTGTTTTATGTGGACCTTATTTTAACATATATTTCCCAGAATTAGCTCCGTCGTGGCTGAGCTAATTTCAGATGTTGAGAGGTATACACTAAATATACCGTCACAAAACATCCAACAGATGGAAAGACAGAAACTAATAAAATGTCAAAGGCTTCTTTGCCAAGTTAGCACATGAATGTGCATTGCTGTGGAGCACATATATATCCACCCAAAATGCACACACATGAAGCAGAGGCTGTGTGGGTAGCGTTGCCTGTAAAGTTTTACTTGAAAAGAGCGTTTTAAAAAGATTACATGGCCGAAATGTGAGCATGTGTGGAAGATGTGGACATTTCTATTTGTGTCTGTGTCAGCACAGGCTAAAAATCCGTTTTGACCAGAGGTCTAAGGTGTCTCATTATCAAGTTCAGAGAGCAGATGTCTTTGTGCACAACACTTCCTAGCATACAGAGGTGCTAACTGAGGTGGCGTGGAGGGATCAAAAGAGGTCTAGTCCAAGCAGCCCATTACCCCCATAAACAACCACAGACACACACTCACGCACTCTCTCTCTCTCTCACACACACACACACACACACACATCCTCAAGTCCCCTCTTACCCCCGGATCAACCCTCTTTGTGCTCTTGTTGCCCTGTTGTCCCTGTCTGTCAGCAACATCCCCTACACACACACACACACACACATACACCAGCACCACTGGCACATGGGCACACAAGCAGTCAAAATAAAGTTATCTGGAGGTAAACATCCACATAGCATTATCACAAAGATAGGGGGAGGGGGATGAAAGAGAGGGAAAAGAAGGAATGAGACAGCGATAGGCGTTATCTGTGGTCATCAGCTACAGGGAGAAGGTGTTGAAAGGAGAAAGCCCCAAATCCTAGACATCAGTATCTGAAAGAGCAGGAAACGCACATTGACACAAGTGAAAACTAACACCCCGTAACCTACACGCCAACATCGTGTGTATTAGGGTAAAAAAAAACACTCTGCAGGGACTCACAAGTTAGGGCAGATGCCACGTGCATGTTGCAGCAGCAGTCAGTGAGGCGTTGAGGTGACGCCATTCAATCTGGATCAGTGATCTAAACACACAAACACACATAAGCACGACTGTTGTGGAGGTGAAATCAACATATTTGGGAACACTTCAGACATTGAAGTGCTGCACCCTCAAGACAATCAGATATTACTGAGCCTTGTTATTAAGACATGCGAGTGCGTGTGTATGTGTGTGTGTGTCAGGCCAAGCTGCAACTGCCTTGTATAAAGCCATCAGAGGTTGTGGCAGGAAAGGCCAAATCACTTACATATTTTACAGACAGCAAAGGAAAGAAGGAAAAGAGGAAATGAGACGTAGGGTCTAACAAGAGCTGTGTGTCGCTCTGTGAGTGTGTTGGGGGGGGTGACAGCATGTTGGCAACACCCCCAGAATTAACACCTTATTATTCACACATACATCATTGTGTGTGTGTGTGTGTGTGTGTGTGTGTGTGTGTGTGTGTGCGCAGGCCTGTGTCTGCTTTAGAGGTGGGTTTATGAGGCAGACAGAGGAGGGAGTGTGGATGTATTCACAGGTTGGGGTAAAACATGAGCCATTATTCATTTTAAAAAAAAGGTTTAAGAACATTCTGTTCATGCATTGCAGCTTTTGTACTGATAGTTAAACTGTATTCATTTAATTTATGATTAAAGCAAAAAAGACCTTTACATCATCAACTAATGGGTTTCTATGTAGTCAACTTACTATTCGCTGCTGTTGTGATGACAATCCAACAACACGTGATTCATTTTGCTTGACAAAACATGCCTTGCTGTCAACAGTTGACAACTTGAGCTTCCAACCAGTGTTTTACAATGGGTGGAGGATGTTTTTTTTTAATAGGAAAAAACAAACTTATCAAACTTTAAAAATGTTTAAAAGTAGCCGAGACAAAACATGTGCAGGCTTCAATTGTATGCCATGCTTTGTTTGCTTCATATCATCCATTTCAAGCATTCCACATATTGTTTCACCATTTACAGACAGCTTTATGATGCATAATAACAAAAATACAGGAATCATACGTAATTTAATAAAACCTTTCCTTCGTGGCATGTTGGGGCACATACAGACACAGACGGGCTAATGCATTCTTTATGGGGCATAGCGATGCTGCATGGTTACTGACCAGACCAGGAAACTGGAGATGGACCATGAGCTCACCCTACACCCCAAAACTTCCTCTGTGAGTAGACCTCATTGTCCCATATGCATTTTTCTCCATGTTGTGTGAAGCGCTAGCTGGATAGTAATACTAACAGACTCAAAGAGAGGCTCTGGTGCAGTAAACATTGTCGTCATTATGTGTAGGATTAAAAAAATTCTTATTTTGGCACAAAGGGCTCTGAGATAAACAAATGGATTGCTCCTATTTTTCACCTGGATTGTCTAATTTTCTACAAACAAGACTTATGTTATCAGTATAATATAAAAGATACTATAATCATGTAAAAAAAAAAACCCAAGTGGTCTAGGAAATAACTTTGGAGAGCAGTGATAGCCATGTCAAGGTGAATAATGCCAAAAAATGAACAAAATACAAAATACTATTTGCTGAATACACAACTACGAAATTCATTGTTTCCTTAATAATCACAATGAGCGTAGAGTCTAGAGTCTGCAAGTTGGGATCATAGGTTGTGATTTTGACCTCCCGCCACTTCCTCTCACCCCAAAAGTCATTCATTAGAGCAACTCAACAGGTCCCTCTCTTTTAACTCCTCCCCTCTTTCTCTCCGACTCCTTCCTTCCTTCCCTCCCTCCCACCTACTACCCACCCCCCCCCCCCCCCCCCCCCCACCTCCATATCATCTGTGCTCCTCCCCTATCCTACAAGAGTTGTGTGTATCACTTCAACCTTCATATGTAAAGATAAGTGATAAGTGTGCACTGGTGTGTGTTTGTATGTGTAATTAATGAGCTTGCGGGGGTGAGGACATTCCATCAGACGGCTGTCTCCATGTGCAATCAGTCGTTACCTTAGAAACACACGGAGGAAAACCAGATTTTCATTAAAACAACACACACACAAACTTGGACAGAGGCAGACAAGCTGCCACCCTCCCTCCAACTTTTATCCTATCGCTGACCTCTTAATTACACACAATTACAGAGACAAATACACACGTTTATCTCTTTCATGGCCTTTCTCTCTCTGATATCACAAAGTCTATCCTTGCTATCCACAGTTATTATCCGTAACTTCTGGGACTGCTCTGTCTCTTTGTAGTCCGTTGGCTCTCTCTGGTTGCTGTCCGGTCGGTGAGGCTGCGGTTATTTATCACCCGACGGTAAAATGGTGGGGGCTTGCCAGGCGCCCTTGCCTTATTAGTGAGATTTACAGTGTGCAGGAAAGGCTCTCAAGAGGGAAACTCTGCTATAAGCACCATCAGCTGTTCATCAGATAACACCCACATGGCTGGACCAGTAGATGGTCCATGCATGAGAACTCAAGCACACACACAAAGGTACAGCGGAAATATTTTTTTAATTTTTTTTTTTTAACCTTTATTTAACCAGGATGTCTCTTGAGATTAAAATCTCTTTTCAACAGAGATCTGGCCATGATAGCACACCATTACAAGTTTACAAGAATTATAGAAATGAGTAAAAACAGATAAGGAACAATTACGGAAAAAATAGAGCATGTTAAAAACAGACAAGGACCAAAAGATACATAACACAAAATCCAGCTTAGGGATGGCAATAACACTCTTCAGTTAGACAGTTTTTTATCAGAACTTTGACTCTCCCAAGTAGACAAAATCATTAAGTTGTAGTGTGTTCAGGAGGTTACTCCATGACCAGGGCACACACTAAGACAAAGCTACTCTACCGAGGTCTGAGCAAATCCTGGGTACCTGGTAGAGCAGCCATCTAGTGAAGTGAAAATCATAACAGCTGTTGGTGAGTGATAGAAGATTACATAGATATGAAGGAAGTTTGCCCAGTATGACACTGTAAATAAAAATATACCAATGATGCTGTCTCCATGGGCTTAATGAAGACCAGGAAACCAGATCATAAAGCACACGGTGATGTGTACAGGACAACGAGTTGGATATAAAACATAGAGAACTGGGATACACAGTCCAGAGTCCAGGCAGTGAAGTGTAGAAGAGGCAACATGCGTGTAAATAAGAGAACATAGCCTGAACAAATGTTTTCCTGACTGCTAAATTAAGACAGGCCCTATTTTGATAATAAAAACCCAGCCCAACCTTCAGTTTCTTCACTAAGTTCTCAACATGCACTCTAAAAGAGAGCCTGTCATCCACCCAAAAACCAAGTACTTGTAGGATGACACTCTTTCAATTGAATCCCCTCCTAAGACATGAATGCTAACAATGTCTGAGATCAGGGAGCAAGCTCTGGAAAAGATCATAAATGTGGTTTTCTTTGCATTAAGAACCAACTTTAGACCATACAAGGAGGTCTGTAGTTGTTTAAAGGCCGCCTGGAGCTCATCAACAGCCTGACTCAGAGAAGAGGCAGCTAAATAGACTATTGTATCATCTGTAGGGGTAGGAAGATCAATCCCAAAATATCGATGATACAGATACTACATTTTGTTTTTTAAAATGGATACTCGCATCAATAGGATCAATACCAGTTTCAGTTTCTCTCTTCTACATTGTACCCATTTCAGCAAAAAGTAGAACTGTATGTGCTACGTTCCTTTGTCGTGAACAGTGACCACATACACGGTGCACACCCTGACTATCGGCACCAATCCGACGCATGAATGCAATGGCTTAACAAAAGAGGAGCATCGTGTGGAGCTGTATTCCAGCTGTAAATGAAAATGTTGTGAACTGTAATGTATGTAGGAAGGGCTGTTCGCTACTGTGGCAACACCGCCAACTTATTTAAACACATGAAAAACCACAAGAAAGGGAGGAGAATGGAAGTGCCTCAGACAGACCCCCCGACAGAGTTCACCAGCAGGAATATCCAGATATACAGTATGTAGCAGTGAAATGAATGCTTTAGTCAAATTGTATCTTTAAGCATTGGTTAATGTTACATCTTCAAACTGTAGTTGGTCATCATTAGCTGTTACTCTAGCAGACTTCAAATAATATATTCAGCCCATTGAAACTTGTTACCTAAATTAATTATTATTTTAATGGCCCGAGTTGGGAATCAAACCCAGATCTCACAGGCGGCAATGATTGCTAAACTTTAGCAAATCATTTAGCTGTCATGAAAATGCATTCAGATTTAGCCTATTGCTAATGGATTCACTTCATAAATCATGACACACTGCTCTCTCTTACATGAAAGTACATAAGTCGCTTTTAATAATCAACACTATCAGTATTACTAGTGTCCCCTAGTCATTCTCATAAAGATGCACTTAAGCTGTAAGCATGTCCTTCCTAAGGTTATTTATAAAGGGGCTAAAACTGAACCCTCAGACGTGTCCATAAAGCTTGACTTGTGACCATCTGTATATACACACTGGGTTGCATCTGCAAGATAGTCCCTAAACCACGTTATAGCCTTGTTACCCATTTTGACATCACTAAGTCTGCCCAGCAGAAGCTCGTGGCTGACACAATCAAATGCCTTGAAACAGATCAACAATCAAAATGCCAATTTCCCATTGGTTTAAAACATGGAAACTATATTTACTAGATTGACCTTCTGCTGTTTGTATTGGCATTTGGTAAGAAAGTTTGATTTGGATTTTTTTATCTTTTCCTCCCATTAACTATCCCATAGCACTAGCATGGATGGCATGGATTTTGAAGTAATAATTGAATCATATCTTATTGTAGTCAAACAGTTTTTTCAGTACTATTTTATTGCATTTCAACTTTATTTGGCAGTTCATAGTAGACAGTAACTTTGGGGCACGGTTGGTGTATCAGCTGAAAAATCTAACTCGACAAGTTTGTACAAATAACATATCTTGTGTCAGTGTGTTACAATACTAACCAACTCAGTTGTAATTTTTGATGTCATGTCATGAATTTAACTGTTTCTCTATCAAAATTAATCGATGTGGCTTGAAAAAGAAAAAAAAAACTAAAACACTCACACTCCACAAAAGAGCTCTGAGTTCAATCTCCAGCATAAGTGCAACCAGCTTGGCCCAGAGCTTTAAACACATCTGGTGGTGGGAAGCTGGTGAGGGATCATGTTTTTGTTGCTGTATAAATGATTCAGAGAGGGATTCCATCTCTGTGAACTACTTCATACTTGTTCAAGCCCCCAAGAAAAACACTGGGCAGTGCAGGGCTTTTAGTGGTGAGGCCACAATTGGAACTGCAGGTCACATGACCAGAGGTTTTGCCATGCACAACTATTACAAAAGAAAAAACTGCAAATTTAAGAATGTTTTCTGAGCATTACACATATTCAAAATGCTTTACATTTTATACTATCAACCACATTTAAAGGCCACTACAGAAACATTTAGCACTTGGCACTGGGTGAGCAACTTTTACTGTAATAAATAAGCCACTTTGTTTGAATTATTTATCTATTCTTTAATACATCATTGCACAATGTGCTTTTCAAGCAAAGGTCCTCACTTGTAACTGAAAAACAAAGTGGACTGGTGACTCCAAATATATCAGAGGTAGCATACAGTACAGCTGTCACCTTCACCAGGCCAAGAGCAGCTGTTGGCAGCAATAAGTATTTTAGCACAGGAGGAACTAGCTGATCCAAACTGGATGAGGGATGCAAAATTAGCTTTTCTCAGTGTTTACTCCTCTTTCTAACTAGTTTTTAATGGGTGTTAAAAGAATGTGAGCGGATTACTTTTTCTCTTCCTACTACCGGCACTTTTGTCCCATCATTCAGTGTAAAATATAGGTCTACACTTTTACAAATAAACTAGGCCTATAAAAATTCATACCATATAAACATGTAGTGCAAAACCAAAAAAAAAAAAAGTGTGTGACTTTTTTGATGGGGCTGTTCACCTTGGATACACACCTCGAACTCTCCTTGATAGTCCTTGCAGTCAAGAGTGCAAACTGTTGCACATTGTTAATTTTGACCTGTCAAAAGCCTTTTCTCACTGTACACCTACACTCACTTCCAGACACACAAATAGCCTTTACAGTCCTATACTAATGTGCTGGCGTTAGCGACATTTGCCACTTGTCACACCTGGTGAAGCCCCCTTTAACCAACCTTAGACAGTGTGAGTGTTAAAGTTGAATGTGTGCTTGTCATATCTCATCACTATAAGCGGTAGACCTGCATGCTCTTATCGGAGCTTTAAGAGCTGGAGTGGGTGAGAAAAGACAAACAGGGTCTCTGTCGTGTGTCTCTGTCACGGCCACAGGGTTCAGGAGCTGGTCTGATAGCAGCTAACAGCATCATTTGTCACTTATGCGCAAGTGTTGTTTGAGACACAGACACCACAGATACAGCCGCACATTTATGCACTGTTGTTTACAGTTTCCCCACACACATAAAATGTCACAGCCATTGCCATTTCCCACATCAACACAGTGGCTCCAAAACCAAACCTCTAAAGATCTTATTTGTGCCATTCATAAAACTGCGTACTGAAGTAATTGGGTGCAAGAAATGACCCAAACACGGGTTGCTCTACCCAAAACTCAAAAGATAATAGGATTCAACATTCAAGAAGCAAAGTTTCCAGAATTCAATTGCTTAATAAATGTGATCCAACATCTTGCGATCTCTCTGGCAACATATATTGGCAAATTATTGAAATACGGAAAAAAAAGTTGGAGCAGACTTAGCGGTTTCCCTGGCATCAGAGTGACAGACCAACCAGGCACACAGCCCTTTACCAGGACCTACAGTTTTGACATTCATTCAAGCCCTTAGCAATGATGTTATATGTATGAGCCCACTAAACAGATCTTGTGGAGCACTTTCACTATCATCCATATGCAGAACTTTCTTCCTTCCTCCGAGGCAGCAGCGGTTGTGGGCTGGACGCTCCTGACGAACGCCCTTCCTCAGAAGCCAGAGAGATTGGAGTGATTTCTTAAGTTGTTTTCTTGGCCTCTGCTATGGGTGCAACAAAAGTGTTTTTCATGTGAGTCAGTGTGTGCTTATGTGCCTTTGTATTTGCGTTTGTGTGGTGTGTGTGTGACTATGATAACTATGATGGGGTTATTTTAGATTCAGTTCCTCTGCTCCTCTGAGGCTGTCAAAGAAGTTGGATGAAAGACCACAGAGAGAAAACCACAGAGGAAGAGTGTGTGAGTGTAGCGAATGTGTGTGTGTGTCTGGTGTGTGTGCGCGTGCGTGTTCGTGTGAATACAAGCGGTCCGTATTTACATGGCAAAAGTTCATTTCTGCTCTTTGAAGTGGGGAGTATCAGTGTCTTAAGAAAACACACTGAGGAAAGGGCAGTTGACTGTGCATGCGTGTGTGTGTGTGTGTGGGTGCGAGGCAGAGAAAAAGAGAAAAACCCAGTAATAGAAAGAGATGAAACCATTAATAACTTCTTTATCGCAGAGGTCCCTCTTTGCCTTCATCCCCTTCTCATCCTCCCTTCATCCATCTTCCACCGTGTTCAATCTCACCGTCAGCATTTCTTTCACTACTTGTCTCATAGCAGCAGAATGATGGGGCTTGGTGACTCCAGCCCTCATAAATTTGATAATGAGTCTCTTCATTAATGTGATACTAACTCCTCCCATCTTATTGTGTATATGTGTGTGTCAGTGCATGTATGTGTGTGTGTGTGTGTGTGTTTGTGTTTCCACTGTCCTCACCCTTATCTCCCACTCAGACAAAGAGGGCAAGTCTCCTCAGAAAGGGAAAAGATTACACACACAGAAAACAGTTGGTGGGAAGAAAAAAAGAGCCGAAGATAAATGAGAGAATGATAGAGCACAAGTAGATGATAGCTGGAGTAAGAAAGGGAAGTCTTCACATTACAAAGGAGACAAAGGCTTCATGTTATTTAAGAAGAACTAAATTATAAGGAGTGCTACGGAGAAGTAGAACGTTGTGTTTTTACTACTGTTTTTGTTTCTGTTGTTAGCTAGGGCAGCCAACTCACATGGGATGGATTATTACACGAGTGTAGGATATGCAGTGCGTTAATATTTGGCATCTAGGCTCTGATGTCGTCACTCCCCGCAAGGTAGCACCGAGCTCAGCACAGCAGGCATTGGGGAGTGACGATATTAACTTTCCCTACATGCAAAGTTAGACTGAGAGACCTACGGATGGATGCTGGGATGGAAGTACGGCTTTTGAAATACTTAGTAATAAAAGGATGCAATGAATATGTTGCAGTGAGAAGAGTGTGCCATGTGAGTTAACTGCCTGAACTACAGTTGCCCACAGGCTTTACATAATGACCAGCAACAGCTATAAATAAACTAAATAGAAAGAATGAAAGAAAATTGAGAGCTCACAAGTTATTCAAATAAAGTTATCCATTTTATCAAACACCTAACTTTCTAGTTTAATATAGTACATTTAATATTTTTAGCTGCTTTTTCACTGTTAAAAAATCACAGCAATGAAGCAACTAGGCTACAGTCTTGGAGCCAGAAATAAAGAAGCAAAAAATACTTTGGTTTTGAAGAATTTTAAATGAATTCATTAAATTTGTTTTATGAAATATGCCTAGTCCACTTACAAGATATCATAAATTCATACAAGCCAGAGCAAGAGTGCTGCATATACATTTTCAAATTATGCCACGATGAACTCCAATAATATAAAACCAACTTGAACTACTTTCACAATCATTTCTTCAGACCTTCATTGTCCACTCCTAAATTCATAAATCACTGGCAAAAGCATTTACCACATAATACTGGAGAAATCAGAGTACATACTAATTAAATAGTCCATCTTGCTTTCTTCTCCAGGCTCTTAAGACAGTTAACAAAATTAAACATATCACAATTTAACAACTGTTCCTATTTTTGATCATCTGTACACCAATATATTTCATGGTTTTGTCAAGCCATTTCATGGAAAATTAATTTTATTAAATCATCATAGTATGTGCAATAATGAAAATGGGACATAGTTTCTACTTGATCCAAATCACACAGCTCATTCAGCTCACAATCTGTTTTCCTCCTGAATATTTTTGAATCTTACCAACCTCAACGGCCACATAAATGTGAGTCCTGGCTTTTCCTTTCCTTTGCAATTGTAATATATGCCTTTCACACTGTCTAAGTCAGCTGAATCATTTTTAATATCTATTTTATACTGCTGCCGTCTGTACCTGCAAATTCCTGTCACAATCAAGCTTCTTCACCAAATAGTCATCTATCCGTCACACCCAGAACTCTTCACCCTTTACCCCGTGACCTCCACGTCATCCAAAAAGATTGTCCATAAAAACTTTGACAGGCAGCTTGTGAGCCCTCAGATGATGATCAATAGACAAAAAGACACACTCCTACAACTACACACCCACAAGCCCACATGTTTTACTAACTTTAAGATGTCTTGTAATAGGTTTTATTGAAAGTGAGAGAGGGGTAAAGAGAGAGCGAGTAAAACCGAGTCCGAAGGAGACAGACAGATGGAGACAGAGAAGTGGGGAGCTCGCTCCATCGCCACCATGTCTAAAGGAGCTGGTATCTCCAGATAAAATAATCTGGTTATTCTCAGCAACACCGGGAGGAGACATGCCTTTTACATGGCGTGGACTTGTGGGTGTGTGGTTGCATGTGTGTGTGTGTGTGTGTGTGTGTGTGTTAATTACATCTACAGGGGAAAGATACAGTACATTATAACACATTAACTTTGTTAGTCTCACTGGAAAGCTGTATTAAAGTGTAACCTGCTCCTGGGTAAGTACACCTCACTCTGGGTTCAGAAGGAGCTACTTTTTGAGTGCAATAACCGTATCACAACACAAGTGAACTCAGTTAACTGTAACTTTGGTTTTCCTGTGGATAGCAAAACAACACAATCATATTTACATGGATATGAAAAATAAAAAAAAAAACTGGGCCCTTTAAAAATTGTCCTCAATTTTCCTTTAAAGCAGTTTGGTTTGGTTTTGTAATCACTTTAGATCAGTATGTGTATTTGTCCTTATGTGGGATTTCTCCACAATTTCAAGAAAGTTCCAAGTCAGTGTCTGATGACCACAGAGGAAAATTGGTCAAAGTCAACTTTGTTTGAGTTCAGATCAAATGGAGGTCCGATCTGTCAGAGACTGAAGAGTCAGAGTGAACTCTTTAAATATAACGGGCGTTAGCTGGTACTAATCTTAGCAAATATCTGAATAAGCAATCAAAACACAATGTTACACATTGAACCTACAAACCATATTTTCTCAGTGAAAGCAAAATTGTATTTTTCTGTATAAACAAAGCACGTCTTTCTCTAATTGAGTAACCCAATTAGCTACTTGATCAAGCACTAATGTTTTTTTGGAGCGTGGCATAGGCTCATACAGCACAATATGTTAACTATCTCACATACAACAATCAACACAGTTAGAAATGTTATGCACTGTTTGTGTCATATGCTGAATTTTATATGCTGGGGAGGGTAAAACCATGCACTGTAAAAAAAAAAAAAAAAAAAAAAAAAAAATTGGACGTAGCCATATACCGTATACCATAATATATCTAATATACCATAATATATCCATTGTTCTGAAGCCTCAAGTTTGCATCTTGACTGTCACCATCTTGGATTTTTCGAGCCACAAGTGGCTATATTTGGACAAGAGCGTGGAATTTACCCTAATACTAATAACACGAGGTTAAGACCACCAGAAAACCATAATCAGAGCAACACTGTCTTTGTACAGTTTTATGATGCGCACTGGAAACGTATGGACAACTAACACCAGTGGCCATGAAACTAAAGAAAAACACAAAAGGCCTTCTCTAGAGCCAGTGTTTTGTTTGTGTGTTATTCTGGGCTACTGTAGAAATATGGCGGTGCAACAGAGCAGCATCTGTGGAAGGGGCCTTGCTCTATATGTAGATATAAAAGGCTTATTCTAGGTCACAAAATCACAGTACTTCAGTTTTGGAGAGCACCACATGATTTATGATATCATCAAATACAATATGCTTGATGCCTTCTAATTTCCTCTGCATGGCACAATCAAGAAATACAACTTTTGATTCATATTCTTTTTATATGTATGCCAAAGGCTAGTCAACCTCCTGTGGTGTCACTGTCATTCAGATATTTATGAAGAATGTAGTTTTCTACTTCTGTTTATACTACTCAACATAATATTTTAACCATATAAGTTAAATCAAATAATGGAGCATTGTTTTGTGTTCAAACCACCTAAAGAGAGGAAAATAATAATTATAAAATTAGCCTAATTAAAAGCTGTGTAACTGTTAATCATCCAAGTGGGCATTTATAGCAGAAATAGAACAGGGAGTTTTAACAGTAGGAAAATACAGAATAGCTCATTAAGCCATATTGCATGATTTTTCTTCAGAAAAAGTGGTTGTGTGTATATTTGGAGGAAGTCCAAATTAATACAAAGTTGTTCTGGAGTGTCTATGATTTAAGATAAGACAGCTACTGACAAATAAAAAAAAGTTCCATAATAGCTCATTGAGCCATACTGAATTTTTAAGAGGGTTGAAATGGGTGGGGGTCCAGATAATAATAAAGTTGGTATGTAGTATCTCTGGGAAAAAAAAAAAAAAGCTTTGAGAGCTATTGACAAAAATATGAACAGCTGTCATGGCCATTATGTACAGTATACAGTTTTGAGACAGTCCATAACTTCAGCTTCCCATGGGCGGGGGTCTAGAATAATCTGAATGATCTATTCGTATTAATTTACATCCTTAGTATATACAAAATGTCTGTTTGTACTGGAAGCAGGATCCCTTCTTAATAGCCCTCTGAGGAAAAATGTGACTTAGGGCAATATAGATAAAACTAACCTGACTGACCCAAGTGCATAAGTAATATAATAGATGAAGTCACATATGTAGTAACATGCATGTAGCACCATCCTCACTCACTGGGCTGTTGAAAATGTGAGTACATGGTAGACTGGGAATGTCCTGGAACTTCAGTGCTGGTTGAGTATTAAAAGCTGGAAAACATAGCACCAGATGAAGACATCACTGAATGATTTAACCAAAACATTTATCATCCACTCATGGATAAAAAAAAAAAAAAAAAAAAGGCCATTTGGTGCTTTGCAGAAATGAAAATCTTCCTTACCAGCTCTTTAAACACTCAAATTGTTGTATATGTGTCTTCAAAGATCTGGAGTATTTCAACTTGCTTTTTAATTTCTTCATAATGTCCTGGGCAGTAATCACAATTATAAAGACAGTTTCACAACAGCCTAGTTAATACTGTGCTGTATTACCATCTCAGCTGGGAAAAAATGCAAATACCGGTCTACTTCAACACACACACACACACACACAGGACAAGGGACGTGTCACAGCTGGCTGATACTTTTACCAACAGTGAAAGCATGCTGTTCATCTGGACTTCACGACACTCATGATGTGACATTCCTTTCACTTCTGCTCAAATATCCTACCACTCACACATTTGCAGGACTTACTGCCTGTATTTAATGACATTCAGATGATATAAGGACTCCATTTCAAGGTTTCTCTCCGCTCAGGACCCAATTGAGTCCTTGGCTGCTATTGTCACGTGGAGACCAACCAGCAAAAAAGGCCTGTGACTTATTTCGGGTGGTGAGCCATAGCTTAAGTAACCACTGTCATTGACAGCATTCAATAAGTCTGTTTCCAACTGTTTTAGAGGCTCTATTTTCACTGCCCCATTGCAAACAGATTGTGGGGTTACGGCCAGGAAAATAGTCATAGGTTGAAGTTGCATCCAACCATTTTAGAATGTAGAACTTTTGATGAAGAGGGTCAAGCTCCTTATTATGCTACTTCTGTTGACATAAATTATAAATTCAAAGGGCTCTGTTACTGTTTCAGTAAAAAAAATGTCTGTACCAAGAAAGCGAAAATAGATGTGTATTATGAATTATAATAAACCATTGTGTACTTTAAACTTCTTATCTTTGTTAATTTTTTACATGATATATGTCCTTTCAGTAAAAAGTAGACAAAAAATATAATATATATTATAAAATATATATAATGGGGACTTTTTTCTTTATTCAAGAAATGTTATGTCAACATAAAGTCCCAGTGCAGCATTCATTGCTGAAATTTTCTCATGTAACCCTGTCTGTGAGATACAGCAACAGAGAGAAAATGACAAAAAAAAGCAAAAGGGGAATAGAGAAACAGAGATAAACAACCAAGCAGCAACAACTTTGATATTTCTTCTGCATATTTTAGTTTCTTTTTCTTGTTGTTGCTCTTCTGTCTTTTTTTTAACATTTTTGTTACTTTTCTATGGGAACCAATCAGATTAGCACCAAAAGGCCAAGACCCAATGATACTGTGGGAGGTGTGGGAGGATTTTGCTGTGAGGTTTTTTTGTCTGTGTGTGAGAAAAAGTGTATGTGTCTGCAAATATGTGTGTGGGTGAATGTGAGTGGTTTTATCATCAGATTTCTTATAATACTTTGCTCTGACTGTGATGATGATGTCATAGCCTAACCCTCGCCAGCCCACCAGACCACACGCATCTGGCCAATCACATATCGCTATCACCGTAACAAACGTAATTATCATCATCATCTCATATCATTAGTATTGTCCTAAACAATCAGTCAATAAGACTCTGCACCTTTGATGAAACCAGGTTTAAGTTTACAGGGGGGAGGATGAATTACAAAAAGTTCCTACAGATTTTAATCTGCAGACAGGAAAAAGCTGAAATGCAAACTCTGCCTCCTCTGGTGCTGAAATATGTTCAACTGCACCTATGGGAGTAAAATGTTTTTTAAACCCCGGTGTTGCCACGGTCAGAATGTCAGTCAGTTGAAACACAGCAGTGGTATGTTCAAGAAGTAGGGCTGTTCAGTAGATAATAGATAACTGAACATTATCATTAAATACCTTTGAAAGTCACGTCACGACTTGGGTAGCTTACTAACTGAGCTGCCAAACTGACAACTCAGACCGAGCCTCTCCTATCAAACTGATAGGTTGCACTGACACCCGTAACAGGCAGACTACATCCATCAAGGGTCCCCAAGAAAGACAGTGAACCCGTACACGCCTTTTCACTCCCTGTAAGTCACTGTTGATAAGATCTCTCTTAAGTTGCAATTTGACGGATTATAACAAAGACCAGTAATTAAAAATTTCAAAATCAGTATTGCACACAATTTCAGAATTTGTTGGAAAGACACATGAAAGGGAAGAAGGAATGAAGAACAGTAATCATCACTTACTGTTCACTGTTACATCTGCCGAGATGTATCAGTATGTAATAATATATGGAGAACTCTTTTACATTCTTTCCATTAGAGACTGTTAAGACATGTCATGAACCTTTAAACTATGTAAAGGTTAAGTGCTCTTGCATGGCTATTAAATGGTAACAAGTATATCTGCCAGGTGTGTGTCTGTGTGTGTTACTGTGTCCAAGTGAAACCTACAGGTATCTTATTAGTGTAGAATTATGGCACAGTGAATGCATATAAAACCAAAGGTGAAAATTCATTTTTTCCTACCTCTCAACTTTTACCTGTTTTTTCCATTATAAATCTCATCAGAAGTGGCACACACAAATACAGCACGCACTTTCTCTCTCATTCCCTCTCATATACACACACATACACACACACACACACGCAAACCACAAGGCCTCACAGACCCATAAGTTCCTGTCCTTAAGCATTAAAACACACTGTGGCCCTCGGGGTGGACAGAGGGGGGAAGAAACGGACACATCGTTCAGCTCAGATCCAAAAGAGGACACAAGGATGGACATAAGGCCCTCACATTATTTGAAGCTGCACATAAAAGGTCTATTTTTCTATAAACATACATTATCACAGTCTCATCAACCATAATAACGACGGCCAACACGACATCCTGCAGCCCCTACCAGTGGCATTCTCTAAACATTCATCACTTCTTCGTTGATACCTAACTGAAACTATTTCACAGGGAGCCCGTTCAAAACCAGAAAGCATATTACCAGAGAAGGAGAGAATGAGACAGAAAATAATTTGTGAGCAGACCAAAACCCCTGTGCCCGTCAGCCGTATGCAACAACCAGAGATGTTGCACAGACATGCTGGGCAGATGGATAATATCTTGTTTGTCAAATAGTCTCTGCACGTAACACCTCCTAAAACCACAGCTCAACATTTTTACACTGTACAGGTTAAATCAACAAGCTGCGGTGTTAATAAGTCAGCATTAGAGGTGTTTGTAGGCTTATTTTGTAAGTTTGAACAGATTCAGTTTAAATGTTTGACTGCCTTCAGTCTTTATGATAAGCTGGGCTAACCATGTCCTGACTCTAGCTCTATACTTGAAGCCGGTACATGAGCGGTATCCATTCTTGCATCTTACGCTCGTAAAGAAAGTGTTGAGCTATTCCTTTAAGTGACAGATGTCTGTGTCCGTCTGCGTTCAAGGTGGTGATGCATGGAGAGGAATGCACACACAGATTTTGTTTAATTCTTGGGAAACAAAAGTCCACAAAATAAACAGATGTAAAGTCGTCACAACTACAAAATGGAAATCATCACATTGGCTTAACCACATGAAACAATAACTATTAAGTCATTCTCCTGCCCTCTTAAAATCCATAATATGTGGAGTCTGTTAATCGTTTCCTCACTGGGTAGAGACATGCTGAAATGTGCTGACAATCAAAATAGCGTTTGGTTTATTTTCTCTCCTCATGGTTACCCTGTATACATGAACATAAAACATGAAATGCAACTCATGGCACTGGCCTCAGTACTCTGCCAAGCAGTGTGTGTGCGTGTGTATGTGTGTGCGTGTGTGTGCCTTTTACCCTGTTGGGTTTCAGATTTATCTTGATTGTTTCCTTCCACGTCTCTTCAAAAAGTTTTCATGTTTCTCGAGGGTGAAACTTTATGTCGACTGTGGTCTCGGGGTTTGGTTATTTTTGAAAGCAAATGCGGAGGAAATATCCCAAACATTTTAACGGTCTTTCTTCAAAGGAAGTCGACTCTCTGTTGAATTTAATTAACAGACAGAATTGAGATTGGCCTTAAATAGCTTGGCTCTTTACTGTGCTTTTCAAAACTAAAACATAAAACCACATTTAGCAGTCATCAAGTCTATGAATCGCCACCCCGGTTTATTTAAATACAAAATTAGGCTAAAATGGGAGAAATCTTTATAAACATGGCAGAACATTTTTGGGACAAGCTTGATTTGCCTCGCACCCAAAATGCTGCCTGTAGTTTTAACAGCTTACATTACAAACATAAATATAGAAGACAGTCCAGAGGTGACAGGAAATAAAGGACTAGAGGAGACTCTATGATATCCCACATGAGCAACTTTTAAATACATACAAGCAAACAAAATGGAAAAGTTTAATCAAAAACTAACTATTACATCATCACTGTGCTGTGAAAACCGTTTATCTCAAAAACATCTGCTTTTAACTGATTTTAGCTTTGTGGCACTGCACATCCCAGGTAATCCAATGTTTTTAAATCAATTAGTTTGTTTAAGAAGTAGAATTATCTCAGCATATAAGAAAATACTAAATCCTATTTGAAAAAATCAAAATCAAATCTTGGAATACACAGTTTTCACTGGACAGTGAAGACATGCATTTCAAAGATTTTTTTTTTTAAGTTTTATCAAAGTCTTTCCATAATTATAATTTCAGTCCAGTTATAATAGACCACATAGTATAGAAAAGCTTGTGCAGCTGCCTCATCTCGTCTGTACAAGATGAGAAAGAGCTCCCCCCTGAGGCCAGTCTCAGTACTGCACAGTGGTTCCCCTGAGACAAAATAGGAAACCACTGTTGTAAGGAAGGAAGGAAGGAAGCAGGGAGGGAAAGAAGGAAGGAGGGAAGGAAGGAAGAAAAGAAGAAAGGAAGGAAGGACCGGTCCAGATGTAGAAGATCCGGGTGCTTCAAAGTGGAAGGGGTGTAAGGGCAGGTAAAGTGACAGCACTTGTACATGTGTGTGATGTCTTCATTGGTCCACTGCAGCGAAGACCAAGGAGCTGTGTGCGTGTGTGATGCCTTCACGCTGGTCCCCACTGGCTGTAGATTTTAACAGAGCATGGATCACAATTACTGTTCCTCAGAGGGAGAACAGCAAAAAAGGGAACCAAAAGCTCTCTCTCTCACACACATACACACACATGCATACATCTGCTTTGTTCCTTTAGTCCAGCAGCTGAAATTCCCATCAGAACTTTTACATCGTAAAGCCCCATCATCATCATCGCTGCCTCTCTTTGGTTTTCTCCTTTGTTCTTCGGTCTTGGTCTCCATTCCTCCATCCATAGGTCACACACAATTCTCTTACAATATTCTCTTACAATATTTATAGAACAGAATAGAATACGATAGCCTTTACTTGCATTTTTTAAAGTAAAATGGTCAAACAACTACATGCAGCAAATGTTTGTGACAGCAAAGAAAAAAAAAACTCTTCACACAAGGCTCACGAAGAAAACACTACAATCCATGAAGCAGTGTGTAAATGTGTGTGTGTGTGTGTGTGTTGGCAGGACAGAAGACGCTTCTTCTGAGCCTCAATACAAGTACTGGACATAATTATTCAGGGTGCGACAGCTTCACAGAGAGTCAAAAAGGTGACAACAGTAATGATTAAAGCAGAAGCCGTGTCTGTTGGTGACACAAGGACACACACACGCATGAAATGAGCCACCTCGGAGGCAACATCTTGCCAGCTCATTACATTCACTTGGATAGTGGCCTTTAACACCAAGCACCACCTAGTGAGCAGCACAGCCCCCCCACACTGCAACATCATCTCACAGAAAGTAAATAACATTCAGGAGGATTTCTTTTCAGTCTCTCAATCCAACATACCAAAAAGGTCAAGTGAGGAAAAAGACAAAAAAGCAAATTGTAGCTCTGTTTCCTCTCAGATATGCATCTAAAGAACGTTAAACCATAAAACATTTGACTGCATGATTGTCATCCAGCCAACTTCTATCTTCAAAAAGCTTTTAAAGGAATCAAGTCAGCTGATATCATGGCTTAAATACATTTATAATGTTTCTATTTTGTCTCATGGTCACACAAGTTTTTCTAAATATAGTTAAAAGTGTGGACAGGCTCATAACAGGTCAAGTTGTTAATGGCTTTGTTCCTTTTGCAACTCATCAAACTGTTTATGGCCTCCAACTAAAATAAGATGAAGCTGTTGGCATTTAAAGGTCTTGTGTACAACATGGTTATCCCTACAACATGCCACTGTCCTGAGTGAAAGGTCAAAGGTCACAGGTCAGGGTTAGAGTCAGGGCCTACTGACATGCTGCTGACTGCTCCCTCAGCCAATCATCAATCAGTTTCCATCGCCAGGTCACGTAACTGCAGTGATCAGCTCTGTCAGCAGTTGGTCGAAGGGCAAATGGGAGCACTCAATGTGTGTGTGTGTGGGTGTGTGTGTCTGCACATTCCAAATCCTGAAGTGGCGTGAGGTTCAGAGGTGAGCCGTATGCAGCCCCTCATTAGCTCTCCTGGGGGGTGGTTAGTGAGATACACACACACGAATAGACACACACTTGTTGACCACTTACTCTATTTAAGTGACACAAGTGTGTGCAAGGACGGAGCGATGCAAAAAATCTCAAGAAAAAAACATATCCCCCAGTAGTCTGACAGTCAGCGGTGTGTTCAGGGGTAAAAGATGGAGCAGTTTTACTTTCAGATGTAGTGATGGTTTCGGTCTTCGCCACACTGACCAGCTCTCTATACGTCAGACTTGGTTCAATGTGCAATGCAATGTATGTCATTTTAAAGGAAAAATTAAATCTTTACAACCTTATTGGTCATTATTATGACTGATTATTACATTTTACTCACCAGTTTCATTGCAGAAACACTAGTAGGACCTGCACACTGTCTACACAAAGAGTTTCAGCCACACTCGCACACATATGATGAAATAGATATAGAATAAAAATTCACTCCTGTTTGAATCAATACAGCTGTCTATACAGTCCACGTGTGAGCTTTACACTCTATTTTCTGTTTTATGCGTATAACTACAGTGATAATGTACTGGGCTGACCTGCACTCAGTAGTGTGCCTGAACACATCCTGTGTGGATACAGACGGAGGACTGAAGCTGCTGCTGCTAAAGTGCTGCTTTCACTACACCGGCTGTGTGTTCACTGTGTTACAAAAAAAATCACAGAGCTATGGAAGAAAAGGACCCAGGTTGTGAAAAAAAAGCCAAAATTCTTAATATTATCAGGAGCACAATATGAATAAATATTCATGTTCTTCCCTAAATTAGTGCAATATTAGAATGACTGTACACTGTAAATGTTAATTAATGAATTAGCAAACAAATACATGTATATTGTAAATATTAGTAAATATTTTAAAATAAACATTGTTTGTGTATTGTGTCTTCCATGATTATGGACCCTTTAATTATTAATGATAATTAAGTTTTCCTAGTATTCCAAATATATTTTGTATAAATTACATATAAAACATTCATGGGAAACTAAAAAATATTCTTCCAAACACAGTTTAAACTGGTTACTGAACTTGAACATACAAAACATCACAAATGGAATTTACGGGCCTGTGCTCCTTGCAACTTTTTCATCATTTTCTTTAAAGAAGTAGATATACTTCTTACAAGATTCATCTAAATGCTTTCCATGTATTTTGTTTTCAGTTTAAAAAGAATAAAGATGCTTTCAAAGTTATTAAGTTAACCAGGAGTCTAAGGTTCCTGCCTCCACTCCCCACTGACTTTGTGCCCATAACTTCTTAATTTAACTTTGGGCATATGTCAGTGTGTGCTTTCAGTAAAAACAGTATTTCCATGTAGAAGCCCTGAAGTGAAAAGCCCACCTGCCCCTTTTCACTCTCTTCACATTCATTCAATTGACTTCTGCTCGAATTTCCTACTTTCATTCTGTATTTTGGAGAACACACACACACACACACAGTCTCACACACATTTCTATCTCTGACTTTCTCTCTCACATACACAGAGTTCACGCCCACGTATAGCTGGCTCCCCTCTGCTCTGCTTTAAAGCGTTGCCTATCCAAACAGGAAAGTGGCCTCTGCCCCGGCAGCAGTTGAGGGCACAGCAGTGGAGATTTCATTAGTCACAGCTAACAGGCTAATTATCCGCTTCAGCGCACCTGTAAAACTTTACTGTGTGTCAATCTCACACAATCACAGACTTTGCATATAGGTGTGTGTGTGCATGTGTGTGTGTATGGGTGGGTGGCTGGGTTTGTGGACATGTGGATGTGTGGGTGGGGGTGAACCGGTGGGTGTGTAACAAACCTGTCTGTTTCTGTGTTAATACGTGAACTGTGTGTCAATCAGGCCTCTGTGGGCATGTGAGCATTTTATGTGAAATAAGTTATGACGGGTATCAAAAGCCACATAATATTTACTTTTTTGAAAAGAGAAAGGAAACTCAAAATCCTGAATTTGTAATTAAATAAGTGTTCGTCCATCAGCTCTGGGAAATGACATCAATTGTTGTCAATTTCAAAACAGAGAAATACTCTTATGTGGGCGTCACTTGTATGGCTGACAGTCATTAGTAAAATTAATGTTGAGAGAAGGTAATTTCCCTGTGTCTATTGGATCTTTTTATGGTGAAATATCAGCCATATATACATGTTTCTTCTGTAATAGTCGTTCCACTGTTCAACACTTTACAAACTTATTCCAAGTGACAAAGGAAAAGGGCAAATTTCAGCCAGAACTGAATACAGAGCAACCTTGTTTGAGCTCCATTACATGAAGGCTAAGTTTCTTCTTTACTTGGCAAGAATATTTGCAACTTACTTATGATACTACTTGTCACTTACAGCATGAATATTTCAGTTAGGGCTGTATATTTGTGCGGAAGAGTAACTGTCAAATGTATACATGGTGAAATACATAGGTCGTTTTGCCATTTATGGGGTCGGTTAAGCTTTTTGAGTGTATATGTTGCATAACATGGTCTCAGTTGTCTGCTCTTGATGCTCATCTACCTTCAAAACAAACAAATCTTTCATTTGTTTTCTTAGACTGAACAGAAAAGGTTAAGTTCATGGTGAGAAGAGAAGAGAAGAGAAGAGAAGAGAAGAGAAGAGAAGAGAAGAGAAGAGAAGAGAAGAGAAGAGAAGAGAAGAGAAGAGAAGAGAAGAGAAGAGAAGGAACCTATTGCAATAATCAAAAGTCCTTCTCCCATGTGAGGGTTTAGAGTTTCCGTGTTTAAAATAGTCTGAAATAGAGAGATGAAGGAGAACGGGGACTACTGACAAGAGTCTTTGAGGTTAAGGGAATTTCTCACCATTTTACTGCAAGCGCCAGAAACCCGCATCCTGCCCCATGAATAGAACTGGGGACGTACACACAAACACACACACACACTCACCGGTACCCCCTGCCTGGCAGCCTCTTTGTAGCCGTGTTGTGATTGTATCAGATGTGGAGCGATAGAGGTTGGGAGTATGGGGGTGTTGGTAGGGCGATGTGTGAATTTGTAATGTGCTTATGCTGGAACCGCAAAGACAGGAGATAGGGGCACCAAAAGCTGTGTTATACTCCCACACACTCACTCAAACACACACACACACACACACACACACACACACACACATACACACATACACACACTCACATACGCTGTAGGGAGTGGAACTCTAGCTCCCTGAACCCCTTTCATCCTACTGAAGGTGGAAGTGAGTGCAGGGTTTCCTGGAGTCACAGTGAGATACAGCACTCTCTATATCCTCAGCAAAACTACTGCCTGCTGCCAATGTATGTGTGTGTGTGTGTGTGTGTGTGTGTGTGTGTGTGTGTCTTCACATAGCTCAAAGGCTCAAAGTGCACAGTGCCGAGGTGAGCTATCAGTGTGTGATCTCCAGGGCTATAGTATGTATAACACATCAGTTTGAATTATTGCATTAGCCAATATAGCACCTTTATGAAAGTGGCTGTACAAATGTGAAGGTGGAGAACAACAGCCAGGGGTTTTTTTATCAATGGATCTACTTTACTAGACTGTACATTTACATGTACATACTATTCTGGATTTAGTTGTTCCTCTGAGGTACAAGGGGACAACTGTAGGACCTTTTAAGTTCACATGGCTAAGTCTCCATGTGTGGTAGTGGTGGCTGAGGTCACCAGAAGCTCAGGAACAATCAGCAAATGGTGTCACTTCCCTTAACGCCAGGTTAGAGGTCAGAGGGGAGCCGCACTGGACTGTTACTATGACAACATACCCACAGCACACTGCACTGGTACGTAAAAGTCGCCTAAGTGTGTCACATTCATTAAATACAAATGAGATTAAAAATAGGTGCCACATTTATTGATTGTGAAACATATTTTGATATCTGTATAATAATTTAACAATTAAAAAGATGCTTTTCTTGAACTGACGTCACATCTTAATGAACTGATGTTAGCACATATGATGAACTGTAAAAAGAAAAAGCACATGCAATTAGCCTTTATTGTCTCACTTTTGAGTTTGATTCAAGTTCAGCTGCAATTTATTTTACAGGTAGGATTTAATTTTAGGTTTTGCCAGGTTAAGTCAGACGGATAAGTGATTTAAGCTGCCACAGGATCTCCTCAAAGCCTCTATAATTATTTATCCTTGTCCTATAACTCATACTACTCTAAAAGTTTTATTTTCCTATCCTATTTAGCTTTTTAGGAGGTTAGTTAGGAAAGTTCATGTGCAAAAATTAAAGAAATGTCTTTGTTTCTCTCAGCAAAGACTTTCTTTTATCCCTTAAACCCAGTCTCGCTCTGAGGTCTGACATGCAGACGTGCTGACTGTGGTGATTTTGTATGTGCAGTGGACCATGACACACTTAACATATGCGTGTGACTCTAAAGCTGAGGGCATGCTACACAATCTCCTCTTTTAACTGTTCACATTTTAACAACATTTATTGCTATTGTTTGCTGGCGGTTCTTGACTTATGATGTGGCACATATGAAGCCGCACATTAAACAAATCTTCGCTTTATGGTCATGAGGGATCTCCATTCACAACTGTGTCACAAAGGAAAACTAGACATTGTTTTTACCTCACTTAGCTAAATGAAGGGTGGGAAGGATGGGAATCAATTATTATGAAAAGTCAAACTGTGCAACACAATTTGGATAGGAGATGCAGGAACATTTCTCACTAACTATAGTCACTGTTGTTTGTGAAAGAGCAAGCTGCAAACTTTTAAAGACATCTTTTAAGTCTACAAAAACATCTTGATACTTTAAAGATTTTGATGGTTGTGGTGCATTAAGCCATTTTCACAGTGGCTTCAACATGTCAGTGTACGTCAGTATTTGTTCTCCATGCTGCTGATGATGTGCAACAATGTACAAGAGTTCACATATGTATATACATTACATATAAATCAGAAATGTAATTTTTTAATTACTTTAAAAAAAGAAAAAAAGCATGACCTTACAGTGATGCCACAAATGAAACTGTAAGAAAGTAAAATATTTGCTTTTGTTACTCACTGCAGTCTCTCGTTGAAGGTTTCTGTCATCACTCCTCCTAAAATTTGGAAATTAGTTTTTGGCTGTTTATATTCTTAAACAAGCTTTAACAAGATAAACAAGCATCTATTAGAACTTGAATACTTTGAAATTATGTCTTCCACAAAAAGCTGTCTTCTAATTTCATCATTACACTTGCTTTAATTACTACTTCCCTCTACACCGGTTGGGCCTCCCTGTCCATATGTTAAACATGATCAAAGTTCCAAAACTTGAAGTACCTATGTATTGTATGTAGAAAGGCTCCCTGCAAGTCAAAAGCCAGGGCTTCGTCCTGCTCTGAATGCTTTGTTTGCGACAGTTCTTTCTGCCTTTCTAATGAGCTAACGTCGACTCATCGCAGATGCCCATAAATGGCCATCCGTTCCGTAGCCGTTGTTGATAAGGTTTGTCCATGTGTTGTTTGTGTTTTCCATTCAGGCATTTTGGATCAGATTCTGGCTCAAACATGTACATATATATTTGAGAAGTTAACGTTTCAAGTAAAGAACAAAAAAAGTAGCGAAATCCTACCATAGTTTGTTTCATGGTTTGTTGATGTAGCCTCTGGAGCCAATAGATGTCTGCTGAGCTGCAGCTTTCGAGGCCTGAACTAAGGCATAAAGGGTCAGTATAAGATAAATAAGGAGTTTGACCTGTAAATCATGCAAACATATTCCTGTTGAGCCCCATATTAGATATAAAGACCTGTAAATGTCCAAAATATATCCTCTTTAACTACCCTCAGTCTGACATTTATCAAACAGCAATCTTGGACTTATAGGAAGTGATGTTTGATAAAGGCCACTAAAATAGGTTTCAACTTTCTGCACAACTGAGGTGAAGTGCTTGACATACTACTGAGCGAGGTTATGTTCCAGGTTATATTTAGTTAGTTGTCTTACTCCAAGTGTCAATGTGATTTTAAATGAGGTTTTCTCACAAACAAAATCTGGAAGTTCCGCTTTCACTCAACTCTCTATCCCGATTATCACTGAACTAATGCAGCTATCTCCTGGAGTGTTGCACACTATGACCACATGGGATGCTGACAGGCACACACACACACACACACACACACACACAAACACACACATCAAGATCAGAGGATTTCCTGCTGCTCGGTGTGGTCGTGACGGTGTGAGGGTACCTCCTGGCACAGTGCCTGAGTCGGACGGCACGGTGGGGAAGAGGGGAGTGTTTACACACTTGCACCACCACCACCACCACACACACAGACTGCTGGGTCTGGCTCCTGTCCCCCTCTGCTTCTCCATATAATATATCAAAGCAATCCCTGTGTGTCTACGGATCTCAGAAAATCCGCCCTCACTTCCTCCGCCGACATACTCTCTTTATCTCTCTCGTTCTTTCTCTCTCACACACACACACACACACGCCTGCACACATCATACATGGTGATGAAGGATGGTACCTCTCCTCTCTCCGGTCTCCAGCTGATGTACACACACCATCCCTGACAAAACACCTGGAATAACACCACAAACATATATACACACACCGGCACACACACAGTGGCCAAAATCACTCCACCGCTGCTGGGCCAAGATAACCAGGAAGCATAAATCACACAACTGGACTGTTATGTTAGACGTGACTGTGGTATCATTATGTTAATAAATGCAAAAGATACCCGTGCACAAGTGTGTATGTTACCGTCTTTCTTCAACCGAGATCTTCCTCATCAGGCCACCACTAAATAAACCCCCCGTCAAACTATAGCTGAAGGTTTGTTGATTTGAGACCAACATACCACGTCAGCAGCATTACTGTCACGGAAAAATCAATCTAAATTGTTTTTACTAGCTTACATTATTCAGTCGACCTTATTTTCACTTGTTCCTCAACATGACTGCTGTCTCTGCCAAATGGCAGACATGAGGATTTCAGAGGACACACAGTGGAACAAATGGCCCAGCAAAGAGAGAGAAAGGGAGAGTGACATAGAACCATGAGGGGAAAGTATGCATGTCTTTAGCTTGTGTAAAAGAGTGACAAGATGTACTGTAAGTAGTTAATCTGTATGTATGTTTTTTTCTGCATGTTTGCTCTCTGTGTTTGTGCAGATGTAAGCAGGTGAGTGAATAAATACCACCACAATTTAGTAAAATATTGAAGTGATGTGTAGTGTAAGGGTTTAAAATTTGAAATATAAAAGTAACTACATTAAAGCCACTAATCCCAGTAAAGCTCAGATATTTCAGCAATATGGGGGTTGATTTGTTTTACTTGGAGCTTGATGAAGGCTTGATATCAGTTTGTTTTGCTTGGCATAGGGTCTGGAGGTGTGAAGGGGAGAAATGTGACTCTGTTTCGCTGTTTTAACTGTTGTGTGTTTAGCTGGCTTGCTAATGTTTGGCACTGGTAAGCTTACATTCAGGAATCACCTTGTTTGGTCCAGAGTGCGTGAACCTCTCAGCTTCACTGTGAGGACAGGGCTGTGTGCAGTTACCTTGGCAAAGCTAGTGCTGGCAGTTGACAGTCAGTACATACCTTCAAACTGTAGGCTGGCTACTTGTAAAAATCCACAAAGTCACATTTTCTATATCTAGACGTGTTAAATACGGAGGTTGTGACATGTGGGTGAAATTGAAAAATTGTTTAAACAAACTTTTGACAGAGCTGTTGTGAGTTACAGAAGTAATGTAATGAGAAATGTAATGGATTGCTGTTAATATCAGTAATTAGTAATGTATTGTTTTTCAAGTATAAATATGTAATGAGTAACTGACTACATTTTTCAAATAAATTGTCCGACACTGGTAAAGAGGCCTATCTATGGTGATATAGTCTATCTCTGTCCACTTCCTGGTGAGGAAGAGGAGGAAGAGGAGCTGGGAGAGGGGGAGGAGAAATAAAAGATTAGAGAAAAACAGTGGAGGCATTCATAGAGCATGTTCCTTAGGGATTGTGGTGCTTTGAGGAGACAGGAACAGTGTGTGTGTGTGTGCTTGAGAAAGACAGGGAGAAAAAGGAACCTCAGAGTCAACTTACTAAAAATCATAAAATAGGTACAAGAATCACATATACAAGAAAATCACAAGCCTATTTCATCTATATGTAGATACATATACAGTATACAATGTGGCATGCGTGTGGTCTCATTCTCTCATCCTGTTTAGGAAGGAGAGAGGTCCCTGTTTCCTTTGGCTCCGAACCCTCTGTTGTGACTACATTACAGCCCCTCTATCGGCACCCCCAACTCCATATGTCTCCCGTACTAATCCCCCTCCGTAGGCCCAACACCAAGTCCATATGAACAGGCTGCAAACACTAGGATTTCAACAGTCACCGCTCTAGCTTTTAATTAAAGTCATTAAGGTTCTGGAAAACACAAGACAAATATAGCGTTGCTTTGTCTTCATTTTGTCACAGAAGTCAGGTGACCGTGCGAATGTATACTGCAATGTTGAGAAAACTGGAGTTTCTCTATCCTGACAATAATTCCACAAATTACTCTTAACACTGACTTTATTTTTTCCTTTCGTTATTCCCCTTGCACCCAGATGCTCTTTGTTAAAATCTACATTTTTGAGTTCCCCTCTGTTTAACACAAGACTTTGCCAAGACTTATTAGTCACTGTAGAGAACCACAGATGACTTTAAGCACTGACTGACTTTTATCTTGTGCAACAGTGCTTGTACTTAAAGCTGCACTAATCGTTACTTTGAAATTTAAAAATGGATCAAAAGACTACATGCTATGTGAAAGCTGTCACTTGTATTGATGAATCCACAGAGAATTGTCACCTGACTCTGCAGTTCCCCTCAGTTACTCCGAGCGTTTTAGAGTCTCTCAGTTCATTGTTTTGGTTTTGCGGCCCAGAACTTTACTCTTTTGGCTCAGTCTCATCAACCTAATTTCTTGCAGCAGCAGAGAAAAGGCTCTGATAAAAAAAAAAAAAAAAAAAAAAAAAAAAAAACACTGTAGGTTACCTCCTAAGCTCCAGACTAGACTAGAAGGTGAAAATAGTGAAGCATTTAACAGCCAAAGAGCCAAATATTTCCTTCAGGAGTTGGTGGTGACCAAAAGAGCTTCAAGGAGTGTGAATATTGGACTTGCATGCACGGGGTGACCAGAAACAGATCTCCAAATGAATGCTAATGTTGCTCTCATATCTATTTAATGTGTAAATAGGCAAGTGTTGGATGACACATTCACCTCAACATCACAGTGAAACAGAAGTTAGCATCTTTGGCTTCTTTACTGTACTATCCTTCACATTTGATTGGACCTCTAATAGGTGGGCATGGCATAGCGAATATAGGGCGATACGGTGATTGCAGAGAAAAACAGAGCTGTAAAAGATGTTGGCTTCCACATACACTTTCCTCACTGGAGTTGTTAGATCAGGAGGAGAAGGGATAAATGAATGAATTAGACCTCAACCACATTCTTTTGGAAAGGAAAACAAAGCTTTTGCTCACTGATATAACATACACTTCCCTCTATGATGCTGCTCCGCTAGCTACTACGACCCACAAGCGGTCAAGTGCGGTTTTATCAAGCCCCCAGGAACAGTGCCGGGCTTTGAAGCTAATTTAACATAGGGACCAAACCGTGTAATGACAACTTCTAGGTCCGACAGGGGCCCAAAAGCATTTTTCCTGCATACAATCATGGGAAAAGGAGCAGCCGTTAAACGGTGGATAGATTTTTTTTGAGCATCACAACCCCCGCAAAATGATTCGTTTCATTATCAGAATTTGATCCATTCATTCCGATAACATTTTTGGCTTCATGCTCCACTGAGCAATTTTCATTGGAATGAACGAAGTCCACTCCAAGGCTGTATCCAGTTCTCTTTATACATTCATGGGTTTTAGAGGATGGGTGCGGTTAGCTAATCACTCAAAGTCACATTTGATTGGATACATTTTTGTTTACGCCCCTAAGTTCAAGATGAGTCATCAAACATTTGAAAATGTTTAACGAGCAATCATTTCACAGGAAAAGAAAATACAGGAATGTTGATTTTTTTTCTTTTCTTTTCAGCATATAATTGGCATATAACAAAATATAACTAAGCAATTAACCCCGGGACACCAGATTAAAACTGAGAAAATGTATTTTTTATTTCACTGTGTCATTAAAGGAAACAGCTTTGTAAATGCACAATAGCGCTTTTGTCTCACTAGATCATATCAAACTAATAGGTTATACATACAGGCGGTGAGGGTGAAAGAAGGAGAGGAAACCTGGAGTGAATTTCTTCATGTTTACCCAAAATATACAGAGCCCCTTTCCCTCCATCCCAGCTGAGCACTGACAAATCCGCCAACTGCTTATCAAATTAAACCCCCATTAGAAGCATAAACACACAAGCTCACACACTCTCACAAACAACCCATTACCAGCACAAACATGCCCGCGCCTCACACATGTTTAGCTACCCTTCGTGCTCAGTGTGTAGCACAAGCTCTTCAAATAATCCTGCTTGCCAAAACCCTGACACACCACCCCACCCAGGTAAACCGGTAGGTATGTCATCACTGCCCCCCGTACAGCGTGTGCTCATGACCTGTGCCGTCGACTGTCAGCGCCTGTCACCCCGCATGTCCGGAAGCATGCGCAGATTAGTCCTGTAACGTCACACCTGATGAGACACGGCCCCCTTGCGAGGAGTCCGCAGTCTAATTCTTTCCATGCGTACTTGTTAACATGTAGGATTTTCTTTGCAGTTGCCATAAAGCAGAGTGTGCAGGTAACACAATCTCATGAAACTCCGCTCTGTCTGGCAGCTGCTAGAGGGATTTACCTCATAATGTAGTAATGTAAACCTCAAAAGTAAGACATCGCCGTAAAAAGGACAATTTCATCTGTCTTCCGTCCTCTTCCTGTGTGGCCCCCAGGGGACGCGTGACCGGTAGTGAGAGATTAGGGGAAATAGAGAGTAAATGGAACACTAAATATGCACTCCATCAGCATAAACCAATCATCAGATGATTTTCAGGTAGACAGTGGTGTTTAGATGAACATGCAAGGTGACTTTATGGGTCGTGTCCTGAGAGCGGATAAAGGACGAGTCTAGGAAATCCTGTGGGCAAACAGAGATGTCTATGTGGCCAAAGGAAGCCAAGACCAAAACTAAGAAGATAATGCAGGGGGAAAGACAAAAGGGCAAAAACCAACCGACGTTGATTCCAGTAAAGACCATCCATGCATCATTACGCAACGTGGCTGATGCTTCCGTAACATATTTCACAGATAGTCAGCCTGCATGCAGCCATAAAGTTTAGCTCAATTGCACTGACATGAAAGGATTCGCTCAATCAAACGTAACAGGGGGCAGCTTAGTCACATCAGGAGTATCTATTTCCCCAACTTTCCTCTTATTAAATGGATACAGGTAAAGACGAATATGTCTCCTAGGTCTTTGTAAATGTATTAACAGTTTTACCACAGAATCCAGAACTTCTTTCACACATCATCAGGAATATGAGTTATTTTTTGAGGCCCCTGGAAATAGAGGTAACTCATGCAACTGCTTCACTCTTTAACTCTAGAATTTAGGCTTGTTTGTAAAATGTTTATGGTGGTTTGTTGAAGCATTTGGAGGAGCCATTCTGCTGCCGGTGAAATGATTTCTGAAAGCAGAACCACTTTTGGATTACGGTCAATATTCAAAGTAAAATTACATTACTTAACGTTGCTTTTATAGCCTGGAGGCTTTCCATGCTTACCACTGTAAAAAGCATCCAATCACCTCTATTTAAGTACGCTCGCTCATAAAAAGTGGATCAAGAAGCTATTTTCATTGTTTATTTGTGTGTTTCATAGAGATGCAGTGTGTGGCTCTTAAAATGTTTTCCCCTGAAATGAATCCAAACAGAAACCCAATAGCTCTGCCTCCTTCTTTCCTACTCCTCCTCTTCTTCTTCTTCCTCTCTGGAATTCTACTCTCTCTCTATTCTAATAAATCTGAAGGGGCCTTTTCCACTTTTACAGGAACAGCAACTCATTAAATGGTTGATTTCAGATGGCAGAGTGTGAATGTTTTGAGTTAACTTTATTGATCTGCAAGCAGGTCTGCGGGCCAGAGAGAAACGGACGTCCCCTCCGGCACATGGGCAGTAGATTTACACCTCTGCAATTTAAAGACACCTCTAAACCCAGATGGCCGCGGGCCCGCTCTCTCCTGCGCTGCCCTGGCAAAGACACCGTGGCTGTCTCTAGTGCGCACATACTCACATAAACACAGCGAAAAATGTCTCGGAAAAGGATATTTTATTCACTTACCTGCACCCACTTCACAATGACGGATACCTCTCCTCCGAGCGTTGTAGTGATGCGTAACAGCCTATTAGTTCATGCCTGGTTTTCTTCAGCTGCCTTGGCGCTTCAACCTCTGGCTGTCTGTAGCACATAAAGAGGTTGTGTGGCGGTCATACAGAACAAATTCAAATAAATAAATGATTCAATTCTTAAATGATTATTTTAGTGGCTTTTCTGTTTTATTAGATACTATATAATAGAGAAGAAAAAATAAGCGATGTTGCAGAGTGAAGGGTGGTTGGCAGAAGGGGAGCGTTGATAAACTCCACTGGCCAAATTTGAATCCATAACACAAAGTTAATGACATGCAGCCTAACTCAATGAACCCACAGGATGAAGCCAAATGATTTTACTCTTTAACGGCATGTTTTTAAAATTCTTTTCTTCTTTAAATTCTCCGTGCATGAATGTAAAGCAGGAGGGAACTCAGGGGAATACGAAGGGCCTGAAAGATGTAACAGTTCGGCTTAATTAAGGAGTGTTTGGTGGTTGAGATCCTGCAACTCGTATTTGCCCTCCCTTTGCCGTATCAGCCAGGGAGAGCTTGGTCTGTCTTCTATGTATGACATCACTCCCTCAGTATGAGTCATTTCCCATAAACCTCCATGGTCCCCAGGGTTTCCCACCCATGAGATCAGGGAATAGGCAGGGTGATTATGAAGACGCAAGACTGCTTTTTATCAGTAGTAAGCTCATTTTTATCTTGTCTTATTCTTTTTGAACCAACAGGCCTCTGTGAGAACCAAACATGCTTGAGATGATTCATTTTGCAAGTGTTTCATACTCATATATTCATTCAATCCACATCACTGTGTATCTTATTAATCTGTTTAGACTCTCTCTTCCTCTTCTCTCTGTATTTGTCTCTCTTGCTCACTGTAGAAATCCCCCTTAGGAATGAAAGCTGCGAGGCTCTAAGGTCCTTCTCTTCCCACAACTGCTCTCAATCGCCCTTGTGACTGCTAAGCTGTCAATCACTTCAACATCAGACCCACACTGAGCAGATCAAGCCTGCTGGTATCCAGACACACACACAAACTTACATGCATACACACACAGCAAAAAAATGGGGTTTGTAGGGGGAGTAGAGAGATGAAGGGGGTCCTGTCAGCACCTGCTGGGCCTCACCGGAGAATCTGCTGATACACCCATGCACACAAACACACCCCAGGGCACTAGTTGTAAAGGTACCACTTTAATTTTGGTCATATTTACTCAGCCTCCCCCCAGGTTGTCTCCAACCATGCTGCCCTACAGTCTCAGTATGAGCTGCTCTGCCCTTTAACCGAGGGAAAGCACAGGGCAGCTGAGAACCACGCCGCAAAACACACATGCACAGATACAATATTACACACAAGGCCGTGCATGTATGGCAAGTAAAGGGAAATCTGAGGTCATAGTTTGTCAAACACACCGACACACATACATAACATATCTACACACACCTAAAGTCAGGTATTTGCTATGAGCAACACAATCTCACAGACTCAATTCTCGAGGTCCCCACTTATGAACGCAAAACCTCTCAATTAATTTCATCTGTTTCTGTCCAAAACCACATTCACTCACTCAAACACACACACACACACACACACACACATACACATAACGCATGCAGACACAACGCATGCACACAAACATACACACAGAGTCCATTAGGCTCATGTGTTGGGCCCAAACCACGGCCCAGAGTGCTCTTTCATGGCTCCATCATTACATCAATAAGTCTTCACATTAATCTCAGCGCAGCAGAGCACACAGGCTATTACCAGACCAGCCCTGCACCACAGAGGCTCACTCTGAAGCAGGCATGGGTAAAATAGTAGTCAAATATATTCTGGATGCTTGAAAAACACACAAGGCGTGCTCGGTTTGTATCACTTTATGAGGGATGTGTCCAGTTTTGAGGCTGGTTAAACAGCGGAGGATAAATTACGTATACCTCAAGTCGTTCAATGCACGAAACCATATCTAGATATATATTTGGCCATGTGTGCTCTGACAAGAAATAGACTTCTTAGAAGTTTTTTTTTTCTTTTTCAATGTAGACTGCTGATTTAATACAGAGCCCAAAATTATTTTTGAGGAGCTGGTTTCAATAGTGGCTAACGAGAATCTTTCGCCAAAGCCTTTTCAAATCTGTGTAACATAAGATCATGCCCTTTTAATGAAGCTCTCGAGAGTAGTCAGGAGAACAAAAACATGGTAAGTTTTCAGAGATTAGCTTACCCCATTGCTTATTATTAAATCAGCCATTGGTCTACAGTTAAGGGCTCCTGTGAGAAAGAAAGGCCCTCAACAGACTTGGTTAATAATCACCAGGATGAGCTAAGGCAACTAAGTCAAGGCTGCCATCACAAACACAGCATCCATCACATTAGAATTTTTTGTTCAGTCCAATCACTTCAAGCTCAGACGGAGAGAGAAAGTAAGAAAGAAAGGGGTGAAAGAGAAAATGAGGGGGAGAGACATGGAGTGGAAGTGAGAGGAGGGGTGTTTAGCCCTCGTCTGTCTGGACAGGAAATGGGGTTCTTTAACCCTTGACCCAAGTCCACTCTGCATCTGTGTATGTGTATGCGTGTTTATCCTCTTGCTTATGCCTTGGAACAGGTTCTTTCAGACCTCGGTTTGATGGACAGATGGTTCACGTTGTCATGGTAGCCCGCGCAGGTGCGTATGTATGGGGTTTCCTGCCCCAAGGTGCAGAAGGGTAGCGGGGTGGGGGTGTTTATTATCCGCAGTGCCAACGGGCAGCAGACTCCCGCTGCTCCCAAGAGGTAAGAGGAATGATGGAGGGGAAGGAAAAGAGGGGGAGAGTGAGGGAAGGTAGGATGAATGAAGAAAGGGAGGGAATGAGAGTGGTAAGCTGTAAAACTTTGGAGGAGCGTCCACTTTTATCACCCTGGATCTGCTCTCGGATGAAAAAAGCTGTGAAGTATGTTTTTCACTCGTCTCTCATTCTCTGCCATAATAAAAGAATAAAAGAATATTGCCTCAGAAAACTCCGCTGTTCCCGGAATGGCAGCCTCAGCTCAAATGACCTCAGATATTGTTCCGTTGTATTCTTTTATTCTCCTTTCAACATTTCGGACCACAAATGCGAGGCGGGAGGAAGAAAGAGGGGGTGCTGTGCGGAGGGAGCTCCAAGGGCCAAGGGTCACTGCTGGAGATTCTCCCCTGAAGGCAAGTCGGCTGCAAATGGGGTAATAATAAACGTTTGGTGTTTTGAGTTTCTGAACCCCACCACCCCGCCTTTCTGTCCTGTGAGTCCACCGGCTTCAGCTCCTGTACCAAACACATACTTATACCCATTACAATTATTAGTGAAAACTAAAAGACTGTAAAAAGCCTTAACAAAGGAGTGTTTTTTTTAAATAATAAACAATAATAAAAACCAAAAATTAGCAGGGGATATAATGAAATTAAAATTTACGTCAATTAATTTTATAATGAATTTCATTTGCGATGGGGTAAATCTACTGGAAAAAAATATTCTGGATTTCATTATACTTTCAAAAAACATCACATATATCCAGTAAAATTAGAATTTAAATGAAAAAAAAAACTCAAATAAAAATCTGGAGAAAAAACCCAAAAAACATCCCAGCTTTCTTGAAAACTAATTACAGTAAAACCTCAACTTAATAAGAATTTAAAACAAAAAAAATAAGTTTGAATCAAATAACCCTGATACACACATGCCACACACACACACACACACACACAGATATGTCCCTGCACACACATGGTCTATACCACCCGTCTAATCCCAGGCCTCACAGTCTGGGTTGTTTGTTTTTGTGTTTACTCTGGAATGTCAGACATCCGCGGACACAGCGGAGAGGAAGGTCAAAACCGCAGAGCCCCCAAGACTCAACAAACATTATTAAATTCTAATTTGTTATAAAAGGTTTGTGGAACGTAATGCAGTGAAACCATTAACGATTTCGTTGGTTATTTTCGTGTCCTTAAAGGTCTTTATCCACTGTGGGAGCATGTCCACTTTAGATCTAAAGTACACATACACTTGAGGAGCGTATGTGTACACATACACATACGCACACACACAAAAAAGTCCAGGAGGTTTGCATATCATGTAGGATCTCAGTCACACAGTATTATATATCTTGCACATTTGATTTTAGATGATACAGTGCCATAAAAAGATGTACATGAAACTAAAAAGTAACCTGGAGGAAGTGAGGTCTAAGGTCTAAAAGACGGCAATATAGTAACAAACATTTTCTTACCAACACAAAGCCTAAATATGTTAGAATATGAACCTTTAAAAACAACAGAGGATAACTTTATGGAAGCAAATGATAGCTTAGCAGTTTGATTTCATGCTCAAAATAATTTACATCTTTCACAAAAAAAAAAACACAAGTTAATTTTTGGAGTATCTTGTAAGAAATTACGTGTCAAAATGTATATATACTGAAGTGTGGTCCTTGCTTTAAAGTATTCACCAGTCTCTACAAACAGCTGTTGTACTCACAAGACATATAGCTCTGGGTAGTTGATTGAGAGATGTTGCAGAAAAGCAGAGATCTTATAAAATCACGCTTTCTAGTTCATCTGTCAGGAAAGTTGGCTGGTCCATTGTTTGGGAGAGGAAGAAGTGAAAAGAGGGAACAAACAGGGACAGGGTGCTGAAAGGGTTGTTAAGTCTGTGATAGATCTCTGGCACTGAAAAAGACATGATTCTTGTAGTAACAACGCACTTTGTGGGGAATATCGCTCGCTGAAACCCTCCATGAGGGGAACATGTGTTGCTGTGTGTGTGACTTTGACTGTGCGTATGTATTTTTTTCTGTGAGTGTGTGTGTGTCCGAGTGTATGGTGTGTATGCTGTGCACTCATTAGTGCAAGCTTCAGTGCAGACTAGCTCCAGTTACAGTAGTAAACACTGCCTTTGAAGTTTTAATAGAGCCCTGAAACCCAACCAGGCCTTAAAAACACAGATCTGCAGGAAAAGACAAAATGGAGAGAAAGAGGTGGAAATTGTAAAGAAACGGGGAGGGAAAAAGGAGAGATAAAGAGTCGCATTAAAATGAGATCATTCAGGTAATTAAAATCATGAGCCTCAACACTGCTACTACTCTCCAGGCAGTCACAAAATGTATAGACTGGCCCAAGTCAACGCAGAGGTCATTAATACTAATGGCGCACAACATATATAAACACACACCTGTTGATCTGGTTGACACTTATTGTAGCCTTCTGAACTGAGTAACATGCATGTGTATCCCAAAATCTCTCTCATGCGCTCAAATACTATCATTATCATAATAATGCTTAGGGGCACAGCTTAGCCCAGACACCTGTATGAATGTCTGGACAGAGTAATTAAAAAAGATGCAGAGTTTTTTTGTGGATGTTTGTGTTTAAGAGGGTGGGTATTTATCTGGGTGGGTGTCTGTGCTGCAGAATCTTCTGGCACGCATCGCAATAAACAGATGTTGAGTCTTTATGAGGTCTGTACAACAGGTTCAGCGGTGCTCTAAGTGTTTCTATGTGTGTGTGTGTGTGTGTGTGTGTTTTCTGAAAGCATACATAGGCCTAACATGGAAACCTCTCATCAGTGAACCATAAAAGAGACCACAAATGGAAATGAACAGGAAAGATTTGGTATGCTTGCTAAATGTTCCACAAAAAAAAAGAAGATATATTTCAATATTGCTGTCATAACTATGCCAGTTGCCATGGTTACAAAAAGTGTTCCTGATGTGTTTACACCAGAACAACATTTAAAGCAAGGCAGGGCATGCTTTGGCAGCCACGTTAAATGTTACATCTACTAACCATACACTACTTACCATTCATCAAAGGCCATGCATAGACTCTTCTCACAGCAGCACTTTAAGTTGCACTGCAGGGAAAGCACAGGTGTCACTAATTACATTAACGATGGCTCTGTTCCATGTAGGTGTCCTAGGAAGTCATGCAAGAGAATCAGCAGTGGGGAATGAACTAAATGGAATGCAGTTCATTATTAATTAACTACATTAATTACACCTGTGCTATGTAAAAAAAAAATCTGTTGATACAAAGGTCTAGTCGGCGATGGGAGTGGAGACTGGTTGAGGACAGGACTGTTTATTTGACTACGAGCTGTTTACAGATATAGATGCTGTGGAGCTGAGAGACAGCATGAGAAAATACTTCTGACAATATACTGACATGCAGAGAACTCAGCCGTGAACTCGTCCCCTTGCTCGTCTCTAAGGACCCACGGGCATCGCTCCATAGCTGATGAGAGATGGTAGAAGTCCTGTTTCCAATTCCATTCAGTCATATCCTAACCCACTAATCTTTTCTCCCATTTGTAGTTATTGTGCTTATCTGGCCCTCAGTTTCGGGAATTATTATACTAATTTAAAGATATGACAGAAGGATTTTAGAAGTTTTAAATGTTTTTTTTTTTTTGCAGTAAGTCCACTGGACAGTGAGCATGGATGCAGATCTATATTGTAGAAATGTTATGATCCTGTTTACACTCCTGCTATCATTACACAGCTGTTAAAAATTTCAGTCTTAAAACTAGGAAAGCTAAATAAGTAAAACAATGATATAACAAAATGGCAGAGTGAAAGATAGAAATTATTCGTCTCATCCAGACCGAGAATTCGCAGCTCGAGTTGCCCACAGGTTGAGAGTACCTCCCGCTGATGAAACAATGATCACCACCTGAAACTCTTGTTAAACAGAGCTGAATACTGTTGGTTTTATAACCAATAAAACTGTTCATCGGAAGAGTCTGGAGACGTAAACAGTGAAAAATCTTCATTTATTGTGTTTTCTCATTCTATCAGCATCTGTTTTTAACAGGGAGGGAGATTTGTGTTGGGAAATAAAAAATGAAACTTGACTTTTTTTTTTCCGTTTACAATAAAGTCCTAGACAGATGACAGCTGTGGACACACTGAGTGCACGCTGCATGTTTTATCGCCTTCACCCATAAATAAAAAACGCAGAGTGGAAGAAATACAGTCAAAATATACGATTTATGGCAACAGGCACAGGAGGGAGTCTGGAGATTTCTTGGACAATATGAAAATAAAACTGCAATAAAACTGCACGGGCCTTGATTGTGGTCTATGGAGAGACATGGAGGCCCTCCAAGGCAGCTAACTTTATTACTTCATCTGAAAGAGCAAGAGAGAGCGAGAGAGACATCAACAGATTCAGAGACCATTACAGTCAAATCTTTTTCCCTAAGTGGCCACAGTCTCCATCTAAGGACCCCCAGACTCTTTTCACCCAACATCCAAGGACGCAGTGGAGGGTAAACCCACCTCAGTTCAGTTTACCCAGCTTTTTATTTATACAACTAAACTTTTTTTTTGGTTAACATAAATCTTTACAACATCATTTCATAGCAGACATGATGGTAAGAACTATTAAACTGATGGTAGTTGAATAAACACTGAGGGAAAGAAGAAGAATTAATGCTTTTAAGAGTAAAATGGATTCTTGTTTATGTAAGTGGTTGGTAACCTTATGATGATCGCCAGCTGAACAAATAATTTACCGCCATTTTCATTTACCACAACATCACAGCCCTCAACTATGTTGCTGTAAAGATTTTCAAGAGAGACATCTTGCTGAACAGAAAGATGGAGGGGGGAGAAAGGGCAACAGCAGAGAGGGAACAGATACATTTTCAAAGTGATTAGAGCAACAGATAGCCAGGAGACGGGTGAAAATGGTGTGACGGCCTGTAGCCCACTAAGGGAAAAGGCTCTGGACTACCATAGAGATTTAACAGTAAAAGGGTCTCCTCCTCTTCCTCATTCTCTCTCGTATGAAAACAGCCTATTGTAGGGTGCTGCATCTTTCTTGGCCGGAGCTGCGCATCAGATCTAGGGTTTCACAGAGCATACCGGGGGACCGGCGAAACCGGAGACAATAACAACAAATATGGCCTTGTATTTTTAGGTTGTGATTATAAAGCCCATTTCACAGTTTAATACTCCGGGGAAACCAAACAAACTCTGTTGTTTAAAGAAACCAGCATCCAGAATTGGATCAAATCTCTGCTGTTCCCAAAAGTCCTTAAAAAATGAAAGAAGAGGGCACACAATGGGTCTACAGTACACAGAGAGACTGCGGCTTACATGACTTGCAAGCTGCCATGACAGATTCATATCAGATACACTAAGCACAATGCCATCAAGTAATATTTGGCAATATTTCCTTTAGTCTTTACTAAACAAAGAAACAAATTATTTAAGATACACTGAGAGTCTAGTCTATATCTATTTTATTTTAATACAGTATGTTTAATTTGTATCATATATATCTATTCTACTGTTATTAATACTATTCCACTTTACAAAGTCAGGTCACTTGTCATGAATTATATCTATATATATTTAAATGGAATCAATGTTAAGAAATTAAGATTATATTGACCTATTTCTGTATTTGGAAGTGATTTGATAATATGAGACAGTGTTGGCCAGATGCAGCAATTATTAATCTCCACATCCAACTATCATGTGTAGTTATATTAATATTATTGGTAATTACAATTATTCCCAAAAATGGTAGAGCTCTTAAATCTTAAATAAAAGTAATAAAAAGCAACTACAAAAGTATCTAAACTTTTGATTGTAGACTGTGTGTTGCATATAAAGGCCTGTACTTATCCAATCACTTCATGTGTCGTCTTTTTATTCCTGTTACTGTTATACTTTGCTGCCACCTACTGACCAAACAGAGGTACTGACTGACCCAAGCAGCACTTGCAGTAGATTGTATATCCTGTTTCTTACCCGAGTATAAGTGTGACAAAAATATGTTTTTGATAAGTGCTGCTATAAGAAACAATATTATCAGTCAGCTTATGATATGATTCACCTACAGGTAAAATCTTGATATGAACTAATCAATTGTTATTTGTCAGAGTTGCTCCCATCTCATAAAAAAACATTTTCTATTTAACATTTCTACTTTATTGTAACTTGGTTGGCTAGGATTCTGCCAGGGATCCTAGATGTGCAGAAAGGTATTAAGGAAGCCTACTTAACTTTAAAGTCTACTTCTGCTATTACAAACATAAAGAGCCAGGCACAGACATGTATGGGCTTAATTAAGAATACAAAAAGAACAGTTTACATCTGTTAGGACCACCTCATCTACTTAATACTAACCAAAAGTCCACGTTAAAATGTTATCTTTATACATTCTATGGTTAAAACTCAACAAAACTAATTTACAATGAAATACAAAGAGTGTATTTCATTGTAAATTCCCCACAATTACATATTGAATCTATACTATTATTGATCAGATTCTATACAAGAGACATAAACCATACAAAACATATAGGTTATTATATTTGGTAACACCAATCACGTAACATATTTGATGGCTTCATTCAAATTAAGTTCCCCAGTAAGCAATACCACTGTATTGTACGGGTATGTTTGAATTTGTAATGCAGCTATTATTAATGTCAGCTTGTTAGTTAAACACATTGGTAATATGTTACATCAACTGATAGGTTATGTTACATTTGTGCTGCTATGAATTAGGTAAACCTTCCTCCTGCTGCACCTGCTTGTCAGTCTTCTCTCCGAAGCTTTGACCGTTTTTTTGCCAGCAGCTGGAAAAGAAGATTAAATGTGAACATTGAGACTGAGACCATATGTATTGTTTACATGTGTATGTAGCTAATATATGGACAAATGCAGCCATTAAATTATGAAAGAAAAGTCAGAATTTAGTTACCTGAAATTTCATGTTGATGCAGGACAGTTGATGTTTCAACAATGGCAGAATTAATGGATATGAAGTTCAAGCAGGCTAAATTAGTCCACTTTGAAAATATTTGTAAAATATTGGCATTGCTTAGCCTCAATGAAAACAAAAACATAAGTTCTCTGTATAGCATTATCATAATGTGTTCATCACTTTACCCTCATTCTGTCAATAATCTACTACTTCATTAAGAATAAGGAACAAAGGAAGCAAGGATGATTTTCCAGGGAAGTAGGCTCATATATTGTAACATTTTGGAGCAACTTTTACTTAATGTGAAGCTTACTTCATTGTGTTTCATTGCACACAACTTTAAAGCACTAAATATATCTGAGTTTTAAGTCTCTTAACTGTTTGATCTCCTCCGCTGAAGCAAGTGGAGGAATGCCTTGCACGTCCTAGTTGGGTCTATCTGATTATTTAATCCTCTCGGTGCTTCATTTCCTCACACAGCCTGAAACAGAATTTCAATCAGTATAGGCTCTACTGCGGTTGACTACAAGCTACTGCATATTTTTTTAGAGGAGATTGTGTATAACTTCTCACAGGAGTGTGTGTGACCTGACATGTCTATGCAGGTGGAACTCTGCACTTAAATCATGCGTGTCCCAGACATCCGTATCCTGTGCCTGTACAGGTTTGTTGTTCTCTACCATCAGTCAATTTATGCCCAGAATCAACAATCAAACAATTAAAGCAGGTAAACAATACTATCAAATTTCAGCTACACAGGTAATTGTATGAGATTCATGTTAAATATGTCCTTCATTTCCTTCCTTTGTGCATTTATATGGCTTGCTATGTAGTAATCTTATTAAGTGCAAATTAATTTAGGCTTGTGAACCATGCAAGCACAATATTAGATGAAATATTGAAAGTCTCAACCCTTCACGTGCTTATCCCTGCAATGTTACTGCTTTCATTCACAAAACAGCCATACAGATACTTTCACCGAAATGTTATGAGGTCTTAAGGTGGGAAATTGGCGGTACAGATTTCCCTGAATATATCGATCCCTGCTCCCATTTACATATGACCCCACGCAGGAAATGTTCCTGAACATGTCAGGGATGTGTGAAAGGGGCAAAGCTAGAGTTTGACTCCTCCAAAACAGGACTTTAGGATCTGGTAATAAAGAAGGGCCATGTGAAGGTCCTTTTAAGTTTGATATTGTATGTTATCAATGCATATTCCCAAACAAAGTTACAATTAAACATATTATCACATCTGTTGTAGCATATGGTTGACCAGGGACCTATAGGGGGCCTTAGTTTAATGACGTGTTGCAGTAGCTCTTTATAGGGGATGTTAACAGATTCATACATTGGGGTCTTACTACTCAAAGTACTTCTCAGCCCGTGGAAATAGCTTTATGCCCCTGCATTATGACCATTACTTTCAGTAATATGCATAATTTGATCTATTTTTTTGCCCTATAAATTTCTAACAGGTTAGTTAAAACATTTATTTGATTACAAATTAGAAAATATTTGATTAGAAATGGGCACGGATTGAAACTCCACCTTTTTGTAGTTCTTTTTACCGGAGTAGCCTACAAGTCCCGGCGAGCATTGCGTCCATTTCCATAGCAGCGGGAAGTTAGTTTGGAGTCTTCCATCATGGACAACCCGAGCCGTGTATTCGCCGCAATTGTACCGGCTTCTGGTCGTGAGTTCACCGGTAATGAAAAAGAGCAGGAGCTGGAAGTAAGAGCGGTAAACCGACAAAGTCCCGGTAACCGGGTAAGAGAGGTCCAGGTCACCGGAACAGCGGAGGTTTGCTGTCCAGCGGACAGAGTGTCAGTGCGGGTCAGTGTCGGAAATAGCAAGGAGTCAGTGAACGAGGTCACCAACAGCGTCTCGCGGCGACTGGAATATATTTTACAAGCTCTCAGGTGAAAACACACAACACTTTCAACACTAGTAGAGCAGACCAACATTAGGCTAATGTTAGCTAGCTGGTGTTTTAATACTTACATGATAACAGTATCAGTTTTTATCCAATGAACAAGCTGTTAATGCTTTCATTGCAAAGTGCCGGTGGTGGAAGAAGTATTAATAACTTTTAACCTATCAAAATATAAGTAAAAGTACGGAAACATTAACATCAAAAAGTACCAGAAGTAAAAGTACCCATTAGACCAGTAGTTCTCAAAGTGGGGTCCAGAAACCTCCAGGGATCCCTGAGGAGGTCCCAGGGGGTCTCCAGCAAAAAGAGGAATAAATTATTTTCACCACAGTTTCATCTATAAGTAACACAATGACAGGATGTTTAACTACTTTGGTCATGAGTTTCAAACACTTTCTGTAATAAAACATCATAAGAAAAAATCTTATCAGATGGGGGTCCGTGGTCTAATTTGTGTCAGTTTAGCTGTCCTTGATGTGAAAAAAGTTTCAGAACCACTGTATTAGACCTCAGAATGGCTCATTTGAGTGTTATGTTATTGTATTATTATTTTTATTATTATTATTGTTATTATTATGAGTGTGGTATTAATCATCAAAAGCAGTATTTTAGTGTCGTATGTGGTTGAGACAACGCTTCATATTTTATAATGTGTTATATGTTTTAGATGTTAAATCTTGACTCAAAGTGAATCTATTTGTAAATAATATACAACAGAATTAAAAGTACAATATTTCCTACTGAAATCTAATGGAATATAAGAATAAAGAGCTTTAAAATAAAAATACTCATGACACACACAACTTTTTTTGCAATGACTGTACGGTAATAATTTTCCATGCATTCATTCTGCTTAGACAACATGGCGTAAAGGACGAAGACACCACAGTGAGGAAGTTTCTCCACCGAGAGGGGGACCTGTATCACATGGATTCAGAGGTTGAGCATTTGGACAAACAGTAATGATATATTTGTAGGGCTGGGTGTCAGTACTCTATCGGTACCCAGATAACCCAGTACCAAGTAGTATTGAAACTTCTCCTGTCACATAATACCTGCATTCAATCCTTTTTGTACCCAGATCACTGCAACCGTTCTTTGATTTAATGTGATTGGCGAGTTGACATGATGGGTATCGAATAAAGTACTATATTGGTATCACTTAGCTACTGGTTTTGGTACTGTTATAGTATTTTTTTAAACAATACCCAGCCCTTTATACGTGTATTGAGTTGTATATGATCTGTCAGTGCAGCGCTGTGTCTTGGTTTCCGCAGGTCATGGTCACATTCTCAGATTTTGAGAAAATGGAGCAAATATGCAGCGTTCTGCTGGAGAAGCTGGACAAGAGCGTCTGTGTGGGAACACCGCAGTTCTACCACAGTGCTGAATGTCTGAGTCAGCTGAGGTAAAAAAAAACAAACACACATCTCTCACCAGGAAAGGTCTGTTCTTATGTAGATTGAATGCATTTGATTAATTCAATACATTAATTGTAACTAATGTGCATTTTTGTTGATGTTCTAGGCGGCGTGTTTGCGTGTCAGCGGTTGAAAATGCTCAACAGAAGGCCAGCGAAGTCAGTCAGCTCCTGGGCCAAAGTCTTGGACCCCCTCTACTGGTCAGAGAGGAGGACACAAGGGAGTGGAGGAATGAGGATGAGGAGGATGGAAGCAGAGGGCAAGGTGCTACACCCCTTCCTCAACTTCCCCGTACACCCACAATCACTGCCTCATCACGGGTTTCTGTCTCCTTCAGTCTCAGAGACAGAAACAGGAAAAAACTCTGAAGACATTTGCCACTGACTCATGAAGCCACAGACATGATTTTCACAGTTAAAAACATTTTATTTCATAGTTTTAACAGCTGAATAAAAGCTTTTTTCCACTTTCAGCCATCTTCAACCAATTGAAAAAATAACTACATAGATTTTCAAAACAATGCTGTCTTTTTACCGTAACCCTTTAACATCCCAGACATTCAGATCTGTCTTTTAAAAATCAAACAGATCTGTTTAAAATTAAATCTTTGCACATTAAATTAAAATACTGTATATTTGTACATCCCAAAGAAATAAAAGTTGGACAAATGCTCAATACATTCTTAGACCTATGAGAGATATCCCCAAAAGAAACCCTCACATTGAGATCCAGCAAGGAGGGATTAGACAATTGTCCTTAGTCTCTTCAAAGCTTGACCTTTCTTTGTCTGTAAATTTAGTATTTCTAAAGAAAACATTGGCATTTTGCATCCACTCATTACAACCCATGATTGATAGATTCCAGTAGACTCCACAGACAAAAAAAGACCTTGAGACCAAGTTCAACAACACCACAGAAGGAAGATGAATTTGTCTTTTGGACAGATCTTTCAGACCGAGCAGTCAGGCGTCCTCCATGTCGTCCTCAGGGTAGATCTGTTTGAGCCAGGGCTGCATGACGAACCGCTCCCCGTTAAAATGTGTGAAGTAATTTTCCAAAGAGGGAATGTCCGGCTAGAAACATCCAACAGTGAGTCCAAGACAAACTGAGTATGTGTGTGTGTGTGTGTGTGTGTGTGAATGAATCTGTGTGTGCTTTGTCTTCAAGTACATACCCTCATCCCTGTGATGCGCTCCAGTTGTGTCTGAGGTAGATATGCAACTAACAGAGAAGAGGGTCCAGGCCCGCTGAACAGTACTTTGTAATGAGGTGTCCTCTCTGCTGCGGTGCCCTACATGCACACACATAGTCACAGAAATCAGTGAACTGGCAGATTTTTCCACTTTATACACTAAAATGCAAGTACATTTCAAAGTAGGAGCCCATTTAAGTAATAGCTAAATAGCCATCGGTAGTGTGGATGAACAGTCAGACTCTGTGGAAAAAATAGCAGTAAGATGTATGAATAAATGTAGTCAGAAGTGATGTGTAGAGTTGTGGCTGCTAACCTCAAAGTTGGAATACACTCTGTCAATCCACTCTGGAGGGGCTCGCATCTCAGGGTCCCAGCTCACCACCACACCGACCATATGGCCTTTCCTTTCCAACACCACCTCTCCGACCCGCAGAAACACATACGGAGGCCTGGGGCTGCGCACTTCCTTGGAGGCTGAAGGTAGGAGGAAAAAAAAAAAAAAAAAAAAAAAAGAGTATCCTGTAAGGCAAATTTTTATTGTGCAGCTTTCACGGAAGGCAGATGTTATTTACTGTCTTTTGGAGGTAAAATGATAAATATGCTGTAAAAGAAGCACCAAAAAAAAAAAAAAAAAAAGAGATCCCCGCCGCTAGTTTTCTTTCCTGTTTGCTGCTTCCTGTAGAGGTGCAATTAAACTGAAGACAGGAAACAGCTTGGGGGGTATCAAATGCATCAGATCAGATTCAACTTTTTCATGTATGATCACATGACCAAAATAAGCTTTACTATTGCCTTAGATTGACATATCACTGACATTTCACACAATTCAAACAGAACATATGTAAGAGTTGAGAGAAGTTGGTAGTACGGTGCTCAGCCTTACAGTTAACACTGGATTTAGTATTTGCATCAAATGGGATAAAGATAAAGATAAATATAAAAAATATATAAAAATAAAATAGACAGAATTCTACAAAATAAAGGGGGGTACAAAGTGGAAATCCAGACCAATAAAGAAAAAAAAAATTCTCAAAAATATGAAATATGGGAGGCAAAATTTCAGAGTATGGTTGTGCATCCTGTTGGTATATTGTTACTGTAGTGCTAAGATAAACAGGCTTCAGATTATTAATCATCTTTTATGTATTATGTCCACTGACCAAAACTTCACAAACATGTATACAGACACAAACCTCCAAAGAATCCCTGGTCATTGTCATACATCATGCTCTCTATGGCAAACGACTGCGGAGCCTCTTCGTTTTCCTGCCCAAAACCAACCAAAGACCTTTTGGAAAGCAGAAATATTGTGGAGTTATCGATCCATATTCCATTTATATGCTGAAGTGTCCTGACAACAACTTAAAACACACAAAAGCTTGCTTTAGGGGTATCTATCATTACACATGTTTTGTGGTCTCAGTCAATCACAGTCTTTACCTGAATTGCACACACATCTACACTCACGTGACTTTGGATATTTGCTTGTTAGCCCACTCCATCCATGCTGTACCATTGAAGACTGATGCTCTCCACTCTTTCCAAATTCTAAGGAACCTGGAAACATGGTTATCCATTAATTCCAGGTGTTTATAGGTGCTTTAGAGGCTTATACTCTCCTAGTGTAATATTCTTACTGTGACGCTTGTCACCCAAAATAACTTTTCTTAATTATACAAAGTGGTCACACACATTTTACTAACGCACAAAGCCCTTTTTTTGTTTTTTTACGCACGGATCAGGTCCTACCGTGTGGTCGCGTGGTAGCGCTGAGCCGCGGAGGTGCCGCTCCACCGGGAGATGAAGTACTGCGCGGGCACAGCGGAGAGCAGCAACACGAGCTGCAGCACCGCGGTAGACGTGAGTTGAGGCATGAAGGCTGCGCAGTTGTCACCTGCGGACGGAAACACGCGTCAGGTGGATATGTGGCAGGTGGAGGACCCAAACTTCAATCAGCGCAAATTAAGACATATATATAAGACATATATTTAGAGGAAGGAGCCTTAAATAGTCGTCTAAATGGGTCTTTTCCTGGACTGCCAAACAGTTTGTAAAAGTTCTTAGGCCCTAATATTTATCTGGTGCGACCTCAAGCTGACTATGGGAAGTAAAAAACAAAAAAACAAAACATGATGTGGCGCAGCAGAAATGTGCAGTGCAAAATAAAACAGCATTATTGTCAAAGCTCATCACTGTTATTTAGTAATTATTACCCTTACCTCGTATTAATATCCAAAAGTCTTATGTTCAACTATCTGCCAAACATTGCGTCTGAGGGAGTCTGTTTGCGCCTGGGAACCAGAACAGTGAGTGACACGGTTTCACTTCTGTTTTATTTACATAAAGCACACGCTCAATCATGCCGCCAACACCACCACCACCTGTGTATTTACATTTTTACTGAAAAATTGCCAAACAGGTAGTCTGCCCAATCGTCGCAGCCCACGAAAGAACCGGCGGACCTTTAGCGGCTCGCCACGTCAGGAAGAGCCGAGCCAGTGAGCTCCGGGCGGGGAACTGGCTCTTTACGCAGTTACGCTTTGGTAACGCAAGGTGGAAGAGTTGTTCATTTATTCAACATTCATATATGAAACAGCCTGCATGAATTAATCTGATTTTTAAATAAACATCTAAAAACATAAACCTGATTAAATGGGGGTCCTTGACAACAAGGTTGGATAACCACCGGTCTAGCCTATAGTATATTAAATTAACAAACAAATCTGAAACCCCATATATACTGTGACTTAAACCAAATTCTTCTTAATGGGGTGATTATTATGATAAAATTAAATTAATTACATACATTTATTTTTTAAATCCCTGAACCTGTGAACAAGTGTACTTTTGAAATGAAACTGAAACAAAGAGAAAGGAAAAGTGGATATGGAAACACAACTGTTTATTTACTTAAAATATTGGTATTGACTAACAGGACAGCAGTACTCCCCTACACATACATTCTAGCTTTATGCTTCTTTTTTGCATTAATTCCTTTATATATAAAAAGTATCCAAACTAACAAAGACATCCTCTTCAATCAGTTCGTGTGAAACAGAAGACCCCTTTTACCCCCTTCCCGTTCTGTTCGCTCCCATCCCAAATCCCCCTTTAAACGTCCCCAAAATGCTCACATGCAGCCACTTCACACTCTGTGACCTTTAACCTCTGACTCCCCTCTCCCACCCCACCCTCTGCACCCTTGATGGCTTGTCAGAGGCCACAAAACAGCACAAGTCTGCCACACGTTAGCATAGGCCCGTGGTAAATGATACATACATGAGCTCTGTAATGCAGTATGTGTGTCAAGGTAAGGAAACTGCCGCCAACAGTGACCTGATAACAAAACCTAACGAGGTCTACCTTGTAAAAGCGCTGCGGACAGGGCAGATGTGACTGATGTGAAGTAAGTGGAAATGGATTAATATGCCAATTATGGCTTCATTTTAAGGCCCCGTTTGAAATGATCAGATGTTGTTAGTATTACTAATATGGTTAAAGTAACTCGGCCAGCAATTTTAAATCAGCTCTTTAACTTTGACATAAGTACAGGAACAGGTTTCATGTTCACTTTGATACAACAACTGTATTCCCACTTTACTGGGAAACCAGAGGGGAAATAACACACATCCCTGCCCACTGCCTTATTAACTGGGCTGCTGTGTACTTGGCGCATCTTAGCAACCAACTGTTCCTGATTCAAAATTACTACGTCCCCACCACTATCTGGCAAACATACTGTTTTTGCAGTTGGCTCATGTTAAAAGTGAGCTCAGAAGCCTGGGCCTACAATTTAGTTTCCACACTCTGACCATGATAATCTGTGCATATATGTAAATAGGATTATTTGTGATTGAGATTTAAAAAAAAAAAAAATCAAACCCTTTATGTGCCTATGAAGAGTTTATAGAACAATTTAATGAATGAAAAGCCATAAAAAGTCATTAATGAACACATAATACCCACAAAATCTTTGTCCACAAAATGCATCATTTTGTGGGCAAAGATAATAAGCTTCCTATCTTTAATAAAAACATTTACTTTCATGTCAACAGTCACTTATGGAAGAAGGTGTTCTAGGCTGTCTCAGTTTAGAATAAAACTCTTCATATACACAATATAAACAAAGCCAGACTGACTGAAAAAAAAAAGTTGAAAATTGTATCCTCAAATAAGTGCGGTAGAGTATAAAACACCATCCCAACAATACAACTCCACAGATCTATCCACTGATATTATTGTCCTGTATGGCAGGAACACGGACAAAAAAAAAAAAAAAAAGAACAGTTGACACAACAAATGTAAAGGAGCTCAACACACTCACTGTGGAGACAGTGATTCAGAAAATAAACACATTCAAAAGCCATGGTCTAAAACTTCAGTGCCCAAAGACAGAATTTGGCATTGACAAATCCATAAAAACAAACAAAAAAGTATTAACAATGATAAACAGATGAGATATATGTTCAGTAATATGTGACGGTAAAGTACTATGACATGAACCGGGTGTATATATACGTAGATGCTACCGTCCAGTTCTCCCCAGTTAGTCTCACGACATGAGTGGAAACGTTCAGATTTTGGCATTCACTTCCTCTGTGCTGGGTTACTGAAAACAGAAACGATGTCAAAACGTGAGGCCGCCATCTTTTATAAACTCAATCCATCAAGGTGTTGTGTACAGAGAGAGTGACATAATATATTTGCCTCCTGTCAGATTGTTTTTTTTTTATTATTTTCATTTTTTTATCAGTCTTTTCTCTCTTTCATAGAAGCCTGTCAGGTCCAGTCCAGTCCCCAAAGTCCAGTTCTCTGAACCCAGCGACGAGCAGAACCAACAAGTCCAAAAACAAAACAAAACAAAACAAAAAGACCCCAAAAAGGAGAAACCAACCGAGGATTCAATATGCCAGAGTAGCAAAGGCACACAATCAGAAAAGATGAATATGAGACCTGTCTCTCTCTCTGGTCCGCTCTCCGTCCAAGTTAAGTCCGATCCAGTTTGATCTGGCTCGATCCTGTTTGCTTTTAGGCATGAGAAAGTGCTAGAACATGCGAGACAGAATTGTGTGTGTGTGTGTGTGTGTGTGCGCATGTGCATGTGTGCATGTCGCTATAGAAACATATCAGCATTTTAAAAAGTTCATTTTTATATGTTAACAAGTGAAAATACACAGGGTTAACTCCCTACAACTGCATTGATAACCGGTCTGTGGTAAGTGCATCTCAAAGCTAGTCACCCCAAAGCTCCTCTGGCTGTACCTTAGGTATAAACTGACGATAGGTTGGTTATAGGATAATACATTGACATGGATAATGGTATGCTTACAACAACAGTAAATTCTTTTTTTTTTGAACTGCTATAAATACATTTCTTTGAGAGGTTTCACAACGATCAAACTGTATGCCACTGTTTGTACGCTGAAATTGAATGACACTCAATTGTGTTATAAAAAACACACACACACACACACAGACTCTTTTCAGTTACACCCACTCGCATAGTCACAACTTTAGTTCGTACACATATTAGGTACATGTACTTTGCAGGGCAGAGGCCAAGCACGCTTATACACACATACACACATGCACACACACACACACCAAAGACATAAAGGCACAAGGTATTGCTAATGTTGAAGACGCATTGAAACATGATCTATCTAAACATATAAATGACCCCTTTCACCCATGCATCCTTTATCTCCTTCTCACAGTAAAAACAGCGTCTAGAAAAAAAAAAAAAAACAAAATAAAGAGATGCTTTCTCTTTCTGAATAACATGCAAAAAAAAAAAAAAAACACCCACACACACCGCACACATCAAGAGTAAACAAAACCTACAGATCTACAGTACCTGCAAAGGTACACCATTTGGTATTTTAGCGCAGACAGACACCCTCAGGTCAGCTAATGTGTAAGACTTCCAAAACAGAGCCGATCATCACGTACAAATCTTAGAAAAAGCAGAGAGGGGGGTCGTATAAAAAAACAGTGGGAATAATGGGGAAAAGGGGCAAAAGACGTTGTCAGGCCAGCAGTCTGTAGTCCGTCACAGACTGAACTATTTCAGCTCGGTGGGCGTCTTTGAACAACCCAGCAGAGACACTTGAAAAGTCCTCAAAAATAGTAAGAGTAAGATAAGATACATCCAGCTCTCCTCATGATTTGTTTTTTTTTTCAAGTACTAAAACTCTGTTAAACAACGGATTTTTGCCCGGTCTGACACCAACAGTGTTTAAGGTCAGACGGAAGTGAAGAGTGGTTCACCGGACAGGAGTGAGTCACAAAAAAAACCACCAACAATAGGAGTCAGTAAGCATCTGTAGGATCCAACATGGACCAATAATGTAGGAGGAGTTGGAGCAAATGAACATGCGTTGTCAGAAAAAGCCATCGACTGCAGTAGTAGATGTGCTTACTGGGCCAAGAGGAAGGAGAAGTGGACAGGTAACTGCGCTGTTGTGCCTCTCCATAGCCACAGCTTCAAATAGCAGCAGCTGGACTAGCGGCTCTCCAGACTTACACACACGCACACGCGCACACACACAAATGCATACAACACCAAGCATGACCTCTTCGACTCAGCCCTGCACTCCTCCAACGCATAAGCTAAGAAATCTCATCCGGATTTCTGCTCTGTCGCGGCAGCCAGCTGACAGATGCCTCCTCCTCACATCCTGTATCTGTTTTGTTGTCTCTGTTACCAGCCTATAAGGTTGGCTTTGGCCTTTTCTGTCAGCTTGCGGACACGGCCCTTTGAGGAGGTGCCAAAGTTAATTGATGAGTCCTCAAACAGCAGCTGCCTCTGCTCCTCCTCTGAGTCCTCCTCCATGTACCAGGCTGACCGTCTCCCCTGGTTACGTGTGCGCATTGACCCTCCCGCTCCCTCTGCTCCCTCCTCCTTTGGAGACTCCTTGTGATTGGATCGTTGAGGAGCAGTCTGAGGAGGAGGTGTGACCTCCTCGTTGGTTCGCCTGCTGCTCCTCCTCAGTGGCGAAGGCTCAGGTGACTCAGCAGGAGGAGTCGCTTCCTCAGTTCTTACCACTCTGGGCCGACCGCGCCGTCTAGGCGTCGAAGCCATACCAGAGTCCGACAGCATCGACGTCTCCTGCGCCGAAGACGTCCCGCCTTCGTCACCCGTGGATTGGTCGAGCTCATCGTCGGGGGTGGAGCTCCTGTGGTTGCCGCTTCTTCTCCTCTCCTCCAGCTCCTGCTTGCTCTTCCTGCCTCTCTTTTTGCCGGGTGGGCGGCCTCGGGGTCTGGAAGAAGGGCTCGCTGGAGTCGTGTCTTCTGGAGGACTCACCGGTGGGTCCATTCTGGATTTCCGCCCCCTTCTCCCAACGCCGAGGGTCACATGACTACTGTGGCCGTTAAGGTGGACTGTGCTCTGAGATGAAGGGCTGGCAGGAGAGCCTGAAGGGGGGCAATGATTTACAGGACAAAAGAAAGGAAATATGTCAATAACAGCCAGGTGACGGACTTTTTTGACTTTAAACATAAACTTACGCCTTAGTCACTTCTTTGTGATGTCATCTCTTACCTGGCGTGTGTCGTACAGGTGTCCTGAGTTTCCGCCGGGTGCTTCCTCCACTGCTACTTTCCACAGCTGGAGAGGGTGTCACCTTTTCAGCAGCTGGCGGCGTTGAAGCTGACACAGAGTTATGAGCCCGCAGCGAGCGAGTAGACTCTGACGATGAGCAAAAAGGAACACGTTAAGTAAGTAATGTAATAAGTGCACATGTGGTAAATTCATGGTAATCAACATTGTTTTATAATTACTCTTAGTGTGGATTTTGCATGTATCAGTGATCTCACCTGCTGTGTTCGGTGTGTTGCTTGCAGCATATTGTGAAGAGGATGAGGAGGGTGGAGAGTGCGTGGAGTGGCGCGCGGCACTGCGTGTACGCCCTGCAGCCGGGGTGTCGGTTTTCCCGTTAACCAGCTGAGTGGGTTGTTTCAGGGGGACGTTGTGTCTCAGGGAGGAGGGTCGTGAAGGAGCTGGTGACGGCTCCCTTTTGCCAGTAACCCTGGATGACACACGTCTCTTCCTCTCTGGGCTAAAGGCGGGAACGGGGAGAAAGAGCAGGTTACATCTGGTTCAAAGAAAAAAAATATCTTTAAATCTGTAAATACAGGATTTAGTTTAAATGTTGTTTTTATTCTTGACGACCCACAATAACCCGCAACATTCACTCTACCTGGATGCAGTGCTGCTTGCGGGAGATTCACTCCTCCTCCTCCTCCTCTTCATCGCGTGCCGTGTCTGTCTATCCGTAGTGTGTCTTGTCTGTCTGTCTGTGCTCTGTCTGGTCAGTTTATCTGTCAGGCCGTGGATGGCCTTGTAGTCAGCCAGGATGGAGCTGACATGCTCCTCAAACAGTGCAGAGAGCCTCAGACTCATACTGTAGATCTGGAGACACAGTGTAGTATATAGTCTTAATTACAGAAGCACCCATTCAACTGACATACTAAGAGTAAAAGGGAGTAATTTAATGTAAATAAGGGAGCACTATGAGGCCTGTTAACTGGACCACGTGTATGTGTGTGTGTGCGCGCGCATGCAAGTCTTACCCGAGACTTTTTACTGGGCGTATAAGCTTTGGAATTGCTGAAAATGAGCCGAACATCTTTGCAGAGCTCAATGGGTGACTGGTACTTTCCTTCTGTCAGTGTGTTGAGAACAGTGCCAAAGTCCATCGGTGAGTCAACTATTTGCAGATAGTCCTAAGAGAAGCAAAGAGAAAGTTTAGATATTTCAATTACAGCTTTCAAAAAGGTAGGAGCAGCATAAAAAGAGAGGAAGATGACAAAAGAAAAGGGTAAAGAAATGACAAAATTACACATAAAATCAAGGTTTTCATTAAAAAAATTCATTAAAAAAAAAGATGGCAAATTCCTCTATGGTACCTTCCTTCACACAAGCTGAAATCTTTCACTGGAGTTTTATTTTTTTTAAAAATCCCCTCTTTGTCTAAACAACAAAACTGTAGCTTACTGAAACTGCAAAAGTCCCAGGGTACTTTCCCTACACACTTTTTTCGTTTTTACAACTCAAACATCTATTAGATTTAATCTTGATTTCTGTGAATGAAGACACCTGTTCTTCAGAACATAACATAACATCAAATACCACCTCGTGTGTAATTGAATTGTAGCTACTTATGTCCCAGGCTGACTGCGTAGCAAGGACCAAAAAAAGGTAACAGAAAATAAAATCCATATGGCCTAAATGTTAAATTCACAATGAACTAAACCAGAATAGTTCAGTTCGTTTCTAAGGAAGCTGAGTGTATTTGGGAGTGTTCACATATGTGAACAATACTGAACATAGAAAGCACAGATAAATACCGGGTACTCTTGTAGGTCCACAGGTTCTCTGAAAGGCTCAGAGTCTTCACACTGAAAGATGAGGTCCAACAGCTCCTTGCAGCGTCCCCTCCATGCCTGAGGGTCGTATGAAGGAGGTCGGGTTCGCCGTTGGCGCTGCGTTGGTCGACGAGCCTAAACATAACATGACAAGACAATAAGCTGATACGAAACGTACTATTCTTCTTCTTTAGATGCAGTCTAGCATACATTCTATCTATGTGGTGATAACAAGACAATGTGGATGTGTGACCTTGTGATTTCGTGTGGACGTTCCAGGTGTATTAGTATCTTCATCATCCTCCTCATCATCCTACAGAGGAAATGGTGAAAAAAATACATTTAGAACCTATTGTGCTCTACCATATCCATCATGTATATTCATCTCACATAGACAATATTTTGGTTTGGCAAGAAACTTTTTAATATCAGCAATTACTTATATATGTATATATGTAAACACACCTCATCCTCAGAGTCAGAGAAAGTCGCCTTCTTCATAGTTTTGTAGAGCGGCATGAGGTCTGTCAGACTTTGGTCCCTGAGGAACAAATAAGAAGAAGAGAGGAGAGCAGAAATTACTCTATGATCGAACTCGGGCAAATGTTTAAAATGAAAACATGGAAAATGATCTTAATTCTTAAGATATGTACATGTCAAATTGCTGCACCCAAAAAGCTCAATACTTATCTGACTCGGGCCATTTTCAGTTAAATTTAAAGCGTGTTGCAGTGCTTGATTTTTATTATCAAGCTAAAGACGCTGAGCAGTTCACATTATTTTCCTCAAGAACGTACAGGATTCTGACATAACGATACCACACATACGACATACTCACTTAATGAATTGCAGCATGAGGTCAGAGACAAACTTGGCGGTAGTGACGATGAACGATCCCGGCTCATTGAACGTTTGGGCGTTATGCTCGATATAACGAACCTCCCACATCAGAGAGGACAGTCGTCTGAAAGGGAAATACAAATATGTGTTAAGTGTGCGGATTCTCTTTCTTTGACACACGTACAAACAAATGAAAAATCTTAAACAGATCAGTTCAGTACCTGTAGAAGTGGTTCACCAGCCTTTGGCGTATAGTGCTGAGGTCAGTGATGTAGGCCACTACTGTGCAGTACGTGGGGTAAGCTTGTAGGTCCACTGGAAAGGCAAATGGTGCTGCCACATCTGTGGATGACATGTTTGAGAGAGGATTATAACTGAACTAAGGGAGGTGAGGATATTTAACAAAGCTGAACATCTTTGTCTCTCTTCAAATACAAGGACATGAGTATATAAAATATTACTATGACAGTTCTTGTCTCACATCTTCATGTCTTTACCTTTAAGACTTTCTGGCTGATCTTGATACTATACTTAGATGTTAAAAAAACAAACCTAAAAGAATTCATCTAAAATCTTGTCATGTGAGCCAACTGCAGCATGAAGCACTCAATCTGTCACTAGAGGGAGCTCTCAGACCAGTTTTCTCTCGCAGGGAGTATTGCAGTAATACAGTACATGGTCTGTGCTTAATATGACATTACATCACTTAATGGGAATTCAAGCAAGCACCTCAATATCTGGCACCAAGTATTCCTTTTAAAATATGATCCGAGAACCCTACTGGCCTCGTGCTGATGAGCTCAGAGCGGTGACTCGTGTTGCTTTATAAGAAATGTGCCCTCACGGCTTAACTTCCACATCCTAGCTTACATGACATAAGCGGACTGTTATTTTTCTCAGGGCGTCATGACATCATACCAAGTGTGCAGAGCTGGTCGATGGCTTTGATGATGCGTTCGCACTCCTCTACGCGCGTGCGGCAGCCCCATTCCCCATCCAGAGGGACGTATAGAAGCTCCTTCTGTTCTTCTTCTACCAGCGGTACGCTCGTGCCTAACTCGTCAGGGAACGTGGCTACACAGAGAAGGAGTAACAGGCAAAAAGCCATTAAAAATGGTTACAGTTTTGAAATTTTGAAAATATGAATTTGTAAAAAGAAATTTGTTTGTGTGCACACCGTGTTGTGGGTGTATTACAGGCACTCACCATCATCAGGGATAGGCTCCATATCCCAAGGACTCATCTTCTCTGTGTCTCCATTATCCCAGCTAGATGGGAAACATTGTCGTGATGTGAGTCATCAACATTATCGTATCTAGTTTACAAGCCTGTTTCTAGTCTGTTTGTTTTTTTAAATGTTTTGCAAGCAGTGGATGTTCTTCTCTCCCCCAAACAAGGTTTTTCAAATAATGTGTCACCATGAAGCACTCAGTAGGAAGAAGAGAAATGAAATGAACTCAAACAGACAATATGATTATTAAGGCTTCAAATTTCGAATGTCGCTGACAACAAAGGAGACTTTTAGTCATCCACAAAGCTTCTACCAGGTTTCTTGAATGACTGAAGACGTGGCGTTAAGGTTATGAGAGCAGATGTCAGCAGTAAAATCACATACAGCTATTCATCTATTATTTCTCTTATCCTGCTTGCGTTGTGTCGCAAGTCAAATCTCACACTCGTTCAATCCCAGGATTCAGTTTTGTAAGTGACTAACTGTGCTGTCTCCACTCGACTATGCGGAAACTGAGTCAAACTTTTCACACTTCTGCTGTAGCCAACTTCAGTCATTTAGATTAATCAGTCTCTTAAATCCTGGGTGAAATTTGTCTGATTAATATGGCTTTATGAGTTGCATTTTCAGTTCTCCCTTCAGTGCTGGAAACGAGTGCAGCACGACAGCGGGTAAAACATGAATCAGGTTTTTCCTCAGTAAAAGGTGACCATTTTGAATCTAACTTGACCCTTTTTGTGATACAAAGAAGACCTCCCCCTTTCTCATCATCACCATCGAGGTGTCCTTGACTCTGACTCAATTTGGTTTTGTTTTTTGTTATTCCTCCTGACTCTTTTCGTTTCTGTCCCCTTCTGCCTGTGCGGTCTGTCATGTGGGTTAATGCTGGAAACATTTGATGATGCAACTTGGAGAAAAAATGTGTAAAAATGAGAAAAACACTTGGATCTCCCTGCTAATGCAAATGCATCATTATGAAAATGAGATTGTATTGATTAAATATATGACTATCGGTGCTACCCTTACTGCAAATAGAACAAATCCAAACAGTGATCTTACCAGACGTTGTAGCACTGGAACAGGCTGTCTTGATACTGGGACTGGTATGGTTCCTGGCTCTCGATGGTCCCAAACCACCAGGCATCGTCAATCACTGACCGAAACCTGTCGCCTGTACAGAGATCACACAGCTATTTAGGTCTTCACAAAACAGAGCCAGGAACAGCTGACTTTATAAATTGAGTGCACCTGGAACAGTAAATGTATCCGACATATATTTGATATTTCATACAATTATTACACATGACAAGACAAAACTTCCTAACCTATACTCCACTGCCTCTTTCTGGCGTTGTCAAACTGCTGCCGCAACACCAGGAAGTCGATTACATCAGGCATGTCGTGGTATCTGCAACATGACCAAAATGCACAAATGAAGCCGAAGATTGCAACTCAAAGATGGAAAAAAAAAAGTATCAACATCATTTTAACTGTGTACAACAAATACGCAAGACAATAGGCACATACTGGTGGTAGCAGATAGCGGTGGCACACATCTTTATAACAGTTTTACTTTATAATGTCAGTCAAGATTATTGGAATTAATGACTTAGCAGTCTTGTCTTGAGTCAGGATGAGAATTAATTGAGAAAAAGAATTGTTATATTTGAAATTAGATTAGGGGAATAGTTTAGGAAAATAGTTCCACAGTGTATTGGCACTCTGCATTGTTTTAATGGAAAATTTAATGTAGGAAATGTACCATATAACAAAAGAACGGGTACCAAAAAATCTGATTTCATCATAAATAGTCTGCCTTTTACATTTCAATTGCACAAGAAAATCATATGAGACTTTTCAGCATCTTATTTCGATGATTGCACTTTAACGAACTGTTCGGTAAGAATAATATTTGGGGAAGCAAAATAAACCCCCCCATCTTGTAACACTGACATTTTATAACAGCATTAGGTAACTGTTCATTGGTGTTTTACATTTTGAAAAGAGAGAAAATGATTTTCCAGAATCCACATAAGTCAACATTTACTCTTACGAATGATAAGTTGATATTCAATATTTATAGATCATTTGTTCATTTGCAGCACTGCTTTGTTAGGTTTGAGTCGCTCTTTTGAGTCTCTTACTTCATAGAGAAGGATCCTCCAGTCAGTTTGCCGGTGTCCGGGTCGAGGAAAGAAAGCTTCAGACAGCACAGTGTGGGCAAACCCACCTCGTACTTAATGCCAACTATCTTCATCAACTCCTGCTCCTGAACACCACAAATAAAACAAAACAAATAAAGCAAATCAACACAACTAATTTCTTCCCAGGAAAGGTCATTCACATATCTCAAGTTAAACACAGTTCAATGTGCTACTTTTCACTTCCTGGTGATACGTTTTCTTTTCAGTGTTTTAGTGTGTATGTAGGCGCAGCAAGTGTTGAGCAATGACACTTGAGGAAAAATGAGATTGGAGACAATAATGCTTTAGTGTTGCCATGATTGGTTGTTCAAATTACAAAAAGAAGATATAGAGGAACACGCTACATTTCACACGCTATAGGCAATACATTCACAAAGGTGCACACTGTGGCTGCAATGCATTATGGTCCACAGTCTTCAAAGAAATTGCTATTTCAGCCTCCATGCACGGAAAAGAAAAATGCAATCCTATACGCTGTTACTTTTAAGTGTTCGAGTGTCTGATGGTGCTTTTTTTAGTCAGTTTCATATAGACATTTTTCTTTCAGTGGAGACATTTTTAGTACAGGAAAAGGATTAAAGTCCACATGAAAGTGAAACCAGACAAGTGTCTCTAATGAAGAAGAAATGCCACTAACAGGTGTACATGACTGCGTGCCTGTGCCTGTGTGTGTGTTGAGTTGGAAATAAAAATGAAACAATAGTGAATGATTGCATCATTGTAGGTGGCAGTTGCAGCAATTCATGGGGAATTTCCTTGTATTACCAGGGAGATTGTGGGATTTTTGTTTGTTTAGCTTTTCCTTTGAAACTCATCACATCCTTAAAAGAGAAATATCACTGAGAATATTACATCCCCAAAATGTCTCTTGATCTCAAAACAGGATCTGGCGTATGATGTTTAATGCATCAAAGATGTTTTTACAGAGAGATTGCCTGTGTGGTCTTAATTTTAGATTTTTTTTTTTACAGATTTTTACTTTAATATTCTTAAATGTCGTATTGATTTTTGTTACATGGTTGTACTATTTCTATACAGGGTTTATCTTCAGTGGTAAGGTAAAATAAAGAGACTGTATAAATCTCTGGATACATGGGATCTAAAGAGCAATGTCTCTCCTCAGAGTCTTAAATCCATCTTTGTCAAAGTGTTCCTTACCCGTAGCTCCATCTTGTGCCAGGGCTGCTTCTTGGGATTGATGCTGTAAATCTTTTTTTGTTTGGCCATCTCCACATAGGCTTCGTGGCCCTGTCTGAAGTAGTACAGCTACACAAACACACACATTCATCATTTCAAATATTAAGTCGGAAAAAAAGCAACTCAAACTGTATAATGTATATATTGTCAGTAAAATTCCTGACTCTGGGGCATTTAACTCTATTTAGAAAATCTGAAACATGTGGCTACATAGTGAAAAGACATTTGTAGCCATGCTAGCAGCCACAGACAACAATGTGGTCACTTTGTCTGAATTGAATATATTGAAATTTGCTACAGACATATAATGAGCTCTTCCCCTCTGTGGAATTCAAATTGGCGTCTGAAGTGATAATGAAATATTCTTTGATGTTGACACATTAGCATGCTAATACTAGCATTCAGCTCACAGCTTAGTTATTAAGGCTAAAAAAAGGCTGACAAAGTACAGTTCAAAGCTATAATCAATATTTGTATATTAATAATGGATCATGTGACTCTGCAGTTCCCTCGGCTCTACAAGAGCATTTTTCAGCTCATTGTTTTGCAAAATGGACAATGTTAGCGACTACCTTGTTAACATAGTGCAGCATTAAGGGACTTAAAGGAGATTGAATATTGAATTTATATTCATTAGGTGGACAGAAGCACAGCTCCATCTAATATATCTGTTAAATGTATAAAGGCAATTGCTTGTTAACACAATATTCAAATTTTAAGGTAATCATATATCAATGTTGTGTTCACAGCTTGTTTCCACTGTCCCAGAGTGGCCAAAAGACCTTTCATCTAGATATCAACATACACTGGCACTAGACATTGTTTTTCACTATTGATAAGGATCCGCCGATGACACCAATGACGATGTCTTTCAGTTTTCTGATGTGTAATGTGGCTTTACACATTTTAGTCATGTTGCTGCGTAAAACATGAGCCTGTGTTTTGGTGTAAGCGTGACATGTGGTGCGCATGTGGTGAAAAAACGATGTCAAAGGAACAGGGGGTGTGTACCTCGTCTCCCATCTGGGGTATATAAGGACATCTCCGGGGAACCGTGTCTGTAATCCAGGCAGAGGGAAGCCACTCCTCCAGAGTTAACCCTTCCTCCTGAAACTCCGTCCTCTGAATGACACACAACAGAATCAATATTCACTTACATCACTTCCAGGGGTTTAAATTTTTGCGTACATAACCTTTTTTCTCTCTAAATCTTAAGATCTTACATATGTATATAATTGAATCACAACATTACGTTACTAATGACAAACCTTCCTCTTCTCCTTTGGCTTCTTCTTCTTTGGTAATGCGCCATCTTTGTCTGGTTTGTCTTTCTTTCTTTCTTTCTTGGGATCCCTCTTCTTCTCTCCGTCCTCCTCCGAGCCGCTGCTTTTCTTTTTCACTTTAACGCTCTTCTTGGGCGGTTCAAGGTTGATCCCTGCGTCTGCTGTCCAGTCTGAGTAATCGCTGGAGTAGTCGCTGCAAATACATCACAGCGGAAAGATAAAATGTACAGATGTGTCTTGCTTTGTTTATGTTTTGATTTGCATACAATATGTTTTGTGTATCTGTAGATAACAGTTGATGTGATAAATCAAGATACTCTATGAGGCCCACCTTGAGCTACTGTGGTCATCTGGCCAGGGCTCTTTCTCCTCATCCTCCTTCTCCTCCTCCTCTGAGTGTCCATTTATTTGCCGTACCTCCACTTCTCCCTGAAAACACACGGGCCTTTTATGTGAGAACTCTGATCGGCACAAAGATTCACAAAAAGAAGGACAGAATCAATGAAAAGATGTGTGTTCATTGTAGTCACTAGCAAGTGACTGTCTCGTGTTGGCGAGAACAGCTACACCCCCTTTAACCCTTCAATGTTCGAGCCTCTTTGGGGTTGGTCCACCTAAATAAGGATTAGACCCTTGTTATGAAAGTGGACATTTTTAATTTAGTACACTGTTGGACTGATCGTCTGCTTTAAAGGAAGGGTGACTCTTTTTGAAAATGACCATGATGAAAAAGGACTGAAGAATAAAATGAATTCAAAACCAGGCAGCACCAGTGCGGTATCTACCTCAGAGGTGCTGTCGTCATCGTCCGCAGCCTCAGCGCTCTGGCGGCTCGTCTCCTCCATGGCAGCGCGAGTGTGATAACCGTGGTTACCCTGGCTCCTCCTCCCCTCATCAGCAGCACACTCTGATGTTGGATGAACCTGCGACAAGAGAGAGGAGTGTGGTGAATGTGAAGGACAGAAGCGATCTAAACTGCAGCGATTTAAGAACTGATAGCAGAAAAATAATTAGGGACACGGGGTCAGGATATGCAAATGAGGGAAAAAAAAAAAAAGAAATCTTGATTAAAAATAAGCTGAAGTGCCACGTCCCGGAGACATTAAGTCCTGAATAAAAAAAAAGTTTAAAGGAAAAATATGATCATATACTTTAAGGATGTTGTAAAACAATAATACATGAGTGAGCGAGTGTGTGTGTGTTAACTGACTTACCCTGCTCTCCTTGGGGAGAGAGTGGATGGTGCGTCTCCTCCTTTCTGACTGGTAAATATTGATCTCCTCCTCCCCTTTAGCCTCACGCCAGTTCACTTGTCTCCTACATAGTAGACACATACACACACACATATACAAAGTCATGACATGCATTTATACCATTAGTGCCAAAACAGGTTCCGCCTCAGTGAAATCCGTTTTGTGTGTGTTTGTTTTACCTGACGGAGGCGTCCTCCAGCTCAGGCACCAGCACCCTGCGGCTCCAGGCCACCAGGTCTCCCTCTGTGGCCATCTGGCTGCGTGGCGCGTTGCTGTGCATCTGTCGGACACCTTCGATCTGCCCGCTGCGCCGGAGACCCACGTTGGGCGGGGAGTGCACCTCTGTTGACGAACCCACCGATCCTGAGAGAGAGAGAGAGAGAAGTTAGTGCTTGGCCTGAGTTACTTTGTCAACAGCTTTACCTGTTTTTTGGGGGCAGAATTGTTCCATTGATTAACATACTTGATGAAGATGAGACAGCTGACATCAAACTCTTGTATTTGTAGTTATCATTTGGTAACATGTCAGTACTTTATAAGCAAAATTGAGTACTTAAACTATCTCAAAATTGATTAAATGAGAATTTGTAGCTCTAAAATAAATGAGAAGAAGGCTACTAACAATTATTTTCATTAGTGATAAATTGCAGATTATTTTCTTGATTTTCTTTAAGAATTGTTGGTACAACTTTGTACAATTTCCTTAAGCCCATGGTGGCATCTTTAAATTGCTTTTTTTGTTTCAGTCAAGTCCAACAACCCAAACATATTCAGTTTACTGTCATATAAGAGAAAGAAAAGCAGCAAATCCTCTCATGAGAAGCTCATTAACTGATAATCAAAAGAGCTACACACTATTTTTTTGTCAATTTGCAATAAAAACAGTGTTTTTATTGCATGTCTGGTTGCAGTTTCTTTCTTTTAAATAAAGCCAGCTGCATGCAATTAACTATCATAGCGCATGCTAATGTGTTGGTAAGGAGCACTAAAGCCAAGGACACATGGATGATTTTGATCTGTGTTCTCATTAGCTAATGGATAAATGTTAAGGGCCATCTACACCAACAACCATAACTATAACGATAACTGTAAATATATAGTTTTAAAAAATCATTCTAACTCAAGTGGATGGCAGAGTCCACACCATAACTATAACGACAAACGACAGCTGTGAACGATATTGTTGGGATCGCTTTCAGAGTGATTTGATGAACAATAGAAACACTGACAGCCAATCAAAATCTATCCCCTTAAACCATACAGCACCACAAACTCTTAATCTAGCCTGAAATTTCCAGTAACACATCAAAACCTGCATGTGTCATCTTAATTCTGGAAACTGACTGATGACTTTATTTATTTATTTTAATGTGGTTTCATTCCTTTCTCACCACGGACTGATGTACAGTAAATTGGAGCAGAACAACACCCAGAGGTGACATCTTTAGAGAGGTTTGTCTCTCTTCACTACACAGTGATGCTGGAACTTTGTTCTCCATGATAATGTAAAAAAAAACAACAACAAAGTTAGCGACCCTTTTAGGCTTCAGATCTGTGCTCATATCTTGTGTCCCTGCCACATCTGCTACCATCGGCCGGTGCAGTTTGGTCTGTAAATACTGAAACATCACAGCAACTGGTGTCCCAAAATACTTCTGAGCAACACATTGAATCAGCCTGTGAACCCCTTTGATTTTCTTTTTTCCTTTCTCTGTGCAACATACAGCAGTAACAAGTCATTAATATCCATTTTCCTAAACTACCAACACAGCTGGAGAGCCAGCGTGTGCTTGGCGCCACTGTTTACAGAATGTTATCATTCATAAGTGTGGATGCTCACATCGTTATCGTTACTGTTACTGTTATAGTTTTTGGTGTGGACGGCCCTTTATAATTAATCTTTCAGGTTTATTGTGTAAATCTCACTGTGATGCTGAAAATGCTGCCACTGTATTATTGGTAATTATGTATTTTATAAACAGTATTTCATAAAAAGGCTGCATGTTATTATTATCTTTTTTTAGTTTCACAATATAATAGCTCTTTAAGTAAGTAATTATGTATTGTGTGATAGACTTTTCATATCTGGATTAAAATGGTATCTCAGTTTTTGTTTAAACCTGCTTCAAATATAGTTTAGAAGTTAGGAATAATATTTTTAACCTGATTAAAGTAAAGTAAAGGAAAATCAGAGAGTTAATAATTGCTGAAAAGACTGTGAACTATGTATTACTGAATTGTGGAGTTACAGCGTTTAAGTGTTTCTCACCATTTCTGTGGTCATGATTTTTTTGGGTACGACAGAAATGGTGGCTTGATACTTGATGACGTAGAGGAATGATTAACATGACCACCCACTCCCAGTATATAAACACTAGAGCGCACTTACTCATAGTTACTATTTTTACATCGGGTAGTTTTACAAGCTTTTGGCTTCAGCGCCGGCTGTGCGGCTGAAAGGACTTATCAGCAGAGAAGTGAGTTATGTTAAGTGCACTGAACTCCAGTGAAAAAAATGACAATTTGACATGACAGTGATTGGTTAACTAGTCGTTTAAGTTACATTTTTACGGAAACAAGTCCACATTTACTTACAAAATATGTGCAGAATTAAACAGTGGCTCTTAATGTTATTTAATTTTTAAAAATATCACTCATGTTGGTTGCCTTACACCTACAAACAAGGCCTATTTTAAATTGTGTATTTTTATACAGGAGTTTGGTGCGACTGTTGTTAACGTAGCTGTTGGGCCGTGCTTTCAGCTCCTTCAGCAGACTCGCCCCAGGTGTTTCAGAGCAGAGAATAACGCTTGTTTTTCGATGATTTTCAAACCTAATTTAATATATTTGGTGATTTTTTAAACATTCCAATTTGACTGACACATTTTTCGGTGGTGTGACAAACTCAGAACACATATTTATTATTGTTTTACACCAACTTCAAGACATTGAATCGACATCTGGAATGCCCCAAGTAAGGTGAAAACAAAGGCTGCAACTAATTTTCATAGCATGTGAAGCAAAGTATAAAAGCTGCCCACACTACAATAGTATGACATCACTTGGTCCTACCTCTGTTGGCTCTGGTGTTAACAGCAGCAGAAGTAGGGGGGTCATTAGTGCCTAGTCTTTGGTCCTGTTCCTGCTGCAGTCTCTGGATCATGGTATCCAAAGGACTGGGACCATCCACCGCCTGTTCACTGACCACTTGGTTCAAACCTGAAACAGACAGGAACGGAGCAAGAGTGAGCATTTTAAAAAAGTGAAAGAGAAACAACAACAGACTGTGATAAACAACCAGCATTACAGTCTTAAGGAAGAACACTTCCATAATCTTCAGACAGAAAAAAACTATAGGTACATGTGCATTTATTTCTACTTAGCAGAGCCAAGCTAAAAAATCCTACACTCTGCACATCACAGTGCTCTACCGCCAACTTCAAAGAGGAACAAAATACAAAGGGTTTTTCCCAAAATCCTGCACAGTCACCTCAATACCCAGAATGCTTTTTAAAAGCCGACAACAAGGTGAGGTAAGGTTAACACCGTTCTATACACCGTGAGGCAAAAACCTCCAAGACTTCACACTATCCAATTGTCACTTCAATAATTCCTTTTTATCTTCTTGTCTCCCTTACCTATCTCCACTGTGCACTACTAATGTATTTCATTAACTACTGATTGTTTCTGTTTAAATCTCTGCAAGGATTTTTAACTGCCTTATTAATTCTGGTTTTAATTGCCAATGTTACTGTAGTTTCAGTAAAAGCTTCTCATTAAGCACATCTGAGGACAGATAACATTCTTGTCAAGTAACAGGCGATGAGAGCAGTATGATCAGCTTGACAGAAGTGTCTTTGATCGGCTTGACAGACGGGCTATGATTAGAGAGAAGACGACAGTGTCACCCCCAGGCAGAGATCTACTCTCTGAAGTGTACAAGCATTCAAAGTTTCAACTACAACTCAGGGTCTGCTTTCAGCTTCTGTACCTGACGAAGTGACCCCCATCTGTGGGATCAGCTGCTCATCCCTGCAGCCTTCCCTGCCAGGCACAAGCCGCTGGTATCTCGGAGGGTGGGGGTTCCCGTCTACGTCCACCAAGAAAGGAGGGGGCATTAGGTGTGGCGCCTGCTGAGTTTGCTCGTCCAGAACGTAGTTGTTGGCGTCCCGGATCAGTGGCCGGTAGTCAGTATGGAAGAACATCTGGTCCGCTATCTGAAGCAGAGGTGGAAAGTAACAAGGTATGTTTACTCAAGTGGATTTTAAAGATAATACTTTGATATGTTTTCAATGAGAATGGTGATTGGTGATTGATTGATTATTTTTAAACCTTCGATCTGAGGGAGTGTTATGACAGGGGCGTTTGTTATTACTGATAACATTCCACTACGTGTTGTCGGGGAATTCCCGGTACGAATGTTCAAGATGGACCTGTTGGGACGTTTGTGGCTGTTTTACCTTATCATACTTGCTGCTGGAGCCAAAGCCAAAGATGAGCAGGTGTCCATGGGAGTCCGTCGCTGCAAAATGTTGCCCATCTGGACTACATTTGCAGTCGAACAACGCTCCGTGCCCCTGTCCCTCAATCTGTCAACAGAGTGAGAGAGTGGGAGGGAGATAGAGAGGGGAAATAGGTGCACACTGTAAATCGTAGTATTACATTAGCAAGGGGAATTCCAGACAGCGGTAGTAGTAGTCGTATGGCACAGTCACAAGATGAAACACACTTTTCCAGTAGTTGCTGGAATAAGAATAAATCTACAAGATTTTCTTTAAAAACAAATCAATATCACACAATTATAATTCAGCAAACAGAGAGTTTATAAAAATTCATGTGTGTTGTATTTTTAGCATTTTTTTTTTCAGCACTATTACTTTCAGCAATTCTGATTTTGTTTGTAAATCCAACTCTATCCGCCATTAAAGAACACCACCTGCAGAAACTGAAACTTGAACAACAGAAAATCAAAGAGCAAGCAAGACCACAGCTGTTTTGACCATCGGCCAGCTGTTATCTTTAGTTTGTTCTGTGGGCATTTCTCCACTCTCACAGAAATCCCTTTTCAATCAGAAGATGAAGACATTTCTTTAGAATTTGTACCTTATTCTGTGAAGAGGCTGAGCATCTGCGCTGAACTCACATAGACGAATCCAAAGCTCACTTTAAATCATCTGCTACTTTGGTATATGTGAGACAGGCAAATGCTTTGCTAGCTAACAAACTCAAATAGTTGATGAGGGGCAACAGCAGCAGCACCAATGAATCAAACAATATTTCAAAGAATATATCTTGTAATATATTTAACGTAAAGTGGCAGCCTTATTGTAAAAGGTGTATTGGATACATGATGCAGTGAGACTATTATGGCACATGTGAGTAGCAATGCAACTCCAGTTACTAAACAGCCTGAACTTACAGCGTTCGCTCCATTACAAAAAATAGCTCAGCATTTTGGCAAATACACTTATTCACTTTCTTGCTGAGCGTTAGATGAGAAGATTGATACACTCTCAGATCTGTCCATTAAAGTCCAGGGTCAGGAGACAGTTAGCTTAGCTTAGCATAAAGACCAGAAACAAGAGGGAAACATTTAGCCTAGCTCTTTTTACACTCCTTTTCTTGTACAGATTAAACAAAAGTGATATATAACGTCTTAAATAGTGTGCATTTTATGTTGTTATCACTTTTATTTAATCTGTACAAGAAAAGGAGTGTAAAAATTACAACTTGAAATTTCAGTGGGGGTTACAAGCCAGACTATTTCTTGGCCGAGCACAGGGACTTCTAGGAGGCGACAACAAGACTCAGAGAAGTGCTTGCAACAAATAGTCTGACACGTAACCCCCATAAAACCACAACTTGATGTTTGTTTTAACACTGATTTTCTTCAGAAATGGGTCTCATCGCACTCTTTGCTTTATTAATCAACACTATTCACTAACTGTGATCAACACAAGTGCTGGCTGACCAGCTCACAGAGTGACTCACTTGTTCTGAAGCTGTGATTAATGCTGTTCCTGGTTACCATAGAGACAAGATCAGGAAATACAACAGTGGCCACAATGATTAACACGCTAGATGAATATGTACAGCAGCATATGCACGTGAGTATGGTGTCATGATTTCAATCTACATTAGGCTCATGTGCCCATGGCTACACTAGGTGTATTAAATGACATAGAAAATACCGCAATCAAGGTTAGAAACTTAAAAAAAAGCAAAGTGAGACAAACTAGAGTGGGTGAGAGGAAAAGAAAGTGAGAGAAAGAGTGACACTAGGAAAAAGAAAGGAAAAGTAGGTATGGTGGGAAAGACGCATATACTAAGGAAATAATATCCTAATCAGTGTACCTTTTTGCTGATTCACTGTGTGAGAAAACATTACGTCTGTCTGACATGTGAGGGGAAACATATCAGGAAGTGGACACTGTCAGCTTCCATGAACACATGAGAAAGAAAGTGGCTGATAGACAGTGAGTGAAAGAGAAAGAAAGGCACAGCGTAGTCAAGAGTCTCACCATGTTGAAATAAGACCGGATCTTGACTCCTCTAGCCAAATCCCACACGATACAATTCCCATCATGCCCCGCTGAGAAAAGGATCCTCGGATCAAAGGGGTGTGGCTCCAGGACAAACACCTCATCCTCGTGACCCTGTAATTAAACAACATGAAAGTCTAAATTAAGACTCTCGAAGAAATAAATAAAGACAGATTAAAATTTAACAGCGTTTGTGTTTTATTAGATTAAACCTGTGTTTTTGCGTATTTTGGCTCATTAACAAATTAGGCATATTTTGTGTCACATAAAGTAGCCTCCCTGTGAGTGTGTTCGAGGTTGCTCGAGGCAGAGTAAGCTACTGAGAAACAAAATACAGTTTCTGTTTTTCTTCATGAGTTCATATGCAACGCTTTCTAGGGAATTACCAAACCTCCCATGTTGATGTGCGTACACTGTGAATGCAGCACCCAGGAGATTTTTCAAAAGTCCCTGCCAACAACTACATTACCATGTGACAAAAAGGTAACAGGTAAGGTAAAAGAAAAAGAAAAAAAAACAAAAAACTAAAACATGCAAAACATGAACATTTGCAAAGGGCTGTGACCATGGTGAAAACCGTCAAGCTGCTTTGCCGTTGTGGGCGACAGATAATATTTTAAACGTGTCATTTTAGCAGCTCACACATGGATAAGTAAGAGTAAGTTAAAGAATAAGCAAATGAAGCACAACCCTGCATCTGAAATTCTGTACCAACATGCTAGTTAGTACGCTAAAACAGTATGTGAGATGTTTTGTGAGATGTCCGAAACCTTAGTTTGAAACCAATAGTACATGAAGTGCATACTATTTCCAGCACTGCACACTACGCCGGCATAAATATCCCACAATGCCATGCAGTAGTGTTGACGACGACTACAACATGATGGCAGACACACTGACCAGAACGGCTCCGGCATAACGTCAGTAACGTTTCAATTTAAGTAAGGTTTCACTTTACTAGCTGTAATATATTCTTTTAAATGAATTCAGACTTTATGGTTGGCACAGGTTACCATGGTTACACGTCTTCAACTAGCAACAGGAAGTGATAATTACAGCTCAGTGCATCAGAAAAGATACATACAACTGCTTATGCACACAAAACTATGTTGAATGATAGTACACTTACTGAGTGTGTAGTGCATTGTATGCGATTTTGGACGTAGCACGCCTAATATGTCATTATGTAATGCATGCCTGCCTGAGTCCGTTTACGTGTGTGTGTGTGTGTGTGTGCTGTGTTGAATCACTACATACCATCAGGACATGGACAAGGTTTCCCGTGGTGGAGTTCCACACTTTCAGCGTCAGATTGTTGGCTGCCGTGATCACCGTGCTGTCGTGACGATCCCATGCTACCATGGTAACCTTCAGCTTGGTCACCTTGTCTTCCAGCGGCGGAGGGTTGTACTTCCTGGAGGGACAGTGAGCATGCTGTGATTCACGCTGCTTTAGAGGCTTGACTAATGAACACCGATCACACGTTGACACGCTGATGTCACATTTAAAATCGATCCAAGTTGGTTTAGTTTGCTTTATACACAGAAATGAAATAAAAGACATATAAAATGGTTAAAATGGCATTAAAAAAATGAAATGTATCCTCTTTATTAACTATTGACTGAAGGGGTGAATGACTAATCACCTGTCCTTTGCTGTTATTGAATATTTATCAATTATCCTCAGTCCTTTTTAACACCGCTAATAAGCAGCCAGGACGATTTGACAGCTAGACCTTCTCTCTGTCTCTACAGTTTAAGATAATTACTCACAACAACAGCTGTTATTGTATACACATGTAAAATGTGAAAACCAGCACATCTAAAGCATTTCAACACCTCCTTGTACAATTCCCTGACTTAGACTTTTTGTGCTATTCCAGACTTGCTGGAACCGGCACAGGAACAATGCTCTGTTTTTCTTTCAAAATGAATCTTTGCACAGTCATGCAAAATGGGCGATTCTATTTAACTAAGTTTTGTGTTTTTTCACTGCTCATTTTATCATCTCAACTTGATCGGATTTTTTTTTTTTTCCATCACAAACACAATTAAAGTTTTGTATAAATATCTTACAATCCATACTTATTCTCGCAGCTGTCTCATGTTTGTTGTGTTCATCCAGACAATAAAGACTTAACTGGTCTGTCAGTGTCATCTCCATTCATTCACTGTCTGTGACGCCTGCAGAAAATCTATAATCCGTCTGGGAGCAGTCGGGTAATCAATCACTGTGTCGCACTTTATGCCACAGGTGTGAGAGTGTTGTTTATTTCTTTAATTTAATTATTTCTGTGCTGCACATTATAAGATACCTTACCGCTCTCTGAATAAGTAAATGCAGATGGAAAATAATTGGAAGGCAAACCCTGATAGGTCAATGACTTTTCTATACAACATTGATTTTTCTCTCTATGTAGATTGACTACATGACCCCAACCCACAGCTCTGAGCCCAACATAGCTGGTGAAAAAGACTTTGACAGCCCAACGCACACATACCCGGGTAATTTGGTCTGCATGTCCAGCAGAATGCTCCTCCAGCCCTGAGGCTGCAGCTGCCAAATTCGTGCTGTACCATCTCTGCTGCCGCTCACAAACCTACAAAACACACAGATTTGTGAACACAGATTCATTCAGCTGCTAAACTGTAAATATAACATTTGGTTCTATTTCAGCTTTCTGCAGTACAACAGTTCCCTTCATCTACACTTATCAAGATACACTAAGTGTATGTAGCCCCCCCCGCCCTTCCCCTTTCCGTCTAAACCTTCTCCACCCCCCCCTCCCTTTTAGCATAGACACTCTTCCTTCTCTTGAGATTACAGTAACCCTGGCGAATTACAGCTGAGTTTGTTTTTCTGCAAACTCCACACAGGAACACACAATTTAACCATCAACGAGCGCATGATATGTGCAAGTGTGTGCCTGGGTGTGTATGTGTGTGTGTGTGTGTAAGAGAACAGATAATAAGTAAAGGTGGTGTTTCTGCTGACACCATCAAGTCACATTACAACACCCAGAGGTTCCATAAAAACAAACAGCACTGCAGACACAAAAATAAACTACAGTAACTATGTAGCTCACGGACACACACACACACATGCGCACACACAAACACACAAAGGGTGCAAACGTACCTGTCACTGCAATGTGAAAATTGGATGCTGTCAACTTTGTCCTGGGTGAGAAAAATGCAGTTTAAAAGTCAACACAACCCAATGAGTAACAAGCATTTCCTCTGCTAGTCTCCTAAATCATGACAATTTTATTTTGTTTTATCAATAACTCACAATTTTTCACCAAAAAAAAAATCAATACTACTCAAAGTCAATACTTCTAGCGATCTCCAGAGCTTTCAACTGCATTTTACAGTCTTTCTCAGTGGATGCAGTTTGCTCAGTTGTCATGGAGAATGATGACCACTCTCTCCATGACAACTGAACAAACTCTATCTCTTGAGGAGGACCATGTGATATAATTGAAAGGTCTGGGATAAGCTATTGAAGGACCCACAAGATACATTTTTTTTTGTCAGGAACATGATGATTGATGTAGATATGAAATGTAGTTCTATGGAGTCTATGGGAAAAACTGAAAACAACAACATTACACAACAAAACAAGATTAAACATATATTGATATACAGTTAGTGTTAAACAGTAACTGTATGTTGACTCACTGTATGTGACTCAAGTTCGGAGATCTTCTCTGGTTGGCCTGAACCAAAGTAGTACACCCTGATGATGTGATCTGTACTTCCTGTTGCCAGGAACATACCACCTGGACACACATGCACACACACACACAGAATTAGGACAGCGCTCAGTTGACTAATGAACACAGGCAATTCTTTTAAAAATTGATTGTATCTATTTCATGCCTCAGGTAAAGTAGTATCCAAAATTCATATATTCCACTAGTTTTTTTTTAAATGTACTTCCGAGGATCAAACTGCGTTCAAATTTGTCCTGCATTTGCAAAGCCAAACTTTGCTAACTTTAAAGTCATTAATCAAAAGTTTGAGGTCAACAGCACCTCAAAACAGAAATACACTTTGAATGACTGTGAAGTACACTTATTCCACATTTACTGACAAGCAGCAGGCCCACTTGAGTGTCTGTCCGCTGTGCTAGCTCTTCAGTTAATCTGTGCTAATTGTGCACTTTTTTTTTTCCCAGTTCTGTTGCCATTTCCCCTCCGATGGTCTCAAAGCATGCATGAAAATCAAAGTGAGCTGTGTTCACCTGCACTGAAGGAGGAGCAGATCATCTGGACGCCAGGTCTGGAGCGCTCTGTGAATTTACTGGGCCTCTGACTGGAAACACACACACACACACACACACATGAACAGAAATAAAAGTTTAACATGAAACACAACTGAACTGTCAGTCCTGTCTGAATATATTGGTTCGTACATTTTTAATAGAGCAGGTTTTACAGCTGAATTCTGCTTCCTTTACACATTGCAAGTATCTATTTTTTTTATTATGGCACATTCAGTACATTTAAAACAGCGAAATTCAGTCTATTAAGCACCAAAGAAGAGTGGATTGGATATCCACCTAAAACAGGAAGTTGAAATTGATAGTGGGTGTGAAACAAACTGCGAATGTTGCAACATCCTATTTCCATCTGTAGTTTAGATCAATACTATCTGTATTGTCAACATAACACACAGTACAATAAAAAAACAATAAACTCTCATTTCCACTATTTAACAAACACAAATATGACAAAAGTATTGACATTTCAACCAAATGCTTGACAAATATGTCATTGCGAGAAAGTGTGAACAGCACTTGTGCAGGTCAGACTTTAATGTACTGTGTCTCTCACCCAAACTTGAGCGTGCGTGCATCCCACTGCCAGAAGCAGATGGTGCCGTCAGCTCCGGTGGAGGACAGGTAGCGCTTGGAGCCACAACAAAGAGGAGAAAACTGCAAATACAACCAATTAGAGGTTACAGGCTGAGTATGTTGAACAGTCACAAATGACTACCACTGCTAATGCTACAGCAAAAAAAAAAAAGAAAAGGACAATTATTAACCCAAATAAATAGCATCCATGACAATAACAACATACAACAAACAATTACATAATTGAAAGCTTAAAAACAAATCTCAAAGCATGACACATCGAGTCCATTAGATACACTTTTGATTGTAAAAATAAGCCTGCATAGAAAGCCAATACTGACATTTTATTAGATACTGGACATCAGCCAGTCATCCATATTTGGAAGTCTTTCCGTGACCTCTACTCTACTCTACTTTACAAGTAAAACCTACAGTGGAATTGCAGTACAGTGTCAATGTCTCATGGTCAAAATGTTCTTATAGTGACTTTCCTATCCTATAAAGAACAGATTTCTATAACAGATTGTGCTATTTATTCTTGATTAAATGTGGAATATTATGTGTTGACTTTACTCCATAAGAGCTGCTTGAGCTATGCAACTTCCCACTGTCTCATAACTCTATTAAACATATAGAGTGAAGTTTTTATGTCCTATTATAGACAGATAGATCAACAAACCTGTAGTGAGGTGATGGAAGCTGCGTGTCCCTCCAGGACGGCCAAAGGGGCGCACGTCTGCAAGCACCACACTCTGATGGTCTTGTCACAGGAACCGGCAGCGATCATTGTGTTCTCGTAGCTGACAGCCATGTCGGAGATCTCAGCAGCGTGGCCGCGCAGCGTCGCCAGCAGACGCCCGTCATCTGTTCCCCAGATCTTCACAAGGCAGTCATCCGAGCCCTGGGAAAAAAAAAAAAAAAGCAAGAAAACTCAGTCAATGTGGCTATCAGACATGAGTGAAGACGAGCATTTTAGATAGTTTGAGAAGTGGCGTGTCTGCTTCAAAGGCGCACTTCTAGTAAGACAAATTAAATATGTCGACTTCAAAAAGACTTTAAAAAATATATCTGGGCACGCTGCAGCCTAAGACTGTCAGCAGATTGGCAAACTTGGAACACAAACAGAAAAGGGAATGAAGCTCTTAAGATGCAAAAATAGAGGTGATTAATCTGCAGTGTGAGAAAAAGTGACAATGGATATTTCGAAGCGCCCAGTCGTCATCTGCACAAGTGCTGCGCCGCAACTTTCATAAACAACTCCAGATTATCTCAGTCAGATTAAGTTCCAAATAAGAGTAAGCAAACCAAATTAACCAGTGTCTAATCTTACAACAGTATATGTTCATTTAACTGTCTGATTTAGGTCGGAACAATTACCTCCATGTGCTTATTCACAATAACGGGGTTACATTATTGTGCATCTAAGCAAAATGAATATCTTTCAGCGTGGCATTTAAGCACAAACAGCCATAAGAACAAAACCACTGACTAACTCGCTAACCTAAACACTTTCAGGTCTGAGATGACATGAGATTTTTCACACTAAAGTGAGAGATAGACCGGCCTGCTCTGTGAGTTCTCTTTGCTTCCAGCTGAAATTAAGTAGAACTGCACTGAAGAAGAAGTAATCTCAAAGTGTATTGGCCGAGGCTTCAGTAAGACTTCACCGAGATGTCTCATTCTCACAGAAAGTGTTGGCAGGAGAAGCTTTCTTGGTAGCACACTTAATGTAGGTTTTAAATTAAAGGGGGAAAAAACAATGTGAGCAAAGCGAGGAAAACAAAAGCAATGCAACAACGAAAAACAAAAAAAAAGGTTATGTACACTTAAGCAGCCTCTTACACAGTCTTATAGATTTAAAATGCGTGATCGAGACCTTCAATCAAGATATCAGGAAAGCCCTCCGGGGACCCCAGCTGAGAATTACTGGCTGTAATCCAGCTCATGAGGGGTTAAAGGGTTTGCGATTCAACATGTTGCCAGACCCATCTGTGCCTTGATTAAGATCTCAGAATCATTTTTTAAAAACCAACAGGTTACCAGCATCAAGATGCAAACGCACAGCATGGCATGATTTAATGTTTGTTCCAAAAATAACTCAGTTTGGGTATTTTTGTTTTTTTTACAAGCTGTACATAAAGGAGAGACCGAATGTACTGTTTGAGTTAGTTAGAGAACAGGCTAAGACATCCAGGCATTTATATCTGAAAAGTATTTTATATGACAGGCCATGCTGTCAGCATCAGCATAGATTTTAGAGGAAATGTGAGATGAAAACACTAACTCCCTCCCTCCCTCCTTTGAAAAAAAAATCATAATCAGTCTCTCCATCACCAGTAGAACAGAGACTGACTGGAGCTGTTATTCTGTGTGGACTGATCAAAACAGCGAGCGTTCCCTAAGTGATTTAGAAAAAGCCCAAGGACAAATTACAGCTGTGACAAGATGGACGAAAAAAAAACAAAAAAAACAAATATGTCCGAAGGAGAGAAGGGCTAGAAATAAAGGTTCAGGGGTTTTGGAAAAGCCAGAGACTCGATACAAACTTTTTGCTACGAATGGGAAATATTATTAGCCACAGTCACAGGCACAAACAATCCAATCTGATCAATCTAATCTGTCTTTTTCAATGGCTGTGATAACGAGCCCCCGGCTATTTGTAAAGCTATATTACGCAAATCAATATGGCTGTTCAGCAATCAATTGTTTAACCAAACCTACATGCACTCGCTCATTGATCACGAACGATCTTGAACCGTACTGGCTTCGTCGCAATAAAAGGAAAAAAAAAAAATCAGTAATCAATTGATCTGCCTGCCACTGCAGCAAAGCCTCAATAACAAGACTTGTGCATGAAGTGATCCAAAAATAAAAAAAATATATAAATAAAAATGATCTTGTGATGAAAGGAGACACAGAGAGAGAGGGAGAGAGAGAGAGAGAGAGAGAGAGAGAGAGAGAGAGAGGGAGAGAGTGAAACGAACATAGAGAAAAAGGGAGAAGGAGAAAGGGAGCGAGACCAAGAATGAATTTTAATTCTGGCACTTAGCCAGCGCCTCAGAGGAAACATTTTCTCCAGTTATGATGAGAAATAGCAAAGGGGGGGTTGTGGTGGGGGGGTTGAGAGGGAGATAGAGAAAGGAACAAAGGAGGGGCAGCGCAGGATGAGGGAGGGGGGGGACAGAGAGAGAGAGAGAGAGAGAGAGAGAGAGAGAGAGAGAAAGAGTGCAGAGTGGGTAAGAACGGTGGAAAGAGAGATAACAAGAAAAGAGAGACTGAGAGAGTCAATCTAGCCCCCCCACTCCCTGCCTCCCTCCCCCCCTCCCTCTCAGCAGACAGCCATTTTTAGAGATTTAAGAAGTGAAAGCTGAAAATGGTGTATAGCAGCAGGCAGTGTTTGACTCAAGGATCCAAAACAGAAGGGCAGCAACATTAAATCAACACTATCTCAACTGTTCATTCAATATTTAACCTCTAAAACAACCGTAAGAAAAAGGAAGTTAACACAGCACATATACCTATGTATATATATACACAAAAAAGGGTATCCAGAGGGCAAAGGTCAACTTCCTCCTTGACCCTAGAAATTCCTTGTTTCATTTCTTTAAAGCAAAAATTATTCTCATGAAGTTGTGTGAATTTTCTCCCATGAAGGGTGAATTCGACTGTGAGTCATTCAGTGAAAGGAGTCCCCTTACGGTAAGGTAAACAGTAATTACCTCTTAACGGAACTGTTACAACAGTGAATACAGATGCTTGGTCATCTTGGTAAGCAAAAAGACAGCTTGTAAGCATCAAACATACAAAGCGTACGAGGGGTGACTCTAAACAAACAACACAGCGCAACAAATGTCACTGAAATCATTTTCAGAAGGCGCCTTCAATAGCAGAACACACACACAACAGATGCATCCCAGCTTTCGCTCCAATTATGTCATACACACACACTCTGCGTGACACGAGCAGAGATCAAGACACACGCCACGAAAAACCACACGAAAGCACATATGTCACACACGTGCGCGGAGAGTTCGCGGCCTTACGGTAAAGATGCGTCGGCCCGTCCTGTCGAAGGTGACGCAGTACACGGACGACAGGTGTCCCAGGATCCTCTTGTGCATCTTCATGTGCTGGTATACTGCCGTGGGCACCAGCTGCCTGAGACGGTAGGAGCCGTTCAGTCGACGGCCGTAACTCGTCTCCACTGGATGGCGAGAGAGGTCGCACGCCGGGTGAGGGAATCGTCGTCATATGGGGAGAGGAGAGTAGCCGATCAATGAAATCTCACCAATTTAATAAAAGATTGCAAAAGAAAAGAAAACAGGCCACGACTGTGTTCATCTCCTGTGTGATTTTGAAACGAATCAATAATAACACTGATGTCAAATGCTGCTGGCAGTAAAGACTTTGGCAAGCATGCGGTGTAGTATGTAAGAACTGACTCATCAAGGTGCAAACAAGGTGTAAAAATGGCTGAATGTATTTTTGATTTGTTTTTCTTTCTTTTGTAAAATTCAACTTTTCTTTACCGATATTAGGTGGGCTCCCATAGATAATCGGTGGCTCCGGCGGTCGTCCACAGTGAAGCGCAGCAAGCGCCGAGCCCTTCCACACAACATGCTTGCAACCTGGAGAATAGAGTAACACAAAAGAGTGAATACACACATTATACAGATTCTATTATGGCTCACACCTCTTCTCGCGTAAGTACAACATGAGGTCTGTTACACAAACAAGCGGAGAAGTACAATAGACTGTGCCTGAGGGAGGGGGCGTGTGTGCATGTGTGTGTGTGTGTGTACATTAAAGAAGCTCATGTGCATGAGTGTAGCCACTCACTCTTGCCGGTGCGCAGGAGATTCTGCCTGCCGGCACCCAGCAGGCTGGTGAGTCCAGGCACACTGGCAGGGACCTCCCTCTCCAGCAGCGGACAAACTCTGGAGCAGACCTGCAGCAGGTGGTCTGGACTGATGTGCCGGTAGAGCTTCACCTGAATACAAAGACATTCACACATAGGTTCTATTCAGGCTGGTTAATAAAAATACAACATACCAGTCAAGGGAGGTGAAGGTGGGAGCAAAAAGAGAAACTAAAAGAAACTTCTTTGTTGCTAAATGATTCATGTGTTACCACATTAAACTTATTAGACCAAAACTTAAATCTTAAAATCTTTTAGATATTTTGGGAGATTAAAAAAAAACATTTTAAGTAGGTCCTGCTCAATTAAAAACAAAACAATGGTTGGCAAATTTTAAAAAAGGAATGGTTAAGAATTTACAAGCAACTGCAGCCTGTAGATAAAAACAACTTCTTTCAAACTCTTATGCAAACAAAAAAAGTATTTTCAGGAGATTTTGTAGAAGCAAAAAAAAAAAAAAAAGAACAAGGCCACCATCACAAATGCCTGTTAGTTTGCTGAGTGCTGAAGAAATTCAAAAAAGGAATGGTGAATAAATAGAAATATATCAGTGACTACTCTCTGTGGGTTTAAGAGATTAAAAAAAAAAGCCCAAATTGAATTAATAAGGAAAAAATAAATAAAACGATGGCCTACTTTTTATCGCTCTCAAAAGGCAAAAATCAGCATTTCAAATACATGACGAGCAGTCTGACAAAAAGATTTATTATTATATATCACAACATTTAAAAAAAAACAAAAAAAAAAGGTAAAAATATGACATCTGGAACAAAATGAATGCAAAAATTCAGTTAGATCTCTTTTGTCTTTGAAATGCATGTGGATACTGTTTACAGCAGCATAGTACACCAGCCCTAAGAAGAAGGGGGGCGTGGCATGCAACACAAGTGGTGAAGCACACTGAAACCCACACCGGTATAAACACAGCGTGTCCCTTAGTTCACTGACACATGGTGGGGGTGGTGGGGTGGGGGGGGGGGGGGCACTGCTACATGGCCTACTTCTGAAGAAACATGTGAATGACTGAAATGCTAACAATACGCTACAGGATGACAGATGAATATGCAGCATGCAACACTGTGCCGTGTTTATTTTCAGGATGCAGGATCATTTGAAATGTATTAATTTAAATCAGACATGCAGTAATCAGCTTTGTTACAGACACATCTGATTTAAATATCTGAACGGGGTCAAATAAGCCTGAAATTATTCCACTCACACACACTCGAGCACACACACACACATTATCTCCATTCCTTTATGTGAGCAACACTGACACTAACACTTATTCTCTGTCTCTGTGAAACACACACACACACACACACCCACACACACACACAATTAATGACCCCTTAATTGCTTTCAACATCGTTGCTGGTTCAGAGACGTGATCAGTGTTTCTAAGCACATATCAGTGCCCGAGCCCCTCTCAGGTACACGCAGAGCCATGATGAACACACACACACACACACACACACACACACACACACACACACACACACACACACAGACAGACAGAGAAATAGATTGATATGTAATAACAATTTGCTCTATTTTACTTGCATCTGAATGGTAGAGGATAACACTCCCCCCTTCACGCTCACAACAGCAGCACCAGAGAGCACATGGTCTTACACACATGACTGCAAGTAATCTTCTGCACAGTTATCACCTTACATTTCAATGAGAGGTTAAAAAAAAATCAATAAATATATATTACAGTTAAAATGTCATCTTTACACGACATAGAATTCTATACATTTGTATAGTATGTCAAGTGGGCATTTTCTCATTATTAATATTCAAAATGTAAAAAATAAAAGTGTGTAAATGTGCTTATAATGACAGTATGTTTTGTATTTTCATTCAAAAAGAGGCCCATTTTTAAGTGTGTTTTGTGCTCCTGATCCATTTTTAAACGCAAACAGGAAGTAATCATATATCTAATTAAACCGCCTTAATTAATTAGCCACAATTAATCGTGCTAATTATTACAATATCATACAAGTCAGCGTTCATTCCTCCTAACTGCCCAACCCCCTTCATCTACAAAACCCACACCGTTCACAACCTCGGACAAAAACAAATCCACCAATGATCAGGCTCTTCATGCCTTAAAACACCCTGTTTCCATTTGGTGTAATAATTAAGAAAAAAAAAAAAAACCTCCGCAGTATTTTTTTTAATAGAGGAAATTATGCACAATAGACAGGAGGCAGGCTGAACGGCTGGGGATGGGAGGAGGAGGAGGAACGGAGAGCCAGAGTGAGCCAAGCAGGAAGGGAGAAAAAAAAACACACACACACACACACACAGGCGGGCAGAAAGACACTGTCAATAATTTCTTAAACCGTATACATTTACACTCCCCCCCGTCTCTCTCTTGGATCTACACTTCATGCGATCTGGTGTTGGGATGTTCATCTGCCTGCCTGTACGCACAAGACAGGAGAAATCCACAAAAAAATGTAGGTCTCCGTAGCTTAAATAGGCCACGGGTTATTATATTTATGATAATCGCTAATATAAACTTAAACAACAGCAAAAGATTCGGGGTTGGACACTTTCAGCAGTCTGCTAAAGAAATAAAAATTATAAGCCATGATTAATTCTCTCCACGCCCCCATGCGTAAACGGCGCTTTCAGGCGAGTCCTGTTTGTTTACATGACAATTAGCACGTCAATTAATAGAGCGATTATAAGATATCAGCTCAACGTTACCTCGCATCTTCACATTAAGTCATCTCCCTCTTCTCTTCCATCCGAGCTACTGCACCACAATCCTCCAAAAAAAAAAAAACTGCTCTCCAAAAAAAAAAAAAAAGCACCACAGCACCAAAGCAGTAGCTTTCTCCCTTTTAAAATGGGAGCTGTAACTCCAAGCTTTACTGAATATACTGTTTATAATCTCCTCCACAAAAAAAAGAAGTCCTGTTTTCCAACTCTTGCCCCCCTGCGTGTTTTCAAACCCATGCACACAAATTATGGTTCTTTGCAGGACAAGAGCGCCTCCATCTCTCTCGGGCTTGTGGCGCAGGGAGTCCCTCCTCCGGATCCTGGCGCTCCTACACCACAACACTCATGACGTATCAACATTTCACACACATTTTTCCAACAACTATTAAGACCTTTTGGCCATGCATGGCACCAAACTCGCACACCACGGTGCACAGGAGGCTGGGACCCGACCCCATGGTGTCCCCAAACCGGCCCCTATCTGCAGCCAGCTCGCCCTGCAAAGTCCTTTTCAGTTTTTTTCTTCACCACCTGATTTAAAAATTGCGGGAAATTCAATTTTTATTTTGCTCTCTAAAAACTTTTTCCTCACTTATAGAGCTCCCTTACCAAATTGTCGTACGTCCCGGGGTGTTCCTGCCCTGTCCAGTCCAGCCTTCTGGGTAGCAGCTGAGATGGAAAAATAGTGTCGAGTGTGATCATCCAGTTCATAAATGTATCGAGTGGTGTTTTAAAACAAAAACGAATAAATCAGAGTAAAAGCAACACCACAAAGTACAGTGCAGAGAGAAGCATCTCTCTCGTAGTGCTGACTGCTTACCTCCTTCTCCTCCACCTCCCTTATCAGGGTCTGAAAATAGCATAAAAATACAAAATTACACCCCATGACAATTTCGGACATATTATAAATTCTCCTAAAATGCAAAAACACCAACCTCGGCTGCTTTTTGACACGGTCCAGCTTCTAGAAATCGGGCTATTAGGAAGTACAGTTCTGGTATGGTTGGAGGGGGAGAAGAGGACGGGAGCTGCGTTAGAAGAGGGCACCGAGGAAATTGGGGGGATATTACAACAACCATGACATATTTTGCCGATCTCCTTTACTCACCAGAAGTCAACTGCGCGATGTGTGTACTGTCTGAAGCCATTTTGGTGTTGTTTGCCAGGGCAGCGCCAGAGCCTGTGTGGTGGGTCTAGGTGGCTGCCCTGTAGCTGTCACTGTTTATCCAGGAAGAGGCTGCCTCCATTCAGCTTCGCTCACAAGAAAAAAGTCCCGGCTGCGTCTAGTGCTCCTCCGCGCAGCGACAACTAGTGCGCGCTGAGCTGTTTGCCCCACAAAAAACGTCCTTCCTCCCGCGAAGAACAAACCGCCAAGCTATCCTAAGGTCGGCTACTCTTCGCGGTGAATTTTAGCGGCGCCCGGTCGTTTGTGGAGGGGTGTTTTGTTAAATCCCCCTCCCCCTCAACGGAAAAAAGCGCAAGCCCTCTGCGGAAGAATACGTGTATTTCCACCATAGAGGGAGCCTAGAAATGGCAGCCTGCTAAAGAAGAGGACACACTGCTGCAGAATGATTGTTACTTCGTAGCTAGATAGCATTTATCACGCTTAAATAATTACAGGCTCGTCTTTAGATATTTTTAATTTTCTTGCGGATTGGTCCCATTTAAATTCTGTCATATTTTCCTGTATTTTTTTTAGATGCGGATGTAGAATATGGCTCCCGTGTTTGAGAGGGATTTACAGCCGATCTAACCGTTACAGCTAGGTTACACTAAATAATACAACTCGCTTTGCTAATTCCGTGTTTTGTCGTTGGCCTCGGTTGTTATTACTCTGTCGTTATTGTGTAACAAGATGTCTAGCTAACACACCCACTCTCTCTGGGAGCCGTTTGTTGGGGAAGTCGTCCATTTCTCTTCCAAATACTGCCAGGCAGTAAAATGGGGGAAGGGTTGTAGAAGAAGGGGAATGCAGCTTAATGAATGAAACCTCGTGAGTTACTGGACTTTAATGGCAATGAGACATTTAGGCAAGATCAAGATAGTTATTAAGGAAATACATGACAGCACACACTTCCTCCATGGTTCATTAAAAAGCTGTGAATAAAAAAGGAAGAACATCAAGGTGTTTTTTTTTTTTTTAATAATAAGCAATATATTATTTCTGTGACAAATATATTTATGAACAAAATGTGTTTTACAGCTGATGGCCAACAAAAAACAAGCCTTTAGTCCCTCATTGACCCTTTGAACTCTACTACAGCCTACCTCTTACATGAGGTTGACATCAATGAAAGCATAAGTGATCGATTACTACTAATTATTAGTTTTAGCACATGTCCCTTTACATTCTGATGGGACTAGCTTCAGATTGCTTTAAACTGCACAACGATCTACCTCCTAAGTGAGGCTAACAACATGTTTTGTTAACGCAACCCAGGAAACCCCAAACCCTAAAACTCAGTGTGAGAATTTTTACACCTAAGAGGATCCAAGAGTTTATTTCTTAGTCACTGCTGACTAAGTTTATCTTCATTTTCCCCCCATTTTTAGTTTCACTTCAGTGTGAACTACTGTGCATAGATGGTGTATCTTAAAAAAGAAATATTCCTTGTTCTTTATGGTTGCATATAATTCTGATTTATATTATATTCATTAAAAATGAATCATGGATTGTGGTATACACACCACTTCTTCCATCATATTGAGCATGTAGGTAAGTAAGTAAAGCTTTATTTATATAGAACTTTAAACACACAAAGTGCTTCATAAACCCATGCAAAATTAAAAACAAATAGATTATCAAAATAGTGTAAGTGTAAAATATAACACAGCACAGAGAGAAACAGACCAAGCTGAAATGAAAAAAGACATGAGAACAGGAAGGGAGGCCTATATAAAGGCTTGCGGATATAAATGCTATACTGTGGAAGATGATTTCATAGAGTTGGGGCTAAGACTACAAATGCGTGGTCACCTTTTGTGGTCACTGTGGGGGATAAATATTGTCACCTAAATCCCTAGGGTTAGGGTTAGAGATACTCTTAAATAAACGACTGACAAATTGTCATTAATATAAGATATATTTGTTATATTAGACGTTAGATGGGTTTAATTCTTATTTTAATATTGCATATTTTTCTCCTAAAATACAGGCACATCTGAGACACCAACTCTCACACACTGACTGCTCTGCTCATTGAAATTAAGTCCTTTATTTCACTTTATTTGTAAAATATAATGAGTAGTAAATTAATATACACATATACACCCCCATGTGATCATGTCTGAACTGGTATTGGTTTTGCAAAGGCAAGTTTGGAGTCTCCATATTTTCCTCAAATCCTTTCCGGTACAGTATGTAATTGTACTTTCAGTTATTTTACTTATAATTTTATTTGCTTTGCACATTGAGTTTAATTCTGGCAGTGCCAATCAAAAAAAAATACAGATACTGTACCAGATAGACACGAAGAAGAAGTCATATCAAAAGTGTTCTGGCAGATAGGTTAGCTTTGCTGCATGCGCTCATATCATGTCAGATATGAATTTGTCACTTACGCCCCTGGTTTGGATAGGGGTGTAATCACAAGTAGAGCTGATTGACAAGCACCTCCATTTTGGAATTGTAATAAGCAATTTAAAAAACAATGAGATATTTAATTGATGACTATTGTTTTTTCCATGCATGCAAATTCAGTGAAAGTTCAACTCCTGTATAACTCTGTAGATGTTAGTACCACCTCTGATGTGATAACTGTTGAGGGACGGTCTGTGCCACCACTGCTAAACCATCCTGCAACCTGTCATACAATAAGTTCCAGGAACAAAAAAATTAAATCTGGACTCGGGTGAAGTTTGTATTTTCGCTCTCATTTTACCTTTCATCCTGACCCCTCAAGTGTAACTCTAATTGTGCTGGCCTATGTGGCCACAAGGAGGCAGCCTCACCCTGTATCACTCAGCTAAACATGGGTCCATAGAGGTGTCAAAGGTCATGAATAATGAGGAGATATGTCGTCAGGTACACGTTCTCTCTTCCTAAAACATGAGCAGTCATTTGTTGATTATTAGTGACCAGAAACAAGACCAGTGCCCTGCTTTGGGCTTGTCTGAATTAACACATAGTCCATTGGAATTTATGACAGTCATAAAGATTACCTTAATTACAGTTGCACCTCATAATAGCTTGACATGTTTAATTATCCTTGACCAAATAAAATCCACACTTCAACAAACTCGTTATACTGTATGTATATTGTGAGAATTGCTGAAATGTTTGGAGATTGGGTTAGATGAAACTATTATTTCCCCTGTTGTTAAGAGTTCAGAAAGGTATATGTCTTTATGCTCCTGCTTCACTGTCAGGCTTGTATGATTGTACTTTCCATGTAGTTTTTTCAAGAGCTTTGACAGATTTTTTTTTGTGGTGCAAACTTTTTTTTTATCATCTTCTTACAGTTACAGAATTGTTTGTTGCTGACTTATTTTAATCATCAATATTGTAGTGCAATACTGTGCAGCTTTTTTCTTAGATTTGGCTATTTGGTGTATGAGGTTAAAAGGTCACATCATCTGAATGGTGTATTTTTCATTTTAAAAAACAACTTGTCTCAACTTGTCTTAAGTATTTATGGATTCGGGACTGATGCAATGTAGAGCTTCTCACTCCCACTGCTGTTACATCATATCAAAAGAGGCTCATGGTAATAAATTTTAAATGGCCTCTTCGGTATTTGTGGTAATCCAGACATCATCACTCCACACCTCCACAAGTTAAAAAAAGGGAACTGGTCATTGGTCCAAAGGTGTGAGTGACGGCTTGTCCGGCAATGAAGAGACCGTATGGTCCCATCTGTCCCACCACTCTGGCAAATGCTGACCTTTCACTTCCTGACACAGCAGTTGTATTTAACACAGCCACGTGCCCCTGGCGACCTCGCACACACACAAAGATATACACAGACACACAGTGCTTGCTTTGTGTTGGTGTAAAAAATAACTCTAAACATGAATACATTGAAAAGGATCTCTCGAATACAGCTAGTGGACACATTAAACACACACAGGTGCAAATAGCTTTACATAGATTACCTGAGTTTTCAAAAGCAGGTGTAGGTGCACTAACGACTGTGGACTTGTTGTCTTGCAAATTCCCATGAAATGATTTTTAATCTAACAAAGTCTCATGGAAAACTTCATTCTGGACACAGTACTTTTATTCACCAAAAAAGTGAGTGAGACCGAAAGAAACACAACTCCCACATGACATCAACTTTTTCTTTTATTTCAAAATATTCTTCCAACAGGATGAAATTCAGAGAAGCCCAGAGGGTCCAAAGCCAATAGAGCCGTCTAGAACAGAAGCACCACTCATTATTGCTATGTCACTCTGCTGCAGGACAAGGCGTTTTGGGGGGAGAAAAAAGAAAGGGAGGGGAAGGGGGGGTGGGGGGGTGGGATGGGGGCAAAGTTAACAAAGTCAAACACAGAGACCCATCAACACATTCACTCCAGCACACACATACAAAAGGAGCTATGGGAAACACAGTGGTCATGATTCTAGAGACAAACATTTTTAAAAAGCTGCAGATGTTCTCCATGGTGACTATGAACCCGCTTTTAGCCTGGTTTCTTCTAGCTCTGCACTCAAACTGCTGTCACGCATCTACAAATCCTCACCTTTACCATCAGGGGGGGGCGGCAGGGGAAACTGAAGCATCTCCTCATTATTATCAGAGAGCCAATAGTAATGATCATATTTTGTAGAAAAGTATAACTACAAATATAGGCAGAGCTGGTTTAGAGATCATAACAGTCATATTTACGGCCCCCTTCAGGCAGGATGAAGAACATTTGCAGCTGCCTAATAAAAACATACCACTTCAGTCCCTAGCAGTACACAATGGAGGAGGGAAGGGGAATCAAGCAAAAACATTTTGTGGGTAGTGTGTGAACATTATGGGATGGGGCTGCTGGTTGTCCATCTCTACTATCACAAGTCTAAAAAAAATTCAGCATGGTACAAAAATCGTCAGTAAAAAAAGATGCTTTGCTGCCATGGAGTCAAAGGGGGACAAGTCGCCCGTGTCTTTACGCCTTCTCCTCAGTCGCCTCCTCTGCTGCTTCAGTTACCTGGAGGGAAGACGAGGGGAGAGAGTTACACACAGAGGGAAGTGTTTCCTCGCTACAGATAGAGTTCAAAAAAAGCCATCACACAACTTTTGCTTTGCTTGTTTTGATCTGCCACGGCTCAGCAGGAATTCACTTTGGGTTTAAGTCCAAACTCATTCTGCATGTGACCGAATCAGCCTTTAAGCAGCTGAAAGATGAAAGGTGTTCTCCTTTTTTGCTGAAACATGAGCTCTGGATGAACTGGATGAATGTGCCACTTACCTGACTGTCTGCGGTTTACGACTGATGCGTCTCTTCCGAGGAGCATGTATGCTGAGTTATCTAGATAACTCTGCATCTGCCTATATGTTCCAGATTTAAAGGGGGTTTGGAGTTTTCCGCAGCAAAGTAATCCAGACAACTTAATAAACCCGCTACTTGAGTAAAAGCACACGCACAGCACACAGCAACTGCTCTGTAAATATAACTCTTCATTTGAGGAAAGAAAAAAGGTCATTGTAGCTTCTGAATCATAGTTAAAGTAAAATATTTATACCACTCTTATGTTTGTATGCTAAGTATGGTGAGCTTAGCTTAGCATAAATACTGGAAACAACTAGCCTGGCTGTGTCCCAAATTTAAGTAAGCTCACCTACCAATACCTGATAGCTTATTTCCAGCTACTTCCAGTCTATATGCTAAGCTAATCATCTCATGGCTCTAGCTTCATAGAAGAAACTTCAGTTTTCTCTGAGACTATTTCTTTGTAGATAAATGTTCACAAGAACATGAGTCATTTTTGATGACTATAAACAAAGCAATTTCAGATATGGGACATCTCAAAATGAAACTATCTACATGTCTAGATATCACTATGGTTAAGTGAGAAAATATGTTTTTGTGATTCAGTGAGATGATCCTTTAATTTGAGGTCTACAAAGCCTGGGTGAAGCAGGTGTTTACAAGCTTTGGGAATTGAAATGCGACCACTCACCATAGTTCACCAATTGGCCCGGCTTCAAGCTGCCAGCTGAGCACTGTGATCATGTTTTGAAAATCTTGTTTGTTACAAAATTGGCTTACTCGATAAATACACACTTTATCAGCACAGAAGTGTGCTTTCTTGCGTTCTGCTATTCTAAATGCTGACGTCTGCTCCTCCAAATCCAAGATCTTTTGACAAATTGCTGTTAAAAAAAGTGCCAACTTAAACCCATGACTTCTGCTGTTCTAATGTCTACATCAATCAACATTAGCTCAACAGGGGAATCAAATCCGGCTGGTGTGATCTCACTAAGCATCTCTTGTCTATTTCCTCTGTCTGTCTACTGGTGGAGCCAGCTGTCTACAAAACACAGTGAGCCAATCACCTCTCACATCACAGCTCTGTGAACAGCAGTGAACCTTCCTGCTTCCTGTGCAAAAAGTTGTCCTTGGCCCACTTCACTGCACACAGTGAGGAAAATGCCACACATCCTCACTCCTTCACTCTCTCTCTCTGCGGTCTCTTTCATTCTTTCTCTCTCTCTCTCTCTCTCTCTCTCTCTGTCTCTCTCTTTCTCAAATACTCCCATATACACAGCAACACTGCAAAGCACACTGGGTAAATGTTTCCTCAATTACTGTACAATTCCTGTGAAATAATGTGTTAGTGCTCACACACACACACACACCAAAGCTAGATTAGAAACGCTCGGCCATACCCTTAACTCTGACTGTCTCACACTGCCCTCTCACTGACATCAAGGAGGGAGCCGTGCTTCTGACGGAAGACACACTGACAGAAGGACGAGACACGTAGATCTGTGTGTATGTGTGTGTAAGTGTGTGTGTGTGTGTGTGTGTGTGTGTGTGTGTCAGCAAATGTGTGAGTGGAAAAAAATGTGTTAGTGGTAGGAAACAGATGTGGTTATGCAGTGGGTTATGGAGGAATATAGGTGAGTTTCATGTGTATGTTAATGTGCATATGTATACACACATTGACACAATAATGAAATAAAGATAGTTATTTTCTTGTCTGTCTCTGACTGAATGTACATTTTTCTTCTTTCAAGGATGTGATTTCTTCCCCCAGTTTTCCCTCCTCATACCTCATTGGTCTTGGTGTCTCCGTTCTGGGCGGGGCCGTCGTCTCTCTTGCCCTTAGGGCCGCCCTTCTTTGGCTTTGCCCCCTTATCATCGGCCACCTTCTGCATTGAAGAAATAATAACACACAACTTCATTAAAAACGAAATGATGGTATCATCACACATGGAAAATGTTTTCTGAACGCTCTTGAAAATTATCTTTCATATGCGTGACGATGATTGTTTTTGATTTTTAGTCATTTTCACCAAGAAATACCAAGATTTTTTTTTAAAAGTGGGGGACCTGGTGAAACTGATTGCAACCCAGATATTAACAATCCTTCAGTTTATATTTTTCTGTTTCCTGCTTGCAAGATGACAATATTCACACAGCCTACAGTAATAAGATCCTCTGATGGAGAGCACAGCTTTGAATATGCCTCCAACACAGAGAAAAAAAAAAGAAATGTCTATCATGTCATCAGTTAATAGCCAAACTAAAGAATGTTTGTGAATATTTGTGAAATTTAACTTTTTTTTACCAGAACTTTGATGTTAAAAATAAATACAATAAATCCCTACTTTTTTTGGAAGGAAAATAATCAACCCTGCAGGTGTAGCTTTTAAGTATGTTGGCATGTGAGTGTTTTTCACATCCAGCGGCCTTGATTGTGCACATAAAGCAGTAGTGAGGGGCAACCGCATGCCTTGCACTGTTGCAAATTTATAGGCATATAAAAAAATGATTGCAGGATTTTTCTTTGTGTGTGTGTTCTTTACCTTGACGACGGCCTTCTTGGGCTTGACCTCAGGCTTGGGTGGGGCAGGCTTCTGCAGATTAGACAGAGGCCAGTTAGGACTGACCGAGCTCACACTCCACAGTTTTTGGTGCAATATGAGTTCATCTTCAGTTCCACCCCTAAAGAAATCTCTCCTTTCTACACTTACAGTTCACAGAGCCATTACAGCACTGAAGTTTTAGCCACAAGAGCAACTGCTTAGAAAATTAGCACTGCAGGACACACTGAGACTGTGCTGGAATACACTTTTAATAATACTCAGGTATTCCGACTGGTTTTCTAAAGCAGTGGGATCTGACAATGTCCTCAATCGATACAGTTTTAAATATCTCTCTTTAATGTGAACTGACCTCAGATCACTGTACAACGGCTGTATCACACTGGAGATTAAATGCTGGCTACTCAGTGTGAGCAAGTTTGCTGCAGAGTTTTTCTAGGCTGCAGAGTGTGGACCATGTTACCCTGAAGCCACGAGCTAACTAAGCTGTGACAAAATTAAATCATGTGATTTTTTTTCTCAGAATATCTCTTGTTTTTCTTTAGAAATCACTGCTACTCTGCACATGATACGATAAATGAAAGACACTGAGTAAATTATCCTCGGACTCGGGGTGGTGAGCCATTACAATTACATGTCCACTTTCAGAATTAGGAAAAACAATAAAGAAAGTACCTTTATTTTTTATTTTTGTCATGCAGCACAAATTGTGTCAACAGGATATCAGTGCTAGTTCATTAAAAAAAAAGTCACTTTAAATGAGTTGCAAAGGGAAATATCACATGAGGGAACATGCAAAAATTCACTGATAGCATGGTTACGTAGTGATTTCCTGAAAAGTGTTGCATTAAAAGCTCAAAGTACACATGCAAATGTGCAAAAGACTCAATGCAGATGGGTTCAACATGCAAAGTACAACATAGATAGAAACGCATGGCCTGTATGGTAAAGCTGCATGATCATAGATTAAAAATGTTTTCTAGTTACTATAAATTTGGATGCAAATTAGACATTTTTGTTTACTTTTACCATTACTACTAGAAAAAGCTACTTAATTGTTGCAGCATAAGATGCAATATCATGCAGCCCTACATATCAACAAGGTGTTGCAACAGACCAGACTGAGAATGGACAAAGACAACAGAGAAAAGACATGCATACCAAGCAAGACACAATCCTCAGAGAGCACGTTTATGGAATTTGTAAATACTGATTGCCTTGATCAAATCCATAAACTGAGTGAGGACTTTACTCTGAGTCTTGGTAATATTATGCCCACAAGACTGACTGAGCCTTTTAGGCAAGTGAGGCGGGACGAAGGAAGGCAGGGAGAGGAAGGAGAGGACAGTGACAGAGGTGAAGACAGGGACGGGGAGAACGGAAACTTACCGCTGACAATCTCTCTGACCTTCTGGTGGGCTACCGGAGCAAGGGATGATCAACAAGAGAGAGAGACAGAGAGAGAGGGAGAGAAAGAGAGAGAGAGAGGGAGAGAGAGAGAGACAGTGACAGAGAGAGAGACAGATATCAGTTGTACCTTTGCGGGCTGATCTTGAGCTGATCTGCTTGGTGACTGCTACAAGTGTCCTAATCATTAACCTGTCTTGAGTCTACTCTCACTCTCTCACACACACACACATATTAACACACAATCTTAGTAGAAAAAAAACACAGCACCCAAACATACACCTGCACGTCCACGCACAGCACACAGACACACTAGCATTTACCTCTTGTTTTGTGACTTTGGGGGCCTCCTTGCCCTCAGGACCCTCTGGAGACTATAGAGGATGCAACAAGGAATAGAGAGACTGTTAACAAAGTGAGTGTGCAGGTGCACATCCACAAGGCAGTCTCCCACCCATTTACACTCACACACACAGAGCATATGACCCCCTTTACAGTGAAGAATTTTGTGTTTTTTTTAAAGTAGTTTTCTAGTTGTTTTCATATATTTCATCAATCAATATGATAGTAAATTTGGTTCAACAGGGTTTACACTGTTGTGTATCTTTTTCGTGAGGTAAAATAGGGATGCAGGATGAATTATAAAGATGAATAATGCAAAATGCCAAGTGTATAACTTTGGAAAAGGGTGTAAAGATTAGTAACTGACAAAAAAAGAGGTGTTGGAGGCTCTTTTTTTTCAGATAAATGTCTTGAACAGAAATCTCCCTCCCGAATATAATAATGTAATAAATGTGTAACACTAAAAACAGAGTTGGAAAGTCCCATACATGGGATAACGTCATACAAACAAACATTATAGTAGCAGCAAACATAACAACAAGCCCTTTCATATACTTTCTTCTACTTGATTTACAAGCCTATTAGAATGTTTTTTCATTCATTTAAGCACATTACAAATATTTCTTAGAATATAAAAGGTCTTAAATTTCATCACTCAAAATTAATGATGGATTTTTCTTGATTTATTTTATTTCATTCTGCATAAAATTCAAGAAATAATCAATAGGTCCTAACTTAGATTTCTCTTAATCTAATCATAATTGTAATCTAACTGTTCAGACATGATTTGTCGCTGCTCATGTGCCAATTGCAATATCATATGATCTGCGTCCACAGGATGTTGGTGATGCTGAGAGCTCCCTGGTTCCATGTTGATGGAGGCATCTTGCTTACATGCCAAGAACTGAGCTCCCCAAAGAATAATTGGAATATAAACATGGACTCATTTACGCAAGACGCGGTTCCTGCCTAAGAACAACACGCCGGGAGAGTCGCCAGCCTTCATTTAGATAATCAGAGGTTATTCATTAACATATTTTTTTTTTTCATTTAGGCTGCAGGTGGGTAAGGACAGTGCACGGGAGAGTTCGGTGTTGGTTTTAGCCTGCAGGTTGGCAATCCCATCATTTGCATGTGGGCGACCTCCGCCCCTAGAGGCCCCCCATTCTCTGTCCTCAAAGGCGAATCTGCGCAGACAATGGCAGTTTTTAGGTGGTAGAAAAGCCAGGTTCCATGTATGCACTGATACAATGCAATAGAGCTCGTCGTGCAATGCTGTTTAGGTGGTGTCACGGCCTTTTTTAAAAAACACAGCCGCAATTGTCTCTGATCCTCTCTTTCTTTATTCCTTTCTCTCCTGGATATGGGTTTGTTCAATCGGCTTGGCGCCCACATTCATCACCGCTAGAGACTCAAAATGAGACAGCAGGACAATGTCTTTTTTTTTTTCTTCTTTTTTTCCGCTGTTACATTACTCATTATTCAGAATAGATAGGTCTCATATATGCGTGAAACGCGCCTAGAAGAATTATCATCACGCACGTCTCCTACGGGATTTACGCATCCATCCATCCGGCGGCTCCCTCTGACATTCACCAGTGCGCACCGTGGACAGGGAAGTGGCAAATAAAACGACCACAAGAACGGCCATTGAGATGAACACAGGCAGAATTACAGTGTAAAAACAATAAATGCTACTGAGGGAATGTCTCCTGTTCAAGCAAAGATGTGTTAAATACACCTGAAAGGTTGCGGACGAGAAGACGCTTCCTCAAACTTTGGCATCACCTCACCTGCCTCTACGTCGCCACATAATCGCGCACCGCTATTTTCCCTCAAATGCAAGAGCAGAAAACTAACAGTGAAGTGAGCTGGATGGCAGGAACGACACTCACCTTTCTCTTCGGCATTTTAACGCGTGTGTTATTCCCCACCAAGCACAGGAAAATTATGGCCAAACCCGCAGGTCCAAGAGAGGAGATTTTGAACTACCTCGAAATACTGGATCGATATCTAAGCACCTTCGATAATATGTTGATTATATGCACTCCCCAAAACTCTATACCTCACGCTGCCATTGGGTAGAGGGGTCAAAATCCTCTCCTGTGCTGACTCCCGATTGGCTGAGCCCGTCTCTATGTAAATAAGAGGGTCGCGGGCATTGGCTGAGATTCATCAGAGCTCACCTGTGATTGGCTACGCGCTCTTTGTGCGCAGATCCCCCTGGACTGCGATGGCTGAAAGGGAAAGTGGAGACAGGCCAATGAAAGCGGGGCCAGCTCTCGGTGGATCTGGGTAATGTAGGATGTAAGAGAGATTGTTGTAAATAAAACACAAAGGACCAGAAAAACGGGCACTATGGCACAATAGACGAGCTCCAGAAAAGCTGGCGGGCATTGTGTCTTGTAGGGTTTTCCCATGCTGAAAAAACTAGAGGAATCATATACCACATTCTTGCACAGCAAATAGCCTGTCACAGCACTCCTGTAGGAGCATGAGAGTTCAGAGAATAAAACAATACGATGAATAAAGTCACTATAAATCCAATATATGGCATAGGGACACATTTTTATAGGAGTGTAAAATATCAACATGTCAAACAGGTGTACACAGGTATGTTTAATCTGCTGCAATGCTTCTTTCTGCGTCTTATAATATCCAGAGAAGTCGGAATAAAATGTACATATTAACTCTAAAAACACCATAAACAGGCCAAAGTTCTTTGACCAGGTATAGGACATAGTGCTTTAATATGTGTAATGTCTTTTTTTTTTTTTTGGTAGCCATATGGCCTTTTGCATAATAAACATTGAAGATGAATTCTTATATTTCTTTGAAAGTGAACTCTCATGTGCAAACACTTCTCTAGTGATACGCTGATCTGACCTTTTCTCTGCAGATACCAATTTAGATACCTGAACTCAGGGTATCTCAGGTAATGCCAAGTACCAATCAGATACAAGTGTTCTCTTTTTCTCTCTCACATTTCTCACATTTCTGTAGCCAAATGCATCACTGGAATATTTTTTCTATCTAAGGTAACGTGAGGTCAGGGATTGCTGTGGCACTAAAAACTGACGCGACTGAATGAATGTAACTGATAGCGGAAACACTGTCCTTTTTAATCCGTGTCGTGAAATTAGGCTGGCATGTAATGACTGAGTTCAGGACAGGGAGTGGGAATATTTTACTCTTGTTTCTTTTTATCTCTTACGTGTGTACTTTTTTTTTTTATCATTATTGGGTATGAAAGAAATTATATGTGCATGGACTGTATTTTATTTTGAGCTGCAGTGCTCCAAATTCCAATCAACTTGTTGAAATGGCAATAAAGTATTGAACTGAATAATGATAGTGACTAAGAAACTGTATTTCATGTGGATGGGACATTTCATGGCCAATACCTGTGATCCATCTCATAAAGTAGGCAATGGCACAGATACTGATCCAGCACATCAGATCTTTGTATTGCTAGCAAATACTGTAAATCACCTACTTTGTCAGACCTAGATGAAAGCTCAGTTGACAAACCTAAAAAGGCCTCAGATTGACTCCAGAGTCCCCAAAATGCCTCTCTGTTTAGCCCAAGTGACCCTCTCAGAGCAACAGTAATTCTGTTGTGACCCTTTTGTAAAATTAATCCTAACCCTGTGTACAGCACAGGTGCCGTTTTGTTTATGTTTTTTTTTTTTACTTTGCCCTAACCATAACCCTAACCCTAACCATGACCCTAACCCTAACCATGACCCTAACCCTACCCTTTACAAAGTCTGCACAGTCTGTTTGTACATATTGCTTCAACTGCCATTCAACTGAATTCACAAGTTGCAAAGTCCCTGTAAGTTGAACAGACACTGACACAAGAGGGAACACGCCGCCAAGATTACAATGTGTTATCAGAATCTCATTTGCAAGTTTAAATCAAGATGGACTCTCTGAAGGGGGTCATATGGTTGTTTTAGCTTGTTCTTCACAATACTGTGTTGGTGGAATATACCTGTTAAAGACAGTCACCTCTTTTCATGCACTAGTTTGTGCCAAAACCCCAATTTGTGTATAGTTTACATTTTTAACAATCTGTTCTGCATTTGTTCAGACTTCAGAAAACATGTGGAAGCCACAACAGCATTTTTATTTAAACATTTTAAAGCTTTTTATTTGAATTTTTTTTAAACAGATGTTCAAACCTTGTTTATAACCAAAAGAGCTTTACTATTTTATCAACTTGTAATAATGTTCAGTGCATCCATGAGTATGGCAATCCAACCTATGTTTTCAACAATGAACATCTAGAACCTCTGCTGGCCTTTACTGTATTCTACCATGTTTAAGTGCATACATCACAGCAATTATCACACCATTATCAGCATTCAAACCCATGACACCATTTTTTCACAAAGAAATCAACAAAAGCTATACCTCAACATTCTTGTGTAACATCATAATAGGCAGAGAAAGGGAGAGAGAGCTACTAATCTCACAATAGACAGAGCTTTCCTGCACAAACAAACAAAACCTCTTCATGTCTACATGGACGTGAATACACACAAACTGTTGTAGAAGTCGACCCCAGAACACACAGTAGCAGGTAGCTTAATGGCTGCTCCACTGTTCCCACATAGATTCACACAGTCAGCTAAATGGGAGGGAAAACACAATGAGGAACATGTATAACACATCCATGCACACATAAAATAAAGGGAATCCACACTGAAAAGAAATATTTTCTATAAAAAAAAACTTTGTATTCACATTGAGAAACGTTTTGTGACACTAATACAACCAATTATGGATTAACATCTTTCTGTTTGTACCTTTTTGTCACTTATTATATCAGTGCTTTAGTTGTTTTTTCATTTGGATGCTCTCTTTTTGTGATGTGTTATCATTTTAATTTTCCATGTTTAAACCTATCATTGTAGATTTGCTGTTTATTTTTAAAGAAAAGGGTACTTTTGAGTCAATAAAGTGCACTCACAAGGATAAAAAAAAGTACAACTCAGTCAATTTCCTGTTAGGTCACCATATAACAACCTATAAATGTGCCGTTCCCTGATGGATGAGATTACTTAAAGTCCACATTTTCTACTATTACTATTACTTGATGCAACGTTTTGCATTATGTGTATGATTTAAACATGTATGATGATGAGTGATATAAAAGTGCTACTATAAACCAGAACCAATCTCATATATTAAGTCATACCCAAAAATCTTTGGAGGGATAGACAAGACATAAACTAACTGCCTGGGAGAAGAGTCGCTGAACCTGATTTTTTTGTCATTTTAATGAAGTGAGATTTCTCACAGTGAAATAATGAGCCTGATACTTTGCTCTGGGGCCTTAAGTGCATTTGGCAGCAAGTCCTGGGATGAAGTTTGATTACAACCTAACTTTTATTCCTTCACTACCTGTCAATTGAACGACTGCAATGTGCTTCTGTTTGGCCATCTGAAAGTGTTAAGTCACTGAAATTGAATTCAGAATTTCCCACGCCAGTGTTATAAACTCGACGAGAGAACATGATCCCAATCCTCCAGTCTTCAAATGTCTCCAGAGGCTGCATGAAAGGTTTAGAATAGATTTAAAGATTGTTTAACATTGTGTTGAAGTCTCCTAATGGCCTTGCTCTGGGTTACCAGATCTGCTTGGTATGCGCATTGGGCTCCTTATGAAATGTGGCAAGAAGCTTTTAGTGTTTATTTATGCTCTAAATGTGGCCTAAATTAAAACAATTACAGATCTAGCTCGAGATCTGTATATTTAATCATGTATGTATGTATATACTGAATGAGATTTGAGTCTTCTGTTTGTGTTTACTATGCATGGGTGACAAATTGAAGGATAAACTAACATAAATTGTTGGTGAGATTTTGGGCCAACTTCAGCCTCCAGGACCGCTTCAGTGCTTCTCTGCATAGATTCTTAACATCTCTGGAACTAGTGCAGGGATGAACACCATTCTTATAAAACATATTCCCTCTGTTGATGTTTTAATAATGGTGCTTCAAAGCACTGCTAACATGTCACACCAAAATCTCCCAGATGTTCAACTGTATAGATTTAAATTTCCATCTTGGGCCTTTATGTAGTTTTTCATTTTTTTTCTTTGACACTTGTCTGTATCTATGCCATTGACTCAATATAAAGATAATATTTATATACAGTCAATGGTCTATGCATATAAATAAACAGTACACTGCTGTGACTATGCAGCACACAAGAGCTACTTTGTAAACAAAAGTCAATTTGACACTTTAACCTCTGAGTTCATTCTTGACCTTGGGAACAAACAATCTCATCTCAAGGTGAATTTATTAGCTGTGTTCTGGAGCTTTCAGTCATATCGCACAATCCTCTTCAGCTGATTAAGCTACCCAGTAGTCATTGTATTATGACTATTTTTTCTGAGCACTTCAAGGACTTTTATTAAAAACTGAGTTTCTAACTTTATTCTTGGCCTTGAAATCAGCAAAACAAAAAGAAAACAATCTCACCCCGAGGTCCATGTTTTTATTAGTTGGATGTTTCAATCATAATCATTGATGAAAATCATATTTTGCTTTGAGAAAAGTGACATCAAAAACAAATGAAGAGACAATACACTGTAGATAGAAGATAATTTAAATAATGTACTGAGCAGTGAGCATTAATAAAGGGACCTTTCTCTCTGCGGAGATGGAAAAGCTTGTCAGTAGGTTAGAAATAGTCCCACTCTCACCATGCAGCCAAATTATTGAGATGCCATCTTTCTTCATGACACAAGGTGCAGCCAGACTCTGAGACGGAACTTGACTGACACCTTGTGGGCAGTGTTTGTTACAGGCTGTATTTGCAGTGTAGCTATTGCGTTGTACTGTTTCAGCATTATAATAAGGATATAATTGCTGACGAAATTAAAGCAAATTCACAATTTAAGAACAGAAAATTATTAATATGAAATCTGTATATTTGTAAATGTAATTCTCCTCCATATTGACACATTTCATTAAAAAAAAAATGTTGAGTCATTTTTAATAATCTTAGAGGAAAACGATTCCCACCTGATTGACACCAGGATGTCTATTTATAACCCCCCCCCCCCCTCTTCACCCCCTCCCCTCACATTACGTCATTGAGACCTGTGCGCTTGTGGATCGCAGCGAATTTGGGGGGATGCGGTTGTCCATGAAGCCGAAGCATGCGCTTGCAGCAAAAGCCGGACATCCTGTTGTCTTCATATGATCTTGTTTGCGTCTATGCATGCAAATAAACACACAGAAGGGTGAGAAAACAGCAGGTTAATAGGCGGGACTTCCTCCGGGCACAAACGAGTCCAGCTGTTTATCTTGGTGTGCAAGCGCAAGGCGAGTCTCAGTGCGGGATCAGATAACAAGGTAAGCTTGTTGACAGCATAATATCTTTGCTTCTTTTGAAATTGCGCATCAAGGCTCGTCTCCGCTCTGAATTCGCCTCAGTGAATGCACTCATGTGAAAGGGACTTGCAGCTAATGTGGGGCTGTCTTATTGTTGCGGACAGAAGCTGCGTGTTTTAGCTGTTAGCATTGCAGCACCGGGCTTAAATACGGATCCTGTGTCATCTTTAATGTGTCTTGACGGTCATTAGGAAGGCTGTCATGAAGTCGTTTGCTCGTAAGTCGCTCGTGTAAATGCATTTCAGTCGTTATATCCACAGTCTGACACATTTTCAATGACATCACTTGTCTCCTGACCTGTTATGTCTCCAGAGCGAATACGTTTCTGTGCCAAAGTGCTTTGTTTGGGGAAGCTCCTGTCTAACTCCATGTTATAGGGGGATATCAAAATAATAATAATATCCCATGACAAGACTAGATATTGTCTTGGTTATGTATAAACGCGATGGAATCCAAATTGAGTCCATTACTGATGATGACTTATATTACAACTTTGCAACTGATTGTTTTCATTATTCATGAACCTACTGAGTCTTGTTATAATTAATATATTAATAATTTCACACATAAAAAGTGAAAAAATACTGAAAAGGCCAATCGCAAGTCCACAGAGCCCAATATGACATATTTAAATTGTTTTTCAACAGTTCAAAGCCGTTCAAACAAATTCAGTTTATAATGAGATAAAAAGATTAAGATGACTTAAATGAGTAAATGATCTGATCTAAATAGTTGTTTAATTAACTATCTGTTTAATGTGTTTATTATAATTAATATCGCCAAGCTTTCTGTGTCTTGCATGGCTTGTTGACAAGGAAGTGCACTGTGTGGAGTAAAGTATGTGGACACCTTAATAAAGTAGGTTGACTCCTGAACAATTACAGCCATTTATAATTGTTGAACATCTCATCTCAAAACTATGTCATTAATGTGGAGATGAGGTTGTTTACAGATGCTGGGTGTTAAGGCCTGGCTTGCAGTCAGCGTTCCAGTTCATCTTAACAGTGTGTGATGGGATTCAGATCAGGCCTCTGTGCTGCTCAGTCATATATAGTCTCTCTATATATATTATATATAGTCATATATCATATATTCTTCCACACAGGACTCAGAAAAATATTTCTTTATGGAACTGGCTTTGTGCATGGGACACTGACATGTTGAAACAGAACAGTCTTCCCCAAACTGTCACCACAAAGTTGGAGTTAAAGCTTAATTAACAGTCAATGAATCGATTTAGAAAATGAGAATCATGAGAATCTTTGTCATACATGATAGTTGATATCTTTGGGTTTTGGACTGTTGGTTGGATAAAGCACTTGAAGATGTCATCTTGGACTGTAATTGAGAAATGAAAATGGCTATTTATAAATCGATCAATTTATCAAGAGCATTATCAGCAGATTAAACAATAATCATAAGAATCATTAGATGCAAAACACTAGTTGGAGGAACACTATTGTCTAAAATAATATTGCAACATGCTGTAGTAATATGATTCCTCTTAACTGGAATCAGGAGGCATAACCCTCCTAGCTGCCCTCAAAATAGCCCTAGAATCAAAATACACAAAAGTATGTTGGCAGGGGTGTACACATATTTTTGAACATATGTTTCCAGATAAGTAGTGTTCATTGCTTCCTCAAACTTGCATAGTTCCTCCTAAGACGTTGTTGTGTTTGATTGTAGGTTGCATCATCACACACCAACACTATGCTTGGCTGCCTGCTGAGAGGAGGCTGCAGTGCTCTGGTCTGCCTGTGGGTCCTGCTGCTGCCTCTGGTCTCCCTCCATCACTTGAACCAGCAAACCACCCAGAGTGTGAAGGACCGACCCAAACTGCTGCTCGTCTCCTTTGATGGCTTCCGCTGGGATTATGTTGACCGGGTCCCAACACCTAACTTCCACAACCTCACAGTGGAAGGGGTGACAGTGGAGCAGGTGCAGAGTGCTTACATTACCAAAACCTTCCCCAACCACTACAGCTTGGTGACGGGGCTGTATGCTGAGACGCACGGCATTGTGGCCAATGAGATGTATGACCCCATTTTGAACCGGTCCTTCTCCATGGAGACGGACAGTATTTATGATTCCCGGTGGTGGGAAGCAGCGGTGCCTCTCTGGGTGACCATCCAGAAATCTGGAGGGCGGAGCGGGGCAGCGATGTGGCCGGGGTCTGATGTGAAGATCCATGGCACATTCCCCACTCGATACCTCTCGTACAATGCCTCGGTCCCCTTTGAAACCCGAGTAGAACGGATTATTAAGTGGTTCTCTGCACCCAAAGATGAGGCAGTGGATTTTGGTGTTCTGTACTGGGAGGAGCCAGATGAGAGCGGGCACAGAGTGGGACCTCAGAGTTCCCTCATGGATGCAGTCATCGCTGGGATTGATGAGAAACTAGGCTTCCTCAGGAACGAGCTAAAGAAGGCCGGGCTGTATGAGCAGATGAACCTCATAGTGACCAGTGACCACGGAATGACGCAGCTCTTCAGTGATAAGATCATAGAACTGGATGAGTATGTGAGCAGAGACCTGTACACCTGGGTGGATAAGAGTCCAGTGGTGGGAATACTGCCTAAAGAAGGTATCACTTTTAACATCTGACAGCAGAAATAGTTTGACATTTTGGGAAATATAATTTGCTTTCTTGCTGAGAGCTAGATGAGAAGACTGATACCACTCTCATGTCTGCATGGTAAATATAAAGCTATAGTGTGCCTGTGGTTAAGTCAGCTTAGCAAAGACTGGAAGCAAAGGGAAGCAGCTAGCCTGGCTCTCAATGATAGAATCTGCTTACCAGCAGCTCTAAAGCTCACTACTTAACCTGTTATATCTCATTTTTTAAATTCTTACAAAAACCTGTATAAAAACAATTTTACAGGGAGCAGGGATGTCAACAGTTAACCATTATTTGGTTAACCACAGAGAATATTTTCAACCAGTTACGCATGTCTGTCTATAGGATAATTTGCATTCATACTCTGCTAATGGCCTCTCTGCTAGCTAGAAGTCTGAGTTTAAAAAAAAAATGAAGCACACTAAATGAAGCACAGTATGGGACAATTTCCTCCAGAAATGCAGTGAAGGCAAATGTAAATTGTGTGATGCTACTCTTCAGTTTAGTAGTAGTATCAGCTCTATGCTGTACCACATTGAGATCAAGCACCTGGCTGCCATGTCTGAGGATGGCTCGCAGTTACAGCCAACTGGTCCGAGGCCATCACCCAGTTGGTGAGCCTGGTGAGACCAATGTGCTGCCAGTCAGTGTGGTAGAGGGTGAGGGATTGAAAGAGCCAGTTAGGTACCTTGAGACCGAGTATATTATGCCATCGAGAGCCACTCTGACTAAATGCATTGAAAGACACTTTGAGAAGAAGGATGAGCTAAAAGTTAAGCTAACCAGGGCAGACAAGCTAGCTCTGACCACCTGTGTTGTGTGTGGTTAGTTACTGTTTAATGGGTCTTGGTTTACAGAAAGCAAAATTAACCAAAATTGACATCCTTAACAGGGAGGTACCTCTTGGCTGAGTGCAGCGACTTCCTAGCTAACAGGCTAACTTTCGGCAAGAAAGTGAATACAAACATATTCCCCAAAATTTTTAACAATTCCCCTAATATTTTTAATTTACAAGAAATGAAGAAATTTGATTAAATATGCCTCTACATTTTACTGAACATGGAGTTTAAATCTAGAATCAAATTTTTCATTAGTCGTAGTTGTACCTATGTATACATACATACAGAATGTCTCAAATGTTGACTTTCATGCTTTTTTTGCAACTTATCCTAAAATATATCAACTGCCTTGCAGGGAAGCTTGACGAGGTGTACAGTAAGCTGGCTGATGCAAACCCGTACATGGTGGTGTACAAGAAGGAAGACATTCCTGAGCACTTCCATTATCAACACAACATCAGAATCATGCCTATTCTCATAGAAGCCAAGGAGGGCTGGACCATCGTGCAGAACAGGACCGCACCCTTCATGAGTATGTTTTCACACCACATAAAGCTGTGTTGAGACAATATATTGAAGTTTGTGGCTGCACATATTAAGCAGGTCTTTCAGTTGTTTTAAACCGCAGCTTCAGTCGGCTCTATTAATAGCTTCACAGGAGACTCTTTTCAGTCTTCAAACCAAAACAAGCTCACATTACATCAGCTGTGATTAAAAGGGACCTATTATGTTTTTCCTTATTTTCAGCCATATATGTAATGTTACATTGGCGTATGCTAAAATTGGCTAACATGTCAAATAATGAGGTAAACATATCTAGAAATAGTCCCTGTGAGCAAAAGGCACTGGCTTCAGACTGCTCTGAATGCTTGGTTTCCAACTTTCCAACTTCCACTTTCAGTCCGAGCCGATGTCAACTCTTGACGGATTTCTTTAGATGATCATCTGTTCCACGCACAGTGTACAAGTGCTGCTCCGCTCCGCTACATTATGGCATTTTTCCATTGTTTTGGGGGTAGTCACACTGAGTCATGACTCCATTACACAGCACTGCAAAGTAAAATAATTAATTTACCTGTTGGAGGTGTGCTGGTCATTTGTAGCTCTTCATCAAACATGACCACCAGCTGTTTCTGTTTGTACTATTCTTCCTTGCATTGTTTGTAACTGATCCTCTGACCAAGTAGCTCCAACTATCTTGATATTTTATTATTCCTGCTTTTTTGAAGCAGTAAAGCAGGAAATTTTGGGTTTGCATCACGAATCTGACATGTGCTGCCCCTTCCAGGAAGCTGCAGCGTCCGGAAAGTTGGCCAATCAGAAGAGAGTGGGCTCAATGGGAGGGTTGCCTTAAAGAGATAGGAGCTAAAACTGTCTGTTAAGAGACAGAGGGGCTCTATAAAGGGACAATATAAGATAAATAAGGATTTTTTTGAACTGTGAATCATACAAAGCTACTCTAGCGAAGTCCAAAAATAAAAGTATAAAGCTTGAAATGAGCATAATAGGTCCCCTTTAACAAAGAAATGCAGATTTGTTTGTGTGTGGGTTTGAAGGACCTTTTTGCAATGCTTCCAAGAGCATTTATTTTTATAATCCATTTTCCAATTTTTTTCATAATCCAGTTTTCAAGCAGGTATTTTTTTCCTACACCTCCTCTTCAGATTAGAGATCTCAAAATATGTTCTACAGAGGGCAGAGAATTTTTTTTACACTGGATCCACAGACTACACCAGCTAATTCTTCAGCTAATTCTTCTTCTCTGGTTGAATGCTTGTTAATCAGTAAAATGAACTGGTGAAGTCTGCGGCCGGAAGGAAAACCTGCTGACTCTCATTCTTCAGTGACAACATGATGTGAGACTGCTGAGCTAGATATGTCTAGAATGATACTGTGCTGCATATCAAAGGTTGTTCCTCTTGCTGTTCAACTTACAAAAGAGCAGTAGGTCTGGATGACAATGTATTAATATTTGTAACTGACTTTATTAGTCAAGCAATAGCACCCTCTGCTGCTCAGTGCATTACAGGGAGGATATTGGGATAGAAGTGGTTCCAGTGTTGATCCTGTCTGCATTTTGAAAGATGTAGTCAACAAAAGAGGTGCCTTTTTGCATTATGGGAAATGTAAGATCGAGTCTTGAGTCATACAGTGTATTAAACGTCAGGATATCTTTGAGATATGTAATAGAATGGTGGACAAACATCAGCAACGTCACTTACCCAGAAATGCGAGGGTGCTGACACATTTACAGAGCAGCAGTCAGCCAGTCTAAGCTTTGGTCAAATGTGAGGATGTCTTTGTGCTTAACTCAAGTTTTGCTTGTGCATTGCTGTGATTGATTTAGCAGTAACCAGTCAGCTGTGGGAGGCAGCGATGGTAGTAAATCATGAGCTAAATCAGCTTTGTGCTATCCCATAAATCGCTAATAAAAAGCACTGCTTGTGAATGATCAACAATGAGATCAACAATGCAAAAATAATTAATATCAGTATTGCACCTCCTTATGCAAATATGTTTCTTGTCTTCTCTCTCCAGTGGGAAACCATGGGTATGACAACACCTTACGTAGCATGCAGCCTGTGTTTGTGGCCCGTGGGCCAGCCTTTCGCCAGAATTACGTCAAGACCTCCATGCGCTCTGTTGACCTTTACCCTCTGATGTGCCACATCCTGTCCATCCACCCTCTACCAAACAACGGCTCCCTCTTAAATGTTCAGGACCTCCTGTCCGTGGAGCCAACTCTGTCCACGCCCAGCGTCCCTCCCAGGGTCAACGGACATTCCTATGCCCCTGTCATTGGTTCTTTCCTTGGTGTGGTGATGGTGGTGGGCTTTCTGGTGGTCTACATTAGACAAGTGACGCTCAAACAGCTGCCCTCACTAAGACACAGAAGCAGGGAGATGTCACAGCCCTTACTGCAAGAGGATTTGCACCTGTAGCTGAAAAAACAGAAAGGATGGCAGACATAAAAGAAGAGGAGGTATTGCTCCCCAAAGTAGTCCACTCTGTCCAGAAGCATCCCCTATAGGCCTCCCTTACACCACTAAATGCCACTGTGCTGCTCTTTTTATTAGTTGGAGATCAAGGGAATCTAATCTAACCTCCTAATCATGTATAGAGGTGCTTGCTTGAGTGTAAGGGAAATGTCTGGGGTTTGCTTCTGGTGCAGGCTTAATCAAGATAATAAACCTTTACATGGGCTTTATAGTGGCTTTGCTTTGATTGTGAATTTTACCTAATATCATCTCATCATTTTCATCGTCACTCAATTAGTAAAAACTCCAAGTGCAGAGTGGAATTTTAACCCTGTGTTTCTGGAAAGTCTGAACCTTTGTTGGCCAAAACCACAACATGGATAACATTAAGGTGTCATTCTGCTCAAAACGACCTAGCTTGTACAATGTGTCGTCCAACCACACCTGAAGACAAAAGCATGCCACACTCAAAAAGCTTGCTGTCATAGATAGGCAATAATTGTTGAACAGCGCACACTTTCGGACAATCTTTCTTTGATGGTATTCATAGTGTTGCGCTTGTTTGTACACAGAAAAACATAAGGAATTGTATGAGGAATGGAAAAAAAAAGGACGGCTTAAAGGCAAAAATCAAACTAGGTTTACTTTCTCACTTCCACACAGATGGCCAGTTGCGTGAAGTGAGTATGATTGTGTGGTTGCTGGTTTCGGAAAGTTAAATAAATTGTCAGACACAGTCCACCCAATTCTGACATCGGTAAGGTGTGAAGGGATCGTATCTCAGATGTTATTCAACAATCTGAAAAGCACTTCGTTTGAAGCATACTGACACCTTAACCTCTGACAGTACTAGTGGCATGGCCATAAGTAAATTTGGTTTGTATGACATTTTCAAATCTATGCAGAACAGATTTGTATGTCTAAAGAAAGTGGTCTGACCGCTGAATCGGGAGTTATTCTGAAATACAAATACTGTGATTAATCTTTAAAGTATTCAAAATTCAACTGGTGTCAGGAATTGTGGCTCGGTTCAGACAGTGTTACTTTTGAATGTTTCCTGGAAGCAGATGTTCCACTGAAGATGTGAAACTCACTCAATGTGCCAGGCTCATATGTGTAGATCATTCCATGAGCTAATCACATCATGTCCTCGCTCTTTAGCAGTCAGTTACCATTAGCCTTTTAACTTAACAGAGAACATCTCTCTAAGGTGTGCAATCGTTTGTGTGTTAGTTTTTTGTAGAGTTTGTGTTGGGGGGTATATTTCTGTATAGAAGATTGTGTATCACCCTCCTCTTTATTTGTTGACTGTCATAACCATGGCCATTTGTTGGTGAAATGTGAAGTGCAATTGCTATTGGTCAGTATTTTGTCTTAGGGATTTTAAGGGTTTTGTTGTTGCTTGGTTGAGAAGACTATTTAGGCATGACTTGCAAGAACTGTTCCCCTGATTTGCACTACAGGATAGACATGAAACAGAACGAAGGGGCAGTAGTTGGATGCTTTTTAGGTCATGTATAATTTGCACTTCTTGTTCGTAGTTGCTGTTTGAAATAATGAAAAAAAAAAAAAGTTAGGTGCCTCTTGCCAAAAAGCTTTTTAATCAGCATAATCGTAGGAAGATGAGTAGAATCCAAATCAGTAAATTATTATGTCAGTAAATTATTCTATTAGTTTTCCACCATATTTTAAGAAAAAAAGGTTCAATTTTCTCTTTATGCTTTTAGATGCATTAACGAATAACTGTGCCCAAAAAATGACAGACATCACTGTGATAATATACTTTTTACGGAATTTAAATTCTTAAATTGAACACATTTATATGGAAATTGTTAATTTTCTGATAATTGTCTTATTTTATGAAAGTGTTGTCTGATAATTTCCCCTGACTTGTTGACAGAGAAATGAAATATATCCACAATATATTTACATAATTCATTTGAAATTGTTAGAGAAGAATGAATATTAGATTAGTTGAATACTACCTTGGATTTGAAAAATGGATATTTCATATCATTTACAAATTAACTATCTTTGCCATGTAAATGCAATTAAAGAGTCTTCAGAAATTAAAGGGACTTATGTGAAACTGAGTGTGTTGTTATTTTTAGATTTTCTGTGTGTAATTGTTTTATATATATATATATATATATATATATATATATATATATATATATATATATATATATATATATATATTTTCCTCAGACTGATGCCAATAAGAAACAAACAGTTCAGGAAATCTAATTCTGAAGGCTGACAAAATCCATGTATCTTCAAAAAAATGTATATTATTGGTCATGAATAAGGATTACAAGTTGTTAGGACATATTAATTAGCATTTAAACAGAAATTTGTGTCAGCAAAGCAAGTTAAACTCTTGCTTTCCAGAAAAGTGAAGGAGTCCTGGTGATTTATTACAAAGTTAGAAGCCTCTGTTAATATGGAATAATTTAACAGAAGTGAAAGTTTGAAAACCCCAAAGGCAAACTTTTATTTAAGTTTTTTGCCTTGAAATGTAGACTTTTCTTCTTTTATAGTGAGGGACTGAACATGATTTGATAACACTGAAGAATAGATCATATTTTTAAAAAGATAAAATTAAACATTTAAGTGTATATCTGCTTCGTGCACTCTCTTAAACTGATTGTCATTGAAGGGACAGGACTGCATAAATCACCTGTTAACTTGCAGGATCAAAGGTCTTTTATGAGTTATCGCTGGAATTTGCTCAGTCAGTCAGTCAGAGGCAGGCGGACTGTGTGCCACTATTTCAGCAACACTTCTCCAGGTTAAACTTCAGGTCTACCAAACAACACCAGCAAATATGGACAACACGTATGACCTAGCAGTTGAGCGAACTGTGCATGAAGAGCGCCGTGATGGAGCTGACAGCCCCGACCGAGAGAACTCAGGTGTGGCGAGGGAGCAGCTGAGCAGCGAGGTGCAGGTTCACACCTCAGCGGAGGCAGGGCGCAGCTCTCCGGAGTACATGGACACCAAAGACGCGGACAAACACAGCAGCTCGTCCTCTTCATCCAGCGACGACGAAGAGGTTAAACCCGAGAAAGTGGAAGAAGAAAGAAAGGAGGAGGTGAAGGCCGAAGAAGTAAAGATGGAGCCAGAACCTGTAGTAGAGATAAAGGTGGAGGAGGTGAACGGCGAGGTGCACTCCGGATCCAGGCGCTCTTCTGCCTCCTCAGCGTCCTCTCACGGGGACCCGTGCGACGACCCGCCGGTCCAGTCAAAGATCCTGGAGGACGATGGGATGATGATGGCTTACACCCACCATAGTATTGAGTCCAAGCCGGAGGAGTCTGTCGACTACAGCCTCAAACCTCTGGAGAATGTCACCCTGGATGAGAGCAGCGCTGCACCAGAAGATCCCAGCCAGCATGACATCTCTCTGTTTGTCAAGGTAAGAGCAGGTCAAGCTTCAGTTTGTCTCAGCCCCTTTGATCAGCACGAGGCTTCAAAACAAAGCAGCTACAATAAAATTGTTTTTTTTCTTCCATTTCTCATTAGTTATGAAATCAGCACTCTATGTGCGATTTTGCCAAAAGGCTCCTTGAAGCCATGGTGTGTATCTTTCACTGTGCTTCTGTGTTGGTTACTCAGGATTAGGACCATAAAACACAACAGTGAATATTTTAATTCCCACTGGACGGTGGCAGCATGTATTTTACTGTTGATTTAGCCCTTGAAAAAGTTCAGACCAGTTAACATATTCTACATTTATTTTGGAATGGATCAAAAATGATTTATGATTGCAGCCAGGCAATGATAGCTATGTTACAGGTTAATGGGGGGCAATTAGGACAATAAATCAATTAGGCTCATAATATTTCCTACTCTACATTTTACTTGAAATGTAAGGATATCCTATATGTTTTTCTTAAAATATAGTTCAGCAGTATTGCAATAGCTGAAATATACATGACATAACATATTGCAATTTATCTTCAACCCCATCCAATAGTTAATTGGAAACATTAATCTGATTTTGTGGATGTGGGTGACTTGGTCATTTGTTAAATGTCTGAGCCAAAAATATGGTTGTTACACAATAAAAGGCTCCTCTTAAGAAGTCATATTTAAAGGGTATTTTAATTATTATAACAGAGAGATGTGGTAGTAATTGTATTACATACTCTCAAGCGTGGAATATGTCATTCCACAATCACAGTTCAACAACAACAAACTCAAGATCCTGGACTTTCCTCGTACAGGTCATACTAAGTACACATTTTTTTAAGAAAAACACTTTTTGAATATGAATTACCTAAAAACCTACAAGAAATTGTTCATAAAAATTTGAAAACATATTGGCTAAGTTGTGTAAATACTCTATTAGCTGAAAAATAGAAATGTAATCATAATATAATAATAATTATAAAGCTTTGGTTAAGAACTACTACACTGCCAGTATTTCTAGTAGTGACCAGGAATATATTCAGAAATATTTTTTGAGGCAGAAATGTCATAGAAACAGTGATCTCAGTGCATCAGGACCTTTTTGTCAGTGACTTTAATCTCAAGGCAGTCTGATGTAATAATTAACTCGTTTACTGTAGGGCCATAGAAACCGGGGGTGAACTCCATGCTTGAGCAAATCCCAACTGTGTGTTTTGCTCCGTCTCTGATAGAGGAAGTGTTTAAGGTGTACTATCGGTACACGCAGGGGTCACTTTGCTGATTGGGAACGGAGATTGAGAGAGCCTGGACTCAAGGAGTTCTAGCTGAACTCACCAAAGCCCTTGAAACAATGGTGAAGTATACTAGCACAAAGTCTTATAGCAGTCATGTCTCTCTTTTTTTGCCATTGTCAGTTAAAAATGTATGTATGCAATCAAAACAGTGGTGCTGAAAATGAAGAAAAATAATTGCTACAATCTGACTCAGATGACCAGTTCTTAAAATAATCCTTCTAACAGTTGTGGCGAGGAGTGGAGCAAATTCCAGAAAAAGCATTAGCCTCTAGCTTTGCCAAACCCAACAATATTTTGCTCCGTTCCATGAATATTGCATTATTATAAGAACAACATATCAAATGCCCATTGTAATGACTTTTACCAGGGGAAAAATTGGAAGTAGAAATAATAAATGTGAATGTTATGTCTTTTATCAAATCATACAAAACCTTATTCTTCTAGTCTAGAATATATCTGTCCTTGCAGCCGACCTTTAGACATTTTCTTGATAATTAGAAACAACATTGGTGATTTGGGAGTTCAGCGGAAACCCCAGCACATTAACGCATTTACGGTGCGAAAGGACAAGATCATATTTGGCACGCGCAAATATACTATCTAGATGTCGTTATATAACAGTTATGATAAACACAGACCATAGTTCACCGTGAAATTGACAACATACTTGGCCCTGGCCTCTATTCCACATACCACCCCGCCCTCTATCCACTATCTGGCCTTCCTATCCGAGTGAATCCGATCCACAGGCAGATTTCCCAATAGTTAAATCATCAACAATTCCCATAAAACAAGCACGGCTGTGCTATAAAAGTAGGGAGGAGAGTTAGGACATCATCTGTTTGTGCTGAAAGCTTACGAGACTCCTCCCCTGCTCTCACAGAGAAGAGGGGAGGAGTCTCATAAGGCCACTAAAAAATAGGCTTCACCTGCTATCACAAAGGGGCATTCGCACCTAATGTCATTATCTTATATTATATGACAACGTGGCAGGATAATACTTGCTATAAAAGATGATCTAGCAGTCCCTATTCAAAATTTAGACAGCCATAATATCATGTTCATATTATGCATCACATCAAAGTACAGAAGAGAATGAACAAAAGACAATACTTTTACTGGCAAGACTTTGGGGTCGTTGCGAGAGGAGAGAAGAGTTCAAACACTCCCTCTCTCCACTTTGGCTCCGAGAAGATACAAAATGCCTGTTACTGTTTGATTTCCGGGTGAATGATTAGCCCACCAAGTCAGTGATTTAAGCTTCCTTTTGTTTCAAGAGGACACACAAACCAAGGCCATTTCTTCTCAACCTTTAATGATTTCATTACCATCAAGGATTTCGAAATCCTTAAATGAGTAGTTTGAACGTTTGGGAAATGAACTCAGTCAGTCTTTTCCATCACAATACCACTGTTATATAATCTGAAAACTCTTCCCCCTGGTTCTTGTTTTTATGCTAAGCTAACTGGCTACTTGTTGTAGTCTTATATTCACCAGGCAGATGTGAGACTGGTATCGATCTCCTCATCTGACTCATGGCAAGAAAGCAAATAAGCATATTTCCCAAATTTAGACCATCTGCATTAATGATCATGAAAATCCCTGATGTTTACAGTGGTGAAAGATGCAAGAAATACGGAGAGAACTCATTATCGTGTATTGTTTTCATCGTCTGCTCGCTGTGAAGCCTGTTGAGACTGTAACTTTGATTAAGGCCTATACAAATCAACTCCACTCTCTCCCAAAACCTACAATAACACATTTAGAAACAACTCAACAGTTTTCATCATGATCACTGATGAAGAACTCCTTCTTCCACAGCGGCCCAGTAATTGGTTTGTGCTGTATGTCGGTATGACTGCCAGAAGAGGGGGCTGCTCTATAAATAGAAACAGTTTTGAAAAATTAGCTCATAGCAGCCCCATCTCTCTCTCTCTCTCTCTCTCTCTCTCTCTCTCTGTCTGTCTCTCTGTCTGTCTCTCTGCTTTAATCTGGCTTGCAGATTCTCCGATGAGTAATTTCTTTTGGGTACATCTCCCAGTCTTTCTCTGTGCTTTTCCTAGTGAGGCGATTAGTGAGTGCCGCTCAATTTCCTCAGTGTGTGCTGAAGAAGAGTTTTATCACGGTCAGACACGCTTTTATTTTTGTCTCCCCATTTAACCCCTTTTCCTTTCAATTCCTGCATTAAAACCCAAAGACAAGAATTAATAATTCACAGAGGAATCTTCTCCTACTGGTGATCCAATATAGCCTGACTTATTCTGCCGGAGTCAAGCAAGTGTGAACACGGATTAAATATGAATGCCACCACTCAGGCACTCAAATACTGACACAGACAGCTACAGAAAGTGACACAAATATCTTCCCACCTTCTTTGTTTTTAATTTAATGGGATTACTTGAGAGTGATGATATAACAGTTTATGATGTGTTTTTGGAAACATTTCATTGGAAAAATAAAGCAAAGAAAAGACATGTAATGATAGGAAAAATAACAAAAAGAGGTTATCAAAGTTAGAAGAGAGGGGCTAAAAGATGAGGTGATGGAGGAGGGGGTGGGGGGTATTGGTGGTGGTGAAGAGAGAGAGATGGGGCTCCACCCCCTGGTATAGACTGACACCTGTTTTCCACTTTGTGTCAGTGAGAGCTTGCTGTGCTCCCCATCTGTGTCTAAATCAGAGCGCGGGGCTGTACCTGCCACCTGGTCCGACTCTCAGCCTCCCCCGCAGGACATGAACAAGGAGGAAAACAGCCTTTACGGAACAAGAAGTTGTTGGAAATCTTGAATTGGGGACTTGAAACTGAGGGGAAACAGAACCAAGACAGCTTTTTTTTTTTTTAGGTGTGAGGGATCACTGGATAATCTCAGAGGGATATCTCAGCTTTTTTCCTCTTTTTCTAGAGGATGTAGACCTCTAAGGATAATCAAAGGACAGTAGATTAGAGAGAGAAAAAAACAAAAAAAAAACAAACAAAGGTGACAGCCAGAACCAAGCATCATGTCCACTAACGGTCAAGACAGAGACCCTGATATCGAACTTTTTGTCAAGGTAAGACAGAGACAGAAGTATTCCAGTATATTCTAAAGTTCAGTTTTGATGAAAGATAGAGACAGTATAACAGCAGGATTTTCAGTGGAGCATCAGTACCGCTATGTGTTGTGGAAAGTCCATGTAACCCAATAGCAGAGGTAGAGTTACAGCAGCACTGGTACACTATGCTCTATGTTGACCCAGGATTGTTGTGACAGTGACACTGAAGCTTGCATCAGGCACTGCTGTGGTATCATTACTTCATCTCATACACAATTGCAATTGGCTAAGATGCTGTTTTTAGATTTGATTTAGCAGTGCATGGTGGGATAATTCTCTTGAAAATTAAAGAAAGTACAATTTTTCTCCACTCACATCCCATTAAATCAACCAATGTGTTTTTCATATTCAGGTATTCCTGGAATTATTTTCTTTCTGCAGGTGCCACCTTTAGTCGATACAGCCGTGTTGTTTTGCTGTCTATAGAGGCCCCATGAGAATCATTAGAGGCAGATGAATGTACCTAAAGCAGGTGAGGTGGAAGCTTCTGTGATGTGCTGCCTGGATGCACTGACCCAGTTAGCTGGTGCGAAGGCTGCTTTCAGCCAGTCCACCTCCTAGGAAACCAGTCAGCTTGGCAACCAAAAGTTCACCGGCACTGACGACATGTTTCGGCTTGCGTCACAAATTTACAATATTCCTCCGTTAGACAGGAAAAAAAAACTGTGATAGATACTATTTCGATCTCTCCATGCAAACTCAAACAAAATCCACACCATATGTTTTGTTAGAAGTTCTGAACTGTTGCTATTTTAATGCAACCAAACTTACCATTGGCTCTATTAAAATGACATGTGGAGCCAGTTTGATGCACAAACCTTATATAAAGAGTGGTTTCCATAGTAGCTGCAACCCTGATATTATTTTTTCCCTGTCATCTGAGATGTGACCTAGATGGACAGGGAATCATCCTGCATGGCTGCAACTCCTTTAACACCCTCAGCCCCAGACAGAAGTTCTTCAGAGGACTTCTGTACAACCTGCTCAAGATATCATTTTTGGGTTATTGAAGCATTCTGTGGACTGCTAGCACTTTTTTGTACTTACAGAGAGAAAAGATCTACATATATGTAATAAAAAAGCATGTAGCAGCATGAGCACCGGCTATATCACTATATGTCAGTGCCCCAAAATAACCTTCTAAAGTAAAGAGATACATTGACCTGAAAGAGATTGCCCTGTAAAACATAGTTTCCCTACAATTTTCATCAAAGAAGCTGAAAAAGTCATTGTGTTAGTCATTTGTAATGTCTGTTTGTAATGTGATTATAATCAGAAGTTTATCAATTTGTAATGCTAATTTTCTGTAGTGGCATGCTGTGATAAAGCTCAGGAATTTGGAACATGGTACTTATTGAACAAATTGCACAGTAAAGTTCAATTTAATAAAATAAAAGCATTTAAATAGCTTTCATAAAACGCTTTAGATAAGAAAACTGCACACTGCGATTGGAAAAGCAACATATAATTTACTCAAATTATTACCCTGAGCCTTGTTATCTGATCTTTTTATTGGAACAAAGTGCATTAGTAAAGATGAGTTGGCGTTGGAGTTAATGAACAAATATTGCAGCATAATGAATTACAAACAAATGTATATACACAAGGAACATAAAAACATGAGGAATTGTTTTGTATAAACTGCCTTGGTAAGATACATGGTGCACATATGTGATGGATCGCATGAAGCAGCATTGCGTCCAGCTGATCCTCTCATCATCATATCGCTCAGCAGCTCTAAGCACTCATGTGCCTGCAGGCCCAGTTGTGTGAGACAGCTTTTGTCCTCCGTGTTCTAGATGTTGATTGGCTATTATCTGCTGTGTATTGTGTTACCGCCGTGCCGCTGAGGCTAGCCATAACAATGCACTGACAGAAGCATCACATGCACTCGGGCAGCATGACAGCAACTGAGCATCAATGGCTGGCGTGCATACAGTTGGCTCAGCTACTTTTAGACCGACATCTGTGTTTTCTGGTGTTTGCTAGGAGCGTTGTACAACTGGGCACATGTGCTGTGTGTGCTTACAAAAAAAATTAGCATCTTTGTAACATTGTAGCATTATCCGTCTCAAGGTGTTTACTATAAAAATAGTAATATTTTACATAGTAAAAATGGAATTACTTGTTTTTTTAAATAAACTATGGACTCTGATCAACTTATCCTAGAGTCTATTCAATATTTTTGTGTATAATAATGTTTTAGCTCACTGTGTTTAGTTTTCTTGATATGTAACACTCACAAGCATGCACATACAGAATTGTAGCTGGTGGTTTCTTGTTACATGATGTTATTTTAAAGACTTTCCCCCAAAGTTATTAGATAATCTAATTCAAATAATGAAATGAGGGAGTCTAACTCAAATCTCTGCTCAACCTGCTGACCTCGTGGTCAGTGCAGTTATTTTGCTGTGTGTTGTTGGTCTCTCTATGACAGTAGGCCTACAGGTCTGACCCTGCACTCTGTGCCCCGGTGGTCAGTGAACCAGGTGATGGAATCACACTATGTATAATTCAGCTGGGCCAGCGGATCAGGTGTCACTGTCGGTGCTCTGCTGTGTATCCCTACATGCCAACACTCGACCTCACTGCAAGTATGCAATGGAGAGGAAGTGATTCTATCAGTAGTGTTGCAGCCTGGGAAAAAAAAAATTACAATTTGACTATTTGGTTGTTTTCATGCTGCATCCTTAATAAATTATGTGGTGTTTTTGTAGGATTAAACATTCTGCCATTGATGAACTTATTTCAAAAGCATTTGGATAAATGCAAAGCTAATAGGGAAGAGACACGTTTGTTTTCTTTTTTTGGTGTTTGGTAAAATGCTTTCACAGCAGCAATGTGCTGTTTTGATTGATTGTCCACATCTATGTTGAAACTATTAGGTACAAGTAGAACATTACTGCCAGGTTAGAATGCTGGCAGGTCTCCAGAGTGTAGATTTGCTTCTGTACTTATCATCAGCTTACCAAAAAGGTTTAAGGGTGACGTATTTATGTGCATTTGCGTTGTGTTTACAGTAATACAACCTATGGTGCTTTTCTCAAGAACCTTACTGGTCAAATAAAGGTTTGAGATAATCTAATCCAAACACTAGATAGTATTTGATTGTTGGTATCAAGGTTGCAATCTTGTGACCAAGCATTTGATTTTCCCACAACAGCTGTCCTTGTGAAAATGAATGCCAGTTGTTGTAACAAGCAGGGTGACTGTCCTTCCCTGTGAACCTGTGACCTGAAGCACGACATTTAATCCCTTTTAGCTTTCAGGAGTTCAGATGTGGAACGCAGCCTGTGCTCTGGCCTCTTAGTAGAGGAAGACTCTGAGCAATTCGCTCTACAGGGATGAAGAGTTTTGCATAAAAGGAGCACAAAATGGAACAATAACAGAATCTTCTACGCAGTGTATTGCAGTCCTGTAGCTGATTCAACTCTGTGGTCATTTTTCAGACAATAGCTGGTTCTGACATATTTTCTGTCATCTTGTGTGTGTATGTGTGTGTGTGTGCAGGCAGGCAATGATGGAGAAAGCATTGGCAACTGTCCCTTCTCTCAGCGCCTCTTCATGATCCTCTGGCTCAAAGGAGTGGTGTTCAATGTCACCACCGTCGACCTCAAGAGGTTTGAAACGGGGTTGTAAGCTCCCGACACAAAAACACACTTACGCACTCGCCAGGTTCGTCATCACACATTGCTCTTTATGCGTCCTCTGCAGGAAACCGGCGGACCTGCACAACCTGGCCCCGGGGACACACCCTCCTTTCCTGACCTTCAACGGAGAGGTCAAGACTGATATCAATAAGATCGAGGAGTTCCTTGAGGAAACGCTCTCTCCTCCAAAGTAATTCAACAGGACGTTTTTACAACACATAGTTTACAGTATCAGATTATATCACTGACTACACACGCTGCTCTTGGCTAGATTTATTTTGTTTCAGCAGCACTGTTGAAAGGGCAGGAAACATTTCAGGCCAATAAAAGATGAATATGTGCTGTTTTTGAAGAGGACTGATGTCAGTGGATATGATGCATATAACTTTGTTGTTTATGGCTGTTATAAATCTGAGTAAACATTATTTGTGTCTCAGGTGTTTTTCTCACAACAGGGGTGCAAAGTAATTTAAGTCCTGAAGACTAAACTAAATTAAAGGATATCAAATAAGAATCCATCCAATTTTGGAAAAGGCAAAACAGTTACATATTTTTTTTTGCGACTGTCATTCCAAAAGAAAGTTAGAGCCTGTGTGAGCACTTGCAGAGAAAAAACGGCAGATTAACTAAATCTTTCTTTTATTGCCTGTAAAGTTTTTTACATTATAAATGGACTTTAGTGTGAGAAAGCTTACGGGGTGGGCGGCCAACTCGGTGTGAGTGTGTGTAACATGTTTTCAGTCTGAGCTGAGCTCCAGCCCAGGTGTTAATACTATCCAGATGGTTTGGTCTGCCTCTCTGACTGCGTCTCCTGACTCTGTCCCCCGTCTGCTCAGGTATCCCAAACTGGCGGCCAAGCAGAGAGAGTCGAACACAGCTGGAAATGACATCTTCGCCAAGTTCTCAGCCTACATCAAGAACACCAAACCAGACGCCAACGCTGGTGGGCTGCTCATTTTGTGCCATTTACACTCACAGGCACACACACACACACACTCAGTAGAACAAGATGGAAAAAATACATGACTGCCATTATTACATTCCTCCACTAGGTAGTAGCAGAGTCCAGTGTTTGAGGGTTTGACTCATTCAGTTTGCTTTGCTGCCACCTAGTGAGATTATTAAGTGCCAGCAAGAACAAATCTTTTTTTTTTCTCTACACTCAGATATCCACAGGTTGTGAGCCTACAATCATGCACGTATCATATATAGATTTAATTATGTCTGTGATAAAATTGCATCCATGCTTATTTGTGTTTATGTATTGTGTCTTTAGCTCTAGAGAAAGGACTGAGCAGAGCCCTGAAGAAGCTGGATGACTACCTGAGCAGTCCCTTGCCCGATGAGATCGATGCAAACAGTATGGAGGAGGAGAAGGGCTCAAATCGAACCTTCCTGGATGGGAACGAGCTCACTCTCGCAGACTGCAACCTGCTGCCTAAACTGCACATAGTCAAGGTAAAGAAGGAGTGTACATGCAGAAAATAACAGGTAACATTGAGAAAGAGATGGTTATTTGATGTTTGTATTGTTTTGGATATGCATGGATGGATATGGACCCATGATTAAGGATATACATATACTCATTAATGGCAGTCCTGGGTCTAATATGGCAAATAAATAACTAAATTGAAGAAAATAAAAATCAGCAGCTAAAACCTGCAGCGTCAGAGCAAGTGACAGGCCTTTTACCTTCTCAGCCTCACTTAACTGGAGCCTACCAAATGCTCAGGTTACAGCAGGGTGAGTTAAACTGATAGAAAGCTTTCAAATCATACAGAACAACAAACAAACATTAATGTAGGATTTCTCTGTTAATGTTGATAATCATAATTTCCTACAGTCACACACGCACAGCCACGAGTATATGAAATTTAACGTCTTTTCCTATAGAACAGTTTCACCCTTTCTCTCTAAACTTGGCAGCACCCGCTCACTCCCTGCTTTGTCCTCCTAATAATGCACTCCTTAAGCAGATTAATTAAACATCACAAAACATCCTTAAAAACATCACAATAGGACTGAAGCCTTTCAACAAAATATATTATTGTGAAACACAAATTAAACTTGCATCTCTGTGTGTAACATGACTGACAAATTAATGGGCTATAATAGAAACATTGGGCATAAATTAACGATTTAAAACACAAAAAGCAGGGCCCGGTGTGAAGGGAGAGGATCAGCCTGTACATACAGCCACAGAAGCACTATATTTTAACTACACTACCAGTATGGCTCTAGAGATGGCTGTGTCAGTTGGTCATCAAAATGTTTTTTACGTGCAAACTAATGACATTCCCATCATCCTGTACTTACTCACCTGAATATTTGCAGTGTAGAAAAAACCCTGAGGGTTGTTGAAAGTAATCCCTTCTTTAATTTATTAACTGAAAAAGCTGTAGATGAGGCATGTTTAGGGAATGTAAATTGAAACACCTCGTAACAAAATACCTCCCTAGAATTGTGAGCGCCCAGGGGTGGATTTTAAATGTCTGACGAGATAAATTAAGTTTGTCTGTAATTCACATTAAACTTACAGCTTTTTCCTTCCCTTGTAGGTTGTTGCTAAGAAGTACCGTAACTACGACATCCCCTCAGACATGACGGGGGTGTGGCGGTACCTGAATAACGCCTACGCACGCGATGAGTTCACTAACACCTGCGCCGCTGACGCTGAGATCGAGACCGCCTACAAAGATGTGGCGAGGAGACTGGCCAAGTAACTCGCCTACCGACCCAAGCTCAAATGAAATAAACTAGCAACCAACGGCACAAAAACATCACTTTCAAACATACATGTGACTGTCTTCATCAGTGGCATTTTCAGGAACCTGAGATTATCCTCTGTCACAGTAAACAGCGCAGATGTCTGTGTTAAAGGACAGCTCATGTTGCTTTGCAACTCCAGATGTGATGGATTTCAGAGATTCAGTACATAGTCTATATGGTTTTGCAATCACAGAAACAGACATGGGCAAAAGAAAAGTGGAGCGGAAGATAAATCAAGCACATTTAAGTTTATTCACAAGTTCCAAACCCGATTCAAATTTTGCTGCTGTGACATAACACTTTTCACTCAAACATGATTGTGTCTGTCTGTATTTATTTCTCATAACACAAAGCTCCCTTTCATACATACTCCACCGGTCTGCGCAGCCAAACATTTTACTAGCTGCTGATGTCAGGGTCGTTCACTTTATTTATTCCTAAGCCCACAGAAGTCTAGTCTGACTCCAGTGTTTATTATTGAGCTCTGGCTCCCGGGGAGACACCTTGATTCATCTATGATTGATGACTGATGCTAATTGTTTGCTGAATATGACTGTTGCAATCTGCAGATTCATTTTGATTGTTATTCAATTGGTGTTGCTGTAGTTGTTTTGTTTCCTTGAGCTTATACATTTCTTTTAAAAAAAAAATCACTCCTGCTTCTGAAAGATTGATTTTGAGAGCAAGTCTTAAAGATGAATTTAAGAAATACTTTTGACGTTAGTTCAGAAAGAACAAAAATGATCTGACGAGGGCATCCGTAGCTCAAAACGAAGCTTGCTTCTGAATTGTTTGCATGCATGAATCTCTTTCTGTGTTGATATGTCTTGCTGATATAGAGCTTCTTTTTAAGGTATGGAAAACCAGCTGCCTCAACTATGTGCCTTTATTTGGAAGTATCAAAAAATCCATGCCAATGTCACTGATGGACTCATTATGAAAAATGTATTGCAGCCAGAGCTGAGACATTTGTTTTGCCTCAAGCTATTAGTGTTCGGTCTAGGTATTGATTTTGTCTTAAGTTACACATGATATTATGGATGGAGAGAGTATTTATTTAGCAGCCCAATCAGGCCTGATTAGGTAGAGCCATTAGTGCTGCGATGAAAAGCGTCTTCCAGGCCAGGTCCGCAATGGTCAGGAGCCCTGCCCTCCAGCCCTTCATCAAAGAGACATTTCCTCCGCTCTGAGGAGTCGATCAACATCCAGAGCCTAAAAGTTCAAGTTCAAAAGTTTCATTGTCCACGCGGAGGAGGATGGAAATTTGTCTTGGGGCTTATCGTCTTTGGCTTGATGTCAGGCTGCAACTATAGCGAGACTTCCTTGAAGAACCATAAGGCTCTTGTGTGGTTTGGACAAACATATGATATGAAATTGGAGCATGATGACTGAGAGGCTTGCTCATTGCGAAGCTCTACAAATAAAATAATATTTTCACAGATCTGCTTCTGCCTTTTCTTTTCTTTTCCAGCTAGGTGATCAATCAACACTGATACTCTCTAGGTTGTCATGAAGAGAGAGGTGAATGGTTTGTCTGAGTGATAGCAAAGGTGCCTGGATCCTGGTCCTGAAAAGGGTTAAGTGTGCCTGACTGAGTTGATCAAATCCAGTGGTGCAGGTCTGTTTCTCCATCCGTAACAGTGAGTGAGAGAGACTGAGGAAGAGAGAAAGAAAGAGAGAGAGAGAGAGAGAGAGAGAGAGAGAGAGTGATGACCGTTGACAGGCTTAAATAGAGGCTTCCATGCCAGGGATCAAACGCCATCCCTCTTCTCCACTCTCTCATTAAGACGGAAAACCCGAGCGCCGCCATCCGATCTGTCTCCATTTTTCCTCAAAGGAGTCTAACTTGAAAGATCTGCGCCTGTCGGATTTACAATGGTGGGCGAGTGGTGTTTACTGAGACACGGCCTTGCCAGAAACAACAGTCAAAGAAAATAAATGGAGCCTGCCTAGTGTTTCCACAGAAGTAAGGAAATATGGAGCGAGACTTGTGCCTTGCTGTTTGGTAATTAGTACCTAAACATCCCTGTCCTTGGATCCCATCGCTCACATCCAACATTTCTGCAAGCTGGATAATATACAGTGGAGCATTAACGTCAAACACGTCTGGTCATGGGGCCTGGCACGCCACATTAATCTGTTATTACACTCCCAGTGGATCTACCAGTCGCTGGCCTTGGCCACCATAGCATAGTCCATATAGGCTGACAGGGACTCACACACAGCGTACTTTTATAGCCAGGTTTAGTAAACCTTCTCAGCTCAGGCATAAATTGTGTAAATTGAGTCTTGCTTTGAGACCTGAGCTGATTAAAACAAACTGGTGCATTTGACGTGTGAGGACCTACCAGAAACAGACCTGTGATCCAATTAAGGGCCAGACCCATAGTGTAAGAAATACTGCCATATAGACCTCAATGCCCCATGCAAGTACAAGTCAAATTTAGCCGCTGCTTACCATAGATATTGCACCCATGAGACGGACACATATGTTTCAGCCTGAGGTGAAGTTTGATTTTACCTCATACTGTCTCGCTATTTTAGAAGAAATGCTATTTAGTTAATGTGTTATACATGTAATTTAACTGCAATAGCAGCAGAAAAGGCTTCATTTGTTTTGTAATGTTATACACTCTCCCCTGCTAGGATTCTTTTTTTTTTTTCAAACACCTGATGGGAATGTTTCGCAAGTATTCAACTATAATTTGGAAAAACTGAAACTTTAATTAAAGTTGAGGGACCACCAAAATTCATGCAATTCATCCTGAGAGGTTCATGATCATCTGTACCAAATTGAATAGCAATCCATCTAATAGTTGTTGAAACATGTCACTTGAAACCAAAAATGTCAAACTCACGGTGGTAATAGAGGAAAAGTCATGATAAAGTCAGGCAGATTCATCATCTGGGCACCTTGAACGTCTGTACAAGGTTTCACAGAAATCCATCCAATAGTTTTTGAGACATTTCAGTCAGGAACAAAGTGTTGGATTGACTAACTGCTAACATAGCTAAAAATATTTAAAGCTATTGGCCACTGAAATACTCTTTCCATTTACTATTAATGTTGGATAATGACTGACATGTGACATCAACATCGACCTATTCAGAAGGTGACAGCTGAGGTCCCACTGGTCTGAGGAGGAAGTGTCTAATCAGAGCACGGCCGTCGTCGACAGGAACCATGTCATAACATGAGATCATGTTTAAAAGAGAGACAGAACTGCAGAAGACGAGTCCTCATCTCTTCCACTCTGAGACAGAGAGCATCTAAGAAAGTATCAAATTCACAGCAGGTCCCCCAACCCTCCTCCGCTCGCCTGCCCTTGGAGGTTTGAGTGACTTGTGGTGAAGCTTGATGGGGATTATTGATCTGCCTGGCGCGCGCCTGCGGTTTCGGCGTAAGACTGACGACCTCACCAGAGAGAGTTCTTGGCACACTCAGGCCCCTGTGTTAGATCACTGGAAGAGCTGTGGGGCTGGGACAGGCCTGTCGTGGCCTGAAGTGTGGACTGTTTGAGCTTGGAGCCAGGTGATCAAGACATTTTTCTGTGTATTTAAATAATCAGGCCTAAATTTAGGCAGAAGATAACAATAAACATATCTGATTGGCTTTTTGGAGAGGAGACCATGTAGTTGAAATGAGTAACCATGTCTGCAGAAAGCAGTGCCCAGGGGTATTTATGCTCTTGGTTAAATTTACTGGTTAGGGTTTCAGTTCCAGTTCTGAACCACATGAAATAATCCATGGTCACTGAAGAAGGATGTGGACACTGTGCTAATTATGCGAGATGATGATGTCAGGTATTGATACCTGCTAGTGAGCCAGAACTTTTCCCCTCTATGCTGTGTTCCAATGTATATAACCACATTATGGTGGCCACACTCGCTATACGACCACACTCACATCCACATGTCGGACATGTCTGGATCCTCAGCAGCCCTCACACATCCGCACTGTCAGGCGAGCGAACACTTTATCATTCAGCGTTGTAAATCATCGCTTTGCCTGCAGGAAACACGCAGCATTTTATTTTCCAGTCATAAACCATAAAACCTGCCTCTAACACGAGTTATGATCCTTGGAGACAGAGAGGATGAATGTCTAAAGCAGAACCAGACACGATGGCGGGCATCCTTCATCCCACGTTTGCCTGGCATCCCCAGATGGCTATGGTCGTGTGGTGGATTTTCCAAAAAGCCCAACATGATCTAAATGTCACCAGGGTTGTATGTCATTCAGCAGTGAACTGGATCTCTGTAACTGCTCAGAATTACCAGTCCATTAGTCCTCAATTAACACTCGCCTGATAAAGTTTTAACAACCCTTCATCTGACAGGAAGAACACATAGAGCTCCTTCATGCTTGGTTTCATGCGAAGATGGGGCCCCTGCCCAAATTTTTGAAATTTTATTGCCTGGCTGAAACCTATGGAAAAGGCCTGTTTTGCATGAATATTTGGCAACGAGCTGAGGTTTATCCTGTCTTATGTTCTGTACACTCGCTTGTGCCGCAACAGTTTGCCATTTTTTGACAGTTGAGATGGTGTATAATTTGAAACACTGACATGAAGCGGAGGCCTTGGACAAAGAGGCCTTTTGTTTGTGTGTTTGGTCGCTGTCCATGGTCCTGACACTTGCATTTTCACAGTAATTCCCTTTTTTCAGGCGGTGTGGCCAGTATCAGATTGCATAATCTGAACTGGCAGAACTCATTAAATGTAGGCATTTTACATTTCATAAGTGCACTTTTCTCTTAGCTGCGTTTCACTTAGCAGCAAATGGGTTCATGGAATCAAATATTTCCAAAGCAGGCTAAAGACACAGGCATGCTTTAATCTAGTGATGAATGGATTCTAGTGCAGGATGTCAGGCTGCCTTACAGCGCTGACCTACCATGTCTGTGAGGTTCTTGGCTGCGGCCTGGATGCAGCTTGCCTGCCAATTGATCGTTTCTTTTATTACAGGTCAAAAGACAAGTCGCTGTTTACAACCCCTTTCTGTAAGGGTGAAGAACTTTTCATATCTGGCACTCGTTTACGCAAGAGCAAAAACTCTTGTACAGGCTCAAGTCTGCAGAGACAAATGTGGGGTGTTGGAACTTTTGTTGGTCTCTGAGTACCACTAACATAATAAGCGCTATTTGGCTACATCCAGACTGCCTTTGGCTATAGAGAGGACCGTATGGGTGGGCCCCTCACCCCGGTCCCTTAGGTTAAATAAAAAAGCCACTAGAGTGCGCCAAAGTACACAGTTATTGTTGACTCAGTTTGAAATTCTTCTGGACTAGGACAAGGGTTACTCAATTACAATCAGATCAAATTAAGATCAATTTTGTGTATTTTATGGTGGGCATGGGCTGATCTGAAAGACGGTCCACCTCTGAGACATTAAGGTGGCCCGTTGCCATTTGTTAAACTCAGATGACATCAGATTAGAGAGGTTCACCGAGGTCAGTCATGCTCATTCAACAGTCAGGGCCTACACTGGAGAGCCCCCTGCCCTGAGTTTATCTCTGGCCCAAATGAGAAATCAAGATGCATTCCTGTCTAAGGGCAGAAAAGAACAGTGGAAACACACTCACTCACACACACACACACACACACAGCCCTCAGCTCTGTTAGTGGAGACAAAAACATAGGAAGAGATATACAGCTCTGCGAGTGGTATGAGACCCCAGAGGATCACTTCCCGCCTGAGCTGCTCCTCTGAAACGTTTGTAGAGGTCAAGTAAACAGTTTGTATTGGGCTGTCAGCTGTGTGTGTGTGCGTGTGTGTGTATGTGTGTTTGCACAGTCAGCTGAATGGAGTGGTTTTGTCTCCTCATAAACTCCTGTTTGTATTCCTCTCTGCTGATTGCACAATTGCATAATATTATAAGGAGGGGAGTGTGGTGTGCTTTGTGCTGCTGCTGCAGACTACTCACAACCTGGTATAAAAATCAAGAGCACATCATCGCTGGCATCATGTTCAACCACCAAATTTAACAGGGATGAGAACTCTATACCAACTCTGTTAAGTGAGTCTGCCTCGGTGCTGCTGCGTCTCCCGTGCATGCAGGACATTATGCTAATTTCTCTGGGTGTCTGGGTCCCGTTGCTCCTCCGGAGTTCATTATTATAATTGCTAGACATGGCTGAGAACGCTGAGAATGTGAACCTGAAACCAGTGGGAGCTTTTTCCACGCAATCTATATTCAGGGAAATCCCGAGAATGTTCCCAATTTGAAACCTTAAAAAAACACATGGGGATGGCGGAGCCCTCCCTTCTCTCTCTCGTTCAGTGTGTGTACGTGTGTGTGCGCACACTTAGATTGGTTCTATTATGTCTTGGAATAATGTAAAACAGCTTCCCTGGTTCTCCCTGTCTCCGATCCTGTCTCCATCTCTCTGGTTTCCCAGTGTACCTTTGAAATGAAGCCATGGCAGTGGCAGTGGCAGTAGTAGTCTGGCTGAGTGTGCCGGGGCCCCAGCCTGCCTTACTCCCCGTCCAAAGACAATGTTGGTGCAGACGGAGCGGCAGACCAGAGATGACACCGCTAGAAGTGCTTCCTACGCGCAACACTCTCTGAGATCTGCTTGTTAGCTGTTTCAGAGAAGATTAAATGCATGATGACACTTGTGTACGTTCTTGCAGAATTAAGAGTGTGGTCAGGCGAGGTCCTTTAAATTTAAATAGAATTAAACGTGTGATTTCAGTGGAAAGAGGAGATTAACAGAAGAATTTAAGTTACAAAATTCCTATTTTATTCTTAAAATAAACAAAATGTACAATCACAATGCCAATTTCACTCACTGTTGTCAGGTCTGTTTGTCCCTTTAAAGAAAAAAAAAAACAAAAACAAAACACTCACCTTATGGAACACCTTTATGAAACGTACCAGTTTAAATTTCCTGACAAGTGTTCATGAGAGAAGAAGCATAACAATAGACATAACAAGTCAACTTTATATAAGAGCAGGGTAAAAGTACGGTTCCTGGATATCATACATGTTGATCATTAAATAATACAAGGTCAGCATCTTTGATGACAGTTTGTATGCAACATTTAACCAAGAGGGAAAAAAAGAAAGGATGGACCTCTTGTTTTCTGGAAAAAAAAAACCCAAACAATAAACACAACACAAACAAAAGCAGATGAGGACAGAATGGGATGTCAGTGCTGCGATGATGTGTAAACAGTTTTTAAAAGACCATTTCCTGTTCAAAGTTGGAAAGAAAGAAAGGAGTTTAAATAAATTCCTACAGATGTGCATAGTTACCGTGGAGACACTGAATCAATTTGTAATTGGAAAAAAGCTATAAAATCACAACAATCTAAAAGGTTTTTATTTGCTTTCTTATGTTACACTGTAACAGCAAAAATACTTTTCGTTTGGGCTGAAGCAGTTGGGGAAATGTAGTGTGACATGTTCAATTCCATTAACTGAGTTTCGAACATCCTCTGCAGAGACGGGAAAAGAGGCACTGCGTGCAAACCTTCAATGAAAAGCTTGAAGTCTGATCCTTGGACAGGGCCATGTTTTTCTCAGCTTTTTAAAATTGGGTTATTATATTACCTACATGCACTGAATATCATATTGTATGAAAGCAAAAAAGAAAATGCTTTTTTCAAACAAATACCAACTGCCTACCAACTCCAATGAAAATGGCTTGTTTAGCCAAGTGTTATCCATTCTGCGTGTGTATGTGTGTGTGTGTGTGTGTATGTGTGTGTGTGTGTGTTCATATGACTCCAGTGGCGTTATATCTGCTCTGAGGACCAAAACCACGAGCCCTGCTGGCAGCCAGCCGCAAGTGCTGCTAGAAATAAAACAAGAAATAAGTGCTTTATGAAACAAACATACACAAGTCTCCCATATTTTTTGGTTACCAGTTTGCTGCCAGCAGCTGCATCCAATCACCTCGGCTTTTTTTTGCACTTTTTCCTTTTACTCCAACGCTTTAAAAATCTCACATAGCAATTTTAAATTTGGAATATCAGACGTTCCCTCATCCTGGTGCCACAGAATGATTTTAGGTTATGACACTACTGAGGGACGGTACAGATCTATTTGGTAAACCATGTCAACAGAAGCAAAAAGAAAAAAAAAGGGAAAATAAATATGTCTGAAGGAATGTCACAGTCTCTTTTGTTTTAACTGTGATATTTCATTTTCAATCTCAAAGACTGAAAGAGAAAATGCAAAAAAAAAAAAAAAAAAGACAAAAACAAAAAAAGTACCCGTGTGTGTCACACACTAAGACAAACTTTTTCAAAGCTATCTTTTCCACATGATATGAAAGATATAACAGCCTTGGCATGTTTTCCCTATAATCTTGACGAGAGCATTCTGCCGGACTGGTTACGGAGAGGATGTGCAGATATAGCAAGTCTGTGCGATCATCCAAGGATCATTCCAGTCCTGAGGAGTTCTTTTATCACAAAATAACTGAACCTTAAAAGTCTGACCTGCTACTTTTGAGTGCACTCAGAGTACCACTAGGCGTGGCACCAGCATAATCATCTTTGGGCTACATGTCAATTCGTGTATGAATGTACCATTTCTTATTTGGACGGGAAAATACGCATGTATCTGTGTGCATGTCAAACCAGACAAACTCGAGAAATCAAGCTGAATTTCCCCAACGGATAATTATTTTCCCCCATTGAAGCTCTCTTTCATGGTATGTTGCCAAGAGGCACAATACGAGTTATTGCTCAATAAATACCAAAGGTTTAATTCTGAGCCAAATGTATGTCAACGCCTAGCAAGGATGTTGGGCTCCTAACGTGTGGAGCAGTTAAACTGAAAGTTACACCAGAAGAAACATGTTGCAATACTCTTTGGAAATTACATTTCATATTTGAAACGATTTAAATCTTTGGGTACTAAAAAATTAAACCTCTCACTCTTTAAATTACCTATCAAAAAAAAAAAAATCATTTTAACTTAGTCATATAGATGCATCAAAAATATTCAGATTACACTTCTTTGACTCAAGTTTTCAAATACAATACATAATTTATGGCTTTATAAGTTAAAACTAAGAAAACGCCTCAATCTACATCAACGTTTCACCCACAATATACAAGTTAAATTAATTGGTTTAAAGCAAATTTACTGTCCATACCACTTAAGGTAACATATGTGTTACTCTCATCACTTGCTACTCAGTGCTTAACTTGCATCTTGATATTGTCGTAGTACAAAAACATGCTCTGCAAAAAGCCTTATTGAAATACAAACACTATACAAAAGAGGCAGTCTTTTACAAATATTGTTGAAGCATCCCTTAGCTTGTGGATTATAATAAAACTGGAATAATGTCTCATCCACTTGCGCCTAGTAAACCAAAATTGTCTAGTGTCTTTCTCATTATTGCTGTGAGAATGACTCCCTTTGTAGTGCCTTGGTCAAAACACATTCCAGGAAGACAAGTCCGTACAAGTATTTTTTTTTTTTTAACCTCAACCTTAATTTCCAAGCAAAAGGTAGAGATAGTTCTTAGCTGATGAGAGCTCAAAAATCCCCTTTTCAATAAAAAAAAGGCTTTGTGCTTCCAAACCATGACATCAGTTGACTTCTTGTTTTCTTCCTCCTTGTTTTCTTCAATATGGCCTCCAGACAGACTCATCCATACGGCCTCCGGGGTTGAGAACAGTCGGGGAGTTACTGTGGCTCCCGTCGCCATCCACCCCTCCCTCCGTCTGGCTGGGCAGGTTGGGGTTCACCAGGGAAGTGCCCGTAGAGGCGCTAGTGCAAGGTGGGATCATCCGGGAGGGCGAGCGATCCCCGCCAGGAACCATGGAGAACTGGTACGAGCCGGACGAAGCGCCGTAGTAGAGATAGGGTGTGCTGCTGGTCTGGAAGGGACCGCTCTGGCTTTGGGTGGAGCCCGGGTAAGGTGGGGGAAGGTAGGTGTGGTAGTGGGCGCTGCCCAGCGACATGGCAGAGGTCACGGGCGGGGTGTAGGTGAAGGTGGCTGGGTAGTGCATCCGAGGGCTGGAGAAACGACTCTCTGTTAGGGAGGACAGGCCTGGGAACTGACGCTCAAACTGACCAGGGAACGGGCTCAGGTCAGAGGAACCTAAAGACACACACAAACACATGAATTCTTTTAGGAATCTCTGGCATCAACAGTACAGCAGATACAATCACGCAAGCCTAAATAATTACATTTCTTCTTACCAGTTTGTCAGTTTTGATTATGTGAATTGTGGCTTTGGACTCTTATGCGATTTAGCACTTTGTCTTGTAGAGTAATTGAGTTTAACGAATAAGTCCCTTGAGAAATGAAACGGTAGTAAACTGAATTGTATGTAATCAGATATTTTGAGCCAGATATGTGTGTTAACCAATTTGGAAAAGACTTTGGCTGATGGATTTTGTGGGCACAGATATGGAATAGCATTTATCTCCAAATATTGTTTTATTCATCGTCTCCACTGGTGTTTTTCACTTCAACATCTGAGTCTTGATAAAGTTGACAAACACATCAGTGCAGTCCCACGCATACATATGCCTTAATATGTTTACGCCTCTGCATATTTATGTTTCTGTGTGTGTGTTGGCGCATGTTTATGTGTATCTGTATAACTGTTTATGCATGCAAATGTGTGTGTGCAAATGGCACTGTGTGTGTGTGTGTGTCTGGGGGGTGGAGGGGGGGGGTGTATGTGTGTGAATACTGTATGCACATAAAAAAGCAGTTGGGATGAATCAGGAGCTGCACATGTGGAAACACTTTGAGCAGAAACAGTTTCCATGAGATCCATAATGAGGCAGGGCTGAGCTCTGATGTGGCTCCTCTCCTCGCCTCCCATCGGCTCCAGCGTGTGTGTGTACGTGTGTGTCCGTGTGCATGCGCGCGAGTAAGAGAGAGAGAGAGAGAGAAAGAGAGAGAGAGAGAGAGAGAGAGAAAGAGCTGAGAAGGAGCTGCTCCATCTCACCCTTCATTCCTCTCTTCGCTTCATCCCTTAAAAAATACCCAAAAACCACTAACTGGCTGCGGCGAGCTTCGCGCTGGGCGCAGAGTTTAAGGAGAATAGTAGGTCCTCCCCCTCTCACACTCCCTCCCCCCTTGTCTCCTCTCAGTGGTTTAGTCCAGCCATGGCGCTCTTATCATAAATCACTAGGCGTCTTCCGTGTCACCATGTCTGCTGCTAGAGGACAGGGGGTGGCGGGGAAGAGGAGGGGGGACGCAGTGTTTATGTGCAGGGAGGAATTGCGAAGCCGGGTTTGTCGCTAGCGTCAGATAGCATATGCTGCCAATTAAGGCCTTTAAACTTCCTCTTTCCACAAGATCTGTTTGATTCTAATAGAAATAGTAGGTGATTGTCTCGGCTGTAGAGAAGCAGTGTGATCTCAGACATGAACGGCACTGTTCAATAAACTCCTGACTCCTGCTTTTAACATTTGGACCTATTTTAGTTCTCAAAGGGGCCCTGTGATGATGAGCCAGATCGAATTTATTAGTTTAAATGAAACCAGAGTGGAACATTGTCTAAATATTTGGAAGCATTTTACAAACTCTAGAGCATCACTTCCGAAATAAGTGTTTGACTTGACTGATGAACTTCTGCAACCGCCACTTAGTGTTCAGGTTACTGCCTGTTGAATTAACACAGACGATGTTGTTCCATACCTCAGACAACGGATGAATCAGCTAGACAGCTTGACAGACAGGAACTCGACTGACCTTATCCTGCGTGACAATATATGATACCCTCTATAATAGCCTTATCACTGTGCATGTAGACAGACACATAAATAGTCCCTAGACAGTCCACTCATGTGACATCCCCCCTCATGTGAGTCATAGACAGATATATTCAGGTAATTACAAATTTCTTATAGTGTCCCTCCTCCAAGTAACTAAAAAACATGGTAATAATCAGAGCAAATAGCAACTGACTCTGGTAAGTCCAAAGTCCTAACAGTGTAGGTTAGAAGAACACTCAGCAACTTATATCACATATTCAATGCAAACAATGTAGTAAAGTATTGTAAACAATGCACATCAGCATTTTTTTTTCTTTCTTTTCAATCTTGTCCCTAACCCGAGGTTATCAGGTAGACTGTTCAGTCACCTCCATAGCTGCTCCATGTTAGCGAGCTATGCATCAAGTACATACAAAGTCTTTAAATCTTTCAGACAGATGGATGACTCTTCCCCTGGAAGTCATCTGAGCTTGATCAGGGAGATGTCTCACAGGCTCCGATGGAACAGTCTCTCTGACAGGAGGGCTGGAGAGGTGATGGTTGTTTGCTCATTTGTGTGCTCTCTGTCTCACCCGGTTGTCGAACAGGAAGGAAGGTTGGGCGTAGGTGGTGCCTGTTCCTCCACAGGGTTCCGCTGTCTGCCTGGATCAGGTAGGACCTCAAAGCTGGTTGTGGCTGTTCAACTGTTCCTGCTGTTGTTCAGCTCAACTCGCTTTATGCACCTTTGTGAAATCCAGGCACTTTGGAGACTGGGAGACTTTCTCGACTGTGGGCACCATCATCTTGATCTGATGGTACAGCATCAACCGCACAAGACTGGCACCTTTGGCTTGTAGGGGGGTGGCTCTTTAGCTCATGAGGGCCAGGAACGGGTCAGCCTGCTGGAGAATCCTTTTCGTCGTCAGTACTGCTCTCTACAACGCCAGTCCATTTGAGGTTGACAGGCTTTTCAATGTAGATGAGTTGCTTTACCTTGTTGAATACACTGGCATGTGCTGTGTCCAAGGTCCATGCAGCCTCACATTTCAGCAGGTTGTTGGGGGGTCTTACCACTTTTGACAGGTTGGGAAGGTATCTCTCCAGGTGTTGGACCATACTCAGGAACCTCTGCAGGCCTGGCACATCGCATGGTGGCTGTAGCTCTGTAATGGTTCTTACTTTTGGAGGGTCTTGCCGGATGCTGTCTTCGTCAATGTGGTGCACCAGGTAGATTAGCTGTTTTTGGCGCAGGCGGCACTTTATGTCATCAAGCTTCAAGCCTGTGCTCTCCAGGATCTGCAGGATGCTTTGGAGTCTCTCCTTGTGCTCTTTCTCATCCCTGTCATGGATGAGGATATCATCCATGTAGACCTCAACTCCTTCCTGGCCTCAGAACAAGACCAACATTTCCCTCTGAAAAATCTCTGGTGCACTGGAGATTCCAATTGGGAACCGCTTGAGAAAATATCTCACTATGGGTGTGATAAATGCGGTCAATTTGGCTGTTTCACTCTCTAGTGGAATTTGCCAAAAGCCACTCGCCGTGTCGAGCAGGGACTGTGCCAGCTGCAACAGTATGTCATCTACAGTAGGTAAAATGAACCTCTCCCTCTTCGCAGCCATATTCAGTCATTTTAAGTCAACACAGATCCTCATCTCGGCTGTTTTCTTAGGGACTGAGACTATGAGGGTGCACCACTCCATTGGCTCCTTGACCTCCTCAATGACGCCACACTTGACCATCCTTTCCAACTCTGCTTTGACCTTGGGGAGCAGGGGAGCAGACACTCTCCTTGCAATGTTAACACTGTACAGTACAGGATCGTCTCACAGGCATATTTTTACAGGCTTTATCTTAAGAGCTCCAGATCTGTACCAAATGTGCATTGAATTTAGTCCAATCTAACCTAACAGGTTGCTGCCATTAGCTGATTTGATCACATGGATGCCTCTGTACTTTGCTGAAGTAGTTAATAGTCCTAAACAGTTGAGCTTAGCTGTGTCATCACTGGCTAAATCATGCAGGCCTCTGAACTTGTGGTAGTTTCATCCATTATCATGCTGGTTTCTCCACCTATGTCTATCTCGAATGTAACAGGAGTGTTGCTGATATTTAGTTTTATGGTCATTGGTGTATTGGAATCTGCAATGTAGATGTACATTGTTTTGATTTCACCTAGAAAATGTTCGCTACCGAGACTGGCGAAGTGCCCAATCTTCTGGAAATTCCTGCACTGTGCCTTTCTGGCTGCACAGTGTGCATGCTTGGGGTGGTCCTTACGGCATCTAAACCACTTTGTCGGTCTTCGACCTCCATCGCAGTGCCTCTTTCCCCTTCGTCTTCCCTCCCCTTCCTCTGTGCTGCTGGGGAAGAGCTGCACATGCATGTCTTTGAACCACTTTGCTGAGGTAACTAGTCAACCATGCTAGCGCTAGCCTGTTGGCTAACTTTCCCCTTTAGCTGTTCACTATCTCCACTGCTCTTTATAATGTTAGCTCTGCTTTCAGCTGCAGCTTTTCTGACAATTTCTTGTCTAGAATCACAATGACTAGTTTATCCCGAATATTCTTTATTTTTGCCAAACTGAACTGGCAGGTCTCAGCTAGCTCATAGAGTGTGCGAATATATCCCTCAGCTGATTCTCTTTGCTTTTGTGCTCTGAGGTAAAAACAAGCCCTTTTGTGGATAACTTTTGGTACAAAGCAGTTGTTTAACTTTCCCAACACTGTGTCATAGTTGTCATCAGCTAACGACACAAAAGTGTTGAAAATTTCTTTGGCTTCCTTGCCTAGCACACACAGCAGCATACTAATCTGTATGTCCCCTGTCTCCATATGGTACCTCTGAAACCATTGCCGCCACTCTGGCAACTGCTCCAGTCGGGTAAAATCCAAGTTTTTCAGGAGGGTTAAACTTTGCCATGATCCATGTCCAAGTCACGTTACTTCTGACAACATGTTCAGGTTACTGCCTGATGAATCAACACCTACAACGTTATTCCATACTTGAGACGTTTTTATTAGGACAACTGATGAACCAGCTAGACAGCTTGGCAAACCGGAACTCAACAGACCATATCCTGACACTATATGATACCCTCTATGATAGCCTAATCACTGCACATGTAGACATACACATAAATAGTCCCTGGACAGTCCACTCACATGACACTGAGCAACTGTAACATTTCAACACATGAGCTGGATTGTGTAAAGGTGTGTGTGTGTATGTGTGGAGGGGTGGGATGGTGCAGAGTTTGCACTGGAGCGTCCATATCAGCTTCTGCTTGTACTTGTCGGTATGTTCTGTGGCTGGATACTATTTCAGTGTAGCCTGGCAAGGTGTCAACATGATCTCCAGAGATCTGAGAGCCTTAGTCACATCACTTAGGAGGCATTAAGCGCTCGAGGTGTGCAAGTGGGTAGAGGGAGGGGAGGCGGGGGTTGGGACCTGTGTTTATGCGTGTGCACGTGCTTGTGTCACTTTGAGAACAAAGCCTGACGCTCGCGAGATGAAAGCTGAAGGGAAAGACCAAACTAATCAAAGTTGACAAGGCAGCTGGCTGGATTTTAAACCCCTTCTAATGCAGAGTCACACGGCCGCGTCGCTTAATCACTCACCCTCGCTCGGGGCACACATACAGACGAGGGTGCAGTACGTTAGCACAAGGAAACAGAAGGGAAAAAAATGTAGGGTAGAAAAAAAAAACTCACATGGCAGTGAGTCAAACAGGTGTACGGGGGAGAAAACTAGTCTGGCGGCATGTAGGGATTTTAAAGGAGCTTTCACTTTGGGGGAAAAGCAGAGACAAATTGGAACACAGATGCTGCTGTTACGGCAAACAGACTGGCTAATGCAATTACCCAGAATGCCTTGTGAGAGTGGCGTATCGCTATAAAGACACTTTATTTGTCAGTCACGAGCTTGTTATTATCCCTGGGCCTGTTATTACCCATACTCCTCTGGGATCAAAGGCTTGGAGCGAGGAAAAAAGGAAACAATCGTTTTTTCCTCCACTATTTAAAAAACGGCATCCAAACCGCTCTCTGGAGAGGCAGTCAGACTCTGACAACATGCCTCATTCCTCACGTTCATTTGAGAATGAGCTAATAGCAGCTCGCTGTGCTGTATTAGTCTCTGGTAAATAGTAGCACATAGATGAACAAGTCTTTGTTTATGTTTTTGCTTTTGTCTCTGTGTGAAATCACATGTGTGCGTGTCTGTCTTTCTCTCTCCCACTCCCACCTCTCGCAAAAGAAAATGTATTATCTGGATTATTTATGGCACACCAGGAGGTTGCGATGGGAGAAAGAGACTGGGTGGTTTCATACAGTTGGTCAGGCGAGTCAACTGTGGCTCGGAAAAGTGGCAGAGTAGTGGTTCTACCTGGCAAGCGTCTAGGCACGTCACTGATGGCAGGCAGGCCCGTGCCTCGGCTGGAGGAGAGGGGGGTGGTGGAGTGGACTGAGGGGGATGCCATGGGACTCAGGTAGGACGGGTACGTCTGTTCATATGACCAGGGAGGAGAGGACTGGGACTGACGTGGGTCTGATGGGTAGAAATGAAGCAAGGGGAAGGGAGGAAGCAGAGAAAGAACCCAGAAAGAGAAAAAACAGACAGGAAAAGAGAAAAGAATAATTACCAGTGGCCCATCAGCTGAACAACGTTACTGTGGTTCTAATTTTCTCTAAAATACTACCAAATCGACAATAACATTCAAAACAACTGCAGACATTATTAGTGTCTGTTTCTCTGTGCTTGTGTTTAGATGTAAGTATCAATTGGGCACGTTATGCAACATCCTCCGTAATGACACATCTAATGTTTACCTTCGAAGAGAAGATCTTCCTGTTTGCCTTATAAAACATTGTGCTTGCAGCTGAGGCACAGAGAGCCTTGCTGGCACACACCCAGGGTGTAAACAGACCAGCAGACAACCATGAAAATAACTGCCGTGCACACTTTATCATTGTCTGTGTGCAGCAGCACAAGTGTAGAGCATGAAAGCTGATCGAGATTGCATTGTGTGCAAACTATTTTTATGGGTTATGATAAAATTTATGATCAAATGTTCAGTGATTCCTAACCAAGGGTGCTTGGAGCCCAGAAGGTGTCTCTGCAGTTGCCAAGGGATATGTGGAAAGACTGTGGAGTATTGCAACAAGTTTGAAAAAATATAAACTACAATTCAAAAATCGATATGTTGGGTTAGTTGTAGCACCTGAACACCTTGCGTTGTGATTGTATGTGTGAAAAGTAGCGAGTAAGTGAGCAGAGAGGCCTGAAGAGTTAGCTAAAAGTAACAGGCAAATGGTTGCAATAGATAGCTAAAAGTTATGAATAAACAGTTAAAATAGTTGTCTTAAGTAATGGATAAATGCTTCAAATACTTAGCTAGCATATAAATGGTTGAATTAGATTACTAACTATAACAGATTAACAGTTGAAAAGTTAGCTAAAAGTAATAGATAAATAGTAGAAATAGCTAAAAGTAATGAATGAATGGATGAAACAATGCTATTGCTAAAAGTAACGGACTATTGTTAAACTTCCAACTTCTGAAACTGATGGTAGTATTACTGACAGTTCATCTGTATTACATTGCTCTAACAATATTTATTTTTTTACATAATTGTAGTGTTAAATAACACCCAGTTTATGTCTGACGAAAAATGTTGTGAATCTCTGCTAAATAATAAAACTGCACTTATATAAGGCTTAACCTCAAAATATTTGCATCTGAGTAGCAGTTTGCTATCCAGTGAATAATACTCTCAACTCACTGCCACATTGCTACACTGTTTAACTATCCCTCAAATGATCCTCTAAATAACACTCCAAAGCCATGCCAGAGAGTAACTAAGACCTAAATGACAAGCTGTGACGAGTCTTCAGAGGTACGAGTGATCAGGTAGCAGCCATCCCCAACCACGAGAGATGGTGTTACCATATAAGATGTATATTGAGAGAGAGACAGAGTAGAGAAAGACAGATGATCTCAGAGGCAATATAACATATTGCAACGGACGTTCTGCGGCATAACCGCTGTTCCCATCAGGATGTGCTTATGGCTCCAGTGAGGGTTTGATATTTCAGCTTATATAAATGTTGCTCAGATTAAGTGTTGTGCATATTGCAGATGTTCCTTCGACTTTAATGTTTTAATTAACTACTGACGTGGATTTTCTTAGAAGTTAATTTTGTGCATATAATACAATGTTAAAACATGTAAAAAAAAAAAAGGCATTTGACACTGCCAAACCTGCTCATCCTTGGGTGCAAACATTACATGTAGGGCTAGGCAATGTGGCTGAAAACATGACATTAATTGTTATTTTATAGTTTTTTTTATATAGATATAAATTCAAATGCATCATTTTTAATTACATGTAAAATAATCAAACTGATGTTCAAAGCAATGAAGTTGTGTATTACATCATACAAAACTACAAAAATCTTAATTTTTGTTACTTTTGAATATAGCGTGTCTTGAAATTTCTTGAATTATTTGGACAACTGAATTTTGTCAAATGATAAGGTAGTATGATCATACCATCATGATTCCACTGCAAGTCAATATATGATAATAATACAGAATTTTTTTTCCCAGCCTTAATTAGATGTCTCTTATCTTTGGAACCAAGCCATTAAAACATTATATCACACATCAAAAGAAACATGACAACCCAAAAAGTAAAGCCAAAAACAAATTTTCATTCTGGCATTACAGAAAAAAGTTTCATTGTTTTTAAAATACACATCTGCTGCAAAGGTTGTGCAGTAAAAACATTTTGTATTGCAAATGTATTTCAACAAACTCAAAACTTTATGCATTCATTGACCCCTAACCATCTAATTCATCTGAGAGCACTAAACTAATAGAGATTCACCGACACTTCAGGAGGTTGGATGCATGTTGTTATGGCGCTTGAACCCTTCACCATCACCGCCATGGATAATAGCTGAGGTCAGGGAGCTCACCTGTTATCTGCGTCTGCCCCTGCGGGTTGAAGGAGTTGGCCGCTGTATTGAGAGTGGGCCGTGGGGCTTGAGTGGGAACGGCCACCCTCACCCTCATCCTCTCCAGTTCACTGAGGCGGTCTGAGAAGAGGCCAGTCTTTGGAGGGTCCTCAAGCTTTTGACGATGCCCTGCAGACACACAAAAACAGTGTCTTTTAAAGAGCTGCAGCAGGCTGTAATAAAGGGATCCAAGCTGTAATAAAACACTTTTATGTGATATCAGTGTTTAGTGATGTTGCATGCAAACCATATTTCTATTAATGAAAGATGAAACATGCTGTCAACATCAATTTTATAGATGATAAATGATGTTAATTTGTTTTCTCTTGGCATACAGTTTGTCTGTTATCCTGTATAATGTACATTTTAATGACTCAGTTCTTCTGTTTGCCTTACTTGGTAAACAAAGTTTGTGCACTTCTACAAAGAGGAGGTACAGAGGCTTTTGGGAATGGGGTACTGCATCCTGCTAATTAACAAAGGCTCTGAATTAGGTATTTTATCATCTTGCATGAGAGAAAAAGAGAGAGTTAAGACAAAGAGGCACTGAGAATGAGAGGTTGCATGTATGTTTTTAGTTTTAACCTGAGGCTTCTTCCTCAGGTAAACACCAGCTCTCACGCCATCACCCCATTATCCCCACAGGAGTCGTAACCTATGCCAAATATATTTTGCCCGTTCTTTTGCTGCAGTCCTCTGCCGATAATTTTACACCCTTTATATCCCTGACTCTATTCTCATCACTCTTTCAGGCCTGTAACTCTATACTCCAATATACAAATACGGTATACGCAAATTGCAAATACAAAAAGTGTGTCCATAAACACAAGATATTATGTCACTTGCCCATCCCTGTCCCGGCAGTCCTATCAACTCCTGAGCCACATCAAAACCTGCCTGAGGCCCAGGTATAGACTATAGTTTAGCAAAGGTGGGGTAGAAAAAGAGACCTGTGCACACACAGTCCTTTTTACCACTGACACAACTCTGTGTCAGTTCGTCTGTCTGGTCTCGCACTAGTTCCCCTGTAAAGGCGGTAAAGTAAATATCAAACAGAGGAGAGTAGAAACTCCTGCTGTGCTTGGCATAGCTCCAGCTGGCTCAGGCAGAAACAGCGAGCTACTTCAGAATCCTGCCCAACCTGCCTGCTGCCTGGGCTGGGAACAAAGGCCTGGCACTAAAGCTATAGCACTGGGTGGGTGTTATGGAGGAAGAGGAGAGAGGAGAGGAGAGGAGAGGGAGAGGAGAGGAGAGAAGAGGAGAGGAGAGGAGAGGAGAGGAGAGGAGAGGAGAGGAGAGGAGAGGAGAGGAGAGGAGAGGAGAGGAGAGGAGAGATGTTCAAAGGGAATCATCATTTGTGTTACTGAATCACCATTTCAAAGATCAAACACCACAAAAATTGCCTCACAGGGGGGCTTTGTGGACTAACAGTCCAACACATTCACTAATAACACCCCAGCTGAGGAGCTTTGTTATACATCATCCCCACTGTTTCTCTCCAAGTGCAGATTTTCTCTGTCATTTTCACTGTCAAATAAATACGAAATGACAAAGAAATAGTCTTTTAAAACTGCCTTGTTTTAACTGTAGAATTTTTCCACTACTGCGACTTTGATTTTTTTTATTTTTTCTTCACCCTCAGAAATGCTATTACAAACCATCTGACTCCCAACAAATTAATTCATTCTGGAACAACTTAATTTTAATACCACATACTGCTTCTCCGTGATGACTTGAGAATGGCGGCAGTGAAAAAGCCGCCAGTGACAGTCAGACAGACCATGATTTTTATTAGAATGACGTAACTGGACTGGCATCATCGAGTTCAAAATAAACAGACAATCTCATCATCAGCTTCTTTACATAGCTGCTTTGGAACGCGAATTATATCGGATACTTCAAAACCTCAGCGCACTGAGGGCTTTTTACCTCACAACATAATTCATATCCATATTTCATTAATAATATTTCTCAATCGTTCCTGCAAATAATTTGTGCCTCTCGCTGGCATTCCTCATCTCTCTGTGCAAGCTGTGCCCAGTCAATCATAGCGTTTCCATTTTCAACAGACCAAATTTCTATTCTAAAAAAGCCTCGTGACACAGTGCGGGCTTTGTGCACAGCCCGTCTCCTAGTGATGGGAATAAATAGCAATGGGAGACTAGGGGAGACAGAGGGGGACAGGCACGAGGGGGAGGAGGCACATGGAGAGGAAGAGACCCTGATGACCAGTAAATTAAGAGCTCTGGATGGGTCTGCACCAGTCAGGAGACTCAGGCTTTATGATGAGTGCTGAGCATGGAGTGCTGTGAATGGTGAAATAGTTAGAGAGGTTTCAGGATTTCGACATCTTTGAGGAAGACCCCAAAAGACAGACAAATATTTACATGAATATTTGAAGAGACAGACAAATTTGATCTACATTACTGTAAAAATCTACTCTCAATCAAAGACATGAGACATTGCTGATTAACTTCCTTTTTACATCACTATGTCTTATGTTGTCTTATATTCTATTGTTTCTTCAATAACTCAGCTTCCACCTTGGATGTCCATGCTGTCATGGATGCAACCCGGTTTAAAGGAAACCAATATATTTTTCTCATATAAGAATGCAGCATGTCAACCACCACATTTAAGTCCAATTTACACTCCAAACAGCCAGACCTCAAGTCCATTAGTTTAGCGGCCCTGACAGTAAATACAGTTTTTCATGACTTAATTACACCTTTTAGACGACAACTGTTGCCAAACACAAGACGTCTCAGCTGTTTTATCGGAACCCTAGCAGGGCGGAGGAATGAGCCAGGGGTATTTAAAGGAGCGGGAAAGGCGGATGATTTCACTGCCGTAGGGAAAGTCCCTGAGATTCCCATCATCCCTGTGAAAACAGCGGAGATTTTTGATAGCGCCTGCCACTTCCCTGCCCAGCCAGCAGCCGGAAACATGGACAGATTCAGACCAGATGTGAGCGACTCACACAGAGAGAAATACACCCGAGAATGGACGCATGCAAACACACTTCTGCACATGCAATCATGCACATATGAGCACATCCATGATGCACAAACCCTTGCACATGCACACGCAGTGTAAGCTCACACATGCACAAACACACACACACGCGAAAAGATTAAAAATGATTAGATAACACCTATATAGATAGTATCTCTAATCACACAGTTGCACACTGATCCTGGAATAGTATTATTTCAGCCGTCCCAGAGACATAAGTCTGGATTCAACTCGCCCCTGCTGATCTGATAACAGTTAGTAAGAGCAAGTAGGCAAACAGAATATAAGTCCTCTGTAATTAATGGTAGCATTAGATTGGATCTGAGCACAGACGGATGGTTAGCTGTTCCCTCATATGTCCTGGCTGAAAATATTCCTCAAATACCCAAGTTACTTTAGATAGTGAATGGTTTGTACTGGGATTTCTGATGACAAGGATACCACTGCACTTTTTGAAACTTGGCTCCGAGGGCTAAAAGGTTAAAAGGAATAGTTCCTCACTTTGGAAAATGCTTACTAAAATATATAAATATGCTGGAAATATGAGGGTACAGGCAGCAGTCTTAGAATAAAGACTGGAAACAGCTCGCTTGGCTCTATTAAAAGGTAACAAAATGTTTTTGCATGGATTAAACAAACAAGATATAACATGTTCATTAGTGAGCTTTAGCGGTGCTGGTAGGTGGATTTTGTTACCTTTTGACAGAACCAGTCTAGCTGTTTCCCCCTATTTCCTGTTTTTATGCTAAACTAAGCCAACGTCACCTGGCTGTAGCTTCATTAACAGACAAACACAAAAGTGGTATCTATCTTTTCATATCTCGGCAATAACACAAATACGCATATTTCCAAAACAGCAAACTATTGCTTTAAGGAACCTCCTCCCCCACCTCAAACACATCAAGTTTCAACAATTACTGCAGACACATTAGCAGGAAATTCTCCTGCTTGCTGCCTGACTAAGTAACATGTGAGGAAAATGCGGAGAGCCAGAAAATCCTGAATAAATGGGATAATTTATAAATTTGGTGTCACGTCATGCCCTCTAAGCCCTTCCAGTCTGGTTTATGATCACCGGGTGAGCTCGGATGAATGTATCTTTGGGGCTGATTCAGAAAAACCCCCATGCTCATGGAGCCTGGGTTGAATCAGCCCGTCTGTGTTTGTGTGTGTGTGTATGTGTGTGTCAGTCATCTCATGTTGGAACAGCCAGTAAAGTCGATGAATGAATACACAGGGTCCATATTTCACTTTTTTATTTGGAGCCCTCACAGTGGCCATGTTGTTTTTGTGAGCGGTCAGAAACAATGAATTATTTCAGGTGGCAATCTGAAGCTGGCAGAGTGCGGCTCGAGAGGAAAAGCGCAGCGTGGATGACAGCCAGACGCCCGTCTACCATGGGGGTCTGGTATAAAGAGGAGGAGGGAGAAAGAAGAGAGGAGAGATGATAAAAACAGGAGAATTGGGGGGGAAAAAGGAAGGAAGGAAAGAGGAAAAAGGGAGAGAAAGAGAAGAGAGAGGTGTGGGAGATGAGGCAGCAAGCGAAGGAGAGAAGGAGAAAGAGAGAAAGGGGGAGCCAGGCTGTCGTGGAGCGCTGCCAGCCGTCTGTGTGGTCCATGCGTTCCAGCCTAGAGGAAGCAAGCCAGGCAAGGGAAGGGCACACACACACACACTTATGTCCACACACAGACATACACAACTATTCCCAAAGGCGATACATTTATTGAACGCAAAAAGACATTATATACACACTTGTACGATATTGTGCATAGTTTAAAGAGTGCACACATACAAAGGCACACACACACACGCACACACACACGCAGTTTGGCTTGTGTGTGGTTTTCAGACAGGCTCCCTCCGCACCTCTCTGCTTGCATTAAAGTGTTTTGATTCAGAACAGGGGAGAACAAATCCCTCAGAGATGTTTTTTGCTGCAGCTCGGGGCCAACAAACTGTGGACTCCCTTTCCTAATCTTTATCTGTTTTCATGATTCACTCTCTACCTCCCTTTCTCACTCTTTATTCTTCTGTCTTCCTCTCTGTCTCTCCCTCCCACTGAATGATTTTGTGTTTTGCGTTGCGGAGCCTTGGCACCTCTTCAAGGAACTTCATAAGACATTCAACTGACTGACTGCCTCTGGAAAAGCCTGAAGTTTCTTTTTTTTTTATCCTCTCTCTTTTTCCCCTCCCTCTCTAACTCCCTCCATCCCTCCCTCCGTCCCTCCCTCCTTCTTCCCTCCCTCCCTCCTTACCTCCCTCCCTCTTTTCATTCCTTTTCCTCCTGATGTTTTGGTGAGTTTTATTTGTCCGGCTCCCATTGTTAAAAGCTGCTTCGAGTAAGGCGGCAGCAGATAGGTGTGGGTGTGTGTCGATGTGTGTGTTTGTCTGCGAGGGGAAAAAAAGAGGAGTGATTTCTCCCAAGACACATGAAGGGAGAACGAAATCCTCCTGTAATTACCTGGATGCTGTGCAAAAGTATGTTCTATTTTTTGGACAAGTTGCTTAAGGCACTCGCTGACAAGCCATGATAATCCAGAGACATGAAAGGCCTTGTATTATTATAGCACCGAAGAAATTAAATGAAAACTGGCTGACATCATCTAAATATTGTGGTACAATGTAATTAGCATCTGTACAGATCTTAGAATTTAGCACTGAGCATAAAAGTCTGTTGTAAGAAACAAAGCCCAAGCCTTACAGCAGGTAATAGCACCCTACAAGCGCATGTAATGGCATGTGTCTTTGATGACAATGTTTGAAGGCCTGTTGGTGTCGTCATGACAGACATGTTGACGAAGGCATCTCACTTACTCATACTGTTTCCAGCCTAGCAGTACTGGATATAGCAGCCTTTTTCCCCAAGAGTTTTAATTTTGGCCATCCGCTCTAACAAGGTTGTTTAGGTGTGTGGGTGTTAGTGACATATGATATCCTGGTTGCATCTGATGCTGACAACTGCTCCATTCTGGTATCACTGCTTAGTGCTGCATTTGACAGAGTGGACCATTTCATCTTGCTTAATTTTCTTGAGATGAGAGTAGACATCTCAGATATTGCTCTACACTTATTTCCAAACCTCATCCTCCACTGCCCACCTCCCTTGTGGTGTTCCACAAGGCTCAATTTTGATTCCTCTTCTGTTTTCTGATCACATGCCTCCTCTTGGGGACAGTAATGGCAAATATAATATTAATTTTTATTGTTATGCATAAAACACCCAACTCTATGTGTCCATAACACCTGGTGATTATGGGTGGCTTGCGGGGCTGGAATGGTAATCTGGCATATCAGGCATTTTCCCAATGGGCTTATGTACCGTGGGGTCAATGTGAAATTTTTCTCTTTTTTTATTGTTAACGACTAGCCCATAAAGGAGGGGCAGCAGCCCATTGATTCATTTTCTGTAACAACACTAAAATGGCCCAATCACATCTCTTACTTGGCCGGCGCCACCCCTCCCCCTCTGTTCTCTCTGTTTCTCGTGTCAGATGCCGTGGCTCAGAGTCAAACATCTGTGTATGACGGAGGGTGTCAATTGTCAAGATGGATAAGCAAAAACGAAAGAAGGGAGCCAAAAAAAAAAAATGAAGATCTATATGCAGATGCCACCAAATATGCAAAAATCACATATATGTTTGCTGAAGGGGCTGCAACTGTAGCTTCAACATCTATAGCGATAGCAGTACCCGCCATTATGCAGCATCAAGTGGATGAAGGAGAGGCGGCTGGCCATGGCGATTGCCAGGCAGAGGAGCAGGAAGAGGAGCCGGCGAAGTGACAGCGAAGCTAAGGACAAGAATGAGCAGGAGAAGAGTGTAGTTGAGGCCATAAGCAGAAAGTAGCATGCAGAGAAACAGGGACTCTCAGGGACGTTACTATGGATCCCACTGCTTTTCTTGGCAAGACATGGCCTACTCTGCCTCTGATTGGCTAGTACTCGTTGCTCTCATTGGTTGGGTTGGTTAGGTTTAGGCATGAGGAGTGAGATTGGTTAGGGTTAGGGTAAGAATATCAATGTAACTCAAACAGAGGCAGACTGTGTCTTGCCAAGAAAAGCAGATCGATAATAATGCAGTGCAGGGCGGTAGTATATGTATTATTCCATCATGACTATGATGAATGATGATTGATTCAATTAATGATGATGATAGTAAGATAACATAATCATAATGCTATCATAAAGTGAGACCGTCAGCTACTGCTGTTGCTCACTCAGTCAGTCCATGCCAAATAGCGTAGCATAAGCTTGTTGTGCTTGTGCTTGTTTTTCTAGCCTTGCATAGTTTCCTAATGGTGTTGCATCTTCAGCTAACTTTTCTAACGTTAGTGTTGACTAAGCAGTGAGTGATGTAGGCCCATATCTTGACATAATATTATTAAAATTATTAGGCTAAAGGTTCCTTTGATAAAGATGTGCGAAAAAGCTATACAATAGATTACATCTGTGGCTCTATTGTGCTTAAATGTATGCCTGTTTATGTATTATCCTAGTACAGAGAAAAATAGTTTTAATTTCCAAAAACAGGAAACAAAGTTGTACTATGTTTATTTTCAAGCATGTGGTAACTATTATGCTATGTACGGTGGGGTAATGTAGGCCTACATGTAGCCTATTCCAGACCTTTCTCTGCCTAGAGTATGTTCAAACTGACTATGCTGCAGTCTAGTAAGCATGCATGTTCATGTGGTAGGCACATGAACAACAGCTCCATGCATTAATTGAATAAAGAACTACTTGGTCTTAACCAGTATGGTATTGTTTAAGTTGTACAGCTTTTTGCACATCTTTTCCAACAATTCTGGATCTGAATTTATAATCATGTTTATACCCCGCCTCATTAAATGTAATCATCTCTCCCTCTCTCCTTATGTCATTGTCTAACAAAGCCAGGTAGCAGTGGAGGAGGAGACCAGGGAGTCAGTCAAGAGTGAGTAAGTACACTGGGCCAATTGTCCACGGCACTTAAAGCACTCAACTCAACTTTGTAGTGGTTTTGGGGGAATAGTACAGTACTCATATTTAAGGGGACCGCAAGGATGGTGTACTGGTGGGTGGTGTTGACAAGATTAATGCAGGTTGTCCAATAAATTCCTGCAGCTACGTCTATTTATTCCGATCTTGCTTTTTTCATTTAAAAGTCATATTGAAAAAGAGCTCCTTTTATCCTCTGCTGACGTGAAAGTTATCCATGCTTTTATTTCATCCTGTTTGGACTACTGTAACTCGATTTAATCATATTTAAACCAGAACTCTCTCTCTCTCTCTCTCTCAATTGCGTTTGGTCCAAAATGCAAATTCAAGGGAGTGCAACCACATCACCCTTATCTGAACCCTCACTCACTTGCTGCCAGTTAATTTCAGAATTGATTGCAAAATTGAACTGATTACATCCTCTGGAACGGGGCTCTAGCCTGCTACAAGCCACTGTACCTTCTAGTGTGATTTTAATTTATTTTCTACCTTTTGTCTGAATAATAGTGTGTTTTATCATATTGTGTCATTGAATGTACACATTGTTCTTATTTTTTGGCATGTGAAGCACCCTGCAACTCTTATTTTGAAGAAGTGCAACAATAATGCAGCTATTATTATTCTTTAAATTACTATAATGAACGACAGGGAAGTATATCTGCATGTATAAGTATCTGTGTGTGTGTGCGGGGACCCAAGTCGCAGAAAGCGTTTGGCTTGGCAGACAGGTCTCCTGAACCACTAATATTATCTGCAGGCCTGTACATAACCAGGGGCCTCCTCACCAGACTTGTTAACACCCTGACCAAAACCGAACCAAAACACGACCCCGTCCCCCAGCCCGGAACCCCCCAGACCCAGCGGCTTCAAACACCAGAGAGCAGAGACACGCCTGACCACTAACCTCCACCACTGACACACAACACACATGTTGCACACACACTCAGTTATGCACAATAACCACTGCAATATGCCACAGCAAGACACAGTATGTGTGATGCCACAATGTTTTTTGTCACCTCCTATGTTTGTCTGTCATTGATTAACTATAATGAGAACAGTGGGTTTGGACAGAAAGCCTTGTATATTGTATTATTACGGCTCGGCTATTATCGCTCAGGAAGTTTGTCTCAGCTGGCTGCAGCCACCGTCAGGAGCAGCTGAAAGGAGACAGAACCACCTATAAAAGCATATTGGTTTAAACAACCACTCCCTGTCTATTAGCTCAAAATGACATTTAATGAGGCCTATTAGCTCTACTCGAAATCAGCACTGTGGCTACACCAGACTAATGACACCAATAACACACACACTCTCTCTCTGCAAAATGTGTCATGTGGGTGCACAGATGCTGACACAGGCGCTAGAGGACGGGCATACATGCGTTTGCAACCGTATCTACGGAGAGCTAACACACATGCATAGGCCTCCATGCATGAACACACACAGACACATACATGTGCAAACACATTGAAGTTGTGTGTTGAGTTGTCGGTGCAGTGGCAAACCACAGGGTAACCAAGAGCTGTCAAGCGATTAAGCACAATGCGAGCCACAGAAACCGAGTTAGCCTCCCGCTAATAACACAGTGGCCAGAGGGACCTGACTAACCACTTACCATACCCGCACACACACACACACACACACACATGCGCACACACACACACACTCGCACACACAGACTGTAAACCTCTAAAGAAAATCATACCACAGATCTTTAAACTAGGCCTCACTGATATTCTTCGCTCTGACCACGCAATTAATTAACTAAAGCTCAGCGCCACAGTTCAGAGATATGAGCCCCATTTATTCATGGGTGGTCCCACTTTACTGATATTGAATGGGGAACCGCTGGGGAAATACCATCCCTCAGGAAGACTCATATGGCTACCATAAGTTGCATCAAACACTCCGACACAAAATATCCTTCCTGAATCAGACACCCACAACCAGGCAAGTCATTAACAGGGAGTAAAAACTGCCAATAACAGCAGGCGGAGTGTAAAAAAATCAATTAAAGTGCACAAAATGGTTACAGAAACTATTATAAATAATCTAGTGTTATTGTCAGCTTATTTTCCAGAATCAACACAACGCTTTTACAGAGGAGGGCCACAGAGTGCCAGTGTATGTCAAGCTAAAGACAGCCCACTGTTCCTTCTCCGTGTGTCTCTATGTGGACCCCTCCCTGTGGGGCCCCTCCCTGGGCTGGTGTGTACGACAGACCTCCTAATTACCCACTCGTTTAACACAAAATAGAGCTGTAATGGCCGACAAAGCCCCCATGTGTCAATGAAGCGTTCATAGATAGAATCACAGTTTTGGAGACAGCCACTGCTCTTAGCTCAGAGTCTCCGTGCTGAAACCTGGAGGAGGGGAGGCACGGTTGAGAGGGCACATGTGTGTTTTGCCACCCTCCGACCTTGGCTTAATGACCCCTGAGAGGGAGACGTGTTCTGGCTGAAGTTTCTGGGTAAATTACACCGGCGCAGCAATTCTGACCACTTAACAGCAAAGTAAAGAAGTTCAGGGGTTACGTATGATGACATAGTCCTTATTGCTTAAATTAGTGTCCTGAGACTGTAGCTCGAACAGGCAAAGGAAGATATTGAAAAGAAAATAAGTTCTGTTCCACTTAAAAGCCTTCTCTAAGACCACAAATTGAATGGCCATGTAGAAGAAAAGAGAACAATGGATGCTATGAAAGTCTAAAGTCTTTTTTACTATGCCAAAATCGCCTCACCTAATATGAGGTAGTACTCTGACTAGTTTAGTGACTCAACTTCCCTGCACATATGTCCATGCTTACAATAAGTCTCTCTGGACATGAATTTAGACTGCAACTTTGTTGAGACCAAACTGAGGCTTTTCTAAACAAATTCTGTTCGTCTATTTCCATCTGCTCGCCACCAAATAACAGGACTTGTTTGAAAGTCATCTGACAGGGGACAGCAGATGCACAGGAAATGCTTTTGATCAAACAAGATGGCTCGAGAGCGAGCGGGATGGAGGAGGAGGGGGGGGCGCGGGGTGGTGGGGGTGGGGTGGGGGTGTGTGTGATTGTGAATACATGTGCGTTTGAGGACAAGCATGTGCCTTTGTTTCTGCGTGCGTGTTGATGAACGCTGAATGTTGAGTGTGTGAGGCGTTTTTTGGCACCACGGACAAGGTTTCCTACAACAGAGACTGATGGTGGTACTAATCCTACTGTCTCTCGGCTCCTCTGTGTCTCTGTGCGTCCTGGTGCCATATGTGACGGGGCAAGCGGGTGGGTGGAGTGTTGTTTGTGATGTGATATTGTTCATTGAGACGCCATGAGATGAGAATATGTTTTTTTTTTTTTTTTTTATGAATAGGGAGGAGGGTTGGGAAACAGCTGCATGCCAGACCAGTTGGCACTGACAGCTATAGTAAAGTTTTTTTTTCCTGCTCAGTTGTTTTTATATATGGCCCATTAAAATGAGCTGATGCTAGCACTCTGCTACCCAGTGTACCCTCTCAAGAAGATTCTGCCTCACTTTTTATTTCTCTTGCTTCTCTAAAACCATCACATGGGAGGGCGATCTGCTTTCTGAGATGTCAACTTCATTAAAAGCCTGTTGATTGCCAATTAACGCAATCACAGCTTTTTCCAGTAAAACCCTTTTTGTTAATTAACTATTTTTATTAGCCTGCCACCATTTTAGCTGCGCATTCGCTGCCATTGGCCAGGTGCGCTGTTAGTTACACCCACAGCTTCGTTAAAGGGACACTGCCCAATTCTACACGTTTACTCGTCGCGAGGAGCGCCACTCACCTTGTGAAAACAGTTGTGCAATGTCTTCTGTGGCTCTGGAGGGAGCTTTCAATGTTAAAAACAAAGACATAACCCTGATGACATCATCAGGGTTGCCATCAGGCTTGAGACTTTTGAGCTGTGCTACAAATTTGAGATGTGATATTCAAATACAGGTTGGATTTAGAAGGCCAGAAGGCTCTAGTGTTTGCAGCCTCATCCATACTAGAGACTAAACTTTAGGATACAGCTGCCTCTGCTACTTTGAGTTTGACCATTCTTTAAAAAACCTGTTTCCTGTAAATCCCCTATATTTATGAAAGTGGCACACAGAACACAAAATTGTTGGCATAACCCTTTAGGAAAAATTTTAGAAAAAAAAAATAGAGAGAAAAAGGCAAATTAAAGGATAGGTTCTTATTTTTCATGTCTGCCTTAAAACAATACTCTCATGTCTCTATGTACAATGAAAAACATTTGCTCACTGCAATCATTCCTCCTGTTCATACAAGGCATCAAAAGATGCTTCCAATATAAATGATTTGGAACAAAATCCACAATCCTTGTTCTGTGTAAAAATATATTCCAAAGTTCATCTGAAGATAATATAATGCTTCAGCAGTCTGAGTGTATCCTGATGAGTGAGGTAGAGGAAACAGCAACACAAAGAAAGAATTTCGTACTAAAAATAGTGTAATTGATACTCAGATTGTTGAAGTCTTACATCTTACATCTTACGTTTCAGCTTACATATGGTCAACCGACTATTGTTCTAAGACAAAGTTGAAAAACTGTGAACCTGTCCTTTACAGGAAGTTGTATGTTGTTCGACGTGCGCGAATGCATATCCCCAAAAAAAAGTGTATGAACGTGCATTTGTACTCACTCCTGGGCTCACGTGGTCCGTCCACGGTGACCTTTATGGCTCGGTGGTAAGTGGCCACTTGTGGTGGGTTGGTGAATACTGTGATTGTCAGGGTGAAGCTCTTGCCTGTGGTGATATCAAACAACATCAAATGACATGCCATCCGCGGAGACAATGACCTGCATTCATTGCTACACCATCCCCAAGTCACAAGTGTGGTTGTGATCACATAATAGCCAATACAAACTGGGAAAAATCGACTTTAAAGATTAAAGGATTTAGGATTAACAACAGACAACATTGGATCTTTGAGAGGGTCTATTTAGGTTCTTTGGCAGATTGGAAGATTGACTGAAGGAGCCAGTATCTTGTTATCCAGACTTTTCTCCCTGTCTAACCCAGTGTGAGTGGGCGAGAGGCATTTTAATAGTCACTTCCTTTCTCGATAATCCCCAGCAGTTGCTGCCTTGGGGTTGAGTGTGCGTCTGTGTAAGAGTGCATGTTCCTATGTGCATGCACGAGGAATGCTATGAATCAGAGCACAACAGCCAAGTCAGCAGCAGCACTAACATCTGAGGTATGCAGACGCATCACGTAACCATGACTACGTGCTCGGAAACAGGAAGTGGGGGGCAGGTTGCTGCAGCGACTCATCGGAGCAGCTGTCCATTCAGTCGCAGCCATCTACCCGTGCGTGTCCTCCCCTCTTCCGCTCCGCACTCTAGTTCACTATAAACATGCCTTTCAAAGCAGTGATAAGATGGATTGAAGGAGATAGCGGATCACAGATGCAACAGGTGTCCCACATACCTGATTTGAGGGGCATGTGGGTGAAGCGGCGCTGGTTCACTAGTCATCTATGATAAAGTAGGACACCTTGTGTGTCACCTTCCTGTGCTCTCCGCCATCACTGCTGCTGTCATCTGTTAACTGTGATCCATCTAATTCAAGGCAATCCCGTGCAACGACTACACTAATAACTATAATGATATATGATATGTTATCAACAGTATCTGATTACTCTGGGTTGCCTGTCATATCCATCCTTGCTATTATCGTACTGTTGTACCATTTCAGCCCTGTGATGATCATTGCTTGTTCATCTCTGCTGGCTCTCTCTGTGCATGACTTTTAGGTATCGAACATCCTATCCTGTGCTTGTCTCTGTCATCGCAGGGTATTCATTTCACACCTTGTAGTCTGATCTCCCCTGGCTCCTATGTCACTTCCTGTGATTAGATTCACAGCAAAAGGACGCACACAAGGTCTCCATGGCAACAGGTCCACCACTCTCCACACTTTTATCACCCCTCACACCCTCCCGCAACATCCGGGCCCCTCTGCTTCTCTCACAACCACAGCAGAGAAGGAAACTGAGGAGAAATGTCAGAGTTGCGTGGGTGAAGCTGTTGACAGGCCTTATCACCATCAACTTATCATAGGTGACCACTCTCTTAAAAAAGTCTCTAAGAAAATAGTTCCAGGAAGTTTAGAGAGCGTGAATGCGTGAGGAGAAGAGTGAGGACACCCTCAGTGCCAAATCTCTGATCGTAAATAAGATGATTTAGTAACAAGACGGCCAATTATGCAAAAAAGTCAGTATGGCAATGCCAAATATTTAGAGAATGCCATTTGCTGCTTCGCTCTCTGACAGCCTGTGGATATGTGCAGAGAGTGATCAGCCTCGGGGCTGCGGCACCACCCAACATGTTTATAAGCCTGAACTGAGCTGGGTCATGTCAGGTGAACATTATGATGAAAGAAAAGGACAGAAAAACAAGACCTATTTCTCCTTATCAGATCAATGTTTTTCTATGCAGCTGAAGCACATCCAACCTTTTTTCCACAAAAATCAAGGACCCTCATTTAAAGGCAAAGAGAAGCGGTAGCAATATGATTCACCACTCAGACTTTGGGAGACGAGCCTGGAGTTAGAGAGATCATTATGTGGTTGCCACGTAGGGAATGTGACCACTAATCCACACCACTGAACCTAATAGCTCCTACCGAGTAGTAGTCCTCCTCAGTGAATGGAGCACAGAGCGTTTCAGGCCTCACCTCTGCCACTGCGGCCCACGAAGCGAAGGTCGTTGAAGCGCGCTACTTGGTTCTTCATCACACCTGAGGCATTCCGCAGCTCGGCGGAGTAGTTCTCGTCGTTCCCCGCCATTACCGTGACAACGGTCCCGTCAGGTATGTCTCCCAGGGCGACCACCTGTCAGGTACAAAGGGGTCAAAGGGCAGAAATTCAGGAACTGTTTGGATCGAAGTCTTGAGTGAATATTCTGATTTTACTCGCTCACCTGGTGACCCAAAATCGAGAAAACATACAATTTATAAACAGCATGTTACAACATATTTTCTGCCTCAATCCATGCTTGAAGAAAATGAGTAAAAAGGATGTAGAAAAAAAGTAAAATAAAAGAATCTTTAAGCTCAGTTTATAAGAAAAAAGCTGTTTGAACCCGAACCCCAGTTTCATTCTCAGCTTCACTTGTACAGAAATTAATCTAGCTAATGTGACAAATTTGTTTTACATCATATCATCCTCCTCCAAATTATGTTGATAAATGGATTTAATTTAATTCTCCCGAAGCAGTTTGATATTATGATTAATGTGATTAGAATCTCTTCTCAAATGCAGTCATTTAAAACAAAAGCAAAGAGGCTTCGTGTTATCATTTAGATTCCTGGATGCAGATAAAAGAGCATGAGCAGGCCTACAAAGCTGCGATAATTACAGAGCTGTGGTAATAATAACGGTTAAATAACACATATATATTAAAAAGTGTCACATTTGATTTGGAGCCAGGGCTGCAGCTACAAAACTCCACTTTAAGTGTCTTTGATCCATCTTTTGAGAAATATCTGTCAAGTAATTAATAGGCCCTTTGCTGTGAAATATCATGGGAGCAAAAAAAAAATGGTGAAGGCTTCAAAAACGCCTGGCAGAGGCCTAAAATGTTTAAACCATCAGTCTTTGGTGCATGTTAAATATACATTCTTATCCCCACATTTCTGCTTCTTAAACGTTCAGTGAAACTCAAATGAAGAGAATGATGCTTTTATTTTATTATAATCATTGAAATTGTAGTTATAATAGGCCACAATGCAGCTGTAATAATATAAATAACATGCTGTATATTCTTTCACAATTTTCACATATGGAGATAATTGCTTAAAAATGAAAATTATAATTAATCACATTGAAAACAACATTTTCACTGTGGCGATTTTTAAACGAGCCACTATTATTATACACTTTTATTTTTAAATGGCTCTATAAGTTTGTTTTCCTTTTGTTTACAAAATGTGGGAAGAAAACATAAACATGTGATTTCTTTATTTATTTTCTTTATTTTGATATTCATTCAAGCTATTTTTAAAAAACACACACTCATCACATTCCCACTTTTCCTTTATGCCTTTTTTTTTCATTTCAACACTAATTTAGTAGATATGTTTGCTAAAAAAAAATGACACATCATTAACTGGTGATGTTACAACCATTTAAAAAAGTTGTAATTACAAGACATGATAGTTATTTATAGGAACTGGGATTGGGATCAATTCAGCTGATAACAATGAAAATTCTCCCAAAATTGAAGTGACAAGAGGATAAACCGACAACACATCACTTAAAAAAATCCAAAATGTTCGGCATTCCCACATAAAGAAAGCAGTAGGCTATCAAACAAATCTATTTTGAGATGTAGTCTTTCACGAAGAAAAAAAATCTGCCTTTTGTTAAATCAATTTTTGTTTTGTCTTGTAGTGTTCACTGTATCGTGCAGTAATTCACCCACCTCTTAATCTAGCATTTTATCACTGAAGCGGGACTCACCTTAAAGGCGACAGGCAGCGTTTTGTTGCACCGCCAGTGGGAGGGCAGGACCGAGCACAGAAAGTTGGGGCTGTCGGTCCGGACCAGCTCGGCCGGGTGGTCGGCGATGATCTCGGCCATGCTGCGGTTTTCGTGGGGACGTAGTCTTGGCACCACCGCTGCTGCGTCCGGCTGGCCGGCTGGGGAGCTCACATCGTTCATCTTCCCTGGGACTGGCTGGAGGCTATTGGACGGCGGACTGAACCTCCGACTGGCGCTGGGATCTACGGGAATTCGCATCACAACAGCGTTGGATTATCAAAAAAAAGGCACCAAAGGCTCTCCAGCTCCTCTCTTTCTTCCTCTCTCTCACACACTCAGGGAGAAACTCGGAGTGTGCGCCGCTGCTCGCTGAACCTCAGCGCGTCTGCCAATGGAAAATGGGACTTGGTGAGCGCACACCGCGTTTCAAAACTCTCTCCACTACAAACTTTAGTGGGCGCCTTCAAACGACATAAAATATACTTCTCCGTCAAGAAAAACAACCCTTGAAAACTTGATGATGTTTTAAATGACAAGCTCTTTTTTTTTTCAAACTTCTCGGGGGAAGCGTCCATGCGCCATAACGCAGGCGTAGTTGCTCGTGTGTGGATATAAATAACATCAAATAAATGTACGAGCGCGTAATAAGCTATACAATTACAAAAAAAGCAGCTCTAAAATGGAGGAGTCGACCCAGATGCTCAAAAAAAAAAAGTTTTTGTCTGTCTTCCTTTAGTTGAAAAGTCAAAGCGCTGCTCCAGATGCGTCATTGAAGTCTTTGTGCCAAACTGAAAGAGTCTCTGAAAGCCCCCAGGCTATGTACACACACAAAAAAGTTTTCAAAGTCAAAGGAATTGGCTTTTAACAATACTTAACAGAGCTGTTTAGCCTGTAACCCCGCGACGCCTGCAATTTATACATATTTTTCCGTAAAAAAAAAAAAAAAAAAAAAAAAAAAGTCTCTCGGCCGAGCCGCAGGTCTATAGGGTTAAAAAGGTTGATGAAGTCGGGGAAAAAAAATCATCGCCGGTGAGATGAAGGAGGCGGAAAAAACGAATCCCGTTTTTGTAGCCGTAAATGTGGTTAGTGTTTGGAGGCCGGGGTTTCCCGTGCTCAGGCTTTTTGTGGTTTATATAGCTCAAGCGCCCAGCAATTATTGCGCTGATGCGACTCCAACACGTGGTGTCTGGAGTCGGATCCATTCCCTCCGCCATAATCTATCACGCCTATATAGACGACCGGACAGGTCTCCGTGTAATGTCTATACCTTCATGAAACACACATGGGGCTATACGTTTCACGCCTTTCTCTCTCTCTCTCTGTCGTTATTCAAGTTGAGAGTTTCACACAGGCTGCTGTACATACCGACATGTTACCGTTCCCCTGGACCATCCACACGCTCCTAACTTTGGAGGTGGTCATTTCCAGTCAAGTAACACGCATCAGTCCGTATTGTGGTACCACTATGTCCTGACAATACGCGACTCGGAGGATCGTTTCAAGAGAGAGAAAGAGAGAGAGAGAGTGAGTGAGAAGAGAAGAGAGAGCCGAGCCCGGGTGAGAAGTGAGTTACACTTCTTCATACGGTTAGGAGCGAGTGAGTCACCGGAGAGCGGTGAGTCAGGTAGAGGCGCAGGAGTAGCGTTTCACTCGGTCGCAGGGGAGAGCTGTTGTGCAGGTGTACAGGTATTCTGCTTTACACGGGCTTTAGGTTATGTTCATTCACCCAGTGTGGTCGCTTCTTTAAAAAAAAAAAAAAAAAAAAAGACTGCGCTTTCGAGAAAGTTAGTCATGTAAAATACAATTACACAATCTGATGTGTCACAAACAGCTTGATGAAAAAAAAAAAAGACATAAAATGTACATGTGACCTCATCAGACCTCCAAAATAACCCTCTGAGTCCTTACGCACAATTCAGTAACCATTTATATGGATATATCAAAAACATGACAGTTAAGGAATAAGTACACTTACTTAAGTACTGTAATTTAAAGTACTTGTAATTTACTATTTCTATTTTTTTCTGCAACTTTATACCTCTAGTCCACCACCATTCAAGAGGAAAATATTGCTGCACTTCTGTTTTTTTGATAGCACTGACGTTGTAGATTAATATTTTACACACAAAACATATGAGTTTATAAAATATGATGAATTCTTATATTTTAAACTCCCCAAAAGTGTATAAAATAGTTCAAATTAGCTCCAACTAAACATTAGAATGCCACCTACACATGAAAGCATCACTAATAATAATCCAACAGTAATCTAATATATAACAATACTGAGTATAATATGTGCTTTTACTTTTGAGACTTTCTGCTAATAATACATACATACTTTAACTTGAGTAATATTTTCAAGCATAATTGAGAAATTTCACAGTGTGTCATTGCTACTTTTACTTAAAGCATCGGAATATTTCTTCCACATTTCCCAAAGCGAGGAAAAAATGTAAAGAGAAAAAAAAAACATTTGGATGAAAATAGTATTTTAAAAAGCATTAATGGCATCGTTCCACCCCTGCATTATTACAACTCACCACTGTGAGCAAATAAATCTATTCAAATAAAATAATAAAATCTATTTTATCCTTTTATTTTTGTGCTAAAATGTTATATATTTATGTTCTATATTCCATGTGAACGCTGGTCTGAATGCAGTCAGTGAGCAGGCCTGCTTTGCCTGCCCCTCCTGTGTCTACTGTAGAGGGCATCATCCACCCTCTGTGAAACTCCGTATCTCAGCCGGCTCTCATCACCCACCCCACCCTCTGCCCTGATTACCCATCAGTCTCCAATGAGTCTTTTTGAGTGCCACATCACACAGCAGCATGAGCAATGCCACTCTGTGTTCCTTTTCGGTTGCTCCCAAACAGGCTTTTATTGCAGTCTTAAAGACAAAGGCCTTTGATACTCCGGGCCTGTTTGGAAATAAAAGGGACTACTGGGAGGCACAGCTGTCAGGTTTTTTGGATCCTGTCAGGGCTTTTGCAGCTTGTATTTATGCTGTAAAGTTGGATATAGCCTTATACATCCTACAATAAGATTACTGTGTTGAGAAAAAAAAAAAGCTTTACACAGGACTACAGGCTGAGTACTAAGAGTAACTTGAAATAACTTGACTTCTTATGTTACATAAGTATGTATGTATGTGTGCGCACATGCAAACACATCTGTTAGTGTGTGTGTGTTAGGATGTGGGAGGGATATATATATATATATATATATGTATATATATATATATATATATATATATATATATATAAAGTCTGAAAGCACTGACACGCATCTGGCACCTCGTCATGTGGACGGGAGGGGGAGAAAAAAAAGAGTGATTGAGTTACACTTCCCCTCCATGTGCCCCAAACACCAGAAATATGGTTCACATTGTCCAACATTCTCAAAGATCAACTAACAATTCATGGATGGATAAATGTGAATAGTAGTAATTAAATCTGTAATAGTGATAAACATGGCCTTGCAAGAACCCTGGAGCCAGTTATTCCAACAGAGTTAAGTTTCAGCTACGATAATATCATTTTTTTTTTTCAGCGCTGAATACATTTGGAGTAATGCGGAAAACATCCTAAATGTTGTAGTGGAATTGAATTCTGGAACCGTTACGGATGAAATAATAACAATTCTTTGACTCAATTTCATACATTCAATTTAATCAAACCCAATTATTTAATGCATTAGTTGTTTTACGCTATTTTGACTCAACATTTGAATCGGACTTTAATTTTGGAACTGTTTTCTGTGTGGTTTATTAGTAAAAGGCACTTTTAAATCACACTTTAAAAAAAAAAGAAGTGTTTAATCAAGCCAGTCGACTTAAACTCATATTTTTACAGCCAACTAATCAGTCTTAAATTTGGGTTTCTTTACTCTTGTTATTGTCCCATAAGAGACAGCAGCAGGAAGAGCCCCTTGATTTTACCAGCATGATCCAAGCCCCAAACACCCCCCCAAACCTCCCTCCCCCTCCCACCCTTCCCCAGTTTGGTCATGACTTAAACCCCGACAAGCTCAGCTCATCAAAGAGTGTTTGTCCCATCTGACTCCGCTTTGCCTCTCCGCTGTACATCCAGCATCTGTCTTCCAGCTCCCTACAGGATACGGCCTGCATTCATACAGTAAGGGCTGCTGTCTGCCTCTCTGTCATTCAGAGGTAGGGCGACCTCTGCACAAGTTTCAAATCCGCTGTTTGAAGTCCCAGAGATGTGAGGGAGACAGCAGAGAAGGCGTTAATGTGCCAGAATAGGCTGTTCAATTCCAAAAAAAAAAAAAAAAAACACTTCCCTACTTCAGTGTCCTGGATTTAACCCAGCCCCAAAATCAACTTTTGATTAAATGTGAATGCTGGAACTTTCATGCAGCATTGGACTTAAACAATATTTGACCTATCTCACTCAGTATTAACAGACTTAATATTAAGTAGTATTGAATCTAGCGTAAAGCTTTTCATTCAGTGGGGCTGCTGCTCGCCTGGTGCACAGCTGGATCGTCTCTCTCAGCTCTGGTATTATTCATCTACTGTGTTACACTGGCTTGGAGTCACTGCACAGTAGGAGAAGTCACTAAGAGTGAAGAACCACAGTATACCACATTGAGCAGGATGTTCGCTTTATGATTTATGGTAATATTGTATTTCTGCCGCTCAGTTTCAATTATTTGTTTTCAATAAAAATCAAACTCAGCTGACTAATTTTCCTGTCGAGATATCAAGCGTGTAATAAAAGTTTCTGTACTCATTCCCACTTGGAATGACAAAGGCTGTGCGAACCACTAATATGTACGCAGGCTACGCACACATGCTGTCTATGGTGTTGTCAGCAAACTAACCATGCACAATCTTTCTCTTGTTTTAACTGTGCATCTGTCAACTTCTTTATATCTTTCTTGCTCTCTGACACGCAAACATACGCATGCAGACGCACACTGAGTATCCTCACCATTAACACCTCACCGGGAAAGATGTCAGGACACAGAGCTCAGTGTTAAAAGCAAATAGTACATCAACAATCCAGCACAACAGATAAATGCGGACACACCCAACTGTGAGGGTTCATGCACTCGCGTGCATTTTTATTTGCAACGGCTTCACAAAGAAAAATAGTAAAAACACGGGTTAGCAACACTCCTCCTCTCTACTTCTTCACAAGAGTATACTCTCATCATTCAAGAGGAAAAGTACAGCCACTTAAGGCTCAGGATTAAGGCTCCATTTCACAGTGGTGCATTTTTCAAGACATTTAATTATAGCTTTCTAGAGGAGGGTAGTGACGAGGCCCAGGCTTTCAGCTCTAACGGGATGTTTCCATGTTTGGCCGGCCACCAGCCAACCAGCTTGCCAGCTAACCAATCAGCGGGCCCACCAGGCAAGGCAGCAAACCAGCCAAAGGTCCAGTCTACTAGCCAATCACCAAACAAACCCAGAGAGCAGACATCAAGCCGCAAAACTAGCTGGCCGATTAGTTAGATGGGCTGGTGGCCGGCCAACCAAACAGTCAATTAGTGAACCAGCTAGCCAGCAGCGCACAACACAACAGAGCGGAGGAGGATGATGATGGGCATGAAACTCTATTCCTCGGTGACCTCATCATCACAACCTCACCAACTGACATCCACGCACTGATCCCAGATCACAGCTAAGCCCTTAATGACTGTTTGTCACTGAGCCCGTGACATCACTGTGAACTGTTAGGACAAGGACGGCACGTTCTGCGGCGTGTGTGTGTGTGTGTGTGTGTGCATGTCCCAGAGCAGTCGTTATCGAGGAGAGTTTTCCAAGTTTTGTATTAGACATCGAAATGGCTGAAGTGGCTGCGCCTTTACAGTTTAATGTGTTTCTTTCTCAGCCGCAGCGAGAAAGAGATGCAGGAATAGTTTGTCTGATATTTCACTCTGTCTTTGAAAAGGCAGAGAGCAGCATGGAAAGAGATGGAGACATGGAGGGGGCGGCTGTTCACTGCTTGTGGCAGGAGGGTAGGGAGGGAGGGAGGGAGGGAAGGAGGGAGGGAGGGAGGAGGGGTATAAAGACAATTTCCTCTCTGCTCTTATTGCTCTGACTGTCTGCCGCCTACCGCCTTCATGGAGGTCCCTAATTGAGATCACTTGTACTTAAAAATAGGAACAAAAAAGGAACTTCTGTGGGCTGGTAGATGGAGAGGAGAAAATAAAGCAGTAATATGTGACGAAGGCTGCCATTAAAGAGTCCCAATGATAGATCTGAGCGACTGGGGCACAGAGCTGAGACTCTTTCTCCGTCTGCCAGGGAACCTTCAGATGTTGACGTGTCACACACCACCTGCTGTCACAGCGCAGCATGTGTGTAAAACACTGCACGTGTAAGAGTTTATTTGTAGGTTTTCTGTGCGTGTGGGTGTGTGTGTGTGTGTGTGGCTCTTTGATCGGGGTAGGGTGACAGTGCCCGGGGCCGAGGCCAGAAACATGCCAAAAACCAGGGGAATTTCAGTTTTTCCACTTTTGCATATGAACGTGTGTGTACGTTACAATTTGTCTTCGCATGGCTGCAACAAAATATCTTTACAGTCATCAGGCATGTTTAGCCGCACCACTCTATGCAGCCTTTGTGTCATTAGCTATGCTATTATTAGCCCTTCACTTTAATTCAGCTGTTCGACCAATCAAACCCTCCCTGGAGCAGCTTTTCTCAAACTTAGGTCCCAGAGTGTCCCTAAGGTGTGCTGGTTTTCCCTTCAAACCATCTATCACTCAATCAGGCCTGATCGTGCGATTAATCAAACAATGAGCCCCCTCCTTGGAGACCAGTTTGAAGGATTGGCTTGAAGGAAACGCAGCGTATCCAGGAGTGGTACCGGACCGCGGCTGGGAACAGGAACCCTGTAAAGAGCGTTTTTCTTGGACCGAGACCCTCTGTAGGTGCTAAAGACAATACAGACACTTGGGCTAGGCCAACATTCCACTTTACACTTTTCCCTTCCTCTGTGTTTCACTGGTCTACTTCCCCTCTGCAAACTACCCGGCTAGTATCAAAATATTTATAGTACATCTGCAAGACATGCTGTTCTCATGTTTCCAGGACCGTTTAGCCCTGTGTTCATTATGCGAGGTAAAACTAATACCAGATTTATAGGGGGAGATTTCTCTCTGTTCTGGCTGTCCGTGTAGTATGATTGAGGATGATTTATGTGAGCTGAGGAGTCACAGGCGAGATAGATAGAGTGACTACGCGGCAAGAAGCAAACAGGCAGCGGCCCAGACTAGCACTCGCAGGGGGGCTATCGGCTATCACTCGCCCGTTTCCATTGCTCCTGTTTCGAGACTGCGGGAAGGTAAGGAAGGACGGACAGCGGCGAGAGACGGGGGAAGGAAAAGAAGGAGACAGGAGGCAAGGATGTCTGTATGTATATACATGGAGGCAGGGTGGAGGAATGTGAAGGTGCACTGGGTCCAAATCGATGTAAGGAGCTATAGAGGAGGGCCAGATGGAGGGGGGTGGGGGGGTGGGTGGGGGAGTCTGTCATGGATGCTCAATTGCACACAGACATAAACATTAAACCATAGACAGAGTAAACCCACGCCTGGAAATTTATTATATACATTTTTTGTCTTGGAGCGTTTAAATGTATTAAATATAGTGTCCGTTTTGCTTGGCCATCCTCACAGAATGGGTATAATAAATGGCCGTTTTCTGACAGTAAGCGAACCGCTGTCAAAGACCTTAAGATGAAATCCTGGCATTGCATTGTTGTTCTGTCGCTGGTGGGGGGGGATAATCAATATCAAAACTGTCAGTCAGTAATTCAGTATGTCCAGCACTGAGAAAACAGCCAATCAGATAAACAGGGGGAAAAAAACTACTGGGCAGGAAGCACAAGCAGCCACAGCACTGGGCGTGCATCGAGCAACAGCACTCTGCTTCCGAGGGTTTGGATCTTGCTCTCTTTCTCTTTTTCCTGATCTCCTCCTGATCACAGTCCAGCTCAGAGTCTCTCCAAGACACTGCGCCTGAACTCTGCAACCTTGAGCCGTACACACTAGATCCAAACCATATAGACGTCAAAGTGGCCCTGAGAAGCGCCGGCTAGTGTCAATTTTGAGAGGCCTCGACATGTGACATCTGATGCTCTGCGTGTTGAAGGAGTTAACGAACTAAGTTGTGTGTCACGGCTGATGTAGCTCACTCAGAGATGGGACTTTGCCTAAAAACCTTAGCCTGTAATTACGCTGAGCATATTAGGCTACTGGTCAGAAATGACTCACAACAAGGTGGGGGTGTAGGGACGGGAAAGGGGATGGGTGGATGGAGTTCAATTTCATAGCTTCCAGCCTGAGATGTCCTCAGACAAAATCAATTCCAGTCATCTTTGGAAAAGAGGGTTCAGTGTAAGAAAACATCTTGAAAGTTGGGGGAAAACATGATTTCACAGAAGATAAATGACTATTGTGTGATGATGTGACCTGTGTTTTCCACAGAACTTTCCGGTTATTCCAGGACAGGGCCTTTTTCGTGTCGTGTCTGCTCTGCCCCTAACTGAGAATCGAATGACGCCAGCTTTATAGCGCCTAAATTGAGTCTTGAGCATCGAGACTCATCGACTACAGGGTCCCACAGGGGACATCAATTACGTTGTGAAATGCTGTCCTTCAAATACAATCTATTCTGTGGTGTTGCATTATGGCAGAGCTGAGAATCTGAACGTCACACACATAAAAAATCCCTCTCTGGCAACGGGGTTGTTGGGATGTGGTCTCGGGCTGACAATTAAATTGTCCGCTTGGAATACACTGTCGCTGTGGAAGCATGAGATTTATGGCGAATAATTTCACGAGAACTGATCATCTTAAATGTTTAAACTAGATTTAATGGCGTCATAGATCATTCTGATAATGTTCTTGCATCCTCGGGAGACTGAGAACTGTCCCCAGTAGTTGCAGAACTCATTTACAGACAATTAAATACACTCTAAAGTATCCAATCTTCTCTCACTGAACTATTGCTAAAAAAAAAAAAAGATAACATACCACCAAGCTGTTTTAGCATTATTCCTGCAAAAGTGGCAAATATTTAACATCTTACAAACCACAAGACATTATTACAAAGCTACTCTAATATAAGAGGCTGCATTTGGTGTCTCCAAACCAACTTTCAGGCCACGCAAAGTAACTTCTGCCAGTAAAGAAAACCTTAAAATCATAAAAACCGGCATAGAAGGTTAAAAGCTATAAACATTAAACTAGTATTTACATAGCAAAGGATTCTTCAGTAGTCGTCTCACACTGTGAGCCCAGTGATTGGGTAATATTTATGATGGACTCTCAGGTGTGCTTCCTTCTCTCTTATGTCTCTTATGTCTGTAAAACCTTTTACCCTTGGCTCAATTGCAGCACAGAAATGGTACCATTACAACCTGATTGTGCATGTGCTTTTTGAGTGAGCCACTATAATGCCTTTAATGTGCAGAGGTCATGTGCATGTATGCGTATATGCATGTGATGCGGGTGTGTATGTACAGTACGTGTGTAGCAGTAAAGGGGCTGGCTCTGAGACTTTGGTTAACCAGACTATAATTTGGAGGCCCAGTGAAGACTCCCAGCAGCCTCTCACTGTTTGTTTACCAGAGAGACCAACTCTACTGTTTCTGCTGCATCTGCAAGGTCCTGCAGGAAAAGGGCGTATGTATCTGTCTGGCTCTGTGCGCACAAGTGTGTGTGTGTGTGTAGGTGTAATCATGTGTGTAATGTAGTATTCACGTGAAAGTGACATTTTGTGGAATAGGTGAAATGAATTTGTGATTTTCTGTGGCCATTTGAAGGGTCATTTGGACTATACATTTCCTAAAAGTAACATATTTTTTTTAATTTACTTCTTCTTTTTAAGAATCACTGCTCCCAAGTCAGTTGAAGAACTCTGACACCCCTCACTCCCTTATTTTCCTCATACATCTTTAAACTACAGTAAATCAAGGATACAATATACATACACCACCCTTTCTTTCCTGAGATTTCATAAATAAAAAAAGAGCTCAACTTCACACACACAAAAAAACCCCTCGCATTAAATAGTGTTTGTCAGCAAAAAATGACTGCTGTTTTTGTTTGTGCCGAGCGTAAATCTCCTGAGACTAAACTGCACGCTTTCTGTCCCAATTGGGCTCTCTTTTTTTTTTTCTTCCCCAATCCTCCTCCCAAGCAGGAATAAAAAGAAAACAATGCAATTCAAAAGACCGGAGCGCCCAGCCTGTCATTTAGCTGTAACTTTGAATTGTCTTTGCTCTGCGTGAGCTGTTTTCTTTCACACGCGGAGACAGACAGACGGAATTGTTGCAGCATCCTAAAATTCTATCACAAGAGGGGAAGAAAGACAGAGGAGGAGAGAAACTTTCAAAATATCACTCTAATAAAATATTCCTGCTCCTCTGGGATCCTCCTTTGCTCATTCAGCATCAGGAGAAGTGAAGTGGAAAAGGCCTGTTATTGGTCTCCGTCCAAAAAGGAGAAAGAGAGAAAAGAGAGAGAGACCTATTTCCTTTGGGGAAAGACAGAAAATAGAATGAACAGCGCAACAGTTGACGGAAAAAACTTTTAACTGCAACAACAAAATGAACTACAGACGACTGTAAGAGGGCAGCTGTCTGTGTGAGTGACAGGATTCAATTCCAGACTGAAAGCCTGCTCCAGTGAGGATCAGACAGTATGTATGTATATCCACTTTGATCAGAAAGAGCTGCTTGTCGGAGCAGTATTTAACTGATTAAGTGTAAACTGGAACAGCGCAGGGATCAACATAAAAACAGCAGCTACAAGTTCTCAGAAGATGCCAGCCTCAGTCTCAGGAAAGAGCTTTGAAACAACCTGAGCTGTAACATTGGGGGATTTTGCTGATTTGTAACATTGCTGTACAAGCAGAAATTGCTCGAAACTTTAGTCTTTTTTCCCTGAAAGAGTCACGCAAACTGCTGGAAATTTGCAGTAAAGTTGTAAGACAGAAAATCTAACCGGTAATACTTTGTGAGGAGCATATTAACACTTAATAGATGGTTCATGCAAGAATACACTATAATGTAGTTGTAAATAGATACAAAGACATTTTTGATGATGTTTTTGTCAATGGCCCTAACTCTTCATAGGAAGCATTTATATTTTATGTGAATGAATGACTGATCGCATAAAATATGTCTCCATATGGAATATGAATGTGAATTATGAAGTGTCTTATATAAAAGATCTTTATTATGTGTATCAATAATGTACTTTTACATTTTAATTCTATCTATGAATATATAATGTATTTATTTATTTATAAATACTTCTTGTGTTCTTCTCTTTCCCTCCTCATGACAACTGAGCAAATTTGATCCACTGATGAAGACCATGAGATGTGGCAGAAAGCGCTGAGAAAAATCTAGTAAGTGAACCTTATAAACAGTTCAAACTTGCCTGTGAATGATTGTGTGTCTACATATTATATATGAATATAACAGTTTATCAATGCTTTATAATGTGTGTAATCATACCCAGTATCATTAAATATGATCATAATTATACTTTACATGATCTGTTTATACACCAGTTATGAATGCTTCCTAGCAAAAGTTAAAATTGCTTAGAAAAGCAATAATAAACACTTAAAATATCCTTGTATCTGCTTACAACTACACCATTTATTACATGTTTATTTACAGCTTATAAATGCTAAATAGGGGAGTTAAAGTGAAGTCTAACCACACAACCTCTTAATTTTTTTTTTTTAGATCTTAATCCAAATGATCTGCACACTTGTTTGCAAGTCATTTCTTTCTTCCTTTTTTCCCCCCTCTCTTCTTTGGAGGCCACTTTACAAACAGGAGCTACCATTTCTGGCTTCCCCCTTCTCCCCAGAGACTTGTCAATATCAGCTACACACACTATTCAAAGTTCAAAGACTAGCATCCCACTACACACACCTACGCACACTCTCCTCGCCCCTTTTTTAGTCTCTGGGGCATATTCAATTTCAGTGTCTGTGAACACATTTGAATATGTCTCCCATGCATGTATGTGTGTTCATGCATTTGTGTGCGTGTGCCACAGGTGGTAGGGCGCTGGTGACTCTGATTATTGCGGTGACCAAAGCATTGCCGCCCCGTCACATTTGTCATCAGCCTTTTCCTGAAAGCGTGGGTGGGAGGGGAAGGATGGAGGGAGGTCGTAAGGAAAGAAAGAGAGAAGAGGAGGGTGGATGTTGGTAAATGACCTCCCCCGCATTGCCAGATGGGAGGTGGTTTGAAAGAGTCAGTCTTAAGTTGCTCTTACTGGATGCCTCATGAACGCAAACCGATCCTCCCCTTTGTATAGTATCTCTTGCTCTGTCTCACTTACTCCTTTCTTTTTTTTTGATTCCTTTTTATGTTTCTTTCTCACTCTCTAATTTTCTCACATTTTATCCCTCACTCTCACATGAAAGAAGAAACACGCATCTCTTCCACACAACCGTCCAGAGTTGTCAGACCACCATAAAAGGCTTGTGTGGGCGTTGCTGAGTGGGTGGGCACTCTGATTTTCAGGTGTATTTGATCTGTTGTGTTCACACCTCGGCGCTGGCGGGGTGCCCCTATGTGTAGGTAGGTAATTTGAGCAAATTAGGAGATGGGGCCTGTGTGTTATTAATGACACCCCATACCCTCCACTGCACGTCCACCTATTGTTCCCTCCTATGCACACACCTTTCTTTTCTTCCGCTCTGAGTCCCCCGGTCCCATCTGCGCCTCCTGCTCAACACCCACTCCCCCCAGCCCCCTCTAAAAGCACAGTGTATGGTATGCACACACACACACTTACACGGGACGGGGGCGGCAAAAAGGGGGGATTGGTTCCAGGTGCCAGTTTGAGTGAGAGCATTAATCAAGCAGACAGATCTTCCTGTCACAGACACCTTTTTAGTGAACATAAATACACACACACACACACACACACACACAGTACTGTGCATGTACACATACTCTACTGTATTACACCTGCACAGTAGTGACTACACAACCCTGCTGTCACTGCTGTTTGCTACAGACTAACCCCTTTAGAAATACGAAATTTCTCCACAAATGTTTTTTAAATGTGCGCTGAATGATAAATAACTATGACTAGAGAGGGTTGACACCAATGTCTTGAGACACGTCGTAACAAGGTGCACTTATCCCTTCAGACAGCTCAACTGATCTGGTGCCAAGGTATTGATCATAGTCAAGAGCTCAGTGTAACTCTTTGATGCTTCTTTTGCTCGTCTTGTTTCACCTACTACTTAAAAAAAAAAAACGGAGCTAAATCCTACGTTTCCATGTTTACACCCTAGCACGTTATGTGTCACCTCGCGTAAATAATCAGAGTTGCTTAAAAAATACGGCTAACACGTCCAACCTGTGCTGCTCTTTTCATGACCTGCTGGTAAGTAGGTTTATATATTTGGGAGTTCAGCCTGAGTCAGAGGGGATACCGCATTCCTTTAAGATTGAACTAACAAGGGGAAAAACCTGCCCTTTTCTCCGGCATGGGGCAGAACAGGTAAGGCCTTGTGTAGGTGCTGTGGCCGCGCTCTCACTCACATCGTTACAGGCTGAACCCAAACATCCAGGAGGCTCGACACTCCATATTTCCCCCTTATAGAAACATGGAGCGTGGAAGCGAAGCCGCCTCAGCCGTTTTTTGCATAAAAAAAAAAAAAGTAAGGCTTTCCTAAACAATGCTGTTCAGGTTTCCTGTGGTTTGCTGTATCAGCTCTGCTTCAAGCCATCTTTTAACTTAAATAACTGAAATAAAATCTGAATGCTTCAATGGAACAAAGAAAAAAACAGTCAAAGAGGTACATATATGATTCTGGGTTATAATACTGGTGTTTTGTTTCATTAGCGTGAACCGGTTCCAAGACAGACCAATTTTCAAAGTGTTAGGTAGTTACTTCCTCTCTGAGGGCTTATATCGGATAACAGTAATTCACCCAGCATGATGCAATTGAAATGGATGAAGGGCCGCGGGATCTTGTTAAGTGTGAAAATAGCACAGCGCAGCATTAAAAGCTTCACTGGCTAACGCAATGGCATTAAGCTACCTGGTAATTATGGTGTATTCAAAAATCATAGCTATGCATTGCACGTGGGAGTTTGAAGAGCCATCCAAAAAACACACACACTAATTTGGCATTTATCTTGAGTAAACACTGCAGATGTATTGGACGTTTGCATTGATTTATGAGAGAACTGAGCCCGTTCAAAAAGAGATGATAGCGTTCAAAGCGTCGAGAAGTCAGGCATCCTCGCTCCTTATCTTTTGAGAGGATTGTTTTCGAGTCTATAAACACTTTAAATAGGCAGAAACCTCCAGTAAGCACAGTCAATTGGCAGGTTGCCTTATCATAATAGTGTAATTAGCCCCAGAGCTACTGAATATGAGGATAAAACAAGGGATAACACACAGTGCCGTGTGAGTATTTACACTGTATTCTCCGTTTGTTGTTGCAGTCTCCATATTACAGGAGTGAGTGTAATCTCACTCTCCTTGTAAGACTCCCTTTTCTCCCATGTTTCAATATGTATCCTTCTTGGTCAGAAGAGACAGTGAAATTGTGCAAGAGCTGGTAGTTCAGAGTAGTTTGTTGACTGAACTGGGCGTGACAACAAAGTTTGCCAGTTGACAATATAAAAGAAAAAAGCCTCCCAATCAAGGTTTCTCTTAATATCCTGGAAAACAAGTCATACGCTTTATATGAAATGAACACTTTGGAGCAGTTTTCTTACATTCACTGCTGTATAACTATCAAAATAGCCTTAGACCTTTTCAAAAAAAAATCACAGAAAACCCCCAGCTTTCACATCTTTAACGGTGAGAGAGATGTATTTCAGGCCATTAGAATAACAGGTTATAGCGTTCCCATGACACTCTCATTTAGACCTTAATAACTGCCTACAGCCTATTTAGAGCCATAATCAACCCACCATACACTGTTACTACAGATGACTGAAAATACAGACCAATTAATCTATCTTTGATTAAACACTGATCACATTAACACGCTGCACCTCCCTGATTACCCTCAGGAATTATGTGGACTAATGTGTACCTCTAGCACTAATAAGTCCTAATAGCTAGTGCAGCTCGCAAACACACACGCACCATTTTACTCCATCAATATGACCCTGCTGGGATTAAATAACATGTTTGCCTCAGAGGTACAATTAAGCATTGCTAAATAGAGTTCCTTTGAGCCTGGAGTTAAGGGAAGAGTCTTCGCTGCACAGTAGCAGCCAGTGAAGCGCTCAGATTTTTCCCCCTGGCTTTTTCAAATTACCTATTGATGAGTGGGCTTCACGTCTCCCTGGCTGTGGGGGAGGGAGGATGTCTGGTTCACTTTTAAGATGTCTCCAAGAAGCAGGCCTGTGGTTAGATCTAAGGCAACACTTATGCAACAGAAGCTGCCTTTCTCAAATACATATACGGTTTCCCTGCAAATTATCAGAGATTTTCTTTGGGGAAAGTTTTCCGCCCGGAGTCTTCAGATATTTACCCACATCGTCCCGCTTCTCTTTTGATCGTGTTGATTTGGGTCCGTCTGTGTAAGCATTTTTTTTTTTTCGTCTGTGACTGCACAACTTTACTGAACGATAATTGGTCCCATGACTTAATTGTCTATATGTAATTAAGTTTGTAATAGAGAAAATAGGCACTTAAATGTTCCCCAGAGAGACATGGTGGTTGAGTGGGTGCCACACATGTTGAAGATTATTCTGCCCTCCCCATCTGCCAGTATGAGGAGTTATAAAAAATGTATTTGAGGCAATTAAATGAAAATTGCATGATGTAAATGCCAAGACAAATTTTAATGAGACCCCTTTCTCAATTGGAATATTCGACTCAAGTCGGCTCAATTTTTCGCTGGGAATGTACGCTGAGCCTTAAATTAAAAATGTCCTTAAACACAACTCTAAGGACGGGATGGAGTAATGTGGCTTTCTAACAAACAAAACAATATTTTGTAACTTGTGTTCTCAGCAAACTGGCTGACACCAGACTAAATGATCCAGGAGAAACATAGGAGGAGGAGAACTTAAAAAAAAAAAAAAAATAGAAATAACAGAGGGCAAGACTAAAGCTCAGTTACATCATGCTTTTACCCACCAAATGGATTTAAGTTGTGAGGGATTGATGAGGGAATAGACAACTAATCCCTTGCTCTCTTTATCAAGATTAACAGATATAAATATATTCATCAAAATCATATTAGAATCATATTAAATTCTATTATTTATATGTAATTTCTCCCTATTTAAGTTCAATTAACACTCAAAATCACACTCAACTCAAAAATAACTTTAACTCAAATTTAGTCACTTTTTTGTTTGTTAGAAATAAAAACGATGACAATGCCAATCCACATTTTTTTGCTAGTTCTGATGGAGTATACATTTATTTATTTTAAATTATAAATACAACAGAAAGCGCTGGTGGTCTCGCAAAACTGCACTGCGCTGCTGTCAAGGGGACTTTTTGTGGTTGCACTGACAGATTTACTACCCAGATGTTCATAAACATGGGCAACATCATTGAGTCGCAGCACTATATCAATCAACAAATCTCTACATGAATCGATCAGTGATCATCTTTCCCCCCTCTGTCTCCCCACCTGAACATTTGTACACATCTGCTCCTCTCTCCCTTCTCCGCTCTCTACCCGCAGCATGCTTTCAATTTCCTGCAGTGCTGCTCCTCTCCTCGTTCTCCCGCGCTCCGACCCAAGAGACACACCGTCAGGTCAGGGGTTAACATGGTAATAGGTGGTGGTGATTGGTAGAAGACGCTCACTCTCTCCCGGCTTTCAGAGCACATTAGAGCCACCCTGCTGCTGTGAGGCATGAGCCCAGAACAGCTGTGTCTGACCACGGAGCGACTTCTTAAAAACATCTTTTAAACATTTGATTTGGACAGAGGAGCCGAGGCTATGGACCGGAGCGAGGGAGAGGGTGGGTTGAGGAGGGGAGGGGAGAGGGTAAAGGGGGGTGGGGGGGCGTGTGGATCTATTAAACTGAGCCTGTCTCTCCTTGTGTCGCACGGGAATGAAAATGTTTGTTTAAATTTGAAAATTCATCTGGTAAACCTAAAACATCATTTATTTTGCTGATTAAATTAGATTGTGTAGAAAAGCTGTCACAATACAATACACCAAACCCAAAACAGAGGCCACAAATTGGAGCATGCAAGCTGGCCTTCACAGGTAATTGAAAATCATAAAGTCGACACTGCTACTGTGCAGAAGTCTTGAATCTCTTGTGCGCTTATTTCCTTTAGGTCCAATTTTGGGAGCCAGGGAGCGTGAAGATACAATTGAAACAAATAGAAAATAAAAATGTGAGAGAATAAATCGAGTTGGAAAGTGTCATTGTGCAAGTCTTGGAAAATATAAATATTTTCATGGGAAGAAAATACGTTTCAGGTGGGTTTTTGTTACACATGCGCACAAATCTGGAGTTTATTACACTAAAACAAAAAATCATTTTATCTTTTTTAGTAATTTGTGGAGAGGCAACATGTCAGAATAAAGTGATTGCAGGACTTGAATTGTGAATTCATAATATGGAAGTCAACTTGGAGTAACTTCATGTTCAATGTGGATTCATGTCTGTCGATTAAATTCTCCCTGGAGGCTGAAGAAATCTACATTGATTAATGACAGCAGCGCCACTGAACAATTTCAGGAAGCGATTACAGATCTTCCTTGGCAAACTAATCAATACTTCTTCCTTACACACAACAGAGACACCCAGCACACACAATCCAGTAATCCCACATCTTGTTTCAATGCTCAACTGTAAACTCTCTTGTGCAGCGTCTGTTTACGTTTGTCAAAAATATCACCCATGCTTTTGTTTTTGGTTCCGCAATGGCATCGCTTTGTAAATCTAAGGGTATGTTGCACAACATGTCATCTCCCTCTTTCAGAAATATTTATAAACATCGCGTAGAGTAAATATTGGAATCTCGAAATGCGGACGGGTTTTTTTTTTTTTTTTTTTTTTTTTTTTTGTATTTGTGCACCACAAAAGCCTTGATGATAGTTGGGTCTTTCCTCCACCACAAAAGCTTGGACCTTGATATCAAGGTCCTCAATGACCTTAGCTGATCCTCTCCACTCATCTGGACCCAAATCCTTCCATCGCATCCAAGATCCTTACCCCCAGACCCCAAACCCTTTAATTCATCTATCCAACCCTCAACACCTGACCCAAAGTCCTCCCCGTGACCCGAGCCCCTAACCCAACTCCAGACACAACAGCAACCGGCGAGGCAGTACTCACCCCAGAAGAAGTTTTGTTGACATGGTGTCACTGTGCTGAAAAGGCTGTTAGATGCCATAGCTGCCTCTGGTTGCAGCAAGCCCCACTTTTGTTCCTCTGTGGTTTCCGTGACCCTTGACACGTCCTAAACCAAGAGCACGCAGCATGTCATGAAGAAAAAAAATGAAAAAGCCATCCACAAGACATGCTTTTACGTATCAACTATTTGGATGACCACAAGTAACAACCAGGTCTGGTTTTATAGAGAAAAAAAAAATTGCAGAGGCAAATATCGCCTCTGCGGATAGATCAGATGGTGTCGGACTTGCTTGCTTGGCGAGTGTGGTTGGAACGTACTTACTCGCTTAGCGCCGTCCTTGTGACTGGTGCTGGCCCGCGACGATTAACCATTTACACTCCAGGTCGCCCTCAAACACCAACCCCGAGCCGCACGTCTGTGGTTCTGTGGTTGTTTGGGAGGCGAGCAGAGCCCTCACACAACCCAAACGGCACCAGCTTTAAAACTCGTCTCTTTCCTGCCCTCCATGTGCCGTCACTGGAGAGCCTGGGTCACATGCCCCCTGACGTCATCACGGCACAGCAGTTGAGTGGGACAGCCTACCGTTGTGGCTTTCTTCCCTCTCCTCTCCTCTCTTCTCTTCTCTCCTCTCCTCTCTTCTCCTCTCCGCTCTTTTTTCTCTCCCTCCTCCTTCTCTCTTACGCGTGGTTCGGCAGCGTTTCCAGGCTCTCTGGGGGATCGGGGTCTGACGCTCCCATGAGTCAGGAGGCTTCAGTGGGGGCAGCTTGTTCAACCGCCCATGCCTCCTCAGCATATGGGGAACAGCGCTCTCTCTGCTTTGCTTCCCTTCACTCTTTCATCCCCCTCCCTCTCTCTTTCTGTTCCTCTCTCTGACACTGCTGCTCTTTCCCTCAACTCCTTTAACAGGCTGCCGTGCTGCTCCTGTCTGCCTCTGAGCAGGGAGAGCTGAGCTTGGTAAGATTTGAGGGTGTGAGTGAGGAGCGAATGGCTGGCTGGCTCACGGTGTGAGACTGGGTGTGTATATGTGTGGTGTGTGTGTGTGTGTGTGTGTGTGTCTGAGCATGGGTGTGTTTGTCTGTGTATGCGGAGAAGCAGGGAGAATGGGGGAAAGAGAGAGAGAGAGAGAGAAAGAAAGACCGGGTGAGGGAGTGTGTGAAGAGAAAGAGGGAGAAAAGAGGAGGTGGTGTGAAACTCTGCTTATTTACAGACGAGCGTGTCTGAAGGGCTGCTTCTGTGTCACTTTTTGCAGCCTGAATTTGTTTTTGTTTTTTTTCCTGATTCACACTTTTTATGTTGCTGTGTCACAGACAGTAGTCATGTCATCTGTGTGTGCCCGCGCATACACACATGCAAAGCCTGTACCGTGATTTTAATTGGCTCTCATAGAAGCGACAGACGGGGGCGATTCCTGTAAGAGCCTGTAAATCATGGCCACCTGTCTTTCCTCTGAAAGAGATGCCTTCTCACAGTCTCGGTAACACTTGAGGACACACACACACGCACACGCACACACACACACACACACACACACACACTATAACACAAATACCGTGCAAGAGTGGCCTGCCAGGTTGTAGTGCAGTGCAGGCAGCTCATGACAATCAACGATGAATCATCACACTCCAAAAACACCCACCGATTCCCACACACATGCACATGCAGTAACACACCCTCACACATCCCGGCACTGTGCCACGGTTCGTCTTTGATCAGCGATCACAGGTGTTTGTTACAACAGATGAAAAACGCAGACGGGGTGTTAGTACAGAAGCAGAGGAATGTGTGGAATGAAGCTGTGAGTTCAGTCAGGTTCGAAAGTGTTAAAGTATCTCTGTTATCTTGTCACTCACCAGTGGGCAAGTATGACTAAGCAGTTAGAGAGAGGAATTGTCCCTTAAGCTCTTTTCTTATGATTTGTTAATGCCAGTGGAAATTCACTATCTTTCAATCAGTAATTTGCAATTACCAGTCATACTAATTATCACTGTTTTTCAGTCGCAGCTTGTGATTTAGAGTCAGATCATGTAGCTCTGATTGTATCATGTACAATTGTGCCATGTAGATACAAAAGTTTACAGATTTCTGCCTTCACCCCAATACAGTGGAAGTGAACAGAATGTTGTTCACACTGTTGAAATATAAAAAAATGTTAAATGTAAAATTAGTTCATTAGAATGACCTTCTATGACATAAATTGCCCCTAGATTAAAGGGAAACTGTGTTCTGTGGATTATTCAGAGTAAAAGGGACTTTGTTTTTTTTTTAAAGACATGTTGCTGTTTAATTCTGTTTGCACCACAAACAAAATCACTTTTACCTCTGATGTGCTTGTGTGGCAGCAGATATCTCAAAGATGGATTTCTTAAAGGCTTGTCAGATAAAAGCAAAACTTATTTTTGGTTTAAAAAAAATTGTGTCATTTGTGTGAACTGACCCTTTAACTGTTGCTCTATAGCAACAACTATAAAGTACATTTAGTTTGGGTGAACTGTCACATTTTGAGACATAGATTCAGCATTTCTGAAAACTATTTTTAAGCATTTGTCTTTCAGGAACTGTAAATGTAGTAATGTTACAGTAATTCTGTACTTAATGTAAACTACTTAGAAAGCATGTATTCATGTATTCATCTATTCTAAAGTATGTATTCTTATTACAACTATTTAGGAAAAATTACAGCTTAAAATCCAAATGATGTTAATTCATATTTGTAATTATAAATCATGGTTGTTCACTCTAGCAACAAAAATAAATCATATTTAATACATTTAACCAAATAATAAAGTAACCACAAACCAAGTAAAATTATTACATTTATTTTAATGTTATTTGTCTAATTGCTGCTGGTGAAATTAAACATGTTTCATTATTTAGCAGCTGATTATTAACCCTTATGTCTTTCAAATCTTAATGACCTTGTTGTAGGTTGAGGAAAACAAGTGAATAATAATATGAAATATGAAATACAAACAATCCACCCAACTTCTACGGCACAACAGCAATTCCACAAGTCTTAGCCACCTACCTTATTTTTGTGCAGTGAAACATTTTCCTTGGCCCGGTGCTTTGTAAATATTTGCTGTCTAAAACAAGAACATGCCTCTTGAGTTACAGAATCCTTAAGGAAGGGCTGTTCAGATGCTGCTATTGGCAGCTTGCAAACACACTGTGTATCACAGAACATACACAGTGCATATTTCCATTCAGAGATTTAATGTATCGTGTCATCCGTACAGTTTATACTATGTATACTCGAAATGATTCGACAATAGCCTTCCTTAATAATTGTTAGACTGTGCATATATATTCTGGATAATCAGTGCAGTAACAAAGACAGGCTTTGCATGTAGGATTAGTTTGGTACTTGATACTTGAGTCTTTCAAGAATAATATCTAACACTGTGTATAAACATTTCTAAGGTTATTGCAAATGGATGCTTTGCTGTCAGAAGAACTAAAACGCAGGACAGAGCGCGGCACCGCTGTGAGTTCTGCCGAGCCACAGTAAATTACACGCAGTTTGATGGGAATATAATTTGCACATCGTGATTGAATCTAAAACATGGAATGAAAAATAAAGCATAAATGTCAAACCCAACTCACATGGCAGGAAACATAACTTCTTGGGTGGCATGACATGTGATAAACAACCTTGATGGCGAAAAATCTGAACTATGATGATGTTGTAGTCTCAGATATCGCTGCTTGATTTTTTTTTTTTTTTTTTAAAGAAATGCAAAGATTGTAACTAAAAGGAGCAGATAATGAACAATAATAAAGTTTAGTTAAAGTTGGCTGAATATTGTTTTACTTGCCCAACTCTTGGTCAGGTCAGTGGTTCGCTCACCTTAAGAAAACCACAATAAACCCTTTTCATCACAGAAACCTTGACCACAACTTCTAACCCTCACCTATGAGTGGGTCTACAAACTTAACTCAACTAACCCCAGATCTAATCCAGGGAACATGCAAATTAAAGGCTCTGGTTTTGTTTTCAAAAGAATAACGATTCCTGGTAAATAAACAGTATTCAGTTAAAAAAGGTATTTATTGAATTTATTGAAATTTTTTGGAACTATGTTGTAAGAGGAGTCAAACAAGAGAGAGTGTGATGTTAACAATTTTGTGATGTTATCTGGAGTTCATATGAAACAAAAATGTTTCAATGGATGTAACATATCTAATCACACTGTGTATGTATATATAAGCTGCAGAAGGAGGTTCATACAGCATAACATGGAAAAAAAAAGCCACCTCTCTTGAGGGACGTACCACGAGTTTGGAGAGGTCTTCGTTTTGCTGTAGAGACAATTTTTTAATATATGTACTCCTTGCTGACAAAAAAAAAAAAAGGAGCGAGCTGCTTTTATGTGAAAGTAATAATGTTAAAGGCTGGAATATGATGTGGAATATAATATTTCATTCATTACTGGTTCTCCACTGGTGGCCGTATACTATACTTACTATACTTGTGTGTGTGTGTGTGTGTGTGCGGAGCTGAAGAGCTTGGACATACTCGGAGATCTGGCCAAGGTCTGCCCTGAGGACTGTGGTCGATGGCCCACCCTGCCAGACACTTTCTCTCTTCTACCACTCAGGACCACACACCTTCAAATGGACTCACTTTGTTATCACAAGCTCTCATAGAAACATAATAGAGGTATCATGTGTTGGGACATGCTTAAAATTACACATGCTATTAACACAGTGTGCGTAGCGTAGTGCTGCTGGATACGGTAGATGGTTTCTTCGCTTTCTTTGTCAAAGCAGATGAACTTCGGAGTGGACTGTTTTCATAGAAAATTATTTCTTGCAACAGAGTATTTCTGTAAAAATATTGGGGGATAATGATACCTAAGATGAGTTAAAATTAACTCAGACTGAGGCTGTAAGACTGTCTGTATTCGTCTCTCTGCGAAAGCTAAAAATGATGTGACATAATTAGCCCAGAGCAGACATTACGCACGTGTAGGTATTACAGTATTAGAAAAGGAAGGGCTTATTAATAGCCCTTTTGGCTCGTGTTGTGTACTCTCTCTGGCGAGGCATCAGAACGGCCTGGCCGGGCAAACAGGCAGGTACAGTGATTCACTTTAACAGGCGACATCTGTAAAACGCCAAGGTAGTTTACACTGCGGCCGAGCCCGAATTAACATGCTTTCATTGGAAACAAACACCACTTGCAATCAGCTTCTGTTGGCCGCTGTGCCACTGGTGTGAACGTAAATATCTCCTTACAGCGCTGCTGAGGCGGCACGGTGACCTGCAGCCATAGAATAAAGCAAGAGTCATGGAGAGGTTCACTTCAACCTGGTCCAAAACTCATGGAAGTACAGAAACTTAATCTACGACACAGCGTCGCCAAGAGGATGTTGATGTTCTATGTGAATTGTTTGGTAAGGTACGGTATGGTATAATCTTAATGAAAAGTAGATATTTTTCTTTTGGAATCCAGCAGGGGTATCTACATCTTCCAGTGACTTAAGGCCCTTTCTTGTGGTGTCTGGACAGCTGTTTTTGGAGTCACAGCTTTGAGGGAAAATAAAGTCGGCCTTTAAGTAATAAGGGGAAATGTTTAATATCGAATGGCGCGCGCACAACCTAAACACACATTAAAAATAGCTCTTAGAGTTGTGATTACATAAAACTGCAAAAAGGGGAAAGTCAGATCATTGGTGGAGACTGCGATGAGGAGGCTGTGGCTGACCACTGAGAGACTGAGCCATTTCTTTTTTCCTCCATTCCTCATTTTAATCAAGGTCCTGGTCCAGGATAAACAGTGCCTACCTACACTGCAGTTCAAACAGCGAGGCCCGCTGAGACCCAAGCGATGATTTCTAAATGTTCACTGACAAGTTGGTTTAATTTGTGTGCTAAGTAGATGGAGGTGGACTTATATATATCTTCCTTACTTGGCATACATACACTCTCCTGCTATTTCTCCACCTCTGTGGAACTTTATGGTGCTTCTCCGTCTGAAATGCATACTGGTCCTCCACAAGTTTTGCTCTTTGGTTTATATATGCCATGCTGTGTTAAAGGTGAGGACAGGTCCGACCTTCGAGACCTGAACAGGGACTTATAGCGGGTTCTCCATACCAGGGACTCGCTGACCATGACTGAGGACCTTGGTGATGATCTACTCTAACTCTGATTCTCTCTCGGTCTCCGCAGCCCGTGTCCAGGGAGGTTGGTACAGTATAGTTGTGGCCACTAGAAACCCTGTTATTGTGTGGTCAGTTGTCAACAGCTGAGAGATTTTACAATAGCTGCTAGGCCGAGGTCAACAGAGTTCAAATGGCTGAACTGCTAAGTCAGCATTATAATTACATCGCACTGATGATACAACTCCACTACAAGACTGAGAGTCACATGACGCCTCCAGTCACATGATGCCGTCACTCCAGGCAAATGTCAATAACAGAAATGACTGTGTGTCATGCATACGGCGAGTGTGAGGACGAATAAGTTAACTCTGCTCTGGCCGTGACTCAAATCTGGGGGTCACAACAGCCAATCGCAACCTGAATGAGCTTATACATAAGCTGCCCATTATGTGTCTCAGAAACTCAGTTTACTTGCTGTCGAGAACAAAGTATGTCTGATAAAAGCAGACGGCTCACTGGAGAAACAAGCCATTATGAGGAGGAGTTCGGCACTGTGTCACTGACAATGGGGCAAACAAAAGGCTCTGTTGTCTTCTCGAGCCGGTGGGTTATTTTTTTTTCTGTGGGGCTTTTGTGATAGATAATTGCCCTCCTCACATGATTTCATAATGCTGTGACTCGTCTTTCAGTCCCTGTGTAACACAATAACAAGATAAAAAAAGGGGGGGATCTAAATCTGAATTTTTGACATTGTTTAGAAGTGGCCGCTTTTCTTCATTGTGGTGTATAATTTTAGAAAGATGTATGAGCAGGACGCTGACTTGAACCAGTCATAATACAGCCTGGAGCACAGGCGGGCAGGCTAGCTCCCAGAGTTCACTGGCTGTATTGTCTTAGGATAATCATTTAAAACTGTACCATAGTTTATGGCTTTATATCTTACTGATGTCTGAATATCAAATTTAAATCAGATGGGAATACTCCAAGTCAACCCAGATTTATTCTGAATTAAAAAAAGAAACTTTTAGCATAGTACAATTATATTGGATGTGACATCGACAGTATTTAATATTTTGTACCATCATTTTTAACACTTGGATAGTATCATAATAAAACCTTTAAGCTATTTTGTATGAGGCTGCATAAGTTGATGTGTATCACCTTATCTTCTTTTAAGATGTATACTCCTGTTATTTATTTTTCTCTCTCTATTTTGCACTAGAGACAGCAGACGCAGCACACAAATGAGAGTCTGTGTAGCCACCCCAAGGACTGAACTGTAAACATTGTTCTCCACACAAAGCCGTCTGCACATGTACTGTACGCGCACTAAAGTAACCCTGGGGCATTGTCTATTAGCTGTTTGGTAGGTATGCAATCTTTCTTCTGAGTCAGCAGGGATCAATCCAGCACAAGCCAGCCGAGGAATGTATTTACCTCTCATGGAAAAAAACACTTAACTTCAAACAGGGTGCACCTATCACATTATAATGTATGCTGGAATTTGGATAATCCAAAAACATATTGACACACAGACATTGCATTATAGCTGATTATGGTGGTTCGAAAAAGAAGGAAAGAAAGAAAAAACAAAAAAAAAAGGTTACCGCATTCCACTATGCCGTTAAAACATGCATGCAGATTATATACTTGTAAAAAAATTAAAGCTTACTGTACTTCTGGGAGTAGTTTTTCGATTGAAAGCAAAGAACTCCAAAGCCCAGTTAAACAGTAGTAGATGAACTATGTTGTTGTAAAATGTGGCACAGAGGAAAGTTTGAGTTTGTATGCATACCTGAAGTAAATTTCATTAACTTTGGGGGTTTTCTGTGGTTTCCTCAGTGGTAGAACAAGCATTCAGATCTTTAATTAAAGTAGCAATACCACAATCTAGAAATGCTCCATTTATAGAAAAAGTTCTAAATTCAAAATGTTACTTTGGTTACGAGGAAGGCGCTTAAAATTGAATGCATTATTATTATTATTATTATTACTTGCTGTAAGTAAATGTCATCAAGTATTATCAGCAAAATGTACTCAGAGGTATAAAAAGTAAAAGTACTTATTATGTGGGAGAAACCGCCTCTATGAGTTTTATATTTTATTTTTATTATTTTATTGGATTATATTTATTTATTTATATATTTTTATTTTATTGGATCATAAAAGTAATCTCCAGATTAAATTAAATTAAACCAATTACAGTTTTGCGAATGCGATTGGTCACTGAATGAAATATATGTTTAATGTCATCTACTAAAACCTGTACTAGGGTGCATTCATGTTGAAGTCTTAACAATATACTGATGGCATTTAAATGTAATTATGGTCACACTGTTGGCTACCCAATTCTAAAACTAAAAACTCTAAAATGAAATGTTTATATATGTCTTTCCAATGACCAAATATAAGAATTGATGAACACTCACAGCATAACATTTAGTACATATCTTTAATGTGGAAAGTTGGAGCCATTTATGAATGAGGGTGTGCTGAACTGTGCCTTGTGGTAGCAACACATTTAAATACAGCAGGAAAAATCATTCATGAATCCTAAATTGGCAAAAAAGGCCTAATGCATTTGTAGTAGCTAGTGACTCTCATCTTCCAGTAGCTGGTCTCCCTGGAGTTGAAACACGGTCTTATTTCTGAACAATATACAGAATTAGATTTAGCTTTTAAGTCCAAACAGTTCTCAACTGTTCCAGAAACTGAAAGGAGTACTGCTGCAGTTACATGAGGTTATGTATTTGTGAATTACAATGACTGCCTTTTGTACTCTCTAAACATTCCAGCAGGCAGCAAGATGAAATGCTGGAATCTGAGGCATGATGCTAATTTGAAGACAGAATAAATCTATAAATCTGACTTAGTCTCTCGCTCGGGGATATACAGCCATGATAATTACAGGTTGACTTTACAGACATGCAGACATCTCTCATCTGTATTGCTAATAGTATAACCAGCAGGCTGCTACGTGCTTACTCAATGTCTAGCAGTAGGGGTGAGCAGAGGTAAGCTGTAACAATGATATCATTATAAAGAAGAAATCGGTTGGCTTAAATTGCATGTTATGACAAAGATTTACTGCACTTAAAAAATAATTATCTGTTTGTCATTACAATGAGTGTCAGTTGTAGGGCTGTCCATTAATTATCATTTGTGAATAATTCTGAGATCACCAATGAAAATAACATTTGCAGGAATGCAAAGCCAGATGTTTAGTCTGTGCCATGGCATTAGCTTGCAGCCAGCATTAAAACATATTTGTGAATACATTGCGACGCTTAACTTGTCCCTCGCGAACAAACAAACAGGCATCCCCTTCCACTGGCAGCATGACTATCTGAGGAAGATCTAACACAAAGCATAACGGATGATCTGGGAGGACAGTGCTGCATCTGGTTGTAGTTAAATCCTTGTTTTGCTGTGTCCTTCAGAGTTGGTGCCATAGGCCCAACTGCTCAAGCAAGTAGAGTTCATATGGACGCAAAACCAACATGTGGTGCCTGGAAGACTCCCCACAGAGGTCAGCTTCAGGACTCACCGGCCCAAGAGACAATGGATCAGGACTGAGTGGATTGGATCGCTGGTAAAGGCCATGAAACGAACACTAGAGAGCCTCTGAGGAGCAAGACATAAAATAGACCGTCGGCCACGTGGGAAGCTTTATTGAGCTAGAATTCTAGAGACGAGGCAAAAAGTGGGCCTGCTCAGATTTAATCTACACAGCTAAAAAATGCCTCTTTTTGCTGTTTCTCATTTTATTTCTACATGAAGTTCTGAGTTTTCTCAGCTGAGTGGGTGGGCTGGATGAGTTCCACACTAGGGGCCAATCAGAACAGGTGAGTCTTCCGTCCAAACCAATCAAACCCTGTCGTTCTCTAAGACGTGACGAATTTCAATGCGCAATGCTAACATGCCCTCTCCGCTGACGACGGGTCCGCCCTGGATTGGTCGGTCTTTCTGCCTCTCCTTCTGCATTTGTAGGAGTTCATCAGAGGCAGTTATATTGTTTTTGCATGGTCAGACTTTTCCGGGTATTTTTGCGGCCTCCTGTTTGCACACCTGGCGGAATTGTGAAAGTTTGTCTTGGGTCATGTGTGTTTACCCACCCCAGGCCCCAGAGGTGACCCCATCACGCCACCGACAGGGAGGCCAGCACTTGCGTGTGGCGATTTCCAAAGTGGCCAGGCTTGGAGAAGGGCCACACTGCCTGTGCTGCCTTTCAGCAATCTGGCCCCGCTCTGGCTGCGCCTTGAGGGGAGAGGTGGAGGGGGGGGGGGTTACTTGTTGGCAGAGCCCTGCAATGTTTTCAGAAGCACAGACTTCTGGCAGCATCGCTCAATATGATGGAGAAAAATGCCTGCTGCTAATGAAAGCCAGCAGTGTCTCTCCAATTGGACGACAACCCAAAAGGCATTATGTAACTGAGATACCGTAAACATTTCAAAATTGTCTCTCAACAAATTATCAGTGTTTATTTTTTCCACATTATATCTGATATTTTTGAAACAGTTTGTAATTGAAGGAACTGCTCTGAATATAACAATCTTAGACTACGTTTCTTTTGAAACCAAGGACATTTTGCAAGCAATAATTTTTCTATTTCATTATCAAATAGTCCTTTGGCTATGCCAAAAGGGCAAGTACCAAGCATAGTTTTTAGATGTCGAGATGTTATTTTGTAAGGTCTTAATTTGTAACCATAAGTGATCAAAATACAAAGACTGACTTTGTGGCTTTAGGTCAGTGCTAGATGTTTTACTCAGGATGTAGAACTTGACTTCAATCACTGTGACAAAATCAAGATCCTGGCTTATCAGAGATGTGCAAACGCTGCATCTGCAATAATCAGCGACTGGTGAATGCTCCTCTTTCACTGGTGTTTTGATAGTGGTGTTTTTGGCCTGAGCCCAGTGCTGCACCTACAGTATGTATTAGTCAAATATTTATCTTGTTCAGAAATACATGGCTATATTGAGATGGGAATAGGGTAAGATGATTTAATGGGCACACCAGAGGGCCTTCTTGGGTGCCAAAGTTTTGCAATTTTGGTGGTCTTCTCTCAGAGATCAGACACCCCAAGGGCCGTTTAGGAGACCACGAGATGCCATGATTCAAGACCCACTGAGGGGACATGAAAGTGTGCAGATGATGGAGGGGTCTGGATGGCAATTACTGCTCATCAAGGCAAATTTCAAAGGGTGACTAAATTGTTGAAAGTCTTGCACATGATAGATTTACAGTTTTCCCCGTAGTGTCTTCCCAAAGAGTCAGGGTGGGGAAGACCCGTTTTATGTCTGCACAGACATCATCACTACAGAACAACTATAAGCCCTGCTTCGCTAGAGGAGATTTTTCAAAGTTTATGAAGTTAATCAGAACTTACATTTGGAAATGCTAAAGCATTCCAGCCTGTGCAATGTGTACTGTTTACTGACTGCTACTCAAGCAAAGTACAGTATAACCATTTGATCCTACTGAAATAACAGAAACAAGACAAAATCTGTCTCAGTCTGTATTTGGAATTCTAAATCTTTCTCCCTTTTGACTTTTATGCTCCAGACCAGCATAGAAAATGTGATTTTCCAGTATATTTAATGAACCAACATTCATTCAAAATAGTTTGAAGGAACATTTCATCTTTAAAGCCGTTTCCTCTGGAAGATTCCTTGCCGTATTTGAGAATTGAAGAAGTTTCTAACTTACACATTACACTTCATATATCAATGTTAATGTCAACTGTCATAAACTTAAAAATAATATTTGTCTTGTTGTGTTTTTCTCCATGTCATGAAATTTGATGAAATGTTCTAAAGTGTCTTTTTGTGTTGTCCTTTGGATAGCCAGCCACAGGAATAGATGTTTCCAGAAGGCACTACTAAAGTTACAGCATGAGGGGAATGAATCAATCTACCCGAGTTCTGGTTTTTCACTTGAAAATGTAGCAACACTTAATCACTATACAGTTCCTGGTACAAATGCACTGAAAGAAGTTGTAAATTCCTTCATGAATGACAAGTTATTCATTAACTTACGATGCAGAGTTAATCTGCAGTTGCTCATGGACAGATAGATGCTTGCAAACCTAAAGAATATTTCAACACATGCACACACTCTTTTAGAAAACACAAATGTATGTTACATTTCAACACAAGATGTGTAAACAGAAAACATGGTCTTAAAAAATGTTGTCATTTACATACTACATATTTTCAGAAAAGTTCCAAGGAAGACGTATAATGAGCTATGTGTCTATGTTTCAGGATTATTTTAGTTGTGTACAGACCTACAGTGTTTGAACCAGGATTTTCTGGAAGGGGGGCAAACGGGTTCATTAATATTTTTCTACTCAATTCTCTATTCAAGGTGGACAGAAATCAGTTGATTGCTACAAAATGATGAAAGAGAAATAAGAACATGTGTTTTATCCATAGTAGACATATAATTAATGTCTGTTAATAGATTTTAGGAAATTATGAAATCATAAGAATAAAACAGAATGATCAATAAAGCACATCTGTTTTTCTTCAATAAATATATATCTGACTTTTACTTGATGTCAGCTTCAAAGAACTTAAAAGTTGATCAGTCAGTAGAAACCTCGAGTAATTTACTGTTAATAATATTTAGTGACAAAAGCTACTTACCAGCTGTCAGTCAGTACCCAACTGCTATCTACCTAAAACATACAAGGCTGAGAAATGAGTTGCGCAGGCAGCTAATGCTACATACTATACCGGTTGCCAGACAACAGCCAACAGTTTAATTTTATAGGTAATCTAACCCACAAAATGAAGATTAATTGACTACAGCTGATAATATCTAAACACAAGAAGCCTGCTGACTGGCACTGATCCTGTCTGTGATCTTATTTGGATGGACATGAAACTCTCCCAGTTAAATCATCTGGACAATAGATTAACAACTACATAACAAAATATTTAGTTATTTGATTAAAAAGTCAAAGGGACAAGAACTTGGAGAAACTGGGGGGAAGTTAACTTGGACTCGACTCGGTGCATTTTGGCCAGAAACATCCAGTCACAAAGTTCCTGTAATGCGCGCTGCGTGGTAATGGCGGGTGGTAGCTAAAGATGAAGCTGTTGACAAAACTGAAAACACAATCTGTAGTACTTTTAAATTCTAGGCCAACTACGTTGTTTGTGTTTTGTTCTCAACTGCACAGACGAAGCATTTTGAGTTCAGTTCTGCTCTGATTCACAACTCTGATTGACTTCCTCTTCATAGCGAGGCTCATGGGTATTGTAGTACCGAAGTGACGGAAAGTACGTGATTTCTCAGAAGCGAGGTTGAAAAAAATACATGTCCATCCATGTTTCTACGTCAAGTAATGCTGACAATATAATTGAAAGAAATATTTGAAATGGGAATACCAAATGGGAAACCAGCGGCTCCTTCTACTTCACAACTCTATTCTGGGATTGTTTGTTTTGGAAGGGCAAAACATGAAGCGTTAGTAAGCCTAGTTTAAGTGAGCACTTCAAAAGAGACACCATACTAACCCTTTTAGGAAATGTGTTATTTTAATACCTTTAATACCACCACTTTTACAATTTCTATGCTTGTGTGTTTGGTAAAGAACTCGTTTGATAATCCTCCTAAAGTAACCTTCCTAAAGGTTTCATAACATGGAGAAACTTGGGTGGCCGTGATAAATGACATTTGACATTTGGAACTGCTTGCATTCATAACAGTCATTACATCAGTGTTCCCTAATGGTGGTTCTTATTTTAATGGGCAGGATTATATGAAATACCGTGACGTTTATATTGAATCTGTTGCACCTAATTAGAGTGGAATGGTGGATGGAGGGGTCTGCTTATTCACAGGCACAAACCACCCCTCCAGATTCACAAATATTCTTTCCTCTAAAAGCAACCGCAATGCTTTTGTGTTGTTTCAGGTACAGTATCTCCTCATTTCATTAATTTAAGCAAACCTCAAATTGAACGAGAATATGTCTGTCATATTATTCCAGCGTAAAGTGAAATTCGGCAAGAAATGAACTTCTCTGAGACGCTCTATTTATGCATAATACTACTTGTCTTCTGTGAGTTCAGGTTTCACAGTATCAAGGCTCTAAAAATTGACACTAACTGTGAGAGCTAAAACGCCACAAGGGAGCCATCTGAGCCCCAGTGTGAACTGCTACTATAAAGTCTTGACACAGCAGCAGTTATGTGCTCTAACCTTCTCTTATAACCAGGGCCAGATTTCCCTTAAGCATCTTTGCTCTACAGTAAGTTCATCTAAGTTTCACTGTAAGCTAATGTGCAAACATGATCTAAGTGCAAAATGCTTTTAAGAAACATCACAGGGCCAAGTGTCCTCTTGCCACTATTGAAATTACAAGAAACAAGACTAAATGGTTTACATAGAAAAATATAAACCATAACTACTGCTTCACAAAACACTATTTCATCAGATAACTGACTCTTCAACCAAAACAAGCCTCAAGAGAATTGGCTGAGTATTCCCACCCACTCACTTTCTCAGCTGGGGAGAACAGAAAGACAGACTGTCGCAGATGCTGTGTGTGTGTAATATAACTGCATGAATGTGCCTCTATGATATACAAGTGACTCATCCATTTCTAACAAATGCCTTCATTTTAATTTCAATTTACTGTCATGACAGCTGTGAGATAAAATATCACCAATGCAGATATCACCGCTTGCAGAGCCAAATCGGAGGATACGATGACTACCCACCTATTGAAGGCATGACTGAATCTCAGGGCTGCTGCTAAGGGATGAAGATCCCCTGCTAAACAGTATGATATCACTTAATCCCGTTCCTATTCCCAAAAGCAGCCAAGCCAACATAGGCTTTCCACTCAGTAGTGATGACTGGGCTCTCTGCTGATGAAAGAGAGGAGAGGCCCATTAAACCTTACGACTCATCGGCTCATCTGAGTAATCTGGAACAGGCACAGAGCTGGGGGAGCGGGTGAAGGAGACAGAAGAGAGAATGATAGAGAGACAATTGACAAACGGTTATGAAGATTTTTCATTTTCTTACGGTTCAACTCATAAAGTAGAACTGAAATGAAAATTCATTTTTTCAAAGAAATCATTATACCTCGGTGTATGATTTGACTTGTGTGTAAAAAATCACCAAAGTCACCAAATGTGTTATTTTTGGTACTGACTGACGAAGTCTGTAGTTTCACTGGTGCAATATCTTAGTCAATGGGTACTAAAAATAGTTTGCAAGATGAAAGGCAACGCAGCACAAGCAGTTAACAAGCTGGGGGAGCAACACTGGTAGGCTGCATTTGGTGCTGCGTTGGTGGGGGTGTGTTGTTTAATGTACTGGTGAGAATGAAATGTGATCCACGAAGTCCAGTTAGTGACGGATTATTGTGTTTAAAGGTTTATCAGATGCCAGATACTCACAGACAAGATTTCACAACTTTGGAAAGTTATCGTGGCGTCAACTATTTTTTCTTCCGTTGAGATGATGAACAGCAGAAACACAGCGTTCATGTTACAAATGACTTACAAACAAAGCAATCCACAAGGAAAGTGCGCTTGCATGTATGCGATTGGCCAACACAGCACCTTGCCAAATGACATTGCGTTGCAGCGAATTTGAATGTGGGTTACCTTTTATCTGTTGGATGACTGTTGTGCTGTTGGAGCTCTTTGCGTTAGCCCCCCACTGCGTCAACGCATCATTCAAATGAATGATGTTTTTTCACACAGAGCTAATGTTGGTCTGAACGCCTTAGCTGCTGTTTAAGTTGCAAGGATGCTTCATTGGAAGTGCTGGTTATATGGTTGAACAGTTTCAACCCCTACACCCTTCCAGCAAATTTCTCACTCTTAACACTCTTATCTTAACACAACTATTTCTGTCACTTCTGAAGTGTACAAACAACTGCCACACTATGAATGCCTTCCGGAAAAAGACCGAAGAGTCCGAAAATGCGTGCCATTATCCCTATACTTCAATGATTATTGAGTCTTGCCCCCTTCTATGAAAGTAAGTTTTTCACCCTGCCTTTGAGTGTGGTCAACAGCTACAAACACTTTTGCCTCCTGACATGACACGCACTGCATTAACAAAACTAGTTCTTTTCAAGTATACCCTGGCCCGTAGTCCCATCTGTGATTTTATATTATTTTGTGACTTTGTGTGTTGCTCCGTGTCATGATTTAAATTACATGGTACTATACGGATGGCTGAAGTTACAAGACTACTATTTTACTGTTTTTTTACAGTCTGGTCATTTGCCATTACCACATCTGGACCCATATAAGACAGACAGATAACGATTGTGTAATGTGGGATAGACGGAAACACTGAGTGTGCAGAAGTTGCAGATGACTTGAAGGTTTAAATGAAAGAAAAGTAAACTCTGGTGGGGTCAATGCTAACGTTAACAAGCTGGGCTAACATAGCGGAGGGAATACAAACTTAAAAACACAATGGGTCCTCTGAAATGTTGTTAAATGACGGACAGCCTAAAATGCTAACTGTTAGCTAACATAGCCAATACTGTGAGCCCCTGATCACTATAACAATCATGGAACGTACAACTTGTCAGGTGTTAATCGTTACTTAAAAAGTAAGGAAAATTTAAATCTCCATTTTGATTTTAATGAAATGTCACTCTTTTGACTGAATTAGATGACCTTTCTCCTCAAGCACAGCTTGAGAAATTACACTATTTCACTACACACTTGTATCAGCTTTATTAAAATTCCAAATGTGCAGTACAGAGCATCTACTGTGGCTCATTTAAAAGTTGAAAGACTTGTTTCAGCCTGCAGTTTCTCCAACTTCCGGACTATATAGGTCAGGGAAACCTGCCAAAAGGCTTCCTGCATATTGGGCACACGTGTTATGCCACACATCACTGACTGACATTTGATGTTTTCTACCTCTCCACCACCACTCCTCTCACCCCTCCCACGTCTCTTTGGGCTCTTCTCACCTCTGTTCTGCTCTCCTCTCCATTCCTCTGCTTTCTGCTCCACTTTTCTCTCCTCCCCTCTTCTCTTCTCCTCTCTTCTCTCTCTTCTCTTCGTCTCCTCTCCCCCTGAATAATGATTGTGATGGAGAGGCTAATCCGGCCAGCATATGGTTGCCATCGGCGGCAGATCTCCCCATAATGGTAGATGGACAGTGTAGGCTAATCACGATCTTTGATCCTCCATGAAACCCTCAACTCGCGTGGCTCTGATTTCCCTGCATCGCTGCCACGCTGAAATGAAGAGGCCCTGCCGCTCTGGAAGTCATTTTGGGCTTATTACTTAAGCCTCAGCGTATCCCCATTGTCTTTGCAAGCATTGGAAATGACTAGAGGCTGTGCTTCTGTGCAGTCAGCGGTGTGGGTATTTCCTCTAACTGTGCTGCTTTGTTGGCCAACTTTGTGCCTTCTCGCCCTCTTTCCACGGCGGCCAACTTTTGATGAGAGCTTTAATTTGATGTTGTTAAAGTTGTATGGTTTCAACTTTGCCATTTCTTTGGCTTATAGTAGTCAAGCTTTTTCCCATGTGAACTCATAGCCTGTTGGGTGACGTCCTAAAATGGCCTCCAGATTTATTGGTGAGTTTTTTTCCCTATTCGAGCCAAAGCAAGAACATTACTCAGCAGCAATTACTAGAGCAGTTGACAGGGTCGCTGCTCGCCACGACCTACGCACATCCAAACGTCAAGGTGTGTAGTGATTGACTAATGCAGTACTTTTGAAAATGCACAATTACAGCTTACAGACTTGGGGTTTGCGACAGTGTCATCTTGGCGGGCTGAAACAGCACACCAGTCGAGCTCAGGATTGTCACCAGGGCAATCACCAACACCTCAGCAGTAATTAGAGTAAGACTTAGGGAGGGCATCAGTCACGTCCCTGTTCCAGTGACTCATGACCCCCTTAGTGGAGTCTGCGCATACACACACAACCACATGCATACACACCTCAGTGCCGCCTGCACACACGTGGAACCAGTCAGTGGACACTGAGCCTGGGCTGGTCTTAAGTAAAATGTAGAGGCTTTGAATGGATGATCTGTTTACAGGCAGAAGAAAGGCAGGCTATCAGGTTGCCAGATCTGGAACACATTGATGTTGATGCTACTCCCATTGTCAGATGAAACTGTGGATCTTTTTGATATACAACAGATGATTCCCAGGATATATACAAATACTCTGACAGGCTACAGGGAGATCCAGATCTGTGAAATGTGAATGAGCGTAAGGTTGCATCTGAGTTATTCAGTGGCTGCATCCACATGCTCGATTTCATTGCTTCTGTTGCTGTTTAGTTCATAATGGCACAGCTAATTAAAGGACCTGTTTCAATTCAATATTCAGGCCATAAATTGTGCACCAAATTAAAGCCAAACAGACATAAAACTCTGTATTACGTATTTTTTGTGTGAGGGGAGGTTTTCCAAGATTAAATTAAAAATTTTGACAGCTTAAGTCCAAGCCACTACTCCTTTTCATCCAATGGCCTCTCCGCAGGCCAACAACTACTGGCAGATACGTTCACCCTTGAGAACTCGCAACAGGAGGTATATTTGACGCAGCCAGTCTGCCGGCATGTGTCAGCTTTTCTATTTCAGCCTAGTTTGAGGCACACCTTTGTGTGTTGCTGTGAAGTAAATGGATATTTTCCTCAAGGATACCTCACAGCACAGTTTGTGTGTTCACCAGGAGCTTTCAGTGCGTGGTTGGAAGACAGACTACGCTGCAGACAGATCTCTGGTTTAGCTCTGGGTTTGCCTTCTCCCCCTGCTCCCGGCCAAAACTATGCAGATGAAAGTTTGGAGTGTAACAAAGTGATTAACTGAGGCCGAGGTTTGCCATATTTCTCCTGCTGGGTGGTAACCTAATGGCCATATTAACATTAATTCAATTTTCTCCCATCCTGTCTTTTCAGAGAGGCGCTTCATTATAACAGGGACATTCCTGATTTTTACAACACAAGAGTGGGAAAGCAGCCGACTGCACAGTTAGAGAGGAAAACATTTGAAAATGCTACAGCGACACAGCAAAGTTTCCCAGGACATGGGCGGCTGCTCTGCGACTCTTTGTCTTTTCTTTTTTTATCAAACAGAAGCTGCGTTTTATTTTAAAGAGCTGTTTGTGCACATTTGCAAAATGAGAAATGCAGACCATATCCTGTTATTGAAGGCCGGGGTGTCTTTATTGCCTGGTGAGGCAGCAGCACATGCATGGAAGTGTCCCTCTCTGCATATCAGGGTAGCTTGGTGAAGGGGCAGCATGTTTAGTCATACATTAGGGCGAAGGACATTTAAGTACTACCTGATGTTAGCGGGAGTGCATGTGGACACTGGGGTTTTTTAGGCGTGCCTCAGAAAGTATGCACAATAATTTTGCCATTTACTGCGGTCTTGTGATGGTGCACTGCCGCTGTTATATTGGTTTGGAATGTACCATTCTATTTTGGAGCAAGCCCACTCAGTGGGTTGTGGGCCACTATGGCCACTGGCCCACTCATGACTTTTACAACAAAGCCCGATGATTGGGTCTGAACCACCCGACAAAGTTGCCTTTTTGACGCAGGACATTTTTGAGGTGATTGTGTCAACATCTCTACGCTGCAACATCCTTTATAAAGAACTATGACTGACATAACTGACATTGAATTTCACCACAGTGTTTTCCCAAATTCTATTCAACAAATTGTCCTTTTGGGATTTCCAAGGTTTCCAGTTCAATCTTTAAAAAGCAAGTAGGGATTAATACAAATAATATGGAAGAGAACTTAATTTTTTCCCCTTGATTGCAACTTGACCACAATTTGTTATAGATCTTAGTAATGTGTATGTCTTACATCCTTAAACGCTAACAGTGATTCTTGAAGCACTATCTCTGAAACCATTAACACTTGCAGCTAATGCATTTACCAAGCGTGCCAAATTGAATGCAAGTCCTCTGCTTCACACTCTGCTTTACCAAACTGTAAACATTGGTCTCTACATTGCTACACTATTTTGCCAGTTGCCTTTCCACATTAACACATGTGAAAACACTTTTAGATAATGAGTTCACTCACAAATCAGAGCTTAAGCACTTTAAATAAGCCGCAGGTAAACATTTGGTTTGGACAACAATGGAGGCCAATATTGGACAGAGAGTAAAAAAGGGTGAGAACTAGAGGAGGACGAGGAAAAGGAAGACGAGGAGGAGGAGGTGAAGAAATAAGAGGAGGAGGAGAAGGAAGAGGATGGGGAAGAGGAAGAGGAATGTGAGTCAGGAACACAATAACTGATGAAATCGGAGCGACTGTGGTTCACCATGTTGTCAACCATGGGATGACCATGAGGAAGGCTGGGCAATGAGTTCAACCAAATGTGAGCCACTATACTGTTACAGGTTATGGATATTTGGAAATGAGAACCGCTAAGTAACTGTAAGTGCTTTAGTCTTATTGATAGATTAATATGTTTTTATTCAAATGTTTTTACTGAACTGCAAGAAAACAAAAATGTCTCATCTACTGAAACACAACAGAATTAGGATGATGAACAAACTCAGACCATGTAAAACAACTGAGATATGAATATGTGCAGTTATCCTATCATTGGTACTGGATCTGGAAGTGTATGGTGCTATATCATATTGACTGATTGCTGTATTTTCATACTGTGCTACTTGTTTTGTCTTGCCTCTTTCAGAGAGTCATGGAGCTAGAAGCAGATGCAATGCATCATAAATGCGTAAACAAGGGGCCGCGGCAGAAACATCATCAGACACTGCGCCATCATCAACATCCTGGGACAACATGGTGGCAACATAACGACGTGTGTGGCTTTTAGCCAAAACGGCGTCTTTCACCTTCATGCAATCCTTGGCCCATACACCGCATTTCTGGACACCCTCCACTCCACCCTCCATAGACTATTTCCAAATGACCAGAAACCAGAACAGCCCAGGAACGTTATCATCTGGGACAATGTTAGTTTCCACTGGGCTGTTTTGGTCAGCAACTGGTTCACGGGTCACCCACTTCTCAATCTCCCCCCATACTTTCCATTCTTGAATCCCATTGAAGAATTATTCACACCTTACACACCTTACATGGCGTTGTAAGGTGTGCGATCACCAGCTCCACCAATGCATACCACTACTATAGACAATGGACCACTCCAGGCGATACTTTGCACGCTGCCTAGCTCAAGAGAACATTGCATGTGATGTGGATGAAGTCTTATAGCCAGAACCACAAAGAAGGCGAGATTTAGCCTAAACATAAATGTTTTTGTTTTTTTCTACTGCACTTTTGGTGTTTGAGGAGTGTTTGAAAATGTTGAGGAAAAAAATAACTTTTTCCCCTTATTTGTATTAATAGTGTGTTATGTTTGGAATACACATCCATGTATGACAAAACTTTATTGCAAACTGCTATGCCCTGCACACAAAAAAAAGCCACAGGTTTTTCATTTATACTATCAGTTAAGTTGGTGCTTCATGTGCTTATTCACATGACGGTTTGTATGTTCTGTAATGACGCAAAAACACAACTTTTTAAAAAGAGTTTGAAGAGCTTTGCAAGAATTGTTTGCTTTTGTGAGAGATGTATATGTTTTGCTGGTTTGATGTAAGGTTTTGTGGTTAGTGTGTAGACTTTTGTAAAAATAGCCTATAGTTTCAAAGATAGTGCCTAAGCAATCAAAAAAATAACCTGTAAGAACAATCCTCTTTCTGTGGCTGTCTGTCCCATTCATCTGTGTGAATGGAGCTTGTAATTACAGAGTGGAGCAGTTGTGTTTAAATGGCAATACAGTTTGCAGTTTTTCACATAAACTGTCAGAAGCTTGAATCTGAAACGAAGCAAAATAAGCAATATTTCTGTGGAGAGTTCCTGCCAATAGGCCGAACAAAATAACAACTCCCCATCCAGGCCAACTGCTGTGGCTGCACTGTTTATTTTTCTGGACAGAGTTCATCGATGGAATTTCAGAATTAACTGACAGACTTAAAAATATTTATTGAAAGGGCACCATAGCAAAATGAACATCTGAAAAAAAGAATCAAAAAGCATCCATCATCGCTGTTAGGGGAGTATACGAGCATGGTACAGCTGTCATTTCATTTCCACTTGCGCTAGATTAAATAAAGAGCGAGCTGCAAAAATCCCTCTGTACTCTGGAGTCTCCAGCCCTCGTGCGCTTCGTTTGACTGACCACTTGTCAAACTGAGAATGAAAAAAAAAAGGTACACTCTAATTACGACTTGCCGCAAAATTCTGAGCAGTTATTAATGCAAATAAATTCTATTAGAGCATATTTTATCTCACGTCACTGCAGTGTAATTAGTTCAACACACAAACATATTGTTGATATTAGAGTTATTAGCTGCCATCAGAGGACTACGCCTGTAATTCTGCACAGTTGGAATCATGCATGAATATTGATCCATCATGCAGTGTCGGTAATAGTAGCTGCAGTAGTTGTACTAGTGGTATAGTTAAGCTTTAAACCTCAAAAGCATTTCATATGTGAGCTGGCTTTGATTTGGAGCTTGAATGGGGGAATAATGGGAGGCAGACAATCTGGGGAGTGCAGCCACACAAAGGCACCATGCCTCTCTGAGGGGTCTGGCTGCCTGGCTGTCTAAGGGCCCTGGGCTGAGGTTGAGACTGAGGCTGAGGCTATAAGGTTGGGGTTTCACGGAAGACGGAGCTGCATGGGGGTTAGTAATGAAAGGCCTGGATGGATGAGGAGAGTCAGAGGCGTGTCATCCTCTCCTGCAGCCTGACCCTCACCTCGGAGATTAGTTCATCACAGAGAAGTATCAGCGGAGCTTTGGGAGCACGGGAGCGCAGGCATGAGTGGGAGGGCTGAGCAGTGGGTAGACTGAGGTACTGTGGGGATGGGCTGGGGTGAGATGGGACACGGGCGGGGTGGGGTGACTTGGGGTTGTGGCGGCTCCTTTCTAAACAGCGCTCCTAAATATAGATCCTTCCACTATTTGAGCATTCAGTCATGAAAGGATGAAAGGGTTTTCTTTTTAAATCAACTTAAGCAAAGCAAATCTTGAATTTGATGCAAGATTTAAGTTTGGTGAGTGTACGAAAAAGGGAAACATGGAATTTTCCACTTCTTCTGCAACAAAACAACATTACTAGAAACTCGCTGTTGTACCTTTAGCACATCTGAATAGGCAAACAGGGGCTCTAATAGAGAAATAAAAGAATATATGCAGTAGTTTGAGAAGGATGGCGCAGCTTAATACAACTGCAATAAAGTTAGAACTTCAACTATGGCTGATTTATTTGAAGTGGAAGGGAAGTCTTTAATATGACACACATGGTTTCAATAGATAGCTGAAGCTCCATGCCATGGATTGCAGAAAGATGTAAAACTGACTATACAGGAATCGGTCAGTGATAAGTACATGATATAAGACAGACACAGAAGGATGCCATACGGGTCCATTCTCAAACTGACTATCCCTTTTATTTCAGATTGATTCAGTCAGATCAGTGAGCTCCAATACAATTCAGATGTTACATAGAGCTATGTTTTAAAAGTCATATTTTCACTACTATGATAAACTTTTAAAAGAAGCTTATTTTAGTCCCTGTCCCATATGGAAGCTTGCATCTTTCTAGGTTATAACTACAGAGACAGACAGGTGCAAACAAATACACACCGCAATGCGCTCCAGGGCCTCTACTGTACACAAGCGTGGATGTCCAAATATACCAAGTCCCACACCAAATCTACTTATGCAGTCTTTGTTCAGTTACATAGACTAACATTTGGTGCCTCTGTTGCCAGAAAAATAAACACAATCACTCAAGACTGTGACACAAACCCAAAATAGTATCTGGCAGTGAGCAGCTGGCCAGTGATCCCAATGTGCAAATTTAAACCCCCCAAAAAATATATTCAACTCAATTAAAGTTTTTGTCTGGTTTTAGTCAACAAAAATTAAATGGGTTTTTTTTGTCTGGTTTTTATGAGTGAAATTTTAGTCTCATTTCTGTTGTGGATTTTTCATTCTTATGTGTTCTCAGCATTGTAAAGGCTACAGCTTTCACCGTTGGTATATGTTTACAAGCTTCACTCTCAAAACTCAAGTAGCTCACCCACTGTCATTCTTGCTCACTTGGAAGCTACCTGCGCTCTCTGCTGCAGAGCAAAAGCTGTGCACTCTCTGCCTAAGTTTAGCTTGACACAAGCAGCAAAATGTCAAATTAATAAATTGTGGTGTGCTGGAAACACAGCTTTTAGTTTATCCAGGATAGGTTTTTTTTTTTTTTGCTCTACATTGCTGCATTTTTTGCTTTGATAGTCTTGGGCAGTGGGGGATACTGTATAACCAATCATGAGCATATTAAGTGATTCTCCAGATTCATGTAGGTTGATAAATAAGACTTTGCAGTAAAACAGTAATTAGTTAATCCGGTTATTCATCCATGTTTCACGTTATCATAAAATTTTTATTTGTTTACGATAATTGTAAAACATTTTGTCATAGTTTTTTATTTTAAGAGGTACTGGTCACTGCTCATTGAGAAAAGGGTCACTGATTTCATTGACAAAATTTAGACTGTTCCTAAGTCTTTATTTTTCCAGCAAAAGTCAGCAGAGTATACATACTCTTTTCAGCAACACCTTCCTTCACATTTATACAGTTACACACATTCACACCTGGTAGCTGCAAAAATATCCAAAGTCATCAACTACTGGCCACAAAGCTGCTCCGCTGGAGTGGATAAGGGTGAAATACCTTGTACAAGGCAGCCTGACAGCCATTCCAGCCTTTCAGCAACTTTCTGGTCACTATAACCTTTAGGCTGCAGCTCACCGTTTAAATGGCTAGTCTCCTACTACACTGTCTGCATGCAGGCCAGCTGCTAAATCAAACACTTCTTCCTTGCTGCTTAGCATTATGTTGTGGTGATGAAGCTTCATTTCACTGAATTTTAATGGATGTTTTTTTTCTACTTGTTTATGGGCATGTGTGTGTGTGTGTGTGTTTTTTTGCGAGAGAGAAAAAAAAGAAACGAAAGAGGGAGGGAGCATGGGAGAGACAGAGAAAGATGGAGAGCTGTGTGAGAGAGTGGGAGTCCTGAGATGAAACGCTGACATGGAGTTTCCTTATGGTGTAGAAACGGCCCATGAGTTCGGAGGCGTTGTTGAGACTACAGAGAAACGCTTTCCTCGTTTGTGCTCCGGAGGAACTGACTGATCACTGGCCAGTCTGCTCGCTTTCGAAAGACAGTTGTCTCTGTAGTTTCCTGATCCGGACCAAAGCCCTTTGTGACTAAACAAATGGAATAAATTACCCAACTGGAGTGAATTATAGATTTTCCCCCTAGAAGTTGCTGGCATTTATTATATTACAAATGCCTTTATGTTAGGAACAGAAATTAAATGGGGAAGTCGTAAAAGTGCACTCCCAGACTTATGGCAACAGCCTCCATTATTCTGTTAAACAGAAACGCTCCTCTGGAAGGGTCAAGCATTTATACTTCTGTATATGTTTATATCATTTTGAAGATCTCAGTTATTAGTTCAACCTGGTGACCCCACAGACGCTTTGCCTTCTGCCACAGACGACATTTCCTACAGTGTCAAATGGGCTCCAGGCATAAGCCTTTGAGCTCGGCTGCTACATCTGCTCTGCATATTCATCCCAGGGCCTCTTTAATTCTTGCCCTGCGCCCACACACACACTCTCTCTCTCACACACACAAACAGAAAACACACACACCACGCTACACATCAATGCACACACACACAGACATGAGCACACACGCAGGACTGAGCACACATATAAACATCGACTGTGATTATGGAAGTGAAAAAAAAAACAAATCATTATTTAAAACTTGAGACAGTTAGTTATCTTCGGAAAACAGTAAGATTATGTAGGGCTGAACATATAATATTATTTCAAACATCTGTGACATAACTGAGCAGTCAAAGTTAATGCATACAATATCAACCAATAGAAATGATGATTAATGGAAAGTTTTAATGAATGTTCAGGACTGCTGTGCGATACATGAATGCACCAATAACTTTGGTTTAATCTACACCACAGTGGTATCTCGTAGATATTTTACACATTACGCAAACATAAATATAATTCTGTAAAATAATTTGACACACCACCCCTCTCTGGTTTGGTCTTACACTGACACAGGATGACTCAGGTTCAATATGTGGACTCTCTCTCTCTGATGTGGCAAACTTATGTTTTGTCAATCTTGGTTTGAGAGCTGTTAAAGCTCACAGCTTGACAAAAGTTTCGAGCTTTAACTAGCATTCCGACCAAAAATAGCCCTGTTACTGTAACAGCAAGACACTGAGATAAAAAAAAAAAAAAGTATGTTTTGAGGCTCATCAGACACTGCACAACATTTTATAATACTATCAGTCAGGATTGCAAAACTCTGGAAGGTTTTAACTGTGACAGTCATAGTATGGTTTGTTGCAACAATTATCAGGTACTTTAAATAGTAGGATTCAGCATCTACTTTACGAATTCATCGACCAGAAATGTGAACTTGAACACATCACTTGTTAAATGACCGTGCATTACACTGTGCAGAAGTTTTTGGCTGACCCTTCTTTTTTTTTTTTTTTTTTAATCATAACCTTCTGTGTTGATACTCCTGCTGTCCCAGCGCAGTATTGAAATCAATAAATGTGCATTTCTGTCACATAATTCTGTCTTTCTGAACACAACCTTTGAGACCACTGAGAGAGGAACATGCTACCCCACCCCCCAGGGAAGTGTTTCTGTGGTCCTAACCCACTGACAGAAGGGAAAACTTTACTTCTGGTGTTAAGTAAAATTCCACATCAATTTGTGTTTTACCCTATACCTTAACCTAAAACCAATTTTAGCCTTCACCCCAGTGACGCCTAACCATAATCTAACCTAAGGCCTAACCTCAACCACTGATGTACACACCACAGGAAACACTTTTTTTTATGAGGAAACAATCAGCACAAGATCAGCTTGAAGTACATGTTTGAGGCAGACCACTGATAAGACTAACAGCTGACAACAGAGTCAAGAATGCCACTGTCAGCAGTGGAGAACGCGGCACAAACATGTTTGCTGTCCTGTCCGGTCAAACTATGCGCTTGCTAAAGATGCGTGTAGTTGTTGCAGTGATACAGCTGAGTTTGAGAATGAGCAGTGTAGCAGCAGCATGGCTGAGCACTGACAGCTTAAATAGACCGCCTTACTGCAAAGGTTGCGTTGGATGTGTCATGCAGCAAGTAGAGCATATCATGTGTGACTGTAGCAATGCACTTGAGTTGCTGGCCTGAACTAACTCACAGGCTTCACTCCATTTGGTTTAAAAAAAAAAAAAAAGCTCATGTTAAAAAATAGGTTGTACAGTCTTTATCTCAGATCGGTTTACAGCATTCATAACAGTGACATTACGGACCGAAACCGCTTCATTTCAGTGGAATTTCCGCATTCAGCTTTCATGTAAAGTGAATTCTGACATGCAAATTCATGCCATTAACCAACTGTACATCACCCTGACATTGTTGACCTTTGAGGTAACAGAAATAAAAAGGATGGAGAGTCCAAAATAGAGGAAACAACCCTATTACCTGCGTACCATTCCCTTTCTTGTCTAGTGGAGATAGACACGAGAGAGAATAAATAAAGGAAAACAGGCGAGTCCAGAGTCTGAGGGAAAAAATAGGACAGACAAAAACTGACAAGATAAGGAAAAAATGAGAGGAGAGATTAAAAAAAAAAAAAAAAAAAAAGGATACACCCAAATAAAAACAAGAAGATCAACAAATTCGGTTTTGACAACCCTTCTAGAAGTGGTAGATTATACAAGAAAAGGTTGTAGCGTGCAGTATCATTGTCACTGTCGCTGTGTTCGGTTCAAAAGTTCAGTTCTAGTCCTTGTTCACTTATATAAATATGCAAAAAAAACATTTGATAAATGAATGTCAGCAGTGTACAGCATGTGTCTGTAATTGCTGTATGTACTCTGTATATACAGACTACCTAAAACTACTTAAAGCAACGTCTTGTTTATGTCAGCAACTCCTCAGAACTTTAGTTGATTTTAGACGTCAACATTTCCTTTGTGATTTTCAAAGGTTATGAAAATGAACATGGGTCATGTCCAGTGTTCCGTCAGCAGAATTCTGCGGGCTGTGAGCTACTGTTTTCCTTGAGATGGAGAGATGGAGTGCTGTTTGCCAATGCGTCATGGTTTGTTAACAAGTTTCTGACTACCTGCATATAAATAAATCTGCCAAGTTTCTGCCGCATGCCTCTGTTGTCTGTTATTATTAGTATTTTTATATGAAGCGGCATAACTCACTCAACGGAGAGAGCCTTCTGGTTTGAACCCCCCACAATGTAGAGTTTGGGTCAAAGAAAAATCAGCAAACTGCGAGACAAATTGCTCCTGGGGAATACTGAAAAAAAAACCTACTGAACTCGAGTAATTGAGTTACACGAAACAGAAATGTACAAAATCAGCATCGCCTTCAAACCGAGTCTCTTCCTCTCTCGTGTGTCTACCAATCTTTTTCTCTCTTGTCTGCCAATCTAGGCTCTGCTACAGCCTATGTTCCCACTGAGTCATATTATTTCCATATTTATGTCGGCAGCAGCCCCTCGCTTTGATCTCCTGCCTTGTTCAGAGGCTGATCCTGTTATGGCTTGTTCCTGTAAATACTTTGAAGGGCTCCAGGATTAGAAGATCTTGGACCCAATGAAAAAACAAACAGCTCTTACATAGATTCATTTATAAGGCCCCCGAAAAACACAAAAAAATCATTTGGTAACAGTAGATGGAAGTTTACTCTGTAATTGTTGGTAATTGTGGAGCCACTGTTTATGGGTCCTGACAGAGTAAGATTCTGAGTGATTGTATTTGGAGTGTATTTCTGCCACACACAGCATTTAGCCTTTGAAATTTGACTTCAGCTGGGGTTTGCACACTGTAACTGTCTTTCTGCTGACCGTTTGCTCGCTAGGGGTGAGGTTAGAAATTTACTTGAATGGGATAACACTGAGCATGCACGCTTGTCTCGCTTTGACAGTGACATACACAGGAACACGTTCTATATACATCTAAAAGAATGCACACAGACACATTCTCATGTTCATAAAGAGAGTAGATACTGAGAAGTGTTTTACAATATTCTGGCCGGTGGACTTGAGTGAGCACAGGTGCTCTCTGATCCTCTGTATCAGCCTTCTGAATCACACAATCCTCACAAAAAAAAAAAAAAAAAAAACCTCAATTACACCCAACTCTACTTTTCCACGCTAGCCAGAGAACAAAGACACCCTGGTCCTTTTAAGTGACAGAAAGGCGAAAAATAAAAACAGAAAGCCAACTAAAAGAGGAATGCGTGTTGGTGGCTGCTCCACATCCCCTTGTAGTTGTCAAGATATGTAGAGAGTTTCTTCTTTTCCCCTTTTTATGAAAGCCTGTTAACTGTCGCACAAGTAGTGACCGCAGCTGTTTCGTGACATTTATTTTCTTGTCGTTTTTTTCCCATCGTTCTCTAATTGGCTTCTGTTTGTGTCCTCCTCTTATGTGGTCTCTCTACACTCAGCTTAAATTAATGTGCACTCAGGCTTGCTTTGAGAAAAGGGGGGGGGAAGAAAGTCGACGAGTATAGGCTACATTTTTCAGCGGTGGCGGCACAAATGTTGTAGGTCACAAAAATTATTATCTTTAATTCCGAGGCTGCGAGTCTCTTGATTTTTAGTTGCTGCGTGTGGGTGACCTCATCCACTTCATTGCACATTTCATCGCACATTTCCTGTCCTTTTGCCACTTGGTCTGTGGTCTATCGCCCTTCATCGTGTGGTCTCCCTCTGACCAAATCACCAAGCTGTGTAAATTGCATATTGGGACAGACAAAAGAGTAGGGTATCATTTTGACTACTGTATGCTGTGGCATAGTATTTAATGAATGAAGTATACTTAACCGTAGTAAAATGGACACACACGCTGCCTGCTCATTTTGCATGTTTAATCTCCCTCTGAAGTGCCTCCAGTCCTTTGATATTCTAGAGTGTGTCTTTTTACGTCATAGCTGTCAAATTTGTTTTTTTTTTCTTCGCTGCTGTTCTATAATAATCTTTGAAAATTACCTCTCTTATTCCTGGAGAACCTACAAAATCCCTCATTCCACACAACTTTATTACAGCAGTTAACGAACGAATCTCTAAATCTTATTTACACTATTATTATCGTAATAAACAGCAACCAAAACAAATATTCTCAATTTAGTCTTAACTTATAAAATCAGTTTCACTGTAAGACAGGCCAGGAAAACATAGTAATGGCTGAAGGCAGAAGCACACACTGTAGGCATTTACCACAATAGGCCACAGAAGCTAACCATTTTTTTATAGTAGCAATGTGAATAAGCCAGATAAATGGGGATAATGCATAGCCCAGAGGTTGCACATAGGAAGTGTAACCAGCAGACCTTATTGTGTTCTTTGGACATGTGTGACTTTACATTCCAACTCAATACCCAAGGCTTGTAAAGATAGTATAACGACAAACACAGACAGCAACCGGAATAAAAACAAGCCTCCTTAAAGCGTGCGCACACACACACACACACAGACACAGACACACACACACACACATGCACACATTTACTGGAAGAGTGACAGAGCATTGCAACGGGTGAAAAAAACAGAGAGAAAAACAAGTGGGCAAAACCACTTGGGGAAAAAAAACACCCTATATTATCAGGGGTGGAGATCTGCCACAAGCACATTCCTGAATCAATACTCACTTCATCCCAAGCTATTTCAATATTGTTAAATACTGCAGCGCAAGGGTCGGCAACCTATGGCACATGTGCCCACGGCGGCACGCGAGTCCATTAACATGGGCACACGGAGCAATTCAATAAAAGATATTTTTATATACTTGTTTGATAAAAATAGAATTTAAAAAAAAAGTCTAATGGTGAACCAAACAAACAATTCAATTCAAAAATAATACTGAAATTCTAAAACTATACCACTGTTTCTGACAGCAAAGTGAGCACACACAATTGACGCGGTCTATCATACGGCTCCTCCCCCCTCCCTCTGATCTGTGGACGAGCGCAGCATTACAGCGCTAACAGTGAAAACACAGGATAGCTAGCTAGCTTTCTTTTTTGCTTTATTTCAAGAACAACTGACGATGGCAGAGGCTAATAAATGTAGGTTGTCTAATATCCGCCTCTTTCTGCTGTCTTGGAAAAACAAATTTGGATTTATTTCACAAAAGGACTCTCTCTGCTGAGAAAATTGTTGTGTCAAACTTCAAGTGTAATTTCGAAACAAGGCACAAGGAACAACTTCAAAGATGAGGCTTATAAAGCTGAACCAATCAAGAGGGCAGTGCCTCAGTATGGGAAGCAAAGCAGTGTGTTTACAACCCTATGTGCCGCCAAAAACCAAACTAGAGGGCAGCTATAAAATCGTGCAATGCTTTGTCAAACATGGGAAGCGATTCTTCGATGGAGAGTATATAAAGAGGGGATTTTTCTCAGCGGTTCGGAGGTCATATTTGATGGGTAACCAAACAAAGACACGATCATCAACAGGAACAAAGAAATGCCTGTTTCTGTAAAGGCGCAAAACGTAAGGCAACGCCAAACTCTGAAAGATGCATCGTCATTCAGCGTAGCTTTTGACGAGAGCGAGCGTGCATGTAAACAACATTCCACATCTAGCAGTGTTTGCGACAAAGGAGAGATACGCGAGGAACTTTGTTGTTTAAAGCTCATGCATGGTACCTCTATAGGGGAGGATGTGGCAAAAGCATTTAGAGAGGAGTTGATGTCAAGAAAATATTTGCTGTTACCACCGGCGGAGCCCCCATCATGGCAGGGAAGGCTTTTTGAAAGGCTTGCGAAGAACTCATGTTCTTAACAGTTATCACAGGCCACCTCAACAAGTTCAATCTACAGCTGCAAGGCGCGGGCCAGACAGTGCTGGCTCTGTTCGATGCGTGGACAGCTTTCGTGGCAAAGATTGGGGTCTACTCACGGGACATTCAAAGTGGAACCTTTCGTTACTTCAAGCACCTGAAGAAACTGTCAGGGCATCAAACCGTCAACCACAATGACGTCAATATGTACATGCGAGAGCTAGAGCTGGAGTTGTGCCACATTTCAGGGACTTCCAGCAACACGGCCCATTGTTTTCTTTTTTTGATAAATCCAGAACACTTGCAGGAGAACAGCGTGTCCCTGTTTCAGTGGATGGGGTGTGAGGAGTCTGAAATGCAGCAGATAGAACTCGACGCATCCTCACTGCGGGCGTCTAAATTCACACAGCTGCGCAAAAACACTGCCGACATTGATCAGGAGGCCTCCGTTCTGGCTTGCCGGGAAAGCTCGCCAGAGCACTCTGACTTTCTGAAGAAGGTGGCCTTTGCAATGATTTCAGCATTGAGATCCACATATATGTGCGACAGATATTCTCACATATGAAGGCAATTTTGAGTCCCACGCACAACCAAAACGACTACGGACCGTTCACGTCATGTGTACGACTCAAAGTCTCCAAATACAGACCAGAGATCATGCAGCTTAGCAAAGAAAAGCAGGGACAAGGGTCGCACTAAACACCCACACAGTGTGTGTGGAGCGCAGATCTTTTGGCATGCAGAATCTAAACGGGAAGACGAGCAGCAGTAAAATAAATAAATAGATAAATGCTCATTATGAAAACGAACTGGCACTGGAACTGGTGATTTTTTTTTTTTTTTTTAAACATTGTAAAGTGGCACGGAACATCCGAAAGGTTGCCAATCCCTGCTGTAGAGTTTCCACAGGCTGGGGACTATGCTGCACCTGGCAGACATCACACCTCTCGGACAGAATACTGTGGTTATGTTGTAAAACAGGAGCCGATAATAAAAAAAAAATCAAGCAACTGTGGTAGAATTTAAATGAATTATCTCTATCTATCTATCTATCTATCTATCTATCTATCTATCTATCTATGTTTTAAACAAACATCCACACAGCAGCCAAATACACTTACTGCTAAGATAAGCTAACTAGCTGTTGGCTGAAGCCTTATTTTTACTATACTGATATGAAAGTAGTATCGATCTCCTAATCTAATTCTAAGCAAGCAAGCAAATAAGCCTATTTCTCAAAATGTCTAAAACTATGCAACTACTAGGAAATCTGCAGAACTTCTGCAGACAGTGGCAATCAAAACAAATCATAAAAAGGGTGGGTCAGGTAGTTCCTGTGAAATCGGGTTGAGAATAACAAAACATCCTGCATGAACCATCATGTGTGTGTGTGTCTACTGTAAGTGTTGTGTATCTGCAATTCCTGTGAAGCAATGTAAGCTGCAATTTTGTCAGGCTGTAGAATGCAACTCTGGAAGATTGCCTGGCCAAAATAGGCAAAATAGGAGCTGAATTCATTTTTGATTGCGCAGAAAAAAACAAAAAAGAAACACAGATTGGTAAGTTAATGAATCAGTTAAGAAATAGTCCAAACTTTTTTTGTAGACAGCAAGAAAGAACATTATTAAGTGTTTTTGGGGGAGGAAAGAGTTGTGGGTGTACAGTAGGCGCGTTGTCAATGAGAAGAAAGTGGCAGGCAGGGAGAAGGAGATAGTCAGAGAAGAGGCAGAAGAAAAAAAAAAGAGTGAGCAACTGAGACGCTGAGGGGGTGAGAGGTCACAACCCTGACACGTGTAGCTAGTTGAACCTTTAACTTGTAGCGGAGGTCACCGCCGGGAGGCTTGGAGGGGAAGCGCTTTATTGTTCTAGGTTACGAGCTCCTCGCCAGCACTGTTAGGAGCTCCTAAATCACATACACACACACACACATCCACACACACACACATACACACTGCGGGTCATTCGGGGCTGCTGAGCCAGATACTGCCTGGCCTGAGCAGATTTTTCCCCTGGTAAAGTCTTTATCCTAGACGCCTCACCAGTCTATTCCTAGAGGCTGCTGAAATGGAAAAGACGAGGTGGGTTTTATTTCAGACCATTTTATGATATGAACTAATGTATATGAAAAGACATCACCTCATAAACCAATAGAGTTCCCTTGCTCGTGCACCTACTTAATGCACCACCCAGGATATTTCACATGAAGCATGAGAGCTGCAAAAAGCATTCACATAATGACATGAACTGTAACGGCGAATAAGGAACATTAGTTTGTGTGATTGCATTACTAGAGCTGAAACCATTAGTCGAACAAATTTGATTTGTCAATGGACAAAAGATTAGTCAGCGTTATTTTGATAATTGCATGAGTCATTTTTCAAACATAAATGCCAAACATTCTCTGGTTCCAGCTCCTCAGATGTGATCATTTGCTGCATTTCTTTGACATTTATGAGAGAAAACTGGATATCTTTGGGGTTTATACAGTACAAATCAAGGAATCTCAATATGTAACTTTCAGCTCTGAGACAATTTATAGAAAAAACAATCATTTGATTAATTGAGGAAATAATATAATAATATTCAGATTAATCAATAATAAAAATAATCAATAGTTAAAGCACTATAGATTACATAGATTGAAATACTCATTTTACAAGTGTTTTCTTTTTTTTGGAAGGGAGGGAAGGACAGTGGAAAGATGACAGGAATTAAAGGCAGAGAGTGGGGGAGGCGGGGGTGACATGCAACAAATGTCTGCAGCCAGATTCGAACCGCGGAAGCGGCGGTTATATGGCATGAATCTTAACCAGTGTTTTAATTGTTTTACATTAAAGATTAAACAAAAAGGATATAAGAAAGAGTATTTTGGTTTAAATTAGTAGTTTAAATATACATTTTCGATTATTCAAAACAACACTCTTGAGCATCAGTTTAAGAAACCTCATGAGGCATGTGTTGTTCTGGCAACGTGTGTCTAATTCAAACCTTTAAACCCAGATTCAAATCTAATTTGACCATAATCTGGGCCTGAACAGTAGGTGTTCCTCATTGATTTATTGTAAACTCTGCTAAGTGTCAGAGTGAGAGGTAGCAGAGAGGAGTGTGATGATGATAACCTCAAATGAATTCTCCTCTCTCCACCCTCCTCCACAGTTTATTAGTTTAGGCCAGAGGCCACTTGTAGCCTTGCAGAGTGGACGGTAATTGTGTGCGTGCTCCTTAAGCACCGACCGCAGCAATAATAGACTGAATTATACAATAAATTCCCTCCAGATGTGCTCCCTCCACTCCCACCCACCCAACTCCAATTTGACAGTTCGCACACCCACAATCTGCGCGAGTGGGCCTCTGTCCACACACACACATACGTGCACTCAGTCACCCATACACACGCTTACAAATGTACATACACACACGGTGGCTTACTTGCAGTGTTTGCATTGTCAGATTGTTTCCATACTGGTGTTAGCTTGCTGCGTTTCCTCACTCCTGGTGTAATTACAAGTCGTATTAGCTGATAGTGTTTTGCTAACCTCCTAATAGATGTCCTCCTGCCTCAAAAACCTCACAGAGACTCCATTCAATAATAAGCTCCTTTTCTAATGCCTAACACTATGACACACACGCATACACACATATAGGCTGATGTTTACAAGTAGTTACATACAAATGTCCTAGTTGCTCACAAAACAAAATGATGCACAGCTCACATTTATGTGATGTGGATTTTGTCATAAATTTTTGATTAGCATTATACATGTAGTACTCGGGAGAGAAATGCAGTGAAAGCACATCCTAAATAAAAAGCAGAGCCACCCTGCATGGGAATCTAACCGTCTATTTCTGTCTTATGGAGGAGGCAAGCGAGGAGCAGGATAAGGACAAGAGGAAGAGAGAGGAGGAAAAGAGCGGTCAGACTAATTATTATGTACACTGCTGCTGAAATGTGAGTCCGTTTTCTGAAGGGGGGTATTTCTTCCAAAATGTTTTCATTCCTGATTTTTGTGTACTCCAGCCTACCGCCATAGAAACACGGTTTCATATTTTCTCATGGCTAAATATTGCCCAAATCTCAGCCAGCATTGTGCTGATGCAGGAGGATGGTGAGAGAATGGACCACCGGTTAGATTGGCTGCTACACTTTCTCTCCATCTCCAGCTTTGTTGATCAGCTGCTGCCAAGATCTCAGCATCAGCCTGCACAGTGCCACCCAGTGTTCAAGTAAAGGGCTTTATTCACAGCTAAAAGTGCATGGACGAATGAGTAAACAATGATTATCATGAATTTTTTTTTTTTTTTTTAAAGATACAAGCATTATTAGGAAAATGTCTTTTAAGGATCAAAAGTAAAAGTATATAAATAAATGTAAATATATACATATATCATAATATATATATTACATATTTTCATATTGTTGGATCATGCATAACATGTATGCAGCATTTTAATGAAGTAGCTTGTCAAGGTAATTTTCTACTGCTTTGTATTCTAATAGGCTGTTTAATCGAGAGTAATGCATCATACTTTATATAATAACTGTATGTTTTCTATGTAAAATGTTAATCTGTAAAGTAGTGGAGGTAAAAGTTGTAGTAGTAGCAGAAAATGAATATACTCAAATAAAGTACCTCAAAATTGTAATAAAGTGTGGTACTTTCCACCACTGGAAATAATAAAGACACATTTCCAATAATAAAATGTTTTTTTTAAATAGTGATTTTTTTTTTGTTTGCTTTTGTGTGTAATGAATTCACCAAAACATTAGTAGCATTTTCCTACAGGTTTTAAGGTTGAGAGGAAAAGAAAAGACATGAAAAAAAAGACAGGATGATGTGCAAGAAAGATCCTTGTTTTTTCTTTTGTTTTTTGTTTTTTTAAGGTAATGCTTACTTGTGCAAAATAATATTAACAATGTAGAGCAGCAAGGTCTAATTCAACAGTGTCACTGTACTACCAAAATTAAAAACATGCAATCAGTCTCAAATTAATTGGTGGGTCATAACCCTGCTTGTAAAAAGCCTGTTTTCAATTAGCATCAGCTAACACAAAAAAATTCAGATTTTTCATTTAAGTATAATATTGTTAAATATTAGACTTTTAGGTAAGAATTAACATAACACTTTCATTTTTTTATTGTTGATGATGGTGATTTTGATAGGTTAATGATAATGTAAGGCTACAATTAAGACACCCCCCCCCAACCCCCCCAATATAATCATCCATTAATATGAATAATAATAATACCTTAAATGTCTGTTAACAACATGACCATGTCTCACATATCTTAACTGACAGTGTTACCTCTGTTATAGTTCTGTCACATGGTGATATTGTGTTTGCCAGGTGAGAGGCTGGCCGGACTAATCAGTAAAGGCAGAATAATTTGCCTGCAGACATGTTCCAGAGCAGAACTCCCCTGTGCTTTGCTCAACCTGCTGTCCCAGGTGGCTTCAATGCTTGAATGCCCCTTTTACCTGCTCCAAACTACAGGGCCAGAAAAAAAAAAGGGAGAAAAATTAAAAAAACACGTCATAACAGGAAACAGGAACAGGAAAGAGACTTGGCGGACTCTGCAGAGGCCAGGTGCAGAGTTTGGCTTGACTCCCCTTCTCCTGCTCTCTGGCTTGTGCAGGCGGGAGGGTGGCTGCTGGTAGCGGAGGCCTTTTCATCGCCAAGCTTCTTTATCAAACCCCTGGGTCTAGTTTGTTCTCCTGTTGCTGCTGCTTGGTGGGTTGCCGTTATAAATTAGACTGCAGGAGATGTGGGGAGCTCCCTGGTGTATCCCTGCCTTACGACCGCTCACACAGAAGGTCAAATGAAATATCAGCTACTCTGTTCATTTTTTTAATTACAAGAAGCCAGCTCATAAAAGCAGCCTCATGAGCCAGGGTGGTACAGTTTCCTCATTTTGTGTTTTTCTCGACGTCTTACCTCCCTCGCTGTCCGCTGTACGTCTTTCCAGAGTTACACTTCTGTTAAAGGTCCTTGAGCAGACCTTTAATCACGGTGTTGTAGCAGCTAATGCGATTTATTTGACCCATCCAGAGGAGGCATGCTCACTAATTATTGCTCGTAAGATAGATCTCCTTCATCCTTTCCGAGCTTACTCTTGGAAATTTACTGCTCAAGTTCACTGTCTGTACAGCGAAAGGAACAAATTAATTTACAGTCCTGCTGACCAGTTTAGAACATGATGACGTTTAGAGGAAAGAATTACTTTTAGCTTGCCCCTAAAAGCCACACTGTAAAACAGTGTGAAAGAGATGTAATCAGATACTAAAACTGAAAATTCTAAAATCACCGACAACTACAGCTCAGACGTATTTTTTTTTCATCTTCCCTGCAGAAGATGCTTTCACTAAGAATATTAGCTTTTCTAGTACTAAAACCTTTGCCCAATTAATTATTTGCATCCCCAGTTAGAGTGTGTTGTTTTTGTTTATTTTTGTTTGAGTGGTCATCGGCTAAGTTCGTCATTCAGAGCCCTTGTGGCCTCTTGGGTGGTCGTAGCAAGTGCCAAAGATGCCCCCGCCGTGTTTAATCTTTGACATTTATTTGTTTGCTTTGTGAATGAATATGCAAGCTGGAAAGAGTTATTAGTTCTAGTGTATCCTCATTACAGGGGGCCGTTCATCCTGCTAGACTGTGGTTGGTCAGGCAGCCGTTCCCCCAGACCAACGTCCAGACGCCGCCTCGTAACCTCGCCTTTAGTTCGTGTTCATTGCCTTCTTACTATCTGGCATCTGTCAGCATGCCGACACTCAGCTTGCAGCCGCACTGGCATCACAACAGCAAATGGAGTCTAGAATTAGTTCAGGTTTTGTATCAACATTTTGAAAAATTCAAAAACTTAAACTTTTGATGAACCGCCTAAATAGGGAGCGGGTTGTGATGCTTTTAAATATTGACTCTTTTATTTGCACATTTGTTGTTGTCTCTCATAACAGTTCCAGGGGCTGTGCTTGTTGCTGTATGCATGTGCAAGTGTGTTTTATTCGTTCCTCCTCTGTAGCATCCACTAGGCCTCTAAGAGCTGGCCTCACCTCATCTGGCAGCCATTACCTGCACACATGCTCCTGTCTGAAGGTTGATCTGCCGGGTTAAACAAATCCAGGCAGCGCAGCGCGGCCCGCCAGGAATCAGCTCCATACATCAGCTGTGGAACAGCCAACATGTCAGGGTTAGAGCTGGCTACCGTTAGCCGCGCACTATCACTGATCTTGCAACGCCAAATATGCTAGAAAACGACAAACTCACTTTAGTTCAGGTGCTGGATGCGGTGATCAAATATACTGAGATATGTGGCTTCTGCTGAAGGAGCGTTTTGGAGGAGGGAAAAGGCTTCTGAGTTTTCTCTCTAGAAAGATGTGACACGAATCATTTCTTATGTATGAAGTTCCAAACTAAACAGTAACAGGCATATAGTCTCGGTATTGAATGTGGAATTCAGTAATTATCTGCAGCAATATGCTTCATCCAGCATTTTGGTGTGAGATGAGGCATAAATGTATAACTGTCTCTCAGCAGGGATGGCATGGAATTGACAATTCGACCAAGTTTGTGGAGTCTGATTCAATTCCGTTCCCAATCAAAAGCTTGAGATTCCATTTATGTTTATTACATTTCCTGTTTCTCACTTCATCACGTCAGAATTGAAACTGACAGGGTAATTATCATTTCATCCTAAATTGATCCCAATCCATGTGGGCTGGCTCCAAACACAGAGACACGAGAGGGGGAAAAAGAGGGATGGAGGAGGGGAAAAAAAGCATTTTGGGAGCATTTGGCGATGGTTCAGTCATCTGTAAGACGTATCGCTTGAAGGGTGGGGAGAGATGGAAGGAGAGAAGCAGGGAGGGAGAAAAGGAAGGGGAGACGTTTGGAGATTGCGTTGCGGGTGTTCCCTTGATGTCCCCCTGACAGGAACCAGATTGGGAGCCGCACGGCGTCGGCGCTTTGGCTTTTTATTCGTCTGGCTCCGCCGGGTTTTTCCTGGCCTGAGCAGGCCCGGTTCTGAGACGCTGTGGCCCACTTGTGGAGCCAGCCTGTAGTTTAAGTGAGAATAACAAATGCTTGAAAAAATAATAGGCCTACAAAAAGAAAAAGAGAGGAGCAGCACAATCCTACTATTGTTCATGGTAGCTAGGCAGAAAGCACAGTCCAGCCACGTCTTTGGGACATTTTACTGGCTCTAATAAAGAATGTGTGGTCCCTGTTTTGGAGAGGTCTGCCAGACTGACAGATATGCTCTACAGTAGTATTGGATGGTTCCGTATCATGTATTTTGAGTTGTGTTACTTGGCACGGCTCAGACGAGACCTGTCATTCATCATGCTTTTGCCTAGCTGAAAGTAGTGGTCCGAGTTGCTTATGATGGCATAGTGTGTAATAAGTTGAATAAGTAATCATAAAGGCGCTTGTGGAAAGTGGCGGACAGGGCGATTTCACCGAAAAACTCCCACATATGCTGACAAAATCCTCCTCGGCCTGACTGGCATGTTTTAACTTCTAAGCAATGGTATATGAGGCTTTCATGAACAGGAAAATATGTATATATGTCACTAAGAAATAAAGTTGCCAGTTATTTGCAGTAGATGGACCAAATGCACTCTGAATCAAAGGTTTTATTGCTCATGTGTAATGTGTAGCTCAGCACTAGGGGGTATGGAGCTTGACATTGAACATCTTTGTGTAGTTATAAGGTTACGGGTTTATTTCAGATGGAGTACACACGGAGAAAAAAAAAACTTTTAATCTGTATCCAGAACACCTGGAAAAAATAGGTGAAGATCTCTGAATCATCAGCTCATTTATAGAATATGCATTAAATTTCATTTGAGTTTATTCTCCATTCGTCAGCCTTTTCTTGTTTAATATTATTCAGTGTTATGCGGTGTTAATTCCTGGACTTGTAGCACGCACGCACACACACACACACACACACACTCATGTCCCTGGCTCTACTGTGTGGGGTACAGAAACACAGTTTGGTCTGTGCTTAATCAGTTCTGTTTTTAAGTGTTCTCTGCTCAGTTTTCCAGCTCAGCCCTGTGAAAGAAAAACGTCTGGTCGTGGGTGGCTTAGCTGGGTCACTGAGCCCACAGAGTAGAGCATTTCATAAGAAAGAGCCCACTTAATTCTGAACCATACATCGCATTAGCTGATTTACATGTGGACAGCTATCATTTTGTGAGGAGTTTGACATTGATAAATGAGGTGTTTTACCTAATAGGTAATAAAAACAAATTACAGGTCTTAAGAGAAAGGATGTTCTTCATTTGGCTCTGTTTTCTGTCTCTTCGAGGGCAAGGGCCAGATTGTTTCCATATGATTGTAGCCTTCATTTGTTAAGACTGCAGACAGAGATTAATAACGGCATTTTCTGATGACCGATCCATACTTTGTCTTGGGGTTATTTAGAGAAAAAAAAATTATAGGAACAACTCGGCATCAAGGACAAATGACTGTTTTTATCCGCACACGTGGTTGGGGCAGATTTGTAGGTTACTTAGCTATTAATAGTATACTGTATTTTAATGTATCATCAAGTATTATTTCTCTCCCTGTGATTCTCATTCTCTTTCTTTAAATAGCCTTTTACACTGTTTGCACAAATTAAACTTAATTAATTACAGGAAACAAAATTCTCTTACCACCACCATAAAAATGTGAAATGAACACATTACTGATATTTATATCCTCTGAGCTGTATGTTGAGAGCAATAAACATTTCTCTGATTAGCAGGGCACAAATAATCTCATGGTTAAAAAGCCACGATGTTTTCACTATAAGGCTGTTAATTATGGAGGGTATAAATGCCTCAATGCAGTGATTATGTGGCTGCTGCCCTTGTCCGTGATCCATTAAATACCCTGAAATCAAATTAGTGAAACCATAAACAATCTACTTATGGTCAGTAGGGATTCACAGGGTTTTCAGAGGGTGAAATGCTGACATACAATGTGAAATGACAAATGATAGTCCAGAGACGGGAACAAATCAGTGCTCTGACCAGAGTTTTTTTTTCCAAAGAGAAAATATTAACCCAAACAGTACTTAGTAGGTGAGGGTGTGTTATTCTTAACCGGTTTGAATCACTACTGGACTCTCCGAGTCCCACAGAGCTCGTATATAAGCTCTCTCAAGTTTCTTCAGCTAGGCGTGAAAAGGCTTCCCTTCTGGTGTAATGCAAGCCTGACAGAGGACAAGTCTGCCTCTATTCCCCGTCTCAGTCGCAGTCAAATTCAAACTGAAAGGATGAGGCAGCCACATCCACAGTCACACAGTCCATAATGTTTCACCAACCTAAAAGATCCTTACATTGTGAAAGCTGTTCAGTCAGGTGTGGTACCGTACCTGACTATACATCTGCAAGTGGCAATTAATTAGCACAATCTAAATATATAATATAATATAATATAATATAATATAATATAATATAATATAATATAATATAATATAATATAATATAATATATGTAAAACTCCACTCATGTACAGGTACTGATGAATACATTATGTTTGCCATATTGTTAAATGGAAAGTCCATATGTATATGTATATTTTGAGAGGCCGGAGACATTGCTTTTTAACCCTGAAATTAGAGTTATGTTTTGTCACAATCCTGCAAACATCATACAGTGAAACAAAGACGATACTTTTCCTGTGAATTGAATTGTGCCGTTCCGTCTTGCTTGTAAATGATGCAGGCGTACGTAATGACTGCGTAGTCAGACCGAGGTAATTTCAAGTGCCACATCCAATCAGCACTATCACCACAAAGCATCACAGCTTGGAGCACAGTCATTCTCTCTGCAGAGCCCTCAGCTGAGGTGATACTCAACCACTGAAACACAGTAAAAGTTACCGATACAGAGCAAAAAAGAAAGGGTGAGGAAAGAGAAGGGGGTAAGAGGGATGGGGAGAGGGGGGTGGAGGGGGTGAAAGAGTCTTGGATCCTGTGGTAAGTGCCAGAGGGACACATTTTGTTGGAACACAGGGTGTGCTGAGTGATGGGAGAACGGCTACAGCAGTGTTTAGAAACACCAGTCGGCCAGTCTATTGCCTAGGAGCCTGGGTGTCTGCCTTGAGCTCTCCCCCCCACCGCTCTAAGTAGGATGGTACATGCAGCCTCACTGCATACCGCTCCTGCGCGCCGCTAAAATTAGCCCCCCTGGAACCAGATGGAATTCTAAACAGAATAAACTTTTCTTGACTTGATTATATTGAGCCTTTCCAAGCTCCGACATTAAAAAGAAAGAGAGAAGGCAAAGAACGAGGGGGAACCTTAGAAGCTAATTGCCGTGGGTCTGGCGTGCACATTGGGCATTGTGTTTAGTCGAGACGCTGCAGTAATGCCGGAGCCTTTCCCCGGGCCGTGTCTCCCAAAAGGGGAACTGTCACATCTTCCATGCGTTTGCGGTGGGCTTGCAGCTCCACACGGACTGCATGTGAAGCCACTAATTAAAAGCAAGCGATCCGTAACTGTCTGGCTCACCAGGCCGTGCTCATCCATGTGGCCCCCATCGGCTCTCGTAGACCCCCTGGCCCCTGACGATGACTGTAAGGCCTCTGCATGGGAGTGATTTTGAGAAAAAATGTGATGATTCCCGCATGAAGCAACACCGGCAGTATTACAGTGTATTTACGGGATTCAATGAGATGTATTTTTAGTGACTGACTTTACATAATTAGGGTACGAAAATGTTTAACAAATGATGGAAACTGGAAACCTTTTATCTGGCTTCCAAAAGATTTAAAGGGTTTCATTTTATTCAGCATATCTTCATATTATCATGAAAAAGTAAATAATTATAATGTTATAAGAGTGTCAGAGATAATTATATTTTCTGATCAGAATTATGTTTTTAACGGAATTGATTCCAAATGTTCCATCATTTACATTATTTGTCATTTTTATGCAGCTTATGTGCATTTTCTATAGTATAACTGTATATAAGCAGCCAACTCTTAGGGTTTTAAAAAGAATAAAAATAAATTGTGAGGCCGACAATAGCCGAAACACAACAGAGAAGTGTAAACAGAGGAATCTAAAGAGCACTTAGAATACTATACAAATTCCTTTAATGAAACAACCCATGGTTGGTAGAGAAGATGGAATGGGACTTTTGACTCGCTCCAAACAGTGACTTTGATTACCAAGATTTGTTTGTTTCCACAAAATGACAGCTAAAACCCCAAGTCCTTCTCTAAACCAAAGTCTCACTACACTCCAAACTCGGCCCAGTGGTTGGCCACCTACAGAACAGCAAAAAAAAAAAAAAACAAAGAGGGGGGAAAAACCCCTTTGTATCAAAGGCTATCTTCTGGTGACTCCCTGGCTCGTGTTTATCGAACGCTGATTTTAATGCTCCATTTTTATCATGGCGATTAGCATTGTTTAGTAATCAGTCAAACCGAGACTTACCCTTGTCCATGTGAGTGTAAACACTTGTCTTCTCAAAACAGCTTCATTTGGATAAAGAAAGGACAGAAATGTCTATGTGAATGTGATGGTATATTTCTTGTATTGTTTGCTGAAGCAGAAGCACATGATGCAATGCTTGTGTTTGGGGAAAAAGCAGTAATTGCAGTATCAGTCATATGTGAGCCATGACACATATGACCACCATGAATCTGCCTTTTCTCTCTCTGAAATCTGTCCCATCCCATCACAGTTTTTCCACCACTTGCTGGCTTAGCTTTCTGCCGCAAATTTTATATGATCCCCTTTTTTCAATAACCTCAGTTTGCTTTGATTACTTTAATCACCTTTGAATGCAACCAATTTTCAGAGTTTGCGGTAGCTCGGCCTGGGCCTGCTTGGTGGCGTGTGTGTGATTGAGGTGAGGCACTGAGCACTGCTGCAGTAGCTCATATGAGCCAGGGCTGAAGCGTTTCCTCGACAGAAGGAAGGAAAACCTTACGGGGGGGTGTGGTGGGGGTGGTGGATGGAGGTAATGCAAAGGGGAGAGTGAGAGGGAGCGACCCAGACGGTGACTTGGCTGGGGTCAGGTGTAAACACATGCACAGCTGGCAGACAGATGTGCTCAGACGAGAGCCAGTGACCATGTCTTTGGTTCCTTCCTCTCCGCTCACCTGATGTTCAGCTAATTCAGCAGCAGATGCAGCGAGGCTCAGTGAGAAACAAAGAGTTAGCTGCAAGAAAGAAAAAAAAATTCACACACATGTAAAATTGTGTGCAGACATGCTTAGAATACACACACAAGGTCTTACAATGCAGACAGTAAGAAAAAATGAAAAAGGGGGAGCACAAAGAAATCAAAAGCTCTGGTTACTCCAGAAGTGGCCTCTGCTCCACTGTGACTTAGCTAGTCGAGCGAGTGTGTGGTCGATGAGAGAGAAAGTATAACATTTCCCATTTTCTACTTTACTGGAGTGGTCTGGGAGACTCATCGGATGGGATTTTAAAAAGATCTTTCAGTGCACTGACAGCCATGAACGCACCATGATTACATTCCTTTCACCCAGAGCTTTCTTTTTTTTCTGCTTTTATTCAGCATGTGCCAGGCCAAAAAGGACGGACAATTTTGTGCATTTTTGTGGATTTTCTGAGACCCCTAATCAAACTTTCAAACAAATGATCTCATGATGTAATGGACTGGAGAGATGCAGGCAACAACAAAACAAACTCTCCACTGCTACAAGAGCAATAACCGAAAGTTTACACCCCAGCAAACACTTTAAATATTTACCAACCTTAGTAAAACAGTCGGGGATTATCCTGTATTGTTATAACACTGAGAAAAGACTCTCATACTTTCCATATTTTCTACTGATTCCATGAGGCTGAAAACAAGGAGAGGGATCAGATTAAAATCTCTTTGTACATAAACTACCCATTGACTCACTGTCTTCCTGTCGGAAGGAGCAATTAGCTCTCCGAGACAAAGATCTCAGACATTTTAAATGGCTGAAAATAAATAAATGTGGGTATTGCCGTTAGACTTTAGGCCCTGTTTCAATTAGAGCAGAGGCCGTGGTCTGTGTCTCTCACTGAGCTGCTGGCTCCTTCAAGCTCTGCTTCTATGGGGACTTTTTAATTGCTATGTTTTAGCTGAAAGGGAAACAGAGAGGGGAAATGTACTGTATTCATCTTGGCCTCCCACTATGCTTCACTCATGAAGGCCTGGGGTGATTTGTCTCTTTAACGCGGAACGCTGTACAGTGAAGTACAGTGCTGCTCAGACAATGCATTCATTCTTCCCATCATGAATGGAGATTTTCTTCCACAGTTTTTTTTTTTTTTTTTTTCTCGGCGGATTGATTTATGTGACATAATTTATTATGACCAGCTACCCGAGCTCCTTCAATTTCAGGAGGTAAAATGATCTAGAGATTTGCTAAAATCACAACACCTTCAATATAAAAGCTTTTGACAAAGTCTGCACTTGATATTCATCATTAGATTAGTGGCTGGCATCTGTTAAGCCTTATATAACTGATAAAAGTAGTCTGTGGCTCTTATTTTAAGGATTGCATTCCATTTCAAACATTCCACACAATCTGCTGAAGTTGGTTATACTTTCGATGGAGCATAAGATTTCAAACTCCTCACTCTTATTGCTTTTTTCCACATCCAGCTGATGGCAGCCATGTCAACTATCAAAAGGCAGAGTCTGCTTACCGAGATGACTGATGAGCGACAGTAGCCAGATCTGTGTGTGTGTGCTCTCTTTCCCAGCATGCAGACATGTGGGTCATAGAGAGAGACCAGATAAACACCTCCTGATCTCACTGCTGTCAGATCAACACTTTCTGTCAGCACATCCCTGTCTCTCTCTGTGTCACACTCACACACTATCTATCAAGTCTCTTCCCTTTCCTCAGGCATCCCATCAATCATTCTTGTTCAGAGCTTCACAAGCCCAGAATTCTCTTCGCGTCTGCATCGCGTCAGGGGCGAGAATGTTTAAAGGTCCCTTTGTCCCTTTGAGAGTGGGGACCGACGTGAATTTCCTCTCAGATGCGATAATATGATGACGGTTACGCTATTTTCGGGGACGCCGCAGTCTCTTTTTTGTTTCTCTCAACACCCATAATTAGCAACGTGTGCCTTCCACGGCGACAGTTATACCTTTCACCCTTCCCTCTCTCTGTGTTGCGTGATTACACACAGACAGATGGTTTGAGTTTGAGCCCTGCCGCCCCGCGCTAATATCAGACATGCTTTGAATTTATCTCACATCTTAATGGACGGCAGTATAGACAGGCAGTTTGCAAACTGCCGAGCCATTCCTCTCGCCCTCGGTTTATTACCGTATTTATTTGACTGGATTCAAGGAATGAAGCAAATTGGCCCCTGTGAGAAAGACACAGAGAAACTATGAAAGTGAGAGGGGTAAGGAGCTACACAATGAATGGTCATGTATTTAACTGTTAAGACTGCGGTTGTAAGAGCTGTCTAATGCTTGTCTGTCTGATAATAAACCTCATTACGGAGTGATCCCACACAATCAAACCATTCTCTTCCATCCTATTTCCTCTTGGACAACTCCGATACTGAAGTCTCTTCTGGCCTCTAGCAATACCGGATCAAAGCACTCCTTCCTTTTAGCGACCAGACTAGTTAGGTGATTAATGATTTTCATCATCCTGAGGCCTCTGCTGAAGAACATCTTAACACGCTGTCTTGACCCAAAAGGCCACGGGAATAAATCAGGATACTTGTGGTCATTTTTAATTTAATGTCAGGCCTCTGCAGTTGCGTGGTATCACGTTTCACTACAGTGGCCCACTCACTTACTGAAAGATAAACTCCTTTTGTTGATCTAAAGTGGTTTGCTTACGCTTCATCAATTGGTCGGTCGGTCAAGCAGCAGTTTTGGGAGGAGAGGCGAGGGCGAACGCCGTTGCCTCAGCAGAAGTGGTAGAGGGAACAAAGACTGGTTTATGGCGTGTGGCCATCAGACAGGCTACATCAACACTGTTCGTCAGGACCCAAGAATAGTGCGGAGGGCTGAGTCAGCCTAGCAGCAACTACCCACAGCAAGGAGAAGAGAGGGAGAAATGTGTGTGTACTTGCGAGATGGCCAGAGAGAGAGAGAGAAAACAAGCCTAGGTTCTTGTTAAAACGAGATTGTTAAGGATTCCTGCTGTGGCATTAACTTCTTTGCCATTCACCGTTTGACTCCATGACTCCACTCTTGACCTCGTAGCACACAAACACAAATGGGGACTTGGCCTCCGTAACGGCCCTGTTTACTGGAAATGCTGCTCACCAGGGACAATAAAGACTTATGATGCATACAAGGCTCCTGCCAACCTTTGCTGTTGTGGCCTAATGTAAGTCCCATACACACATGTGCACATGTGTACTGTACACACGAACACAAAGAGAGAAGGGATGGCAAACAACATACATAGAAATAATTACCTATTTTAAGATAAACCATGGATAAAGATGCAAAACTTTATTGTCCTTTAATGAAGGCAGGAATAAAAATTTGTCTTTGTTTCGGTTCAAAGGCCCAATAAAAACCCACATTAAAGATTAAGGGGAATGAAATTAGGTGAGCGCATACGGAAAGAGGTACACCTATTAAAACGCCAACATGCAAACATTATTTATGGAGCTACTGTTTATAGCAACAGGACCCGACGTTGTCATCGGCCTAACACTTAGGGTGTTGTGCGGCACAGGGACGAGCTGTTTATTTTGTTTATCACTTCACTCTATCGGCTGCATATGGAGTGTGTATGAGCGCGTGCACGTGCATTTTCATTTGGAAGTGATCTCCTGTGTTTTTCCTGTTGCAGAGCACAGAAGCGTGTGGTGTGGAAGCTCAAAGCTCTCGCCCACATCAAGAGAAACCATCCGTCCTTACAGCCACAAGCCCTCCCTCTCTTCCCCCCTCTCAGGCGTAATAACAGAGCCATCAAATAGCCATATTTATAATCTCTGAACGGGCCAATTTTAAAGTGGTCAACTCCAGAGGTATAGGAATTGTTGAGAGCAATTTGCGGTTTTCATTCTTAAAGAGGCACCATCCCAGTGGCAAATGAAATAAAGTCAGTTTCCTTTTTTTTTTCCATTTGTCAATATGAAAGCTGGGTTTAATTACATCTTTGGCTCTCTTGTGATATCACTTCAAAATGATTTATTTAAATTGGGCAGGGAAAATTATTTTATTATAATTCTGCTCCATGTTTGTGTGCCACAGAAATTAGAGCATTTATCAATTTCCAAAATGCAACAATCAGATTGTGCCAGCCTGGTACAGCAGGCTGTGCGTGGGATTCATATGAAAGCAATTACTGTATATTTTCAGTAGCAAGTACTGTGTGCGATATTAATATCATTTGTCTTGACTTTATTGAGGTAAAATGAATCTGTTTATCATGAGAATGTCTTCTCAACACACCTACGCATTTATAATATTCATCAGCGTTGAAACACCAGTTTTCGGAGGAAAAGGGAAGTCGAATGCAAGCAAATAGCATCTGGTTTAGCAACACATTGTGAGCAGAACCAGCAGCAGATCAGCATACATTAATACATTTCATCTGGTCATTACTGTGCAGTCATGGAGCCAAGCGTTCCTGCCAGTTTCCAGCCTCCTGTCACTTGCCGGTATCTGACACTGATGAAAAATGCAGCGTGTTTCGATCACCACAACATTACCATTCTGTTTTCTCTATATGTTGAGATCAGATGACTCCCAAGTGTTGATCTAGTATGATAAATGTAGTGCTGTGTAACACGCAATTCACTCCTGATTTTGTGTGTGTGTGTGTGTGTGTGTGTGTTTGCATTTGCATTTGTCTTTACAACTCATTATAAAGGATCAACGTTAGGAGAGAATATGTGATTATGAATTGATGACATAAAAACTGGACAGTAAAAAATATGGTCACATTTATTATTATGTATTTAAAGTCACTATGTGTGGATTGGTTTGTGATGATGACATCTATCAAATTATTCTAATGGCATATGTTTTTGTTTAGATAAATGACTATCCCAGTCAAAATTGGGGTTCGGTGTCTTTTGATACAACCACTTGAAAGCTACTATGTTGAAAAAATAAAAAATAATGACAATAAACATAGTATCCTGAATAATTTACTTTTTTTTATTAACCTTTTACACAGAGTTATATATAATGTACAGTTTTTTCCTCTCAGTTTAACAGGGAAAGATAATACAAAATTACAACACGACAAAACTGAAAAGATTTATAAAAAACAAGTTTGCACAGTATACAGTCAAGATCGTAGGGCTGTGACTGGTTTAACTGTCATTAGACGTGTTTTTAGTCACATACTCCTCTGAGAAACAAATTGAGCTACCCCTGGGATGCCGCCTGACGGTTAATATTCAGTGCGTCCACTCCATGTTTGGCAACTCTACAGGAGAAGCTAAATGCTAAAGGTCAACGTTCAAACACAAAACTACCTTCAATCCAGGCAGAACCATACTTAGTAAGTAACATAACTATATCACAAAGCAAAGGTCATCCATTTGTCTAAATAAATGACACATAGATGTACAGTATACCCAATATTAGAAAAAACAACAACAACTTTTCTAATGCTAAAATGCTAATATTCCCATTATCTGGCCTACTACCCATAAATGTATCTTACATTATACTGTTTTGGAAAGAGAGACTACCAGTGTATTTTAAGCACAAATGTCCACAGTATTCAAACTAAAATTAAAGTAGGAGCGGTTGCTTTTGACCTGAAGGTCAATTATTCAATATTTTTTTTCTCTACTTACTAATAAAGGAACTACTGAATCTTGTAACCATCTTAATCACATTGTTTACTGATGCGTCCCTGAATCCTTTGAGAAACCTGTGTGTCATATGCAATGCCAGACCCATAGCTATTAACCCGAGCCTCCTTTCATCTTTCTGTCTTTTCTTTTTGCTCTCTGCCCCTGAAGGGTTGTGCTCACGCATGCCACCTTCATAATCAGCCATTCTGATATTCAAATGAGAACAGAAAAGCATTATTCGCACATGTGCAGTTGACGACCAGAATACATCAAGGGACAGCTGGCATGAAAATGGCCTCTCATTTTTCATTGCTTTGTAAAAGTGGAGATTAAAAAGGATTGAAGTGATGCATAAGGGAGAAATATTGTGAAAAAAAGGGGCCAAACAGAGGGAGCTGTAGAGCTGTTAAAACATGGCCAAATTACACTGCTGTCTGAGCAGGAAGGAAACCGGGCTTTATACACTCCTCAATAACTTCCTGTTAAATATCCACAAATCACAATCTCACAAAAGGATTACAAAAAGAGTATGCTAGAGACCCAGAGTCATCTAAACACTGGCTGTGTATTTATGTGACTCCGCTTGTAGGAAGCTGACCACCACCAGGTCACTCTTGAGTGTGTGCGTTTGAGTGCATGTGTGCTGTGTTAGATGGGATGTGTGTATCATATAGAGGAGGATGTTATCAACATGGCAGTGATGAGAGATGAATGGCGTCCCACAGGGCCGGCTTAAGCCCCTGCACATGTGCACAGCACTACCGCCCACTAAAAATATGACTCCTGGATACTTTTCCGACTTCTGGCTCTGTCCATAAATCAGCAGCCGGACAGCGAGGCCTGGACTTGGCAGAGTATCAGACGTGCCTCCAGTGACTTGGCCTGTCCGTCATCCTGCCACTGCTGCCTCGAGCTTCTTAATTAATGTGCCAATTGAATGCTGCATATCATAATGAACACACAGCCCCCTCTATCTCAGCCTTCCTGGGCTTGTTATTCTTGGTCCCCGTTAAGGATACGTCCCTGTGTATGTTCGGATATTTATAGGTAATGGATCTATTAAAATGCATGAGAACGAATTAAAAAACAAATAACTGCAAAGGTGCTCAAACGAGCTTGGAATGTTTGGAAAAGGGATTTTCGGTTTGATGTGTTTTCACAGCATAGCTGGTGAATTTATCACTTTCACTTTTGTTGGTGTTACTCCGTCGCCTTACTTCATCATTAAGAACACACAGGCTGTTTCGGCTCCAGAGATTTTTCATTTTCATGAGGATTCCCACTGGCTGCAGTGTGAAATATGCTCAGGAAGCTGACTTTAAAGAGTTAAAGTAACCTGTCCAACTGCCCTTTTCAAAGAGAAGAAATAAAAGGTTCACTTTCTCCAACCGAGTGATGACAGAGAGCTACATGTAGGTCTTTTTCCACCACTGACCATATAGAATATCTAACCTTTATGGAGCGTTATAACTCCTAGAGCTCATTGCTCAGCCTCAGATGGTAGTTTTTCTCCAAGTAAGGGGGAAACTGTATCAATCTGACAGCCACAGGTAGAGGTTAATGGCTCTCCATTTGTAACTCTTTGCTGCGTGTAATGCCACCTCCCTCGGTTATAAAGACTTCATAAATCAAGTGCGTCGATCCTCTGCGAATCTCAGACCTGAGACAGGCTGATTTACGGCTACAACTTCTAGCAGGCTTCTCATCCTTTATCCTCCTTTATTGCCCCCCTTTCCCTGTGTTGAAGCAACTATTCCCTTACCTCTCTTTTTCGCTCTCTCCTCTCCAGGTGTCTGGACTCTGACTTAGCACCACAGCTAGCCAAACAACACACACACACACTCACACAGGAAAAGGATCTACTTCCAGGGAAGGCTAATAGGATGTGACATCATTTATGGCTGACTGGGAGTAATGTGTGACATGTCTACTCTCTATGGTGGGATGTTTTTCAGTGAACTAGGACATTTTTCAAACCTGCCACAGTGCAGGTTTTAGAATTAAGTTGCATTACAAGCAATGCAGTTTCAAAAAGAAGCAATACAACAAACTCCTGAGGCCTTGATGCAGGGGAGCAGGCCAAGAGTCTCTAGTGGGATTTATTTCTGCCTGGTCACTTTCAGAGGAGGCTTCCCCTGCTCACAAATCATGCATTTTGATCACATCGACCCTGGCCTTGGCTGGGGAAGTAAGCATGTAGATTAATTGGACTGGACTTCTCTCTGAATTATGATCCAGGGCTTTTGATGGTAAGGTAACTGCGTGCACTTGATGCACTTTCCAGATTATTTAAGAGGAGCAGTGGAGAGGAGGTAGCATACCACATGCTGATAAGTATTTAGGAGGTTTTAATCTGTAAATCTGAGACATATACCTCTCCAGTACTGATATACTCCTTGTACTTCCATAGGTTTGTAGTCCAGAACCCAGTCTAATACTTAGTATGTTTTCTTGTCTCAGGCCATATGCTATTTCTCAAGCGTCATGGTTCTTGTTGTACTGGGAAGACCTTCAGTGAGTCGACTTTGAACCCCAATCCAATTTCTCCATGCAACTCAAAACCATAAAGAGCAATTTTTAAGGAGTCTTTGTTTCGGTCATTGAAGAAAGGAAACAGTCTTTCTTGGATATGTTTGTACTCAAAATAGTGGAGTCTTTGTTTTAAAAGACTTTCATTTATTATGGCTTCATGTCTCTATTTCTGCTGTGGTGTTGCGTAAAAATTTCGTCTTTGGCCTTTCCCTGTGTGTGTCTCTGTGCGTTTGTGTGTGTGGCTGAGGAAGCTGTAGTCCAAGTCTTTTAATAGTCTTCAGCACTGTTGCTGAGAAGGGAAGGGGGCAACCCCAATCCAATAATCTTGTTTGACAGTTGGGAGCAGGGGCAGCTAGGCGACAGTGTCCCACAATGCAATTGTAAAAACAAACAGCAAATGAATATGTGAATAGGCGTGGGAGGTGCCTTTCACCACATTCAGGGCCTCTTATCTTGAGCAATGTATGTACACACACACACACACACACACGCACACACACACACACACGCACTATAACTATAAACTCCTTACAGGCCTTGAATATGTCAGACTTTAATCCAGTCTACTTCACACATGTGTGTGTTATGACAAGCACAACTTCTCTGTGTCACTTTTCTCTGACGTTCTCTCTGTTGCTCTTTTAGTGCAGACTGGGGGGTTCTAATCCTGTTAAGACCTGCCAGGACTAATACAATGACAGGTCAAACAACCACTGCTACCCTTCCACCACGACCCCAAGATCAGGAGTGTTGACACAGGAGAAGAGAGCAACTGTGTTTGCCTCTTTAGTGGTTACTATCAAACCATCATGGACTATTCTTGACTATACAAAGTGAGGAGCAACACTGTATGAAGCACATAGATGCCCATTTGTTCTGTATCAAGACATTATACCCCTTTAAATTAATCTGATGGCAATTTGACATGTTGGTCTCATGTCTGAATAAGCAGCCAGTCACTTTTATGTAAAAGTCATGACAGCAAAGAACAACAAGTAAAACATGCATGTAAAGAGAAAGAGATCACTGTAATAGACTTATTAACTCTCTCAATCTCTCTCTGTGTTATCATCATCTCTAATGCACACAAAAAATGAAATCACTTTATTAAACTATGAAACAGCCTAATTACGTTGTGGAGGAGATTCTTCTCTTTTCAAATCAGTCTATAAAAACAAATTTAACAAAAGAGATTAAAAACAAAAAAACTTCATACAATCACATTAATAATCTGCAGTTTCTCCCTATTCTTTCAGTTTTCATTCATCATATGTTATGACAATGTGAATGCTGAACTTTATTTTTTTAAAGGCAGCAGAAGTGATGATTATTAATTTTTATCAGGATTTAGTGTCCCTCGTGCTCAAGATGGTCATCAATCAAGGCTTTAGTCTTCTTCCTCCTTATCATAACATTTTTATGTCACTGCTGTGCTCTGCTCCCTTTCTCATGCACCAGGTGCCAAATGTCGTGCATTAACATAAAAGACATCTATAAAAAGCCACTGCTTTAACAGATAGATGAAGCTGGCAATATTACATTACCCATGGCATTATGTTGCATTGGAGATGTACCACTGCCACTACAATGCACACAAAACATGTGTGCATAATATTTACCAAGTTAGGATTGTTTAAATGTTTAGTTAATTTATTCCTGAATACATCTTCAATGTATTCATGCCACTGTAATAGAAAGATCAAACCTCAAAGCTATATTACATAAGAACATTATTTTTTAAACCCTGGTTTATATAACCCACACATCTTGTTACATCATACCTACACACTTACACATTGCACACCAAGTAAAGAAACTTAATAAGACCCGATACTTTATACTACAACTTTCCTCAAATTGTCAACTCCCATCGTAGAAGAAATCTCCAGAAAAAATTGACCAGTTGTTATGGAAAGTGTGAAATATTGAATGAGACGTGGGAAAAACTTCAAATGTGAATCTGATGCAAATATTACTGAGGCATATGGTGTTTATTCCAATGCATAAAAAAACAAACACATTTTATATGTCACTTCCAAGGTGCCAACAAGCCATGAACACACATACACACATCTCAGCAATCTATGACATTGCCTCCATCCATTATAAATGTGCCTGGTTGCATGTTTTACATTACTCTACCACATCTGTGAACATTTTAACAATTTCTTGATTTAAAAGATATTACAAACACAGTATGAGCTTTATATAATAAAGATGTACGAAAATATTAACACAGAATCAGTTGGTCGATCGCACTTTCAGTAACCTTAGACAACAATGGTTGATTTTTGCATACCATTCTTCTATATTTTGAGTGATACTGGCAGTGTCTTTTAATGTATTTTCAGTCATCCTAACATTCCACTTCAAATCTCCATGGACTCAAACTGTCAGGTTTATGCTGCACAATGCATTAAAATTAGAGACTCTTTTCAACTTTAATTTTGCACTTGCCTCTTTAGTGCTCAGAACGTTAAGCTTAGTGGTCAAGCTTCACCGCAGTGTGCAGCAGCGGCCCTGTTTGGTATAACTTAACAAACCTCATTATTAGACAAGGGAATCTCTTTATGACAGCTACTTCTTACTAATGGCTCACTCTTCAGACTGGCTGGATGCATAATGCTTTAAACAGCAGTAAACTAGCACTGCCTTGTGCTTGTGAGCTGTTGAACAGACACGAACACATAATGTGTCTGCGCATTAGCGTATGTTCACGTATAGGGGTCTGTTCTGCCATTACTGGATTTGCAGGACACAGTATGTTGACCCATGGGACGAGAGTTCACACCAACACACACGCTATGACACAAAAACACACGCTGTGGTTTTTTCTGTGGCCGCTCAGCTCATTCAGACTCTGACCACCATCAGCAGCCCCCCTGCCTCACTGGTTCCCCATCCCCAGGGATCACACAGCGTCGCTGGGTACTCACATCCTAAGCTATGGGCAGAGAGCCAGCCGCTGGAGCTGAGGGGGGGGGGGGGGGGGGCGTGAAGGGCAGAAGGAGAAATATGAGAGGAGGATTTATTAAGGAAGGAAAGAAAAAAAATCTGGATGTGAAGAAGCAGGGGAAAGAGGAAAAGGTGGAGGGGAGGTTGGTGGGGGTTACATATCACATAGTTTATCATATACAAAAGTTCCAAGTGTGCCTGTCATTCTGGAGACTGAGGCAAAGCTGAGAGCTGAAGAGTAAACGTCTATGTGCTGATGGAGATGAGGCGATGGTGACAGAGGTTACACTATGGTCATTGTATGAAAGCTATGGAAGAGTTTGCTTATCTTTAAAGTGATCTCTCAATCAAAACTAAATATATTTAACAGGAATTTTATTATTGTATTGTTGTAATACAGATATATTTCCTGACAAAAAAAAAACAACTACTGTGATGCATTTATTTGCGCTTATTGATTTTTTTCAGCCACCGTGAAATGCGTTTGTTTTCAAATCTCTTGTCTGAAAATTATTACTCCAGCAAAAATGTCTGTGATTCAGCTTTGTCCACTATTGTTCTGGGCTTCCATCAAGGAAAAGAAAAAGCTGTGTCATCACAAGGGAGGTAGTGGAGGGGTGGGGGTGTGTAAAGTGGGAAAACTGGCTAGTTCCCAGGCTTGCCTTCTAGGCTGTTAATGCCCTCTTTTCTTAGACACACATCAGCACATCTTGGGTGTGAGAACAGAGGGAATGGAGTAGAGAACGGCAAAGAAGGGACCAGCAGCTGAGAAAGGGAGACATTGAGTGAGAAAAAAAAGATGGAGAAAGGCAGTCTGTGAGAGGATCAGAGGAAGAGAACAAGAACCTTGCTCAGCAACAAGTCTGACTTCCCCAGCATCCTTTCCTCAGCACGGGCCCTGCCAGCCCCACATAAACATGGTGAACCTGTGGAAAGTTTCACTCCTCTCTGGAGGGTCCCCTTCTCTACTTGCTCATTTTATTTCTGTCTATCTGGCCCTTGACTCTCTTGTCTTGTTTTAGGAAAATTCCGCTGGTGGTAATGGTGTGCACCCCTGCAGCCCTAACGTCTTCCATGTGACCATCACGGAGGCAAATTCCAGTTTGTGTTTGTTTTAGGCAAACAGATCAGTTGCCACTTCATCCATCTAGTTTACCTCTCTGTCCTAGAAGTTGACTTTCTCCCCAGACACTTGTGTGGGCGTATGGGCTCTGAAACTTGGCCACACCTCAGCTAAAAAATCCCCACCCCCACTCGTCACCTCCTCCCTAAGCTGCACTTTATTTTCAACATCATGTGACAAAGTCTTTGATATCAGGCCCAGGGCCAAGAAGGAATGGGAGATGGAGACAGGGAGAGACATTTGCATAGGCTTGTTAAAAGTTACCAATTAGGAAAAAGGCCTCACACATAGTGGCCTTGGCTGTGCTAGAGTACAATCTCAAATCAGGACAACATCGCCATCTGCAGGAAAGCAGCAAGATCAAAACCAAAAACCAAAAAAAAATTCTGTATCACAGTGCTACCAAAACAATATCAATTCTCCTCACTGAGTAGTAGAATTATAATTTTGATATCAGCAGGCTCTTCTTTTGACCTGACACTACAGCACAAGAAAAGATAAACAAAATCTGCTGCTACTTGACCTCCTCTGCTGCAGGTGGCGCTCTGAATCCATTCTCCATTCATGACTGCGGTAAGGGCTGGATGATGGCCTTGTTTGTTTAGCCAACAGTGTTGACGCCCACCCACAGGTGCCAAAGGTATAGTGAGTACTGTGCCAGCTGTTTGCAAGCCACAGCAGCCCCTGCACTGCTTGGCTTCACCCTGCTTGACTGCCTGATCTCACAGGAAGGGAGGAAGTGGTTGAGTTACCCAGCAGCAAATTTGAGGTTTATAAAGGGAGAAAGCCGTAAAAAAAATCCAAGTGCAGTTTCCTTTAACTCAGCAGCTAGCCTGAGTGAGGTACTCTTTCCTAATATGTAATTCTTTCATTGTCATTAGTCATTAGACGGTGTTAAGATTGCTCTCAACACCCAATCAGTGATACTGGAGAAGAAAGGTAGAGCACTTCAATATTTAGTGTTATGAGTCAGTGGCAAGCCTAAGTAGAAATGTGAAAGGAAGGTGTTCCAATTTCATGGAAGCTTGATTACCTTGTAAAGTTAAATTCATTACGCTATTAATCTGTTGTTACCTGTGTCGCACCAGGGAACCACCCACAGCGACCACAAACAGGCAACACATGCTCACTGTGGGACCAATAATGTGAGAATGTTGCTTGAGCGAAGCATGATATCAGTCATCGCTGTGGCAAGCTAGCAAATAGTACACACATAATCTAGCTGCAGGGGGAAATACCTTTGCATGTCTCATGATAGCATAAAGCTGCATTTTACTTGAGATGTGAAATCAGTTAGGCATGTCTAGCATTTGGATTTCATGAAGGCTTACCTTAGCATGGTCCTGTCTTTGCCAAGAAGTAATGGGAAGAGGGGGTAAGGTAGAGAGCTGGCAGCTTTGCTTGGCTTGTTATTGCCAGTACAACGAAGCTCAGTTCACACTCAGCTGTGGCATATTTGGAAAACTTCAAGTAAAGCGGCGAATAAAAAAAAAAGCTTTTAAATCAGTTCCACTCTCCAGTAAATTACAACCCTGCATTTTTAATTTCCTCTCTCCATACAATGTTATTCATTTGCATCCAAGCCAAACATGGGCCCCTGCAGCTTGCATAGCTCTGCAGGACAAACTGTCCTCTCATGCAGCCGCTACCTGTCAGGAGCACAGGGGCGTGACTGAAAAAATGCACTCCTTGATGTAGAGCAGAGAGGTGTGTGAGGTGGAAGGAAAAAACAAAAAAGAACAAAACGAGATTAAACCTTTTTTTTTCTAAGTGCCTAAGGGCTGAATTTTACATCATATGTGGTTTGAGATATTCTAAATCTAATCACTGATAGGAGTCGTTGTCAATTATCTTGATATGTTTGTCCAGATGACTATTGCGGTGAAGTGGTGTCTGCAGACTTTAAGAAGATCCAGACGTGCAGACAAATGTGACTCCAATTTCAAATGCAACAGAAGTCCTACAACGCACTGAAGATACAAAGTGGTGCCATGTCGAATCCTGAATTCGTGGACTTTGCATACCAATATTTCATGGCAATAATATTGCTATTACACGCTAAGAGGAGAATGTGCATACCCAAACATGCTTAGTCCATGCCTCAGGAAACTGTCTAAGCTCCTCTAACCACTAGAAAGAGACGGACTTGGCTGCTGAAATAACATTAAGAGCCTGTTACCATAATAGCAAAGCCTCATTTGTTAGCATTACATATCTAAATACCATCTGAAAACCATGGCTCATTTTGATTAAGCAGAGTCCTGTAACAGTGTAACATTTCAAACAGCTTTATATCCACTGTACAGTGTGTAGGCCCCATTACCGTATATGTCCTGTTTGGAATCAAGCAATCTTTCAGTCAAGAAGTTACATTTCATGTGGTATTGAGCAAATGTGTTATCAAGTCAACAGAAGTTTGGTTTAACTACATCTGATCCACAAAAACTGAAAGTCAGGAGTTGTTTCATTAGCGGTTTGCAGGAATAATGTCATTTAAAAGACAGAGAAGTATATCTGCTTTTGTCATCAGCTCTGAATACTACAGGCCTGTTTGACAGAGATGTCGAACAGGTTTCAAACATGAAAGAAGGTATGAAATCGCATTTAGTACACCAGGCTAAAGTTAGCCAAGGTTCTGCTAATTCAGCTCTTTCTGTGCCACACAAGGCGATAGGATTTGGCACCTGGCTTTTGCTCAGGCAGGCCTTGCATGTCTATGTAATCCAGAGAGACAGCAAGGGCAGGGCTCGAACTTCTCGTTAGATTTACCCCAGAACACAACAACATAATCATGTCATTACCCTTGGGCTATTCTGCCACATTGTTGTTGCGGGTGGGAGACACTGGATTTGATTTCAGCAGACTTAGCTGACCTCTGCTTCATGGCCCACCAGAACAGGGGAACTACAGCAGGCCGTCCTCCATGTTGGCACTCAGCCTAGCTAAACATTTTACTTTCATAGACAAAAACAAAAGCGTTTCGCCTTTCTTTTCCCCCATTTCTCCCAGTTCTAAAATATTTTTTTTATCAAGCATTGAGGGGACATGTCTCTAGTAACTTTTTGGTCTCGCTACTTTGTGCTGCTGCTGCAAAATTCTGCCAAAATTCCTCTACACACCCCCTCCATCTTTCTGCTCCAGTGTTGATTATTTTGCTTTTTGTCTTTTCTTTCCTCCTAAATGTGTTATTCATCCTGTTCCGTGTGTCTCCAGGCACACTTCAGAACTGGATATAAAATAAACAGTCGCGTTTTCACCCCCTGTCGCTAGGCCTTGACTGCATATACCTGTAACAATAAACATCTGGGTTTCTGGGCTTGTTTATACTCATCTCTAGCCGTTTGAGGACAGAAGCACAACAGGAACTAGACTGTGTGTATGGATTTGCTAGGCTGACGCCCACTGCGAAGCATAGGGTTGGTGGACGCTACTAGACCATGATAGAGTGGAGGCTGCTGGCAGGTAGTGTGCGCTCTGTCTGGCAGAGCTGAGGTTTACCTTGGAGTGACACCAACCATCTGCATGCTATAAGGACTAAATTGCCAGCTTGATGTCCAGCAAGCGAGACAAAACCGTTCCACATACATGAGTGTGTGTTTGTCTGACTTTGTGTATGTATGTGTATGGCTGTACAAGAGCTCCAGACAGAGACAGAAATACAAAGAGAGAATAGACAGCCACTGCTGTGGTATTGTTCAGTATCCCATTCTGTAAGACTTAAATGTAATTTCAGTCAACTTTTTGAAGTTAAAGTTGCTCTAACTGATACTTTTACATTAACAAAGAATGAAATTAGTATGCATAATGTTAAATTGACACTTCTAGTGACAAACCTACAGTTAAGAATTATCCCCTTTCTCTGCATTTCATCTCAGTTCTACTGACCTTTTTAGTGTCTTTTAACTCTTTGTTATGGTTTTAAGGCAACAACTTCTGCAAAACTATTGCTGTGAAAAGCTCTGATAAATTCTGTTACTATAGCGACCTAGCACCAAACAGTTGACAGACAAAGGCTTTTAAAGGGATAGTTCCGATTATATGAAGTGGGACTGTATGAGGTCGTTATCCATAGTCAGTGTACTACATGCAGTAGATTTTGGTTGGCAAGAGTACTGGCATGGAAGCTAAGCAAAGTACTGCTGTGGATGAGGCCAGCAGCAAAAGTTTAATTGTACGTTATATTAAGAATATTTTTACCAATTCATCTTGCCGTCAGACAGCCTTTCTCTTTTCTTCTCAACTGTAGAACTTCCATATTCCTACAGATACTGTGCACTGCATTACGCCACAGATCAGCTGTTTGGGTCAAAAAGTGCTGCTGCAATGTGATACAGTGCACGGCATGTGTAGGAATACAGAAGTTCTTTGGTTGAGAAAATGTAGTGCCAAAGGAAAGCTCTGTCTGACAAAAAGGTAAAGTTGTGAAGATTTTCTGAGTATAGTGTACACTTATAGGCTTTGTCATAGCCTACGCCTCGTTGCTACTGTTGCAGCTGTATAACGGTGGATAAATCGTTTTCGTGGTCACACAACCCCTGCAAAATGACTTGTTTCACTACCAGAATTCGATCCATTCAGTCTGATAACATTTGGAAAGTCTAGAAGTTAATTAAGTGATTTTATCCCCATAGCTTTCTAACATAAAATAGCCACTCGGCTGGCAATGTCTCTAGACAGAGAGATTTACCTGGCAGTGATTGGCAGTGGCAGTGGCTTAATCAGCATTGTGTGAACTCATTTGGCAAGGGCTTGAAAATAATAGACTTTCATTTATATCTAAAAGTTCTGCACTGCAAGTTTAAACTGATATTGATTTTTTGGACGGGCCTTTATTTAGGTGGCTATATGTTTTGCTGTTGCCCCTGTCCACAGCAGCACTTTGCTTCTATGCCAACCCAAATCTACTGCAGGTAATACACTGACTATGGATAACTACCTAATCCAACCCCACTTTAAAAAATCAGAAATATCCCTTAAATCAGTTTTCACTCAGCCTCATGAAACAATACTTCCAGTCATCTCAGCTCAGTATTCCTAGGAATTATGGTCTTTTCCACAGCACATCATTTCTGCCAAATGCTAATCTTAAGTGTGCCATTTATAAAGATCAGACTTTGTGTCATGTTACAGGCCTAACCTTGAACATACCATTGCCATGCGCAAATATTGCAGTGAACGATAAATTTGAAAATATTGGCATTGGATGTAAAAAACCTAACTGAACAAGGTTTTGAAAAATCATCCATTATCAATGTTCTTGTCTGGTGAAAGGGTTGGCTCTCCCCTGATGATTGATCATCTTCATACACTTATGGCACTGACCTCTTTCACACAATGTACTCTTGGTGTCCTGCACACTCACAGGTCTGGCATATACTGATTTGTGTCCTGCTTTATCCTCTTCTCTGTAAATCCTCTCTGTAATATCTATAAAGCAGACATGTCCATAAAACAATTACTGAGTAAAAATGTACAGTGTGGACAGATACACGACAAGAAGACACCGATAAGTATCTTCCAGTGGGCAACGAAAGTGCAGTTCATGCTATAAAGTGTCAAGCTGTCAAGCTGTAGCAAATTTACTAAATCTAGTAGGGATTAAGAGTTGGCCGACACACACAGCCATCATGGTTTAGTCAGGTATGCAGTGAAAGATTCATAAATAATCTTCCCAGCGTCTCAAGACACAACACGCCGGACAGACGCCTTTAATTCAGCTGACGAGAAAATTAAAGGGCTTCATTACCCTAAAGTCATCTAGGGGAAACAATCTTTAACAACTCAGACAATCATAGTATGAATGTCGTTTGGCCAATCCCCAGTCAGCTTTGGGGCTCTGATTGGTTTTCCAGAAGGATGTGGGACTCACAAGTGTGGCAGCTGCTTAAAATAAAGTGACAATTTTTAATGGGGTTTCAAACCTCAGCGAGTCACTGCATCCTGCCAAGCCCCTTGTGATGGCATACATCCAAACCCCTGTTATATCGAACAGGACACGGAGGAGTGAGCTTGTTCTCTCAGCTCAGTACCATTAGAATGCCTTGATGCAGTCAACCATTTTCTAGAATTGCATTTCCCATCAGCAGTAGCTTTTTATATGTGCCATATGTCTACATACACCACCATACTCTGCTCTCAAATCACTTTTCTTGACGTGAATGCTCCAGTGGCAATCAATGGCATCACAAAATTCTGTAAAGTTGAGTTAAACCTAATAGGGTCAAGTCAATTTGTGAGGTCTAGGCATAGCTTTTTTTTATGACGATGATAAAAACCTAATGAAAAACATTCCTTACCTATAGGGAAGTGAAAACCTGACTTGAGAGTAATGTGTGAAATATTGATTCATTCTTTTTGACTGTTTTACAGTGAGTTCAGTATACACTCCGTGATCAAGGACAGCTAAAATAGGTGTTCAGTCACATGGACACACACACACACACACACATAGAGCGACAGAGAGGGAAAAAGAGAGAGAAAAACTCAGAGATTAACAGGAAATGCAATTACTGTCTGTCTGGGCGCAGCATTCCTCAACAGTATGGCCAATTTCACAGCAATTTTAGTGAATCAACAGGTCGTAAGTAATCATAATGAGCACCTTAATGTTTTCACACGGAGCAGAGCACCCCTTTGTGGTTTTATCCCTTGGCCATTTGATCCTTCTAATCATCTACAAGCTATTTAAACTGTACACAGGAGCTGTGGGCTTGTACAAGTCCCAAGAGAAAGCCCACTGCCTCCATGTTTGTGGAATACTGTCATTTAAACACTGTGTCAACAGGGATCAGGTTCCTCTCATGGTTTCTCTTTTGCTCAAAGGCTGCGGGCCTACTGTATAAGTGGAAACTGCGCTGACATTGAGTGAGTAGCTATTTTTTACTGCAAGTCATTATGGCACTGCACTTTTAAAGCTGACAGAGACAGGTAAGGGTAAGACATTTATGGGTGACTGTGTTGCAAATAACATAAATGACAGCTTCAAACTGAATGACTGCAGGGCAGATACTATACCCCTGAAGTGTTGTCTGTCCTATTTCTTGATCAAACAGGCATCCGCAGTGAGTGAAATATAATCTGGGATCAATGGCTACAGGGATTTGTGAGACAACTGCAATCCAGCTGGCTGCTACTTTTCTTAAAGTCACCCATACAAGAATAGTAGAAAAATACACCCATGAACAATCTGCATCAAGAAACACACAACCTCTTAGTTCTTCTAATGCCTATGCTATTTTTAGTTTTAGCGAGTGACATGGCTCAAGGATTATATGTCAGTCAGTCCACCACTTTGCTCCAGACTGAATTGAGTATTGGACAGTTTGCTGTGAAATTAATTATAGACATTCATGGTCCACAGAGGAGGAATCTTAATGACCTCCTGCCAGTGGCAAGTCAAAGGTTTCAATATGTCAACATTTACTAGATGGATGGGCACAACATTTTGTATAGGCATTCATTGCCCAAATCACCCACCTGCTCTTCTGACTGCATTCCCACTTAGTTAAAAAAAAAAGTATTTCAGACAGTTGGTCAGGATATTTTAGGCAGTACTGCTATCTGTCTACTGGCATTTTTCCCTCCAATTTTCATCATGCCACTGTTTACACCCTCTTAAAGAAGCCCTCTTTGGATTAACACAATTGATATCTTTTATGAACAAACATCAGTTTTAAACATTTCTATCTGGTTTTCACTATGTACAGAGTGCCATGGTTAGGATCACCAATGACCTACTGCTTGAAGCCAACGCAGGCCTGTACTCCATTTTAAATCTTCCTTGACCTCAGCTCAGCCTTTGACACAGTGGACCAACATGTCTTAACCATCTGAAACTGTCAGCATCAGTGACAAGTCTCTGTGTTGGTTCATCTCGTATCTGTCCAGCAAGTCCTTCTCTGTAATGTTTGGCGATATCTCCTCCTTTCATACTCCTCTCTTTTGTTTGATCCCTCAGGAGTTTATTGTGGGTCCCCTTTTATTTACCATCTACATGCTAACCCTGGAGCAAATCGTGTAAATACATAACATTGATTTTCATTGCTATGTGGATGATATGCAACTGTATATCCTATTATGTTCTGCCTTGCTGAAATTAAGAATTGGATGTCCAAAAATTTTCTGCATAATCAACCCTTCTGGCCCCAGCACCCTGGTTCCAGGCTTTTGAACGTTCTAAGAGACACAACTACATCACACCAATCCTTGATGCCCATCACTGGTTAAGTGTGAGTTAAAGAATAGATTTTAAGATTTTACTGTCAGTTTTTTAAAAGCATTGCATGGTCAGGTTCCTGACTACATTTGTGATCTGTATTTATGATCCATATGAGCCTGATCGCTGCTTGAGATCCTGCGGCACATGTACACTGACAACACACAAGCGTTGGCTATATGAATGGAGTCCAGCTTGACTGTGCATACCTCTGTCAGTGCCAAAATGATTAAACAAATGCCCCCTTTGTGCACAGCAGCCTTGATTAAGCTAGGTTGTATGTACACCTCTGAAAAAGAAATATAGGAAAGTGCCTTTGGTGGTGCCAAAATTCACTTGCCCTGTTAAAACATCGCTGCTGTCAAAGTTGTTTTTACTCTCTCACATGGAAACTAAATTTATCATGCCTCCCTCAAGTATTCCGGGGTTTTTTAAGAGCATGAGTGTGATTATTTATGTGAAAAATAAATATTGAAACTTTATCTGCATTAGTGGTCACAGAATGCTGACACCAATAAATTTCAACAAGAGATTATTTACGGTGCCACAGTAGATGTGGAAATAATATTGTTGTGGTTTATTTAATAGATTGTGGGATCTTCAACTTTAACAGTCGTCATTAGGATCTGACAAATTATACAGTTTCAGAAAATTAAAAAAGGAAAATATGTCTTTAGTTGTTCAATGTTCCTAACATTATCGTTATTAGTATTTATTATTTATCTATACTTATTTATTGAAATATGAGGATATGTGCATCTGCTGTATCACAAAAGTGCACCCAGTGTAGTAACAAGCATCCCAGCTTAATGATTAATTAGGTTTTCAACAGCTCTGTATTTCCTCAACATTTATCAGTAAATCATATTACTGTGCAAAGGTTTTAGGCACTAAAGTGCTTTTCAAAATAATGGCATGAATTCTTTTTATTTATCAATTAACTCATACAAAGTTCAGTAAACAGAAAAAACTTAAATCAATCAATATTTGGTGTGACCACACTTTGGCTTTAAAAAATCCCCAGTTTTCCTCAGTACACCTGCACACAGTTTTTCAAGGTACCTGGCTGGTAGGTTGTTCAAGCATCTTGGAGAAGTTGCCACAATTCATCTGTGGGTTTAGGCTCTCAGTTGATTCTGTCTCTTCATGTAATCCCAGACTGACTCTGTGATGTTGAGATCAGGACTCTGTGGTGGCCGTACCATCTGTTGCAAGACTCCTTGTTCTTCTTTTCACTAAAAATAGGTTTTTATGATTCTGACTGTATGTTTGGGGTTGTTGTCATGCTGCAGAATAAATTTAGGACTAATCAGACACCTCCCTGATGTTATTGCTTGATGGGAGAAAACCGAAAACCTTTTTTAAATAAAACCTTTACCCAGCACTGTACATTCCAAAGTATTTTTGTTGTCATAGACGTTTAGCCAAAGCTAAGATGATGGTTTGATAAACCAAATGGGGATTTTCCAAAGTTACAGAGGGGATTTTGTACTACAAAGAACAGCTGTAGATGACACAAATCTAAACTCAGACTTGTGATTTTGACTGCTGAAGCCTAATCTTAGCTCAGAGCACAGACTGAGGACTGTGAGTTTTGTCCTGTATCTCTTACATTAAAATGGGGGTAAGGTAGGCATCCCTTCATTATCATCATCATCATCATCATGCAGAGGAGGGACACTTTAAATGTTAGTATTGTTTTAAGATAATGAAACTATCAAAACCTTAGTTTCGAAGGTATCATCATTCATCGGCCACACCCAATCCCTCCATGCGGCAATGCCTTACATATTAGTTCACTTGCCTGTAAAAGTTGAGCGCTATAAATAGGCCACACATAACAAAGCGTTCTTATCGGCATGGTGATGGAAGGTGTCACTGCATGCATGCCCGCATGTCTGTTATAGTAAGTAGATTTGAAGTGGAAGGCATTTTTGATATCGGAGGAGTCATGTGGTGATATTGATGTGGATGCTATTAAGGGCTGGATAGATCACTCCAGGTGATACTTACATAAACATAGCTTATGATGTTGATGACTTGCTGTGTTCTGTATCTCTGTGAGAAAGGATACAGCTACACAACAGCCTTTTTTTCTCCTTCTATGTCTGTCTCTCTTTGAACACAAGCAAATACAGAAATTAATTAACGAGGGAGTCAATGATTAGTTGATCACTTGTTGCAGTTGGAAGGTCTGGTATTGACATACTGGATTGATATTATTGGAGGTATAAGCTTTACAGCATTAGCCTTTTACTACAGTAATTACTAGTGTATTAATCAGTTTTTAGAGTCTTTAAAACATTTGTTTCTTTTTACAACTTGCAGCATTTATGTATTTGCTTACATTTTCTGAAATTGTGGTCTTTCTGTGTACAGTGTACATGTCAAATTATGTTTCTCAGTTTCCTTGTTTTATTCATTTGCTTTTTTTTCTTAAGGCAACATACGTATGTATTGTCAAAGCGGTTAGGGTGTTTTCTTCAGTTAAATGGTTTTGTTCATTTGTGTTTTTTTAAGTTGTAGCATGTTGATCTCCCTCGGCCCCTGAAATAAATTTCATTTAATTGCATCTCTTTAAAATATACACAAAGAGTACATAGGAAATACAGAGATGATCGCATGAAATTGGCAATTTTTTGTCCATTTAACATATTGCCTTTTCATTTAATTCATATATGTACAATATACCTATTCATACAGGTACATAAATTACTCAAAACATGGCTTTTTCTCACCTTAAACCCACTCCATTAGCAGGGTCTGACATTCTTTGCAAAGCTGTGACTGCTTTTATCACATTCAGGCAAATGACACTTACATACAGTACATGTACATGCAGACTATATAACATTCTCACTGACAAGTATACTGAGTCTTCAGAAATTCTTGGAAAATGTCTTTAAACATAGTCTGCTTTTGTATAGCTCTTTAACCAAAGACTGTTGTGTTCCTTCTCTTCACAGTTTTGCTAATGCATAAACCAGTACGTCACTTCCAAGTAATACTGCAGCATATGAAAATATGGGACAATATGACAATTGTACATGGTCAAATCACTTACACCCTCAAATATGGACAGAACTTTTATACCTCACAGTGGCAGTATGTGAACTCTGATGTTTTCACTGCCCTTTTCACACATAAAGAGGTGCAAAGATCACATGGATAAATGTGGAGAAGGTGCAAGGTATAGACATGCTTCAGGCTATATTAAGCAGGGTTAAAGGTTCAGTTATCCCTTGAGCCAGTACAAAAGACCTCTGAAACTTCTAAAACCTTCTCAAAATGTGAAGGAAATTTCCATTAGCTGTTAACTATGCCTGTTACAGACAGCCTGAAAAATTAATTAATATAAAACTGAAACAACAGACACATACATACTATAGCAGATCACCACTAAATTCTATGTTATAGTATATGTTTACACACAGTTTTCTATACTTGTAAATTCCTGCTTCTAAATTCAGAAGAAGAAATTCAATGTGATGCACATACAGTCATGTATCTTTGGAATAAGAAGAAATTAGACCTTCTACATCGACAAAAACCTTCATACTAAGACTCAGTCATACACATGTGCATACGCATGCAACCTCCCACATATTATACTGTATACATGGATACACAGTGGCCTGGTTTGCACCATAAATCCCCCTGACTAAGATCTTAATCCCATTTTATCTTCAATTCAATCTTCAATAAAAGCACAGCAGACAATAAAACCTCTGTCACTTTTTCGTTTTTCATAATTAAGCTACAAAAAAATTATGTATAGCCTAATTTAGTTTTAAGTAATTTTGCAATTGATCCATTAATTAATTAGTTGTGTTGTAGTGTTTTTTGAGGGACAAGTGAAATGTGTCATGAAGTGATTGTTAGCAATTATAATCTGCATTAAATCTGTGTTTGTGTAACACACAATTCACTCTTGATTTTATGTGTGTGTGTGTGTGTGTGTGTGTGTGTGCGTGCGTGCGTGAATTCCCAGTTGCAATTGTGTGGATATCAGTGTGGCTTTTGCATGAGGAGAGTGGAGGGGGAGTCTGTCGATCATTTCGGCCATTGTGTACCGTAGGTAAACTGTCCATGCGGTCATGCCTGTATACTAGGTGTGAGATGCTGCACAGCACAGATAGAATATGAGGGCTAACAGAGGAGACAGGAGACAATATGCTCAGCTTTTCAAACATTCAGTACAGATACATTTGGGACTAGAAATGAGAAGCTGTTAAAGGTGTTTTTCTTTTATTTTCATTTTTGAAGTAATTTGAGTGTTGGTTTTTGCCACTGGACAAACATGGAGGATAAATACATGTCCAAACTGTCACCTACTGTTGATTTCTGGGCAGGAATGTACCTGTTAATAATTGGTAAGTACACTTCTTATTTACTACATTGCCATAATGTGCTGACTGTAGTCGAAAGACACTTTCTCTTTCAAATGGATGTAGGCACTAAGGTAAACACCGTTAATGACTCATGATAAATAACTACTTTAGTAAGTCACATTCAGTGTGCAAATTCAGTGTTCAAATGTACTGCCTGTTTATGATCACTCCATTTTTTAAGCCAATACAGTATCACGTTTGCTGCATTACTATTTGTTCCTTTAACTTCAAAACTTATGGGAAACTCAGCTGAGGTTCTAGGGCTTGAGTATATCAACATTTTAAACATGTCGACTGCTACACAAGCACACCGCATTATTGACTTTTGATATTTTATTCAGAGGATGTAATTTGATTATTAGGCAAGGTGGTCCCCTTTTCACAGTCAAAGAATTTTTATTATTTTATTTTTTTTATTTTTTAGCTTTTTATCACATCCACTTTGGTTATCATGTCAATTTTATTTACTCTCACATCATACTACTATACAATAGATATCACCAGTGCATTGCATCTGAATTTAAAATGATGACTATATGAAGATTTATACTGTATGCCTCAAGTCAGTGTTACTTTGATATGAAAATCCAATGAATACCCAATGTGCTGAAAAACTGAGCCAACACTAACCATTGTTCACGCAGTGCTGGCAGACACTCCCATATCTGTGCCTCAACACAGAAGTACAGAAATGTGTGTTTGTGTGTGTATCTATATATATACCTCCAAGGGGAGTTCAGTCGCTTCATTTCCTTGCTGCTGGTGTTGCTTTGCAATCCCTGAGTGAGTCATGACTTCAAACGTCTGCACTTGGTCACCTGTGTTGCCATTTCCTTTGGTGTGGTTGTGAAGTACACTTCAATATGTGATCCAGTAGCCGTCAGCCACGGGCTATTGTGAGGAGACCTGGAGTAAAATAAGGATCAGCTGTGATTATGGACATGGGTTCATTACACGCAGGTATTTTCAGAAGCTGGATTTATCCCAAATTTCCATACAGTTGTGTTGGGATAACTACACCAAAGCCAGTAAAATCTAAATTTTTAAATGAACATTGAACATTTTTTTCATATTTATTTAATCAGACAGTCTCATTTAGATTAAGTTCTCTTTTCCAAGAGAGACCTGAGAACAAAAAACACTCACTAAGATTAGTATAATCAGCAGACAGAAATAAGACAACTACACAAAATTCTGTGACTGATGTGTAGTGAAATGTGAGTGCCAAACTCAGAGAGAATTAAATTTTGCTGCTCTATGTAATGTTTCAGCCATTTTCAGCACATTGTTTTGTTTTTACATGTATTGTATTGTTCGCTGCACCCTTTAGCCTCCCTCCCCTGAGACAATAAGTGTTTAACAATAAAAAGTCATGACACACACTTTCCTTAGATCATGTAAGTTGTGAATACCAGAGTTTGAACTGAGCTGGTACTCATCAATACAGAGTACTGGCACATCTGAGTTTTGCTGACATGAATACCTGTACCTCTTGTTATCACTTCCACCTACTAATGGTAAGTCTGACTAAAAACTTAACCAAGCCAAAACATAAACAGCACTGAGAAGTACTTTACTGTAGAAAAGAGGAAACTCTATGAAACTTCTGTTGTGACCTCTCTCTGCAGATATCTTAATTTGCCAGCTGTAGTACAAATTACATGAAAAATCACAGTCACTACAAGTGGTGGCCTAGAACAGGTATTAACAGCAAATTCCCTCATCCTCACGCACTATGAAAATGTCAAAATTACATTTTATCTGTCCTCACTGTAGGAAGCAAGTTACAAAAATGATGGCCTTGCTTTTTTGTGAATGTGAGTGTCTTGTTGCAATTAGCCCTCAGGGAAATTAAATTACATTCTCTGAATTGGTTAAAACCTACTTGCATTTCATTTTATGTACAATAATCATACTGGAATATATCATCTGTAAAACATTTCATAACAAGAACAACACCCGTGACATGGTTAGGTGACAATTTCCAGCAAGCCACTGTACACTACCAACCTAGCAATAAATGGAAGACAAACTTACCAAGTGGCTAGTATTGATGTTAAGATTGAAGCAGACTACTTAATACTGTATCGACCTTTCAAAGCAAAAGTTTTGTGGCAAGGTGTTTCCTCTCTTCACCCATGAACTGTATAAAAATAAGGCATTGTGACATCACCCGTTAGTTTGTAGACTTGTGTTTTAGAGGCTTGAGTTTGGCATTTTGAGGATCACCATCTTGGATTTTTGGAGCCAGAAGTGACCATATTTGGATGAGAGGGAAGAGCTGACCTTTGCACTAGCTGCTAGCTTCATTAGCATGGTGCACTTACAACATGGATGTATTATAAGAGCCAGATACAAAAGTTCATATTGGAAATGGCATCACGCCCACATGTCAGTTTAAAGTAGATGATTTATTTGGGACTAAAACTACAAAAAGTTAGTGAACAAGGCAACTGCCATGAATACCAAGTAACTTAACCACTGGCTGTATATAAATATTATATACAGTCAATGAACTTAATGGACCAGCAAAGTCATTGCAGATTGCTAGCTCTCAACAACATTGATCTATTGATCTGAGTTTATAAGATACGTTATAACAATGTTTGGTAACGTTATAAAAAAAATTAATATTACCCTATGGTGCTCTAATATTACACTATTACCCTAACGTTTGACCGTTAAGCAGCTGATTCCATGCCATGTCTTCACTCCTAAATCCCATTTAGCTCAGGACAAATCTAGCAAGCCAGCTACGTTACAATCTAAACAAAAAGTGAAGCCCAGACAAATCAACACAACAGTAGCCGCCTTGAATCCTGCTATCAGTCATCATACTGTACAGTGTATTACAACATCAACATCACACGTTGTTAGCTTACCACACGCCTTTACACGATTTTCCTTTCAGTGAAGCAAATAAATCTAATCCATGTCTTAATCAGGTAAAGTAATGCAGTCGCAGAAAGGAGATTTGTAATTCAGCAGCTGAGGTCATGTGCTTTTCAAACTCTCATGTGGTCATATGATGGCTCAATGAACATATAGACACCCCACGATTTAATTGGATCTAATGCAGGAATAATAATAGGCCTATGATAATAATAGGAATTGAGATGAGTTTGTAGTCTCAGAGAAACTGGTGCAGATGAGATAAAATAGGACTAGGCTTTGAAATTCATGCTATGCATACAGTAGTTAATGGACCAGTATGTAAAATTTGTAACATGATGAGCTTTCTACAGGAGGATCCACTCTCTATATAGATATAAAGGGCTCATTCTAAGGTAATGAAAATACAACAATTTTTATTTTTAAAGGGATTATACACTTAGTTAAAACATACTTATGAATATTATATCCCATTTCTGCCAAGTCTGTTCCGCTAGATGCTCCTCAATCTCACATTGGTCATACACATTACTGATATGTGAAAATAGGCTATTGCATGTGTGTGCACATGTCATGTGTTCTGACAGAGTGTAACAGCTAAAAAAAAAAATAATAATAAAGGCTATACATAAATAAATGCAACCTAATAGGCATAGCAATTGAATTTGACACAAATTCATGTTTTTGTTTCATTCTGTAATTGAAGTTTTAACAAACATGCATAAAAAAACAAAACAATCAATGCTTTAAATAAACAGTTACAATTTTGACGCGTGTGTGTGTGTGTGTGATAGATAGATAGATAGAGAGAGAGAGAGAGAGAGAGAGAGAGAGAGAGAGAGAGAGAAACATATCTTTATGTAAAATGTATGACATATAAATATATCAATTTATTACAGTAGGCGTGTTATTGTAATTTCCTTCCAGTATAGACCATAATACTGATTCTATTTAGGATTTCTAACATATTAGCTATTCAGAATACCAAAGACAGTTCTTACATATTAAGTTCAAGCAAAATTGAAAATCATTGTCTGCAATACAAATGTACAATTATGTGATTATCTTCATGACTGAAACCATGATTTGTTTTTCCTGTGCTATAATAATCAAAATTCTACCAGAATCTTTGGTTTTTGGTTCACTCTAGATAGGTACAGTTGTCTTACACACTTTACTTTGTGTAAAAAATGGTAATGGTGTCTTTGTAGAAAAATACAAGGATTATAAAAATAGCATAAGCCTCTTTCACCATAAGTTCCAATTCTAGCAAGTTTAAAATTGGACCCAGGTAAGATGGCTGCCATAGGTGCCATCCCAGAATGTCAAGTCATTATGACACATTGCATCTAGTGTTATATCTAAGGTGTGGTGCTGATTTTGGATACGAAATGAGAGTCTCAGTCTGTGAACTCTGTTTCAAAGTGCCCTGTTTTAATGATATAGATTAAAAAAACACAAAAACAATAAAGAAAACATTAAAACCATTTATAATCTAATCTAGATTTAATTCAGCCATGCAGATGCAATACCAATAGCTGCCCAGCAGATGTCGCCATTTTGAATGTATAAAATGCTTCAAAACAGTGAATTATCTTCAATGCAATTGCTTCATATTGATTTAGTGCTTCAGAAAGTTTTGTTTCCCTGATCACAAGTGGCTGGTAAACATACTCAAGGTTCTAGCAAGCTAAAGGACAACTGCAGACATTTTGACTGTCACAGCAGTAAAAGCACAGGTGGAATTAATAACATTAATGAAGGCAGCATTACATTAAACCCGTTCCAAGTCTCTGGTATTGTGTATGCTCACTCACTGACATGGCTTACTGGGACAATTAATGGAATGGAGGCATCGTTAGTGTTATTATTTACACCTGTGCTTTTCCTGCTGCTATGAAAAGGGTCTATTTAGAGCTTAAAGGAGAGTGAATATTGGGGTTACATTCAATAGGTGGCCGGAAACAAAGAATGCTAATACACCTCCCTATCTGCTAAATGGACCTGTTTGCTAACACATTAGCCGTTCTGCTTGTCGTGCTTTTCTGCCCTCCTAGTGCCTCAAAAAAATCAATTAAAGCAACTTGAATAAGCAGACTCAGGCAAAATCCAATTGTATCCTCCAGATACCTGTAAATTTTACAGAATTGTGTCTTCTGAATTTTGTTTGGCTGCTTGAGTTGAATAAGAAAAGACAAAACTGATATTGTTGATGCTATTACAGGAAAGAGCATTTTTGGCTTACAAAGGGGCTATGGTTTTTAAAACTTGTCTCCAGTCTAGTCTATCACCAGAAAATATCAAATAATTAAAATAATTAGTCTAGCTTTCAAGAATATAGCCATTGAAGTGTCTGTGCACGTGTGTGTGCATGCGCACGCATGATTCAAATACTCTAGACTCTAGAGCCTCTCCAGGCTCTTTCTGAGTGTCTTTTCCCACACAACCATGAGAACCTCTTATTATTGCCTGCCTGAAGAGTTTATGCGCACTGACAGTCTGTAAAGATCATTCACCCCATGATT